>CM077466.1:19469812-20841575 GCA_039654755.1 Calcarius lapponicus | reverse complement strand
CACAGCCTAGGGGTATGGACATGTACTTTCATTACTCCCCCTAAAAGTCATTGGACAAATCCACAGTGATGCTTGCTGGATCAAAAACTGTGTGTGCAGAAGCAAGTAGGAGAATATGGGTGGAGCTGGACCCATCTCATGTGTAAACCAAGAAATTATGTGAGCAGAACCAAGGACTCTGTACTCTAGGAAAATCACTCATTTTTCTCTACCACAAGACAAGAAAAATTTTGAAAAATGTTAGATTTTCAAACTGGCCTCTGGAATGAGCCTGCAATAAAATGACAGAATAAACTCAACTCTCATGCAGTTGCAAGTGGCTGTAATGACAACTGTCTTGTGAATTTCTGAGAACCTAGGCTTCTCAGTATTGCAGGCTTCAAGATCCAATCTAATTGCCTATTTTTCCTATAAGATTTTAATGGTGGTTTTTTGTGTGCTTTAGGGCCTTATATATGTGCAATGTAAAACAGCTTTTAGACCACCAGCAGCATGTTCTCATTTGTTACCTACACTCTCTACTTTCAAGTAATTTTAAAATAGTTTTAATTTTTTTTCTCATTTTTATTCAAATTGATTTTCCATGCTGCATTAAATGGCCAGTTTTTATATCACAAAACATTAGTTTGAATTGTAGATATTGCATGAACATATTTAAATGATGGCTTCTTAATGTTATGGTGATATTTTACACCAAGTAAAGTGTGTTTAAATTTATTAGATTTAGAGAAAGTGTAAATCAGGCAACAATAGATAATCGCTTTATTCCTGTAGCAGTTATTGCTTCAGGCAGATGGGATTATTTAATAAGCCTCTGATGAAATGCAGTGACAGAGGATCTTAGTGGTATACCTGCCAGAACGTTTAAGAAAACTGAAGGTGTAAAACTTGAGAAATACTGTTCCCAGCATGCTCATAACAAAGGTACATTTTCTGTGGTTTTTATACTTTATATTATTTCCTTAATTAAAGAAAAATAAAAACTAAATAAAAGACTGGTCAGAATACTAAGAAGTTATTATTTAAGATTATTTACAAATCAGCTCAGGACAGCTGTCAAGCACTTTGCAAATCATCTGAGTATGGGAGTCAGCTGCCTAAACACAGATAACTACTGCAACTTCAGAGGTTTCAGATCCATTAGTCCTTCACCTATTACCTTACTAAGGTATGGTTATCCTGTAGGTCTTGTGTCATACCTACTGACCCTCATTTCAGATATCCTAGAACATTTAATGTAGTCTACATTTGTCACAGTCATATTTTCTGAAAAATCCTCTTTGCCCAGGATTTCTCTCCTGGGAAGCTGAGAAGCCTCAGAGAAAAAGAAAAATAATATTATCTCATTTGATTCTCCTGTGTTTTGCTGCTTTGGAATGTGGTTGGAGATTGTTTATCCAACATGTGAATTGTTTTTACTTAATGACCAATCATGGTCCAGCTGTGTTGAGACTCTGGCGAGAGTCATGGCTTTTTCATTAGTATCTTGTTAAGCCTTCTGTAAGTATCCTTTCTCTATTCTTCAGTAAAGTTTTAGTATAGTATTCTTTGATGTAACGTAATACAATAAAATAATAAATTAGCCTTCTAAGAATATGGAGTCAGATTCATCATTTCCTTCCTGCCACAGAAGAACCCAAGAAAAATACCACATACACTTACACAATGAATTCTACACTCAGAGTCCCCCAGTTGAAAGCTACACTTTTGCTGAAAATAGGCAACAGCATATAAGTCCTCCCAAAATGTCTTCTTTTTTTTGTTTTTTTTTTTGTTTTTTTTTTTTTTTTTTTTTTTTGTTTTGTTTTTTTTTTTTGTTTTTTGTATGCTGCACTGGAGAGCAAAGATTTATGGTCAAGGCACAGCCCAGAGACAATGAGGAAGTTGTTTGAAATCAGAAGGAAAACAAAGAACCTATTTGCCACCTAGAGAAACAGTGGGAGTTGGACAGGTTCTAATATTGGTTAAAGCCATTGTATTCCATAAAAGCATCACTAAGAAATTATCACACGGGTGGTTCACCTTCAGGAAAAATTCATAAGGATAAAAATCTAATGAAACTTGCAGAAAATAAAAGAAGCAACACTTCGTGCAAAGAGGAAAAAAAAATGTGCAAGAAAAAGGAGATATGGTTAATTTTGTACTGCTGGTGTAGCTATTGCATTAGTTACTTTAGTAGGCTGAATGTACTTCTAGAGTGTACTAAGATCAGAGCCAAGGAAGATATGGTACCTAGCTTCCTTCTAATTGTATAGGCCTCAGAAAATCAGAACATGGATATTTAACACCTTTAGAATGCTGTCAGTCAGATTTGTACAATATTTTCATAGAATTTAATACATAAGGCATTATCTATAGCTGTGAAAGCATTTTGAGTTTTTAGGGTTTTTAAAATAGTTTCTGACTGAAAGAAATAGGAAAGATGGTTTGGTCAAAATAACGTGGAAATGATGATAATTATAATCAAATAAAAATTAAAAACAGTCAACAGGAGTACAGCCTAGCCTGAAAAAAAAATCAAATATTGTGTCTAATCTTAGCTAAAATTTTCTAATTTACTCTCTCTTGTTGTGGCATGATAATGAGGCCCTGACAAAGCAGCCTGCATGCTCAAGAAGGACAAAATCTTAGTAATTTTCCTAGAAAGAGAAGGAACTCACAGCTGTGTTGACTTCACACATTCCTGTCTGTATGTGCATGAGATTACCTCTATTGCAGAAGATATATAGACCAACTGTGCTATAAAGATGGGTTTTGTTGCTTTTCACTTTTGATTATATCTTTGCTATGGACTGTTATGAACTAAAAACTTCCAGAACTTTAATGTAATAAAATGAGGCCAAGATATCCTCATATCCTCTGCTGATTTCTAACTCCAAAGTACTCTGTATGAACTGAGATAGCATTGAAGCAAGGACTTAACATCTTTTTAGCACATCTGGAATAGGAAACCAGAAGGTGATAATAACTTTGAAAACAACTTTGAAAATGAATTGATTTTAAATATAGAGAAAGCCAAAGAAATTGGCCTTGAGTTATAAAACTAGCAATATCATCCATGACTTAGTCTAATTATCTCATTTTAAAGAAATATACTTTTAAGACAATAACTTTTTTGTGTGGGGGGAGAAGGGCTGTGTGCATGGGCACGGGCAACATGTATGGGCCAGAATAGCCTCCAGGACTCAAACATATTGATCAGTAAGAGCTGTTCACGTGGTCTGTTCTGGTCTGGGGAGACGTGATCCTTGTCGGGTTGTGAGTGCCATAGCGTAGAAATCTTATATTAGCAGCTTTATAACAGGCATTGATATTCACCTGCTAAACTCGTGCTGCTTAGAAATTAAATTTCAAGTTATGTCACTGAGTGTGGCTCTTTTTTCCTCTAAACCTGCTCTAAATCCCCCCTCTGTCATGTCTACACAGCTGTCACATCTTCATTTACATGTCACAATACCTGAGCTAACTCAGCTGTGTTTTTATTAGGCCTTAACAAGTATATCACATTAGTCAAAAAACTGAAATACTTACAAATAACTGTAATCTTGACTGCAACTCAGATTTTCTTAGTGACAGATTTCAGTACAGTACTTTGCCGAATAGAGGCTGTTGTATCATTGTGAGCAGGTGAATGAAAGTTGTATAAAGTGTTTCATTACTTCAGCAGCAGAGAGGATGCAAATAATCTTTTAGAAGACATTGGAAAAAACACTGTAAATACTGGAAACTGATTATTGGATATCAATGAATAGCTAAAATATACTTACAAATACGTAGCTTATTAAAAAAGGCAAAAGTTAACATGGGGAAAAATTATATTGTTTATATAAACCAAGGTTTTAGTATTTGTTAAGAGTGAAGAAAAACTTTTTAAGATGACAGTAGGATTTTTCAGGCCTAAGCAAAATTGCCAGCAGAAATTCTAGGAAAACTGTATAAGTTTTTTTCAGAAATTCTCGATCCTGGAACTCTGCTGTTTTTCCAGTGCCTCCTGAATTTGAAAAATCTAGCCTAATCTGTGCTTTCAGTTTTGTCACTGTCTTCTACCACAGTAGGTTATTTGGGATTTCAGTGAAGAAAACATTTATTGGCTTGATTTTACACATATGCTTCCACACACTAAGCATATACTTCTGTTTTTGCTTAAGATTTTCTGCTCCAAAATAAATTTAAAAAATGAAAAAAAGCGCAAATATGCAAAACTGAATGCTTTTGGGTTTTTTTTTTGCATTTTCTGTCTCATTCTAGCCAAGGATGCAGCAAGTTTTCCTGTAATGTAGTGTTGCCAGCAAGATCCATAATATGGAATTAAAAAAAATTGGCCATATATAGAAAAGATGTTCATGTTTTCAGAAACTGGCTTAATGTATTAAAATATAAAGTCTATTTATTTAAGTCTCATAACCATTAGTAAAGACCAAATTATTTGCCTATTGAATTAGTATGATAACAATACTCATGCAAGCAGTGTCTGATGTGTTCAGATTGAGCTTGCATTTAGTTCTAGTGGCAATGTTTAGATTGATGAACAATGCAGATGAGTCATTCTGGTCCTTGGCACTGGAGTATGTTATAATTGTAGTGTGATGAGATAACGAAGAGACTCTGACTTTAAATAAAAAAAAAATAAAAGGGGTAGTCTTGGGGATATGAACAGTTGAAAACAGAGAATACCAATTAGCTTTTCCATTTCCCTCTGCTCTTTTGCCCTCTCTTCCCCAATCCCTTTCCATTATATCCTATTTAAGAATTACAGTTCATGAATTTTTGCAATAATAGGAGTATTTGAACTAGAAACAAAATGTATCACATGTAGGACATTCATTTTTGAGCATGCTATACACAAAGGTGGAATTGAAGAGACATTCATTTTAGATTTCAATGTTTTGAAACTTTTCATTTTAAATTTCAAAAGCTGCAATTACATGATGATATTTGATGTATTCCAAAAGTGATGCTTCATACATAGGACATCTGATATTTATTGAAAATGCTAGAAAAAAAACCCATTCTAACCATCATAATTTAAATATCACCTTATTCATACTCACTTCAGGATATTTTAAAACAGGCCTAGAAGGGTCCATTAAATTGCATTTAAGCCCAGTACACTTTGCAGGTGTCCAGTATAATGAACACTTTAAATGGCTATGCTCTAAGGTTAATTTGTTCTGTAAAATTGCCCAGACCCCTCTAGAGTATTCATTAGTAGAATAAAACAGAGACCTAATCCAGATAGATGCTAAAGGATTATCATTATTGCTGTAAGGACGACTTTGATAAAATTCTAATTGGAATTGCCGCATGGGGACTGAACAAATGAAGCAGATTATGATAAATACAGGGTTTCAGACCTCTCTAACTAAATTCTGAGACTGGGGTAAAATAAAGTGATCAAACTCATCTGAAAACAGATAGCTACCTCAATTTACTCCAGAATTTCTTAGAGTGGCATGAAAATTATACTCAACTGCATATAATTATACCAAATGTCAGCACAATACAATTAGAGCTAAAAGACCATTGCACATTTATTTCGCTTTTAACAGCATTTCATTGCAAACAGACTTTTGTCTCATTAGTGTAGGACTGACAGAGTTAAACCTATAGTTATACAGATTCATCCATAATAATATCAAACTAGAGCATTATATTGTCTTTTCTCTCTGCATTATATAAAAAGGAGAAATTTTCTTTTGGACGTTTTAAACACAAAAGAGAATTAACATTATATAAATAAAAAAAAATAAACTATCTTTTGCATTCAGATATATAACTGGTAAAATTCCTGTGTTATGAATCCACAGTTTATATGCCATTAAAGCAGATTGTGAATTAGTCATTGTACATGTCCATCAAACACAAGTGTTCATTTCATGGTTTTTATAGATTTTATGGTTAGCAAAACAAAAGGAAATGTTTTCCACTCAGTGTGAGTTACAGTGGCAGAACACAGCCTTCAGGAATAGAGAAACCCCAATTTTTTTGGGCAACCTGTTCCAGTGCCTTACCACCCTCACAGAAAACATGTAAATCTAAACCTACTCTCTTTCAGTTTAAAGCCATTATTCCACAGCCTACTGCTACCTGCCTTAGTCAAAAGCCTCCCCAGCTTTCTTGTAGCCCCCCTTTTGGTACTGAAAGGCTGCCATAAGGTCTCACCAGAGCCTTCTTCAGGCTGAACAATCCCAACTTTCTCAGCCTGTCTTTGTAGGAGAGGTGCTCTCTCCCTCTGATAAGCTTTGTGGCCCTCCTCTAGACTTACTCCAATGCGTCCATCTCCTTCCTGTGCCAAGGACCCCAGAGCTGGATGCAGTTACTCCAGTGAGGTCTCAGGAGAGTGGAGCAGAGAGGCAGAATCCCCTCCTGGCCCTGCTGCCCACGGTGGTCAGATACAGCTCAGGACGCATTTGGCTCTCTGGGCTCTCCCAGGTCATGTCCAGCCTCTCACCCATCTGTGACCCCAAGTCCTTCTCAACAGGGCTGCTCTTCATCTGTTCTTCCCTCAGCCTGCATTGATGCCAGAGGCTGTCCTGACTCAGGTGCAGCACCTTGTGCTTGCTCTTGTTAAACTGCATGAGACTCACATGGGCTTGATTCTTGAGCTTGTCCAGCTTCCTCTGGGTGGCATCCCCTCCTTCAAGTGTGTCAACAGCACCCTCAGCTTGGAGCTGTCTGCAAACTTGATGAGGGTGCACTCAATCTCTTTGTCTCTTTTAAGTGACTGCATTTATAACTGCAGCCACTTTTGCAAAATTTGCTGAGTAAATAGAGCTGAGACTTTAATTTACTTTTAAAGAAATTTAGGAAAGCCCTGGTTAAGTATTTTTGAGGTTGTTTGGAGTGGTTTTTATTTTATTAACATAAAAAATATTTCCTACTGAGCTTAAGTTTTCCAGTCTAGGATTTAAGTTTGAATCCATTTATACCTACAAAAAGATATCCAAAACATCAATGGAAGAATAATATCAGAGTCAACATATTAATTATGTAGAATTTAAAGAAAGAAAAAGAGCCTAAAATTTGGAGAAAGTAAAGAATATAAAGTTTAAGAAATTTTAAAATTATTTTACAAGACATATTGAGGCAATATCTTTAAGTATATATTTTCATCAGGCTTAAAGCAAAGACCACATCTATATTCTTTCTTTATACTGTTTACTTAAAATTGCTACAGGTTATAATTGAGCATAGCCTGAATTTAAAAAAATGTCATATAATTCAGAGAGATGAAAATCATTTCTATAAATAAAACTTCAGGTTCAATTATTTCAAAATATTCCTATGACTTATTTTGTTGCTGATAGTCACCTGTACCTTGAAACTGTAAGCGAAAGATCATAAAAGATGATTGATCTCTTCAAGAGTTTCTCCTCACACACATTTCCTAATGATGTGCTAAGGTTTTCTTGCCTGTATTATTATAGGTCAGCTGCAGTAGGCAGCACTGAGACCACAACCTATTCTATCACAAGCTCCCCTAATGTGTATTTATAAAAGACAGTCCTAGTAAACATCTTTAATCAAAGATGAACTGTTTAGGACTCAGGACTTCTTGCTCCTTTTTACTCAAATAAATTTTAAAATACAGAGTAATGCATCATGAGCAATGGTTTTGTCATAAGGTACATGGATTAGGAGAGCTACTGCAATTCTAGTTTATCTATGTACATCACAAGACTGTTTCAAATGGCTCTATTACACCTCTGTGATCAAGTGTGCATAAAGAAAATGTTATGGTACATTACAAACAAGTTTGTAAGATGTTCTGTATCATCAATTCTTATATCAAAACCAAGTGACAAACTAAACTTCCACATATCTGAACAACTTGGTCTAGTGAAAAGTATCAGGGAGGTTAGAACAATATGATCCTTAAGGTCCCTTCCAACCCAAAGCATTGTATGATTCTATTATATTCTCTAAAATAAAAGTTTTGTGGAAAGTAGTTTTATTTTAATTTTATATTTTAAAAAAATCCCTCAATTTAATTTTTATTCCCAGAATTCTAATTCTAGAATTCTATTCTAATTCCTATTGCTCTTATATACACCACTATTCCTACTAATTTTTCTAAATTTATTCTTGTAGTGCATCACAGACCTATAGTTACCCACACATGAAGATCATGGAGGCCTCACAAAAAATCCTGTGTTCTGCTGCCAATTATGGAACAGAAATACTTGATTTTCCTCTGCCTCACAATGTAGTTACACTGTGGCTTCTCACACTTGATGGGTTTTTTGTTTTGGCAGTTGTTTCACTGAGAGAGACATAAAACTGGTAGAAAACAACTCCAGTTGTATCATCTACTCTCTTCGTAACTTTTTGTGGTGCTGATATAGCTGATATATGTGCATTATGTTTGAGACAGGCCATCTCTATTCACACTTTGCTGTGTATCTAATTCAAGAAACCTTAAGAATAGAAATGGCCATACCCTTTCTTCAAAGGAAGGTCTATTGGACTGCTGTATATCTCTGTCCCAAATCCAGTTCTGTATTTTTGTTTAATGACAATAAAATCTGTTCCTAACGTATAAGATTCCTAAATGTATAACACATTTTAATGCTTTGCTTATAGTGCTGTTATCCACCATGGAAGATCCATGTCACTTTATTGATACAATGACTCAAGCCTCTCTATTGTAAAGTGCTATCGATGTCTCTTTTTATTTGCTTGCAATGTTACCCATGCTTCATTCCTGCAGCAGAAACATTTACTGGAAAATTTCTAGGTCCTGTCTTACCACACAATCAGATTTAAACTAGTGTCTACCCTTCTACTTCCTCTATTAATGAATCACCATAGAAATTCATAAAATACATATTTTCTGTTCCTATATGTCATGGTTTAAACCCAGTCAGCAGCCAAGCCCCATGCAGCCACTTGCTCATTCCCTCACCAGTGAGATCAGGCGGTAAATCAAAAGGGTAAAAGATAAAGAACTTGTGGGTTGAGATAAAGACTGTTTAAAAGGGAATGTAGAAACCACACACACACAAGCAAAGCAAAACAAGGAATTAATTCACTGCTTCGTGTGGGTAGTCAGGCGCTCAACCATCCCTGGAAGAGTAGGGCTCTGTCCCAGGTAACAGTGACTTGGGAAGACAAAGAACAAATATCTCCTCCTTCCTCTTCCCTCCGCTTTATACACTGAGCATGATGTTACATGGTCTGGTCATGTTCCCTTTGGTCAGTTTGGGTCACCCATCCTGGGTGTTTCTCCTCCCAACCTCCCAAGTACCCCCAGCTTCCTTGCCAGCACAGCAGTACAAAAAGCAGAAAAGGCCTTGGCTCTGTGTAAATCCTGTTCATCAAGAACAAAAGCATGTCCATATTATCAGCCCTGTGTTCAGCTCAAACCCAAAACACAGCCACATACCAGCCACTGTGAAGAAAATTAACTCTACCACAGCTGTGACCAGGCACACCATATCTGTTAAAATCTTTTTCTTTGTAACATCCAACTGTCACACTTATTGTCTTCTGTTGTCTCTTACACTCTGAGCTGTAATTGAGTTAGATGCTTAAATCAATGTACTAAACAGCACTTTTATTTGAGTTCAGCCTGAAAGATATATGATATGTCTACTTTTTTTATGAGTGATTGCTAATAGTAACTAAAATTTTCTCCCAAGACAGGCTATAAAGTTATCTCTTATTTAAATCCATACTTACATTATTAGACATTTAAATTTCAAGGTTTTAAGAATAGTTATTTTGTACTCACTAAGATCAAAGAAAATATAGAGAGAAGAATAGCAAGCTGTTGGAAATATAGGGAAATATGTATCTTAGTAAATGATGAGTATATTTTTGCCATTTTACATCTTTATTAAATATCTGTTGGTTCACTTCTATAGTTCTTGCTGTTCTTAAGTGTCTATGAAGGATTGTTTTGTACAATAGACTTTTAATAAAGTTCAGAATGGGAGGATAGTATAATCAAAAGATCTGAAGATGCTAGTCATCTTCCTATTGCTGACAGAAACTTTATAATTTTAGCTTTATTTACTTACAGGGTAAATTATTTTACTTATTGCCATTAAATCTAAAGTGTGATGAGAGATTAAGAAAACACTCTTACATATCCCTTTACAAATTCATTGTAGTGGCAAAGATCTCTAATAGAGAGAACCTTCTACATCCGTTCTTCATAACAGTACTTTGATAAGACAGGTGTTTTTTTATTTTCAGTTCTCTCTTTTTGATTCTGATCCTGTACAATGAATTGTTGTATGGTAGTGCCTACAACGCTGGTGCCTAAGAGTATCATCATATAAATTTTGGATAGAAAGCATATGTACACCAGGGCATCAATTAGGGAACTACAATTATACTGGCTGCACTATCTGCCTTAAAAGTGGACTTTTTGCTAGGCACATTAGTACATTATATTGTTACAAAACCATTTGTGCCAGCTATCTACTACAGAAGGAAGATCAAATAATTGGTTTTGACATAGACAGCAATAATTGATTCAAATCTGAACTGAAATATTTTCCTTTCTACTACCATTTGCTGACAGTGGATATCTATTTTGCTCCAAGATTTCACTTCTGAGTTATTCTATGCACTCAGTCTGGGAGTTCTTTCAAGCAAACTGCCAATCTATGCAGTTTTAAATGTTTTAAGATTCAAACATTTCTGGGTACACCTGTGCTAAGAAAAATGTCTTCAAGATCTGATGCAGCCCAAATGTGATTTGGAAGAGGGTAGTCTTCCCTCTGTACTGCAGGGCAAAACCAGAATTGGGTGGACTGAAGGACTGCTAAAATAGAGTGGCAGCATGGCTGTTGAGCAGTGACAGACACACTCTCACTTCCATTCCTCAAAAAGTACATGTACAATAGTAAGAAAATAAGAGAGAGACTAAAGGTGAACTAAAGACCTCTAAATTCTTTTCTCCCATGAATGTATCCAGATTACAATAATTTAATCTGTTAAATCTACACATACAATATGAAACCTCTGAATTATCAGCCTTAATAAAGGAACATTTATTAATTTCTGTGCATAAAAGGGAAATATGCAATCACATATGCCATGTGGTGGACAGAAAAATAGGAGAAAAATACCTCATTGAGTACCTATGAACAGATATTTAAATGTTGGAATTTAGCATAAATTTTTACAAGGACAGTGAAAGCCACGTCCTACACTTCAGAGCAGTTGGAAAGGAATGAGTGAAGAGAGGTGAAGAACAAAAACATTAAACAGTACTTCAAGGTTTTCAGGATGCCAAGGAACTGAATTTTCCCGTGTATGAGTGGAAGCAGGAAAATAAGGACCTTGACAAGAGAATTTTTCTCAGGGTGCTCCTTCTGGGAAATTATTCTGCACTGGTTTGCCAAATTTACTCAATTATTCCTGGTCAATTCAGCACTAATTTTTTTCTACTTCCTCTCCAGATGCCTGCCATTTACTAAGTGTTGCCAAAGTTCTAGAAAAAAGAAATTATACTCACCTGACAGAACAGCATCCATAGCACAAGGAACAATTTAAAAACAATGATAGGTGACTCAGGTCCCACCAAAGTAATAGGGTGAGACACAAAATTAGTTAACATTCAATGTGGTCCAAAATGTCTAATATGAAACATATTTGCAAAATCCCTTGTTTTCATTACATTCATTCATATGAGGATTATCAGTGAAACATAGGTATTCTTAAAACTGTTCACAATAAAAAAAGGCTAATGTGTTCACATGTTGATTACTTGGTTTTTACCTGAGATTAAACCAAAAAAAACCCAACCAAATCCCAGGCCAGTAACCACTGAAAATGTTTGACTGGCAATCACTTGTTATTATTTAAAGACTATTGCAGCAAAATCCAACATGACTGGGAGGTTAACCCAAAATCTGTTCAATACCAAACTTAGGGCTAGTTTTCAAAATACACAGTTAATAATTAAATTTATTCTTTCCCCCTCCCTCTTTCTTACACGTTAGAAATTTTGTTGCAGATAGATAAACTCAGCCAATTTTTAAACATTATTTTATAGAGTAAATGGGAAATCAGAGGTTGAGTTCTCACAGTTTATTTCTTTGCAATGATCTACATCTCAGTTTATTATTCTCAATCTAATTCTCAGTTTAGTAGCATTAGGTATGTGTTACAAATACATAGTGCAATTTGCAGTCTGTTACACCATTGGGTAATTTGCCATAAAGAAACAAGAATGTACAATTAATGATTTAGTACGTATTTCAACATGAAAAAAATGCAGGAAATATTAATGACATTTCTCATTGAAACGAAAAAAACATTGCTGTTCCCTTGCATTTCTTCAGTCTCTTGCTTTCTGCTGCATATACCTTTAAAGCATATGCAAAACCAAATTAAGAGGAAGGGAGAAAGTTTGAAGAGCTTTTCCAGCTTCCTCTGAAAGAAGAAAATGATCTATTTACAATAAGTTTGATGAGGACAACATAATCTGGAACTAGTGAAAATAATTTATTTAATAAAAGTCTTCAAAAGTTTACCCTCAGTCAAAGTTCTGATAAATTTCAACACTTTCTCTGTCAGTAAGGACTTATTTCCTCTTCCCTTTCAAACAGTATTTCAAGTATTTCACCAAGGCCAGTGACACACTCAAGTCTCAGTTCACAAAGTTTAGGAAAAACTCATCATTTTTGAAAGCAGATTAGAATTTTTTAGTTCTCATTTACAATACAAAAAGAGGCACTTTCAAAACAATGATCTTTACGTCAATCTGATGTTCTAAACACAGTTCCAATATTGAATTTGAAGCACCATCTATCTTTTGAAATATTACTTTTTAAAATGCCTTAGGTTTATTTACAAAACAAGATAGTCTTGTTTTTGTCACATGGCCTAAATAACATTCCCACACTTATGCCTTTTCTGCACCTCTTCATGTCACTCCCTGAAACAATGTGTGCTATTCTTTAAAACAGCTACTTTCCAAGAACCTAATTTTTCTCCTGCAAGAAATACCAGAAGGAGAGAATTTTAAGCAGTTTGGGGGCATGGTTTGTTGAAGACAAAAGTGAGGAGAGGTTATCTTTTTTCAACAGTCCAAAATTAAAATGTGTTGAATGGGAAAAAGGTGATAAATCCTTTTCCAAGTCAATAGGAAATATCAAAAGAAATTATGAGTTGACTGATTTGAGTATTTGGTTACTTCACAAAGTAAGTTCCTGTTGTGGTTGAAGCTCAGCTGGCAACTAAGCAGCATGCAGTTTCTTGCTCACTTACCTAGAACACCAGTGGGTTTGGGAGGGGAATAAAAAGTATAACTTGGGTAAGATAAGCAGAGTTTAATTATTGGAAAAAATTAAAAGATAAGAAGGAGACAGAGGAAGACAAAACACAAGAAAAACAAGTAATGCACAATACAGTTGCTCCCCAACTGCTGACCAGTGCCAAACCCATCCCTGAACCAATACTGTCCCACCTTAGCGGCAACTCTCCCAGTTTATACACTGAAACTCTTACACAAGAGTTTACTTCTGTAAACTCTTTTTCACAAGTGAAGTATCTCAGTGGATGACGCTCAGATTCATTCAGTGGCAATGTTTCTGACTCTTTCTACCCTTATGCAGTTAAACTTTCATTGAATAGAATGTTTTCTATAGGTTCAGTGCAAATCTCAACTCATAGTACAATCATTGTACAGGTTGAAATGTCTTGGAGATGAAATAGTTAACAATGAGATTTCTAAAATATCAATAAATAAGAAATTGAGTTAAACTAAAAAAGATAAATGCTTTTACATCATCTGGTTTCTGAAAATCTCAGGTAATAAATGCTTTGAATGGGAAATTTCATTACAAATTTTTACTACTCATCTAGACTAATTAATGGTATATAATAACTTAAAATTCACCGCTTGTTCTTACATGACTTCTAGTGCAAACTGGGTTTATGTCTCTTTTTTTGTGTTATTCTTCTCAATACTATATTTGATATTTAAAAATGAAAGCTATACAAAGAAATAATTATAAAGCATATAAAAATAGATGTTAACAGAAACTGATTGCAAAGATATAAAAACTTAAATATTAAATTATACACAGCATTTTTTACAAAACCAGCCTTATGTACTCTATTATTTATATTATTATATGAATAGCAATTGTATCCATATCCCACTGAAACAAATTAAATGCCAGTTAGAGATATGAAGGTGTATATAAATCACTATTTAGTTTGATTCAGAAAATTGCTATCCCAGGTTTCTACTGTCTATTTTTCTAGTCTTAAGTGATTGGCTATGTCTTCATCTATTTTTTCTTGTACTGCATTCAGCTACAAGTGAAATACATTATAATGTTATTATTTTTTATTTGGGTCTGCTTAAAAAGTCTAATTTTAAAAAAATTAAGATTTATATCTAGTTCATAATGTAGGTAACAGATGATTAGTAAAAGCTTCAATTTGTTGTTCAGCTCCATTCTTATTATGGAATTTGAACATCAGAATAACAAATGGTAGTTTGAATGGTAACACAATACTGATGCTAATTCTATAGAATCCGTAACCCTTTTATATTTGCTCAAATATTTTGTAGGTTTCCACATACATGTAGGCAAACAAGAAAAATTAATTCTATTTTATAACTAAAAAAATATATCTGAACCAGGAACGCACTAAAATATCCCCCAGCTACTAATTAGGGCTAAAAATTACAGCAGGTTCATTTCTCAGAGTTTGAAATTTTTAAGAGAAATATAATCTGGAAAGATTTTATTATTCAGAGAACTTAAATGAAAACAATTAAACTCTTCCAATATTTCTTAGCAAGAGCTTTAATGAGACTCAATCTCTACTTTCATATCAGCATCAATTGCACATACTGATTAATGGAAAAATATTAGAGAAATAATGAGATCTTCTGCTAGTGAAAAAGTCTGTTCTAATCCATGCACTGGTACTGTTAGAGGCCAAACAAAATATGACTTTATAATCAGTCAGTTATTTCAGTAAAAATTCTTTTATGCATTGTTTGCAAAAGTATCATTGAAGCAAATAAATGTAATAAAAAAAAGTGTTCTATGAAAAACTGCACGGATGCAAATATACAAACTAGTTAAAGAATTATCTGTGAATTGTCTAAAACTATGGAAATAAGAGCTAGAAGTAAAGCTGATAGGAGCATTATATACTTTTTGTTGAAAATTTGTTTCTTTTTCAACATTTCCTGGTTGAGTTGGGCATTTCAGAAAGGATACTTTGGAGCCTCTGCATAAAATTTGTGGATGACACTAAGCTAGCTGTGTCACTTCATATGCAAAGGCAAGAAGCAGGGCGAGATCAAAACGCAAAATGACCTTGACAAACTAAAAGCCTAGTTTAAAATTAGAACAAAAAATAAGAGTTTTAAAAAGAGCAATACTTCAACACAAATAAAGTTAAGAGTATGAGCTGCAGAAAAACAGGCCTGAAAATAATCATGAGCCACCTATGGAGCAGCAGCTTATACTGTCTATGCTGCTGGCTCATCCTCCCTCCTTGTTAAAGTGGCCTGGGAAACAATTGTTGATACAATGGAAATGCAAATCTACAGATTGCATTTGTATACTGCAGCCAAAGCATTCTGTTCTTACGGTTTTTGCCAAAAGCGAATATGCTAAAAATAAAGCTATAAACTACTATGACATAAGGATACACTAACAAGGGGTTATCATAAGGGGACTTCATAAATAATGAAGGAATCAGCTAAGAAAATTCAAAAAAAGAAGCCAAATAGAGCTAGAAAAATTTTTAGCAGAGTCTAGAGAAAGGATGAAAACCAGAGGAGCATAGGAACATGTTTTGGTGCTGTCTGAGTCTCTCTGGGTCATCATGGCCTCTGCCCAGGTTCAGCATCTGACAGCCAGCACCCCCAGGTCCTTTTCCACTGATCAGCTTTCTGATCACTCTGCCTGTAGAGAAGCCTGGGGGTTTTGTGACCAAAGTGCTGGGCTGGCACTTGGCTGTATTGAAGCTCACACACTTGGCCTCAGCCCACTGATCCAGCCTGTCCAGATCCCTCTGTAGAACCTTCTGACCCCCCAGCAGATCAACAATTCCAGCCTATTTGGTGTCATCTACCATCTGAGGGTATATTCAATTCCCTCATCCATATCATTGATTAAGATATTAGACATGACTGGGCCCAATACAGGTCCATGAGGAGCACCACTAGCAGCTGGCCACCAACAACATTTAACTCCGTTTACCACCGCTCTCTGGGCCTGCACACCCAGATAATTTTTTGCCACTGCACCCATCCAAGCCACGAGCAGCCAGTTTCTCCAGGAGAATGCTATGGGAAATAGTGTCAAAGGCATTACCAAAGTCCAGGTAAACAATATCCACAGCCTTTCTCTTGTCTGCTAAGTGGGTCACTGTCATAGAAGCAGACCAGGTTGACCAAAGAGAACCTGTCTTTCTTATATCCATGCTGGCTGGGCCTGATGCCCTGGTTTATCTGCATGTGTTATGTGATGGCATTCAAGGGGTTCTGCTCCATGACCTTCCCCAGCACTGAGGATGATGCTGATAGGCCTGTAGTTCCCTTCATTCTCCTTCTGGCCATTGAAAGTGACTCTGAGCACATGCACCAGCTCCTTTAGCCCCCTTGCTGCATCCCATCTGGCCCTATGGACTTGTGTATGTCTAAGTAGTGTAGCAGATCACCCAGCACTTCCTCCTAGATAACAGGGATTCCACCCTGCTCCCTGTCCCTGTCTTCCAGCTCGTAGTGCTGGTTACCTTGATGACAACTAGTCCTAGTATTAAAGGCTGAGGCGATGAAGGCACAGAGTACCTCAGCCTCTTCCTCATCTGTCGCAACATTTCCTTCCCCATTCCATAAAGAATGGAGATTGTCCTGAGCCCCCCTTTTGGTTTTGAATCTAATTAGAGTAACATTTTGGTAAGCTTTTATAACAGTACCAGGTTAAATTCTAGTTGGGCTTTTACCCTTGTAAGTTTTTCCCTGCGCAACCTCACAACACCTTTGTGACCCCTCCTGAGTTCTCCTGAGTCATCTTGCCTCTTCTTTCACACGCCAGAAACTCTCCTTTTTTAACCTGAGTTCAAGTTAAATCTCTGTTCAGCCAGGCTGGCCTGCTTCCCCATCAGCTTGTCTTTCAGCACATAGGAACAGATGGATCTGTAAATTTGATTTAAACCATATTAACTGAGCAGGTTTTCCTGTGAAACTACACATATTCTTCACAATATGAAATATCTTGGAGAAAGGCAATCTTATATAAGATAGCAGGAAGATATTATTTTATTGTTTTGAGTGTAAATGACACTTTTTATAAAATGTCATTTAATTTAAGATATTATCAATGCAGCAATGAAAAATAGCCTATAGTAGTGTAGGAGGTTTGGAAAGATTGGATTTATAAGAGTGAAAGGAAGAATTTCATTTGTTGAGTCTAGATAAGACAAAAAATGAGATAAGGTATGACTGCAAAATGGAAATGGAAAACATGATAGAGAGGAATGACCTACTCAATGGCCACAAAAACAACATAAGAAAAAAAATGAAACTATATATACTAAAATTGTATATTTGGAATACCCTTTAAGTCTCTACTTTATGAAGTTAGCACTTAAAACTTCTAATAAAGTGATTAGCTACATGTAAAATATATTTCATTGTTTTCAAGAAAATTTCAGTGAAAGCACATGCAAATTTTTGTACTTCAAAGTCAAATTACGTTTCTTAATAATTTGAGTCCAGACTGAGAAATGCTGTGTGGAATCCTCTTGGAATCCCACTGTAGCAGATCTACAGCTGAAGGACCCCATAGCAGGAAATGTATTCAAGAAATGAGCTGTGAGGAAAGAAACAAAAGAATTTCCTGTATTGTTTGCTCAACCTTTGAAAAATCTCTGACTTTCTACCCTTCCCTGTATTTCCAATGCTGTCAGCAAAACTAGCAAAAAGACTTTGGCCCCCTAAGTGTTATTTTATACCTTTTTTCCTTCTCCACCTATTCACATTTTCTTCTTTAGACAAACCACCAGGAGCTATTACCACGGGATGAGTACTGGTTCAGATACAACATATTCATGGCAATCACTTCTCACCTGGTGTCACTTGCTTCCTTTTGCAGGCTGCTATGATTATACCCTACTCTGATTTGCATTGGATTAGTGGAATTTCCCTGCCTTTTAATGGAAAGGAACATATGGCACATAGCTTTAGAAGTGTGCTACCAAACATAATGAATGTTGGATTGACATTGTTACACCCATAAGCTTTGTTGATAAAAACAAATATTTATACACTATGACATTCTTTCTGCAAATTGCTACCCCTACTCAATGTATGATTCATGAGAAAAAGGATCAGATAAAACAGACTTGGCAAATGGGTAGAAATAGAAATAAACAAGCAGAGAGTAGAACAAAATTCTGTGTTGCAGAATCCAGGGCCATATTTTCATTCCTAGAAATGGACTAGAAACTTCTTACTGATATTTCAGATATTTTAGGGCTGAGACTTGTCAAACTTGCTCTGTCTGAACTTCTCTTGACCTGCCTGTAGCTTTGTTTTACTTGATTTATCAGTGAAATCCATTTATCTAATTTACAAGGTCCACAGCTAATTTATTTTTCTTTTATCTCTCTTTTTGTGGTCCAACCATAGTTTTGCAAAGATAAAGCAGTTATTCTATATAAAATTGGATATTTATGACTGTAAAATATTGATGCAGCCAAGAGAAATATATGCCTTGTACAATACCAGAGGCCTTGAGAAGCAGAGCACAGTATGAAGAATAGCAGAGCACAGACCTGAAATGATAAGGGATGAGTCCCAAGAAAATAAAAATTCCATTGTGTTTTGGTTAACCAGTGGCAAAATTCCATCTTCCTGCCATTCCCTCCTCTCCATTACTCCTCATGTGTTCTAACCCATGAAATTTAAGGCACTTTCCTCACTGTGGCTCTTTCTTAGAGATGGGACATACCTATTACTCTTCACAGCATACAAATTATATTTCTTAAACTACTGAAGTAAGAATTCTCTAAGTTGCCACCATGAAAATATAACTATCTTATGACTTGATAGGTTCCAGTTTGTGCTTGATTTATATGAAATTTATATGAAAATTTAATTTATATGAAAAATCATAAGGGTGGATATTTTGTAGTGAATGGAAAATATTCTGGGTGCCACAGACATAGTGGAATCAAATGTCTGTACATTGCATGACATAGAGAAGTAAGCTAGAAATTTCAGATAGAAATAATTTAATTCCCTTATTTTTTCTTATTAAACAGACAGACTAATTTAAAAAAAATTACAAATTTAGGTAAAAAATGTATACATGAGGTACATAATAATAATAACATATATATATATACATAGTTTTGTCTGCCATGTTTGTACATATGTATAGGTAAACACATATATGTATGCATAGATATGGTGCCTGGGATTTCACATAGTTTGATGCTTGCAATGAGATCATGCATAAACAATTTGGTAATAAAATTTTTCAAATGGGTTTTTTTTGTACAGAGAAGTACTAAGAAATCAGAGCTTATTTTCTACAAATAGTAATTACTGAATTTTTTTAACAGTATTTTTATAATCTATGAATTAGAAGTGCCGAAGAAAGTGTTAGTCCCACATAAGAGTTTCTTCCATGAAAGAAACTATATAATTGACTGTGTAGCTATGATTTGTGTAATATATATTAATCATAGAAATATTTAATGGATTTCTGCTATATTGTGGAATAACAGCCACTTGCAGAATACAAAGTGTATTATTTTTATGGATTGCTATAAGAATATATAGCAACAGATGTGATATTGCCATTACCCAGAGACATTTTTCCTGCTTCTTGGAAACTGAAGCACTGTTGTGGCTTAATCCAACTGGCAACTAAGTACCATGCAGCTGCCTTGCTTGCTTATTCCTTACCCTGGTGGGGCAGGATGGAGAACCAGGAAGAAAAAAAAAAAAAAGAAACTCATGGGTTGAGATAAGAACTATTTAACAATAGGAAAAAAGTTTAAAAAATGGTCATACATATAAAAAGGACAGAAAGCTGAAACCCAAGAAAAATGCACCCTCTGTTTCTCCCTTTTATGGTTTTTTGGGAGCCATTTCATAAGGCAGCTGGGCAACTTCATATGGCAATACTGATATTGGGTCTCATACTGACTATAAATCATATGTGTGGCAGCTTCTGGCTCTCCACATTATAATAACACTTCTGTTTGTCTTCAGTTGTGTTTTTAAACATCTGTAAATTTCCAGTCCAGTTAACGCAATTCTCACATTACAGGTATTCTTGATCACCAAAATCTGTTAAATACAATATCTGTAGGTGTCAATCAGAGATTCTTTGGTACTCTTCCTGCAAGGTAATGATAAAACCTACCTTAATACTTCACACTGAAGGCTTTCAATATATGTTTAGTATTTTGATGCTGATTTTCAGTGTTCCATACTGTGTAGGTTTTATGTCTAAGACAATATTTCATGGCATATTATTTCAATTGTGTGGAGTAATCTACAGCTTATTCTTAGACATTACTATATTAAAACCATCATATAATGCAAAACCAGTTTTGATTTGCAGGCAGTCACTTTTTTTGCTATAACATTCTCCAGTAAAACTTAGAGGAACATTAAAAATAGAGTTATAAAACAATAGACATGGAGGGTACTTTAAAGGTTAATACAGTCCTGTAGTTTTCAAATTGTTGTTAACTAATCTACAAGATCCACGGCTTATTCCTTAGGAATATGTAGAAGATCAACAGAAATTTAAGTATCTAAGACTGCACAAGATGTTCTATACTTCTGCTGTTCAATCACATCTAAGATTTGTGTAAGTATCTCCTGCAATTTTTAAAATGACCCTTTATGTGCCTCTATGGTTCAGAAGAGATATTGTTAATTTTTGGTTTAAGAAAAAGACAGCTGGTGGAATAAATGAGGGGGAAGTCAGTGGAACAGCTCAATTACATTAATGATGAGAGAAGGAGTTCCTTCTTTTGTCACACTTGCCACAGCTTTGAGCCTAGACAACTATTTTGCTCCGGGTCAGAGCAACAGTTAAGGAATTGCTTAGAACCAGAGTCCATAGACATGGTTTTCTACACCTTCAGCTATTAATTTTTTTATTTGTCTGGCACCAATGACAGAATGGCAGTGGACACAATTCCTTTTATTCCAATATATAATTATAAATTTTCTCTTATGATAACAAGACTGTCAAATTTAAGTCATGCCTAGTAGCTTAGCTACCAAAACCTGTGTTGGTGCAGCTTGTGACTAATAGTGGGCCTATGCCTAAGAAAGGAACAGTGCAGGAAAAGAAATTCTCTTTTACCATATTTTAGCAGTATGTACTGAACTCTTAGCAGTAAGTACTAATCAGAAAAAGAAAAAAAAATTGAAATAAAGTTTTAAATTCTATTATCATTAAAAGCACAAGGATGAATGGTATGAGAACTCTAAAAGAAAACTAGCTCATATAGACCAAATTATGTTTAAATGGGCTTTACTTAGACTGTGTCAACTGATGAACAATAATTTCAAAGCTGCGTTACAAAGTATTTGCTAATGGAAAAATGAAACCATTTAATCTTTGACACCACCTTGAAAGAAGGCACCTTCATTTCAAAGTCAATAGGGAAAATTCCTTCAAGCATAAATTAACTGGAAAAAAATGAAAACAGGAAATAAAATTTTCCATTCAGCTGCTCCTGTGACTACAGATGTGCTCAAATTATCTCTTTGTATGAGCTACCAAATTATGAATATTAGGAAAAAAAATCACAAAAGCACAGGAAACCAGAAACTACCTTGCAGGAGAAAAGAGGAAATTCCTATGGTGGATGAAGAACTGTATTCAAGCAAGCTAAATTAATTGCTCTTGCAAATAATGCAAATATAAAATATATTCAAGACCTGGCCAAAAACATATTGACTTTAGTTACTGTTAAAATAATCTCTATTTTACTTTGCAGCTAGATGACACTAGAGAGGTTTAACTGCCAATAATTTTCTACATTATTTTAAATAAGAATTAGCATGTGAACCATTGGAAGTTGTTAGTTTTGTCACCCTTGTCCTGCATATATAGATATATTTATACACAATGTGGATAATTTTTGTACAGAAAAATTATATGGACCAGGAGTCAGTGAAAAGGAGTCTTTCTGTATTAAAAAGATGGTCACTAATATTGCCTAAGAGCTTTGTTGTATTCACAAACAAATCCACCCACAGGCAAACAGAAAACAACAGACTTCCCATAAAAAGTGTTTTGAATGTGGACATGAAAAGAAATTGGCCTTATCAAAGCTTGACAGATGAAGTTACACATTTTCAACTTTCTGTGATCTGGTTGTGAACACGGTGGTTTGCCTTGCATTCTAATAAGAATTAGCTATCAAAAATACTCGTCAATTTTTCTGAAGTGTTCAGAAATGCAAGTCACTTTCCTGAACTTTTATTAAAACTATCATATTAATGTTTTATTAAAACATTGTATGAACGTGAAACCCTGCTTAACAGGTTACTTACATCTTGGGTGGCTTTTTGTGACTTAATAAACTTGATCTAGCAAAGCAAGAAAAAAGTGTAATGGTTTATAATGCAGCTGAAAAAAACTAGTTTATGCATAAGCTTCAACTCTATGTTGAAAGAGAAAATAGCTTTGAAATTGCTTTGACACATCTCAGACCTTTCAAACATTGTGGTTGAAAAATATTGGCGCTCTACAGTCATGTAAAAAGCTGAAGCAAATATTTCACTGTGGCTTTCATTAGTGTAATGAATCACAGAATGACTGGTTATGAAAACCATTTGCAAAATCTTGGAATTTTGGTTAAAATTAAGAGGCTAAGAAAGAAGTTCAAAGACAATCTGATGGTGAATAGCACTGGAATTTATGTGGAAATCTTGGTTTATTATTATTTAAAAAAAGCAAAATGCCCTTGCCACAGGTCAGAAGATAAGACCAGAGTAACATTCATGCCAATATCACTTTATAGTCATTAGTTCACTGTTTTAGCCTTACTAGCAATGGAAGTGAAATATTGATATAGCCTGGAGGAGCACTGTTGGAGATCGACATTGATCTTTTTGAACCTTCCCTCACTTTGAATTTCAAGCCTCTCATTAGAACTGATATATAGCTATAATGGTAGACATGTGGAATCACAGCTTCTTTTATTGTCCTGTTAAATATCTTATCAACAGACCTAAACATTTTTGACCCATGTGAAATATTTTTTGGACCTGTTGAACACCTTGTCAGAACACCTTTGTCATTCAGGCATGCTATTCTCTGTATGCTCTCTGTGGACAAAGATATATTTCCTTTAAAATACCTGAAGGCTATTATTGTTTTTTTATCAATCCTTTTAAGACCAAATTAAGGCAGGTTTTTTTGGTTTGTGTTTGCTTTGTGGATAATTTTCAAAGCTTCTAAATATTCCTGTCACCATATTCTGCATTCCAATTTTGTCTACATTTTTTCTTATAGTTCAGTGACCAAAAAAAGCAGCATTCCAACTGAAACCTCACCAGTGCCAAGTAGAGCAGAATAATTACCATCTGCACCTTACATTTTACACCTCTGTCAAATCCCACTAAAATGACTGCTGCCCTGAGTCACTATACAGGTGATGCAGATTCTGAGAGCAATTTTCCACATCCTTCCTCAGTCTTTTTTCAGTACATGACATACAAAATATTTCAGTTTTACTATCTTTGTACGTGATTTTTCTCCTGGACTGTGCTAATGATTTTATTTTTATCTTTATTTTACTTCATTTTATTGATTTCTTGAGTTTCTAAACAACATTTCAAACTTTATTTATTTTGCTTAGTCTGAGAGAACGACAGGCCATTAAATACATGCTTTTTAATTCAATTCAGCCTTCTTAAAAGTCATATTAAAATTATAAAAGGAAATATCACAAGCCTACACTGTAAAACAACAAGAGTGATGTTAAGCACACTGTATTACTAACCTTCTGCAAGGATTCCTATGGAAATCCCTAATGATTTATAAGTACATTTACAGTCCCTTTGGCTTATGCTTGCTGAGTGCACTCAAAGCATAACCTATTTTCATAATCCCTGCTTCACACACACTTTGAGGATTTGCAAACTCTTGCAAGATTGTAGAATCCATTGCATTTCTTCCATATATTGTCAATATGCTCTGTTGGCAATCACTGTAAATCCAAGATTTCCTTTTTTTTTTTTAACTCTGACCTGTAACGTTGAAAGTCTTTTGTTTCAGGGTAGCCTTTTCTTCATATTGTCAGACTCCTGTTTACTCTCCAACCTGGCCTGATTCTGCACTTTCTGAGTCTGGAATATATTTTTGCCATTACTCTCCTTCTTCCTAATTATCTTTTCCTGGCCTTTACCCCAAGTTCCCTTAGTGACCTGGTATCTCAGTGAATCAGTTAAGATCTGTATTGGAAGAGATACTTGTCTATAATTTTCTAGTTATTCACAAGATATTTTAAGCATTAACTTTCCTTCTTCTCAGGTGATTCAACATGCTTCTGTTTTGTACTTATTTTTTGCTTGGGTTACAGTTTAACTTCTGTCCCATACTATTGCTGCTATTGTCTGTGTAAGCTGATTGAAAATAAGCAAGCAGAAAGTTAGAACTGCAGAAACAATCAATCATTATCAAAAGTAAGGCTGTATACTGCACATTTTTATTTTAATGGCATTTGTCTCTTGCAGAACATTGTACTGAGGGTAAAATTCTCTAATATATGTAAAAAGTCTGGTCCTCTGTCTATCTGGTTTTGATATACAAATAAAGTCATATAGAGGTGTCCAGGAATATTTCTTTGTAGCAAAGAGAGCAAGTATGGTGTCTGTTCATGGTACAGAGTCACTTTATGTGCTCCCTTATATCTTTGTTGCTGGGATGCTGTTGCTATTATATTGCAAGGGTTCCATGTTACTAGATTTTCATACCTCCTCGATGTTTCTTGCAGGCTTTTTCCTATGTCCTTTAAGGATGTTTGCCACTTCCATATTAAAGCTATTTTGTTACACATGTTGTGTAGGTTTAAGCCTTTCATATAAAAAAAGATTCCCTTGAAGCTTGATGTTACAGTTAATTGCTTTTCTCTTACTCAAGTAACAGGGCTGTTTTATGTCTTTGTCTGACCTACCTTACTATTTAGACAGTCAGATTACAACCAACATAAATGGTGAAGATCTGAAAATCTATTCTCCTTGGGCATTCAAAAAGAGAACAAGCAGTACGTAACATTAAACTTGCCTTATTTTTTCATTTCATATACAAATTACACCTTCTCTGGTATCATAGCAATAAATCTTTTTCCTGATAATATATGTTTCATTTTGTCTTATGCTATAGCTCTACCTACCTAGCAGATAGACTGAAGTCTGTGCTGATAAAGATGAGATATGAAAACTCAGTAAAAATTTGAGTCAAAAAAAGATTTGAATACTATTAGGTTAAAGAGTTTCCATAGTAAAATGTGACACCGAATTAGAAGTTATTTTAATTAAATCTTTGCCTTCTGGCTTCCTAAATGCAATTCAGAAATTACTTTCTGACTTTTACATTTGTTGTGGTTTAAGAATGGTTTCCCCCAGTGCTCCCACTGAGACTTTCCAAACCACATGCTGCTTGCTCCCCGCCCTCCCTTTCCCTTCCCCTCCCTGCTGCAGTGCATTGGAGAGAATTGGAGGCACAAAAGACAGAGATCACAGGCTGTGATAAAAAAATTTACTGGAGACATTGAGATAAGAAAGCAAATGTCAACAATATTAATAACAAAGTTGTACGAAATAGAGAGTGTGGCCCTTGACCCAGCTGCCGCCGTACCACCCAAACCAGCGTTACCCCACCGTTCTGTGCTCCACGCTTGCTTGACTGGAAGGAACCAACCCCTTCTCCTTGGAAGGGAAGATTCCCTTTTCTGCATCTTCTGGTAGTGATATGATGTAGAATAACATCTGGGCTTTAGCCACACTTGCTCCCACCTACTGCAAAATTTAACCTTGTCTTAGCTGTAATCACAAGTGTGCAGTTAACCTCACTGACATGAATAAACAGAGCTGTAGCTGAAATACGCCTTTTCCTTTTCTTCACATGCATGAATTTCATACTTGTGTATTTTGGCTTTTGTTCCATGGATCACTTTTTTTTGTAAAACTTGATTATGATGAAACACAGTAGAAGGCAATCTTTAAGAGAGCAAGCTTCAGGTCATGTAGCCACCTCGAAGTTGCCATGTTGCAGATAATTGTTCTTGTGATAAAACTCAGCATTTCTAGGAGGATAAAGCTTTCAAGTGCCTGATGCTCATAAAGACACTTATTATGTGATGCCATGTGTCAAATTTCATTCTAACACTTCCACTATGCAGTATTCTGCAAGGAGGCTCATGTCAAGTTGAAGAAATCGAAACAGAGAAAAAGAGGAAAGAACAATCTTGCAAAGAGCTTAGTTCTGTTGCATACCAGAATAAAAAAGAATGTCATTGCAAGGGTATAAGACTCCTAATAAAAATAATTACTTAAACTCACCATTTTATGTTAAATGTTAAGTAGCCTTTGTTTTAATGAGTATTATAATCACTGCAATTGCCCATAGCAATTATGAATATACACACTAACCAGAACACACAGAAAAAGAGTGAATATTGTTCTGAGAAATAACACGAAAACCTTTTAAATTACACATAAAACTTAATTCAAGTGCATTATTCTTCTGCTGAGCCCTTTACGTAGAGGTAAATTTGAACATCTGCAGGGTTAAAATTACAGCACCATTAGCATGTTCTGGAAAAGAAGTGCGTGTTACAAGGAGATAAAGCAAATTATCTCAAATGTATCATCTTGAACTAGAATGACCTGAAACCTACATTAAGTTTCTAGTCATCTTTGAAGGTTTTCTCAACATGAATTTATGACAAAGTTTCTTTGAAAATAATAGGTTGCATATTCATGATATACTTGAATTTAATGTCTTTGCCAAATTTGTACAATTGGTTATGGTCTGGAGAGTTGTAGGATGAATACACTGGACATGACAGATATTTTTTCTCTTTGAGGAGGTATTCATCAAAACAAAATAAGATTAATCAACTTGCCTATTTTATTTTACCATACTATGTTTTCTGCAGAGATTTTTGAGTAAAATTTTTTGTGTGTGTATTTCATCACAGTCCATACTGTAACTGGAAGTCTGTAAGCCAGCACAGAAATCCTTCAGGGAATTTTTCAGAGTTTTTCCTTACAGTTAGGCCAGATGTTTTCACTGCATGTTTTTGTTATTTCATCTTTCCACAACAGCTTCTTACAGTATTTGGGGAATCTCTGTGTTCAAATCTCCTCCCCAAATATTTTATAAACTCTTTGTGCATTTCCTAACCTTAAAATCTCATGACACTAGTGTAAATATATAAAATCATTAAAGTAGTTATTATAAAAAATGCGCTTTCTGAGGAGCTGTGCTGAAAAACTGAGTGCCCTGGATGGATGTTCCTTTTATAAATGAACTATAGTAATTTCTCATAAATTTGCTCAAATTTTGGAGATTAGATATATATAATACAATCTATTAAAATATTGATTTATTAGCTCAAAGATTATATACTAATAGAAAAATATACAGAACACTGGATTGTAGATTAAGATGTAGATCCTAGTATTTAATAGAAGTAATTCAAATCCCTGGAGAAAAAATGTTGAAGGCTGGTTTGAAAAGCCATTTAGCCTCAGGCCTATTTAGCAATGGCCAGAAATAAAGAGTCAGTGAAGAGAGCCAAATTAAGCAAAAGTTGTTTCTTTCTCAAATATTTTGCTACCTAATGAGAGAAAAAAATCTGAAGAACATGCCTGAAATATGTAGTGGCTCAGTCTTATTTAAATACATGTGTTGTTAGGTCCCAAAATACTTTGTGATTGAATGTTTTTATTTCCAATCAATTTTAAAATTTAAACCATAAAAACTCTTTCTTCTGCCAAGAATTTGAGGTGCATAAAATGTCTGGAACTGGACACCATCGGTGCTCTCCACCATGCTCACAGCTCACCTAATGAGGACATTAACAGCAATAAAAGCTGAGGTTCCCAGTGCACAAGTTTCATTGTGAATGGCAGATTTAGCACAGACTTCCTCGTTACTTCCTTGCGCTGCTCCAGTCAGCTTTATAGATAACCAGATCACTATACAGACAGCAAAATAGATTTAAAAAACCACAAATCTTCCCACCTTCTCAATTTTTAGGATGTTTGCATTGGATATAGGTTCAAGCCCAATTCAATGTTTCAACCTCCATTTTTTATTATTTTTTAAGAAAAGCTCCTATAACACTTTCTTGTTGAAGTCTTCAATAAAATGTCTGAGAACATATTTTGTTTATGTCTGCTATCAGAATTTGTTAACATATAGTCCTGCATCCAAAATAAATGTTTTTACTCTTATACCTATGGAACACCTATCAACTAGTGAAAATTTTAGAGAAACACAGGTGCTATTTTCAGAGGAAGTTTCAGCATGACATGTCTTTGTCTTAGTTAGCTGGCTGCAGCTATTTTAGGTGACAAGTTAAAGCCCATCAGCCTGCTGCCTTATTTCTAATTTCACATTTTCATAACTGTATTTTGGAAGTGCCTGTTTTTTGTCCACTTGTACTTACATGACCTTTACAGGACATCCTGGACTGCTGATTACACAAAGTGAGTGTAAGTTCTGTATACTCTTTTAGATAAAGCATGCTGTGCAGTACTTCATCCTGCTGTCATGCTTGCCATCTTCATTTCTAACATGCATGAATGCTCAGTTTTAGTGTAGTCCAAAAATTAAGTAAATCGTGTTCAAAACTGAAATGGTTTTCTGAATTTTAGTATAGAAAATTGTTTTCCTGTACAAAATGTCTGTGTATTAAAAAACCACTTTTCTAGGCCAAATTTCTTTTCTGGATGATACAGTTCATAAAAATAGTTTGTGTTCAGCAGAAATCCAAAACATAGCCCCATACCTGCCACTGTGAAGGAAATGAACTCTATCCTAGCTGACACCAGATTTTATGAATTCACAGAAAAAATTCTTTATCCTCTCCCATATACACATACCAGCCAAGAAAAATCATACAAAGAAAAATTAAATTCTTGGAGGAGTGAGATTCTTGAATGAGATGGGTTTGTATATGTCCTTCTGTATTTAAAAAAATATTTAAGTAATGTCAGCATATATTTTGTTTAAGCAAATATGTAAACAATTGATAGAAAAAAAATACCATCTGTGTTGGTAGAAAACGCTTTTGGTGCCTATGACTGTGCTGGGTTGTACACAGAAAAATTTCTAGCTATTGACCATGCCTGATATTTCACTGTCTCCAAATTCAACAGAGGAGAAGGATTCACAAATAGGAGTTCCCCAAACTTTTCTAAATGGAATCAGGGACCTTACCTGTGTCACTGCAATCTTGAGATCAGCATCTGTGACTTCTCACCAACCAGTCCTATGGGGAACACTGTTTAAATGTGACATCTTCACAGGCAAAACTCAGATTTTTCCGAGACATAAAAAGAGCAGAGACATGATAAAACACACATGGAATTATGGGATGTTCTTTTATTGATTTTAACAGCTTTGTATTAGAGTTCTAAAACATGTTCTCCTCTTCCAGTTTCTGCTAATTGAAAGTATACTTTAATTCTTAGGGCGAAGGAATAATTTTTTTTACAGAGCAACTCTTTGAGATCTCAAAGTCAAATAGTGTATATTGACTGTGAAAGTCATATAGGAATAATCAAATTAGAATTCTAGTCCTGAAATATATTGGTATTACATATTGTTATGGGAACTAGTGATACTAAGAAAAAATGCTTTTGATAATTATTTTTCTGCAAGATCTTTAAGATTAAATTCAACTAAAATGTTATAACAAGTTTTGTCAGCTTGCAATAAATTTAAATAAAAATTATTATATTTTATCTTCCTAAGAATAAAATTTATGTTAGAGAATAGCAATTACATCAAAGATATTTTCCAGAAATGAGTACATGACTGGATGTACGTAGGTACTAAACTTTCACCACAAATGAGAAAAATATCCACTGACCGAAACAGCAATTATTTAGTAGTTCTCATTTCATAATTACAGTTTCAGTGAAAATAGAACTGTCACCATGAGGCATGCCTTCAATATTTTTTAGGATGGAGATGCCACTAAGTTTTACAAAAATTTCTAATGGTAAAGAGCTGTGAAATAATGTTAAACTAGTGTTAAAGGTTTTCTTGCTGATAAGAACTGGCTTTTGGTAACTGTTTTCCCTTTCACAAAGTAACTATTTAATCATTAAAAAAAATGTCTTTCTACATGCTGAAATGTTCTCTTAGCTGAAAATATGCATGATAACTTCATAATAATTGGACTTCTTGTCATTTTTTAATTACTTACATGATAGTAACTGCAGGTGTGAATGATCCGTTACTGACAGATGCTGTTAACACTGACCTAGATGAGTTCAAGGCTCCAGGATGAAATTTTATCATCCTTTCTGAATGTTGCTCAGAAGAACTGCTTTTAACAAAATTAGTGGGGAGGTTTTTTTTTTGTTTGTTTGTTTGTTTTGTTTCTTTGGGTTTTTTTGTTTGTTTGTTTTGTTTCTTTGGGGTTTTTTTGTTTGTTTGTTTTGTTGTTATTTCTCTTTTTTCCTGCTAGGGAACAGATCTTTAATGGGCTCGGATTTTAAAATTGGAGGAAGGGAACTTGATGTTGATGCTCTAGAAAACAAAATCTTGCCCTAGGTTATAAGTGAGTAGGCAGCAACATTTCAGACAGAAATTAGGAATGGCCACATTAAAAGTATCTGCTGTGTGGGAAAGTGTGATCTACTGAAAGCACTGACATTCTAATGAACAGTATCCAATGCATAGTTTTTTTTAATATGGATAAAAAACCCCCACATTTTAATTGGCCATGTTCCTTGGGAGGCAGGACACACAAAACTTGTGCAAAATTTCATTCCCAATTTGCACATTAATGAAAAGAAACATTCATGCATCATACATAATTTAAAACGCTAAAGTAGGAAGCATCTGTTCAATGTAGTTAGGATTGTCTCGTGTCCTCCACATGCATACTTCTCACTTGTACAAATAGATAATATTAAGATGAATTGATGTTTCTTTTAGAAAATGAGCAGGTGCTAGAGTTTATTATGTTCTTTATCAATTTTAGAAAGGCATAATGGCTTTTTCTGAAGGGCTACATTTTTATAAAATATAAAAATTCCTTGCCATTTTTTCAGCGCTCTGCATGATATAACTGTCAGAGCATTCTATAAATAAAACATGTCCATAAATACTTCATAAGGATGATACTTCCACATCAGCTTGTGAATACAATGAGTTTTGATATTAAAAAAATTCCAGTAATTTTTTTGGCTTATGTGATTTTTAAAGAAAAAAAAATTAAAAAATATATCTGTAGGAGAGATGACATAAAATTGAAAATGTGTAATTCCATGCTTGCCTTCAATATTTTAGGGTCATTTATGCCTGCATATATCCGAAGGAGAATATCTGTGGGCTTATATTCTTCAGTTCCAGAATAAACAGCATCTCCATTGTCTGCCAGTATATTCCAAAGCCACCATCTTCAGAACTGAGAGAGAATCCTGTTCCTTCACCTTGAGCAGGAACTAACCCTACCTATATATTAAGGAGTTGTTTATCTAACTGAACAAATAGCAAAATGAAGCATAACAATGTGAACAGATCAATCATTAAGGGCTAGTGGAACAATCAGCACCATTCAATAAACTGAAATAATTGGAGAAAAGGCAAATTGCTTCTGGGATTAAAGAATGAAAAAAAAAAGAATGAGATCGTGGAATGTATCAAGGAGAGCAATAACTGAATGTGATTTTTCATTTCAATACCATGATGAAATTTTGAAGTACTTTAAAATCTGAACAGGAAAATAATAAATAAGCCAGGAAATTAGAAACATTTACACTAATGTTAAATAGTAAAATCTCTGCTTTGTTCATTGTAGTAAGGCCATTAATGGAATAGTGCATTGTGTCCCAGACTTCCTAGAGAATGTGGAAAACTGGGGGATGTAAAAAAAAGGGACCTATGAAACACATGAATTCTGGGAAAATTGAGATATTGAATTTATTTAAGTAATTAACAGGAATTTAATAATGTACAATCATGGTCCATTCATATTATGATGATACATAACTGCAACAGAAAAAAATCCACAGTTTAAGAACTATAGTTAGACAGATTTACCAAATAAAGTCAAACTTTTTAGCACACAGAATTAGTTTCTGGATCAAATCTTGTATGACAGGCTTGGTGTTACTCAAAATGTTTAATTCAAAGTATATGTCTCTTTTAAAAGGTACTATTTGAAGTGTTTGAAGTCAGGCTTTAAATCGAAGAAATACCATGGAAATCGTTGGATGAAATTTTATGTCTTACAAAGTGTATTTAGCCTTCAAAATGATGAAAACCACCAGCTAATTTTTGAACCCTTTCTGTGCTGTTGTTACTTATTATTTCTACTAATGCAGAAAATATCAGTCCTACCCAAAATCACATATGCATGATGAAATAATAATACTTTTAAAAATAATTATGTAGAACAGATAAGAAAGAAAAGTAATATTTTTTTAAATATTTCAGTAATTTATGTAATATAGAGAAATCTTTCCAATCAGTTCTAAATAATTTAGTTTACTTCTCTTGCAACAATTACCAAATTAAAGATTAGACATCTTTGATGTTGCTGCACTTACTGGTAGTGTAGACATAAGCCTCCAGATTTATAGGAAAAAAAATTATATTGAATTAACTGGAATATATTTATCATAAAATACCTGACCAAGGAAAGGAACATAGTGTTTTGGCTGTTTGCCCAATATTGTAATCACTGCATCAGCATCTAAAGCATAACCATGAGTAATATTTCAAATTAATTTTTTTGCTTGCCTGCCTCTAATTCTCAGGTAAGCACATTGTTGGTACAATCAAATATATGCCATAATGGAGATACTGACAACAATCAACATATTAGTTTTGTTGTTACTTGTTAAATTTTTGTCTAAGTGTAGATAGTCTAGCTATTGCTGCACTTTCAAAAATCATGTAAACCCACTACAACCAGCTGTAGTAAGTATCATTTCTGAATGAGCAAAATGCAGACAAATGACAGGGAGCAAAACTAAAGAGCTTATGTGAAATGTTACCTAAGGAAAAACAATATTCTGTCAAAAAGAAAATGGTCTGAGCAACCCTAAGCAGAAAGAAGAGGAACAGGATGTTAGGTTACAAAGGAAGAGGTACTCAGCTTTACTTCATAGGAGATGAAAGAAGAGGAATGATGCCTTAAATTATCTGCTCTAGCTGGAGTCTTAATACCTGAAAGATTTGCTTCTCAATGAAGAGCTTAAAATATTGACTTGAACAGTAAAAAATTCCAATTTTCTAATTAAAATTATTTTCATAGATTTATCAAATATCTTAATTTGGAAGTGACTCATTGGCATCATCAGGGAACTCCCTGCTTCTTGCAGGACTACTTAAAATTAAATCATATGACTAAGAGTGTAATCCAGACACTGTTTGAACACTGATAGGCTTGATCACTTCCTGGGAAGCCTGCTCCAGTGATTGACTACAGTCTCAGTGAAGAATTTATTTGATTATTTTCTGTCTTGCTAAAATACTGTTCTGTGTTTAACTTGGTATGTATGATTTTGACTTGCTAACAGAAATCCATAAACTTGCACTGATGTGGCAGTGCAGGCTTCAGGACTTGCCTGGGTCACTCATAGCCTGAGCTAATTTAATTGTGTTTGTGCCTGCGTTTAATTTGCTTTATGTTTGTGTAAATGTGTTTTGGTAGTAAGCAGACTCACAAGGATGACCACTGTGTTACAAAGCTGTTGGTTGTGCACAATTCTACCTTTCCATCTCACCCCAGACACAGTTTTAATTGCCATAACAGAGGTTTAGAGTTCTTTCCATGTTGCATGGGTCAGTCTCATTTTACAAGTATCTAGCATGTGGATCTCTTCTTGCCCTGCATACATTACACAATTATACAATTGAAATTGTTCCTTCAGGGATTTTTGTACTACAACATTGACCTTGTGTGCACTTGTGCCTTTGTGTCAGGGCGGATGTAGAAAAACCTCAGGCATAACCAAAAGATATCTTAGTCATAAATTTGAACTTATGCATTATGTTGTACTTCAATGGTTCTACAATGTCATTCTCTTTCCAAAAGCATTGAACTTTATACTTAGTAACTAGATTATGATCTGGTCTAGTCCAAAGGGTCTGAATGGTGGAAACTTGCTACCACTTGCTTACACCCTTGTCAAATTATGTCATTTGCACTATATATTGACATTTTCTAATTTAGTGCTTCCTTTCCAATAGAATTTCCATAAAACTTAGACAAGTTATTTGCATGCCCTAGGTCTCTGGAGAGTTTTTCTTTGGATCTTGATATTGACTGATGCAGTACAGGATTCGTTTGCATAAATTTGTGCCGAGTCAATGGCCTCCAAGCTGCATGCTGGCATCACTTCATCCACATAGTAGATTTGCACAACACTAGATGGTTGAGACAGATGCTATCAATGTGTTCCATTTGCAAACAGCAGCCTTTATTTTTATATTTTTTACTAACATTAAAGAGGGGTGCATCAACTTTCAATTTATTTCTTAATAATAGGTTAACAAGGACTAATAATGACATTTTGGTGATAAATCATGATGATGATGATGTACTTACTACTAGAAAAGACAAGACTCATATATTTTACAGGGAGAGCATTATTTCTAAAAGTAAATATTTCTTATTAAAAAAAAAGGAAAAGAAAAACAAAACGAAAAGAAACCCAAAACAAAACAAAAGCCAAACCAAAACAAAATCCTCCAAAAAACCCCAAAAAAGTCAGCCATTCTAAATGAATGAATTGTTAGTAATGATGTGAAGTACCAATAAGAGCAGGAAGGAATGATGAAATGAGTGCTAGACTAAAATATGTCCGAACACAATAGGTAATTATACTTCCTGGTAGAAGTACAGATCCATTCTACCTGGTTAAGTGACTAGACTCTAGTTAAACTATTTCAAGGGAAAGCTAAAAGACAGAAGACTGTTTTATTTCACTAGTTGTTTAGATAATGCTACATTATCAACACTATTACTTTAATTATTTTTAATATTATTATTTTTAGAGGTTACCTAGAAGTGCGGCTTCTTATTTTGTTCTTGTGGTACAAAACATCCTGACATAAACAAGTCATCAAGGAGTCGATAAGATTCTGAAGTGGTGACCATACATACTCTTGGTCTGAGAAAGGAATAGAAATTAAATTATACTAGGATAGAATGCAAGTAGATCAGAACAGAAAAAACAGAGCGGGGTTTAGTTCACTCTTCCATTTTAATAACCTTACATTAGGAAGAAAACTGAAAGCAACTGTAGTTAGGTCAAAAAAACCTCAAAATTACTTAAATACATACTAAACCCAACTCAGGAACTCTGAAAGTAAAGAATGCTATAGGCAAATTACTCTCCCTAATTTTCTCCTATTTTGGAAAGTGTACTGCTTAGAGAAAAATATTGGTAGAAATGGAACCTTTTTGTTTTCATGCTGTACAAAGGATAGAGAGACTTTTCTTTTGTGAAAAGCTTTATATGAATTCTGTTTAAATTTTAAATCTTATTTTAATTAAAACATATTTCCTAAAATAATTTGTTAATTTCCAAAAGAAAACAATTCTTGAACTGTTTTGACACACGTTCATTATGCATTCTTCAGTGGAATATTAAAAATAACCACTCAGAAACACAAGCAGAAAAATAATACTGTGGAATGTCAGCGACAGAAACAAAGAGCATATCTCATGAAAGGTTCTGGAATACCTTATATCAATGAATATGTCTGAGAATAGAGACACAATTAGTCAGTATCACCCTCACTCTGAATCACCCAGGAAGTTTCAGCATTCAGGGATTTATGTGCGGTCTCAGCAGAGCCATATGGAGAAAGATGATCACCTTCCTGCTCTGTTATACTGCCATTTTGCTTTGCAAGCTGGTGTTTAAACTGCTGCCCACACACTACTCATTTGGGTGTCAGTACCAAATGTGTTTATGCCAACTGTGTTTCAGTTTATTATTCCTTAGAGGTATCTGCTTACATTTTTCTATAGTGAGATCTCAGGACTAAACAAATTCATGTTACAAACATAAGACAAAGAAAGCCAAAAATCATGAAAGAACAAAGAAAAATTATTGAAATGTATCTTTATTACAAAAATCTATCCTGAATAATTACAGGCACAGAAAATGTTCCTTTGATGGATTCATGACAAATTTCATTTTGTAGGACCCTGTGTTTCTTTCAAATCACCTGAGACAGGCACCTCTGTATAGATTTATTGCTCTTCAAAAGATTTGTGTTTCATTTTCATGCAATTCAATGAATACTAATTGTAATTTTTTTGTCATACCGCTGTTAGAACACAAATCATTGTCTCCCAATCTTCATCAACTTATGATTATCTGGCATTGTCATCTCTAATTGGAGTTTATGAAAACTGCTGTTCTGAGAATTGCCAGTACATTATGCCAGTGCATGCTCAAACCATACTGTTCGTGCAATGACACAGCCAATTCAGGTAATGTCATTGACAAGAAAATGTCTTCTGTTTCAGTAATCTGTAAAAGAGCATCTGATGTTCTATGTAAATATATGTTACATTCTCTTGTGTTTGCTATGTTAATAGTAGAAATGAATAATTTCATATGTTGCAGCATATATCACAAGGAAAAAATGGATGGAAAAAATCTACTATGGTCATCAGCAAAGGTTAGTTTGTTATTACATTTTTTGTTATTACTTTAAAATGATCTAAAGAACTATGCCTTAAGTTAGCTACAATAACCTAGACATGACAAAACCAATAACATTGATTTTATTAAATTGCCTAATGAGATAATAAAAACAACCAAACCAGTGGGTATTTACTATTCAGAGACCCTCAGTCTGAACACAATAATTTAATTTATCAGTTGATTTCATAAAAACAGAATGGCTCCATTAAGTACCATGAGGAATTCTGGACCAGATCTCAGTTGCTCCTTAATATCATAGATGCAGTAACCCTAATGGAGATTCAGTAACACACATTGTTAAAAAATGCAGTTTATTGCATATGACTAAAGTATTGACCATAATAGTACATGGGGTAAAATTTAATTCCTTCATGGTACTGAAGACACAGGAAAATGAGAGAGAGTAGGAGAAAAAAGCTAAATGACAAGAGACTGTGGCAGAAAAGGAAGAAGCCAGAAAGGAGAAAAAGAATAGGAAGTTGAAATAAATAAAATTTTGAATTTTTGATCCGGTCAAACATTTACAATAAAGGTATTCACACCAGATTTTTTTAGAGATAGTGAAGGATAGCCCTTGAATTTGAAGATTGTAACTGAGATGAAGGTTTAGTATGATTTCTTCCCCAGGGTGCCAAAAAAAATACTTGGGCACACCTTGATCTAATTTTGGTGTGGTTGCTTAGTCTTGTCTAACAGCAAAGCTCCCACCCAGCTGCCCTCCACCCGCCTCTGGGAAAGAAGACAGTAATACAGTAATAGTGGAGAAAGCAGGGAGAGCAGGAATTTCAGGGGTTGGGACAAAGATAGGGAGATCTATTACGACTTAGCATTGCAGGAAAAGCAGAATTGTCTTCAGGAAAATTGACTATATTTAAAATAAATCTTTAGTTCTAGATTTGGGTAATGGGAAACAAAAAGACAAACATTAAGTCTTTTCCTGATCTCTCCCTTTTCCCAGTCCCATGTTCAGTCCTTCACCCCAATCTCTGTCATCCCTGCTTACTGTTGCCACTGCCCTGATGGTCAGTGTTTTCAGCAAGGAATCAGGTGGAGCAGGAAGAGGGGATTATGGTCAGCTCGGGGTAGCTTCTCTCTGCCATTCCTTCCTCCTCAAACCTTTCCTCTCCTCCAGTGCAAATCCTGTGGGAGACAATATGAAAAGTAGATCCCAACTAACAAGAAGAAGACAAGCACATAAGTAAATAGGGAAAATGGGAAAAATAGTTTCTAAATTAAAAATAGTGAAAAGAAAAAAAAATGAGAATGTTTTATGAAATGGAGATAAAGAGAAAGGAAGCAGTGAAATGGAGACAAGTAAACAGGAATTATAATAAAATTATGTATTAATCATATGTGTAATTAATAACTGTATTAAAGACACATGTCAGAGTAGGAATCTGAGAAAAAAACTGTAATAATTTTAAATTAGTGGTTGCTTTTGATTTTTGAGAATAAGATAATTACATAAATGCTTCACATCTTTTCTTCTTTTTGTAAAGATGAAGTCTGTGAAGCTCTTACTGCAGTCCTTAATAAGCTAAACAGTTTTCCTAGGACATCTGGGGAAAACAAAATTAAAATCCTAAAGGTGATAATTAGACAAGCACAGTGATTTGTCTGATGTAGCCTACTGCAAATATTAGAAATACTATAAAATCATGCCAAAAGGGCGAATGAATAGAAAGCACTTTGCTGCACTTCAGAACATTTAAATCTCCTAGAAATGATGAAATACCAAATTTCTGCACTATAATTCTGAGGCTTTCTCATTTGGATGAACAAACAGAACATATGATACAGGATACTGTAGGACATCGTATAAGCAAAACAGCACTGAAATTCAGGTATATGTATATCTATAGTCTTTATGTATAACTTTAAAAAGCACCTGTTGTCCTATGTCATGGTTCAGTTCTGGCTGGCAGCAAAGTACCAAACAGCCTGTCACTCACTGCTCCCTTACTGGAGAGCAGAGTCAGCAAGATCCTACTATAGACTCATTTGGTAAAGCTGGACTCTGATTTCAATTTTTAGGCTTCAGTTTCCCATTTAAAATATAGTATGACTTAAACTTCTACATAAATATGCTGCCCATCCAAAATTTTTTAGACAAGAATTAGTTTCTGCCTTATCTTTTTATTGCCTGAGCTAACCTTCCAGGAAGCCTAAACATGCACTTTTTTTCTCCTGTGTTTCTGACTCATTAGGACTGCCTGGTGAAAATGTCAACAGGCGCTCCCTGAAAGTTTTTCTGCAGAACAAAGGAGCAGCAGTTTCTAACTGCTGGTGTAAATCAGATATATTTAGGTCATCAGCATACCAAGTATTTAGTGCTGCTGCTCATGTGCAGACCTTTAGAAGTCTGCATTAGCAAAGTTAGAAATTCTGAGGTGGTATTGCCTCATTCTCATTGAAAATTATTGACATTTCCTGCACTACAAAGTGAGACCAACATGTGTACAGGAATAAATCATTCTTTGAAGACAACCTGTGAGTGAAATACACTTGAAAGTTTTTTTTCCAGTTTGGAGCAAGTCTTCTCCACCATCAGGGCAGTAAAGCAATGAATTAAAAAACAAAAACCAAAAACCAAAACAAACAAACAAAACCAACCAACCAAAAAAAAAAAAAAAACCCAAAAAACAACACCAAAAAACCAAAAAAAAACCCCAAAGAAACCCCAAAAAATTTAAAAAAAAGAAAAAACTGAAAAACACCAACAAAAGTGCCAAAAGAAAAATAATAGGGAACATCACTCTCTAAGAAATTAAAGAAAATAAGATAACATCTAAAAGCAGAATACCTATCTACTTATGCTGTCATTTTGTAACGAACAAAACCAATCACCATTTTTGCATAGGGTACTCCTGTTTATTAGACCATGCAATCTCATTTCTCATTCTTGAATGCTTTTTCTGACATGTGGTTTGTATATTTTGTTGCTGCATTGCACATTTAGGAGAACAATGTTTGTTGTATTACCTGGAAAAAGTTTCAAGTGGCTATTTTGGGGCTCATTTTACCATTTGTGTGAGAACAAATGAGGGGTTTTACTGAACAGACTCCAGCAGTGCAGGGATACCTTCCATATTCAGAGGTGCCCTGAAGCTGTGTTTAAACAGTTATCTAGGTCCCACAGAAAAATGATGTGCTGGAGTGCAGTGTTTGATTCTGCCTTGTAAACAAAGGTGTCTGGTGCCATCTGAGATGACCTGAGAGATTTAAATGTGGCTGACATATCTGACAAAGAGCCTACAGGAGATATGTGCCACTCTGGACTTACAGATGGACATCAGGCAGGGTATCCTAAAGCAATTCAAATGGATGTTGACTTCCTGTCAACAAGGAGAGAGCAAGGAGCAAATGAACTGAACCCATTGTGTCAATACCTGGTGCACTGAAATTGCACTTATAGAAAGGTTAGGCTCTGAGCACTTTCATATATATAAAGGGTGTGAAATGTGGAAATGTATGCTTCTGGAAGAGAACCTATTTTTGTGAAATATACGCAGCGACAGAATATGAAGGTGTGAAGAGTAATTTAGAAAGTGAGGCTAATTCTGTACATCTGTCGTGTTTCAGAGGTTGAAAGATTTGGGATTAAAGGAAATTAACCACCAGTAGACAAAGAAAAAATAATCCCCAAAGCAGTTTTAAGAACTCAGTGAAAAGTGACATAGAGAGGATGTTAAAATGACTCTAAACTGCTGCTATTACCGTCCTGATGGAATGAAAAATGTGAAACTAAATTTGTCTCTGCAGGACAGACTGATACAGTAGCCCTGATGAAAGAGTGTCAAACTTTATTTAGTACAGTCTCCTTAGAAACAAATTTGGTTGTGAATTTTTGAGTACCAGCGCCTCATAGCTGTTCCTTTTCTTCAGCTGCCATAGGGGTAATGGAGGAAAGACCTTTAGGCTTGCAGAACATTTGGCCGCTGGAAATATTATGGTATTCTTCCTTAACTACATCTGTAAAAAGAAAAGCTAGTCAATGAAGAGCAAGAGTGCTTTTGTTTTGTTTTCTTTTTCTCATGACATTGGTAGCACCTTTTTTAAAAAAAATTAATTCAAACTAGGCCAAAAGAAGAAGTGGCGTTTGAAAAAGATTCTGGACAAAATGTGTTTGTCCTCTCACATAAGTTTAAATTTTATAGCTTATGTGAAATAGGTTTTCTAGTTTATTTGTGAGTTCTTCTCAGAAATAGTAATTGTTCACATGTTTTACATAGGGAATTGTAGTGTGCAACTTTGCAGTATTCATAAAAAAATGAAACACAAAACCACTTGAAATGTGATGGTATTCTATGTCAGTGTCAGGTATTGTCCAAAGCACATTGTAAAATATGCAGTGTTTGTTACTTTTTTCAAAAATCAAGTTTAAAGAAATAAACTTCAAAACTGGAGTGTAGTAGAAAGTGATATTTTTAATACTATCTATCTCATAACAACTGCAGAGAAGCCAGAATTAATTCTCTAAGCTTCAAAATAATTTGTTAAACTTCTACCAGTTCAAACTGGTGAAGGATAACTGTGGAAAAAAACTGCTCTGAGATAATATACTTCAAATGACATGTCCTTAAAAAAGGATAAATATAAAAAAGGATTTTTAAAACTGAGAAATCAATGAGCTCTTTTGCAATGACTGTAAAGTTATATCCTTCAGAATTGCTTTCCAGACTTTCAAATTGTTTCGAGACATAGACTGTTTAGAAATATATCGGTTTCCAAAGAAAATCTTGGTTCTGAAATGAAAGCACTTGCAAAAGACATACATAACTTTAAAAGGAATCAGTGAAACACAAGGAACCTGTAGACAGGTTTTCCTTATCGTGCATAAAAATTCTGATGTAAAATCAAAGTAAATTAAGTGCTTTTGTAATACTTTTGATACTTGCCTTAAAAAAAAACCAAAAAACCCATGTTTTACCCATTGCAATGCATTGTTTAGACGTTTGTCATTTTAAGTGTGTCATTCAAATGGGCACTGAGGGTACTACACTGAGACCACTCCTAGCCAGGAAAGAGATTCTATGAAATTTTTCAATAGAAAAGAAATGTTTATGCTCTAGTTCTGGCCAGATCCCAATTTACATTTTCCTTTTATATTCTACCGCTGCAAACTTTTGACCTTGCAAAGGAAGAAATGTTTCTCTATTTCTTTTTGTGCAAACTGGTTTATTGGGCTGTGGCAGATCAGATGACACATTTCATCTAACAAATACTAGGATTTCATTACTGGACAGAAATACATAATATGCTCTGGGATACTTGGAAAGGAAATTACTACTTAGCTAGTAAATGTTATTAAATTGTTCCTGATTTTAATTGTATATATTTTAATTCCCCTAAATATTCCAGAGTGCATGGACATAAGCTACATTTCCTCTGATTTGTACATGTTATCAATATTTCAAAAGCAGCTCTAAGAATATGTGCAACATCTGTTTTCTGTTTCTGACCAGCTGATCTTTTGCAGTTTTCAAACTTGGTATCCTGTGTTTAAAACTTCTATTTAGCTGAACATAAAGCATCTGCACAGGGCTGAAAACAACTTCTGTTGCATAATGCAGACACATTGAGAAACTTCTCAAACAAGAAAAGGAGGTATAGGAGAAATTTTTCCGTGCAAGAGTAATTTTTCCATTCCAGCCCACTGGGAGATCCATCCCAGCTGCCAGCCTGTGGTTTCTGATGCAGGATGAGGTAGGATGCTGCTTTCCAGTTCCACCACAAGCTTGCCCAGCCTGTCCCCAGGGGGGCTCCATGGCTCCTGACAGCCTGCAGTGGAGAGCAAACCCAGGAAAGGATGTTGACAATGGCACATTGTATTCTTCTGCCACTCCTGCTCTATCATCAGCGTCTAACGCTGCATAAATGTGCATAAACTAAGCCTGTGTGTACATCCAGCTTGTCTAAAATCAGAGGCATGAAGTCTAGAAACCACAGATGGCTTCAAGTATCGCTATCTTAAATGTATTTCCATAGAAATCAGGAGCAACTACTACTTCTGTAAATAAATTTTGCAATTCAATAATTATAATGTGAATTTTACTATATAATTAAAACACAAAAATCGAAGAGGTGAAATATAGGATTTTTAGAATTTAAAAAATTTCTGTAGTATTATAATATAAATTCACCTGTTCATACACATGCAGAGTGATTCTTAAGACCTGACCCGAAATTTAGGGTCCCTGATACATTCAGTGATTATGGTTGCAGAAATTTTAAGCATTTATGTTGAAATCAAAGAGAAATTAAGGTAAAGTTCCTAGGATTAAAGTAAGAAAAAACAAAACTATGGAGATGTATATTATTTTTCTGTCTTGTAATTCTCTTCTGAACAAAGTTCTGTCTGACAATATGTGCAATGATTTTCCTTTACCATAGAGAAGCAACTTGAAGCCATATTTTCAGAATTTCTTGGTTCTTTCATTTCATTTTAAATTAATTGAACTTGTGCTTTGAATGAATGTTAACATATTAAAATGCTTAGAGGGATAAAAACCAAGTTCATTCTTTTGCAGTCTTGACAAACAAAACTATCAATTTTTTTCTTAATTTTGGTTTACATCTCTACTTAAAAGCCCAAGAAAGGGAAAAACTAATGCAACCTAATTTCAAGGGTCTTTTTGGAAATGCATTTGTACAACTAGGAAGTGTTTTGATGTTATATTAGTAGTTTTTAAAAAGATTTTTATAAAAACACTACAAATTAATTACTTTTATATGCAATGCAGTTTAGGATGATACATGGTAAATAAGGCCCAGCTAAAAAAATCTTGAAAAACCTGACAAAAAGATACAAAAAAAAAAAATTAGTTCATGCAGTGGGAAAAACAATAATTAAATTTAACTAACACAGGTGGAAAAACTGTGTTAAGAATTTATCTCGTTTTATTTGTTTACAGCTCAAATTCAACTTTAACATTCTTACAAAGTAGAACAAAGTAATTTAAGTTAGTATGTAAGTATGAAGAAAGTAATAAAGCTTTTTACAAGGTTTAATGGAATTAAATAAAATATAATTCCATTAAAATTATGATTTGCTAAAATATTTTTCATAGTTTCTTAAGTCAGTCATCTGGCAATATTAAAAAGTAAAGTTGACTCTCCCTTAAAAGGTACCAATTTGAATTTCAAAATCATAGGATTACTTCATAATTGCTTGAAGTTAGAACATTACTTCAGTTATCAGCAATCAGCTGTTTAAAAATAGTGTCCCTAAATCATAGATCTATATTTTTTCTGGGCCATTTTCCCCTTAAAATTTTACTTGACATTTAAAACATCAGCTTTTTCACAGTGTGCTTCCCATCTGCAATTATGCTGCAGCCCACTCAGCTCTGTCCCTGCAGTAGCAATAAACCAGTTAAAAAAAATACCTGGTGATGGATAAAATGGACAGCTATCCACCACACACACAAAAAAGAGAAAAAGATGGAAACAACAAAAGAAAAAAGATGTTTTAAATAACCAGACATTCTTACAGACATCCATTACACCATAGGGTGTGGAGTTTAGTATTTGTGCAAAAAAGGCATACTACATACCGAAGTCTCTTCCCTCTTTGGGTAATTATAGGCACCAACAGTAATCAACCTCTCTTTCATACAAGAATGCCTAAAATAGTGGGAGCAGTCATTTACTATTATCTCACAGGCTTTGTTTGTAACATGGAAGAGCAAATTAGTGAGAGTGCTTGTGTCCTTTGTCATAAACTGAATGAAACCTTATGTAAGGGAACGAGGATAAAAGGCCTGGGTTACCTTGCTTGCAAATTTTACTTGGATGGTAGCCATTTCAAAGGCTCTAACATTCTTCATGGATCATGGTAGATGTGTTTGTGTTGTTGTTTACGTACAAATTTTATGCACATTCAGTTTTTAGCATGACTCCTAATTTACAGTGGCATACAGAGGGAATGAGAGCAAGTAAACCTGCAGTGTGTTCAGGGATGCTGTGTCTGCACAAGTTGTGGTGCCTGGGCCAGCTCGTTTAAAGGTTTTTAAATTCTCCTATTCCACAGAGCCAACATTTGTGTAACTTGTATGAAGACATAACCTCCACTTTACCTTCTTGCTTCTGCATTGATTTGCAAATCTCATCATGCAATTCATGAATTCATATAAAAATGGAAAAAAGCCTGAAAAAACCTGAAAATGTAGTGCCAAGGAAATTTACATATATGCAAGTCTTTTCATGAGCAATGCAAATTGTCAACTTTTGTTTAATTGATTCTGTGCTTTCTATTTGCATTCACTTACACTGAAGAAGCTTTAATATTTGCAGTTGCTGTGGAGATTATAACATCTTTCTTTTATATATGCTCATGCATTTATTATTATACAACAACAAGAATAATAACAAAAAGAATAACAACAAGAATAACAAGGATAGTAATGCAGTATAATCATGCTAAAGCCTTTACCTCAAAGGAAATATTTCGTGCATGTCTCATCCAGTCACAAAATGAGAATTTTTATAAAATCTGTAGAAATTTAGGCTGAAATGTGTTTGGAATTCACATTCAAAACCTGAAAGGTAGAACCTGAGAGACAAGATGTGGTACACAGGAAAGAAGAAACTAGTCTAAACTGAAAAGAAACTATGCATCAATTTTGTTTTCTACTCAAAAGTTTTAAAATCACATCTGACTTTATTAACATCTTGAAGAAAACTTTCATTGCAAGCTAAAATATTAAAGAAGAGCATCCCTAAAGTGCTGCTGAATAAGCATGAATTTTCTTGCTCTAAGTTGCTTGTCTAATTCAGAAGGTGGTGGCAGACAGCCAAACTTCTTTCCTAGATGTTAAGACTATACCATAAAGTATCCTTAATGTAGTTTTCAACTCTTCTGTTTATCTCCCTGGGGATAAAAGAACCTACTGTTTTGAAGTGTCAGATTTTATACTGTGTTGCAGTGAGTTATTTTTATTTATCTTCCATTTTATATTTTTCTGAGGCATATATAAAAGTAATCTTCAAAGAGCTATTCCTACTATTTCAGCTTTTTTTCATTTTTAAGCTTTGTTTTGAAGAACCATCCAGAAAAAAGCCCCCATACATAGCTTATGTCCTGGTAATTATACTCAGACTACACGTACCTTTTGTTAATCTTTTTTTTTTTCGCCTTTGGAAGACAAAAGGAATCTGCCATTCTAAATCAGATTTTAAATGGTACTGCATGCTACTTGAGAGCAGAAGAAGCTGCATTTAACTACAACTTCCTTCCTATGCTGTGCAGATAAGCAATATCCATGTTGTTTCCTGTTTAATTGCCTGCAAATTTTGGGGATACTGAGATGGCCTAAGGCCAAATCTCACCCATGCTTAGGCTCTCCCCAGTCCCACAGCAGATGTAGAGCTGCCAGCAGTGAGAAAAGGAATTACAATGTCCTGAGTGCGTGCCATAAAACCTGGTGATGCACACAGTATGCAAGTGTTTTCAGGAAATATATGACTTGCATAATGCCCTTTTGTGATCCCCTATCATTAAAAGTGACAGATATGTTGCACACAGGTAGGCAGTTCTAATGTGATGACCTTGAGGAGCTGCTCTTTGGCAAGAAAATCCTCTAGGGATCTCTAGTCCAAACCATCCCCGAGTCATTTATATAACTTCTTGAGGAAAAAAAAAAATCAGTGAAAAGTCCTTCCTGCTCAACTTTAATGAACCAAGAAACATTATTTCTTAAAATTCAAATTTCCTTGAGAGCCATGAGGGTGAATTTCCATGAGAAAGTCATTAAAATAGGAATTGTCTAAATATAAATACAAAGTAGAACTTTTAGCTGCTTATACAGCTGAGGCCAGCAAATCTCTTTAAGATATATTTAATTTGAAGAAGAAGAACTACTGAAAACAAAGAGAATTCCTCTGAGAAATGTCCATAGATGCATCTAAGGACCCATAAAGTGGTTTGCAGCAGGAAATTGTAGTCTTTCTCTAGAAGTCAGGGTAGAAAATCAGTGTCTGATTCATCAGTGTTACTTTATTTGAACTCTGAATTGGCAGCATGGATATGATCCTTGAATAAGTAGATTTCTTCACTCATTTATAGGCATGTATTTAAGTGTATGTAGCAGAGCAGGAATAGAAGCACAGATCTTGGCCTCAGCTCCATAAAGCTGCTTTAGGGAAAAAAGTAGGACAGAGAAATTTTGGGAAATATTGTTAAAATATAGAAAGAATAACAGGTGGGAAAATACAGATTTTTCTGTAGCAATTGTTAGGAACTATGATGGAGCTATTATAAGGTAGGATATAATACTATCTCTTCCTATTTAGCCTTCTCATGTACATGCATTTTTAAAATTTCATTTTACTGTCTCTTAAATGTGCACAGATAGTCAAAAGTAGAGTTATCTTAAGCACTTTTTTATATTTTATAAACATTTTCATTAGAAAGAGATGTTACTAGAGGACTTCATGTAAAATCTGAAATTACAATCACATCCTTCATCCTTGAACTTCATGAAGCACACTAGCACTCACTCACTGCAGAGAAGACTGAGAAGCTGAACTCTGCTTTGTAATAATAAATTATTAAACTGTCCCCTTGCAGCTCTTCCAGATATTGGTGGTAATGATTATCAAGCTTTTCTGGGTTAATATATTTTTCCTTCATGAAAATAGCTTATATTTCTAGCATTCTTATTTTTATGCATTTTGCTAGTTCCATAATTTTTGAAAATTCTTCCCTCATTTGCTATTTTAATCTATGCTATTCCCTACTGTGTCATTGTACTTCTCTCTACTCCTGTGCCATGCTGTCCTCAGGCTAACATGAATAGCATTATGTACATCTCTGAGGTTAGATGCAAATCTAGACTAACATCTTCTTGTGAACATGGCCTGTAACATCTCTCCTTTGTCTGTTTAAAATGTTCAGATATGGAAAGCTGGGATAAACTTAATGCCAGTTGCTGTATTACAAGGAATAATACATATTCTCATACCCAAAGATACAGGACATGCTTATCTATGTGTGCCTGAGACTTGCATCCAACAGGGAGTAAGGTTGCCTTGAAGGAACTGGGGTCCAGATGCACAGACATTTAGGGACCCAGCCCCAGCTGGTGCTTAGAGGATGGGCTGGAGAACACAGCACTGCTTGTGGTTATAGGGAAAGCGTTGAGAAGCAGTCATTTCAAACACACTGAAGGCACAAAGATGGAGAGCCAAAGCCTGGTCTTAGTGTTGAACCACTTGCATCTGAAGTTTCCATCAAAGGTAATAGCTCACAGATGCATGTGGACAGAAATGTCCTGACACACAGATGCATGTGGACAAAAATGTCCTGACACAATCCACAGTAAAACATGCTGTTCAGTCACTGCAGGGAGGGGCACGGCAGGGACTCCCAGGGAAGGTAGTGCCTCAAAGGAAGAGATGATGGCAGCAAGGCAGCTGGAGTAGTTGGCTCACCTGCAAGGTGTTAGCATGCTGAACAAGGAAAGTCAGAGTCAGACTTAAGTCTGGAAAGAGGTATCAGGGCCAGTCTGGGGCCGGTGGTTATTCAGCAAGTCTATTATGATGAGTCAAAGTCACATCAGGAAGTTATGTCTGGGTCTGGATTAAGGAGGTAAAGTACCAGGTTTGGGTGTAAACATTCCAGCTGTGGTGCAGCTCAGGATCAACCTGCAGAGCTGCTGACTAAACAGGGCTCCTATGGAAAAAGTGATTAAAACCCTTGTTTCTATCTCACTTCCCAGAAGGTCTTAGTGAGGAATCTGACATTGGCCTTGGCTAGCTGAAGTCCTTAATTTATCTTAACTAAACTCATGGAAGTGGAGATGCATTCTGGACTCTGTCAGGAAGAGTTTTAACCTCTGTTGAATCAGTGGATTGTTTAGTAAATCATGGGATATCTTATCAAGACTAGACAGTATCATTTCTATATCTGAAGAAGACAAATACATATCTAAGTGCAGCCAGAGTAACTCCTGGATAAAAGCAGATTAAAATCAGCTTTGGGACAAGACATTAAAACTTCCTGAACTCCCCAGAACTGAATGGAGAACAGGTTAACTGAGTTAACAGGCTTGTCCACAATGAATATCTGAGGGTAGTCCCTGAGGGCCCAGTCCTGAAATGTGTTCTGTGAAAGAAAAGACATTATTTCTCATGGATGGATGCTTTTATCAGAATCTCCAAATAGAAATACAGCATGAAGCATGGAATCATGACTGCCATCTTGTAAGAAGCAGGTGGTAAATCAGCTGTTTGAGAGAGATATTCTTATGAGGTAATCTTGACATGATCAAATTAAATGTGATTTTTTTCCCTTTTGTTTATTCATCTGTCTTTATAAAATTTGTTACTCTATTAACTATTCTAGCTGGTATGAATAAATTGTGCCTTTTTACATTTGTCTTAACCAGGACATCATTTAATATTCTTCCCCTTAGGATATGAGGAATAACTTGGGACACAGAAATAAACAAACAAGGATTCAAAGAGCCACCATAGGACTTTCACTGTATCAAAAGCTAGGAGTAACCACCAGTGCTAGCTGCATCTATAGGGAGAAAAATAGTTATTTTTTTAATCAGTTTTTTTAATCACTAAGGAGATTTTGGGGTTCATCCATGATTTTATGGGTGAGTCATGGGTGGCTTTGCTCTCTTGCAAAGTACTTTTGACTTTTTCTTAAACTAAAAGTAAAAAAAATAAATAATTCCAGAAATAATTCCATTATGATAAGACAAAGGTCTTTTTTTGCACTATGCTTTTCATCTTTTCTATTCACTTGTTATTGTAATATTTCCAGAGAAAAATTAAGTGCAAAATCTCCTATATTTTTCTGAGAATCTAGGGATCACAGAGGAAATTCTGGTTCATCTTTCTTCAAAAGCAGACTTGCTTCTTAACCTGCAATTACTGTATCTCAAAAAAAGTAATCCATTTAGAAAATTTCAGTGGAATGCATGAATGTATGAGGCAAAAGGGGATTGAGGTCCTTAAAAAAATATTTTGAATCCTTAGAACATAGGAATTGTGTAATCTTAGTCCAAAAAGTGTTCTAACTCTGTTCAAAAATAATTAGGAAAATGCTGCATGCAGGATAAGTTTGGATTCATATATTAAGGTTAAAGAATAATTGAATTTCATGGTAAATCCTTCATTTATCTTTCCCCCAAGAAAAATCACTTATGAAAAATATGGGCAAGTAAAAGAGTTACATTTAAAAAGAGTTACAACTCTATTCAGAGCCTAAACTCCAGTAAATCAGTAATGGCATCCCTTTTTAATATTTCTCCCTCTTTGTGACATACACCTATCCAGTTTGAAACCTGAAACAGCACAATCTGAGTTCTGTGCTCAATTACAAATAATCAGTGTTATTTCAGTACATGAGGTAAACTATTCACAACCAGTTTGTTTGGCTTCAGACAATGCAAACAAAGAAAAAAAATCAAATGTATATTCTCAGCTCTAGAAAGAATTTCAGTGTTTCTGGACATGTTACAAGTACAATGTAAAATTTTTGCTAGGACTTCTTTACTTCAATTTATACTAATATAAGCATGAAAAAAACAAATTTTAAAAATTGTGGCTTGTACAGGGTTAAATTGTAATGGACGTTGAGGAAGAACAAGCTTGAAAAAAATACTGTGGTATTCTCTTCTCTTGTGTTGACTAGTACAGACAGAACTGTATCTGGTGCCATTGTCCTTGGCACCAGGGCCTCTTCTAGGCTGGCGCTGCAGCACTGACACACCACGATCTCGGGTTTTGTGTTGCTGAAATGGCTCCCGAGGTATTAGAGAGTCTTTTTTCCCAGCCCCACAACCAAACAAGAAGTTGAGTTTCCTCAGCTCTGGTTTTCAAGGTTGTTTTTTTCTCATATCTATAGCATTCTTTTTCTGACCCACTGAGGTCTGTCTGGTGGGTTGGTTTGTGGCACACACTGAATGCCCTTGGGGTGGAGTTAGTTTTTTTATACTAAAAACTACATGTACTTTATTTACAATAATTTTGCAATACCTATCACCTGTGATAGACAGTTTGTCTCTACTCTAAACCAATCCAGAAGTGTCACTGTCATAGGAGAAGATGGAGGACAAGAAGAAGAAGAAGAAGGACAGGACATGTCCACATTCCTCCATCTTTCCTCTTGAACCCCCATTCTAAATCCCCAAAATTCTACTTTTTCATCCTGTGACAAATTAACTATGGTCCTACTCAAGCTCTTGTGGCTTGTAAATCTTCACACAAAGTTGGTAATTTTTTCCATGGGTTAAAATCAAAAGCACAGGTGTTTTTGATTCCATGCCAAGGTCTCTAAGCCCCCTGCCAGGGTCTTGAGTCCTCCAGGGGAATGTCAGAGGAATGTCCTGGGTTCTGACACCATGACACATGCTAGGTTCTTAGTCTTCTATGTAGTTGTTTACACTTGATAATGCATTCTGTAGAGTGCTGTTTTCAGTTTGTATAGTGAATTGAAACCTTCATTGCATGAATGTTTATGCCTACAAAGCCAGTGCCTGCAAATATATAAGCCATTTGAATTTTTAAGCCACTTTGACAATTATATTTCCTCCTACTGGTTACATTTGAACTCTTTGCCTTGACTAGACATCATATATGTTGTGTGTCTAAACATTTTATTTATTGATTTCCTTCATCAATTTAAATGAAAAAGTAGTCTTAAGCACGAAAATAATATTGAAGAACCTTTAATGAATTTTAATTACTCTTTAAACAAACAACAGTGGTGAAATTCATGAAAATTTCATTTCAGAATCACAGTTCTGAATATGTGCAAACAACATTAAGTCTCAAGCACATACTAAGGTTATTTTAAACTTGGAAGGTCATAGAAAAGTGGATAGCTCCCATTTAAATATTCAAAACTGTTAACTGGTAATATAATGTTTGGTATCTCATTTTCTATCTCAAAAACATAATATACACCTAGATGAAAATAAAAAGGAAAAGACCTGCCAAAAAAAAAAAAAGAAAATATTTCCAGTGATGTCACTGGAAAACAGTTGTTTACTGGATCTGTCAGAGTATATAGGATTTGGGAAGAATGTGTTCTGAAGAGCAGACGGTTGTATGTACCCTAGGTTATTCTCAGCTCTCTCTTTTTCATAATTCTGTCCAAGAAAGTGGGATATATTTTCATCTCAGGGGCATCAGTATATATCCAGATATACCATTTTGCCCTGTGCTTCTATGCCCAATTTGCACTGGTATTACTGTAAGTATTGGAGTGTGATTCCCATCTTACATAAAGTGTCAAGCACAAAATTTGTAAAACAAAATTGCAAAGCAATGTAGAAAGCCAAGTTGAGCTCAGAAATATGTGTTAAATGAACTCAGTAATCAAACTGTGAGACATATTTAACATATGTTGAATTAATTTATTCTGAATTCTTTTTCCCTATTCTGAGAGACTTTTTTTCCCATCAGCTCTGGTGCAGTTGATTTACTATGGACTTCTACAGGAAAATTCATAACAGTGAGGTTTTTCTTGTTCTCAGTGCTATATTTGCAATTTTTTTACAGAAACATATTATAATATGCATGCCAGAAAAATTCTAAGAAAAAGCAATATGACATATTATAGTGGGATGTATTCACTCATGCATCGTGAGCCCTGTGAAGACATTAATCTGAACTCTTCAATCACAAATAGCTCTAGGCCTAATTTTATTTCTGTACGGAACTATAAGGTGGTGATTCATAAATTTTTGATTTTTTGATTTGGAACAGTTATCTTTCAATATCCTCATGGGCCTCACAGAATTTGGAAATGTAGCAGACCCTCCTTCTCTTGATGACTAGATCTCTCTATCCAACTTTTGTCTAGTCCAGCTGTGACCTTATCCATAGCCTCTAAATACTAAACTATTCCTTGTGACTTAAATGTCCAGATTAGTTTTGTGGGCTTTGCAGAGCACAGCAGTAAATGGAGGTCTTTGTGCCAAAATGTATGCTGTTTCTAACCTTTAAAATACTTTTAATAGTAACCTACTGTCACAGCCAAAATATAGCCCACAATAAAGCTGATGTAATGTCAAAAAAGAGTCCTTAATTTAGCCTTTGCTTATTTGGTAATAAACCTATTTTTCTCATAAGTTAAATATTATTGTACTGTCAATACTAACTATAGCATCAGTGGCTCATGGTGGAGCAAATCCTGAGCCACTCCTTACCAGTTTTGAGTTCTGGCTCTTGCAAAATGATGAACTGACACTTTTCATGCAGTTGTGTGTGTGCACACCTGTTCTTAAACCAAGTCTGTCTCCATTCTTAGTAGTCATTCCCTGGCCAAAACCCGGTGAGAGGTTGCCCACACATCCCATTCTGGCTTCAGACATTTAGCAGGATGAAGACATCTTCTTCTGAACAATCCATAATTTTAAATGCAAACCTCACTTTAACCTCAACCCCTGTGATTCATTCTAATCTAATATTAATACTAATATTTCCCCTGAAAGGGTCTCCATGCAGGTCTGCCAAATCTGTGGAAGAAACCAAAGACAATGATTCCTTTGGTTCCAGGGCCCTTGAGTCACTACTTGTGCTCAAGAGTAGTATCAGAGTTTGTATTCAAATTAGGATGTAAACTAGAGCCATAGTTCAGCGTTTTGGGGGACAATTTGAACTCTGGAAAATGTGCAGAAAATGGAGTGCATTATGGCCTTCCCTTTTACTTCCAACTCTGCCAGCTATACACTGAATTAGAAATAATTTTTCATGTTTTCAGGTGAACTCCCACTCACTCTTTCTTTTATATTGATGGACACTGTTGGTGGTGCTGAATGCAGAGCCAATGACACATCCCTCCCACATTGTCTTCAAGGGCTGCTAGGTGGCTTGGCAGTTGATGATGCAGTGTCTTTTCTGCAATTTTGATATGCAGGAGTTCAACAGAACTGCAGCTGGCATGCTGCTGCTGTTTAGATGTCTGTAAGCCCTTGCTTCAGGAGCAGCTTTGGAACAGCAGAACCTAAACCTCAAATTCCAGTTTACTGGTATTACAGTAGTATCAACTTCACTACTTCTGTTTCTGGGAGAATAGAAGGTACCCCATATAGGTTCCTGGTTTTCTTCATCTGCAGTTGTGAGACATTTAGAAATCTGAACTTTAAATTTTGAACGTTGGGGTTTATTTCCCACCTTAAAAGATGAGGTGTTTGAAAACTGCAATAGAACACAAGGAGAGTATGAGCTAATTTTCATCTGTAATTATTTTTATACAAATGTGTAACATTTGAAGGACACGAGGACACTTCAGAGAAGATTTTTCTTAATTTGTTATTTCTAAAGAAATTGCAAAATACTGTGATTTTATAAAAATTAAACTCTAAATTTTAAAAATATAAGGAGCATGGTGTGCATTTTTTTGAAATCTGTATTCCCTTAGACTTTATAGATCTTATTTCATGACACAGGCCATGAGCTGTCTGGCATACAATGATTTTCCTAACAAAAGCTACTTTAGGAAAAAAGCACCTCCATATAACCTTTTTATCATAGACTAGGAAATAATTTTCTTACATAGATTGTCCCATTCTTGTTTTTCTTACTATTAAGACATTTTTGGCTGACTTGTTCAATTGTTTTTAATTTTTAAAAATTTTTTAAAATATGTAATTAACAGAAATCAAGCTCAGGAAGATACTTAAGGTCATGGTTTGATAATCCGTACCAAGTTCACAGTGCTTCGCTCAATGGTTTATGAAAAGAAGTTGCCTTTATTACAATGAAATGTCGTGTACATGTAAGAAAGACATCTGAATATGAACATAAAGGAAGCAGGGCTTCTGGGAAGAAACAACAGTTTTTATTAACCAGCTCAACAACTGCTCAACAATTTGAAAATTTAAAAAGGTTTATTAAACCTTGATAAAAATACAACAAAAGGACTATACTACTATAAGGAAAAATTCACGGCGCTGGGAACTGCCCCCCTGTGGATACCATGTGCCCACTTCCTCTTCAAGATGGATGCACAGTCTTTTATACCCCTGGGGGTTACATCAGGCAGGCATGGCCCCTCCCAAAGTCTGTCAGTAAGCCCTTTGCCATTTATTGGTAGAGATTGCTTTCTTGTAGCTTGACTGAAGGTCAGATGTTGCCATGCTGCACCCCCTAAGCACAAAGCTTTTCCATTCCCAACTGCCCCAGGTAAGGAACGCATGTGCAGCCTTCTTTTCACCTGTCCTAGACAAGCCAGGCTGTCCAATGGCAACAATACAGGGCAAAGGGTGGAAGGGAACTATGGGAGAACAGAGGACTTCTAAACTACAATAACATAACTATACATCACTAAAGCTTTTCTTAATATTCACACAATAGTTATCCCTTAATTGCTAGAGCCAATCATCTCATTATCCATCTATAACAAGCAGATAAACTTGAAAAAATCAGACAAGCTTGGACTTACTGCCTCTTTAGCAAGGCTTCAAAGAAGAAAAGAGTCTCTGAGCAAAATGGTTGCAATATCATTGCTTCCTTATTTTAAAGAAAATGTCTTCCTCTCAGAACTTGATTGGCCTCAGTTTTCAGCTGTTGCTTTTGCTAGCTGAACAAATTAACCAGCTACTTGCAAAGATGCGTTTTGTCAATCCTTGAAGGTTCCAACGAAGTAATTTCATAATATCCCTTTGAAAAGCTATATAAATGAACATACTGGATTTTCCTTTTTACTGAAGTGCTATTACTGAAAGTTTACAGATAGTAAATACGACTTCTTGGGTTTGTGGTTAATGAGCATATTCTGCAGATCATGTATTTTGAGAAAGACATTACAAGAGAAGATTTTAAATCTTTCTCTCTGAATAGAAGTACATAGTCAACTGTGGTCAGTCTCAGAGAGCCTCTGTGACAACGCAACAGCACTTGGTGAGACAGATATTTGGAAAACACATTAAGAGGCATAAACCACCCACACACTGTTTTGTGACAGACCTTATAAAAAGGGAGTTCAATGCTGATTTCAGTGGGGCTAATATTTAGTTTCAAGATAAGAATAAGTAAAATTGAAATGAAAATTCTGAGTGGCATTTTGAAAGATCTGTTTGACATCCTGTGTCTTGTTTATTTTTTCTGATGAGAAAGAACATTATCTTGCAACACGAACAATTTCTAAATGTCAGTGATTTTTCTTCTCTTTGGGAACACAGACAATGTCAAACTAGGTTTACAAAAAATTCCAGTAAATCAATGTCAGATATATATTTGGCAAAGTTAAATCAGAAATTGAATTTCCTATTGTACCCCCACCAAGCAGAATAAGCAGACCCACATGTACTAACAAGGAAGGCACTTAATAAATTAGGAAGAGCAAGACCAGGCAGCTGAAAGCAGGTTGTAAGTGAATACTATCGGTGAAATAGAGCAGCTGAAGTAGTCCCAGTAAATAATTCGGATATTCTTTGGTACTATGTACTTTCAAAATCAGAACTGCTCTCTTAGGCCTCTACATTGCCCTTTGCTAGGCATTGGACATGTCTATGTTAAAAAAAGGCCCAGAATACCACTGTAGGCACACTTCTTTGTTAATTCTCTTTCCTGCTATATCTCATTAAGATTGCTTTTTCCCCCCCCTTTTAATTCTTCTTTTGAAATGGAGTAAACAAAAATAAATTTTAATAATTCTTTTTCTTCCAAGGTGAGCAGGCCATTAGTGGACACTTGGATGGAATAGTTACTGGGGCCAATGTGTGAATAGATGTGATATTGAAAAATAACCCCTATAGATTTCCTTTATAGGGAAGCTTTTACTTTGAAGTGTAGTGCTTACCATTAACAAAACTGGAAGACGAAGTAAAAAAACAAGACTTAGGGAAAAGGAATAAAAAAGCAAAAGGTTTTGAGGTTTTGAGTCCCAAATCAAAACCTTCCATGCTATTTTTTTTGTAGGTATCTATCCAGTTAGTTCAGATAAAAATCGTAGGAATTTTACTTCTTTTAGGATGAGTAACTGACCTAAACCCAAAAAGAGAACAGAGCAATCAAGGTCAACATCTAAACAGATAAACTTCAAATATGAAAGCTAAGAAGACTTAACAAAGGAGAAATCTGCTTTAAAAATATTACCTACGTTTGCAAAACAGTTCAAAAAACTGTTACTGTGAGTTGAAATTTCAGTGCATCAACAAAGTCAATTTGCTTCAAACTTATTTTTTACCTAAGATTGGTAATTTCATAACAAATATTGTGATGGTCATTGTGCCTACATTTTTCATCATATTTTTAATTTCTTTTTTATGGTTTACATTGGTGTTCACAAAGAGATACCTGAAGTTATAGTCTCATTAACAATAGCATGTTAATTATTACAAGGTTGGTCATGGTTAATTACTACTCTTCATTGAACACAGCACATCAGAAAACTGTGGAGGGCTTCGGAAGAGTGTATATCCCATCACTGCCACTCAGTGACCTAAATCAACCTTAATCCAGAGTCTGCTGTGATGGAGTTTCTAGTCTCCTGTATCCGAGCAATTAGCACAGAAAGAAAAGGCACATGTGCAAAGCTTCACTCACACAACCACAGCAAAATGTTCTCACAGCACTCGTGGTGTGAAGGACCCATAGTGAGCTGGCAAGTATTGTGCTGAGCTGAGCTGAGCAGAAAAGCTCCTCAGGGAAAGAAGAGGTAGGACCAGATGAAAGAATGAAACTGGTAGGCATGACATGTTAATGAGCTGTGTCAGAGCCATCTGAGATTTGGGGAAGATAATTGCAACTTGAGAATCAAGTAATCTTTTTTTCTGTTCAGGACAATGTTCCTTTGAGCTGTCCAAGAACACTTAGTAAAGCAAAGAAGTCAAAGAAGAACCCTGGAGATGAAATTTTTCAGTCCAACAACTCACTGACTCCAACTAGCTGTTTTATCCTTAAACAGACTACCAGCTCAGTTTCCAAAAGGAATTTTGACTTGGAAAAACACAATTATTTTTACATTATTTCACTGTTAGTCATTTAGTTCATGTCAGATAAGAAACAAGCCTGCTTCTTTCACTTCTTGCATTCCCAAGTAGCAAGATGGAAGAAAATTCTGAGATTCTCTCTGCTTTAAAGATCGAGCAGAGGGTCTGTTTTTCCTTTTGTTTTAATTTCCCAGCCAAGTGACTTCCAAAGGTTCAAGTTTCCAAATGGCTAATGCCCCTATTGCAAGCATCCTTTCATGATGGTGTCTAATTTTACATCTCTACCCTGTTTTGCTGTCCTCCTTTTCTTTTCTGCCTTTAAATGAAAGAATTTAACCTTACTAGGGTTAACAGGTTCTGTCAACTAATAACATGAGCAATTAAAGAAGCATGCAACAACAAAGGAATGACCTGTAGTTTCAAGGATGGGTGGGAAGTGTTACACCTTTTTAACAACTTCTACTGATAATTAACACTTTGTACCTTAGGTGGCTTTCTGAGCAGGTTATGTATGCAGTAATATCATGGGATTATATTGTTTTTAATAACTATTTTTATTTCTCTCCTTCTGCCTTCGTGTCTCTACACACACACACACACACACACATGCATATATCATTGAGTCTAGTTCTGTTCCCTCCTATAAAGTGTATAAAACCTGATGCAATCATAATGTATTTGACAAACTACTTGGAAACCTTTGCCAGGATTCAGCACACTGCAGCAATGCAAAATGAAGCTCTTTTGCAAGCTGTCCTGCTTCCGGAACTACAAGGGAAGGTGGCAACATAGGTCCAGCACCTGCAGCCCTACAAGACAGTACAACCAAAATGAAGAATCAGATGGAAAGCAGCTTTGCTACCTATTTGTGAAAAACAAAACCAGTTTTTCTCTTCTTGGTTATCTACAGATTTATTGTGTAATTTATTGTGTAATTGTCTTTCTGTCAAAAAAATAAAGCCTCTATTGACAAGAATATGGTAATATAAGAGGAAAGTTTTCCCACTGCTTCCTACACTCCAGCCTTACAGATTTTTCAGATAAATAATGGCAAAAATGTCCAAAATATATGCATATATATATCCCATATATATAAATGGGCTGGGGAGTTTGGGAAGAGATAGAGAGAGTTCTACATCACTGAGCAAAGCACAGCTACATTAAAAGTGTAGGGTAAGAAAAAATCATCCATTTTTTCTGTGACTGATTTGCAAATGTTCCCATTTGAGCACATGAGTAGCAGTGAACAGTTCAGCATATCTGCACATACAGTGCATCAGAGAGGAAATGTTTCAGTTTAAAGACTATTATACATGCACTTCATGAGGTCTGCTTCCCTGTTTCTGGAAAGGCTGCAGAGCTGGCAGTAAAGACTGTCTTTTTCCTGTGTGTATGAGCCAACACATTGAATATCCATGCTTCTCCATGGTATTAAGGGGTTGCTACAGTGGCAGGAAGGACAAAGTGTTTGGGAGAGATCTGCTGTTTAATCCTACAGGGTTTACAAGGCCACTTTTTTGCAGTGACAAAAACTGATTTAATGAAGCTGTTATAATTCTTAAGCTCAATTTTACTAGACACTCTTTTTTTATTAACTAATGAACTTACAATGTGAAACACTTGCAGTACAAGGCAGAGAGCATTACTTTGATGTTGACTCTCAGCTGTATAGCATTCCACTACAATGAAATTTCTGGGGTAAAATGTGGAAAATCAGGTGATTTACTGTGGTTTTATCAATAGAAATAAGAAGAATAGGAAAACATTGAGAGAGGGAGATGCGTACTCTTTGTTAGATTCACTAAATTTTATACTGAAGAATGAAAGGTAAATTCGATTTAATAAAAGGATTTATAGATTGTAATGATGAACATCAATATGCCAGCCACTATCATATTTCCTCTAGATTTGCAGTCCATAATTCTGCCCAGTTCTGCTAAATAGGGATAAAAGAAATCGGATACGTCAGAACAGGAGGCAAAGCAACAAGAAAGGTAGCAGAATCAATAAACTAGTGAAAAAGAAATGCAGTGGGGAAAACCAGGTATTTTCCCTGTACCAGTGTCCATCTTTTAGCTATGATAGGTAATTGTTTCCTTTGTTTGGTGTTATTGGGTGTTTTTTGGGGCATTTTTGGTTTTGTTTTTTTTGTTTGTGTTGTTTTTTCTTTCTGTTTGTTTGTTTGGGTTTTTTTTAGCAGAAAAAGTTTAACTTACTGTTTAAATACAGGACGAAAGACGGTCTTTATTTGACCTCTCTCAATTAATTGAGCAGTAGTTGAGAGTGGCCAGTCTTGAGACAGGAAAAGTTGGTATGTGCTCCTGTTCTAAAAGAAATGTTTTATGTCCACTAATCCTTCAGGAAGAATCACTGAATTTGATTAAGGTTTTGGGCTGGTTTAGTTTTTCATTTCTTTTTGAGAGCAAGAGAGAGTCTTCATCTGTCTCTTATTAATGTTATCCTACCTTGCAGAAGAATAATAGCAATTGTCTGCATAATTTTCTGATTTAGATGCTCACCCGGAGGGAAAATGTATTGTCCTAAACTAATTCCTGTATTTTGCATCATGCAATCAATGCAAACATCTTTGGCATAGGTATCATAATACTGCTCTTAATATCAGACATGTCTTTTTGCAAAATTTGAAAGTTATAGTATAATGTTAAATACAATACATTCATTGAATATATTAAAAATAGTTTGATTTTATAGAAACCACAACAGAAAGGCTGCATCTAGTGTCTCCTTATAAAAGAGATGTAGTAAATTGATTAAATTCAGTAAAAACTTTGATGAACAACAGCCATCCTAAAGTGTCAGTAAGAAAGGATCTCAGGTTTAAGGATCTTCTCAGTTTTAACATGTCAGTTGTTTTATTAAATGCCACCCCTGGGATTTTGAATAAGACCACTCACTTATGGTGTCAGTTTCTGACACAGAATTCACATCAGTGGTGGAATCAGATCACACTGAGAATTTGGATCTGAGAAGGCCAATGAGTATGGGATAAGGACCCTGCTGAGACCTGCACAGCACTGGCTACCACTCCAAACCAGATAAGTTTAGGTGCCAGCATAAGAGGAAATACAGATGCTAAGATTTAAATGGTTTTCTAAGGTTGCCCTCCAACATCTAGAAGAAATTTAGCTTGCTAATTCTCCATATAATAAGCCATATTTGTAATTCCGATTCTTTTGATCCTCCTGTATCATGGTTTTAGATATAAGAGGAATGATTTTTTAAAGAAAAAGTGTTGTTCTTATGTGGTACCCCTCTGTTTGCACTGCAGAACATTTTCAGAGCACACAAGATGAATTCCCTTCAAATGAAACTCAACTGCACTTCCAAGCAGAGTACCCAGTGAGCCTGAAATTGCTAACAGATATTAGATAAGATTTGACTAGAGCTAGTTTAAAATAAACCTTTTGAGATACATTTAGTATAGCTGCCCTGTCCTCAATTTCAATTGGTTTTGTCCTTGAAACTTGCTTCAACTGGGTGCTAAGGTGGAAATAACCTTTCAAAATCCCAGACCAGATGTTTTCATTTTCTGCAAAAGTTCCAGCATTAACAAAATAAATACACTGTGGTATGGTAAAGTGAACATGTATCTCATGAAGGTCTAGGAAAACTCTCATGTATCTTACTCTGGCCATCCCCTACCACCAGAAATTACTGCTTGTCACCATTAGCTGTCTCAGAGTGATCCAACCTGTTTTGGGGCTTTTCTTACTTTAATGCTTGCTTTATTTATGCATCTGAAAGATAAATCTATTTTTTAAATAAATTAAGCAACAGCAATAAATAGCTACTTTATATTTTTCCATTGATTTTGCCAAATAACATATGTTTCTAAATTTGCTATAAATTTTATCTACTTGCTTCTGTTAAAAAATAACAGAATATAATGTCGGGGGTTTTGGCTTACGTAAGCATACATTTATCTAAAATTTGTATTGCTTGCACAGACTGGGGTATTTATTTTTCTCTTATCACTGAAATTGGAAAACTCTAGGACTGCCTAGACGTGATCTAGCTGGACTTGTTTTGAACAGCGGTTTGAACTAAATGGCCTCTGGAGTCCCTTCCTAATTTGAATTATGCTATGATGCTATGATTTTGTGGCATAGCAATATTCATCTCAGTTATACCTGAGATGTAGAGGAACAACTTCATTTATTCATTTATTGCATAGCATTCCTACTAATATTTTTACTTGTCTGTTTTCTTCTTAAGGCCTTTGAAATAATGGACATCTCATCATCAAACCTGAGCTTAACATATCATGATCACTTGCCTTATGTGAAGCAAAGATCACCTTCTGAAAGAAGAGTCTGGAAAGAAGCTGAAGTGTAATGATGTGACTTGCTGAAAGAATTTTAGACAGAGATTTTTACATTTATGAATGTAAAAAGAACAGTGTTAAATAACAGATGAGCCCAGGTAGCTTTTTCAGTGAAGTCATAATGATTCTAAACTAGAGATTGTCTCTTTAGCACAAATTTGAAGTGTGAAATTGTTCCATAAGTCAGAAATAAAATAAAGGTAGCCTTTCTAAGGGTTACTCATGAGATAATGCAGATGTGTTAAACTGATTCATGTTGACTGCCATTTTTCACCAGTTTCAAGCCTTTTTTATAACCTTTAGTTATAAAAATACATGATTATGCCCTCAATAATCAACTGTACATTTTTTTGAAAAAAAAATCTGATTTCATTCATACAGGAAAATTAATAAAGCACATTTTCAATAAAAGTGGTAAATAATTACATATACCTTTCCTTAATTAACACTGCTGGAGTTCTACAACATCTTTCCTGCTCGCCTTGCTGAAGAACACAGCTTCCAGAAAAAGATTCAAATGAGGATAAGGTACAGTTAGAAGAGATGAAGTGGGAAGGTAAATAGATGCTTGCTTTCTGGCAGGTTCCTGGTGACATGGGTAGCATCAGTCCTTGTCAGTTCTGACACAAGGGTGCACAGCTGGATAGTGATGACCAAAGCCAGGCACTGCAAGAGCGAAAGAATAGTGGATCAATATCATACATCAGTTTGTCTGGTCTGAAAGAATGGAACTAATTTAATTGAAGAAAACAATTTGAAAAAAAATTGAAAAATATTTGTAAGTACACAAGTGCCCTCTGATCTTAGTGACTGCCTTAGAAGACCAGATATGAATGCTTATTTGTCTCATTAGTATGATATTCCTATAAAAAATATTCCTGTACTTGAAATCTACAAACCCTTGCATGTGTTTTTACCAATTCATGATTGCTGTGTCCCTAACAAAAGGATTTGATCCCAAAACATGAAATAATTGGGTAAGTTCATTAGTAATGTTATTTTTGGTCCACCACATAACTAGTTAAAAACATTTTCTACAAGCTACCCTGTTCCTGTGAAAACAATTGATGTCCAACAATAATATGGTTTTTGTTTATTCATCAGCAGGAGATTAATTAGAAAAAGTCAGTCAATATGAAAGAGGAATGAGGCTATTTTCTTTTTTTGACTACCCTTTAAGAGTGAAGTGAACCCTGTTGGAAGAGCAGAGCCATGAGTTAGGAGCTAGGCTGACACAGTTGGTGATATCAAAAGCCATATATTAAATGTTGTTCCATGTGTACCTTGTGTTTTACTTCATTTGTTTTTCCCTTTAATCTTCAATAAAAGTTATCTCACCTGAAAGATATTTGCTGTTAATCTGGGAGAAATCAGAACTGCTCTCATTTAGAGAAGTGATATCATCCTCTGAAGCTTGACAGCGTGTCGGGGCAGGTGGAAACCCACTGTGTTTGCACAACAAGAATCTAAAATAGGAGACTTCATTTTCTTTGAGTATGTTTCCCTTAGGGGGGTCTTCAGAAAAACAGGATATACACTTTCTTTTGTTTTTAGAAAAAAAAAAGTTTGCTGAGACTGGAATCTGCTTGCTGGTTTTATCAAGGAAGATGCATTAAAATGTAACTTCAGAGATCAGTAAATTTATAATATATGCTATCTGAGTCTTATCTACAGCATGAAAAAAAGCATTCAGTTAATGTTCCAAAATAAAATGACCATAAGGTTCAAGAAAAATAGCCAACCTATACATGTTTATATACTGTGTTTCAGCCCTAAATAAGCATAGTTCAGAGACATACCAGGAAGAGATTAACAGCAAAAAACAATTCCCTGTGACTGCATACATTCACTTTAAGGATTTCTAATTTGCCAAATATTTGCCTACAATTTTCTGTCCAAATTCATTCTGTGTAGTTGGGCTTTTAGTTTGCATTCCTTCCTCATTGTAGTTTACTCATGTGGAATAATGCTTTTAATTATTTTCTATTGTATAACTGCCTGAAATATAGTCCTTGGAATGAGGAAGATTTCAGTTATTCAAGTAGTTATTGTAAAAGCTAGTAAAAGCTGGAAAAAAGCCACATCTCTTTTACTGTAGCTGACACACTACATTGATCCAGCAGGAAATCTGTCTGTTACTGAGACAGATGGGGGAGCTCTGGGACTCAGTTTAACGTGGCTGAAGCTCCTGCGGATGCTGATATCGTGCACTGACAGTAGCTGAAGTCGGAACAGCAGAGTTTACATGCCTGAAATAAATTGTTTTGATTAGAACCTTTAGGAAAGAAATTCATAAGGTACAGTTTTATTGACTACTTGCCAAACAACACAGACCTGTGCTCTGTAAGCTTGTTTTGTTCTTGTAAGTCAAGCACCAACTGGGCTCATTTTCTAAGGTTATGGACTTACAGCATAATACATTATAATTTACTCTGCATTATTACAGAGAGAAGAACCAAAAACAGAATGCACATTCATTTCTAGCTGTAGTTGACCTTAGGAACTTTTTTTAAAGTAGTCTTTGCATTTGTTTATCTTCCATGGGAATCTGTGAAATTTGCTATTGATAAAAATGTTTACAGAACAAAAAGGCGCATATAAACCAAATTTGTGGCAGTCATGAGGAAAAGAATAAAATTATCACTTCTAATTCTTATCAAGATGTTGCTATTTTATCATAGAATCTGGGGGTTTGTTTAGGAGCCATTTCAAGTTTTGTTTTATTGACAGTCAGAGACCACTCTATTTGTGGCATAATGCTATTGTGATCACCTAAACAGAACTGAAACAAATGTTGTTCAAGGCACAGCTAAGATTTTCTTCCCCTAAGCAAAATCTATATAATATTATTGTCACTAAGGCCATTATTTGTTCTGCTGTTCTTTTGGAAATTAGTATGTATAGGTACCATTATATTCATTTATCATTGTCTGTTCTGGTCTAATGCATTTAAATGCATAGTCTGGTTGCTGAAACAGAGCACATGAAATTTTGCATTATTTTCTACCACTCCAGTAATAGAGTTCTGGCAGTTCATTGCCATTTTTGTTTTTTAAACCAATGTCTTCCACTGAAGATTGCTTTTATTTCAGATTTCTTATTTTTTAAAGCAGAGTAATTTGAATAATACTTTAAAAATAAAACAAAACAAAAATATCCCACAAGAAACCAGAGAGGTTCATTAGCTGTATCTGTAAGCAACAAGATAGCTTTATGAATTTTCAAATCTGATACAGCATCAAGCATTTGTCTCGCGCCCAGCTACTTCAGCATATTGATTTATATTTTTACTGACCGTAGAGGATAGATTGCTTTTAAACCTTCCAAAAAATGAAAATTACCAAAGTTGTTTTATGTTTTGTTTTCCACTTAGCTGAGACAACTTATTTTCATAGAAGAACCTGAAAATAACAAATGATAGATTCCAGAATATCCCTTTTCTCAGCTGTGAAGAAAGTTGCTTGACACAACTCTTTACTGACACATGACACCACTTGATGAAAGTAACAAATTGACACTGTGGTTCAGAGTGGGCTCAGTCCAGCTGTGGTGGGGGCTCAGAAGCCCTCTGCAGAGCTGCATCATGTTACCTGAATATTCCATCCCTCAGGCAGCCGTGTGAATGGGAAAGCTCCCTGTCCTTCAGAACCAGCAGAACTACTGCTACCTATTAATAACAATATTTAGAGAAAATGTTCAAAAGAAGTTAAGTATATGTCTGGGCCTTCATTTCTCATTCATTCAATAGGATTCTGTCTCAACAAAATATGTTTTGTAAATTATCATTCCTTAAAAATAAGACAGCCTCAGGCAGCCCCATTATTAAGCCAGATTTGTGTCTTAAGCAATAACATTGCTTAAGAAAAAGGAAAGCAGCCTATTCAGGCTTCTGGTCTGAATCATCTCTGAAATAGATGTTAACTTTCTCTGTTAACTGTGCGCAGGAATCTTAGTGAACAATCTATATTTAGTTTTATTGAATATTTCACCTCAAACCCTCAACAATAGCAACTCATATTTTTGTTTTTACCTAATTTGATGAACTCTGAATAGACTTGTCAGAAGTGAAATCTTGGTGCTAGTACTGTGAGTGTTGTCTCAAAAGCAAAAAAAAAAAAAAAAAAAAAAAAAGCCCCAAATTTTACAGTTTATTAGGAGTAGAATAGAAAATTAGATAGAAAGTATCTTTATGTCTCTGTGTAAATGTGATTATTGTTCAAAGTCTAAAAATAGGGCAACAAAAAACTTGAAAAGACTGATAGAAGGTTGTTAAAACTAATAGCATGGGACAACTGTCATAAAAAGAGTGGGGAAACCCACAACACTAAACAAAGACCCATGGTCTTAATGTTTCAATAGAGAAAGCAGGGAGCAGAAGGACAGATTTGTGTTCTTTTATGAGGGCCAAGGAACAAGTAAATTGGACTAGCCTTTCACAGTCTCTCCTGGAACAAGGAAACATCAAATAATTACCTAACAGACAGAGGTAATTCTTTTGGTGGCCTAAATGAATCCTTGATCTGGCTATGGCAGTCATTATGTTGTGGTTTTGATCTAGTGACAAACCAATCTATATAAAAATGAGCTCTAGTATTTCTTTAACTTATGTTCTACATGGGATTGTGTTTAATGATCCAGTGCAATTGCCCTTTTTCAGGAAGATATAATAATAGAAAAGAGACACAGAGGGTTTTCTGAGAAAGGCTATTTTAATTTTCTCATTTATACAAAAGCAAATCAAACTGAAAAATGAAAATATGAATTGTTCATTTTACTTGGCAAATGTAACACTCACTGTCTTGTGCGAATTGAACACATTGCTGAGAACATAGTGCGATTTATTAAAAGAGCTATTGTTATGTTTACATGCATGGATAACCAGGGAACATGTCTTCTGCCAATGCCAGACTGAGTGAGTTCCCTTCCTTCCCTGACGAAGCTGACAGCACAAGAGTTAGTTGGCTCCTTTCAGTTGTCTTGGGTCCTAGTTTACCATTCCCAATCTCTTGTTTAATTTAAAGCCAGAAGGCTTGGAAAGTGATTATCTTACTAAAGGCAGAGGTCTAAAGATACTGGCTAGTCTATATTCTGGAACAAAAATATTGTTTCAAAGGATCCCATTCCACTTGTAAATCTGGGGCTTGAAATACTATAAAATCCCCATGAGTGTGCCTGAGCTGACATCACTGGGAAACTAGTGCAATGTATTTAACTATCTGTGAATCATTTTTGCATTTCTATACAATAAACAGATGAAGAAAGCATAATATGGGATAGTTACATTTTACAAACTTTGATCACATTGTCGTATTTCTTTGGAATATGTCATCTTGCCAAAAGGTAAAAGGACCATATGATCATCTAGAAGGCAGCATATGCAAATAAATATGGTAGCAAGTAAAGCATATGTTTAATCTTCCCACTTCATCAATGTAGAGCTCAAGAGTTTTTGTCCACACAAGCCAACAAATCTTAAGGCTTAAACTGTGTTTCTGGTACTCCTTTTTTCTTAGTTCCATAGTTATATATCTCTCAAAAATCTGTGCAGAATGATTTTATTAAAATAACTTTTGGAAAAACTCCTACTGAGGGTAAAACTAGACGTATACATGCAAGCTCAAAATTGAAAAGAATTGCCTAAGAATGTACTGAATTTGTTCACCAAGTTTCACACATCATACGTGATCTATTTATACTGAAATGAGACAAAATAGTTCACAGTTTTGACAAACTACAGGAAAGAGGCATCAATCATCCCAAAGGACAACACAATGCAGCATTTAAAAGTTGTACTTTATAGATATAAGGAGACAGAAAATCTTCCACGCCTCTAATGATTTGTTCCAGTAGTTAATTAGACAAACTGTTAAATATGTGTGCTTTATTTCTTATCTGAATATAGTTAAGTTTTGCTTCAATACATAATTTTTTAGCATGCCTTCCCCTCCAGATTACACAGCCCTGTAGTGGTATCTATTTTCTTCCTGTGTACCTACTTACACAGTGGAACAAAATTAGTTCTCAGTTGTTTTCTAAGGGCAACACACCTTAAGGTGTTTTGGGGGTTTCTTGTGGGTTTTTTATTTGCCCACATTATAGCATTTTCTATATATTTTGAGTGACTACTGCCCTTTGTTTAAATGGAATGCAATTTTCGGTCAAAAAAGAGGCACTATTCCAAAATTCATGTTACCTATGAACTTGGTATATTGAACTTGAGCATATTCCTCTGGTTACTTTATCAGGGATCATTTTTATTTGCTCTTTTTGAGGAATACTAATTCTGGAAGCTAGTGTTGAGATGTTTTTCTTCCATTATTTTCTTTCAGGATTTACCATTTCCATGAGTGCCCAATATTGTTTTGGGGAAGGAGAAGGCATCAGCCTCTGGGTAGAATTCCTCTCTAACCTTTCTTTAGATATCACTTGTATTTGCTCTCCTTCCATTTCATCTTAAGAGCTCAAAGCTGGTGTCTGCATCAGCAAAAAGTGTGGCACGAGGAGATGCATCTTTAGGGTGCTGGGTGTACAATATTTACTCTATTTGTGGGTGCTTGCTTTCCAGTATTTCTGTGGTTGAAAGGCTTATTAGGTTTTCTGATGCCTCAGGTACACTCCTAATGTTTGCCTTCTGGCTCGGGGTTTTTGGAAGGAAAGCAATGTGAAGGCCACGAGGCCTCTTATCTAATGTTAAACAGAGCATACTGCTTAACATTGGGGTGCTCAGGAATGTTCCTTTGAAACTACACTCATGATGGGAACTGAAACACAAATGTAGATTCCTTAGAATTCCTTAGAACTTCTGGATCACTCTTCAAAACAAAATTTTACCTGAAACCACTCTTTTTTCACTAGCACTTAAACTTTTTTGTCTATTTTTTTTTTGGTTTGTTTATTTTTAATACTTATATTGATAATTTAATTTTGGAAAAAATCAAAATGATACATTATTTCAAAATCTAAATTTGAAGTATTTCCATGTTCAGCTTCTCATTACCAGTCTTTTATTCCTAACTTCACCGGTTAAGTTTAAATAAAACAAATATTATGAATATTTTCCTTGAGAACAAAATAATTTTATCTAAAGAGACAAAGCAAATTACACATCAATTATTATTTAGGCAACCATCCTTAACTATAGCTTTTTCCTCATCCATTACTACTTTAATGCAAACTCATAGCACAGACCTTACGGAGGGAGAAAACCCAGATTTATACTGAAGTCTTCTGGTTCAAGTCGTAATATAATTCCAAAATTTACCTTACTTAGGATAAGAAGTCACAGAAAAAACAAATGGATCAGGAAGAACAGAGCAAGGAGAAATCATCAGTGAGGAAATAAAGTGAATTTGTTAACATTGCCCAATTCTATGATAAACCATTGTAATTTTTCATAGCTATTGTAATGCAACAATTTTTTTTTTTTTTTACTATATCCTGTGAGGCTAATAATGTTTTGGTTTATAAAAAGTGTTGTTTTAATCAATGTTAATTAAAATATGAAACTAGTAAAGCGTCTAATATTTCTCTAGTGATCCTATTCATCTGTTCTCTGAGGGCATAGAGAGATATCAGATTTTTAATTGCTGTTAAATATGTTTTTTATTAAGAGTGAAATGCTTTTATAAAAAAATTCTTTTCATGCTTTTTTATAGCACAGTCTGACAAATAAGCAATTTGAATCCTAGAAGTCTCCTTCTACACAGACTGTTTGCTACTCGGAGCAATAACCACAGCACTGAAAGTAATTCTCAGGGCAATCCTTTGGAAAAAAAGTATTTCTTATGGTGTTCCACATAATTATAATCTGCACAAAGAAAACCAATGAAAGAAATTTAATGTAGTCTGCACTTTTTACCTGAAATATGGCAGACTAGAAGAATATTGTGAAAATAAGTAAAAATAAACAAAACAAAACCCACATAAAAAATTAGAGTTTTAGGACTAGATCCTTGCCTTCTTTACATAGAGTTGGAATTGTATATGAGCCATGAATCTACTAACATACTTTATGGACATATGATTTTTAAAAGTAGCTGCACATTCATATCACAGAATCAGAGATTCACGGATTCATTTGTGTTGGAAAAGACCACTGAGATCATTGAGTCCACCCAATATATTATAGAATGATTTAACAGATGGAATTAATGTACTGAGGAATCGGTTCTCTGCCAATATTGTCTTCACCATTGGATGACTCAGGTCCACTCTAATTCCAGGATGCAGTGGATGTGGCTGAACGGAGTTGATTAAAATTATCATTTATCAGTTTAACGGTCAAACTGAAGTGTTAGAGTGAAAAACCCCAAAGAAACACATCCAAAATATGCAGAAAATAGCTTACTAGAAGAAGTTGTTCTTTAAATTGGGAAACCAGAAAGGAAAATGTTGACAGTAACTTGAAAAATATTTTTGTTCACATTTGTTTCCTTTGAATGGAAAGAACACAAAGGGATGAACATAACTGATCCTCATCTGACTGCAGATAGAAGAGGCACGTCATCTGCACAGGACTGGAAGGTTCTCTCAGTGGCAATCATACCTCAGTGCCATACCTTGTGAGCCATAGTCATGGCTCAGTTCATGCTTGTGAGCATAATTCATGATAATGCATTTCATTCTAGAACAGAAATTATTATGCATCTTTTTATGAGAGGTTTTAGGTTTTCCTGAGAACAAAACCTCTTTTTATTCTCAAGGTGCTCCAGACAGTTGGGCATGCAGTTGCCATAAGAAACTAGTTCAGTATTGGAAGCAGTCAAAATTGGATAAAAATAGAAAGCAGATGCATTTTCTTTCTTGGCTGGTTAGTTCAAAAACAAAACACACACACACACACAAAAGGTGCTTTTTCTGGTCTAATGGGGCTCAGTTACCATCTGTGAGAAAAAAAAATCTGAGTAGACTATTGAATTGAATTATATTGTTTAGGAATCAATCAATTTAAATAATTTAAGCAATCCTTTTTATTTTCAAAATTGCATCATAATCCAAATTTTACTTGCATCAAAAAAAAAAGGAAAAAAATATAAAAGAAAAACCTCCACAACAAACAACCTCCACAAAATCCCCACTAGAAAAAAGCTTGTGGAATATATCTTTCAACAGCATTTCTCAATTATCATTCAATTCCATGTGAATGCTAAGTTAATTTCTAGTGTTAGAATGAGGACTAGCATTATCTAAACACTTTGAGTAAACCATTAATATAAATACATAGCTAATACCTTTATTTCATCAGTCTTCAACTATCTTCATCTCACAATCCCTCTACTACTCAACATTTTTCCTTCCTTCCAGATGCATTTTGTGAACTCAAACTACAAAGTAGAAGCACATTGACTTTTTTGGATTAGTAATAGTATTCAGTAATTTCTTAAAACAAAACATTTTCTGGCTTGTTCTTTAGAAATTACCTGGAACTCTTTTTCTTTCAGAATTTACAGTTCCTGCCTGGAATTTTATTAGATCGTAAACCTGAATTTGATGTAATGAAAAACAGGAGTACTGAAAAATACTGTGTCAGGTTTTATCTACCTGGCTGTATTGCAGTGCATTAAGTGAAGCTTTGACCTGCTGTTTTCCCTCTGAAGAGCTGCCTTTTGATGTTGCAAATTGTGTGTCTGTTCTTTCTGCAAAACAAATGAGATGGTTCCTTACGCAATCCACCAAAAATAATTATTTTCCCATTGAATAATGGAAAGAATAGGACAGTCAAACAGCTACCCAGGTTCAGGAGATATCCAAATTGGGGGTTTAATTTTGCCTTCAGACATTTGATCACAATCCCTATTATACCAGTTGAAAATTAATTTATTAGTCAGAGGGCAGCATTGGCTCTATATGATTAATATGTTCTGACAAATTAAATTAGGTGTAGAATTATTCAATTTGTTTCTTTTTTTCTAGTGATCTGTTACTGAATACATCACACATCATCAATGCTTTCCACCCAGTCTTTGTCCATAAAACTGGATTTGGTAGCTTCTTAACAAGAAATTTATTATTTTTCCCTGAATATATATCATATTATTGGCAATACAGAAGAGGAAAATTTTGTTCAAAGCATCAAATTATTCAAATAATTATAATAAGCCAAAAGGATGTCAACATGTTCTATAATGCCTCCTACAAGTACAGTGATAAAGAGCCATAAAGAAGTGGGTGGTGAGGCCTCAGGGAGGCATTGTCTCTTCAGGAGGTGAGGAACATACTGTCATTCCTATACTCTTTTTAGATGAAATGTCAATCTATGAGGAGTTCCTGCCACCCTTAAAATAGAGCAATAATAACTATGTGAGACTGTGTCATAGCCTGGCCTAATTATTAAGGTCATTGTAAGTTTTCCAACTGACTTCAGCTTGCAGAATTACAGTATTTTATTTTTTTTTCCTAAATATTACAAGACTGAAGCTCACATGACACAAGATGAAGCTAAACTGCCTTTCTTAAGTCTCAAAGAAGTCTGTGCTTTGGGGGAAGCCAGTCACCTTCTCCAGGTCACACAGGGAAGGGCTGAGTCCAACAGACAGGAATCATGTGAGGAATTCAGGCATATCCAGTATTCCCAGCATGCAACAACCGCAGTTCATTGGAATAATGCTAAAGGAACATAGGGAGATTGAGCTAAGAGGGCTCCCAGATCAAGTTGTCTGCTACCAGAGGTGTTCATTCCCCACCTTTTAACTTGCAGCTACAGGGAATTTGGTGTCTTTCCCACCTTGGAAAGCTGCTGTAGAAGTAGGCCTCAAAGTTGATGATATTTTTTTACCATTTCTTTCCTCCAGTCACATTTAATTACACCCTTCTGAACTCTCGGAAGCATGCACAGTATTCAGATTGTGATCTCTTCACAACTTTACTCAAGTCTTTTAATAAACTATATGCTGTTGTATTGGCCTTTAATCATAACAGAGTGGCAGATCATAACTGTGCTACAAACAAGTGTTACAGTCATTGAGTCCTTTCCAACTAACAAGTTCTTGATTATAGATGTTTTGGTTTCTGCATGATCTCTCATATGCAAACCCAAATACATGACACCATGTTTTATGTTATTAGATTTTATGTGAAAAATAAGAGGTCTGAGAAGGCACTAATCTACAGTTCCTAGACCAAACTGATGGACTGGAGTCAATGAGTAGAAAAGGCTGTCTTCTACTCATAGGACTAAATGTTTACTCACAGATTTTACATCACCATCTTGTCTCACTTGCAGATGGAAGGAAAGAAACTGTGATCTATTCCTTTAAGATAAAAGTTGTACAGAGGGAAGTGGGTGTGAAAAATCACACGATTGTAAAGACTACTGTTTTATAACATTCCCCTCTAAGAAAGCCATTTTCCAAAATGGAAAATGCAGAAGTGCACTTTAAATGTATTAAGCTGTGTTAAAACTTGGTATTCACTTTCAACATGAATAAACATAAGCATTTTGTATGTATTTTATGATGTATGTATTTTGGAAGTAGATATTTGCTCTTTCAGCAGTATATGTCCTCTATAACATCACAGGTTAAGATTTGCCAGTCAATTCACTCATTTTTAAATATGTCAGTCATTACCTTTCTAAAAAAGAAATCATATAACAGAAAACATCTATAAAACTCTCACTTCATTTCCGCTGATCTGATAGCTTTTTCTGTGGAATTACAAAATGCTAAATGGCTCATGAGGGTGAACCATAGCAAATAGAATCCTGATGTTCACTTTCTTATTATGCAACAAGACTGTGAAAACGTCCCAATAGGTGTAAGAGGAAAATGGAATGAGGTGATAAATAATTTATAACTAGAGAAAACTAATCAGAACTCCTCAATTCACATTGTCCCCATACAGGTGCTCAATTACTTCCTCAAAGGGACCAAGAGACCAATAACCTGACATCTGGGATATAAATGAATTTTATTATTAAGGAAGATATTAAAACTTATATTAGTACACTAAAGTAGCTAATCTAAATTCTGCACAGAATTTCTACCAACCTTTCATGTGCCCTTCTTGATAGGGCTGCTTGCACAGCAGTGAGTTTTGCTAGAGCAATCTGCTGATCTTATGTAAAATCAGTGATTTCACCTTTACCACAGTTCTCGTGCAATTTTTGTGAGGTTTGTAATACTTTTTTGTGTGCTAATCCTGGTCCTTTAGGTAATAAAATTTTCTTTATACATAATTCATATATATATATATATATATATATATATATATATATATATACACACATTAAGAAAAACTAACAGAAAACTATCCAAGTCTTTTGTACAAGACCATCTTCAGAGTTCATTATTCCAACTAAAACTGCCTATGCAAGAATAATCATGCAAAATTTACAATGTGAGAATTGTGCATTGAAGGTCTGTATATCAGATGCAGAGCTGACCTGACTTTTTTGTAAACAGACTAAGCATGATTAAAGATGAGAAGAAATACTTGATTAGATACAGCAATGCCGATTAGAATACTTTTTTTAAATCTTCATAAAAAAGGTAATAGTAATTGTCACCCTCATGTTTTGTTAAGTAATTTTTTAACCCCCAACCTGCCTTTGGAAACAACAATAGGTATACAATGTACCAGTGCTCTTCATGGTAATTTTCTCATCAAAAAGCACAGTTTCCTGACTGAATTGTGGCTGGTCATTCTCAGGGATCTGCAATCTTCCATGCCCACCTGCATTTTGCTTGAATTGCTTTGGTATTGCACGTTTGCAGTCAGTAAGTGGAAGAAATGCTAGATGTTTATGTTATTGGGGTGTATGAAAGAGTTAAGACAGGGCTAAAGTAGCATGTTGGTAACAGATGTTTTGTTCCAGGGTAATAAAGTTTTAAAAGCAGAGATGAGAGGTGTTTATGAATAAAACACCAACAAATAGTTGACTTACATACCCAAGCATGAACACGTAATTTACTCTCGCATAGGTATAAAGCTCAAACTGCCTGTGTGATTCCCAAGATTTTGAAAGTAAAATAAACTTAAGATGAAAAATCAAGCTTACACAGCTACTGAAGTAGGTAATATTTGCTAAATATGGTCTGTGCTCTGTGATCCTGTGCACTGTTTTCCCTAATGTATCACTATTTACTATGTTTCACTTCAAACATTGCAATCTCTTCCCAAAATACTGCTCTCATGTGAGATGCACAAAAAGGATATGCTAAAGAACCAAAGTGCTCTTACTGAATTCACATACTGAATGCAGTGGATTGCTAAATATTTTGCAAATTTTGCTCCCATCTCAATGTATTCTAATTCTTCCTCTACCTCAATTTCTTCCTAATCCTTGCTCAACTTTATCCGTTAGCTCTGTAGCTTGTAACAATTCAATGACTTGGTTTATTTCTTCCCATCAGTTCTGTCTGACCTTTAAGCAGTCCTTGATTTTATTTCAGATATTCCACTTCACATCCAAAATACTCAATTAATATATTATTTTAGTGCTGATGACAATGACTTTGTACTGAAAAATTATATTTGAAAAATAGAAAATATATCTTTGTACCTCAGTTTCCTAACATAAAACTTTATTTCTGAATAGACTACATAATACTTTTTTTGCTACTTACTGATGGCCAAACCCTCTCTGCTTTAAACAGTAATGATTTCCAGCAAAACGTAATTTGGGTGTAGCATACTAATGTATGTGTCTCTCATTCTTGTACAAGGACAAAATGGTACATAAACCTTAGCACTTTCAGAGATATGAATTTTCACCATTAAAAAAGAATTTGCATCTACCAGAAGTATAGATGGTGGTTGTATCCCATCCCAATGCATTCCCACCTGTTTTTTTCTTACCATCTTTGTGGGATCTACTCAACTCATCCAAATACTTTAACCCTGAAACGATTCGCCTGATAAATATCACTCATTTCTGCCATGGTTGTAAAGCATATAAAATTTAAACAAAGGGAAAAAATATAGAACAATCCAGTAATTTAATGGAGAAAATATATGTTTTACAAATAAATTCAAAACATCTTTTTCTTTCTCTCCTCTAGTTTTTAAATCAGCTTGTATTCCTTTCCTGGAGAAAAGCAAAAAATATAAGCACTTGCATCAACACAGTTCCATGGCATTGATGCTAGCAGTCAGCCTTTTTCAAACTATATGTTCTTAAAATAAAATGCAAATTTCAGTGTTAGTTTAACCCTTCTTTCCAGATACAGTTGGGGGAACAAAATGGCTGTGTCTATACCTATATATCTCTATATATTTTACCTTTTCATAGCTCTAAAGACTCAAACATTGTCAGGCACTGATTTGTGTTCTGGAAATAGCTATGAAGAGGAGCAGATAGTAGCAGATCTCAAAGACTATTTTGAAGAAACTAAAGGAATTCATACATCGGGGTATGAATTTAATTTTCTCTCTAGCATAACTACTAAATGTTTCAGCTTTGCTTTATCTAAAATTAAATGTGCTTCAAATCTTCCTGCTTTCAAATACTTAGAGTCTTTCTTCATACAAAGAAACTTTAGCTATGCTACAACATTTACCTTGTCACACTGCAGACAAGATGGGCATAAAACAAATCAAAATACTGATATTCAGTTATGAGGCATTTTTTAATACTGCTTTTATTGTGCTAGTCTCACTCTTTACTGCACACTTTCAGTGCACATCTCCCAAGGGAGAGGGAGCTGATTGTGAGAACATTGATAGTCAAGTCCTTTGCTTTGGGTTTCAGTGGGTTTTTTGATTTTTTTTTCCCTCTTGTTTTAACCCAGAGATTGTGCAGTTTTTTCACTAGTCTATAAACATTCACACTTTTGAGATAATTTTGACATCATATTCTAAAGGCTTGAATTTCTCAAACTATTATTCACTTTATTAAACCTATCTGAAGTGGAAGGAAACTTCATTATAAGAATCCTAAATAAGTAAAACTCATAGTTGTGCTACTTTGACAAGCAAATTAACTGCAGCTGAAATCAGAATGTTCTCTTTTAAATGGAATGCATAAACTCTTGTAAATTCAGGCTGTGTGAGCACCAATGACTTTAACAAGTCCCAAAACAGCTGGAGATTCCCTAGTATCTCTCCACAAGTTAGAATAATCACACAGTGCTCAATTTTAGAAGCTGTTTTGGTCATTAGACCTTGAGCCTCAAGTACTGAGTTTTCATAAGACCATCAGGAGCAGCTACAGGTACACTGAATGACCCAGAAATACATGTGAGATGAATTATCTAAAGTATCAGTGAAGAAAAACCATTGCACATCAGCCTCAAAAGCACATTACAGGGGTAGAAGTTCTACTTATATTTTGATCGAAGACTTGAACTGAATAAAATCATTATCACTGCTCATCCTTCAAGCAGCAATAGCTTATAACACCCCTCTACTGCTTCCCATCAAAATTTAACAAAAGACACTTCTTACCCCATAAGCTTGTGTAGAGAACTGCATCAATTAAATAATAAGTTAATTCTTCAATTCAATAAGAAGTTAATTCTTCAGTCAAATAATAATTGTACATGGCTAATTATTCTCCTGTCAGCAGCAATGATGAACATGTCTAAATATGCAGGCGATCTGTTTTTCAGTGAACAAAACATCACAGGCTCATGTCCTATTCTTGTCTTTGTTTCTTTAGGTTCTTCCTTTCCAATCTCTTCCTACCTCAGGGAGCCTCTCCCCACTACTAATCAGTGGTCAGTCCTGACTTTTACCACAAGGAAAGATGTAAAACCAGATAGAGGAAATAAAAATGAAACACCTATAACAGCCAAAAAGTATAATTTATTTGGGAAATAATAGTAAAGCAATAGTACTTTGATATGGACTATAAGTAAAGTCACCAGCACTGACTTGGTACTCTCACCTTCCTAACACCTTGTTGGCAATTTGTATTCCCCTTTTGTATACTATATAGTTTGGAGTCATCGTATCACATGCTTTGGAAACCAATCCTGTAAACCCATTCCTCAGTAAAGATTACCATTGGTTAAATTGGGTGTTTCTGCAGTCCAGTGTTATTCACATCTTTGCTCTAAAACAGATGAACAAGAATCTTCCTTTTCCATGAATATTATTACCTCTGTGAACATTAATTGTGACCATGAATACACAGTCATACATGTGCATATTGTGTGATCATATGCACATGTATGTGCACATACCCAAGCGCTTCAACTGTGGGTAAAAAATCCATTACACCATAAGTCCAACAAATACAGAAAATGTCCTAAATTTCCAAAGGAATAGAGTATGAGGAAACCTACCTGTTGAATTTATTTATTGAGAGGAACTTGAAAACTTTAGATTCGCTAGAAATTTTCTATGGATTTCAGTAGTGTGTATTTTAGGCCTTTAGTCTTCAGGAGTTTGATTTTATTATCATTGGAGATGTGCTGTGAGGATGTTTTCATTTTGTGTTTTTTCTTTTTTTTTGGGGGGGGGTTGGTTTTTGTTTTTTTGTTGGTTTTTTTTTGTATGGACAAGAAAATATAGTATGCATTTATTGGTTATTACAAAAGTTGTGTTTTTCCAACCTCCTCAGCGTATTATTTCAGTCAGAGTCCCAGGTTCAGGCCGAATACTTTTCCAGCTTTATCAAACCCTTCATTGGTGTTCAAATCCAAAATGTTTCAGTTTGTTCATTTGACCACTTTGTTTACAGCTGGAGAGAACTTTCCAGCTGCCACCTCTGCTCCTGTGTGAGGCTTTTTTCTCCCTCCTTGCAGGAGCAGCCAATAGATCTACATCCCTTTCCTCTGTGCAGTCAGGCTTTGCATATCACTAACCCTTACTGCGTGTGCTTCCTTTGGTGCAGAATGTCATGCTTTACTCTGAGGAGGTAGGAAAATGTATACAAGTTTGAATCCATAATCATATGAAAGCCTATCTGGTACCCTTTGCCTTCCCTTCCCACAGGTCATTTGGGCACCCTGGGGCTAGACTGGGGCTCCAGTGGTGGAGTGTGGAGCATTGTCTCCAGTGTGCCAGGGATTAGCAGCCACTGCTGGGCTGGGGTATGGGTCTGGGGGGTGGGGTGTGCAGAGCAGGGCATCACCTCACCAGGGCAAGGCCCAGCCTGCCCCTTCCCCTCTCACACATACACACAAAATGTTTCAAGCCAGCAATCCTTCCAGTCTCTCACAGGGCCCTCCCAGAAGGAAATGGGAGACCTGGGATATGGAGAAGACTGAGAGACTCAATAATTTTTTGCCTTGGGTTTCAGTGGCAAGTGCTCCAGCCACACTGTCCAAGTTGCAGAAGGCACGGGTAGGGCCTGGGAGGATGAAGAACTACCCACTGTAGAATAAAATCAGGTCTGAGACCACATAAAGAACCCAAGGATGCACAAGTCCATGGGAGCTGATGAGATGCATCTGTGGGTGCTGTGGGAACTGTCAGAGGAAGTATAGCAGCCTGTCCCTACATAAGGGTACTGGCATGGACATTGACATGGGAATGTAGTGATAGGATGAGGGTGAATGGTTTTAAACCGAAAGAAAGTAGGTATAGATTAGATAGATAGTAAAAAGAAATTCTCCACTGTGAGGGTGGTGAGGCACTGGAATAGCTTTCCTGGAGAAGTTATGGATGCCTCATCCCTGGAAGTGTTCATAGCCAGGCTTGGTGGGAAAATCTGATCTGGGAGAGTGTCTGCCTATGTCAGGAGGATGGGAACTAGATTTTTGGTCTGTTCCATTCCAAACTATTCTATAATTCTATAGTTCTATGATTCTAAAACACTGACAGAATAGTATAAGCCATTATTTCAGAAAAATACTATCAATTCAGTTTTCTGAAAGACACTAAGACAAAGTTGTTCTCATAATGTGAACTATAGTATAAGTTAATAGCATCCTCTGTTTTATTTAACTTCCTCTGTTTGGAAATATATGCTGGTAATGCTGGCTTTCAACTTGGCTTTGTTGTCAGTTCAACACTAAGATGAATAAGTAAAGTCTTCTTTGTTGGAATTATTATTCCTACCCATCTGGGAATAGAGTAAACAATATATAAGTACACTTATTTGCAGAATGAAAGCCCTTTCTTAGAAGCAGAAAGATTAGAACCCTTTCATAGTTTAATGGAAGTTCACATTTTGCAGAACTCTGCAAAAGATGGAGAAAAAAAACCTCAGGGAACTTAAGTTGTGTTAATGTGCAGTGAATCACTGCTGTAACTCATTTAAACTCTAATATGTTGTGCATCATAGAGGGAACAGAGTCCTAAATTCTCAGGAGAGGTGAATATTTTGCACTGGCCTTTCTCATATTTTAAGACACGGCATTATCCTTTGGGACAGGTCATAATACTGTCAAATACTTGGAGGCTCTATGCATTTATGTAGTATTTTAGCACCTTCTGCATAAAATCAATTACACCAATAGCTGCATCAAGTGGTAAAAATACTGCTTACTTTTTTTAAAGATGCTATTTAGCAGTATGAAGCTACAGAAGGGGGATATAAATGGATCATTTAATATAAAAAATTTTAGTATTCACATGGGTTTTGGCCATTTTATTTTGACGCAATAAAGGTAGTACTAATCTTTTATTGGAACTGTACTAAACAAATCCAGTATGTTCTTTCTTTTCTAAAACTAGGAGACTCACTGAGTCATAACAAGAGCAAAAGAACCATAGGATATTTGTGTCTTCCTGCTTGTGTCCATGTCAACAACTAATAGGAGGTTTAAGTACTTGAGTTTGCTGTCTTCTTACTGTATAAGGAGTCAGGGATAATTGAATACAGACCACAGAAGGGCCTCCAACATGCTATATTTTTTGTCCAAATACTTCTGTTGAAACCATAGAAGAAAGGACACATAAATTTCCTTTATCATCCTGAGATGGTAGTTTGCACTTCCTCCAACACAGATGATTTCTGAAGTGAGTGGAAATGAGAATGCCTGCAAGTTTGTAAATACCTGGGAATACATTAATGGATATTCACGTATTTCCACTGAAACTGTGTTAAATAAAGTAAATAATGCCACATAGTCAATTCAACATGAAGTAAAGAATCAAAATGAAAAAAGTTTTGTGATCAGAAATTTTACTAAGCTTATTTTCAGAAATATGTTTTTTGGATTACCTGCTCTGTTTTCCAAACTTATTCTAAGTTATTTCTTGAAACCCAATGGCGCTGATACTTGTTGGTACTAAGTGGTTATTCTTCAAGATTTTGCCCATCACTACCTGAACACTAATTAATACTAAGAACTTTTATTTATGGGTAGATATATTCAGTATTTTTCTAGTTTAAAATAATATTATTTAACACAACAATGTATTTTTGATGACTTTGCAACTTTCTGTAGAGTATTTGGCCTCAAAATCTCTCCTAGACACAGTTCTTCATATGGGAATAGAACACATAGTAGAACTTCCAATTCAGTGACAGAGATGGGAATGAAGGAAAGAAAGGGAAGATTCTCATCTTAAATAATTTCATTTTAGCTTCTAATAATTTGCATACACAGTTATCAACAACTTTAATGAGAACTGAGTATTTAGATTCCTATTACAAGTTGGAAAATTTTAAACTGAAGTTCTCCTTTAATCCTATTACCCCTGTTTGATACTTTGTCAAATGAGCTCAAGGTTCTTTAAATATCGGAATGCTGAGATATCAAGTACAGATATAAAGGAAACACATATGGCATGAAGTAGGAACTGGGCATATGGAAACCCTAATTATGCCCCAAGGGAAAAATCAACAGCTGGAGAAACAGAAATAGAATCAGTTCTGTTCCTTGGGAAATTTGGGTTCAGATCCAATTGGATAAAGACTGTATCTGGCCTCCTATTTTCTTTAAAACACTCCTCAAAAATGCATCAGGAGATAAAAATTACCTCATCTTTATTCCTATGAAACAAGTATGATTTTTTTTTTCATAATTTCCAGCAAAACTATTTTACAGATTCAATCAGAATGTCTGAGTAGTCAGTTATGACTAAAACGTCCAATATTGGTGCTGGTGGATGACAGTGAGAAAGGCCCATATTGAACCAAAATAAAACAACAAATGCAGCCATTGCATAATAAAATTAAAGGTAGGGTTCTAATGACTATTCAAAATTTCAGAAACTTGCATAATTATGTCATCTGCACATTTTCACAAATCCTTTTTAAACATTTTTTAATTTTGTAAGGACCACACTGTTTCGGTAGTAAGCTAAAAATATATGGAACTTTTTTTCAGACTTTTTTGCCCTATAGAACTGTAATAAATTTGCCATCAACCTGCAGAAGTGCTCAAATTTTAAGACCCTTATCAATGTTTTTAATGTTCCTCTTATAGTTTGTTTTTTCTTCCAGTTGCTTCTCACATGTTTACAAAAAATGTATTTAATTTCTCATATGTATGTTATTGAGAGACTGTAAATATTGTAAATGCATGCATGACTAACTATTTCTTATATTTAAAACATATGCTAGCAGCTTTAGGGAGTCAATTATTCTTTCACTATTTTTTAAGTTTTAATATAATTGAATTTTGATGTCAAAGAGATAGACAGAGAGATGGACTCCAGAGATGGACTCTCTGGAATTCAACAAAGGCAGATACAGGATCATTCACCTCAGGGAGAAAAACTGCCATGCACCAGCACAGACTGGCACTGACCTGCTGGGGAGCAGCTCTGTAGGAAGCACCTGGGGTGCCTGGTGGACACCAAGTGTCCATGAGCCAGCAGCGTCCTTGTGGCCAGGAGGGCCAGTGGTACCCTGGGTGCATTAGGGAGAGCATTGCCAACAGGCTGAGGGAGATGATCCTGCCCCTCTGCTCAGCCCTGGTGAAGCTCATCTGGAGTCCTGTGTCCAGTTCTGGGCTCCTCAGTACAAGAGAGACATGGAGCTCCTGGAGCAGGCCCAGAGGGGGGAGACAAAGATGATGAAGGGACTGGAACATCTCTGAGGACAGGCTGAGGGAGCTGGGCCTGTTCAGCCTCGAGAAGACACAACTGGGAGTGTCTGTCAGTAACTGAAGGGAGGGTGGCAGGAGGATGGAGCCAGGCTCTGCTCAGTGGAGACAAGCAACAGGACAAGAGGCAGTGGGTGGAAACTGGTGCACAAGAAGCTTCACCTGAATATGAGAAAGAAATTCTTCATTGTTCAAGTGTCCCTGCACTGGAACAGATTGCTCAGTAAAGTTTTGGAGTTTCCCTCACCAGAGAGATACTCAAGAACCATCTGGGCACAATCCCGTGCCATACACTCAAGGATGGCCCTGCCTGAGCAGGGACGTTGGATCAGATGACCCAATGTGATCCCTTCCAACTTTGCCCATTTTGTGATTTTGTGATTCTGTGCCACAAGGTGTTGTACTCACATAATTTAATAAAATCTCTCATCCATTTTCTGCAGTATTCCTTAAAGAGTGCTACCAAACCCATGCATACCTAAACATAAACCCCAACCCTCTGACTTTCAGTTACTTAATTTGAATTTTAATTCCAATTACCAACAAAATATGCCATAGAATACATTTAGTGCAGGTAGCTCAGTGTGATGCTCCAGTGCCTGTTGTAGGTTGAGCTCTGGGTGGTATGAGCCGGAGGCAAGAGGCTGTGAACTGGCACCAATCTTTGCACTGCAAATATCATGAGAATTTGTGGCACCAGCCTGGTGGCCAGACACTCAGAGATGCAGGAGCCAATTGCCACAGACTCTCATACACTTAGACCGAGAGGGTACAAAAGCTCATTTGTTAGGGGTCCCACTTCAGAAACACCAGCTTGAGAGGTTATTCTGTTCCATTATAAAATTACTTAAAGGAACCAAAGGCCTGAGACTTTGCTGTGGGAACATCAGCCTGGTTTTGAGCTGGTAGGAAAACCTGACTGTGTGAATGTGGCGAGGTAGGCACTCAGGTGGGTCCCCTCAGGTTACTGGAACAATCCAGAACTTCAGTGCCAGGAGTTAAAGCCTCAGGTGGCGGGACGGTGACTCCTGAATGGTCAGACAGGAAGTTTCCCCTAACAAACGTTCAAAAGACATAATAAGAAATATCTTAATTAGGTATGTCTCAATTATTCAATATTTCTTCTTAGAAAAAAAAAATTGACCGTCTGAAACTATTTTAAAGAAAAGTAAATATTCCTTTATTTGCTCAATTTACAAAGTGCTCTTTCTTCCTTTGAACAGATTGAATTTTTGTACCCGATTCTTACTTTTGAAAATATCCTCCTTCAATATATGCATGACTTGTTGTTTCACTTTACTGCACCACACCTGGTAACTTTTCTATTTGAGTAAAAATTTTCTGCAGTGGCCATCTGAATTTGCTGCCTTTATGATTTCAGATTTTCTTGTTTTAATTTGTTTTGCTTTCAAGAAGAGGTTTCTTGTCAAGATATGAAAAAAAAGGCGGAAACAGCTGAATTATTTCAGTATTTTAAAGGATAACTTTAAAATAACAGGACAAAAGGAAGGATATTGTATATTCAGAGCAATTTAAAAAAATAATTTCCAAGCGGCCTAGGGTGACGTTATGATGCTTGTATCCCCATTCATCTGTTCTGTTAATGTTGGATATTATGTTCTGTATCTTTAAGACTGGCTCTGAAGAGCGAAAGTTTTGTTTGGGTTTTCTTATCAGCCTGTCTGGGACACAGAGACGGCAGCAGTTTTTTTGCTGCTCTTGCTTTTCGCTTCTCTCTCTTTGCTTCCTTGCTTCTGCGTAGCTGGCTTAGCTGAACAGTCCAATTTCTTCCTGGACAGTTTCTCCTTTCCTTCTTTTTTCCAACCACCTTGAACCTGCTCCGGACCGGGACCTGGAACACCGAGAGTTTGCACCTTGTGGCTGCAGCAGCTGCCCCAGCACCGGAGGGACTGAGAACAGAGCGAGCACCCCCGAGAGAGACTCCCTGGATTTGTCCTCTTTTTTCAGTGGTGCCATCCGGTATTGTTCATTCTGTGTGCTGGGGGTGCTGTGCCTGTGAATAAACAGGTTCTTCCCACTTCTCTCCGAGGAATTCTTCCCGGACCGGCTGGGGGCAGGGGCCGTGTGGGTTTGCTGTCTGGAGGGGCCCTCTTTGGAAACTCTCCACCAAATTTGCCCCAAACCAGGACACCAAGTAGCCAAATAGCCAGTTTTTGTCTTTTCTTACGTTTTTTAAAAAAATAAAAAATATAAATGTTGAAAAGGTGTTTTCTCCCTGATCGTTCTTGTTGTGAGACACTCTGCAAGAAAAATTCTTTCCCAAACAAACATACAGAAAACATGTTTACAGAATGCATTATATCCATTACCTTTTCTTGACCCTTACTTTTCTCTGTCAGCGTGAGGACCTTGGTAAGAATCTATCTCTCATTGATTCCTAGAAATCTAATGTAGGCTCTAGAATGTAAATCAAGTAAAACTGATGTGCTGTGCAAGGCCTGAGGCCTGATCAAATTAAGAGCACAGCTGGATCTTTTACAAGTTCTGAGAAAACTGGATGACACATTGCATATGCACCAGATCTTGATTCCCCCCTGGTAGGGCATGAGCAAACTCTGCAGCTCTTCCCTGGATGGCATCCAAGTTCTGCAGTGTGCTGAGCAGAGCCCAGTGGCACAGACAGAGACAAGCATTTCTGGGTAGGAAAGCAAGGGAGAGTACAGCTAAGAAGCTGAAAAACAAATTCAAATGATTGCTAGAGGAATGTACCACAGGGAAGTGACAGCATTCCACGCTCAGCTTTTTCTGCTGAGAGCACACAAACATATTTTCTACTTCTCTTTTTCTTTTTTTTTCCTTTTCTTTATGCTTTGGTAGAACACAGTTGATGATTATTTTGAATATTCAGCTGAAACATTTGAAAAAAGGGATAGCAGTTTGGCTTGAGTCTTTAGCTTGAAATATGCAGACTGTAAATCTGGTGATCAGTTCAGTCTTCAATAATGCAAAAAATTGCATTATGTAGTGATGTTAAGAAATTCCTTCACACAGGATAGAAGCTCAAGATGTTTCTACAGACAGACTAGGCATTCTACAGGGCCTTTTAGTCCTGACACAATGATTTTTCTTTAAGTATTTCCTCTCTGAATTTCTGAACCCTATCTGTGATCTTTACCCATTGAAAATATGAAATTATTTCATAAAACAATATGAATCCCTTTTTTAGTTCTGCTTGGGCTTTTTTTCTGTTTTATATTTTATTAGAAATATTAGATCAAGTATAGAGATTTGGAAACAGACATTTTCATTACTATTTTCTTTCCATAAGAATGTTAACTGTGTATGTACTTTTCTATATAACTTGAAGTATGTCAGTGTGATACTGATTCCTAAATGTTGTAGAAATGTCATGGATAAATAATATGATAAAATAATACAATTTTTAAAAAGTAACCAATTGAAGACAATATTGTCATCAATATACTTATTATTATTTAATATATAAGCTCAGCACACTATTATCCATGTCCAGAAGAAGTAAATACTCAAAAAATTCTCATAATTCTCAATTTAAGCACTCACAAATTTTCAACATCTCTCAATACAACTCAGACTGGAGAGAAATAAAAGAGGGGGATTTTTACTTTCTTTTCAAGAGAAAAAAAGAAATATTCTATACTGCTGCTTGTTTTGATTCTTGCATTGAAATTTTGGTGATACTTACACCCTTGCAAGTTTTTTGGACATTGAGGAAGAAACCAGTGACCTGGCAACTGGCTATATTATAAACATGATGTTCTTGGAATAAACCAAATTTAACAGAAAACTAGCAATCTCATGTCTGTATGTGGCAGTCTAATATTATTGGGCACTGTGACGTTTCTGAGGCAAGTATTGACTTAATTAAAAATCCAGGGAACCTAGAGATAATAATCAGTGACTGAAACTTATAACACAGAATATACTTAAAACAGAATAATAAATAATCCTGAAAAGAGAGCAATACAAGCAAAGCCTTCAGCTTTTCAGGATCTTTGAAAGTTTCTAACTACCCCTGGAAACTCAATAGACCCTTTCATATATTCTCAGGCTCCCACTGTTTTTTCTCAAAGCCTTTTGTTTAATATTCCTTTCTACTTTCTTTCCATACAGCCAGAGAGTTCATCTTTGCCTGCATTTTTGAATACCTGAAACAAATCTGACTTGTGAAATAAAACTGAGGACTAATTAGACTGTATCCATATGATCTGACTTTATTATAGAGGTTATTACTGAGACAAAAAACTTTATCAGAATGAGCCTCAGGGTGAAATATCTATTATATTATATGGAATAAAGTCTGAAGCATCGCTTAACAGCTCTCTGAGAGGATTTTTCTTGCCTTTTCTCTGTCTTAGTTACATTTTGGTATGTAGAATAATGTATAGGATTTTCTGTTAAAAAGCTAAGTTTATTATAGTTTAACATTGTCAAATTAAGGTTCCAGAGGAAAAAAAACTAAGAGAAAGAGAAAGAGAGTTTCAGTATGCCAAAATATAATTCAGTCCTGGAAGTTGTTTCAGAGGGTAGCAAATGTTATATTTCATTGGCCATAAAATGTAAGCAAGCCTGTTAAATTGTGGATTGGCACTATATGTTTGTATCGCAAAGTGTGCCTTGGTGATTTTGATGTACAAAATCAGACAGACTTAAGATCAGATGAAATGAAATTTTATGTAAGTTTCTCTAAGGTCCATCAAATTTCTAATATAAATTAGAAGATACACCTATCACGTGTATTTTTTCATTTAATGCTTACTTCCAGTAAGAATTTTATTTCAATTTTTAGTTACTTACTGGGGGTAATTTCAATAGACTTAATCAAGGCACATAATTCACACTCATATTTAAATTCTAACGGCCTAACATTCCTAAAGATACTGATTCACTTTCTCAAAAATAACAATATAGGTCAAGTACCATCTGAAACTCTGTGCAGTATTACAATATGTAAGGCAGTGCCATGAGGTCATCAGATACTAAAGACTTTTACGGGACCCACTGTTCTCAGCAGCTGGAGGACTGGTAATATGCCCTCGTTACTGACACCCATCTTAAAAGATATGAGCAAGCCATCAGTTACCCATCTTAAAGGGTCTGAGTAAAGCCTACAGTGTGTGAATTTCTTTGTAATTAAAGAAATGAGAAAAGTACCTTTGAAGATCAAAAGAGTAGATTTCTCTTCTTGATTTAATTGCTGTATCTTAGGTAAAAAAATTTCCTTTTGTAAAAACTAAGAGACACGTATCCACTGACTGTCCCAGAATGTAGAAACTCAGTAGACAGAAATTAAATGTTTCGGTAATATGGAGTGAATCTCAACTTGTGCATCTAGTAGTTTTACCATTTTTCATTTTCAATTGTGTCATCATCATCCCCAACTACAAAACACTTGGATGTACTTTTTTTCTCTTTCAATAACTGTTTCCTGAAATAAAGAAATATTTTACTAAGTTTTACTTTTCCTTTGAGCAGGATATTTCTGCAGTCTCTTTGATGTTGTGTCTGTGGGACAATCTGTGAAGAAAATGTCAAAAACAATAAAGCAACAATAAATTTTTCCCCAAATGTGCTAACTCTTCAAAGTTGAAAGGGTGGGTAGCTTATTTTAATAGATTTCAGAAAAGAATGTGACATGTAAGCATTAGCATTTGGGGAGTAGCTCCTGGAAAGAGTCTCAGAAGCATCTGTTTGAATGATAAACTCTTCTAAAAAATACAATTTTGGTATTGTAGTGCATTAGGAATCTTCATTATTTATTTCCCCACGCACCTATTATATGAGGATACTGAATTGCCTTGTTTCTTTTGTGCATATATATATACACACACATATATATATGTATATGAGATGAACTAATGCACTTTTTCTTAATTTACAGCTTTCTCTTTGCAATATGCACTTTTAATTTTGACTGAAATCTGTCCATCTGTAACAAATTCAAATGCATATTTTTTCCAGTGCAGTTGCTTGTGGATTGATGTTCTCTGTGTAGATAATAAGAGAGCAACTTGATATTCCTTGCTAAGAAATACAGGATATTTACCAACTCTGTATGCCTGCTTTTTCTAAGACTTGGTTTCAAACACTAGTGCTTTTTGAAGACAGCAATGTTACATAAAGGGTAGTGTGCTTCAAGTTACACAACTATATATTATGAACCATAATTTGATGAAATACTGTGAATCTGCAATTCAAGAATAGCAAGTATTCAAAGTAGTTTGTTTTGGCTTAAGAATACTTGTACTGTTTCTGTTCTTTTTTCAGCAGTATGATGTATAGACACATATTCTAGCTCTAAATGAATGAGATCAAATTCCAAAGTCCAAGGAACACAAAAGTCCATATGGGTTGATTAATCCTTCCAGAAGGGTTTTTCTTTAGTATTTTTTTAATACCTAATTTGTACTAAGAAATGGGATATCTTTGTATAATCATAGATTCATAGAATCATAGAATGGTTTGGGTTGGAAGGGATCTTGAATGTCATCTAGTTTCAACCCCTCTGCCATGGGCAGGGACAGATTTCACCATACTGGATTGCTTAAAGCCCCATCCAACCTGGTCTTGGACATTCCCAGGGATGAGGCATCCACAGTTTCTCTGGGTAACTTGTTCTGGCGCACTGTCATTGTGAAAAAAGTGAATCTAAGTTTAGCTGAGGTGGGTTTATTTCACCTAAATAATCTTTTAACACATGAAGTAAAATAACTAAGTCTATCTCTGAAAAATTTGACACCATGTCGCAATCCATAGCATTTTCTGTAGCCATATATGGCCAACTTTTCATGGCCATTTAATAGTCCAAATATGCAGCAAAACTAAAAAGTCCCAATCAAAAACTTAATTCTCAGTAGAATCTAGGAAGAACTAAGTGTATATACATGAGTTAAGAGTGTAAAGTCCTTGTGCTTCTGGGCCAAAATAATTGCAAGGTTGAAGTTGTTGGTTATTTATACAGTCTTAAAATCCAGGAGAGGCCTATCTGAAGCAGAATAAAGACCTTTGAAAACTATGCTTTTAGGAGATCAAGTTAATGCATGTATCCCTTGGAATAAGAGTTATACCTTGAATAAAGGTAAGATGCCATTGACCTACTTTAGTCCTCAAAGTTAGATGCCTAATCCAAGCTTGGCATTCATGCCAACCTTTTCTTCAAAGTGAAGAAATGAAAAGAGATGACATCTTAGAGTGATTCATCCATTCTTTAGACCAACACTTAAGTAAGGTAAGATAAATTGTCCTCTAGAGAAGCCTATCTCCTTCCTTTCCAACACTTAAAGGAGTTAAATCAAGTGCCTTAGACTACATGTTTAACTTCTAGACAGTGAAAGATTAGGTAAATCCTACCCTTTTTTCCTCTATGACACATCTTCAGAATTGTTTATTCCTTTTCTTGCAGTTGCCTTCCCACAGGGACTGCACTGATATATCCATCATTTTATAAACACCAATTCCCGAAGGTACTGTAATTTGTTACTGTGATCTTTGAAATATTTTATATTATGTCTAACTTATTGAAAAAAAAATTATGCAAGACAATTTTGCCTCTTTTTTCACCTACCTCCTGTCAATGTCTATGGACTTGTATAATATTTTTCCAGAATTACATAACAATCAGAGAAAGAAACTGAGGTTTGGGTTTTTTGGTGATTTTGTTTGTTTGTTTGTTTGTTGTTTAAATAAAAATTACTTTGTAGCTATAAACTCCTGTAGACAGAGGAAAGGGCCAATATAGAAAAATATTACCATGTTAACAGTGAAAACTCCTTGCTTAAAGACTTTAGTCTTAAAATTTTGCTGGTAAAATTATATCAGAGATAATGCCAGTCCTCTGACTATAGAGACAATGATTGTAGACCAATGCCTGTTCCTGTTCTTCCATATCCCAACAGAGGAACAATGAGATTCTATGAAATAAACAATATTTTTCAGTGATAATAGACACTGCAAATCCCAGAGTCCATGCCTTACCCTGGGGTTTATTCTGTTCAATATTAGTGAATTTAACATCTGGAAATATTGAAATCCATCTTTTTTTGTCTCTAGCTAAGTCAGTGGTAGCTATGAGTCATTATTTGAGATTTTTGTTCAAGAAGAGACAGTTCTCGCACAGGCAGTGCTGGAATTTCTGGTCTATAGATTGGACTTGAAAATTGTTTTTTTTGGAGTATGCACAGAGTAAAAATAAAAAAAAAATCAAAAACATGCACAAAAAATCAATAGATATTATTTACTATCCTTATTTTTATAACAGTGATACCGAACACCCCAAGTATACTCAAATGGCTAAAAGCAGATATTTTAATTTTCTTTATTGTGTTAACAATATAATTGCAAAGATTTTCTTGCATTCAACTGCTTCAGATTTTCACAGTCAATTTTGCTGCCTGCAACCAAGCATTATATTTACTCTTAAATAACTATAAGTTTATTGATTTTTATGGGGTAGGGGGGAACAGGTCTGAATCCAAACTGCTGGTAGCTAAAGAAAGATCAGTAGAGTGTAAAACTGACATCTGATCAAGTACGTGTGATTAATATGTATCTGTAGCAGACAGATGATTTGGTAACATGCAATTCTGAGTCATCAGTTATACCTATTCCAAAACACAGAAGACTCTGGCAAGTTCTGACAACCAGAGTCTTTGTTGAAAATGTGTTCTCATCTGTAATTATCATAATGTAATTCCACAGATATTAATGTAACTGAGAAAGTAAACATCATACAGGATAGGTGTATCTACAAAAAACCCAATGTAAAATAAACATGATTAACACAGAGTAATGAATTTGACAATTCCAAAGAGTTAAGTTTCTTCTTGTTTCCATTTGTGACATGTAATTAAATGCTATCTTTATTGACTCAAAGCCAACAAAGGGAAAAGCCAGATCAGTTACTTCTGTCTGTAATGTTTGGTCAACAATATTTCTTGCCTCATTTTGAGCTTAAGGAATCCTGAAGCAAACAGAATTTTGATTAGTCAACCCCTATACTACTTAATGGTTTTATTGTTCCTTCATTTCAGCAGGGAAAAAGTTTTTAAAAGGTCTGGGATATTATCAAAGACATTCCAGGTGTTGAAGAAAAATTCCATGGTAGATAGCTTTATGCTGAGACTAGTTCTAGTCCCCACTTTCAGCTATTTCATGTGAAAACTGTCAAAACTACCTCATTAAAATAAAACAATGCAAGATTTTTCCTTACATAAAATAAAAAAAATCAAAATTATATGTGTGGTTTCCCTTGTAATGTGAAAGTAATTCTTAACCAAAAGATGTAGTTTTTGTATTGCTGTGTCAACACCACAGACATCTCTGCTACACTTGCAATAAGTGGAGGAGGATTGCTATATAAGGCAAGAATAAAATATTTCTCTCAAAGTGCCACCTTCTTTTCCTGAAATAGGTAGTATCTGATAAATGTGCAGTGTTGTTATATATATGCATGCTAATTTTAATGATATACACAAGACCCTGCCAGTAAATATGAATGTGTGACACATGGATGGGAATCCCAACACTAGAGGGGTGCTCTTAGACTCCCTGTTTTGTGAGGGCGATGACCCTAAGAAGAAAAGGCCAGAGTAGGAGCTGAAGATAGATCAGCTATGAATGCTACCAGGGCTGAAGGACTCTCTTTGATAACCTTGAGGATGGTGGATAAGTGTAAGGTGGAAGGAAGCAAGAAGGGTGGGTGGACTCAACAGAACTGTGTTTGGTAATATAGACTGCTGACATGGTTAATATGAATTAAAGAGAGGATTGACGACAAGTGAATTTGTTGTCATTATGTGAAAAAATAGATAAATTCTTAGGGAATAAGAAATAGCTTTGGCTGCTCCTCGCCTGAACTGATCTCTTCTGCCATTCTAGCCCATGACCACTGCTCTTTTGCTCTAGGGGGCAGAAGCAGATCTACAGGAATGTCTTCTGCAAAGCAATATTTGCAAGGACTCTATAAAAGAAAAATCACATTACTGAGGGAAAAATACATATTACCTTTGTAGGTAATTTCATTCACATTTTGCAGATAGGTGGTACTTACATACATATGTATTTTCTCCCATGGAAACAGACAAGCTAATAATTTACCTGGGAACAAAATCACCTCGGGAAAATTGTTTTGATAACAATATCTCCTTTGATTTTTATGAAAATAATAATTTCTTTTTGGATTTGGGTAGGGAACCAAAAATAGAGAATCACACCTTTCCATGTCATGTGGAGAACTACATCATTCAGTGGATTGCAAATTCATTTATTAAGCAGGATGGCTCAGATAGAGAGCAACTTCTAGTCTAGTGTTTGTGTTTTACACGTCATACACCTGTTATTGTCCCTTTCCTTCTGGTCTGGGCTAGACTGGCTGCAGGACCCAGGCTCACAGAACACTCTGGACGTGCTGGATGTGTCCTTGTCCTCGTTCTGACTGACGGCCTGGCCTCTGTGCAAAAGGATTTCATCTTGGTCTCAGCCTTTGATATTAAGTCTCAGGCCCACACATGATGTGCTGATCTCACCTCCTATGGGGTAATTGTCTTCTCTATTACATTGTAAAGTGGATCATCAGCACAAGCTGCTAATGGACTTGTTAATCAGGCAGCCTGAGGCAAATCACTTCGACTTTCTCTATATCTAGGGCTGATTAGCAGTTATCACTGTTATCTCCATGGTTTCTGTCATTCACCTTCCCTGGCCCCAAATTTGTTACAAAAGGGTGAAATCAGCAATAGGCACATTAAAACATTCTTTGTTCTGGGCTGCAGCATAAGGAGGACATATTCAAATTGCTCAGTGTAAGAAGGTTTTTTGAAAGAGTTACAAAGTCTTCTAGAATGTGGAGCGGAAAAAGAACTGTCCAGTCTTTCCCTCACTTCATCCCTATACATACCTCTGCATAAAGCAGTGGATTTACTTGACTCATATCCAGAGCACAAAATTCTCCTTGTGATTTAGCCTATGGCAAAAAAATCAACTGGTATTTTTTCTGACTAGTTGGCTAATTTGTTGAAGTAAAGGTTCTAGCTTTTGCAACTCACCATTGCATTACATAAATATTTGATATTAAAATATATCCATTTACATTTTTCAGATGTAATAATCTAGTAAGGCTTGTAAGGCTTGGATTGTAATATTTTTTTTAATAAAATAGGATCTTTGAACCTTCACTCTTTTCAGATCTTGTGCTCACATTCTTCAAATAGGAGGCTTCTTCCAAGTCCTAAAAAAGAGAATAAATCCTAGATTAAAAACATCCAAAACATGAAAATTTTTCTCTGGTTAATAAGACTGGAAAGCTCTGATATTTTCTGAAGCAGATTTAGGTATAAGGTGAGTACCCATCTTCTCCACTACCTGGAAACATTAACTTGCTTCTGCTGAGGAAAGGTCAAAGCATATGAGTTGATATGTGATCATATCAACTGATGAGTGTCTAGGCACCATTTATACTTTTGCCTTGTACTGGGAGGAACAAAAGGTGTGGTTCTTCATGTCTCTCCTGCCAATAATAAGAGGGACTGAAGTCTTTTGGAGGAGCTCAAGCACCATAACGCGTTATGGAAGCACCATATATAAGTTTCTTTATATAGTATACTATTCACTTTTGAAAGCAGTGAAGAAATGAAAACTGATGAAAAAATATCATCAAGGAAGCAATACAAAAGTATTGAAAAAACTAATTGGTATTCCAAATTAATTCCATCACCCAATTTCTTTCAATGGCCTTACAAATGCTAATAACAAATCTACAGGGATGGGTATATGTGGAACCATTTATTTCAGCGCTATTGCTAACTGAAAGTTGTAGCAAAATGATGGAATAACAGTGTCTGATCACAACAGTAATTACAGAATTGCCATTATATTCCTCCATCCCTCGGGTCTCCTTTGAACCCTGTCCTTGCTAAGTCCTGAAGTAATAGGTTCAGGATATTTTTGGGCAGGTGTGCATTGTTGTCCCGTACATTTTTGTACTGAGTGCAATGCATCAGAAACAGAGAAAGTAGAGTTGTCAGGGCAGACTAATGTAACTGATTAGTTACTGTGACCAGCTGTACTGGATAGAAATAAATACAGAGTGGAGGAAGAGATATTGAGAAGGTTTTCAAATGCCTCCTGATGCTTATAGGACAGGACAAGCTGTACAACTGCAGTGGAAGGCAGGGAAGATGCAATGTTCCTCTTTCTCTTTTTTACTATTCTCCCACACGTTTGAATTCCCATTATAAACTGTGGCATCCTTTTAGGTGGAAAAGATTTGTGTCGCCTGGCTTCTTCTATGCCCTCTAAAAGTTGCTGTTTTTCTCCCATTACCATCAGTTTTCCCAGTCAGAAGAATTAGTATAATTATCTCAGTTCACACCTCAGTTCACAGTGAAGACACTCCAGTTTAATGGTCTGAGACACAGACAAACTCAGACACAGTTAAAATTATTTTTCTCATAGTCTCTTTTCTAAAGTCACTGTTCCATGAAAACAAAATTAGAATAAAATTTTTGGCTCTTACTTACCCACTCAGTTCTCATGTTAAACCAAATTTTTTATTATTACTATTATTACTGTTTTTCCTTTTCTCTGCCCACCATCTGATTGTCTCACTCTGTTGCTGACCTCTCTCCCTCAGACAAACTCTCAGATGATCATCATCTTAGAGGCTGAAAAGCAATACCTCTGGGCTAAATTCTGTTCTGCTATGCGGATATGCCTGTGTTAGTTTAAAGTCACTTAATTGATTTTCTGGTTAGAGAGGCATTGGAAGTGGCTGAATAAGAGGCCAAGTCTCTTTCAGCCTTTGGCTCCAGATGCTGGTTATTACTGATAAATCATTTCATAAGCTGCTTTGCTTTTTAGATATTTTGCTTGCAAACACAAATCTTGCTTTTAGAAAACTGTAATCAATTAAGTGCTCTTGCTGTCTAATAGAAAACAGCAATAGCTGCACATCACAGTTAGTGTAATCTCTTTCACAGTATGTCCTCTTTTAATCTTTTATTTGGTTCAAAGAAACTGCCAGGTCAGAACATACAATTGCTTTCTCTGAAGGAAGTTTGCTGAAGGTTTCCAAGGATGACTTAAAAAATTCTGTAATTACTCTATGCACACATTGGTTTTTTACTTCCTTCCTACGTTAAGCAGAGTGAGTTTAAGAAAAAAATTGAGACACTGAGACTCAAATTCAGCGTGTCTCTGAATTTCCTGAGACAGTGGCTGGGGAGGACAAGTTCCATATGGAAAAAGAAACTAATTTTCTGTTGTGAGCTTCCTCATCTGAAAGTGTCAGCACTTATGCCTTTGCTACTTATAACAGAAAATTTCTGAAAACTCCAAAGCAATTTCAGCCTATTATGAATTTTGGAGTAAGAAAGGTTTTCAAAGTTATTTTCCCTTAACCTTCCAGCAGAACACATCTGAAAGCAGAGCCAAATTAACCTAAGCTATGTGTTGTGCAAGCCCATATAAAGTGGGGACATATTTGCCCAGACATTAGGGAGAATTGACTGTTTTTAAGTTGAGCATTTATTCATAAGTATAACAACAGCTGAAGCAGTCACTGGTGGATAGAAATCTGAATTCCAGAAAGCCTCAGGGCACATTTCAACATGTTTGCATGGACAAAATTCCCATGAGAAGCCATGATAGTTTGCTAATATTTACCTATTCACATATTTCTCCACATTATTTGTAAACACAAATTATGTGACAAATTTTTACAGATAGAGGGATACACTTCACTTGTAAAATAGAAGTAGCAACACATTTATTAATATAAATTAGTGATTTAACAAAGTTTGATGGCAAGCGAAACACTGGTTTAACAAGATTCTATGGCAAGGTACACTAAATTATTTACTGCACAGAGAACCGGGTCAAACAAAACTGTCCGGGAGACCTCCTGAGTCATGAGGTTCAGAAAGGGCCACCTTGTGTTCTAAACAGTTGTTTGTCCTTCTCAAGGTGGAGTTTAGGTGCATTTGGATTCAGACTTGTTTCCAGAGCTTGGTCAATGCTTTATATCTAAAGGATTCTGTGTGGACAATAAATTCTTTATATCACTTAGCTAACATTTCAAAATTCAGCATGAGAATTTAATGAGAATCTCTTGTGGGGAGGAATCTGTCAGCCTCAAGGAATAATCTTTAGAGGCACCACTCCTCCAGGGGACATCCTGGTCTGCAGCCCACTGCTGTGCAGGAGAGCTCAGTGGGCTCTGTCCATTATCCATGAACTAAGATAATTGCTTCAGTTACATTACAGAATTAATTTCTACAGAATTAATTTCTTCCCAGCCTGGCTTGACTGGGCTCTTGACCATGTTTAGGGGAGGCACATTGCTCAGATTAGCTCTTTGCTGCTTTGTTTTTCTCTGTCTCCCACAAATCCACGACAAAGTTGGTTGCAGCAATCGTGACCAGAGCAGACACCTCCATTACTGCCGTTGCTGATAATCACTTGAGTAAAGACACATGAAATAAAGATCAGGCTGGGGGGCTGGGTACACCATCACACAAAGAGGCAGAGATATATTAGTGCAGATATCTGGACAAATTAATAAAAGTGATAAGAGAAAACTTAAGTGTGTTTAAAGTTTCCATTAAAAAAAAAGTTAAATTCAATATTATATTTGGCTATGTAATGTTTGTGTTTTATGATGACCTTTAATAGACAGGAATACTAATGAGTCCTGTTTTCTGCATTTGTTATGCTAACTAGAAAACGTGTTGAAATGCAAAAGGCACGGCTTAGATTGGTTTTATACTTGATGTTCCATTCTGCATAAGTCAAGGATTTTAAGTGTCATCAGGTAGCTCTAGCTGAATATATAACAATACAAACCAGGAAAATTACTGAAGAAAAGTTATTTAACTTTTATTCACTTTTTAACTTATAGATATACAATCTATACATCATAACTGTCTGGAATCTACTAAATTCTCAAATAGTTTAATTATCTAAAATAAAATTTTATTTATAAAACCAAACCAACAAAAGGTCATAATCTTTCCTGGCTTTAACAATGAAAAATCATGCTGCCATCTTCAATCAGTGAAGAATAAAGTTCTGTTTCATTCAAATGTATGTTAAACATGGACCAAAGTTGTTTTTCTTAAGAGGTAAAGTGGCTAAGAGCTTTGGTATTTATCTCAAAATCATTTGCGCTAAAATGCCATTATTTGTTGAACTCCAATCAGTGGAATGGATACCTTTTTTTTTTTTGTTATTTATTTTCATGGCAATATAGTCAATATTGATATCAATATAACTGATGTCAGTATAGCAGAAAAGTGAGAGCTTGGCTGATTTGCAATAGCTGGGCTCAGGTCTTCAAGCTGAGAATATTACACATTTCTATGGATATCAGAATTGAGAAAGTATTTTTACCTGCCTCTCCTGGTCAAGCTGATCTGATCATTAGAATGGATTAATTTCCTCCATTTCCATGAAGTAAGAACAAATGTCTGCGGAGTTGTTTTTGTGCTCTAGCTTGTTAAGTGTTGCCCTTAGTTCAAAACTCTCATCCCTTCACATGCTGTTTGGACTTCAGCACTTTTGGGTGCAACACATCAGGTCTTTGGACTTATGTATGTGCAGATTGATTATGTTCTCCCTGCTTTGCTCCCCTTCACTGGAGATAAACCAGGCTTTCCTCCTGGACTTGCACCCAGCTTTTCCACATCCTTTGTCACAAGGACCCTGACCCTATTCAGCGCTGGTTCCTCACTTACATTATCTTCCCTTTTACTGTTTATATAGCTGTAGAATCCTCCCTTGTGTCCTTTCACATCTCTTGTCAGATTCAGTCCCAGGGGGATCTTTGATTTCCTCACCTATCCCTGCACAATCAGACTGCAGCTTTTTATTCTTCTGGATCACCTGCTACTGCTGGCTCCTCTTGTACATTCCCTGTCAATGTCCACATTCAGTCAGTAAATTATTATATTTCTGGTCATCACCTCACAAATACTGAAGGCTGTTTAATTCTAGCAGGATGAAAAAAACCTTTAGAACTTCAATATACATATTTATTTCTGAATACACATATTTAACTACACTATACAAACCACAGCAAGGGGGAAATCCATTCTTCTTAAGTCAGTTCCTGTATTTCAGCTGTTGGAGAACTTTCCTGAATTTCAAGTGGCTTTGTAATATTGCTTTTGTCCAATTACAAGTAGATTGGGAACTACCTTTCAGGATATTTCCTAGTAATCAAAGATAGAGTTCTTGCACATTTTCAAATGCAGAGAATTGAAATTACTGTGTTTTTTATCAGATTGTAATGAATCTAGTTGCCCATTTTGTTCTCATGACTTTCAGAGGTGAATTTTCAAGAGGTGAACTTGAGAGAACCTCACAGAACACAAGAGCTATAATAATCTGTCAGCATCAGAATGGGTCAAATTGAATCCAGGCTCCTATACTTGCAGTGGATAAGGCAACAAAAGCAAGAGAGCTAGTGCCTTTCATATTCCAAATAACTTCCCATGTTGCACATCTGTGGATGAAAATGTAAAAAACAGACTCAATAAAATTGGAGAAATTGTCTTTATGACTTTGGTGAAAACTCACCACTGAGCTTCCTATCTCAAAAAAAGGGGCTTTCATAGTTTCATAATTTAGAAAGATTAATTAAAAAAGTATTTCTTCTCATTTTTTTTTTTTTTTTAGTAACTACATATTTTGGGAACTGGATTTTTAGGGGACTCTATATTTGCCTGTTAACACTCTGCTTTCATTAAAGTGCCTAGACCAATTTTGGTAATTTGCTGTAGCAGAAGATTAATTTACACTGGAACATAACATTTGCCTGGAATTGTAACTGTTTTAATTATCTAGTTCCAAATGCTATTTTTCCTTTCATGGAGGCATAACAGTGTTACATACCCACAAAAAGTTCAGCATTTACTAATCAGCCAGCAAATATCTAATTTAGATATAATTTATTATTGTTATCATAGGTTGAACAGTCAGAAATTTATTAAAAAACACTTCAGAGTGCAAAAAATGAGATGTTCAAATGACCTCATTGCTTTTAAATTTTTATTTTATAGTATTAAAAATCTACCATTACAAATATTTTTCTGACCTAATACAGATTTTTGTTTCATAGAAAAATGAAACACTTGTGCTACAATTCTACTATGAAATTGGTATTCTTTTGTTCTAACATCTCACACAGCTAAGAAGGGAAGTTGTATCTCAGAGATATTCTGTCTTAGTCAAATGCAAGTAAAAATAACCGGGCCACTAACAACTGTGTGTGATTACAGAACCATGATTTCATAATGAGTTCTGATAGCATGGATTTAATAATAGTACTGTTCTTATACTAAAACACCTGTCTGATCTTCAATATTTTTGAATGTTGAAGTGATACTATTTCCGCAAATGGAGTGTGAATTAAAATTTAAATTGCGAGGCTTTTAAAGCATGCCATGCCTAACAAAATGAGCATTCAAATCCTTCTACACTTTATCCACCACCAACACCTAAAATAACCCCCAATCCCATTTCAGAATGGGAAGTTTTCCTACATGGAATGTATCCTTTGTATTTGGTAGCAAAAGACAGCAGAAGTAAAATAAATAACAAATCTTTATCTCGTTTTTAAGCCTCTCAGCATAAGTGAACAGAGGAAAAAAGCTACCAGCAAAGGTTATCCTGGGTGACCATTGCCCAGAGCTCACCAGAAGAAGAACTGTGGGCTAGAAATTTCCCTGGCTATTAACATGGGATTTTTTTGTATGGCATATATCCTGGAGATGGATTTGTGAATGTAACCATTAGAGGAATCAGAAAGAAAAATATTTGAGACCAAATTGATGGTGAAATCACAGGTGTGGATTTTTGAGCAAGATAGCAGCAGTGGTTGTTTTCCCTGTATTCAAGAGGAATAATTTTTTTAATGCAAGATTACATCCCTGTAACTGACTTTTGAAACAAAAATATTTTATTCATAAAAAAAATTCTTGAAATGTTTAAATATTGACTGTAAAAGGGTCAATATGACGCTAAGCCTGAAGCAGTATTGGTTATCTGAAGTTATTATTTTAATATTAAACTGCAAATGAACCCAAGATTTAAGATTATAGGTACTGTAGAGCATGTGGAAAATGAGATCAAGAGGAGATTAAAGCTAACTATAATAAAGCTGCTCTCAGTTCAGAAACAGTTAATCACAAAGAGCAAATAATCTGTAAGCAATTCATATCAGATAATATACTATTACGTTGATAAAAATATAAGAGTAGAGTTAAAGCACTTTAAAAAAAAAGACTATTTATCGATTAAATAAAAATATTAGCTATACTATAAAAACTGTCATAATAAGCAGGTCATAAATTTCTGGCAAATTACTAAAGTTTGTTTATATCTTTACCTGTGGAACCAAGACAGGAATCCAGATAGCTGACAGACAAGCCCTCCTATTTGGATAAGGATCTTACCTGTTTTGTGCAGTGCTTTCAGCTAAAATAGTTTAGCACTTGATAGGTCCATTTGAGCAGCAGTAAAACTGGGTCCTAATATACCTTTGCAGCCATTTAAAATTTACACTACTCAATGGTTTTCATTAATTTTCTTTCAGTACATCTGTTGTACCATATATTCACATAAAAAATAAATCCTTTATTTTTTGGTCTACTTTAAGAAGCCTTTCATAAAAATTCTGTGATTTTCCCTCATTCTTTAAAGGAGGTATGCTATTCTTTGTTAAAACAATTGGAAATTACATTGTGTTATTGTCATGTTTACTTTTATGCTGCTTCTAAATGGGCTTCATTCTGAGTAGCAAAACATGATAAGGCTGGTCAGTGATAATACAGTACTGAGCCTATCTATAACCTTTGTAGATGTATATGAATCTCAGCTAAAAATGTCAAATTCTTCCTTTTGTTTTATCTGTGACAGATTTAAAGTCTTTGCCTAAATATTTTTGTGAGCTACAATTTTGTAATTATTGCCCTTACAAAGCTCAGTCAAGAACTAAATTTCATTGAGCCGGTAGGAAAGATCTATAAATACTCCTATTGCATTTTCTATTATTCTATATTTTTGGACCAAAGAAAGAAAAAGAGCTGGAGGGTTAGATAATGTAGTTTCAATATTGTCTATTTACAAGCTGTCAAACAGTTATCGTTTTGAGGTTGAGACTTTTTTTTCAGCTGAGAATTCATTAATCCTAAGTTGCACTTAATATGCAGGCACTGTAATGAGGATTGCTGAGACTTATGACTGTAAAAAGCACTGAGCAGTAACAAATCGTGTGTCTACTCTGTAGCTGTCTCCATGATTTGTGTAATGCAAAACCTGTACTAATTTTTAGCTAGATGACTTGAGTCCTCAGAACATCAAAGTCCAGTGAAGGCTACGGACTCAAACATTGCAAGTGACAGGTTTGCTTGGCTGCTAACTCAAATCTGTCTAGACCTCACTATAATGACAGCAGCTGTACTGCAGACACTGGTGATGAAGGTTCATACATATCCTTCCTGCTGTCCAAGAAAATTTTGAGACTTGTCTGTGTGAATCCAAGCTGTCCAGAAAAGCATGGGCTCAGCTGTGTGTAGTGTACAGTAAGTGTGCAGAAGAATCCCAGATTGTAATACAGTAAGTCTGATGAAGGAACAGGCCACAGCTCTGATGAGAAGAGTTTAATTGATAATTAGCTTCTATTGAATGAAGTAGGAGGCTTTGTGGTTAAAATAGGGATTAAAAATACATCAGTTTGCACCCCAGAAGCCATTGTTTTTTCAGTCACCTAGAGTTGAAAAATTCTATAGAAGTTCTCATGGCAGAATATAAAACATGCTTTTGTTTGTAGCTTGGGCTAAAGCCTTTATGTTTCTGGTTCGGCTCTTACTGCCTATGGTACAATACAAATGAAAAGTACCACAGAAACTCAGGCCATACAGGGACAAAGTGACTATTCCAGATTATTATTTAGGTATAAAAATTTAAAAAAAGAAACAAAGTTCTCCCAGGAACATACAGATGGAGGTGAATGGACTAGAATTTAGACTGTAATACAGAAAATGCTGTATTTTATTAAATACTTACAACGTGGATAATGTTTTCAGTTATTGCTCTGAAAAGAAGTTCACTATTTTACATTTTCTCATCTTGGGTATTGTGACTTCATTTTCTGCTGTTGTTATGCTTCAGAGTCTGCAGAGAAATTGAATTCCATGAAAAAATACAATTATAAAGTAAACACTGTGCTAAAATTTATTCATCTTTGACATTTCTATTTCATATCTTGCTCAATAAATTTATTGACTCATTTCTTGGCACTCCCAGTAAATAAAGTTTTATTAGACATTGAAACTCATTCAAAGAGGTAAGAGAAAAATGAACTACATAACTGGAAGAGTGGGTTTACTGGATGACAGTCAGGTATGGTTTTAATCTGATTTACCCATCTACCCTTCTAGAGAAAAAAATAATCTCATAAGTGGATGAAATGTAAACCTGGCAGTTTATGTTATTTATTATAGATTTCTCTGGCACACAAACTGAAAGTTAAGGTTAAACTGAGATATCAGGTCCTTGTTTACACATCTTCACAATATCCAGAGAAAAAAGATGTTATATTCCTTTTTTTTTCTGAATAAACAAATTTTTCAAACAAAACCTTAGAGCTTTCATCTCTTTGAGTGATGCATAATTTTTTGTTGAATATTTTTTCACTCACATGGCATAAATATCAATTTTTGGTCGAACTCTTGAAAGTAAAATTATATATTACTTCATTAGCATGTATTACATAGTTGTTCTCAATCACTTATTCAATGACTGTGCCTGTAGAAAATATAAAATCAAATACCCAATCTCCCCCATTTAAACCAAAATAGAAATGGTAACAAGACTTACAAATTAAATGTAAAATATTCTTTAAATTAATAGCACTCAGTAATGCATAGCACATGTAGTTTAAATGTACTGTGTGGCACATACAGAGGTGGATAGGAATTATTGCTGGCAAATTCCTAAGTTCTGGGGTCACAGATTTCTGTTGCCGATTTCTGCTGCCTTATTTTAATACAGCTCAATACATCACATATTAGGATCTGACATGGAAAGTTCCTTGGTGGGTTTTCTGATATAAAAACTGATATAACCATAAGAAGATTGGGTGGAATGACATCTCCTTCCCTCTTTCCCATGTTGCAGCCTAGATCCTGCATTCGCTTCACAGGACTTGCTGCTGGAAAGGACACGGATTCCACAGTGTGCTTTTTTCAGTCACCAAAAAGGTCCTAAAAGGAGCAGAACAGGTCAGAGCTTTTTCATGTTAACCTTAAAATGGTATGATTTTTGCTGGTATTTCACTTTGAAGGAAAAAAATTGTTTTTATTATTGACTGTGAAACTACAGAACTACGGCAAAGTCAGTAGAGCAGGTTTAATAAAGAATTTTGTTAATTTTAATTGTCTACATACTGCATGAAAAACAGGAAGTTTGAAGTTTCACAAGATGTTTAATTCACCATTTGTGGTTCTCTCTGAAATGAATTCTTGACTCTATATTCTGCTTAAAGAAAAAAGAGACCTTCTATTTGCAGATTGTGTATTAGAACATATAAATAAAATATTTTCTAACTTAAAAATGCATAGAAATATTGCATTTGTAAAAAATGCAGTAATAAAAAGATGTGTAGGCATATGAACATGCATAAAAATATATCTCTGTCCATATATATGCACGCTCATAAACAGATTTGCACAACATTGATCATATATTTTGGATGTCAGATATATACATAACTTTGTTTGTTATGAGTAAAAAGATATCTTTAGCCATGAAAGAGGAAAAAAGCCATAAAATGGTTGATTCTACTGAATTTTCCACAGTGATTCATTGACTAAAGGCTGCTAGAGATCATAATCATAACTGAATGAACAAACTATTTTTCAATAAACAGACTATTTTATGAACTGTAAAATTATTCTGAAACTTTATACTTTTACATATACATATTTACAGATATTACATCTTGCCATAAATGTTCATTTGTTCTCTTAGCATCCTTTCAGAGCTATTCCTTTATTAGTTATCATGATTATACTTTGTTTAAGATTAAAGTAGTTAAATTGTGCTCAAGGGCCTTCATTCCAGTAATGCCTGCCACAATATTTCTCTGCAAGCTCATGGTGAAGCAGCCTTAAAAGGTGACCTCCAGATATTTTATAAGTTACTCCTTTCTATGGACAAGAATTCTTAGCTGATAAGAATATAACCCATGGATCTTGTTGCAAAGTGTATTAGTCTGTACCTGCATTATGTTGGATTCTGACAATCTGACCAAGTGATTTAGATTAAATTCTAACAGTAAACTGCACTCCTTTTTTTTTAGTGTCCCATTAATCTTTGTGTCATATGCAAATTTAATCAGTTAAGATTTTATTTCATCATCTAGATTGTTTCTAAGAATGTACTGAATAGTGTTGGACCAGGAATCTCTCTCAGGAGACCTTCCTTGGACAGCCCTGCTCATTGATATCTGCCAATAAGACCTTTTTTAATTCATCTAATGTGTTTCCTCTTGATTAAAAATCCTGCATTATAGAAAATTAAAAATGCCATGTGACAGAATTGCAAAAGCCTTAGAGAAGTCTAAAATTGCTGTCTCAACACAGTTGCCAATCTTGTTTGACTAAATACACTTTTCCATAAGACTTGAGCAGCATTCATGATACTTTTAGGTTTATGTTCTTCAGTGAAAGAGACCTGAAAAGAGGTATTATTTCATCAAAGCAGGGTGAAGTACCTTCTATTGCTTCCGTCACTTAATTTCTTTAAAATATTTTTCACTGCCTCTTGTTTGTTTCTGAATACTCCCATGAGCAACAACATGATTACAACTACTGGTAATGAAAGGATTTTCTTTTAAAGTCCAAAATATTGTACATACAATACACATGCATCTACATACATGTACAGACACATTAATTGTATAAATAACAATAAATAATCTGTATCTGTAATTCTCTTTTTTCATTAGACCCTGCCAAGAGGAGTTTGAGCATTTCAGTTTGTTTCAAGAAAAAATACATTAATATCCTGTGCCTCAAAATGTAATTTTTTTACTTGGAATATAGTCCATTAATTACAATAAGTGCAAACACAAAAAATCACTTCAGCTCTCTGTGATTATTGCTCTGCCATATTGGGGAAATACATGAGAATATATATGACCATCTGTAAGGTTTTATTCAAAATCCTGCTTTCTGGCTTGACCTGTGATATTTGTGCATTTCTTTCCTATATCAAGGAAAGGAAGTAAACTTCAATATGTAATTCTTCTTGTCCCTTTTTGATCTTAGGAGAAAACTGGCCTTTAGCATGCCAATTCATTGAATTTAGCATATCATTTACTTGTAGGTTATGTAGGATGATAACAAGCGAAGTCACTTGTCCAATGTGTCCTTATCTTTTGATCTTTACAGGAGTTTTACTTCTCTTTAAAATTAAGAGCTCAGCTCTTCCCCTTCAGCAATCCTTTGAATACTGCTTTGGCTCTTGAACTAAAGATGTGTTCTAATGTAGAGTTCATAAGAGACTTAAAAATCTTTGTAACTTTTATTAAGATGCATGTTTTAATTATGTTAAAGAGAAAACTAAATTTATTTACTATCTGAACTGTTGACTCTCCACATGAAAGCCAGAAAAGTGTGATATTGACAGTTTCTACAAAAGTTAAAAGATATTTTTATGTTTAAAACCTACAGACTTTTTGCAAATATACATAGCAAAAACTGTGCAGATATAATTCTCATCAAGATGTAAACTCTACAAATAATTAAAGCTTAAAATAAGATATATTAAGAGACAAAAAGGTCAGATTAATAAAGCTAAGTAGTATATTAAAGGGAAGGACAGATACATGATAACAAATAAAAACAGAGACTAAAAAATCAGTTTTCATGGAACTAATGAAAAGCCTAATTAAATTAAGATGGTCACTTCTGATTATCAGGCAAAACTTATCTCCTAGTTGCAGCAATGCTGTGGTAATTTTTTGTTTTCTCCTTTAATTTTAATAAGCTAGTAGAACTTTGAAAAATAAATATTAAATCTGCAAGCAATCTGGAAACCTGTGCCTGCAGTATTAATGGAGGCATACTGGAAAGCAAGGCATAGAGCTAAAAAATAAAATAAAAATCTCTCTCATTTGTTTTTCTTTCCCCTCATTCATACACTAACACATGTTTAAATTAACCTCTTCAAAGGATAGATTAAGAACAGGGTCTCAAGGAAAGAATGTTTCTCTCTCTATCCACAGCAAGCACACTGGATGTACTGTGAAGTAAATGGCAAGATTCAACTTTTTATTCTTAGGGAATTATAACACAAGAGAAAGTAAACTAACTAACTTTCTTTTTCTCTTTCTTTCTTTCTTTCTTTCTTTCTTTCTTTCTTTCTTTCTTTCTTTCTTTCTTTCTTTCTTTCTTTCTTTCTTTCTTTCTTTCTTTCTTTCTTTCTTTCCTTTCTTTCCTTTCTTTCCTTTCTTTCTCTCTTTCTCTCTTTCTTTCTCTCTCTCTTTCTTTCTCTCTTTCCTTCTTTCTTTCTTTCTTTTCTTTGAGGAGGAACATATTTGCATCTTGATTTGAACTGACTGATTGCTTTTGGTCTGACTCGTAGGTATTGTGTACCTCAGCATTAGGATGAGCAGATGATCCTTCCTTCTATACACACGGTATTTCCAGAATATATCAAGCCTGGATTAATATGTCCATTTTATGCATACCAATGCTTGTGCTTGGTGGTGGGTCAGGAAGCCACAGTAGGCTTCTGCTTAAGAGATATTCTGCACTGAACTTAGGAAATCTAGCATTTCCACCACACTCTAAATGGGCACACTTAGTCCATCACTGGAAGTGGCTTATAAACCAGAAACTTACTCAACTCATTTATTTGCTTTCAAAGTGACTAGCTTTTTTAAATGAAGTCCAGCTATTGATGGGAGACAACCATTCAAAGAGATTATTTTGAATATTTTTGTGGCTGTACAAAATTTAATTAAAGATTCTTGAAATAACAAGCATAGAGAGTGTATAAAACTGAAGGGAAGTTTGCTGACTATTGTAAATGCGGCCTTTTTGTTAGTCACACACCAGAAATTATGGGCTAATTATGAGACTCCAGACTCTATGAGCTATGCAAAAACTTTGCTCTTACTGCCTGATGGCATCATTACGAATTGGAGAGAACTTGCAGTGATACAGGATCAAACTGCTGTTCCTGTCTAGGCTAGTACATGTCTAGCAACTGCTCAGTTTTGTATTCATATTAGTTGGGGTTGGTACAGATGAAGATGTGCAATATTGTTATTGCAGCTATTTATTGCAGGCTATGAACACCTGGCTTTTTCAAACTCCTGTCATGCATATTTGAAGTTGTTTGAGGTGTTAAAAGTACTGTTGTTGGCCTCTCTTTCTTATGAGAGCAAGGCAATGAAAACTACTGCAGGAAACGCTGTCAAGATTGAAAATCCTGATAAGATCTAAGATCTGGCCTTAACAAGCTTGGGCAGACTGGTATAATAGTCTTTCCCAATCATTCAGCTAAGAGTAGGGTATCTCAGCTTCCTCCAGCATTGCCCCAGAAACTGTATTCAGAATCAGTAAAAGCACTGGGTAAGTTATTTATAGTAAGCCTTTGAAAGACAGACACCAAACAGCTCTGGAGGCTGCTGTCATTGCTGTGAGACTCTTAGGTATTTCTCAGAGTCTGGACTTTGTTCACATTCTGCTCCCTACAAAACACTTCTCATCGTTAGTTTTACAATGTACAATAATGGATGCTGTAACCAAACCACTCAAGTAGAAATATTAACTTTGTATTCAATTTGCTATGATAAAAAAATCCATATTAGATTAGTATTAGACCTCATTAGACATTCTAGGGAAGATTAATTTCACCATAGGTAAAATCACCACCATCATCATTGTGTAGCATTTCATCAGCTGGTAGAGACTGCTTGCTTGTGTTTTTCATTTTTATGAATGTCTTTTAGCATAGCACAGAGGTTCTGCTGTCTTAGAGCACAACTGACAGCAGCCAAAACTGAGATTGTTCACCCTAACAACATCCTAAGCACAGGGATTTATTCATCCTGGAAAATTATGCAAGAACCTACTCAGATCTGCCAAGAACTGAACAGGAGTAAAATGTGTGTTTGAGAATATGAATATAGGGATTTTCTGTTTGGATAATAACTTTGTATGGGGAACAACAGGAACCTGAATACATTGATATTCTGATATGCCTTCTAGCTCTTCTACCATTTTCCTCAAAGAAGAAAACAACTGAAAAAACACCTTTTGGTTCATTATAGCAAGAACGCCTCTGTAATGCTTGTTTTCTATACCCATATGGGCAGATACCTGTATTTAATAGATTTAGAATAATTTACCACATTTGTCCCCAGTGATATGAAGTAAATATTTTTTTTTAATAATGTAGAGAGTCGGGGAATATTTAAGAAAAGGAGACGTTTTAGATTGGTTTCATTTTCTACTTAGAAATATTCAGTAGTATTTTCCTTGCAGAAAATAAAGTTTTTACATTGGAAATATTGTAAATTGCCCATTAGTACTCCAACTTAATCTATGTCAAATACACTGGCATTAACTTAAAGACAATCAAACAATTTTGGGATGCAGGAAAGCTGGGTCTCTAGTCTTCATCAAGAACTCTAGAGTTTCTTTTCACTGAGTTTTTGACTCACTGAACTTGTTTTTTTGTTAGTAATTTTTATTGTAGGTGGCAGAAATTTATTTTTGTTTACTCTAAGGGGAAAGATATTATACTAAAATATTTTAAATTTATATAAAATAATTCAAAACATTTCTGTAAAAAAGAAGATCACAGAGTTGCAGTTATGGTGATGATGTGGTGACATCAGATCATCCTTGTTTCCAGACTTGCACCAACAACCTTCTGCCTTGCCTCATAACAGAGCATTGTCCCTAACTTACCTTCACTTAGTAAAGAAGGCAACAACAACCTACATTTACTCCTCACACATCCTCCTCTAGACATATTCTTCCTTTTTATTGTCTTTAAAGATTCAGTTTTGAAAAATTGCTCTAAGCACAGAATCCTCATGAACTCCAGCTTACAGAAGAAACCCTAATGAAATTCCAGGAGCATTTCTGTACCAAAATTTTGCAGAAAATAATTCCTCTTTCTCCAAATTAGAATGATCATGATATTTAACTTGAAAAGTAAAGCATGAGTGGGATAAAGAAAGAAAAATTGCGGCCAAAGGCCTTTTACATTGTATTCCACTTCATAAGTGCAAGTGAATACCCACAGTTGTATCTTAAGTCTTTCCAATTCACTTCAGTGTGTGGTATCAGTTGCCAGCTGATGTTTTTACGCTTTCAATGTAATTGATCTTCAGGTGGTCTAAATTCTGTCTTTGGAAGCCTACCTCTAGATTTAGGTATTGAATTTTAAGCTTTATCTGCAAGGATTCTGCTCAGTTTCCATCTAGCTTTGGGGGGCATTTACTTAACATTTCAGTAGCTTATTCCTGTCTTTTCCAGAGTTTAAAAACTTATTCATTTTTCAGTGATTTTTGGGCTGTTGTGGTTTAACCCTGGTAGGCAGCTAAGCACTACATAGCCTCTTGCTCAGTATTGTCCAGTGGGATATGGGAACAATCAGAAGTGTAAAAGTAAAAAATAAACTCATGGGCTGAAATAAAGACCGTTTAACAAGTAAAGCAAACCTGAATGCATGGGAAGTAAAACAAAGAATAAATTCACCACTACCCATGGCAAGGGAGGCGTTCTTCCACCTCCAGGAGAGCATGGTTCCATCACACCTAGCAGTGACTTGGGAAGACAAACACCATCACTCCGAACATTCCCATTTCCTCCTTCTCCCCCCAGCTGTACATGCTGACCTTGATGCCACAGGGTGTGGAATATCCCTTGGGTCAGTCAGGGTCAGCTGGGCTGGCTGTGTCCCCTCCCAGCTCACCGTGCACCCCCAGCCTCCTCACTGGTGGGTGGAGCTGGGAGCAGAGGCGTTCTTGGCTCTGTGTCAGTGCTGCTCAGCAGTAACTAAACCAACCCTGAGTAATCAGCACTGTTTCCACCAGCACTGAGCTCCTCCCCTTCCCTGCAACCAGGACAAACCCGCAGCTTAGCCCCCTACAAAATGCTTCAAAGAAATTTAACCCTATCCAACCCAAACCTGTAGATTATTTGTGCCTCCACGATAGCTGATGCCATAAAGGTTAATGAGCTAGCAAATCTTAGCTACTGCTGGAAAATCAAATCTGGAGGTTTAAGACAAATTTTTAAAACTTCTATCTCACAAGTTTCTCCAGTCTTTTCCACTTAGATTGTCTCCTGTGGAGTAGGGCTCCTCTGGAGAGTATATTCATCAGATGAACAAGAGATATTATCTCATCCACTATTTCCACTGTCTGCCTTCTGCTCTGGGCTTGGCCTGAGGCTCCTTCATTCTAATGTATCCATTGAGAGAGCTTTTTGACAGTCCCCCAAAATGTGTGATTCACTACTTACCTGCATCACCTTGATTCAAAATGTACTCTTCTCTCTGCAAGGGATTGTGGGTGGTTAGATTTTGGAGAAGGAAGCTTATTTTACCTCTGAACATTTTGAAAGTACAGTAGTGAATATTTTTGGAGCTGAAAGAATTCCTACTTTAAATTTCTCTGGCATTTTTTGATAACACTGTAATTTGAAAGAGTGGAAAAAGAAATTCCTCATTTAAAATGTAAACTGTGTCCTGATGCAAGCACTCTTTAGAGTTCCTGGCCATCAACCAGAAATCATCCCCTGTTATAGGATCGAATTTCCAAATTGTCACACAGGAGAAAACAATAAAAATGTTTTGTTAATATGAGACAAAATGGCTGCAGTATATGATTTTTAAAACCAATGAAATAATTTGCTTGCATTTCACAAAAAAAAAAAAAACAACAAAACAAATCTCCATTTGTGGAATTACCACAGACTGACATTTACACACATAGGAAAAATAAATCAATTATTAAAATAAAGCATCCTTTTATTTCTCAAAGGCTACTCTCTTCCAATAATGAAACTGAGAGAAATCACAATATTAACAGGACAATCATAAATTCTGTTGTAGCTGCTTTGAGACACTTCAGCTGAAAAAGCAAAAACAATGCTTAATATTGTTCACTTTCTAGCCCTTGCATACAGGCACTTTTGGGAGAAGTGGAGAATGACCTTAGGCTCTGGTGCTTCTCAGCTGCCAGAATAACTTCTTGGGCAGCCAGGCTGCTGTAAATTGAAGTACGGATTAGATTGCCCCTGGCTGATTCTAAAGTCAGGGGAATAAAGTATGGCTTTGTTTCCAGTTTTTCAGCTGTGCCAGCTGAGAAGCCAACCTTAAAAGTTCACCACTTGCTTAAGGCATGTAAGGGTGTCACAGACAGAGCTGATAGTCATGTGTGCCTGAAGGACTGGAGGCTGTCAGCTGGCCTCTGAACCAGCACATACGCTGGTGTCCTCCCATGTATTTCTGCACTGCTTTGTACAATGGATGTCTGACACTTTCTGGTGCCTTAGGTACCCTTGTACTACAAATAAATAATGCTATACTAAATATATAGGAGCAAGAGAGAATATTCCTCAGTATTCAAGCAATAAACTCTATTTCACAAATATTGACTGTTCTGAGAATAATTGACATTCACATGAAGAGAATATCTATGCAACTCAAGACAGAATGATTTGCTTAAAAATTTAGAAAATTATAATCATTAAAAACTTCCTGCAATTATCTTGTTTTCTAAGAAGGAAACTTTTAAATTGTCATATGATAATGTTTTAAAATGCTTTTTAAGAACTGCAAACTTATTCATTTTTCAGTGATTTATTTTCGACAAAAAGAAGACTTCTTTAAGGTAAACTGTGGGATGTTTAGTTTGATGGATTTCAGCTCAAAGATGAGCTAGCCCTCAAATTCAGCTATTTCCACCCCATTTCTGTAACCATTCAAATCCAACAGTGGAATCCTTCGTGTGACCTGGCATGCTCTGTGAGCTCTGCTACATGATGAGCCTTACCTTGGCTGTCTCAGGTCAACAGTGAAATCCACCAGTAAATATATCATGGATATATCTTGGTAGCCTTTCACCTTTTATTTTCTTTATCTATGTTCCCATCGAAAAGAGAAGTAAAAATCTTTCTATTTAGAATTTACACAGTATAGATTCTTTGAGAGTATATAAAAGCAAATTACTGTGAAGTATAGAAAATAATACCAATGTCCCATGATACATCTATTATAGAAGAAGTAAAATATCATGAGAGGTAAATATCAATGTATGTCTTCCTATACCCTTAGGAATTTAGTCCCACAAAGAAACAGCTCAAACCTTTTTCAAGTTTTATGAGAGCTTTAAATATTTAGAGTTGGGAAAGCCACTTCTTTTCTACCTCAGGCTGATAAAAGAGGAACTTCCTTTACTCTTTTTGAAACATGAAAGGGGCAAGATCCCTAACATCAGAGGCCCCCTCCCTTTTCTCTTAGAATGGCTCTTTCAAATCTTCAAACAAGAAAATACTTTCCTCTGTAGTTCCTGATTTTCTACCAGATAGAGTGCTTTGAATCCCACTGGGCTCTGTGTGTGTGGGGGTGTGGGGGTGTGTGTGTGCTGGTGTGCCTGTGTGTATGTTAGAGCAATCCTTTCACTTTTGAGCACTATGAAGATTGTATGGAAAGTTATCTCATTTATATGCTGTTACTTTAGCCAGTCCACCTGCTTATATGCTAGAGAATTAACAACAATAAAATGTTATCAAATATAATATTAAAAGAAGATAAGAAAAGTCAAATAAACCATAAAAAAGAGCAGTGCAATTCTGTTCATTTTTCAACAAATAGTGAACCCATACTTCCTTCACTTTCCTGACTGTTTTTAAATACCTGGGGAAAATGTTTGATTATAATTATTTAATGTATAATATCTGCCATACACTAAAGGAGTTGGTACAACTACAGAAGGTAGTGGCCAGATCTCATCATCTTTGCAGCACCAAACCTGTCACTTCCTACCTTTGTAGTCTACAGATCCTGAAGCATGTACAAATGCAGTGTGAGTATGCACAGTGATTGAAGGAGGGAAAAAAATCCTGTTTCTGTGCACTATCCCAAGTTGCACATCCTTGAAATTCAAGCTGAGGGAAAGCATGATAAGGATTTCTGTGCAATCTAACAGTAACAATATGGAAAACAGATGGGGTTGATACTCAAACACTTGAACCCCATTAGTTCAAGTCATAAAATCTTAGATTAGATCTTAAATCAGACTTCAGCTGTAATTAGGTCCCCAGGACTTGCAATGATCGTGTAAACTTTCTCCTTCTATGTTTAAAGAAGTTTTTTGCTTACATAATTAAAATGAGATACTTTCTTAAAATTATACACTTTTTAATATGTTGAAAGAAATCTTACATACACTCTTAAAAGAAACAGTCCTGTGGTGACATAGGGTGATTAATTTCAGTTACATGCACTTACTGAACTTTGCAAAGTGCTCAACACTAAAAGCTACTTATACATAATTTATGTCATACTTGCTGGCTGAACTCTGTTCTTCATGCCTGCCATTCTCATGATCATAATAGCAATAATCCATCATGTATATGTATAGCATTTTGATGCTGTTTGCAGGTTGATAAGGATAAAGATACAATGAAAAAATAAATAGATGATGGCTGCACCAAAGCCCTGGGATTATTAGATTTTAGGAGGGAAAACTTTATTGTATAGTAATATTAATTCTTAGGTACTGTGTTTTCTACAGCAGTGCTGTACTATTGCAGTAAATGTTAACTGTCCATGTTTCCCTATTGGATGTGGGTAATCAATGCAAAGTCCAACTTTTATTCTTATTAGGGCAATATTACAACTGTCATTAATATATTTAGTTCTCTCAGAGCCACTGGGGGCTTGCAAATTTATAATAGCTATGGAGGTGGACTTTATACTTCATTTTTCAGTAGCATCAGGGTAAATAAATAGAGATTTGTATTTAAATATAGCCATCTCAAAAGGGTTTATTGGAACTTAGCTGATCATGTGGCACAAATTCCAGGTTTGTAGTATATAAAACTGCAAATTTCTTTCCTATCAACATATCGTTGGGGACCAAGAGATATGATACTTCTCAATGAGTCTTCCCAAAAACTGGACCTGTACAGCATGTGCTCTTAAGGCAGCATGGATGGTTTAAACTCTAGCTTGTTTAATGTATGCCTGACTCCTTTCACAAACAAAAAGAGAACTTAGGTATTAAAATATTTGAATAGGAAAAAAGTTGGTCTGGACAGAAATGTTAAAGAAAGACTAGCTTTGTGGGCTGTAAGCAGTGATCTTGATGTTTATAGTGTTCAAAAGAAAAACAAAAGGATCATCTGAAAATTACATGCAGTAAAACATGACTGAAAGTAATAATAAAGGGTATTTATCATATGCATTAAGTTTTTTAGGGCTCTAAGTGATTATTTTTGAATATGTTCAGTATGTGTTACTCAGTGGCACAGCTTTCAGAGATTAGCTTTGAATAAAGTTAATTAGCTGTGAATAAATTTCTGTTAATAAATTTTAAAAAGTTTTGTGAAATATAGTAGCTTCATGCAGAGACACTGACAAACTATGAATCGGTTTCCCACTGAGAGGCAACCTAATTAGACAGGTGGAGAGCTGCGCTAACATGGCTGCGCTGCTGTGTTGGGTTCGCATGGCAAGGTTCGGTCGCGGGGGGTCTACAGGGCTGGCTGCTGTGAGGTGCTGCCAGAAGCTCCCCAATGTTCAACACTGCTAATGCCAGCCAGCTCCAAGATGGACCCACTGCTGACCAAGGCATCTGGGATAACACAGATAAGAAGAGGAAAAAAACTGCAGCGGAACAGCTGTAAGAGAGACACGAGGAAGATGGGACAGCAAGAACTCTGCAGACACCCAGGTCAGTGAAGAAGGGGAAGGAGGTGCTCCAGACTGGAGCAGAGATTCCTCTGAAACCTGAAGTGAGGACCACAGTGAGGCAGTTGTGCTGCTGTAGTCCATGGGGGTCCATAGCAAAGCAGAGATCCACCTACAGCCTATGGATTTCCAGGGAAGGCTGTGACCCTGTGGGAAGCTCACACTGGACCAGGCTCTTGGCAGGACCTCTTGGAGATAGGAGCCCACATGGGAGGAGGTTTGCTGACAGGACTTGTGACCACCTGTGGAATCCATGACAGAGCAGCAGGTTTCTGAAGTACTGTACCCCACAGAAGGGACCAACACTGGAAGAGTTTGTGAAGACCTGTAGCCTGTGGGAAGGATTCAGGTGGAAGAAGTTGGTGAAGGACTGTCTTTTATGAGAAGAACCCTACACTGGAGCAGGGGAAGAGTATGAGGAATCATCTCTCTGTTGGGGAAGCAGTGGCAGAAACAGCATGTGTTGAACTGACCACAGCCCTCATTCCCTGAGCACTGCTGGTAGGGGAGGAGATACAGAAATCAGGAGTGAAGTTGAGATTAGGAAGAAGGGAAGGGTGGGGGGACGATGCTTTAAACTTTTGGTTTTATTTCTCATTACTCTACTCTGGTTTTGACTGGCAATAAATTAATTTATCTGAGTTGAGTCTCTTTTTCCTATGACAGTAACTGCTGATCTCTCCCGGTCCTTATCTTGACCTACAAGCCTTTTTTTGTATTTTCCCTTCCCTGTCCAGTTGAGGAGAGCAGTAATAGAGTGGCTTTAGTGGGCACCTGACATCCAACCATGGTCAATCCTCCACAGCCTTCAGTTCTGGGGTGTGATTGGGACCCTACTTGTGGCATGTCTCTGCTCCGAGGGCTGTTGTGATTCAGCCCCTGCTGGCAACTAAACTGGTCTCAGGGACTTTGTTACTCCCCTGCAGTGGAATGCAGAATAGAATTGGAAAAGTGAGAAAAGTCATGGGCTGAGGCACTGGGTAAAGCAAAAGCTGTCCAGGCAAGGAAAATAATAAAAGGAATTCGCTCCTTTCCATTGGCAGACAGGTGTTCTGGTATCTCCAGGAGAGTCTGGTCTTATCACACAGAAGGGTGAGTTGGGAAGACAACAAAAATCACTCCGAATGTCACCACCCTTCTTCTCTCTTCTTTCCCTAGTTTTATATGCTGGGCATAATGTGGTGTAGCTGTCCCAGTTGTGTCCCCTTTAACCTGTGTATTCCCAGCCTCGCTGCTGCTGTGGAGTGAGAAGCAGAAGAGGCTCTGTGCAAGCAGCAGTAGTGAAAATATCTCTGTATTATCAACAGTGTTTTCTGCACAAAATCCAAAACACAGCCCAGTACAAACTACTGTGAAGAAAATTAACTTTATCCCAGCCAAATCCAAGCCCTAGTAAAACATTTTCATTTTTAGGATAAAATTCCTTCTCCATGTAAGTCACTGGCAACAATTCCTATTGTCTTTAACAGGACTCAGTCTGACCTGTTTTAGAGTCTGTTCCTATATATGGGTATTATGGTGCTCTAACAATAAAGAAGAGATAAAGAAATAACTCTAAAGAAAGTAAGCCAAGGAACAAATACACACAATATGAAACTCGGGTAAAAGGAAATATGAAAACGTTCCTCAAATTCATTAAAATAAAGAAAGGATGAAAGAAATAAAATTTCTATTATTTAAAAGAAATGAGGACCAAATAACAGATGACATAAAGAAGTGCAAAATCTTCACTATGTTTTTTCTTCATTCTTCACCAAAAAGGTTAATTGTGACCAGAAGCTTAAAATAATTAACGCTAGCAACTAAGTGCTAGAACTATAAGCCAGAATTGGTTAACAGACAGAAAACTTCTTAGATCACCACAACTTAACAACATTTTTCCCTAAAGTATTTATGATCTGAAATCTTTGAACCATTAGCAGTCACCTTTGAGAACTTTTCAGAACAGATAAAGGCTGAGGGGACATCTAATGGAAAAATACAACTTGTAAACTAAAAAGAAAAAGAATATTATGTATCATCCCTAGCTTGTGCTTAGAATGTTGAGACAATAAATTATTAATCATCGATTTTCTCTCTGAGCACCTAGAAAATCTGAAGTTGATTAAAAGTAACCACTGGAGAGTTACTGAAATCACAAAAGAGCTGCAAATCACAACAGGCCAATCTGATACCATTTCATGGCAGTGCAATTAAGAGAGTAACAGGGAAGTATTTACATACTTTTTCTTTGCTGACATGTGACAATTCCATATGACACTGTCAGAAGTATGGTAATATGCTCCCCTTGGAAATTACAGTAAAATCAGTTAAATCACTTAGCAGAAACATCTTAGCATCTGTTCACTGACAGTCTGAAAGAAATAACTGGAGTGCAGCATTATGCAATATTTTTATTGCAATCAAAGGACCAGTATTTGTGGATTACATTAACCAGGAAGGTTATAGAAATTCTGGAAGGTAGAATTATTATTCAACATGATTTTGATAAACTTGAGAAATGGTACAAAGCAATAAAATAGGATATAACAAAGACATGCAAACTGCCTAGGAAGGAAAATATAAAATGCAGAATGTCAGCTAGGCTGATATACTGCAGAAAAAGGGCTCAGGATTACAATGGGTTGCAAATGGAACATTAGCCAATATTGCAAAACCAGCAGAAAAAGTATGATTTAAAATATGTAAGTCCTGAGACATGTGGAGTAACTATTTCACTCTAGTCAGCATTTGTGAAGCGTTAAGAGGATTACTGAATGCAGTTTTAAGTCCTAAGGAAAGAGAGGATGAGATAGAAGCAACACAAGGTTAATAGATGTGGAAAATATGACCACTCTCAAAGAACGAATAAAAAATATTAAAAGCCTTTCTTATTTAGTCTTGAAAAGCAAACCTTGGTGTCATGTGTTAACAATATTCCAATATGCAAATTGTTGTAAGGAGAATAATCATTTGTTGTCAATGCTGCCACCAAGCACAAAACAAAAATAATTGGTTGCAGTAGAAGGGATTTTTGTTGTATATATGGAACACCTTTATATTACAGTTAGGAACAGCTTGCCTAAATCAGTTTTGGACTGTCTGTCTACCTGTTCAGTCTGCCATTAATAAAGCCTTTGACACTGCTTCCCACAGCAATTTCCTGGAGAAATTGGCTGCCCGTGGCTTGGATGGGTGAGCTGTTCACTGAGTAAAAAACTGGCTGGATGGCTTGGCCTAGAGAGTGGGGGTGAATGGAATTCCATCCAGCTGATGTTCCTCAGGACTCATACTGGGGCCAGTTCTGTTTAATATCTATATCAATGATCTGAATGAGGGCATCAAGTGCACCCTCAGCCAATTTGCAGATGACACCAGTTTGGGTGGGAGTGTTGATCTGCATGAGGGTAGGATGGCTCTACAGAGGGATCTCAACTTCTCGGAGGAAAACCAAGACCAATTTGATGAGTTGAAGCTGAAGTGCTGGATCCTATACCTGGGTCAGAAGAGCTGCAGGCAATGCTACAGCCTTGGGAGAAGGTAGATGTTTGACAGCCAGCTGAACATGAGCCAGTGTGTGCCCATGTGGCCAAGAAGGCCAATGGCATCCTGGCCTGTGTCAGAAATAGTGTGGCCAGCAGGAGCAGGGCAGTGATCATCCACAGGTACTTGGCACTGGTGAAGCCACACCTCAAGTGTGTGTCCAGTTCTGGGTCACTCCCTTCAGGAATTGAGTCACTCCCTTCAGGAATGTGTCCAGAGAAGGGCAGTGGGACTGTGAACATCCTTAATAACAACTCTTATGAGAAGTGGCTGAGGAAGCTGGGGTTGTTTAACCTGGGGAGCAGGAAGCTCAGGGGAGACCTTTTCACTCTCTACAGCTACCTGAAAGGACGCTGTGGACAGGTGGGGGTCAGCCTCTTCTCCCAAGAAATGAATTACAGGGCAAGATAGAATGGCCTCAAAGTCATGCCAGCAAAGGTTTAGATTGGATATTAGGAAAAAACTCATCACAGAAAAGTCTGTCAAACACTGCAACAGGCTACAAAGAAGAGATTGAGTTACCATTCCTGGAGGTATTTAAAAAGGCTTTAGACGTGGTGCTTGCAGATGTGGCTTAGTAGTCAACTTTGAAGTGGTAGGTTAAAGATCAGACTCAACTATCCTAGAAGTCCTTTCCAGCTTAAGTTATAAAATAACTAAGAAATTACAGTTACTTTCAAAATATATTTTAAAAAAATTACAGCCTTGATATTAAAAAATAGGAGTCATTCTACTTGGCTATTTAGTGTAACAATGTGTATAATGAATATTTTCCATATACTTCAGCGAAAAATTTTCAGTAAAAGACTTTAGTAAACTTTTTTTTCTCACTGTGCTAAATGAAAATCACAATCTGTAGCAAATGCAATCATTACTTCAGGATATCTTCTCTAATATATTTATTTATATTTCAGCATAAAAGGTTTTTTCTGAGTGACTTGGATCTTGAGGTTTCTTGAAAAACCTTCACATTATCTGTACTTATAACTTTTTTTCAGTGTCCAAACACATTAAAGGTCACTGAGAGAGGAATTGACTTTTGCTAACTTGTGTGCAAATGGGAAAAAAAATCTTTGATCAAAACCTTTAGTTGCTAAATAATGGAGCATTATCAGAATGGATAAAATCTTGGACAAACTTATCTGAAGGTCAGTATAACCCTGATTTGGTTGAAAGGATTCATTAATGCCTTTAAAGGTGTTTTTGTTGCACTAATAAAATAAATTTTTTATCTAATTGTGGGAAGGTAAAATGAATTTGGTTTTGTTTTGGTGACTTAATCATGAGGAGAAGATGAACTCTTGACACATGGAATATAAAAAAATACAAATTATTTCTTATTTTGTATAAAACATAAAAATGACATAAATATCAAATAATTCCTAATAATGACACTGGAATGTGCGATATTCTTTACATTCAGTTGTAGTTAGCTGTGCTTATCATTCCATCCCTGGAATTTGTGGGATATTTAGAGTCAGACATAATTTCATTATTATTCTGACTTCTCTCAATTAGTCCTTGTCAAACTATGCACCTGACATTGACCTGTACTGTGACACCTCCACCAGGATGAGATCTATTCAGTCTTAATTGTGAATGTCAAGTTCCTTGCAGTGAACAGAGACCACCCCACACTTTTTAGTGAACTCAATTTATTTCTGAGTGAAATCGAAATGAAAAATAATTCATTAAACTACCTCACTCTTTGGGGAGTCCCTTAGAAGAGCCTGCCATCTTAGCAAGTTCTAGCATTAATCAGACACTTGAGAGTGGCCAAGTAGTACCAATGCAGCCTAATTTTGGATTTGCTTTTTATGATTATTGCTTGAACTTAATCTGGACAGCACATAGCCAATGAGTATAAAATACATTCATCTACAACTCCTCACTTTTCAACAATATATTTCAAAATTATCATTTTAATAAAGGTAACGCCATAATAGGATTACTCTCTGTTCCCTGTTTTAATAAACATAAAAGAAACAAAAATAAGGGTAAATTCAAAATTGGTTTGCCCGATATTAGCTTTAGAATTCAATTCTTAACACATAGCCTTCTATGAACATATTTTGAAGGGAATAAATATTGTATTTTACCCCTTTTGATGCTGGAAATTATCCAGGTGGATTTACCATTCACTGAATGTGACTTATGTTATGGACTAGGGTCCAAATACTGACATTATTCAGTCCCTATTCACATATATAAGAAGAAACATAGAGAGAATATAATATATAATGAAGTATTATTAATCTGAGTGATTATTCACAAAAGAAATTGTATATTTATTAAAATAAAGTTTTCCATTACAAGTAAGCAACAGAATTTTCCAATATTCTAACTTTCCTCTTACTTAGGCAATTCAATAAGTCAGAAAAATATTTGAGTGTACAGTTCCCTATGAATATAATATTTCCAAATTAAATAAATTGCTCTGTAGAAACATGACAAAAACAATTAAATATAAGTGCTGATCCTGGCTAGTGTATCTTATTGTAGCCTGCTCCAAGCCTCTGGCTTACAATATTGAAGGATTGAACAGATTTAAAGTTTGTTAAAATTGCCTTCTCTTTTTTATGAAACAGCGTATAAAGAGGTGTAAAATTATTTTCTTTAAAGTCATAAGTAAAAAAGACCAAAATACAATATACTTTTGTAACAATCATTACTAATCAATATATATTGAGTTTTTTGTGAATATTGTCAGAACCAATTTATTCAACTCTATACAGTACATTCAATCAATTGAAATTATAACAATTTAAATTGTAGAAAATTAAATAGGTTGGGTAAGAAGAATTTCACGTCCTGTGAAATCTATTTGTAGCCACAGAATCACAGAAGCACTTAAGTTTGAAAAGACTTCTGGGATCTTTGAATCCAACTTTTGATTGATCATCACCTTGTCAACTGGACCATGCCACTGGGTGCCACATCCAGTCATACCTTGAACACCTTCAGGCACGGTGACTCCTCAGCTCCCTGGTCAGCCCATTCCAACATTGCACAACCCTTTCTGTGATTAAATTCCTCCTGATATCCAGCCTAAACCTCCCCTGGCAGAGCTTGAGGCCATGTCCTCTTGTCCTGTCTCTGGTTGCCTGGGAGAAGAGACCAACCTTCACTTTGCTACAACTTCTTTTCACGTGGTTGTAAAGAGCAGCAGGGTCACTCCTTGGTCATTCAATGGAAAAAAAAGGAAGAAAAAGATAATGCCCAACCAACTTCCTCATACTTTAAAAAGTCATTTTACAGTCTTATAAGTTTTTACTTGGGTAGTACTTTGCACAATAATAGATGCTGAAAAATAGTAAAGCTAAAAATGCAAATTTTTGGGAGGTTATAGGGAGCTTTTAATTCATGATCCCAAATTGGATTAAAAAAAATCAGTTTAAAGACACAGTAGATTCATAAACTTTGCAATTATTTGCAGCTGGGTCTTGGACACCATAGACAATATATTTTGTTTAGTATCATGTTTCTTTTGAAAAATCTCTTAGAATGGAAATGACACATGAGACTTTCCAGTATGGATTTCTGTTTCACGTACACAGAGATGTTTTCCAATGGAGTTCTATGGTACACTAAGTACTACAATTATGTAGGGGCTTGAAAAGAAATGTGTCATAAAGAAATACAGAAATATTTTTATATTCTGCACTTTGCTGTGCAGAATATAAAATAAGACAAAAAATCATACTATTAAATATAATAAAAGTTTTTTAAGCTCCAAAATATTGCCATTTATAAGATATGATTTATTATTAAATAATGAATGATAACTTTCTCCTACATGGTAAAATAGGAATTTATACATGATAGAAGGATCAATGGAAGCATGAAAGCACTGACAAACCAGCACCTGTGTGGGTCTCTGGGAGGGAGGGACTGACTCATTTGTGCAGATTGCCCACACAGCTGTTCAGGGAGGCTCAGAAGTGGCTCTAAGGGAGGGCAGTTCCAGAAGGATCTCACAGATGTTTCCTGCAACCATTCCAGGGCCAGTGGATGTTTCTATACCCTGGTTCAACCTAAAGTCAAGGCAGTCAGGGTAGCTGCCTGGCGCAGCAAAGTCATCAGGACCATAATTCAGATGCTAAAGTCAGTGCAGGTTAAATGCCTGTGCTGGCTGACATAGAGGGAGCCTCAAGGAGGCATTTGTGCTGCCTTGGGGACTGGTGCTGCTATCTCTGCCAGGCTTTGGTGTTTGCTTGCCCCATGTGGGACCCTGAGCACAGACTGTTGGTTCAGACAGAACTTATTTTGAATCTACGAAAACGTCAAGCGTTCTCATCTCTTTCGTCAACATTAAAACTCAATTTATGGGGATAAAGAATACTAGAAATAATAAAAAAAAACCCAAAAACCTGTTGTCAGGGCATATATGACTTCACCCTGAAAAAAGAGCTATGAAATAAAGTTTTAACATTGGTGGAATAAAAAGAATGTATTTTATGCATATTAGCAGAATAAGAGACACTATTTTCCCTATATCCTCTCTAGTCACAAAATTATTTGAATTTTTTAACATCAATATTCATTTTACTCAGAAAAAAAGTGTTTCAGATATTACTTTGATAAACTGTAATTATAATATAATCATATGGGATTTTCAAAAGCAATCATACTGATCAGTCAGCAAGGTCAAAATTGTTATTGACTTTGCTTGTGGCAAAGCCTGATAATAATTTAATCCTCCACAAAGTGTTTTGAAGCCAAGTTTCTGAGAAATTCAAAACAATAAGGCTTGGAAATTTCTTTTATATATACACTCCTGCTGGATTTTTAATTCTTTTATTGTGATTACTAATCATTATTTATTGCCATCTATATACTGGTAATGCTGTCTTTGAGATCTCTCATTTAGTTTCAAGCAAACTACTGCAATCTGTTTAGCATCCCTTGCTGAAAATATGCAACAAGAACAGCATGTGTTATTTTGTGTTAAATTAGATTTCAGGCAATAGGTATTTTTAATCACCAAATTTACATGTTCTAAAATAGAAAAAAATAATCTTAATTCCTTTCCTGATTATTTGAGACATTGGAGTGCAGCTACCAATTTTGTGTCCATGTAGTAGAAAACACATAAAAATGCTACCTTTAAAATTCTATTCTGGGGTTTTTTAAGCAGTTATATGTTGAAAGACTATCAAATATTGAAGTGTGCACTTCTTGTATTCGAGCTAGCTTTGTCACATCACCACAGCCTGGAATGTATTTAGCATTAAGGGAGGCTGACACAGGGCTGTGCTTCAGGGATTTTTGATGCTCAATTTCATACCATGTGAGTTATAATTACACTTCTTGAGAGTAGGAAGATGCTTTGTCAAAATCTTCAGAATGTGTAAGATATCATTTCAAGACCTATTTGTAGCTCAGGGAAAAACAGACAAACAGATACATTGAAAATATAGTCAGGTTCTGTTTGCTGTACATTACCCTGAGACAGCTCTTTTTATCATAATATCTGTAGTTTTGCAGGATTTCTATTGTCTCTCCTTCCATTTAGAGAAGTTTTCATGATGTTCAGTGAATCACACTGCTTTGCAGCCCAAATAAAATTTGTAGTAAATAGATTTTAAAATTACATACCCCCATATTTGTTTTAAGGCCCTCCTTTATGCTCTGGTAATAGCCAGAACAGGGAAAAAAAGAAAAAAAAAAAGGATACTATGTCAGGATACTGCAGTCAGTGAGGATTTGCAACCGAATTACCTCTAAATTCAAGCTTCTGCAGGTACATGGCAGAATAAAACGTGAAAGGATATAGTTTGATAAACACTCCTTTCAGTACCTGTGCTGTCTCAGGCAGTCCCTATATTTCTGATATTCCTTATCCTCACTTCCTTTTATTCAAAGTAACTAGGAAAAATGGTTTATTTTTACTCTGGATCAATTTCTCAATCTCACAGTCCAGACCCACAAATAGTTGTGCTAGCTTAACTGAGAAAAAACAGCATAAGGATTACACTGATAGCTGAGAACTCCTTAAGACAAACTAATACTGAAAAAATGTTAATGTTCTTCAAAATACAGGTAAAGACATACATACTTTTTCTGTTGTGTCTACATATGAAGAAGTCAAAAAGAAAAACTGTTTAGATGCAGCTAGTTAATGATTTTTCTATTGTGAACTACTTTTTTGCAGTCCTGATACTTGTAGTACATGTCCTGTTGTTCTTTTTTACTTTATAATTATAAATATATTAAATCATGTTTTATTTGGGTTTTTAGTTATAAAATCCCAGCAGTTAGGAAACAAACTCCTCTTTTAACTCCAGCTACTTGTCCTATCCAGGAAAACCATGCTTTATTAAACTGTCTTTCTATGTTTAAATAAATAGGTAGAAACTAGCTTAATTCAATTTTCAATTTTTCTGTGTGTTTGTGTCTTCTGAGTGCCTATTATTTTTTTCTTCTTGAATTCCTATGGCATGATTCAACATGATCCTTAGTAACCTCAATAAGTCTTTAATAGAATTTCTTACATATAAAAGGAATTCATTGATAACTTATCAGTTACAGAACATATGCAGAAACTGGATAATAGATTCACCAGGAGCCTCTGTTCTCATAAGAAAAATGTGACCTGAAAATTATTTTATTAATGGCTAAACCCAACAGATTCCAGAAGTTAATTCTCAGCTATGTTTTGAGTTATACTGCATTATTTCATTTTTATCAAGATGTTAGGTTGATGCAGCATGGTATATGGGCAAAATATAAAATCTTTACAATATATGGTCTTGCTTCAGGCCCTGGAGAAGTGACATAATGAAACTTCCTGCAGGCTACCACAAGTCAGATGAAGCATGTGTTTGGGAAAAGCCAACACAGATTCACCAAGGGTGAATTACACCTGACAAACCTGATTGCTTTCTATGTCCCACATCAGCCAAGCACTGGACATTACCTACATAGATTTCTTCAAGACCTTCAGTGTGGTTTCCCACTGCCTTTTCCTAAAGAAACCGATGCACTGTGGTCCAGTGGTCTGTGCTGTGGTGGGAAACTGACCAGACACACCCGCAGTATGCTGGAACACAGCTGCTTTTCAAACTGTAAACCTGTCACAGACGCTGCCCCCCATGGATCAATACTGGGCCCTGAAGTGTTTAATCTGTTTATATTGGATGGGATCAAGTGTACCCTGATGAATTTTGCCAACAAATTGAAAGGGAAAGTCTCCCTTCAGAAGGGAGAGTCACCCTGTAGGAAGACCTGCAAAGGTTAGAAAAGTCAGCCTTATGAACAAATGTAAGGTGTTGTCGTCTTACAGCAAAGCTCCCATACCTTCTCAGCGATGTCTCATGGGCACCTCCTTGCAGCACTGACTCCTTCTTCCTCACACCACAGCAAACCAGTCGTCGTCGTTGTCGTCGTCGTCCTCCTCCTCCTCCTCCTTCTCCTCCTGATCAACCTGGCTGGAGAGAAGTTTTGTGGAAAGGCACCTGAAGGACCTGATGGACAACCAGCTCCACATGAGTGGACAGTGTGCTGCTGCATCAAGGAGAGGCAACAGGGTGCTGGGCTGCATCAATGTGGGCATCAACAGCAGAGATAAAAAGTCATTGTCCCACTCTACTTAACACTTGTCGGGTCACATCTGGAGTACTGTGTTCAGTTTTGGTCCCCACTGTACAATAAAGGATGTGGACAGACTGGAGAGAGTCCAGAGAAGGGCCACAGAGGTGTTCAAAGAACTGGGTAGCCTGACATGTGAGGAAAGGCTGAGACAGCTGGGTTTGTTCAGCTTTGAGAACTGGAGGCTTAGGGGAAAACTTGTTCCAGTATTTAAAGGGTGGCTACAGAGAAAATGGAGACTCCTTTTTACAAGAGTCACATGGAAAAGACAAGAGATAGGAGTTGTACATAGGGAGATTCTAACAGGACACAAGAAGAAATGTTTACAGAATAGGAACAATCAGCCATTGGAATAATCCTCCCAGGGAAATCATTGGATTTCCCAACATTGGACACGTAGGATTTTGTGGGACATGAAGCTGGACTGTCTGGCCTACTCCATGCTTTTGCCTAGAAAGGTTGAAGCAGATGAACCTTGGTTCTCTCCAGCCTGGTGTTCCATGATTCTATGATCCTATGAAAAAAATATGCATGCAGTTTTTTTTTTTAAAGTCTAATCCAAGTGCTTGTAAGATCTTAGTTTTAAGTTCTTATCCTTTCCAAAGAAAAACAGATAAAAGTGTTATTGATTCTCCTAATTAAAATTTAGTCACTGAATGCTTTACAAGGGAAATACAATAACAAATATAACTGTGCACAAAGGAGTCTGCAGATTGTGAGTGTACTATCTCAACTATCTTCTTTTTTAAATCTCAATAACAGAAGTTATTTATTTATTTTTGTTTGAGGTTCCTCAGCATTTTCAGTCAATGTTGGATACATCTCTTTTTCAGTTATTTTTTTCTCCAGCAGGCTCCTTCTCCTTCATCTGCAAGACATCTTGATTTTTTGAAAATATGATCAGACAAAACCTATATCTACTTTTCTTTATAGTAGTGCTGTATTCATTTGTCGTTCTTTCACAAGTTGGGATTTAGCTAGCTTGTTTCTTTTTTAATGTAAAATTAATTTTATATCAAAATATCAGAGAGTGAACACATTTAATTTTGCATACATGCAGCTTAAGAAATATAATCCTAGAGTCCCATTGAAACAAGAATCAACATCAACAGGACCAGGGACACAGGAAGAATTCTAAAATAACATTGGTTTTTACAGGCATTTGCCATTAACCTGCATCCTTTTCTAACTTGGAGAAATTTTCTGCCAACCATTTTTAATTTAAGTAAATATAAATTTTCATTGTTAAATTAGCAAAATTAAGTCAAATTCCCTTATAAAAGGACATTTTTCTTCCTCTGTATTGTTTTAATTACCACTTCACGAGACTATGTACATCCATCTCAAGTACTTAAAAAACAGGCTTCATGATGACTCTGTAATAAAACTGCTCATATATTTATTCCAATGGCAGGGTTGAAAGTCATTATTCTACTCCTGAGCTAGTTGCCACTTTTCCTTCCGGGAATCTATTTGATTTTAAATATTATTTTGAATTATCAGTATTGTATGTAGCTGTATTTGGTCTAGCTGAGTTTAAGTTAATTTTTGCCACGCAGCCCTCCCAGAGCTGTGCTGGGCATTGGCAGCTGGAAAGGTGCTGCTAGCACAGCAGTGGTTTGGGTGCTGCTGGGCAGGGCTGGCACAGCAGCAGAGCTGTCTCTCAGCATTTTCCCTCCATCACAGGGCTGGGAGTGGGCAAGAGCCTGGGAGGGGACACAGCCAGGCCAGCTGACCAGAACTGACCAAAGGGATATTCCATTCCATGTGACACTTTAGAGCTACAAATCTAAGAAATGGATGAGGAAATGTTGGCATTTGTTATTTACAGAGTTTGGCTTCTGTATGCTGAAGCCCTGCTTCCCAGGAAGTGGGAGAACATGGCTTGCAGATGGGAAGGAGAGAATAAATTTTTTATTTCTCTCTGCTTGTACATCCACGACCTTTCACCTTTGCTTTAACAAACTGCCATATTTCAACCTACGAATGGTTTTCCATTTTATTTTCTCTCTCTGTCCAGATAAGAAGTGGGGAATGACAAAGCACCTTGGTAGGCACCTGGCATCCAGCCAAGATCAACCCATCACAGTGCTATTCCTTTTAGCACCTTTAGTCAGGATATATTTACCCCTTCAGCTCTAATCTTAGCCATTTTTACTTTCATCCTGTCTGACTTAATTTTTTCTGCGAATGACAAGCATTTGTTCCTGTCTTAGCTACAATGTATATATTTTTAAATACCAGATAAATCAATACTTAGATAATATTCCATGTGGATGATCAGTTGTACTATTAATTCATAGCTCATGATCTGAAAGACAGTCACTTTAAAGCAGCAAGATAGGGTATAGAGGGTAAGAATTATGAGTCTGGGTTTGGAGTTAAAGTGAAGTTTCTCCAGTGGATCACACCTTGGGAGACTGAAATATGGTACAACAATTCTCACAAATGTGGTAACATTCTTAAGTTGCTGCAGGAAGTCTTGAACCCATTGTGGGGCCTGCCCTGGTCTGTCTCTTTTATGCATAAACAGGTCAGTCAACAAAAGATGATGAAATATCTTTACTTCAGAGCTCAGTACATTAAGGAAAGACAGCCCAGTGAAAATTTCCTTCTTTTTAGGAGTTTGTAGTTTGCTCTCATTGCAAGTCTCCAAATTAGGAGCAGAGTATACAGCTGTGGATAATGTTTTCTCTAGCTATTTATAAATCTGTTCATTCATATATACAAGGGCTAGTGTAATTCACTGTTCAAATATTTTTAAAGGTCACTTACTACATTCTTCTCTGCAATGACTTTAAATGTGTTGTGGGGCTTTGCTGGACTCCATCTCTTTCAAGAACAGTCTTTCAAACTGTATATAAAATAGACTTAAGAAAAGCTTATTAGTGATCTAGTTATATTTTTGTACAAAATAATAACCACTCCATGTTGCTTGTTTTTGTTTTTTAGTTAGTCAAATATTTTATTAGCTGTAGGCTATAATATCTGTCATTTATTGTAAAAAATGGGGTGGAGCAGAGTTCTTCCAGTCACAGCTGATGACACATAATTAATACACCAGAAAATAGAACTCCCTGGGGAAAAAAATAATTCAGATCATGCTCAAGTGAAATTGTTTAAGGCTATTTTGGATGGCATGGGTATTTATGAGCTCTATTAATAATAAATGAACTAATGTTGTAGTTCTACAATTTGGAGACAACCTCATCTGACCGTTGAGAAGCTGGCTTTCTGGCAATAATGAAAGTGCATAAATATTAATATCTTAAGAAAATAAAACCTCCTATCATTCTGTAATGGTTAAAAGTACATAAAATGTAATGAAAACATGAAAAGTATTGGGTACTGAAATTTGTTATAGATTTCTTCATTTATAGTTTAAAACCACATTAGATATTCTTTCAGTAGCAGAAGCTATTAACCCTTCAACCAGTTACTTTGCCAAGAGTATTAATTACTTGTTGAATTGCAGTGCTGTAGAAATATGCAGATGCACAGAAATTTTGTAAGCCTTTGCAGATAACTTTTTGATATATTTTTTATACCTGTCCAGAAGATAAATGAATGCTGCCTTATTCCAGGTAAGTTAAAAAAATAAGAAATAAGCCCCATCTAAAAGACCCAGTAAATGCCTTCTAAGCACTTTTCTGTTTGAAAATGTTTGTACTTACAAGACTAGTTAATATTCCTTGGGAAGTTATTCTTGCTTTGAAACACAGTTAATTCCACAAAAATAGTACAATATCCAACAGAAAAGTAATTCCCTCATACTCTCTATTTTTTGTGATCATCATTAAAATTACTATGGAGAAGATAAAATATGAAACTAGGATTTGCCTAGATTTATTAAAATCTGAGGACATGCATTTTCCCACACTGGTCAAATTGGGGATCAACACTTGTAGCATAATGCATAAATTGAAAAATTTGGACTCCTGATTTGGGAGTCAGGATAGTTCTATTCCTTCCACTTGGTTTTACTGCAGAGAAAGTTTATCCTTCCTGAGGGATTTCTGTGCCAGCATGTGATGTAGGTGAATCCTGGGAGTCCTAAACATCCTGGGAACTGGATCAAGAGAGGGGAGAAGACAGAAAATGTTAGAAAACTTTTGCAAGTCTGCAAGTCATATATCCTTATTTCCCGGGTGAGTCCAGCAATATGTGCAAGATTTTTTTATTCTTTTTCCTACATTTAAGGTGTCAGTTATATCAAACATGGAAAGAATATTTTCATCTCTGAATCTGATAGTCATAACCAGGAATGGTAAAGGATTAAAAAACCAAATAAACAAGAGAAATTAGTTGTTCTTTTCTCCTGTCAAGGAATTTAGTAATTCTCCTCAGTCACCTAAATACATATCTGTATCATCACACAATTTCTCATGAATACTCATATATCATGCATATATATATATATATATATACATATATATATATATATATATATAAGTGTTAAATAATAAAGGATCCCCTAGCAGGACAGGACAGGCATAAAGGGATCGGGATATGCCTGATTCCAAAATGTAAAGTACCAAGGTTACAGCTGCAGTTCAAAGTCCATTGTAGCAGCTACCAAACAGGTCTGGCTTTTCCCACAGCTTGATACAACTCTATACATCAAGTCTCTTCATGAAAGTGGCATCAACCTAACCTACACTTCAACCAAAAGATACAGCTTGGAGAGTGATAGCCTGATAGAATTAGAATATTAGGAGAATCAAACTCAAAAATTGCACAGGATCTAGGAAATAATATTTTAGCGCAAATTCCCACAATGCATATGAAATGTGAAAAAACCTGCCTGTGCCGCAGGCCTGCACTGGGATTTTGTGGTTATACCCAACTAACAGAATTAGGCATTTGATAATTCAGGCACAGTGTAAAAAACAACACCTGGAAGCAAGTTATAAGGTCCTTCAACAAGGAGGCCATTATTTCATTTCCAACACATTACAAACAAGAGTCTCTTTTAGTATTGTCTTGATACTGAATAGACTCCCCTGATCTTGTTTTGTGTGGTATTCTTTAAACCTCTCTTGTGTTATTTGCATGGACATATATGTGCATCCACATATAGACACATACAAAGAGTATTTCTAAGTTTTTGTTTAGCATCTGTAAAAATTCCTAACATTAAGAGGTTTTAATTAATCTATATCTCTTGCTGCCAAAGTACTCTTATGTAGCAGTTGTAATAGAACTGTATGATCCCCAAAATTCTAGACATCCATCTCACTTCTAACAAGGCATTAATAGGGTCAAAGATTCACTCTCATTCACTGAGCAACATTAAACATGAATAATTGGAGATACTTGTGCTATTTTTAAACAGCTAAGGGAATCTCTATACCAATAATTTATTTAAACCATTAGCAGTAAGATGGCAATACTGAATCCATTAATAATTTCCATTTTATGAATTTCTGTTTTACTTTTCTGAATCAGAAGTGTAAACCTACCCCAATTATAAGAATTTCTAGAAACCTGAGGGACTTTTCTACTTTCTCTTAATTATGATAAAGCATGGGTACCATCACAACAGGCCAGTACATGTTGGAGAGGGCAAGGCATACTTTGAGATATTCCTAACAGGAAGAAGAAGAAAACCATAAAATCTTTAGGTAGGTGTTGGTAACACCAAGTTCTACTAAATGCACCATTCTTCATTGAAAAAGTCTTGAGGTCATTCTCAGGGCTAAAAGCAGATGTCCTTGTCCATGAAGAACTGAGCCTTATACAGCTGAAGCTAATGATCCAAATCTTCTCAATCTAGCAATCTCAGTCCACATCTTCCTGAGGTCAAAAGAATTTCCTTCACTTGTGCAAGATGTTTTTTATTGGGGCAGGATACTCTTCCACACAAAAAGGAATTATATTCTGCCCAAGTTTTCTATAATCTTTATTAATACATAATGAAACATTTTTCTGATTTCAAAATTTTACATACTATAATGCGTTTCCCCCCTCATACCTTCTCACCAAATACCCTCCTTTTGTTTCAAATCACTGCTTACTATAGCAAATAATGTGCTGGAGATTAAATATAGGCAGTATAGCTGTCATCTAGATAGGTAATATCTACAAGTAATTTGAGACCAATGTCTTAGATTTCTGCTTTTAAACATTTGTTTTTCTGAAACATTTGAAATCTTTCCTGTTTTCCAGATGTTGCTTTTCTCTATAAAATGTTTCTGTTCTTTAATCACCTATTGTCTAAATGTATGACAAAAAAAGTCATAATTTTAAGTCAGATTCTGAATATAAAGCAATTTTTTTCAGTATTAGGAGATTCAAGCATTTGGAACAACCAGAGAGGTTCTGAAATACCCATCCTTGAGAGTTTTCCAGACCCATCTGGATAGCCTGGTCTGATCTATCAGCTGATCCTGGTTTGAGCAGGGGGCTGGATTAGAAGAATCTTCAGGTTCCTCCCAGACTGCATTGTCCTATTAACCTATGCTGCTAATTCAAGTAATTATGGAATGTTAGGTGTATTAAACTTTTCACTTATTGACTCTTACTTAATCCTAAATGCTCCCCACAGTTTTGCTCAGCCATACATATAAAAACAGGGCTGGTAAAGTCCATCAGTTGCAGGTACTGTGGAAATCAGCACCACTGTACTGTCTTAGAGAACCGAAAGTATGTTCCTCCTTTATTAGTGCCTAGACATTTTGCTTCCTAGGTACTGCAAGTGAAACCTTGTATTTTCTACCATACCCCATCTCACAATATCCAGGTAGTTATAGACAATTTCAGGTTTAATCTTATTTTGGTCTGCTTTGGTTTATACTTTAAAAGAGACTTCACCATGACAGCTTTACTTCATGGTCTAAGGATAAAAAGGGGAATTGACAATCAGGCATAACTTTATTTGCAGAACATAGGGGTCTTCTGTTCAGTATGTTTTAGATGAAATGGAAAGTTACCTGTGATAAATAATATCTCTGGCTTTCCACAATTTTCCCAGCTTTATCCTTAGTCTCTATGACCAATTAGTTTTTGAAACTCAGGATCAGATTTAAGTTGAAAGTTAAGATTGAAAGTTTTCTTTTCATGCTGCCTGTTTCACTGCTAACTTCACATTTTTATTTCCATCCTATTCTCCTATTTACACTTTCTGGACTCTACTGGACAGTATTTCATTTGAACTGGTCAGTCTCTTTCTGTCACATCTCCTGATGAATGCCATAAAAAAAATTCTATTTAGTAATGTCCTGGAGCTTCAAATTTAAAAAGTCCACCTTTGTACTAGAATAGAGAATATTCTACATAAGCAAAGATATATGTGTTGTTAATCATCTTTATGTTATGTATTAACATTGGATTTGAAAATTTTTAGCTGATCAGATATTCATTTAGAAGACTAAGCAACTACGTTTTAAACAAAGACCCCTTCCAACCAATTTCTAAGTAACTGTTCCAAAATGTGATCTTTTGTGATGTTTTCAAAAAATGTCTCACAATTATTTAACATTGACAAACAATATATTATTTTCTGCTTTAATTCTCAGAAATAAATGAGCTGTTTTATGTGACATTAAAGCTGAAACCAAAAACGAAAACCACAGAGAAAATCAATCTGAAGCAATCACTTGCAATGGAAAAACATATACCCAGATGGATGAAGTTTATTGATGTTTGGAACAAATGAAAGTAAAATTATAATGAAAAGATTCAGACTACCTTAAAAATAATTGGTATTATCATCATCTAGTAAAGTATCTGTTCAGATATATGTGGAGAAATTAATACTTGATGTTACTAAAGGTTCAGAAACTAAGCCAAATTAGGCACCCTTTCCCTCTGCCTTTAAATATTACTGTATTGCAATTGTACATTTATTTATGTCCTGGTATTAAAATCCCAACAATGTCGTACAGTAGCCATCTCTGGAGTATTCTGTGCACACACACTACAGTCATTTTGCTTTCAGTAGCTTTCAGTCACTGTCTGCTATGGATCATTAAGTGTTGAGCATAGCATACCATAAGAACAGATCCACTCTCTAGGTCTAGTTCTGGATGAGAGCTGTTAGTATGCATCAATGAAATATTGTGGGATTTGAGATGAGGGGTAACAAGCAAAGCAGTTTCAGCCTCACTATATGCAAGAAAAATTCAAGAACATACATAAAATTAGCCCCTTTTCTGGATCTCAGTTTGTAATTTTTGGGTGAAGAGCTTCTGTTTCTGTGCCCAATGAGTTCATTATGATCAAAATATATGTCATCCAAAGCATACGGAAATCCAAAAGTTATGATCTGTCCGTAGCTGAAAACTTTCTATATTTTTATAGAACCATTGCAGTTGAACTGAAGCTATTTTCATGACTTATTGGAAAATAAATATGACTCACACTCCCATTCAGTGCACTCCTGCATCTAATTGAAAAGACTATCAGGTTGTAAACCAGGAGGAATATTTGCCTATGCTCAAACTTCAAGCTCTCTGGTCATGGGCATGAATCTTTGTGCTCAGGAAACTTGTACCATCTAGAGCTTATTCATGTCCTGGTGGGGATCTTATACGAATTCAATAACTGAACATGGCTTAGGCTGACATAAGCAATTTGGATTATAATTTCTATTGTCCTTACATTCTCGCTTCCTCTGTAGTTTGACATGTCTGTAAGGCAACAAGAGAAACAAGAGTTCTGTCTGAACTCTAGGAGCTATATCTCACTGATCCTTAACATTCAGATGCTTTCTAAATAAGAGATGTCCTACAGTTTCCATTTGTTACTATCTCTTTCCTGTAGGTTGGCTTCCTTTATAGGGAATGCCGGCTTCTTCATTCCTTAATTATCACTGTCCCTCTGACCTACTACAGCAGAGAGAAAGCCCTTGCCTGAACAAGGTAGTTAGAAGGGAACTCTCTCTTTTCACTCTGCAATCTAACACCAGCTTATATACGTGCCTGTGGGAAGATGGTCGAGTACCTACAACTGAGTGGATATCAACTGAGGGAGCATTTAAACCTTTGCAGTATTAATTTGAATTAAGTCGAATCCTAGGCTTCTATATTTTCAGTTTCTCTATTGCTTTCCAACCCCTGGCAGAGAGGCAGATTTTTTAGCATAATTCTTGGCCTGTTTTCCAGTCTGTAGATACCTGTTTGTGATTTCTCAGTTGTGGGGGTGTATATACACAAGTGAAATGACTCTATGAAGACATAGGAGGAGAAGATCTTTGTAATGATAAAACTCTGAACTATTTCTCTCTTGTCCGATAAAGACAAAATTAACTTTTCAAGAGATTTAAGAAATGGTACACATTTTCTTCTTCAAATATTAACTATAAAATTTAGCCTAACAGAAATCAAAAATACTTTCAAACTATTTCAGCTCACTGTAGTAGAATAAGAGCTGAGTAAATTCTGCCACTTTCCCAACAGCTTCTTCAGCTGCAACTTAAAATGTCCTGATTAGATAGTGGCTCAGACTATCTCCCTAGAAGGTAATAATTTTTCTGTCTATCTTTTTTTCTGAGCTTTCAATTTCTGTTGCATACACATGAATTCCAAATACCGTTGTCCATAAAACAGCCCCTTCAGAATGCAAATGCCTCCCAAAATAATTCTGCTACTCTGAATCTGGCTACCCTGAGCCCCACCCTGAAAAAGAATTTATTTGTCATTTATATGAAATAGATATGAAAAATACCTTGAAAAAATACCAAACTAAACAGCTCTGTTTTTAAATGTTATTAACTCTTTAACTGCCACAACCAACTCTATAAAAGTGTCTGCAAAAAATGTGTTGCACAGCTTGCCAGTTCTTTGCTCAGTTATCCTTTGTGTTCAGTACTAGCCTAAACTAAATAGAGTAAATAATGATGCTGAAATCTCTGGATATACTCTGCTCAAATCCCAAAATGTAACTCAGATTATTTAGGACCTTGACCAGTCAGGCCATGTCACACCTATTTCTGGTAAAATATAGAAAAAAAAAAGGAAATCCTCTGTAGTCTGGCATGATTGTGATATTACAAACCTGTTGTTCTTTCTAAACACTTTAACAGCTTCCATTTAAAAATTAACTCAATTAAGTAACTAATTTACCAAATTAATTTTAATTCTGTAGCTTTTTAACTATATAACTAATTGCTAAGGATGACTAATACCCATATTTACTCTCAGTTTCTGAAGCCTTCTATATATGACATTATTAACATTCTGATAAAATTGCTAAGACATATATTATCATAGAACACTGGAAGCTGCAGCATATTTCTAAGAGTTTTCAGTTAAAAGTCAAAATTACAAAGACCAGTGCAAACTTTAGGTTTTCCAGCTGCAGGTCACAGTTCTTATTTAAACAAAATATAAAGCTTGCAAAATTTCTTCTGCTTTCAAGCAGTAAAAAAATTCAGGATCAATCTTTTATGATTGCTAACAAAGACATGGAGCCATGGCAATTTACGCTAGCCAGCCATTTGGCTTCTGAGAGTGAAAAGAGTCAAACAAGTGATTGCAATGCTATTGCTATTAAATGTTACTCAAAGTCCACAAAAAGAGTTTGAATTCAGTGTCTTAAACAGTATAAATGACTGAACAGGTAACAATAAACAGATGAGAATCTGCTATGTCAGAGACCACCTCTCCTACCCAATGCAGCATGGAAAGAAGCCTTTCCTAGTCACCAGTTGGAACAACTCGAATGTTCTGGAAATTTCCCTCATGAGCTCCAAGCATGGGAACAAAACATGGAGAAACTTTCTGACTGATGTCACAAATTTTATCATCAGACAGAAAAGAACCAGTGTCTAATAGAAATGTGAAATTAGGAGAGGCAGTGGGAACATTGAGCAGTATGTGTGAAAACCCCGGATGTATTTGAAACTTGATAGTAGGTTAAGGAAAAATGATTTCTGGAGGTTACTTGTCTGGTTAATTGTTATAATTTTTATGACTTTCGGCTTCTGGTTAAATGTAACTTTTGACTATTTTTTGAGTGGTTAGCTAGGTGATACAGCCAGCATACTTTTCATTTCAATTTAGTTGGAATTTTAGAATTTTATCTTTCAAATTGTCAAGGAAATGTGTCAAATTGTTAAAGGAATATTTCTACCCTCTACCCTTAAATCAAGGTACACTTCTTTCTGCTGATTTGCAGTACTTAAACTCATTCATTCCTACTTACAGACAATCCACATTAATAGCAATAATTTAAAACTGTCACTCAGCAAGTCCCAAACATCTCCCTTTTTCAAAGAATTGCAGAAAGGGCAGAAACATAAGGGGACCTACATCATCTACCTGAGCCGCTCTGCACAAAGGTGTGCTAGAGTGCATTGATTAGGACCATATTCTCCGAGGTTTTTAATATCTGCATGGATGGAGACTCCCAAACATCTCTTGACAACTTGCCCAAGTACTTAATCACTCTTGGGGTTATTTTTATTTTTTAATATTTAAACAGAATTCCTGTGTTTCAGTTGATATCTATTGCCTCTTGTGCCTTCACTGGGCATCACTGAGAAGAGTCTGCTTCTGTCTTCCTTGACCTCTCTCATCAGGTATTTATACACACTCAGAAGACCCCATCTTGAGTCTCCTCGAGGCTAGAGTCCCAGCTCTCTCAGCCTCTTCTTATGTGACACTTTCTCCTATCCCTTAATCACCTTTTTGGATTCACTGCCTTGCATCCAAGTCTCCCTAGCAGAACTGGACGCAGCACTCCAGATGGGGGCTTCCCAGGGATGAATAGAGGGATGAAATCACCTGTCTCAATCTGCTATCTTTCCAGTTTCTAATACTTAGAACTCTTACACATATATACACTCCTTATAAATCAGTTCCTTTCTTCCATGTTCATTGCTGTCTACTGAGTATGTTAAAATTAGATGTTTTGCACATTTTCTCATTAATACTGCTGAATAGGTAAAGGGATGAAATTGGACAAGAGCCCTTGGGATTCTGGGAACTAAAATAGCCTCTTAAAGTCCAGTGCCCTGTAACAGTATAGTCAATGCTGACAAAAGAAATGAGGTAAATTTTTACTTAGCAAATGAAACAAAACCTGTAATCCTTCTAATCTGCAAAGCCTATCTGGTCTAAAGCTGACTTTCCTCACAACTTTTCTAAATTGACAAGAAGAAAATTCTCTGGTTTTGCTTGCAGTGCAACACTATTCTTCACACTGCTAAGCTGTAGCCAACATGCTATCAAAGCTTCAAGAGGAAGTCAGTGTGCCAGGTCTTTCTTCTCAGTTTAATATCCCTGACAGTAGAGTGAATATCGATGACAGCATTGAATGTCTTCTGGCAGGGCTTTGCTAAATCTGAAAGTAAAAAAATTGAAAAAATATATAACCACTCAGTAAAAGCATGCATGAATCCTTAAAGTCGGTATCTCCTTATGTGCAAATTGAAACATGAAATAATTTAAAACTCTGTACTTTTTTAAAATTTAACTCTTCCTGGGACAACTAGTGATGAAGCAACTGTGAATAAAATATACAGTGGTGGAAAGGGGCGAAGAAGATGGTGACATGCCAATTTTATCACAGTTCTGAATTTTTAGTAGCTTTTTATAGTATTTAAGGGATACTGAATAGAATGACAGTAAGAAAGTGGCAGGTATTGCTCTAATAACTCCTTAACAGCTTTCTGAGGAGCACACTGAAAAACAAATAAAATTTTGAACAAGACACTTGAAACTCCTCCTGCTTAAAAATGTGTAAGTTTTTTTTATATATGGGTTTTAATAAACACAACAGAATACTAAATATGAGCAAGTCATATCCCCTGGTTACCATATCTTGTGTAGAGGCAATTATTTTTCCAGTACTGGCAATCTGGACAGGATTATAAAGATAGGCAATATGACTGCTAGTGCCCTAGTGAGCCATAATACAATGCATAGAAAAAACACACATGCTCTATCTATGACCATCCATTTGGATTTTTGTCTCTTCTAATTCCTCTGACACTCTGAGTAACTTCAGCAATAAATTGTGACCCAGACCTGAGAAATCTATATATTTTGCTTTTCTATCAAAGCTCAGTGGATGGTTGCTTTTCTACTGTTGGAAGCCACTTAAGAAATAATAAAAAACAGTATGGGAAGATGCCCCTGCATACATTCATTTTTGAATCAGAAAATATAGTGAGTCTTGAGTACAAAAGCTGTCATGTATTTAAATTACATATCTCAAATATTTATTCAAAGCTCATTTTCACAGAGCAGGTGAGTATATAGTTGCTAGACACTAGGCAAAACCAGAATAACAAGAACAGTTTTACAGGCAAAGAGAAAGATCCTTTCAGTTTCAAAGTTGCTATTGTTGATTGGGGCTGTTGCTGGTGATACAGATTTATGATCAAGGCACAGGTTATTTACAGCCCTATTGTAAAATAACATTGCAGTTTTCCCATGATTTACTGTGCAGTTTATGCAAGATACCAGCTGGTATTTTACAGTAGCTGGGGAAATAATGTTACTGCTCACTGCAGACTTCTGACAGTGACAAGGATTTATGATGTCACCTGAAGATGAGAGGTTATGAAGTAAAACAAAGACCTTTGGACTTGTATCTGGTCCTGGCATCCCACTACTGCTTTACATGTTTTGACACCTTGAATTAAAGGACAAAATAAAATGGACTTGCATGGCACAGACACCATTTTGCTATAAGACTAGTTATATTTTACCCATGGGAAATTTTTTATTAGAAACTCATTGGCATGATCCTTCATGATTTCTTAAAGGAAAAATGACTATTGGCATATCCATTTTAAATGCCTAACCTGGCACCTCTTTCAGAAAGAAAGCACTTCGCAAAATCAGGAACATTTTAGGTGTTATTCTTTAACAGCCTAGTAGAGCTATGAATCTTTCTTATCAATGCAAATTTTCAAAGGCTGTTTAAAATATGTTATCTAGAAATAAAACAGGGGTCAATAAGAACCTAGGTACAAAGTGAAATTCTTCTGTATTTAGAGGGATTCAAGCTGATGGAGTTCAGAAAGACTGAATTTTCAGGAATTTCAGAAATAGTTCACAGAAAAAATATTACTAAGATATTATTTATAAAATAATAACAATCTCGTATTCTCGACTAGGAGGGCAATCTTTTTCTAAAAAGATTAAAGTGAAGATAATAGTGTTTAGGCCATGTTTCTCATCTGAGTACCTACAGCAGAACTCATAAATAGAGCTGTTTGTTAATTTTAATAGAAACTTCAGATGCAAACAATGTCTTTATGTACTAAATCTTGTATATGAACCTTTGTATCACTCACAATAAGTATGTCAACTACAGTTCATGTTGATCTCAGAAGAAAAATTAAGGCTCAGTACTTCTGAAAATCAAAACACTAAGAAACTTTGACCTACTCTGATTTTTTCTTTCTTTTAGTACTTTTTCTTGACTGTCTTACACAGTAATGAAAATATTACAAGTTTGCCTGCTCTCTTTTCACAGAAATTCATGTGATGGCACTTACATTCCCATAAAACTTTCTTCCTTCTACCTGTTCCTCTTCTGTATCTCCCTGCACCAATGGAAGAGCTAATGAATCTTCTTCTTGAGGTAAAAAGTTATTACTTTTAATTTTAAGAAAAGGATAAAGCAAGAAAGAATGGAAGAATAAAATGGGAGGAATCACAAGCAAAACAGCTTGAATCACAGAGATGAAAGAACAGTTTGATAGCGTGATCAGTCTCATTTGTGAATGTTCCTCTCTTCACTGATGCTTGTGGTTTAAATTTGATTGTGAAACTCGTCTTTCACTCCCTTGAGACTTTTCTTTTGCTTTGGTCTTAGTGCAGAACTAGATTGTATGACATGTACTTAGGCTCCTAAGAGTTAATTTGCAGGTTTAATATTCTGTGATTTTGACATTAAGAGGGTTCTGGTTACTTTGAAAACAAAGTATAGAATTTTCTGGTTCTATGTCCCATGAAAAGAGAGGTACTAATTCTCCTCAAGATGTTTATCTTGACCATGTGACAAATTTGGTTTTCCCAATGTAAAGACATCCTGAATCTATCCTGAATAGATATTTGAATCTATCCTGAATGGGATACTTGTTCATTCCTTACATGTTTACAGTCTAGAATATTAATATAAGCTACTTATGAAAAATTAAGAAGCTGACATAAATCTGCTTGTGGACTAGGAAGGACCAATGCTAATTTAATATTCTGCCTGCACAGTGAGATGACCCAAGAGCAAAGATGTGCTCTGCTGAGCCATGGCTGTTGCCAGGGTGGTGCTTTGTCAGATGGAGATGGGCTCAGGGCAGCATTCACTTGTACTGATATACTTAGTACATTACCAAGTATGTCAGTGCCCCTGTATTCAAATACATTCCACACAGCTTTGTTAACAGATATGCAGGGTTTATGGCTAAATTAGAGGGACAAATCCCCAAATATTGAAATATTAACAGTCATGATATAGAAAATACTGAAAAAATTAAAATGGAATTCATAAGTAAAATAATTTAAAATAAGCATCTTTACAGTACTTCTTTTAACACTAGAAATTATTTGAACCTATTTCTTTACAGTGCATTAAATTGTATAAAGAACATAAACTTTGTTGCAGAAAGAGAAGGTTTTTCTTTTCTTTAGCAATATATATTAAACTCAGTCTATTTTTCTTCAGTTATTCAGATAACTTAGAATATGGTAGACATTATGATTTTAAGGAAATGATTAATACTATAATGTGAAGAAAGTTATTCAGTGTAGAAAAGATAGGGAGGAGCTACAGAAATATCATTTCCCACTGAATAATCCTCCTGAAAAAAAGTAAAATTAATCTGTACCTTTATGTTAATGGATCAGAGAGCTGAGAGCTATGAATTGGGAGATTACCACTAGGACTGTAGAAGTATAGAATCCTCTATAACAGACCAGACTTTTGAATTCCTAGTTGTTTTACTTTCACTATACGCCCTAAAGTGTAGGTTTAACAGTGTTATGGCAATTCCATTTTATTGCCTCAATATTTTTTTAATATGGCCATTATTCCACAATCCAGCTCACCCATAACACCTTGGTCTTGATCCAAGCTGTACAGACCTCATTCATTAGCAAAAGTGAACAAGCCAGATTAATTTATTGCCTCAGTTAATATTTCTTATTTTTTTGAATCTGAGAAATAAACCCGATTCCATCCAGCTGATCCCTACCACCCGGTTAACTGACCTAACTGTGTAAGAGGAGTGAAGCTGTTCAGCTCTCAGAAGGCTGAGAAGAGGATTTTGACAAAAGACATTTTAATCAAATCACTTCATTGACTGGGTAAGAGAGAGGAAAAAGTCTACTTTCATTTTCTTATAACTTTATTGCTTCTACAGTTCTAATAGAAGTAAAAGCAATCTAAACCTTATTACTAGTAGTAAAATGCATATATATACTTCACAATTAGATCAAGGTGAATATTGGTGAATTGCTAACTAACTAAAATACTAGCTGAAGAATTTTGCTGAAATATTTCAAAATTTGCCAAGTAATGTTTTCATTGTAGATAAATTTAAATATTTGTCTACAATTTTTCCTCCAGAGTAAAGACAAATGTCATACTGCAATAATAAAATACTTCTATTCCACAATTCCGCTACTAACTATACAAGTACATTAACATTTAATTACAGAGCAAAGATTATATTATAGACATGAATAGAGTATGGCAGGTGATTATTGATGGTTTTTAGTCTAATATGTGCACTGCAAAGCACAGAAATGGGTAAAAACAAATAAGAACATTCTCTTTTTTATTTCATACAGTGAAAATATGATACTAGCTTAATTGTTACTATCTTCTTGCCAATACAAACGTACTTAATCAGTATTGATTATACCTGAAATACATGCTTAAAATCAGATCGATTTAGCAATTTTAAAGCAAAGTTAAAGCAAAATTATGCTTAATAAAATATACTGACTTTTAAAAAAATCTGGTCTGTATATGTTTTAAGTCAATCTATTAAATGCTTTTCCACCTCAAATACTGATATCAGGAGATAGCATGTAATTTCTTCATGCATCTTCTATCAGAAAAATTGAATTTTCTTCTATTTTTTTCATTTGCTCTTCTTTCCACATAATGTAATCCTTTGTTCCTATGCCTCTATTTTAATGCAATAAATAGATTTCTTATTTAATGAATCAGCACTGCCAAACTTCATATAGTTTAATGCCCAAAAACTCTTGGAGTAATAGTGAGAACTGCTACTTCCTAACAGGTGATTTCCTGAACATAGTGAAAAAAGGAATTTTGCATGTGGATTTATGGACTGCTGAGACTCGTAGCTGTTTCTTGTTTGGGTTGAAATATATTCATAATAGCATCAATGCCAGTTATAGCTGAATAAATTATTTATTTCCTTGGTTTTTTATCTGTGCTATGAATTATGCGACAAAAGAACTCAATTATAATTTCCTCAAAGCATCTAAATCATTAATTGTGAAGAGTCAGCTAATCAAAATTTTTGGTGGGTGGTCGTACATAACATGAGTAATATAAGGTTTTCCACCCTTACCCTAAAGCTGAGACTAGTACTCCACTAGGTAATCTCCCACTAGGTGATCCTTGTTCTTTTTTTATTTCCCCTCCAATTTATTTGTGTATCCAGAGTTGTTATTTTAATGGCGCTACTAAGAGAAGATGATCAGAGGGCTTGAGCGCCTCTTCTATGCAGATAGGCTGAGAGAGTTGGGGCTGTTCAGCCAGCAGAAGAGGAGTCAGGGAGACATAATAGCAGCTTTCCAATACCTTCCTTGGATACCAGGGGGCATCCAAGGAAGATGGAGAGGGACTTTCTACAAGATCATATAGAGGTAGGGTGGGGGAATAGTTTTAAACTCCAAGAGACAGATTTAGATTAGACATTAGAGAGAAATTCTTTGCTGTGAGGGCGCTGAGATACTGAAAGAGGCAGCACAGGGAAGTAGTGGATGTCATTTGGAGTGTTCAAGGCCAGGTAGGATGGCATTTTGATCAACCTGGTCTAGTAAAAAGAATCCCTGCCTGTGTCAGGGGGTTTGGACAGGATGATCCAACCTCAATCATTATATGGTTCTGTTTTTAATTTAGTACATCACTTGATATTTATTACTATTCATTTATATACCTTGGATGCCATCTACCACCTTTTTAAGCAGTATTATAAGATTCTTCCACACCATCTTTCCCTTTTCACAGCATTTAACCAACAGAAAGATGCTACATGAATACAATTCTACATAAATGGGATTTTGATTGATTTACTCTGTTTTATCGTCTCTTTAGGTCATGTTACCCTGTGACCTGAACAATTTTTTAACCTTAGACTTAACTGCTCAGATGATTTAACCCAGAATATCTACATGTAGTTGCTATTTGTTCTTGTTAGCATAGTTCTCAAAACACAGTTGTGCTATTTTTTAGTCCCTTGTAGCTAAAACTGCCTGTGGCAGGGTGATAATGGGTAGGATGCCTTGATGTTTTTTATTCACAGTTCAGTGTCACTCCGTACACAACCTGGTTTCCTGCTGCTACACTTTGTGAGACTTTCCTCAAGTTTTCTTTGTGACTTCCTTCAACTGTCAGCCCATCCTGCACTGCCTTCACCTAAGTGATGGTAGTATGTAGGGGGATAGAATATAAGAAAATAGAGATAGTGTAGAAAGTAATCTTACCCCTAAGGAGCTGCAGCTGGGTCAATTATCAAAGATTAGGAGCAGGCCTGACTTTAACAGGCCACAGCTGTAACCAATGAGAAGAAGAGCGCTATAAAAGAGTGGGGTGGGTGGTTGAGAAGGGAACTGGAGTTAGTTGGCTGCTTTGTGAAGAAAAAAGAGTCAGTGCTCTGAGGAGATGCCCACAAGAAACACCGTGAAGGCATGAAACTTCTGTGATAAGGAGGCAACCATATGGAACCCCTGCAATAATATGATGACAGTAGTAATTCTTCCTAGTGCTCTCTCCACACTTTTTAGATTATCCCTTACTTAAATAAGCTTAGCTGCTCTCCTATTTCCTGTATACCAATTCAAACCATTCCTAGCTTTATTTTCACCTTGCTACTAGTGTTCCCTCTTTGGTCTATTATTTTCCATCAGCTAGTCCATACCTATCTAATCTAAAATTCCCATGAAAAAGCCTTTTGCCTTCTCAAAGAGTTTTTGCTAACTATTTGCTGACTCAACAGATCAAATAAGCTTGTGTGAAACCAGTAGATTTGTAAATCTTGGGGAAACCTTTTAACTTTTACAGCAGCCTCACTGCTAGCCTATTAAGCTGGATCAGGAAGGGTCAGTAATAGCTAAAACCACAGCTAAAATTAGAATAACTTAATCTTGGAGTTACAATAACCATTCACAGGAGAAAAAAAAAAAAAGTTGGAGGAGAATCCTGTAAGGTGGTCTTGCCTCAAAGCAGAGCCAACTGAAAAGTCAGAACAGCTTGTTCAGGGCATTTGCCAGTTGAGTTCTGATCATGTCCAAGGATAAATATTCCTTAATGTCTTTGGACAACCTGGTTCAGTATTTTATCCCTTCACTGTGATCTTTTTCCACCTAATACCTACTCAGAATTTTCTTTTTTTGCGATTGTCTATTGCTTGAAAAATCAATTTTTGTGTACTTCTGACAAGGAGCTGATTCTATCATCCCTGTAACCTCCCGCCAGGTAACCAAAGAGATCAAGAAGATCCCCTCTTAACCTTTTTTACTTAAGCCAGCTCCTCTAGCACCTTCTTACTCTTTATGTAGCCCAGTCCCTTTTATCATCTTGCTTACCAAGGACTGTCTCCAGGATGCAATTGTTTTTTCACCAAAGAGCCAAAAACCAAACACAGTGCTCCAGGCATGGCCTTCCAGGCTGCACAATAGAAAAGAAAAACCACGCCTCTTGAAGATCTGTCTGCACTCTTGTTAATAAAGCCCCATATGGCCTCATCCTCACTGTCACAAGGTTACACTGCCATCTTGAAGTCTCTTGAAAATAAGCACTACATTCCAATACTAACCGGGAACAGGTGAGAGCCCTGGCTTCTTAAGTGACCCACTCTGTCCAAGCAGAGAAGAGGTACTTCAGACATCTAGGGATCTTTATATACAAAATTCACAGCTTTGCTGTGTTCCTTTATGCTTAATGTGTGCAGGATCACGAGAGGAAGCAAGATGAATAATGCAGAGATGCCAATCTAGGGTAAGTTAGTCTTAGCTTTTGAATAATTTTTAATAGAAGCTACATAACTAATCCTTTTTCACTTATTCACATATGAAGAAAACCTGTAACATTACTTATTTCACATCTCAGACACGTTTTGCAGCAATGCAGACACATTTTTGTGGTAATGATGTGGCTGTGAACCAAGTGTTTGCATGGGGCCCATTGGCATCATGCAGACAAAGCTTGTTGCCTTTAAGGAAAGAATGACAATTGTGCTGCTTTTCTAATTATGCAGTATCTCACTTGCCACCCTGACAAAAATTGTAGTTGTAGCACATTATGTTACACTTTCTAGCTCACAGACAGCTTATCTAATTGTGATAGCTTGTTGGAAATTCCACAAGAAAAAAGCCCAACAATCACCTACTCAATTATGACTCCTGTTGTATCATTGCTTAATTAGGTCAATATAGTTATATTAAAACTCAAACATAGTCTTTGGTTCCTCCACTAAAAAAAAAAAAGTGACCCTAACTGTGAAAAGAAATATTAAATAAACAGAATTTTAGATAATTTTTAATCATTCTGTTCCAGGTCATTTGAAACACCTCTTTCTTGAAATGTTGCTATAAAACCTTTATTTTCCTTTCAATGTCATAGGAATAAATCACAGGCAATATCTTTCCTGTCCCTTTCCTTCTTGGTGCTCTCAACAAAATCGAGCAAATACTCAGATAAATACTGGGAAGAAAGGAGAAACTTCCTCATCGGAATCATAGAATAGCCTGGGTCAGAAGGCTTCTTAAAGATCATCAACTTACAACTCCTCAGCCGTGGTCAGGGACACCTTGCACTAGACCAGGGTGCTCAAAGCCCATCCAGCCTGGCCCTGAACCCTGCCAGCGATGGGACAGTGAGACAGACAGCCAGGGAGGCTGGGCAGTCCCCATGCATGGAGGTTTGCAAGAGTGACACACAAAGACCTGACAGACCTGGTCTGACCCTCTTTGGGGCCTGAGGCTGGACTGGATGACTTCCTGAGGTAGCTTGGAACTCACATTACTCCATGGAACTGCAGACAAATTTAGAATGGTGAAATATAAAGTTAAGTAAAGATGGGGATTAATCAAGCCTGTTCCTTAACTCCAGAATTCAGTTGGACCCTATATCAACCTAACACCCATTAATTTTATGCTCCAAATAAAAGTAAATTGGAAAATTGAAAAGCTTCAAGTAATCTAAGTTTAGGGATGTTTGTTTGGAGATTTTGATTCAATTTATAGCTGAGTATATCTAGAGACAATTTTGGAATTATTTTCTAGTGTTATCCCATCAGCCCATTAAGTTAAAAAAATGGCCTCTGTTCTAAAACAACAACAAAGGAAACACTTGAAAAATATTAGAAATTTGAGTCAATATCTATTAAGTTGGAAAGACAGTATTCTGAACATCCTAAGCATATGGGACTTTTTAATTCAGTATAACTTAACAATAGATTAATTGAAGGATGATTCCTTCCTCTTGTACATGGCCAAGGATAGCAACTAATTAGAACTCATTTGTTATAAAAGATTTATAGTTATGGAAATTAAACTGACTACATCAAGATTTTTTAAGAGATTGAGTTTTCCTTTGTATAAGGGGATTAATAATATAAGAAATTGAATTCACTATAAAATGCAGTGCTTTTGAATACATGCAACATTATTGAAATAGAAGGGAAGTGTTTTAATGAGGTGAATTAAATTTGACATTAATAGCAGGAACAAATATGTGTGCATTTTTACTAATGATACAATTTTTGAGTTCTTATAATGCTTCACTGTACCATACACGTAGATATAGCTCTTTCCATAATGCTAAAAAATCCCTTTTCAGGAATATCCTAATATTATATAATTTTATATATAACAAAAGCATTTATGTTCTCTGTTCTCTCACTGCTTCAGATCCTGTGCAACTGTTAAATTAGTATCCTTTCCTTGACAGTGAGATCTGCAAGTGTCCAACTGAAGGTTTGGGTAACCTGATTACAACTATTTTTGAACTTATTTGTAACATTAGAGATGTTGATTAAGATTCTAATAGAATGCATATTAAGGAAAGTGTTTTCCCCAAAGCATTCAGCAACTGGGACAGACAAATTGCATCCCTGAAGAGCTAAACAGTATCTTAGTGTCACAGCTTAGATTAAAATTCTTGCCCAGTGATTTTTCTCTTAAATCACTTTGTTTAAATGTACCTTTCATACATTTAGTTGGAAATCAGCTGCAAATGCTAAAAATACCAACACCAAAACAACTCAGTTGAAAGAATAAAAATAGGTGTGTTTAATAGATTCTGTTGCTAACAATGTTTATTCAGAAGCATATGAACCTTATAGAATAGCTTTGTCTTTCACATGGGTACTTTGTGATTAGACTGACATTTTCTCTTTCATCACTGTTAGGCTGCCCACAGTGTCACTACATGCAATTCAGTGATAATCATTAGTTTTACACAGCTTTGGGTACCTCAGGATTATATTCCTAAAGCAACACTCACTTCATTAAAAGTATTACTGCATATGTGAATAGCAACATAGAAATGAAAAGAGAAAGGCTGCCTCTGGAAGTTAATTTTTTTTTTCTTCTGCTATTAAGACTTACCACAAAGCATGATAAGAAGCAAGAATAGAATATCAAGTACAAACTGAATACTTATAAATATAAAGCATGTTTGGAGCATAATCCTGTACTTGAATACTGTCCTCAGTACCAAATCATAGAAGTACAGAATATTTCTAATTAAAACCAACTATAGTTAAAAAGATTATCAGTATATTTTCATGTATTTTAAACAGGTCTAGAGTTTTTTAAGCATCAGGAATACACAATATTGTAAAAGCAAAAAAATTAAGTAAAATCACTTCATACTGTTTTAACCAAATATTAATATCATCCTATGACAATTTTTGCACCTTAAAAAATATGCTGAAGTTGCCATCTTCATTTATTATTAATTCTACTGAAAATAAAAGCTTCTGGTTGCTACAGGACAGAATGGCACAAAGTGTTTAGCTACAACCACGCTATGCTGGAAGGAAAAAATGCAGCACCACAGTAGCTAAAAAATGAGATTTCCTCTGAGTTCACATACCCTCCAAGCTAAAATGTGGTTTGATGTCTCCTGGTCAACTCATGTACTGGGGATTAAATTAATTAAGAGTTGCCCTAGTCTATTAAGGCTCCCTGTAGACTAATTATTAAAATGCCTTGGACCATTACAAACCTGCAGCAAAAGAAAGTCACAAAAGGGTTGCTTATATTATGAGAACTCCAGTACCCAGTAGATTATCTTTTGCACTAAAGAGATTCTACAATACTGCCTTCCCCTTTCCTTTTCTGCCATGTAAGGAATAGAAAAATGTACCAATAGGAAATCTGCATATTCATTAGTGTTTCTTTTTTGTATATGCATATGCTTTTATCAGTTTTCAAATTGGTTATAGATGGAAAAAGTCTTCTTTCTAATTTCTGATTTTTGTTTTCTTTTTCTATATTGAGTTACTGTATAGACAATGCTTAGGGATTTTTAAAACTCCAATTATTAATTTAAAAAAATGTATAAAATCATTAAACAGAATTTCTTACAGAAGCGCTCAACTCTCTGCAAGGTCACTACTTAGGAACAGCAGGACATTTTCCCATGAAGTACAACTACCCATTTTTTTCTGTCCTGCCTTTTAAGAAGTCAGAAAAAACACAAGGGCTCTAGGCAAGTGATTCTCTTATCTCAACCCAGTTTCACACCTATGTAGCTCTGCTCATTTCACATTATCAAAACCATGGTGCAAAGAGAGCAATGAGGCCAATGAACTGATAGAAGTGAGCACATGGACTATATTCTTAAAATCTAATTTTGTTTACTCTTCATTTTCTCTTAATTCTTAACTAAACTGGATATCTCCCTAGCACAGATGCGTTACATTTCTGACAACTGATTTTCTCTGAAGGAGCTTACTGTATCTGCCTGCTAACCACCTGAGTTCATCAGATATCTCAGGACAAGCATCCAGGGCAACTTTTTGTGCTTTTCCAAATCAATTTTTGGATTTCACCTAAAATTACTAGCCATAGGTACATCTGGTGAGGCCACTCAGCATGAAAGAAAGCTGAGGGAGCAATTTCTGGTCTTTCATGGACATAATACTCATTTTCAAGTATATTACCAGAACACAGAAATGTGAGGTCCTATGCAAGAAGTAAAAAACCCCTGTTCAGTATAACTGAGTTATTCTTGTGCTTTGCTGTTGTACAGTGTGATTTAACAGTTCTGTTTCCTTGATAAATGTGGACCATTTAAGATTGCACCATACTGGTGAGAATGTTATCTCTCTCACATACACACGTGGTGAACAAGCTTGACTATTTGATTCCAGACACACAGAAAGGGTCTTCTGTATTTAAAATACAAGTTAATCTTCTGATTATTCTAAAATATTATCTTATATTTTAATTATTAATAATTTTAATAATAAATTATGTATTAAAAGATACTTTTACAGTTTTAAATAGATTTTTTTTGCAAAAATTAGCCTCTTTGTTTATGGATTTGAATAGGTTTGCAGTGGAGAAATATTTTGCAGTAGTGTATTATATCAATGGAGGAGACAAAAGCTGCAATAGTACAGCTGAATGATAAGTCTAAATTTAGTACGTATTTAGTCTATATGCAAAGTTATTTCTTATTAAAACTATTTCCTTCAGGCTTAAAATTGTTGAAAGACCCTGATAAGGAAATTCATATAATTGATCTGTGGAGTTTTATACATGCAGACCAAAGGCTGAGCAATCCAGTACAAAAGCATGGCTACTTGATCAAATCACACAAAGCCACAACAGCTCAAAAACTCAATAGGAGAAGCAGAGGAAAGCAACAAATACTTGCCCACTGTTTGTGATAGCAGTCTATTTCAGTATTTAAACTGGTATGAAATCCCTGGTTTTAAAACTTTCCCTTTTCAGAACAAGCTGTACCTCTCAATCCAGTGATCTAATTGGTTACCATAGGAACAGCTGGAGACTTTCAGGTTGTGAGAGTTGAACCTCTAATAGTTTCTATACATGCCTCTAGGTCTAGCCTGATCCTGTAAAGCATTATTTAGGATTTTTAGACCTCTTCTGAAACCCTGTAAAGCTACCTATGTGCCTAGTAATTAATATAAAAAGAGATGTGACAGAAAAACCTAGTGGTTACAGGACGAAGTCTGGCTAGTTAAATGAAAGACTGTGGTGTATCAGTAAAGCAAATGAACACAAAAATTGCCATAGGATAGGCTAGGAAGAACTAGCAACCTCCTAAGCATAATAATTGGAGGTTCTTCTGTTTTCTAATTTCTAGTAAGTTTTCTATATTTTTTAGAACACTTTAGCTCTATTTCAGCAGCACAATATTTATGGGAGGATAACTATACGTCATCTGTTTTATTCACTGGAAGCTATTGCAATTTTTTTACACTTAACGCTTTTGAAATCTTGGGAGAAAAAGCACATAAAGATCATAAAAACACAAGTGTTCATTCCTCTTCCAAGAATTACTCCAAGCTTTAGGAAACTGTTGGATTTAGGATTAATGGATTTTTCACCCTGCTAAGGTATCCAAGCAGTCTTTGCTGCCCTGACTGGCATCTTTTGAGAGAAAGAAAGGGTGCTCCACCAGCCTTTGCAAATGCCAGACCAAGACTTAATATTGCTCAGCTGGCATCATCCTCTCTCTCTGTTAACACAGATAACTTGACCCCAGTCATCATTTCTGCACTAGCTCAACTACCTTTCCTTTCTTTAACATTTTACAACCTTCTATGCAGCTTTTTTCTCTCCTGAATCCTTCTGCACCAAATAATGCCGTTTTAACAATTATAACTCTGTAATCTTTCCTTTCTTATATCTCTGCAGACTTCCTCACAGTCTTCCTGTGTGAATCAAGGCTGTGTCTTATTTGAGTTGATCCTTGGAGTCTTGGATCCCTAGCCACTAAAAGAGGGAGAAATGGGAAGCTTAGAAAAGGTAGTTGCAACACTCCTTTCCAACTTTTTTATGAAGTTGATGATGGAATGCATAAGTAAGGAAACAAAGGAGAAGTCAATTCCCTTGGAGTGAGCAGATGCAAAATGTCAGGGTCCACTGCTATCTGCAGAATGCTTGTCCCCTTAGTACATAACCAATTGTTAACAAAAGGGCATTGTCCTCAAGAGGAAGATGGGAAAGAGTGTTATGAGAAAGTAAGAAGGCTGAAAATCACCAAGGATAAAAAAGAAAGTAAAACCAGTCTTTATTTTTGTAGTTATTTGAAGATTATATGTAGATTTTAGGAATCTAAAATATTAAAGAAATAAACAAATAAGCCAAACTTAAAAAACAAAGAGCTAATTATTTATGTCAACATATCCTGAGACAAACACCACAGTTTTGTGTGACTGCTTATCTATTATTCTGTTTATTCTTATTAAAAACTGATGCTTTGTATGTTTGTGTTCTGTATATGAGTCCAGGATAAAACTAGGGAGGTAGATTTGAAAAGATGTGAAATACTAAAATATTCTTTTTTAACCGTTTCATTAAAATATTCAATATGTGAAAAATAAAATCATATGTCAGGAGTTATAAGCTATGATTAGTTTCCCTAGAAGAATTCTTGATTTTTTTTAACCTCAAGATTGAGTACTCTGTTGCCCACATTGCCCTATGTTTCTGTTTCTTTGTTCTACGGTGGCTAACACAGTCAGCACAAATAACATTTCACATCCACGCTCAAATCTTCACAACCCACATCTTCTCGCTTTACTAAAACCCCTGTCTTAGACATATTGCTCAACTCAGTTTGAATTTCTAATTGTTCAAATTATTTCAGAGGGACCTTCAAGCAATGAAACCATTCTAAAGAGATGGTAGGGCTTCACAGGGAAATTCCTGAATGCTATATATTAACTTTTACAAGAGAATTACTGAGGTCTAACATTGTCCTTTTCCATATTAGGTAGGTCCTTAAATTTTTATATGTTGCTTCCAATGTCTATTAAAATCTGACTAATCTCCATCTGTAGAGAAATTATAACATTTTGAGGTTTAATTAATCTGCAACAGATTTGTTTTTCAGCTTTAATACCCACAATTTGAGGTAGTGTAGGCAATCATTATAGGTGTATGAACATGTTACTCTTCTTCTGGACACATAAGCATACAAGAAAAAGTAAGGGTACTTCTCAGGGTAATAATGGATCCATTTTTCATGGATCAAAGCAGCAGCTTTAAAAGCAGCTATTGCTCTTTAACTCCTGCTATAAACTACTACCTACTGCTGCTACTTTTCCAATCAGCTAATACAGTGAGAATCTAAATGAAAAAAATGTATTTCATGATATTTTCTCACAAAGTGACTCTTGATACAGTTTCTGATAGAGGACAGGATCACTGGGGACTGTAAAATATTAGCACAGTGAGCATCTTTAGCAGTAACTTTGCAAGCCTTTTCATTGCTTTTCTTTTGCATTCTGACAGCTCTCAGCAGTAACATCTAGGAAGTTTTGAAAATATAAGCAAAAAAATAATAAAAGCAAAAGCACCAAAGAAATAGGTTTTTTTGTATAATTTTAGCTAATACAAAGTCAGCTAAAGCAATTTCCCTTAAAGAGAGATTGAGCACTTAAGTCCAATAATGAAATCATGACAGGGTATCCATGAGAGGATTGAACTTTTTCTGTGCTGCTGACATTTTTACTTTGATTTACATCAGTAAATCCACTAGTTTTGTCCTTTAATAAATTCTTTCTAGTCAACTGCTTTGATACCAACTGCAAGTTGATTGTAACTAAATAAATTTCAAAGTAGTTGTATCCTTGTTTAGCGAAAATTTTATTCTAATTAGAATTCTTTATCCATCCCCTCTGTCTCGCAGTTTCTTCTCTTTGTTCTGAGCCCTACATGAGATCCACAGGATAAAAATGGGTAATTTTTAAGTAAAATATGTGGATGATTTTTTTACATTATTTATATTTTGCTGAACACAGCTCTGATTCATGTCTGAATACATCCTAATACAATTGCATGCTAATAAACACCTCATCCTTACTGCAACTGAATTTGGAATGTCTCTCAAGAAACATCTCCTGAGAATGGTCTTTTGCCCAGAGCTGATCCTCATTCCCATTCAGTCACTCAGCACTCTTCCACATTAAAGATAATGAAGAAGGAAAACAAAATCAACATTCTTCAGGAAAACTCCTTTCTTCTTTTTCTTGACACAAAAGTGTATGGAAAAAGATTAGATTTATCCTTTCTAGGGATTGTTTCAAAAGGCATCTAAAGCCCACCTTTGAACTTTGGAAAAAAGTTTGAAATAGGAACTTTGACAGTATTTTTGAAGGGGAGTAAAAATCTTAGTGTTAGAAATAAAGTTCTACATATTTCTCTAAAAGCTGTCAGCAAGTCAGTGGATTAAACACCACTCCTGCCAGGAAGAAGATGGGCAATGAGAATTGTCATTGAGTTTGTCATTGACTTAATTTTATGCTGGTAAATTCCTTTCACAATAGTTGTGCTGTTATTAGTTGAAAACTGAGTGAAATCTTTTGTCTGTGGTGGCTTTACTCAATTTGATTGAGTGCAGGATTACAAATACAGGCTTTATTCATGTCAAAATACATTATGCTTTGATTCAAATGGAGCCTAATTCTCCATAAAAGACTTTGATCTTGACATGAGACAAATGATTTTTCTCACTGTAAAATAAATTCCATTCTAAAGCACTATGAAATCTAAAATAAACAAGCAAGCAAACAAACAAAAATTCCAATTTCTTTTCCTATTACTATGACTAAGCAATAATAGCTAGGGCTGTGTTTTGTCTGTATGGACCAACCTTCTTTCTGATCATAACCTTCTGATCATCACATCACCAGTGTTGCACCAATGGCACTACCAGTAAGTCAATATTTAAGTACAATAAAGCGTTTTGCCCATGGCACAAAAGAAATAAAACATACAGGTTTTTATTTCTAAAGAAATGGCTTTGGCTCTCCAGAAGTGAGTCCTGAGAAAATATTCTGCACACAGTGGTTATTTAATCTGACTATATTTTGTACTTAAGGTTACTTCTCCCTCTGAAACAAGCTAGTCATATAAAAATATTTCCTCTTCTATAATTAATTATCATAGCAGTTATAAACCCTGTTTACTTATATCTCCTGGATTAGCTATTGCATCATACCTTCTTTCCTAAATGCAGACTTTCTCAAGGTATATTAGAAAGCAAAAGGCATTAGAAAAACATATATTAGATATATCTAAAGATATATTTCTAAATTAATGTAAAAGCAACTACATTTCAGAAGTACTTTCTATACAAATGGCTGCCTTAACCATTAGAACATCTTAAGGAGTTACTTGGTAGGGAATAGCCAAGGATTTTTTTTCTCTTTTTTTAATGTTCATGTTAATTTTACTTTAACAAGAGCATAACATAAGTGTGATGATGGCACATTTTTCTGTGTGAAAAATTTATTCTGTTTGCATCCATCACCTGCTGACTCTCCCATCACATTTATGGTGCTATTATTGCCAATATGATTTTATGTTCGTGATCTCAGTGTCATTTTTTAATCAAATTTGCTCTTTATGAACCACTCCATACTTGTAGTTAAGATTTTACTGCCCCATTTCCAAAATTAAAAAAAAATATTATCCTGGGTCTCCTAGTGAGGAACTGAAGGTTTGCAGATTCAGGTAGCAATCTAAATCTAAACCTACATTTCTCTGGTTCCTCCTGTGTAGATTGCTTTTGAAGGATTATCACTGGTCAACGAGATTCTGGAAACAGGCTTTCTCTTATATTCAAGGAGCTGAAAAATGGATTACTAAAATGTATAAAAATACTTTAAAATGGATTTTAAAGTATATTTTTTGGGTTCTAATCATTAAAGAGAATTTTAAATTTTCTATTACTTATGCGTGAAATCTGAACTTATTAGTAAATTATTTGTGGATTTTTTTTTGGCAAAAAAAAGAGAACAAAATAATCATATATTTTAAAATTTTGTCCTCTGTTTCTCAGGAAGACATAAAAAAGATAAAACTTTATTGTTTTAAATTTCTTTATTAAATTTCAGCATTACACTACTTATATAAAATGATGGAAATCAAAATATTCTGAGATGAGAGACACTGGATGAAGATTAGTGCAGAATATAAATCCACAATGCAAACACCATGTTGGACATATCAGAAGAAAGAATACTTGCAATTTGGTCTAAGTAATCTACAGATTTATTTCTTCATATGGGATCTAAAAAAGAATAGCTTCTCTTCAAATCAACATATAAGACCCTAACTGGATTTTCTTTTAATCAGCTTTAACTTCAATTAATACCTGAAAAAAATGTATGAGTTGGTCGGGTCTGTAATTTAGAGCGGGAGCATACATAGAAGTATTTATACCACAGTTTTGGTTTGCTTTACTGTTTTTCTTCAATATTTTGTTTTCTTGCTGATCACTTTCCTTCCTCCCCCAAGAAGTAGGAAGTGGATGAATAATCACAAGAATCTCTCAGTCTCCAAAGACAATTAAAAATGAAATGTCATATGAATTTTACAGCAAAATATACATGCTTAGCTTCTGAATTGTAAAAAAACCCTACCAAAATATTTTTACAGTTGTTTTATTTGTGTAATATGAAAGAACTTCAAAACTTTTTGAGCTAAATTTTCCAAGTTGTGGATATTGTAAAATAAAAGCAATTTTGTATATTTTTCCTTCTTTTTTCAACATGAATTGACTGATTGATCAATATCCAGTTTGAAGATTATTTTATAGACCACATGTGTACTTAACTGCAAGTGTTATGGCTTCCCCAGAGAAAACATAAATCTCAAAATGGAGCAGTACAGAGCCAGTTTCTGAAGAAGTATAAACCAGTCTCTACTCTGCCCTTAATATCCCCACTGAGAGCCATTCTTCACATGCTGCTTAGCTTTCCTCTTTGCTACAGCTACATTATATTTCTGTTTAGTTAGTGCACAATATTTTATTCTCTTAATACAGTAACTAATGAACAGTAGATGATGATAAGCCTGGACATATGCCAAAGAGAGTCTCAGGAGAAATAAAAGAAGTAAAATATCAATAAATACCTCAATTAAACATTATAACCCTGTCTCAGTCTACATTCCTCTCCCCAGAGTAACAAGTCCAAAGTCAGAATGCATACATTGGTTTGAACTGTGTGTCTGGTTTATAACCAGGTGTGAAGGGTATTCAACCTCAAATCCTCAAACGTTCCTTTATTTGGCTACTAAAAATATCAACAAGGTATTATTTCTAGGACTCTTGCTTCAATGACAGAAAAGTTAGTTGTTTCTTTTCTGAAGTGTCTTCTACACATTCCTTCCAATGCAACCCATGACTGAAAGTGCATATCTATACCTATGATTAGTATGTCTGGAGGCACAACTTACCTAAGGATATACAGAAGTTAATTAATCATTGAAACTGTAGACAAATCTTGAGTTTCCTCAGTGGCAAATGTGGGTTTTAATTAGTATTTTATTACATTGTTTGTAAAGGAATAAAGAGAATGAAAATACTAAATAATGCAAATTTAATATACCATAGAGCATATATGTTATTGCTGCAGTTCAGAGAAGATTATAAACAGTTCATGAATTTTTAATTTTTTTTTCATGTTTGTTAAGCTGTCAGTTAGAAAGTATGATGGATTAGCTCCATAAATTCAACTGACCTTGATAGGAATTTAAACTCCCTTCCTGAATTTTGAAACCTACATGAGTCAATAATCAGTCTGAAGAATTCATATCATATTACCATTCTATGCAGCATCTCAAAGGCACTTCTGAATACTTGCTACTTCTTTCACAATTGATAGCTCCAAAGGAGGGATGTCACAATGCCCAAGTAGAAATATACATAAATATATTTACTTTTCCCCCAAAAGACATAGAAGTTCTTGTAACAAATAGTACTAATAAGCTCTGCAACTCTTGCATCACTTATAAGCTGTAGTAAAGCCTAGACCTCTTTGATTGAATTTAAAATCATAATCAAGCAGAAAGTTACAACATATTCTAAAAGGCAATCCTGAGATTTCCATGAAAGCAGAGGCAGAAAATATTTAATGTCATTCTAATGTAGATATCACTGAAATACAGAAAGATGCAGTAGTGGTGGAGTAGCAATAGGCAATTATAAATAATCCATATAATAAAAAAATAATTTATTCAAAACAAAATTTTATATATTGCAACTGAAGTGTTACAGCTAACAGATGGCTATGACAAAGATTTAAGCTGCTGCCTTTTAGATGAGCTATAGACCAGAAATGCCAAGATATGAAATGTGTGATAATCTCCCCCTGCAGTAACAAATCTATTTACCAGTCTTTCCAAGTTGTTCACATCAAGCAAGGATGTCAACCTGGCAATATTTCTTAGATAATAAGAAATATTCCATTCACAGATTGAAAAAAATTTTCATTGGCAAAGAAGAGCACAATACAGATAGACCTAGTCAGACAGCAAATGTTTGAAGGTGAAAGCAAGCAAACTCTAATTTAATTTCAGATGATTAGATGATTATTTGTGTAATTGTTAAATTTTCAATCAGTGTCATATAAATAATTGGAGCTTAGCTAAATAACTTTGGACACATCATAGACAAATAATCATGTTGATTTAGCAATTTAACAATAATGTCATTGTACAGTCACAAAAAGCAGAGAATAACATTTAAAAAATTCATAGGCTGCACTTCAGCAGGAAGGACTGTTTCTAGAATTTATCATTCCTCTTCCTTTAATATACTCTAATATCTAGGTTAAACTTTGTGGAAAGATTCTTTTCTCTTTTAAGGTACACAATATTTTAAATCTAAAATGGCTACAGTTTCAAGACATTTTAAATAATCTATTTATTTTAAGTAACTAATAAAATACACATAACTTTTCGTCTTCTGAGCATCAGCCATTAAATACGCTTTAAGCCCATTATCATTTTAAATTGTTGTGTATCTGTTTGGATTTTCCTTTTAATGCTTAGATATAGTATGAGATAAATTCAGTATTTCAGGAACAAGCCCACTTTGACTGGAGTTGCCTCAGGATGTTCAGCTGTGACAGTACTTGGATACTACACATTAATGCTTAGAAATTTAACATAGGAAAATGTCAGAAAAAGTGTTCTAATTATATCTAATTTATAGGGCCTTTGAGAAAGGTGATGCATTATTTCTTTCATTTTACATGTATTCCTACAGTTTTGGGGCTTTTTCTCCTAATAATCTGGTTAACTAGTCTGTTGCAAAAGACCTTTAATGTGCCATCATTTTCAGGTTAGGATCTTTTCCATTTGAGTTCATTTAACTCTTTTGACAATTGTATGGGACACAGATATTTTAAGATCCATATTTTAAGTTGATGTGAGAGTGAAAAACCACAGAGATAAAATTCTGTAGAAAATGTTCCTATGATGCCAGTGTTGAATTGCATACAGAACTTCATTGTGTTTCTACTCTACAGGTCATAGATACAAATTAATATTCTGAAGCTAAAAGAACTTAAATATTTTGAGTACCAACATCCTGTATGGAGCTAATGGCACGTGTCACACAGACACACCAAGAATTAAATTGATAGCTCGAATTTGTCTGGTTTCATTTGTTTGAAAACTCATTTTCAGTATGTGGTACCTGGCAATCTGACTGATTCCATTGAATCTATTCATTCCACATGGTTTATTTTCTAATGGTGTCTATTCAATCAGAATCTGTATCTCTGAAATTCTTTACATTCCTCAGGACAAATGAGATTTAGTGCCTGTAAAACATATTTCCTTACTCACTTAGTCAAAGCTGTCTCCGTTTTGTTGGATACAATTTTTTGGAGGTTTCTTTCCTACCTCTCTTTCCATCACAGCCTCTCCCCTTAAGCAGTGGAAGTCCATCAGCCTAATTATTTTCTACAGCATATCTCTGTCTGCTTTCCATTATTTTATGTGTTCTTACTGATTTTCCTTTTACAGTGTAGCATGTTCAAGATCTTCCTGCTGCTTGTTAAGTGAGAAATACATTTGTGTAATACCTGATAAGGTCAACTTAAGGAGGTAGAGAATAAATAAGTAAATGACATTTATATTATGTTTGACTAGTATCAGAACTAATTATTCAGTGCAGTTCATCTCTGTATCCATTTTGGTTATTACAGGTTATACAGCACAGCAGTAGTGCCAACCTTCTTTCTAAATTACGTCTAAATGTATACAAATATTTTTCTTCTTAGTAGAGGATCCTAACAGTTTTATTTTATCCATTGCTACCCAATTTTTATATTTATTTCTAAGGGAATTAATTATTTTTCTTAGCTAAAAGAAAAAAAGAAAAAAGAGAAAAAATAGGGGTGCACTTTCTGTTCAAGATCCAGTTGTGATGTTCAATGCCAGATTAATCAAGAGCAATGTCTAAAAGAGGGTACATGCATGTACATTTTTTCACATACACTTCCTTTGGTGTATCTAACTGAGAGCTGCAGAACAGCTTGTAAGGAAGATGATGAACCTGCCACTTTTTATGTTGATCACAGAATGGCATTTATGTTGGAAGGCCTCTCTGGACAACACCTAGTTCAACCTTATGCTCAAAGCAGTGCTGATTTGAAAATAAGATCAGGTTGCTTACAATCATATCCATTTGAGTTTTGAAAATCTCTAAGAGGAAGGCTCCGCAGCCTCTTCAGACAACATGCATCGCCATCACTCTAAAGTGCTTTTTCCTTCTATCAGGATTTCCCTTGCTGCAGCCTGTAAATTCAGTATTTCAGGAACAAGCCCACTTTGATTGGAATTGCATCCCTTGCCCTTTTGCCATGCACTTAAGTGTCTGGTTCCAGCTTTTTGGACCACTTTAATTAGTTCATCCACCTTTAATTATTCTTGCAGGATAAAAAAAATCAGCTCCTTCTGCTTCTTCCTACATTGCATGTGATCCAGACTCCTGACAAACTTAATAGCACTCCTCTGGACGGCAGTTTGTTTGTGTTTTCTACTGGGAGCCACAAAACTGGACAGTGCTTCAGATTTGACCTCATGAATGCTGAGTGGAAGGAATAAGCACTTCACTTCAGCTGTTGTTTATGTTCTTGTTAACACAGCCCAGTAGGCAATTATCTTAAGCACGCATTGCTGACTTTTTCAGTTTCTAGTCTACCAGGACTCATAGGTCCTTTTCTGAAGAGCTATTTCCTTAGCCAGTCTGCAGCCTGCATTAGTGCAGAGAGTTCTGTCTCACATGCAGGATTTTCACACGTCTGCTAAATCCACGAGGAACCTGCTAGATTCATTCCCCCATCTTACTGAGATTCTTCTACGTGACAACCTTGACCTTCCACATATTAATGAATCACCTCTACTGGTTGGGCTAAGTGGGCGTTCTGACCCATGAACCAAATGCCCAAAGCAGAAGTGAATACACATGGTAAAATTATCTTTTTTTTTCTAGGTTTTAAAGAACAGAATCTTCATCTATTATTGCTAGATTAGCTTTTTGGACATTTCCAACACTTCAAGTGTACACCTTGTAATCATTGTTGAAGTCCTGGACAGGTGTATACCTATCAACTCTTTGGTTTGAGAAGACTTCCTAAATCCTAAGAGATGATCCTGTTAATAAAGCAAGTGTACTTTCTTTATCCAAGAAGAAATGCTCCTTGCAACGCTGTCAGAGATAATGCCCAGTTAGGGAACATCGGTCATGCTGAGCATGTAACATCCAAGTGACCACAAGTCAATCTCTCCATCTATTAATTTTTAGCATAGAAACTTAATTCTCTTAGCAACCAAAAAAGGAATCAGCAAACATTCCCTTAGCATTATGGATCAGATTCTATCTTGGCTATGCATTTGTAGGTACTATTTTCTCAACATAATATTACCTGGTCTTGGGAGTGTGCTGGCCCTATCTATACTTGCTTAGTCCTATATCTTGTGTAAAAGTATCTTATGAACAGTGAGTAAGCATTTTTCCCAGTTTAAAAGTTAACTTTTTTTTAGTTTAAAAGTTAACTTTTAAACTAAAGTTAACAAATATGTTGAATTATTTCAGAACTGTAGAGCTACCCTCAACATTCTGAACTTAAAAAATAGCTAACCTAGAGCTTATGAGTCAGGATTAAAACAAGGATAGGGGCAGACAACATTATTGTGTTGAGCCATCTGACCAGGAAGACCATATGGATGAGGCCCTCTATAGTCATTATGGATCAGCCTCCTGTTCACAAGCCCTGGTCCTCATAAGGGACTTCAAGCACACTGCTATCTCTTGAAAGGACAACAAAGAAAGGCATAAATACCCCAGGAGGTTCCTGGAATGCAGCGATGAAAACGTCTTTGAGTGATAGAAAAGCCAACAAGGAGAGGTGGTACGCCAGGCCTGGCTCTCACCAGCATGGAGAGACCGGTGGGGAATATGAAGCTCAAGAATGACTTTGTCACCATGAAATACTGGTCTTCAAGATCCTTATGGCCATGATTAAGTGCACTGTGGATTTCAGGAGAGCAGAATTTGGGCTCTTCTCTTTAGTTGTGTATCATGGGATAGAGCCCTGGAGGGAACAGGGGCCCAATAAAACTGGTTAATATTCAAGGATCACCTCCTAGGAACTCATGAGCGATGCGTCCCATCAAAGAGAAGTTGAGCACAAAAAAGATGGCTGCATCGGTGAACACACAGATCCTGGAAAAATATAGCACAAAAAGGAAGCTACAGAGATTGGAAGCAAGTACAAACAGCCTGGAGGAATACAGAGCGATTTTCCAAGTAGATAGGAAAGGTGAAACCCTGGGGGAATTAAACCTGACTATGAACATCAAGGGGAACAAGAAAGCTTCTATAGGTGTCTGTGATAAAAGATTATAGGAAATGCAGGTCCTCTTGGGAAAGAAATGAGACCTGGTTATCCAGGGTATGGAGAAGGCTTAGGTACTGAATTACTTTTTTATTCACTCTTCACTGGCAATTGTTCCAGCCACACCACCCAAGTCACAGAAGGAAAAGGCAGGGACTGGGAGAAAGAAGAATCTCCCACTGTAAGAGAAAATCAAATTTGAGGCCATGAGCCTGAAAGTGTACAAGCTCATGGGACCTGACAAGCTGCATCTGTGGGTCTTGAGGGAACTGGTGGAAGAGCTAGCTAACTTCTGAAACATGCAGCTTTCACAACTATCATTCCCTGTCTGAAATTCATAACAATTTTCTTAATTAGTGATTACTATCACATCTGTAAGTATTTTCAATAAGTATATTTAGCATATTTTAAATTAGAAAATGAAATAATATTTTGAATATAATAAACTATGTTATTATTTTTTCAAATGCTTTATATGTTAAAATTTTTTGTAATTTAAATTCTAGATTGCTAGAATTATAAATAAATGTGTGAATGATCCTATTTATCCAAACTATGGGCAGAGTCTTCAAGACATGAAAGTATTAAGTTCATATTCTCCTAACCTAAGAGCAATATATTAAAATCTTCCTATTTTGCACTTCATTTTTCTTACTGAGGTTAGAAAGTTCAGCACAACCCATCAAATCAAAGAGGAAAGTGATTTTTAAACTAAGATGTTAAAAAACTTCTCTATCAGACACATATTATAAAATATCTAAGCATTTTGGGGCAAAACCACTGCATCAGATGGAAAAGGGAGAGTCAAAAAGTCAAACCAGGCAGATATAAACAGCTAAGCCTAATTTAACACCATATGTGAGCTGAGAAATACTGACATGTCATGAAAAGAAAATGCCTGAGGAAGTCTCTTTGAATAGAAGTCACTTTACTTCCCAGTAGTGACTCACTCACTAGAGTTTCATAAGGTTTTTACTTCATTATCTCCACAGTGAAGGATTTTAAAAAAAGATTGTTGGTCTTAATACACTAGGCACCTAGTATAGTAGAATTTCTAATTTATGAAGACTCTAGATTCTGAATTCTTTAGTGCATGACTCATAAAATGAACTCCAGTGAAATCCTCATCCTGCTTTTGTGTAGGTAAAGTGAAATCAAGATATATTTTTTTCAAAATATGACTGAATTGTCATACTCTATTGGAAGTTTTCTGTGCTTACTATTCTTTGTAATTCTGACATGAAAATGGGCAGAAATGGTCAGAAAGACACCTTAGAAGAGCATCTTCACTGCTTACAGGCATGCATAGTATTAGCTGCTTCTTATGCCTCTCTTCCTGAAATTCTTTTGAGGAAGACAGAAGTTATGTTGCTATGATACTTATGCTGTGATAATGTCTAACTTGTGCTTTTTCTTTAAATCTTCTAGTAACCAAGGTCCTGACTTTTAAATATTTTTTTAAAGTTTTGCTATTATCAAGAGAGGAAAATATCAGAATAAAACTTGCAAGTTACCAATGTTTCCTTTTTTTTTTTCATCCCTTCTTGGCAGGACTGATGCCTCCCCAAAATTACTAGAAAACAACTTACTTCCAGAAAATATTCTGTGCAGCTTTTCCTCTACAATGCTATTTGCTGCAGAATTTCCTGCAGAATTTCTTCTGCTTCTAATATTTTTTTTTTCCTCAAAGTGAAAAACCTGGATCTTTGGTGCAGTTCAAGCCATATATTATCTCAATTAAGAAACACTTTCTTGAAAATACTTTAAAAATACATATTTTTATGTATTTAATATATATTATCTGTATATTTTATATATTTATATAGTTATATTTTTATTTTAATAGTTGTCTGTATATTTAAATTCTAGTCACTACATTACTGTTATTTGATTTGCAGAAGTCAGGTAACCATATGATTAAATATCTATTCCAGTGTGATCTAAGTAAAGGACTTTGCATGACAAGGCTTAACCAAAGAAAGGGACATAAAACTAGGATGTTCAAAGATATGCTGGAGAGTAAAAAATTATTTGTCTATCTTAAAAGAAAAATATTTTCAACAAGCTTGGAGAAATCAATGAAAATATCCTCATAAATTTATGTTTTCATTAAGCATTATGAATATCATGTAACTTTCTACAGTGATATTTTAAAATGAAAATGGGAAGTAATTTAAGGAAATAAATATTTGCAATCAACATGTAAAAAAACAATTATAGCAGATTTCTGATTAGAAAAAATATAAATCTGATTTTTATGAAGATTTTGAGGAATAAATAAACACTATTATAGTGATTTTTTTGTCTGGTTTGTCCTTTTTTCATTAATTCCTTCATTATCAAAATAATCCTTACCACATTCTAATAGACACATTTCTCTTTCCAGCCACTTCTGACTATTTGTAAAACATCATCTATTTGTTAGTTTCTTCACATAAATAGCCAAACTTTATTTATTTTTCAGTCCCTTACATATTCAACACCAATTTTCCAAAAGATCCTGCTCAAAACTAAAATAAACCCACCAAACTTTATCATTTTTACATGCTAAATTTAAATGTATTCTTTCCTATTATATTTTGTAGAGGATGGCAAATTATCAATAAAGTAAAGCTTGTAGAGAGAAAAAAAAGAGGTAAGATATTTCAAGTTTTAGTGTTCTAGAGCTATCAGTAATCACATACCAGCAGAAAAATATTCAGCAGTCAGTACCAGAGAAAATGGATAATGATATCTATTTATCTACTCATATTCTACTACATTTGTAGAAAACTAACATCTGTTACCTGCTTGCTCCAATTAGCTGCAAACCTCAGAATATTAGACAATAAATTTTAACCAACAAACATGCTTGATTCTGCTTCTGCATCATGTAGAATGTGTACACAGAGAAACAAAATGTAACAGAGATTGCTTAAAGACCAATATAAGAGACATATTTTGGGGTTTTTCTTCATTTTTTGTGTTGGTTTGTTTTTTGCAAAAATGGAGGCTCACTAGGAAAAATCAAAAAATTTTTCTTTTTTTTTTCATCAGACTGCATTACAGCAAATAGGCTGGTTACCCAGTAATAGTGCAAAACAAATGCTTGCTATTGAAGTGACAGTGACAGAACAGAATTCTTCTGAGATTAAAGGAAACTCACATATCAGCTTTCTTTCTCTGACTGATTTTTAGACATTAGAATGTAGTAGACATAATTTTATTTTTCACCCAGTATCTGAAATGGTGTTACCCATGAGTATATAAGTAAAGTAAGAGATAATGGCTCAACATCTTTAACATGTAAACTTGATTAAAAAAGAAGCAGAAAGAGATAGTGTGGAAAGGAGCTTTCAGTCTTGGATGGGATTACTGATTAAGTTGCTAAAGATTAGTTTTGGGATAAAACTTGGTTAATAGATTCATTAGTTATAATGAGATAATACACTGTAACAATGAAAGCTGATAATGACAAAATTAGGTGCTATTATTAAAACAGAACATCAAGAAATACCAGTATGACATGGAACTAAAACAATAAAAATGACCTGAAATTCAATTATAAATAAATTAAATACAAATTCAAAAAAGGGAAACCATCCTCAGGATTAATAACAATAATTTTTACCATGCTTAGTAACTCACCTGCTGGAAACAGAAGATGAAGGGAAAGTGTAAGATTATTGTCTGATCATCGTTTCCCTTTGCAGCTCTTGCAGGATGCACCTGTTTGGCAGGAAAGTGCAATTCTATGATGTAGGTGTTAAGTTTCAGAGTAGGGCTCCAGAATAGACAGAAAAAGATTTACATAATTTTTAAAAGTTTTGGAGACCTTTTCTGTCATGCTTCTTTCAAACAATCTGCTCAATTATTATTTAATTTCCCTGGAAAATGAAGTTTTTAGGACAGAAGTGGTAAGAAATTATGAAAAATTGTCAGACATTCTGAAAAACTTTCCAGTATGAGGATGCATTAATAAATGACTGACGACAGACTAACTATATAAATAGTTCTTATTTAGTTTAAGCACTTTATGAAAATAATATTTTGTGATAGTGATATAAAAGGATGAAAGAGCCAAACCAAATAACCTGGAATATATTCTCCTTCTGTAGTCCTGTGCCCATAAATTTCATTAGGCTCTTTGAACACTATTATTACTGTCTTCAACTCTACCTGAATTAAAAAAACAAAAAAACAACAAGAAAAAAGCAAAAAAACCAAACAAACAAAAAGGTAAGCTGTGATTCTTTAACAACATTTTGAAAAAATTGCAATCAGTGAACATATGAAATATTGTTTTAGCAACTTCCATGATACTCCTGTTGACATCACATTAAATGACATCGGTAAAACATACAATAATTTTTATGATGTATTTGAATCTTTTCTATAATGTGTGCATAAATAAATATACATGCACACATGAAATAGACACACACACAAATAATTATATATCAATACAGGAGCAACTATAGATGCTTTTAACTTATCTTGCTGTTTCAAACAGCCTGATGGAAAACTTTTCCAAAGCAGCAAGCAATCTTGATTCATTATGGAGTTGTTACGGTGTGAAAAAATGGTGTACATGAGCTTCTTCTCCAAATCTTATTCATAATCCTGTTCATAATGAAAAATTTTTTAAATTAACTTCTCTTACTGTTAGATTTCTACTAAAAGAACTGTTCCATAACAGTAAAAATTATGTTTCAGCACTGACTTCAATTGGAGGTAGAAGTCTACATACTTTATTCAGATACAATCTAGGTGTTTTACCACCTGCCACATAGACTGTTCACAAGGGACTGTGCTCAAGAGGCCTTTCACATGTTCAAATATTTTAATGTTGCAATTTCAGCAATGTAGAGAAACAAAAACATTCTTTTCTTCTGCAGAGAGCAGAAGAAATACATTCTTGTAGGAAAACATATCAAGATCTAATTTGTGCCATGTTCCCTGGTGTTCTTGTAGTTGATGATCTGTCAGTATTTTCATGTATCATATTAATTTTATTTTCAGATATTTATAAAACAGGTCAAAAGATTTACCACAGCCTGAAATAAAATAAAAACAACCCAAAGTTTCAGGAAAAAGCCTCAGTGAAGCAATTTAGATATAATATTGTTAAAAAAGATTACTCAGACAATTTTGCATGAACATAACCCTCTAAAATATAATTCCAATTATTTTCAACACAGGTTGATTTATTGAAATGTACCCTAGATTGGAAAAAAAAAGCAAAAAAAAGACACCATATGAGTGACTCAATCACTTAGATGGGGGCTGAGCTAAGGCTCAACACTCAGAGTAAGAGTGCTTCTGAGATTCTTGGGTGCTCTATTAGATACTCAGATATTTTAAACCATAATGTAGGTTTTTGTTGAGAAAAATATTTGCAGCAAAAGCTAACTACCTTTGCAATCAATTTTCAATTAAATTAATATCTTTGACGTTCTGAAACACAAAGCCATCCATCAAGTCAAACAGCCAAAGTTCTGAACAGTTTTGAAGTTATTAAAAGGACAAAATGGCAGGTAGACATTTGTATGGAATTAGCCTTAGCCTTTCCTATCAATAACAGAATCAAACAATGCAGGCAAAATCCCTCTATCCCATTTTTAGCAGTATTTGTCACATTAGGATGAAGATTTCATATGAAGTCTGTGAATTAAAACAGTCCAGAAGACAGGAATGGGAGGGAGAAGACAGCAGTGAACTGCAAAATACCCTGTATTATCTGTGAACTGCAAAATGCCCCTGCAGGAAGAACATTGCACTGGGTCTTTAGAGCCACAAGATGACATGAAAAGAGAAAGGCAATAAAATGTGATGGGCAGGGCTCTCTGTAGGCACTTTTGGTTGCCAAGGAACTCTGCAACGTTCAGAGTTCCCTTGGGAACATTTTAGTCACTCATTTAACATAAGCTGTGGATAGTGTGATGAGCAACAGTGTCAAAGCTGTGCTGTCAGGGGGTTTGTTCTCTCACCTATAATATTGTACCTCCTGCCTCTGTCAGTAGTCTGGCCTCCACAATACAATAAACAGTAAATGGAAGAAAATACACCTATTCTAAAAAAAATATTATTTTATAGTCTGTTACTGATTTCCAGTATTGATCATTGGTAAATTGAAATAATGTATACTCCTGAAGGTATTATTTTTAAAATAATTTACCTATTCATCAGCAAGTAGTTAATGCATCAAAAATAAACAGATTACAAATATTTTTGGTTTTGTAGGACATAATAAAACAACCATAAAAAATAGAATGATCTAAAATACAGGATTATTATCTTAAATAACAGGAATTAGATTCTGCATAACAATATATTAATTCATTTTTTGAGATAAATTTTTAAAAAACACAATTCAAAATTAAGATAGGAAATAATTGATGCAAGCTGAACCTTTTGGTTTTCAAAATGATGAGTGGTTGAATTAAGGTTAAAATTTTTGTTTATTTTTTCACCTTTTATCCCTAAATCAACTAATAACTTTTAACAATAACGCAATTTTGCAAAACACATAGAAGTACCAAAGGATCTTAGAGCAACCAATCCCAAAGCATTTGGGGGAGTAAAATACAATTAACAAATAATATAATAATTTTTATTTTATTTACATCAGAGAATATTTCTGTAGGTAGATATAGTTCTATATCACATTAATAAAAGTTAAGGGTCTCACAACAGGGTTCCTGTGCAATTATTTAGCCTCCCAAGTGTTATGAAGCACTAAAAGAGTAAATATAATTTTATTACAAATTTAGAAAAATACACCTCAAGGTACGATCCCAAAAAACCATGTGGTCAATCCCTCTTCACGAAAGTGAGATTTTTTTTATATCAAACTTGAGAGCATCCAATTAATCTTCCCTTAAAATCCTATCTAAGGATATTTCTCTGCAATGTCATGTAGCCTACTGCACTCTGGACCAATATTACAATTAGACCATTTCCTCTTACTATCAGACTGAAATACTGAAACACTTTTTTTTTTTCTTCATTTAGCAAGGTGGTCTCTCTTTCTGCAAAGACATCTCCTTTGTAAGGACAGGTTACATTACAGCAGCAAGGCCAAGTGAAAGACCCAACACCTGGGTGGAGGTAACCCTTGGTATCAACACAAGCCGGGGAATAAACAGACTGACAGCAGCCCTGCCTTGAAGCACTTGAGGGGGCTGGTGCATGGATGGGAGACTGGACATGAGCTGGCAATGAGCTCTTGCAGCCCAGATAGCCAATTGTGTCCTGGCTGCATCAAAACACATGCGACCTGCAGGCCAAGGGAAGTGATTCTGCCTCTCTGCTCCTCTCAGGTGAGACCCCACCTGCAGTACTGCCCCCAGCTCTGGGGTCCCAAGCACAGGAAGGACATCAATCTTTGGAGCAAGAGGAGGGTCACTAAATTCATTAGAGGCTGGGAGAGGCCATGTTTCCTGTGAGGACAGGCTGAGAAAGCTGAGGTTGTTGAAAGTGGAGATGTGAAGGATCCAGGGTGACCTATCTGAAGCCTTCCAGTACCTAAAGGAAGCCTGGAAGAAATCTGCAGTGGGATTGCTTACAAGGGCATGTAAGAATAGGACAAGAGGGAACAGCTTTAAACCAAGTTGAGATGATATGTTAGAAATAAAATCTTTCCTGTGGTTGGTAGGACACTGAAACAGCTAGCCCAGAGAAACTGGACGTCTCATCCCTGGAAGTGTTCAAGGCCAGGCTGGATGGGCCTTTGAGAAACTTGGTCTAATGGATGATGTTATGGATCTTGGCAGGAGGGTTGCAATTTAATGATCTTTAAGGTCCCTTCCAGGTCAAACTTTTTAATGATTCTGTGATTTAGGAAGGTTATTCTTATGCTCCCATTTTTATCTCAGTTTGTACATCCTCCTTTCTTCCAGACAGTCCCAGGCATGAGAGTGCGAGTCCCATTTGCTCATTTAGAACACATGGGATATGCCCAACAAAAATAATAATTCCTTTTTGTACTGTGCCAGTGACCAAATGCAAACAGAAATGTTATCCTCCATATATGATGCAAAATACTTTTTAAGTCCAAGTGAATCTTGGGATGTAACTGCCTTTTTTTCCCTCTGCAATACATAAAATCTTGTCTAATTTATGCCCGCACTGCAGCTGTACTTTATTTTCAGCATTATTATTTCCTATAAAATTTAATTTCATATTTGTACACATTTTGTTTGTGGTTCTTATTTGTGGCATTTATACTTTGTTTTTATAGATGATTTCAGGTCATTTTTCCTTTTCTCCAAATCAAGCTGAATTCTGATCTTCTAAAGCACTCATAACCCCTCATATCTAGCACCATCTGTACACATTATTATATATCAACATCTAAATAATGACCTAAAATATTCAATAAAATCAGTCATAGAAAAATGTGCCTCACTTGAAATTCTTCCAACAGCCAGTGAATCAATAATTCTAAATATTAAATGTTGGTTTTCATCTAACTGTACACCAATTTTGTACCAAGAAAATATGAACCATACTTTGTGAAGTTGCTCATAAGAGTGTGTTATATAGTCCCTAAATCTTACTATGGCCTTGGTAAATATTGTAGTCTTTTCTTTCCCCTTATTCACTGCACTATTAGCATAAAGAAAAAGAAACTGGATTGATATGATGTGTTATTGATCAATACAAGGTGCTTTTTACCACTTCTAGTTATTATTAATATTAGTGATTAATTTAATTTATAATAACTAAATACTGCTCTGCTCCACAGACAGAAAACAATGCTCTATTTTTTCTTTTTGTCTTCTATTTTTTTTGTCTCTTTCTAATTTTAAGTGTGAATTTCAGAATGAAATACACAGACATGATTAGAAGTGCAGATTACTTCAATATTTTTAAAGTAAGGTCTATTCCTTTAGTTCCTCAGTTCATCAAACACTGAAGACTTGAACTCAAGTTTTCCTCAGTGTCTTCTTTTCATATTCTGGCCTACAGTCCTATTTCTGTGCTAAGATTAGTGTTGTAATGTGTTTGGACACAATTAGATTCGCAAGGACTGAAGAGAATTCTACTTAAACCTCCTTTGTTTAAATCATAATTTGTTCTCTTTCCCATAAGTAATTAACCTATATATTTTACTTTGTTCTATAGTACATTCATAAAAGATTCTTTTTATCTTTTCCTTTCACTACAAAGAACTCATTTTGTCACTTAGTTTTTCTAATTTTATCCTTTTTTTTGTAGAAGTACATTACATAATGAAGGCTATACACTAAGGAACAATGAGTTATGAAGAGCCACATAGTGTAAATGTAATTAAAAACCGAACTATTTAACTGGACTTTCCATTTGAGTAGGATGATGGAAGATTTGTCTGTGAAAACAGAGTAGATTCAAAGAGAATAGAAAGAAAGAAATATATTTGTAGAAGAATACACATTCAAGAAAATTTCTGTTATGTACAGTAGCAAGCAGCAGTCTGAAATCTTATTACTCTTCTGTGAACAAGTATCTGTGAAATTTATGAGCAAATATCATCAAGTTCATTCTTCTTTTTCTCCTTGTAACTGATGAACATGCCCTACTGCTACATTCCTTTGAAGAACAGATGTCTGTGGCTGATGGAAAGTTTCCAAAGAGTAATAACGTGATGGTGGTAACTGTTATATTTCATAGGCAGACAGGGTCATGTTCAGTCCATGCTCCACGTCTGTGTGAGAAATTGCTAACACAGCACTTATCACTAATCTCTGTGTTAGCAAATGATGCTAAGGTTGGTACATTTGCTCCTGCTCAGTGCTTTGCAATCTCTGCTCTTTGTTCTTGGAGGGTAAACACACATGGAGCTCACATGTAAAAACATATGTGACAATTGTTAAAGGAGATATGACTAGTGATACTGTTATAGTGTATTAGATAATCTTTGAAGGGTAACTATTAATATTAACATTAACTAAAACTTCTTATCTTCCCCTTCTTTTTTAGCTAGACTTTAAAACAAACAGGGTACATCATAGAAGGTAATTAAGAATTTTACTGATATTAAATTGTTGAACAAGAAATTACATGAAAATATATCTCTATATGTACACCCCTTTATTAACTGCTTGGGATTTATTTTGTATGGTCAATGGAATATCCTTATGGTTATAGATATAGTAAGCCATCCATATTACAGGCATCAATATATTCTTGAGTGAATGATTCAAAACCACCCAAAATCAGACTCAATAGGGTGTAAAAATACTCAAAGAGAGCTTTCTTTAATCAGCATGAAATCCTGAAAGAGAAAGCAGACCAACTAATGAAAAAAAGCTGTGAAATATGAATACAAAACAGATCAAATACTGAATTTCCTAATCCAGTGCAGAAAATTTCTACTGGAAGAGATAAGAAAAAAATTAATGTTTTAAAATTAAACTCCTTCAGTTCTTTATACTTTATAAAAGGAAATGGGTATATTTTCAACCACTACTTCCAGTGAACCATGAATTTTTAAAATTATTTGACTTGATGCATATTTCTTGGGATAACCTGTTGTTACACACCATTAAAAAAGAACATTGTGTTTCCTTGCATAATACCCCATGCTGACATAACACTGAACAATTTATCATTCTGATGAACCTTCACAACTGAGAATTTTGAGAAACTGGTTCACTGGAAACCAGGATTTAAACAATCATAATTTATTTTGTTAACCTTTGCAGTGCCATGGTTTTGTGGTTTTTAATATAGTTTAAACCTTCTACATGAATTTCACATATTTCTTCTCAGAAAGTTATTCTCTATTTAAGAATACAACTATTGAAATTGTGTAATATATAATTTATACTTCAACAGTTATTTCTGCTTTGAAGAGGTACTATGGAAACACTTTTAAATTTAATTGGGTCTAAAAACTAATCAATAGAATTGGTATTTTCATGATTGCCACAACATACTCTCATTTCCAGTCCAATCTGGGACAGTGCAGGGGAATGGTGTTGTCAAACCTGTAAGTGTACAGCACACTGACTCCCATGACACTCAAAGCCAGCTTGCAACAAATTAAGTTTGTAAGCTTTGCACATGTTGGCTCACAGACTCCTCAACATTCCCAGCTCCCTACATGGGGAAGTACCCTGATGGCATTAAAACCTCAGTGTCTACTGCACTGAGTACGGCAGGAGCAGCCTCCGCAGTGAATATTTTAAAATCTGATAAAGATGATCATCTCATTAAAAAGTTATCAGGAGGAAAGATGTGGAAGACCTAAACATTATGTTGCTTGATATCTTTCTAGAATTTTTTTTTAATCTGACCTTATAGCATCTAATTATCTTAATTCTAGCCTGGAATTTGTTAGTCACACTTTTGTCTTGAAAAAAATGAATTCACCTATGCTGATTGTCAGGCAGCCATAGTTTTAGAATATGGTAATTTCCTACAAGTCCTTTTTAAAGGGAAACTCAAAATGTGTGTCAGCTGGTAGAAAATAAGGAACTTAAAAATAAAATGTTGCATCAGCCCAAAAAATCTTGCTAATCAGTAATATTCATATTGAGAAATATTAGAGATTCAGTTAAATACTTAATCTAGGAACTACAATCAGTAATGCCAGTTAACCTAGCACTTTACTGATTTAATTTAGGACTAGAAATAGGGGGGTTTATTATTTTTTCAATTTTCTTCCTCCACAACCTACTGAGAAGGGGGGGTGATAGGAAATTTTGATGTGCATCTGGTGCCCACCCAAAATCAATCCACCACACTGGCTCAGACCAGTCCTGATTCAAATGTATTCTATTTTATCTATATTATCTGTCCATACCTCATAAAAGATTATAACACATTGATGTTCTTGTCTTTTATTTATAGACACAAAATACACTTTAATATTATTTTCAGTCATGATGTTTTTCTAAATGCAATGTTCATAGTTCTATTGGCCCTGCAATGATTAATTACCTACATTTGTTCTTACTTTCAGTTTAATAAATGCTTTTATGAGCTGTTCCTCTCCCAGTAGTCTGTCTCCTGGGCATAGTTTTTTACATGTCCCTATCTTCCTCCAACTGACATTAGTATTACCATTCTCTCTATTTTTTCCTTATACATTTTCCTTTCTGGAAGTAAAAGCAAATCAATTCTGCTGATTCTCACTTTTTATTTCAATTAGTTATTTAAAATAAATTAATTATTAACTAGTTTTGGGAGTCCCAGGGTCATTTCTGGTTTTGTTCAGTGGCCATTAATATAAAATGCATGAACAATCTTGACAGCAAGACTGACTCTAGATATTTTAGAACAGCAGGTAAGTAGATGCTGAACAGCTCAGTAATATTTAAAAGTTGGAAAAGAAACTGAAATAGAGAATTTGTTACTGTTTTACACAAAAGAGTGGAATTTAGAAATATAAACCGTGTATAAAATGTTAGATTAGAACTATCTAAACTTTTAAAGTGTGTAGCTTTTAAATCTAAGTAAAACTGTAATTAGCTACTCTTCCACAAGATTTTTTGCTTTACAGTACCCAAGGTTATGGACTTACTAGGTCTGATAAATTACAGATGACAACAATTTGATCTACATTTATCACAGAATCACAGAACGACAGAATGGTGGCAGCTGGAAGTGGCCTCAGGAGATCATCTAATCCAACCCCCCAGTAAAGCAGGTACACATAGAGCAGATTGTATGGAATCACACCCAGGTTTGTTTTGAATATCTCCAGAGAAGACTCCACAACCTCTATGGGCAGCCTGTTCCAGTGCTCTGACACACTCAATATAAAGACATTTTTCCTCATATTCATATGGAACTTCCTTTGTTTCTGTTTGTGCTTCTTGTCCCTTGTCCTGGCCTGGGCCAGAGTGCCATGAAAAGAGTCTGGCTCCACCTTCTTCACACCCATCCTCAAGATATTGCTTAGTATTGGTAATATCTGCTCTCAGTTGTCTCCTCTTCAGGCTAAACAAGCCCAGCTCTCTCAGTCTTTTTTCCTAAGAGAGATGTTACAGTCCCCCAAATCACCTTTTCCAGTAGTTCCTTGTCTTTCTTGGAGAGGGGAGTTCAGAGCTGGACACAGTCCTTCAGATGTGGCCTCATTGGGGCAGAGCAGATGGGGAGGATCTTCCCCAGACCTCCCCAACCTGCAGCACACAGTCACTGTTATAACTCTGTATTGGCCACATAATAATTATATGCCATATAATAAAACATACTACATACTAGAATAAGAAATAGACCACTTGTGTATTTTACAAACCTGCAAAATACACAAGTGGTCTATGCAAACACGATCTGGATAATATGAGTACCGGACTCAGTACTCATAGAAAAGTAAGCAGAATAATAAATATCACTATATTCTGAAATTAAAGAACTGACCGTTTTATTATCATAAAGAGCTGACAATACACAAGTTAATAGTATAAAGGGAAAATACTACAGTACTTAACCTGTGGTGGAACCATCCTTGAATAATGGCAAATTTATCCACTATCTATCCATGTATCTATTCAGATTTTTGTCCTATTTTAGAGAGGAACTTGTTACCTCCAATTTAGCTACTCATTTTTTCAGTTAGATTTTATTTCTTTGTGCTGTTTGAACATTGCAATTATGCTATAACTAAAGAAAACTGGAAGATGAAAAGAGAGACATTTGTCAAAATTTAGAAATTAATGTTTTGCATTACAGTCTATTTATGGAGAATGAAAGGGGAGGAAAATATGTGTTAAAAAGGAGTTAAACACTGAAAACTCACTTACTAACTTTCCTCCTGAGAGCTTCTATTTGCAGACAAATATTTGCCTGATTGTGACATGTATATCTACTATAGTACTGCCTAGTGGATACTCCATCAAATATTTTCAGCTTCAGTTAAAATCAATATGTAGCTAATCTGTATTATGATTCACTTTTAAGTGTGGAATTTACAAAAAGTGAAATGAATGTAGATAAAATATTGTTGACTCTGTGTAATAGATTTTTAAAAAGAGATATGTGTACATTTCCTTTGTTTCACTGTCACAGGGTCTTGAGCAATCATCCACTGAAGTCAATCATTGAAGTCACTGACTTCAGCAGGGCTGGAGCACACAGCTGCTTTTCTTGGAGAATTTTATGCAGCAAGTCTTGTTCATTGGTGTCACAGCACACAGGATAACACACATGAACAGCAATTTCAGTGCATCTGGAAACTTTTGCATTGGATGTGGCTTTGTATCAGGGCGGAGACTTGGCCCAAGGCAGTATAGGTCCTGAGACAGAACACATAATTCTGAAATAATCTCAAGTATAAAATAGAAGTAAACAGAAAAATAAGTAAGACTGATAAATTGCAAAACAACAAACAAAAGGACTCAGTAACTGCACACTTGCAGCAGTCTTTTAAAATAAGACAGATGTCTATCCAGTCTAATGATAGCTATGAAGCACAAACAAACATTTAAACTGAATTTTTTTTAGGCTTTGATGTAGATTTTTTTCTTTCTTGTAATAGAATTTAGTTTTTCCTGTGTTTTTTATGTATGGATTATTTAACAAAATTACTATAAATACATTTTATTTGCCTAGAGACAAATAAATGTCATTTCAATGAATGATTAAAATTTGCTTTAAAGATCTTAAGTTTGTTGTAAGGTTCTCAAACTGCCTTTCATTATACTCATAGACATTCTATTAATCATTTTGTTGAATATTCTTTATTAATTGCTTTGATCTGATATATAAGTTTTATCAGTGTTAAATGTAGGTGGCTGGGAGGCACTTAGACTGACAAAACTATCATACTTATATGCTTTTTTAGTTCACCTTTGAAAGGTTATATTTAGTCATCAGACTTTATATATTTTTCTCACATTTTAAAATTATATGTATTTGACATTCCGTGTTCAAATTCACTGTCATAAGGATCTTCCAAACCATCTTTTAAATTCTGGAAGTACAGCCTTAGATATCAGCTAAGATCCCTTGTTTGGAATGGAAAGAAATGTTGCATCACCTGTTTCTTACCTTTTACAGTCCGGGGTTACTTACTGTAAAGAAGAAGAAATTAAAACTTGCAAATTTTAGGCTGAAGTATTAAAAAAATCTGGTGATTTAAACCCCAAACCTGAATATTTTGACTATTTGTGTACATTTCCAGCAAATAATTAGACAGGTGAATGTCACGGATAATGCATCCCAGCAGTGCAGGCACTTAAGGACTAAGGAAAATCTCTGGTAACATGTAATACTCAGTTTTGATCAAGTGACTGAAAATAACAATTTTTAACATAAAATTCATCATTTATTTATGAGGTGCCATTAGTGAGAGCCACGTTTATCAGATAGAAAGAGGAGGTACTAGCTTCTGGTTGCTTACTGCTTTAATATTCATGACATAAATGCTTAATTTCATAATTGTATAATTTCAAAGGTAGCAAACATAAAATACTGTAGATACACTTTTCTTATCCGCAGTTTAAAATATTAATCAATTATCAATTGAATTAAACATGAAAATTCCAGGTTCTTCTGTATTTCGTAGTCATTCTGTTTCAGTCAACACATTCCTTAACCAGGTGTGTGAATCTTCCTTTTTTTATCATGTTGACTTCCTTCAAAGTTATGGTTAACTCTGTTATTTTTGAGGAATATTGATGAGTGTTAAAGAAAATTTGTACTGAGTGAACATTTCTACAGTACTGCTCTCTATCACCCAAGAAGAAGTAATTTTTAAAAGTAACCTCATAAAATAGTGGTTTAAGAACTTTTAAATATAATTTGGCAACTCTGCATAATGTTTATTTTTACTCTACTTTACAGATAATATCCTATTAACATTACTCAATGTTACTCAAACTTGTCTTCAAAAGAAAAAGTCACAGCCTTTCTTTCGATAGCTTTGTTAGAGATAAATGAGAAAAGAAAATAAATTCTTGCATAGTAAATGTAAAAATATTCCAAAATATCCTTAAAATTGTATAAAAGTATAACACTAAAAATATTGTCTTTGCACACTCATGGCCTGTGGTGAGAATTTTTTCTACTTAAATAGAAACAAGTAGAAGAAGCTCAATTACCTTCTTGTTCCAGAGATAAATGAATCCTTCTTGTATCATCATAGGCTCCCCTCTCTTTCTACTCTTGACAATGCAGTGGCACAGAAAGCTTAAAGAGAAGCCCAGAGGACCTATCCACATGTGTGGGCACCCATGGCACCGCCCCAGGTGGGGCTGCTGAGACACAGGAGGCAGATTTCCTTATAGCTGCACAAGTGCACAAATGTGGTCTCTGCTAGTTTTCTGTCTTCTTTTTTTTTTTTTTTTTTTTTTTTAAGGAAATGAACTGAACCAACCTTTCAGTTTCTATGGAATAACTCAGCAACTAAATCCTAGAGCGCTTTGTACCTGGAGCTGTAATCTCATGGGTCTTATTTGGAGCTACAGGTAGGTGTTTACCTTTGAGAAACAGATGCTCTCTTTCTCCCTTCACTTTTTAGTTAGCTCCAAAAGAGATACTGCCTGCTTAACCATTCATCATGGATTTTGAAAATATTTTGTCTGTGGCATCAAAATACTTTCCTCTATCATTGACGTCTCAGTATTTTATCTTGGACATGAATTCCTTTTGGGAGAAAGGGGAACTTGGAGCAGGATATGCTGAGCATTTCTTTGTTTTGATTTTGTCCCAAACTACCAGGGGAAAGATAACAGCAGTTGGGCTCTCACTTTTGAGAAATGAGAGCATAGCTACATCTCGTCTTGACTGGAAATTCCCAAGCATAAGCACGTAAAAGCATCTTTGCCCCTGTGGATAAAATCACAGAGTCCTTTACAAATAACTTATATCTAGCAATGTGACTATTTTACTGATGAATTATCTTTTAAATTTGAACACAGAATAAACCTTTTAAATATTGCTGTGAAATGCAGCACTATGTAAGTTCTGTTAGACACACTTTCATGATATGTCTTGGTTAAAAGGTTGCAGCTTTCCTCAAACAGTGTTGCACATTCAGTTATTCCAATACACAAGGCAGCTGATTCAGGAATGAGATTTGCATTTACCTGCTATGAACTAGGAAGGTTTGCTGGCAATACGTAGCATGGTGCTGGCAGCTGGAGCTGAGGGACGCCCCGGGGGAGAGGCTGCCCCGTGCCAGGCACAGCCAGCTCCAGCCCATTCCAGCAGACACACCACAGGGCACAGCTGAGCCTCTTGGGCAAGCTGATGGCACCTCAGGGAAGCTTGTCTGAGACGGGGCAGAAAACGCCAGACTGGCAGAAGCAGACAGAACAGAGAGGGTGAGAAGCGGCAGAGAGAACACCAGAGTCAGAGAAGGACGTGCTCCATGTGCAGAGCAGGTATTCCACTGCAGCCTGAGTTCAGGTCTCATCTCCTACATACCAGTTAGTCCACCTTGAGGTTCACATACCCACACACAGAATAGTGAACTGAACCACAGAGAAAATGGGAAGAGAGTTTAACAACTTTTGCAAAACTTATAAGTTTAATATTACTGACATAGTGCTTGGCCAAAAAATGTACTGTCAGCATCCTGCTTAAATGTGATATTTTATTCCTCTCTCCCAATTCTCTGCTGTTCCTCCCTGATCCAAATTTCTCCCTCCATTTCCCCACTTTTGGTTCTTCCTCTAAGCACCCCACAGTTGTTTTGCACATTTCCACATTCCTTTTAAAACATGCCCTAACAAGTTTTGCATAATCCACCAGGCCCCTGATATATCCCATAAAAGGTTTATTCATTCCCATGAGTCCCATGGTAATCTAGCTTCCCCCTTCCTATCAGTTACAGGTTATGTTTGAGCTTCTTCATGGGGACACTTGAGGGACTGTGTCAGTGGCTCAGCCATTGGTGGCATGGGAGCTCTTATCTTTGTTATGCTCACTGCTATCTCCTGACTAATTATGTGTATTTACTTACTACTTTTCCTATCTCTTGTTTCTGTTTACTAGTGAGTAAATTACTCACCCAATACTCTCACTCAAACAGATATCCCTGCAACCCAGGGATTCACATACCCTTTGAGTTTCCTACATCTTTACAGAGCTGACTTAATGACTTTAACCTTAATATAAACCAGCTAGGACAAATAAAATGTTAGCACATATAAAATAAAACAGAAAGTGAATGTAAAGCTCTGTAATAATGAACTAAGAAGCTGGTTAAATTCAAACTAGGTGGAGGCTGCTGTCTAACCTCATAGAGTATTTTACCCACTTATTTATATTGGTCTTGATTTAATTTAATCAGATTCAGCATAGGCTTTTCTCTTCAGTAGAGAAAAAGTAGTAAAAATGTGAGTTTTAGTCAGTTTACTGTGCTATAATTTTGATAGCAAAATGAAGACTAATTAAAAGCTTAACCAACATTACATGTTAATTTAGAATAAAAACAATATTAGAATATTTTATACAATAAAACAATAGAATGAGGAAGTAATAGAGAAAAGTATCTCTTAGAACAAAGAATTTCTTAACAGCTGTAGGTTTTCTTTCATATGGTATGTCCACATAATTATGAAATTTAATACTTTGCATTTTTTTAGTACTTTGCATGGTATGAACAAAGACTTCTATTCCATGACCTGCATGTTTGTTTTCTCTAACACAATATAAATCATGGCAGAGATACAGGCATGAGGTGACATTCATTGAACTTTTAAATAGTTTCTTTGTTCTTTTATTTATTTCTTGGATAAAAATCTCACTATATATCATTATCTAGTTCACACACTACATTAAACCTGCTTTCAGAACATGTGTGGTGAAGACATTAAAAGTTGAAAGTTGTTTCGTCCATGTAGGTCCCAATAAATCTCCCTTCTACTTAACTGGATAAAAGTGTTAATTCTGTGGGGAGAAAGTCTTACCTCACATGTGAAGCACTCATTTTGGAGTTCTAATTAGCAAACTTACACTGTTTTGTCCTTGGTATGCAGCGATTGCAGCTAGCATATTTACCAGCACTAGTATACTTCTGAGCTTTAAAGGAGAAATAAAATATGCGAATACTGGGGAAGGATATTATTGGTAGAGGTTTTATTAAGACAGAGAGGAGAGCTGAGAGCAGACACTATGCTTTGTTATTGTGTCCCCCAAAATAACATTTTACAACTACTCAGGCAGAGGAAACTTCATGATGAAAACCGAACTCTGTCTCAGATAATTTACTCTCATATTCATCTTCCCTCACTGCTCCTGTGTCAGCAGACCCAAAGTCTTGCCAAAACAACAAATACAGTCTCCAATGTTTCAAGTTTTCAAGCATCAGGTTTGCAATGCTACTTGAATCTCTGCATCTGACTTGATTTATGTGCAATTCATTTCTATGGACTCGCAGCTGACTGCATGTGCTCAGTGCCCGGCTCCTCCAAGACTCACAAACATGTGTTAAAGCTGTGCCACATCTTCCACACTCAGGGGCCATCCTCTTTGCAAACTCAGCAGAGGGAAAGTGATGAAGGGGTGGAGACCAAACAAAAGTGAAGTATTTTGAAGTGAACATATGCTGAGACATAAATGCATTGTTTCTAATCTACCTATAAAATGAGAACTTTGAGATAAATTAGGAAATGTAAGAAATTCCACCAGGATGCACCTCTAAATAGAAAACTTAAACATATGGTCCTCCTAGCTTCTGGGTATTTAAATTTATTGCAGTGTGCCAACACACACAATATTCAGTTTCCGATAATTATGAAACAGACCATTAACTGTTCTAAACTGTCATATCTCTTGGGATCCAAGGTGATATGTGAAATCATGATAACATAGCTATAGATGTAGGGAAAAAAAAAGATAAAAAATGATAAAATTATTTTAAAAGACTAATTTAGGAAGACTGATTAACAAGATGCAAATACAAGATGTATTAACAAGATGCATTTACACCACATGGGCAGGTAAAGATAAAATTTCAAGGAAATGCTCTGGTTAGAAAAAAATAAGTATTGCTTTCCAGATCAGTATCAAGGAAAGAAGGGTGAGGCAGTGCCAAAGCATAATTTTCCATTAGTGTTCATGCCCAAAGTCTATTTTCAGGGGGCATTCACTATGTGAAATGAATGTAGATCTAAAATGTTGGCACCATTCCTGAATTTTAACCCTAAACAGACAAGCAAGCATAAATTAATAATGAACCAGTAAAACAATTGTATTAGGGCATGAGCTCTTGTCTTTCTCAGTAACAACAGATTTTCATGGCTAAAATTTCTTGGAGAAAAAAAATCAGCTCTACTCGTCATTCAAGAATAAAGCTGGTCAGAAACTTTCTGTGGATTTGTAAATTTTTACAAGTTATTATTTGAATCATAAACCTTTTTCAAAACATTTTATACTTGATTAATTGTAAGCAACCCCACAGCAGAACTCCAGATGAAACCTAAGCAAACCTGGGTAAGGATGTTCTTAGGAAGTGCAAAAGATTTTATAGTCAACGAGATTTTTTTTTTGTACAGAACCAATGATCCTCTGTTTTCCTTCTGCTTCTGACATTCATGAGCAAAGTTAGGCTTAGTACTCCTCAGAGAAGGTTTAGATTTTCCTAAACCTAGAAAAGCATATGTCTTTTTAGAACTAAGGGAGGGTGGACACACTGCACAGAGTCTGCCCTGATCTACAGATCACTTTGTGGTTCACCCTGTGGCACATTGGCCACGCTGCCTGCACGTGGGAGGTAACAGACCAGTCCTGCCAACAACCCAGAGATTTCCTTTACACTCACCACCAGGAAACTGCCAGTGCAAATAATATTTTTTCTTCATCTATCACCAGGTTAGTCAGTAGATGAGATAGCTGGGTATTGTGAATGCTGTCTTGCTTATCTATTCCTTTATTCTTATACAGAAAATATCTGCTGGTATCTGCTGGAAGAAATAAGACAATGGCAAAAATACATAAAAGAATCTTAGGAGGCTTTTTTTTGCTACAAGTAACAAAATACTGGAAATACAAGATGAAAAAATTGCTATAGAAAAGACAATAACCTTGATTTAGGCACTAACATGAATGAAACACACAAGATCGCTGGCAGGATTCTGCTAACAGTCAGAGCTGATGCAGCCTGGAATATGGGGAGGAAGTATAATAAAGTTCATCTGATAGGGTAGCCAGTTGAGAAAAATCCCTTTCACTTTCTGTGAAAACTTGACAGTACAATAGTTTCTGATGAAAACTTATGAAAACAAGTCAATTATTATATTTATGAGTATCCAAACAAAAAGTCATAACAGGTAGACACCATATTTTAATAGTAAGCTTTGTACATCTACTCTCATGAAAAGCACTAGGTCAAGTTTGTTAATAGTTGTCTCTTCCTACGAGTTAGTGACATTAAAGCTTTTCCTTGGTGGAAAAGGATAAGTAGAGAAAAGGAAGTAAATAGACCCTGCAGTAAGTGAGGAGGGTCCAGTTCTCAGGTATTCTTTTACTCTATTCAAAACCTAATTTCACTCTCAAAATAGTGACTGATGCTCAGAAGAGATGAGAACATAGAATATATAATTTTTAATCTTTAACTTATAGTGTTAATATTGTCTCTTAAATTCTTTGGAACCTATAAAGTTACTTCTTCAGGTATAAAGGATATATAGCAGATAGAAACAGCAATGAAATACAAGCTAAAAAAATGTTAAAACAATTCAGTGTCTCTTAGAAAGAAAAAGAATTACGGTATGAAAAAAGGCTACAGAATCTATTTTCCTCAATGAATGCCTCAAGAATGACAAAGAAAAAAGTTAAATTTTGTGGGATACTGCATACCAGTTTTGAGGTTGGAAAAAATTCTGCTTCCAAGTACTTATTATTTTAAAAGTGTGAGTGTAGTGGCAGTTATACTTGTAGCACAAGCTAAATATTGTCAATAGTGTGACAAAAGCATTGTGCTTATTGCACATACTATAAAACATGGACAGTTTGTTTGATTACCTCATTTTGCCAATACTATTTGATAATTAAATAAAAAGAAGAAGTTCTAAAATAATGAAGACTTAAGTATTTAATTTATAAAAATCTTTGCGTTTTTCTTTTGGTACCTATAAGCATATGAGAAATATATATATTTCTTCAATTATATTCTGTCTTCTGACAAATAAATGGGATTTTGAAATTATAAGGATCTAAAATTACACCCGTTTTCTCCATTATACTTTTTAAAATGAAAATGAGTTTAAAATAAAGCAAGTTAATAAACAGAATCAGGTATAGGGAATCTGCTGTTCAAAGTAAAAATATCTCAGCATATTTTTATACTCATTTGTCTTCAAATGTATGGTTTTGTGACCAAGATTGACAGTTTGTAATGCATTAGTTTATGTCTGAAAAAGAACTTTGCCACGGTGTCACCTCGCAGTTTGTATACAGTATATTAGGCTGGCAGATGATAAATTATATTCATGACAATTTCTGCTATTGGTGTGGGCAAATCATATCCATTTTCATAGGAACCATACTCACTTGCATTCATCTGGAAGTCCTTTATCAGTTAAAGGCAATAAACATTTAATTTACAGCTTAAAATATATTGATTTAAACAAATTAAATAATATTTTAAATAAATAATTGCATTGGGAAATCTGTTAGTTTTTTTTAAATGTCTCCTTTTTTTAAATTTTCTTGTTATGCATGAGCTTACTTGGGAATTAACTTTTCTTAGTTTAAAAATGGACATCAATATATAAAAGTACCAGGTATTCTGTTATCAACCATGTTTTAGCATTACATTATGAAACATAGATTTGTGTATGAAAGAAGCAAAACTTGCAAGGTAAGTACTCAGGAGATACTGGATCATGAGTAAATGACTTAGTGAAATCTAGTTTGTAACACACCTGCCTAGTCTATCATATATAATTGAGGAACAGCAATATAATTTCAAAGTACAGAATCAGTGAAAACCTGTATATTTAAAGTAATTAGAGTAAACTGGAATCAGACCCTATATACTTCTCCTGGTGAAAATGTCAGAGAGAACAGAACTAGTTCTGACAGGTCTTTCACAATAATTTTGCCTGAACAACTGAGTCCTAAAGTATGTTGTGGTTACCCTAGAAGTGACTATCACTATGGAAATGATAACTCAGGAGAAAATGTTCCATGTGAATTGTGTGATAATTCGGCAATACGTATTATCCTTGCAAACATCACGATGTCAATGTTTTTTAACAGATGTTTTATCTACTAATTATTCTGCTTTTCTGGTTTTTTTTTTGCTTTCATATATATTTTTTCCCTATAACTTTCTTCCAGAGCTCTTGGAAACAGCTAAGAAACTAATGCAAAATCATTCCAGTGTGTGTTAGGTAACAGAATTGATATGATGAACTAGTTGTGAGATAACATGTACTATGGTAGAAATTCTGCTGCTGAGGACACCTTGCCCTCCTTACTATACTGATGTTACCTTGTTTGATTATTTTTATTTTAATGGTTAATGCTTTAAGGGGTATGTATTGATGAAGGAAGTTAGAAAAGTTATGAAGAATACAAGTTAATACAAGTTAATGTAAAACATATAACCAGATATTTATATGAAATTTTACTACAACATGTGAAACTAATTTTTTTTTAACTTGTTCAACAGGTATGTATCAGTGGAATAGCTCAGAAACAGAAAAAAAAACTGGAAACTTCACAGACAATGACACAGAATCATCAAAGTTTTCAGTTAGGTACTTTCTGATTTTTATCTCTGTTACGAAAGTGTATAATTCCGTGGGTTTCTTTTTCACTTTTTCACTTTTTATTGTCAGCAGACTGCTGACAATAAGGAAATTGATAACTAGTAGTGTAATGCAACAGCTTAGCCTGGCTGAACAATAAACTTTCTTCTACATGTCCCAAAATTTATAGCATCAATCTTCACTCATAAGTGAACCAGAAAGAAAATCCATCTGAATATGAAAAATATCCACCCAGATGTTATCTAATTAAAATGATGGTAAAAACATGAACTCATTATTTAATGTTCACCATGTCCTAAGAATGCCAAAATATAGAAGTGCTTAAAATAGGCTGTTTATTCCACAACAATTCTGATGATCTTGTTTATGCAATAAACCATTTTTCTTTGTGCCCAAGGTAACTGTCATCCCATAAATTCAAAAGTTGCTTCCTAGTCTTATCAGATGTCACCTTTTTTAAAGTTACATGAACAGAAAAAAATAGTTTGCTGTTCAAGCAAAATATTCTAACAAGTGTGGTGGTTTGGCATCGGCTGGATGCTGTTGCCTACCTAATCTACCCTATCACTACCCTCCTCAGCTGGAAAAGGAAATATGACAGGGTCATGGGTTAAGGACAGAGAGACATAACTCACTGGTTATTGACATGGGCAAAACACACTCAACTTGAGGAAATAATTTGATTTTATTGAAAATCAAATCAGAGTAGAGTAATGAGAAATAAAATCAAATTTTAGAACACCTTCCATCCACTCCTCCCTTCCGAGCTTAACTTAATTCTCTTTTTTCTCTCCCCAGCAATGCAGGGGGATGGGGAATGGTGGCTTTGGTTAGTTCATCACATGCTGCCACTCCTCCTCCTGGGGAGGACTCCAGAGTCCTCAAACTCTTCTCCTGCTCCAGTAAGGGTTCCCTCCCACAGCAGACAATCTTCCATGAACTGCTCCAGTGTGAGTTGTCCCCACAGGCTGCAGATCCTGATGAATTGCTCTAGCATGGATGCCTCCCACCAGGTGCAGTCCTTCAGGAACAGACCAGTGTGGGTCCCCCATGAGGTCACAAGTGCTGCCATCAAACCTGCTCCACCAGGCCAGAAGTCCTGCTCCAGTGCAGGCTTCCCACAGGGTCAGAATTGCCTTCAGGCATTTCCCTGCCTTGGCATGGGGCCCTCCAGGGGCTGCAAGTGGATCTCTGCTCCATGGTGGGACTCCATGGGCTGCAGGGGCACAGCTGTCCCACCATGGGCTGCACCACAGGCTGCAGGGCAATCTCAGCTCCAGTGCAAACACCTCCTGCCCCTCCTTTTTCACTGACCTCAGTGTCTTTAGAGATGTTTCTCTCACATATTCTCACTCCTCTCTCCAGCTGCTGTTTTGCAGCAGTTTTTTTACTCTTCTTAAGCATGTTATTGTACAGACACTACATCTGTTGCTGATGGGCTTGGCCTTGGCCAGTGGTGGGTCCATCTTGGAGCTGGGTGGAAATGGCTCTGCTGGACATGGGGAAAGCTTCTGGCAGCTTCTCGTAGAAGCCACTCCTGTAGCCTCCCCACTACCAAATTCTTGCCACACAAGTATAGTATCATGGGAAATCTCTTGTATTTGCCTGCCTGTCTGAACCATATTTTCTATAAATTTAGCTACATAATACAAGTGCCTCCTAAATAATTACAGACAAATTTGATTCAATCACCTTGTATTTTGTAAAACCTAGTCATCTATTTTACATCCTTCCAAGTCATATACATATCTAAGAACAATTTTGTTGCATATTAAATGTTAATTATTATTACAGAGAAAAGGTTTGTAACTGTGAATATGAATGTGAATGGTTAATATATTAGAAATATTGAAGATTTGTAGATAGTTGTATATCTATGACTGACCTATTTAGCAGCATTACAGCATTACCTCTTTAATACTCAGCTGTAGTAGAACAGAGATATGGACAGCCTGACAATTTACTCTACACAGTGTGTCAGGTAACTTTCTTGTTACATCTTCCTTGACAAAAAGGATATTTATTGGGTCATGTTATCATTTGTTTTACATTCGTTTTCAGACAATCCACACTGGCATCCTTAACATGAAGACCCATCATTCCATTTTAGAATGATGTTTGGAATTGTGTGAGAAGCTTTAATGTTCTCCAGAGTCATCTAGCTTTGTAACAACCCAACAGATTAATATGGGATCATTCATTAATGTGACAGAATCAAAGACTGAAAGCATAGATAAGAGGGTAAGTGAGCTGAGGTTGTTTAGCCTGGAGGAAAGGAGGCTCATGGAAGATCTTATCAGTCTGTACAGATACCAGAAAGGAGACTGTTGACAAGTGGGAGTCAGATTCTTCTCCCAGGCAACCAGTGACAGGACAAGAGGAAGTGGCTTGAAGCTTTACCAGGAGAAATTCAGGTTGGACATCAGGAAGAATCGCTTAATGGGATGTGTAGTTAAGCATTGTAGCAGGCTGACCAGAGAAGTGATGGAGTCACCATTCCTGGAAGTATTCATGCCTTGACTGGGTCTAGCACTTGATGGACCTTGGACTCAATCACCTTGGAGGTTCTCTCCGACTCAACGACTCTATAACTGTTTGATTTCACAAAGGACTTTTTTTTTTCCTTTAGCTCTTCTCCTTCAATTTAATTTAATAATATCAGGATATAAGATCAATTCAGTTAATATTTTTTAGTACTGCTGTTATGTCTGTGGTGTCAGTTACCTAATAATGGTCCCGAACTGACATAGAATAAAGTGACATAACCTGTGTTGATATAAACTAATATTTCCACAATTACTTCAACAGAGTTATGATAATTTAAAGCAATTGAGATATTTTCTTATTGTTTTAGCAGGCCAATGAGGGTTCTTATCTCTGAAATCAGTCCTTAAATATGGTAAGGCATATGATGCTTTCACACATCATGATCTTTCTTTGCTATGACTTGTAAAAGCTTTTCAGCTTTCACCTTATTGTGATCACTATTGTATTTCATTATTATTTATGAACCATACAACACCACAGAATGAAGTTCTTAGCAGGAATCACTGTTAATGTTCCTTTACTGGGAACATTAATAGACAAAATCTATTTGTGCCCCCTTTGCCCCTGTTTTTAGTGGTCTGTGACAGAATGTGCACTAATGCCACAGTTTGTTCCTATTTTGTTTTCTAGTTGGTTTCCTAGCACCTTAAAACAGGTTCTCCAGCTCCTAATGACTTTTTTTTTTTCATTTGGGCACATGAGTTGTCTTTGTTATCTTTTAACATCATCATTCATATTCTTAATGCAGGTAGATATTGTCTCAGACCTTAATCGCTTTCTGAGAGAGTAAAAGAGTGGCCTGAGATAAGATTGTAAGATAGAACCCAGCCTGTACTCTGTTGTGCTGTAGAAATTATTTCATATTCACATGTGGCATCCAAGTTTACTCAGCCTTGGTTATCATACTATCACTGTATTTTCATGGCTTTTTCTATCATTCCATGTTCATACTCAGGAATCCTTGCCTCCCACTACAGCTTTTTAATATGAAACCTAACCGTGTGTAAGAATTTTTGAAAACTTTCTACTGTGTTAATCTGAAAGAAGCAAATTATACAAATGAATTTGCAGCATAGTTAAATTTTTAAACTTTGTCCTTCAAATTATGTGGATAAGTTTGCAAGTCCTATGATATTTTGAATTATTTGAAAATGTTGTGGTTTAAAATATACCAGCAATGAAAATGCTTTTTTGTTGCCTTTATTTACTATATAATATCCTACTTTTATGTAGCAATGTGCAGCAATTTCAAAGATGTGTTCAATGATGTCCTATTCAAGTCATCAATTTGTTCCCAAGTAATCCTTTGAAATAATTTTCAAGTTATTTTTTTCTTTCTGAAGTCTGTAATATTGAAACTTTCTTAGTGTGGAAGATCACTAAGGTTACATTTATATCTAAATTTATAAAATACATTTGTACAGCTTCCAGATGTATTCTATTTTTCAAACAAATATCTCAACATTTATTATGCATATAATACACTATAAATAATGTTTAAATATACATATATATGTTGTGTGTATACACATATACATATTGACGAGAGGCCTTCTGCTCCACTTCTATGAACAGGACAAATGCAGTTATGCAAAGAATTTCTAAACTGTGTTACCCATTAAATCATATTGACTGCAATTACTGATACTCCCAGCAACTTTCTGTTGCCACATAGTTTGTTCTAGTGAGCCTTGGGGAGAGACCCTTGTAGCATGTTTCACGAACAAACAACACTATTTGACATAAGAGAGGTTCAGAAACTAATCATCAAATGACAAGTTTTCCATGCCAAAACTTTGGAATCAGTCAGGGCCCTAGTAGATTTCCCTCTGGGCTGCAAAGATCCATTTCTTCTGTCTCCCAATTCCCACGACCTAATTACTGAGAATATTACAAACTTGCTGCCAGGCAACTCTGAACACTGCTTTCTGTCTTAAACCATAACAAATATATGGTCCTTAGTAGAGCTGTATGAAGAGAAGAATGAGAAGATTACAAAATGGAGGGAAAAATAAAAGATTCAAAAAATATAGTTGTACTCCTACCAGAGATAATTTTTTCAAGTCAAAGGGGAGAAGGTGTTAGGTAAAACTTGAAGGATCTCAGTTTGAGAATGGGATTTGGGCACCTTTCCTCAAGAGGGAAAAAAGAAGTGAGTTTTATCATTTTCATTATCAGTCAATAGTCTATATAATTGTGTTTTAAATTCTTTCATGAAATTAATTGAAGAAGTATGAAGAACAGAAAAACCCACATTGAGAAAATATTAAGTAAAAGAAATAATTCCAGAATTAGATTGTGTTTTTACCTGAAAATAGAGAAGTTTTATCATAAACATGTAAGCATGTAAAACTACTTATATTTAAACCATATTGCAGAAATAAACAGAATTACTATTGACAGGGTAACATCATTGCAGAAAGGACTTGACAGATCTTTAATTTAAATGTGAACCCAGCACAGCTGGATTCCCATTTCTTAAAATTGCACATGCATTCCATTTTTTGGGTAAAAAAATTGTCAAATATGTGATATGAATTGCCAGAAAATACTTTTTCCTTAATGGACATGGAATTCTAGATCAATTTTTGCTACATGAGATCCATACTGTTATTTAGTTAAACACATTTTTGTTGAGTAGACAGAATGAATATAACTCAAATTATCGGGTGATATAAATTTTCAAGGTGCTCTGTGTAGCTACAGTAATTCTGTACCTGCAGTAGTGCAGTCCTATCAAGGAACTTCTTTGTAAGGTATATTTTTAAGGCAACATTACACTGTGATGGGTGGATACTGCCAGGGGTACAGTCTTGAAAATTACCCAATATTTTTGGATGTTACATGATGGTTTCCATTCTATCCAATTATGTTGGAACAAAATCACTTTCGAAACTTCACATTTGAAAAGCAGGGAAAAAGAAGACAAGGAAAAAGACAAGAGAATAACCTCTGGAGTTTGCCATCATTTGCTTGTAAAATTATATATTAATGATGTCATAGATGCATATACACAGTCAAGCAGTGAAAGGAATTTATTGACCGTTTCTACCTATCTATTTGCAAAATGAATTCCAGCCATCACTTCCTTAATGTGATGCACAATGAGGCACGAAAGAGAAGTTATGCATCTCAAGAGCCACCACATTTAATGAATCCTCTATGAATGTTATGATATTGATATTTTCCTTAATTTCTTCACATTGTTATTTTCTCACACATGCATAAAAATAATCCAATCCAGGTCCTATAGCATTCAACAATTATACTAAAATTGCAATTCTGTAGTCCTTAACCTTGATTTTCCCTGGAACAGGATTTAACACCTGGATCATACATGCTTTTTCTTACTGAATATTACTAATCAATTTGAACTAAATTATATTTTTCAACAACGTAGCTCTATAGGACCACCACCACAATATTTTATCTAATTCTATCCATCCCAATGATTCCACTTCTCATTGTTAATTCTAGCCTCCACTCTTGTTCCCAAATTTCTGACTCTTTTTTTATTTCTAAAATCTTGTAACTGAACTGCATCATCTTCATGTTTTGCATTCTTTCTTTTGTGTATCCATGCCACTCTAGCACTAATTCTTCACTCTGTTTACTATTTTTAATGTCTTAAGTTTGCTTTATCCTTTTTCATCCTTGTCTATCAATGACCTCACAATTGTGACAGCTTCAACCTTAATTTGACAACTTCTTGGTTGTCCTAACTTTTTTGGTTCTTTTTCTTTGATCGGCGGGTTTTTTTTGTGAGTTTGCATAATTTCTTTTTTCCTTTTGTGAACTCTCCCTGTTACTCTTACTTATCACTTATGCTACCATCTTTGTCTTATCTCAGATTTTTCATATCATGTCCTTTCCCAGCCAAAAAACCCTTTTGGATGCATGAAGGCAACAGCTGCTTGCAAAATTCTTGGAATACATCTTACTTCTGGAGGACACATTGCAACTTCTGTAGATTCTCTTGTATCTTCTACCTGGAGCCTTCCATCTGAAGAAAATTACAGATGGCCCACAGAGACAGGATGATTAGTATAACAGCAGTGATTCTAATTTAGTATATTATCGGGTTGTTAATTATATTTTATCTAAATTTAAAATGTGTTGATCTGATTTTCAAAAGCCAAGTGTTAAATGTCACTTGATAAGGAACATCAGAAGTGTTTATAATGTTTTATAGAGTCCCTTTATTCCCACATTGTTTAGCTTCAGGCAAATAACTAGATATGATTATAAATGAGTCGTACCTTTGTGGCAAGTAATATAGAAAAATAGGATGGCTCTACTAGTTTAGCTCAAAGGTACATCTAATCCAACCTTTTCCCTGATAGTAGCCAAAAGCAGAGACAGAGAAGAAAGCACAAGACTATAAAAATATGTAGCAATATTCCCTCTGGATACTTTTTTAGTCTCACTGGATCACAGATTTCTGAGCTGGAAGTGTTGTATGCATATTAATACACTTTCTCTTATCCACCACCTTCTGAAGCTAAAAACTTTCGAATCCACACGATTCTTAATATGAGTTCTATTGTTCAGTACATTCTGCAAAGAATGACTGCTTTTTACTTGTTTTTGTATTCATGTGAATTATAAAGAGGAATTTACAGTTATCAAAAGGAGTGATTTTTATGTTGCCTATAGAAACGAGTACCCTTTTGTTTTTAGGTAGGTTTGGATTCAATGACTGGCTTTAAAGATTTGCCATTACTGTTTCAATATAGTGAAACAAAAAGTCCTAAACAGAATCACAAATACAGAGAAAAGTTTTATGGAGCCTTTATGGGTCAGTGATATATTTATTAAAAGTAAATATTGAAAAATTTAAAAGATCTGACAAATGCACTTCATGGATGGTATCAACAATAAACAATGTTAATGATTCATACAAGTCCTAGATATAGCACAGAAATACTTCAAGACAAATGGAATTTCCCTATTTCCAATCTATCATAGACTTATTACTGCATGATTAATCTTTATTTAACAATGTTAATAATTTATTTATCTTGCATTCTCGTTCTGTTTTCAACAAGAACAAACACTTCAAAAAAAAGGAACATAGTCAACATGCACCACTTACTGTGTAAGTTGCTATATTCACATTTATAGGTTTTGATTTTAGGTGGCGTCATGGTACAAAGTCATGTCTTAGAAAACTAGAATTCTTAAAACTATTACCTTGACACCAACTTCCCAGAAGGTAAATGACAGGTTAAATTATTATATCTAAACTTGGAAAATATAAGCAAGACTGCTAACTTTTAAATGCATATTTTTAGTTAAAAAAGTAGTGTGCAAACTCAGTATTGCCACTGGTAATAAGAGTTTTTACTAACTTTGCAGAGCCTCAGGCTGGGCTGTGAGGCTTACCTTTTCTGGACTCGACCTGCTTGGAGCTTTGTTATAGTCAGTTAAGCTGAAAGAGCAATTATCTAATGACCAAGAGGCTATTAATTAATTTTTGTTTACTTTGGCTTTACACGAGTCTGTGTTACAATCCTGTTAGCAAGTTCTACATGGATAGGAAACATCACTTAGTTATTCTGTGGAGAATGTGTGATTCATGCCCCTATAATAATCATGAAGCATCTAAGAGTACAGGACTGGGGTGACAGCAGAGGCCTTTAGAGTATGTACACAATATCATATTAGACTTATTAAGTATATCACCAGCTCCTCTGCTAATAATGCAAACTTAGAAGCTGAGAAAAACAGATTTTTGTGGTAACAGAAAGAAGCAAGCGTATCCAACATATGCACTGGACACTATTTGCCAAAGTCATATGTAACACAGAGTTACAGAAGAGTAAACAAAGAGCAAAGGATAAAGTCTGTTAGACAACAGAAAAAAAATGGTCCCAAGTAGACCCTAGAGTGAGGAAAAAACCTGTCACTTTCAAGAATGTGTTTTTCTTGACAAAGAGGAGGAAGACAACCCCTTAATTAACATCTCATTCCTTGGATCCTGAGAGAATGCCAACAGCTTATCACAACACCTCAGAACCCAAGCTAAAAGAATTGGCTTGGGGTCTCTGAGAATATTGGGAAATGACCATGAAAACACCCTTGCTCTGGCAGATTTGGCTGCTGAGGCTCATTGCCAAGCTAAGGATGGCGCAGTGGTGTCTTTGGAAGAACAATCTAGCAGAGGAGTCAGCGGAGACTCCCAGACAACCAGCAGGGAGACTCAGGCTGGTCTTCTGTCTATGCCAACTGCTTTCATTTGAGACTAGTCCTGGGCTCTTACCAGCCTGCCTGGGCCACTTATCTCATTTATCCAGGCTGGGATCCTGAGCTGTGGGCTCCTGGCCTGACCTCACCCCCTCCTTGGCAGCAGCAGTAGCAGCCTGGAGCAGTCATCTGAGGCTGGTCATTGTCTTTGAACCTGGCAAAGGAGGAACAAGTTTAACTTGCACAGGGGTTTGGTGTTTTTTGTTCTGTTGTTTTCTGTTGGTTTTTTTTTTTTCCTTAAGATGTAGCAGCTGTTAACTGTAGCTTTGCTAATAAGGCTTTTTTTGCACTAATTAGAAAATTTGGACTGTGATTATGTGTACCAACATAAATGAATTAACACTAATAGTTGTTCGTGTTTTGTTCACACTATTAAAATTTAAGTATTTTTTCTTTTTCACTTATAGAGCATTTTCTCTTTCTGCCTAGAACTGTCCTAGAATTACCAGATTCCTATTTCATTCAAGCACCAGCTGTACAGAGGTTTTCAGCGGTAACACTTGTCAGCATGAGACTGCTTCTCATCAAGTGTCTCTGATACTGACAAAACATATTTACATTGTAAAACAATAATAATGTCTCAGACCTTTAAGTAAACCTAGTTCAACCTGACTTACCTAAGCCACTCTTTCTTCTACAGTGTTATTCCTGTTTTTTCCACGTCTAAAGCAAAAAACTTGAGTATTCATTTAAAAAGAAAGTCATATCCTAATTTACTCTCTTTTTTCCCTTTAGCTACAAAGAAGATCCTGATTTAGACTCTGCATATTAGCTTTGCCAATGCTTACTCCTTTCAACTTTATAAGTGGTGTCTTTCACAATACTTCTGGAGAAATTCTCACACAAGAATTATTTGCCATGGTTTCTAAATCTCAAAACAATGCTCATTTTGCCAGATTTCTCCTATTACTACAAGCATTGCTGTGCTGAACTGCTGTTAACGTGATTATGCACACATAAAAGCTTTAGTAAAACACAGGTATATTTAACCATTCATAATACTATTATGAGCAATACAATTAAAATAATCCTGTCATTTGTTGCTGCATGACACACTTCCCCCTCATGGTCTTGTTTTTAGCAGTCATATTGAAATATATACACAGACACAGCTAATCCTTAGCTATAAATTTTCAGGTGATTTTAAGAAAAATGTATGGTAAGAAAGAAACTTAGCTGAAGTGACAATTTTCATCTATAGCAATCTCTTTAAATACAAACTTTGACTCTGCCAGTTGCACATTGGTTGTTGTTTTTCCTTAGCCCATATGAGGAATTTTTAGTTCTCTCACTTAGTCACTTGGCCTTCTAACTCAAGTGGATGCCATTTCTTCCAATCAATCCTCAATCACTGAGATACGTATGCATCATAGTAATAAAAACAATTACATTTCCTTTTCATTTCCAGAGAGATTTAAAATTACACAACTTGTATCTAGAAATGTTATTAAATACTTAAAATTTAAAACACATAATTATTTTTAATAATTTCACTGTTTTTTTTCTTTTAATAGAAATGCAAAGAGAAATTTTTTGTTTATGTTGTTCAGAAGACATCCCTCTAGGAATACAGTTTTCCTAGCTAAAAATATGTGGGGAAGGCATAACCAAGATATTCATTATGAGTACATCTCCCCCTGCTGCAAATCAAACTGTAAGATCATTTTTTCTGTAGATGCCAGTTAAACTTAATGAACTGCAGAAATTAATAAGGAAATGTAGCAGTGAAATTAACTAGCATCATACATTTAGAAAATACTATATTGTTTCAATTGCAAACTAAATATGTTTTTCCTGTTCTTTGCCTCATTGCAAATAAATGTATTTAGAAATAAATATTTTATAACAAAAGAATTTCCAGCCTACTTATTAAAAATATTATTGCATAGTTTTGCACAAAACACTGTCTTATCATTCCAGATGCTCTCCAGATATGAGTAGAAAAAACAGGGAAAGGAAAACACAAAAGCAAAGAGGGATGGCAATAAAAACCTTCCTGCAACTCCTGTTCCACCTTTCTCAGTGGGCACTGGATTTTCATACAAAGCATGCCAAGAAGAAACTATATAGGGTAAGGATATACACCAAACTGCCATCATTGCACTTGTGCTACTTTGGCCTCCATGTATTTGTTAGTATGAAAAATTACATTTTTTTCCAGATTACCAAAATGTATGAATAAGCAAAGGTAAGCTGGGAAGTTACATATATTTAGGGAAATCATTGCCACTTGAGTTCAACTATTTTTGATTGATGTCATCAGATATTTTTATTAATGTCAGCCTTGATAATGTCTCATTTTGGGCTATTTTCCTAACTCTAATTCCAGCTCTAAATTATCTGCCCAACTTTTAACATTAACTGAAAGATCATTCTGTACAGTATTCAGCACCTATGAGCTCTAAGAATGGTCATAAGAGCAGTGTCCAAAGATGCTATTTAAAATCCATTTGGCAAGGTGGTGTAGAGCAAAGGTAACACTTTTCCCAAGAGCTTAAATGGATGGACACCTGAGAGGGACATCAGCTCACTCTGAAATAGTTGCTGGATTATTACATTGCTTCTTGAAACTCTTAGAGATGCACAACCTCTCACAGGTACAACAACTTTGTACAGTCTGATACTAACCTAATCATCTGCTGCAAATTCTTCAGTGCTTGTGTTATCTGCATAAAATATCCACTGGTTTGTTTTGATTATGAAGAGGAAAAACAAACAAGAAGAAACCAGAAATACTCTATTTAACACAATATCTTTTCTCCCTTGATAGACTAGCACGGGTATTTCCTAGGGCATTCTTCCTCTGAAAGAACATTGTTGCCATGGGTTTTCTTGATGATGTGAGTACTATGAGGACAGCAATGAAAGCACTAGAAACATTGCATTGCATGTTGTGCAACAAATAAATGCAAGCTATAGAAACTGGAAACGGCATTGGGTCTACTTTTAGTATAAATTATATAAATGTATATAAAAAATAACCATGCAATACATATATGTATTTAAATATTTTTCTATTGAAGTCATTATGAATTTCCTCTAAACATGTTCTCATACTTAGCAGTGGAATTTGGGTGGAACTACTTCACTACACAGAATGAAAAAATGTAAAAGCCTTGATAGTTTCAGAGCTGTATGTTAGAAAAGGGCTATAAAACTACACAGAACTTTACTCACAATGCTGAATATCATGTGATGAGATGTTCGTACTTAGAACGAGGCATTGGCTGAACTATATAGTCTGCAGCAGAGGTCTTTAGGTAAAAAAATAAAAAAGGCACATAAAAGAAAGATGGTCTTGTCTTGCATTCAAATTATATAATCTGGGGAAAAATGGCCCAAATCAGTTAAAATCTAGTCCCCTTTGTCTTGGGAAAGGGGAACAAAAAGGCTTCAGCTAAAGTTTCGCAAATGTATACGAATTTAATTTCATTCTCCATTTCAACTGTCTGGGAGATCCAAGGAGAGTTGGAGCTCCCAGGTAAACTTAAGACCTTTAGATATAATTTTCTGCAGTGGAAAAAATAAATTCTATCTTTCTTTTTTTTTTTTTTTTTTTTAGAAGCATTTAGAAGTTTATGTAGAGACGATTTTCACTGTGATTGTTGCTATCCAAGTATATAGAAAGCAGAAGCCTGAATTTAAAAAATAAATATAAATACAGATTGGTCTGACAAAAGAAATACTTATTACATCCATGATAAAAATTAGGAGCTTAGTCAGAGAGGATGAAGAAGTGACCCAAGAGCTTGAAGAATATGCATAATAGAACTAGAAAGGTAATTCAATATTTTCTTAATATCAGTTACTGCTAATTCACAAAACCTTTAGAAGATAATGATTAAGTTACGTATTTGAGACATTTTTGGTTTATAGTTGTATGTTTATGTTACTGAAATGTGAAGAACTTGTATGATGTGACATAGATTACATAATACTGCTTTATATCCACACATATTGTTGTTTGATTTTAAGTCTTTACCCTTTTTGCACAACAAAATTAAAATACTACAACCTTTTGATTACCCTGAAAATTTACAGCTTCTAGAAAAATGTATCCTTATCTTTTCAATAAGACTATTAATTATTTAATTACTTTCAGCTGGAAATATTTTCAGGAAAAATCATGAAGCTCTGAATGGACTGAGAGTTAAAATTTCATTATCTCATGAATTATAGAAGAAATGTTTTTCTTTCAGGGTTTCCTAGTCTGGAATCCTAGTCCTTGGATTTTTACCGGTCGAATATTAAAAAATGCTTCAGTTTGCCTCCTGTTGTAATTTTATGGTATGGTCATAGATGAAAATTATTGCTTTGTTTTTGCTAATGTTTACAAATTGAGCAGCATGTACTTTTCCTTACACAGGAAAGTACAAATAAAGGTAATTTTTAATCACATAACTGTGCTTCCATTTGCTTCCCTGTATTTATATAATGATTACTTCATTATTCACATCATGGTCTTAGGTTCAGAAGAAAGCAAATAAGCATGAAAATCACAGCAACATGTTTTGACTCATTGTTTTTAGGAAGAGTACATTTTGTTTTATTTGGTCATGTGTAACAAATGTGTAGTTGGGTAGACTTACTGATTATGTTGAATTTACAGGAAATATGTTTACCTCCAACTCTCCTTTAAAGAACAAGAAACTTGACTTTCTACTGCACTCCAGAGTTTGGCCAGTACCACCTAACTAGGAAAAGCCAATTACTACACTTCAGCAACAGCTTTTCCATAATGCAAAGTAAGAGTCATTACGTACAGTTGTATTAGTGGGTGACCTTTTGGAATGTTCAGAATTTACAGTGCACTCTCCAATATAACAAATTTTTATATTTTTCTTTCAAAGCAATACAGTGGAGTAAATGTAAACCTACTTCCAGAAGTTTAAAGGGTAAAGAGCAAACAAAAAAAACCCAAAGAAACCCCAAAAAACCAACCAATAAATGGGGCTGTATTCTCAGCCTCTCCAAAATGGTGTCAAAATGCCTAATAGTTGCCATTTCATAGAAAAGGGCTCAATTCCATTAAGAAGGAAATATCCTAATTCACAAATATACACAGTGGGTAATGCGTTAATAACACCATTATCAGCTGATAACATGGTGCAGTTAATGTAGCTCAGCACGAGTTGATTTTACCACAAACCATTGTTTCCTTTTAAAACAGCATGAGATCTTGGGAAAAATCTCTCAGCATCTCACTGTGGGGACTTAATAAACATTAGTCACCACGGTGCAGAAACAGGGAGGAAAAAAGGTACTTTATATTTCTTCTGTTTCATGCTGTTCTATTCAACCTCGCTTAATTAATTAGTTCCTTTAAGCAATGTATCTGATCCTGGGCTCACTGACTCTTACATTATTATGATGGACAATTTTCTCTAAAAAAATCCTGAAAACTCACCTCAGCAAGTATCAGAACACTTTTAGTGATACAAGGTTGTATTTCACACATATAAAACTACCAAATAGGACCATCTGCTTTGCATTTTCTTACTAAGATGTCAGTAAGAAAGGTTGAGAAGAGGAAATGTTTTTGGTGGAGCAGCATCTCTGAATTCAGTGTCTTTATTCTATGTTTGAACATCCAAGTCATCTCTGGGTAGGTTGTACAAAGAACCATCATTGGTTGTTGTTCCTTTAGTCCTAGTTAATTTCATATACTTGCAATTTAAGTTTGCAAGTTAAGACAAAAAGAAATCTCTTACTAAATAAATCTAAAAAAGCTGTTTGGTACAATGAATTTTCATTACATATTAGAGGTAGAAAGCAAATGCAAATTACAGTTGCAAAGATTAACAAGACAAATAAGGCTTGTTCCATGATCCACTAGGCAATTGACTACACTGGAAAATAGGGCTGTGTTTGTGTAAATACTAGCTGTGGTCCAGATACATGTTTTTGTCATATAAATAATGAGAAGCATAATGCTGTGCCTTCATTAACTTAATGGTTAACACAGAAGTATAAAATGAGGCATGGATTCATAGTTTGTAATTGAACTTTATTTTGTCAGAAATTTGTTTAAGTTTATATTAGGATTTAATTCTACATACCTTATTTCTTATTAGACACAAGAGACCATGAAAAGATTCTGAAAATAACCTAGTGATTTATATCTATGCTAGCTGAATCTTCATTCTATTCCTTTATCATCCTACATCCATCTTCCTCTAGATTATTTCCCATCTTATGAAATTGGTAGCTATTTTTACAGTTGATCTAACTGAACAGTAAGAAAGGATTTTCCTAAGTAGTTGATACCTCTTTGCCTTTTTTTAACTACTGGCAATTCTTTATTTTGTAAACAACCATTTACCTTGCATTATTCTGCAGGGAAAAACAAAAGGAGACACAGTACTTATTTGAAAACTGCTTGGTAAAAGAGTGGTGAAAACTTTTCAGCCTTTGAGATATGATAAGAACAAATTATTTTGTTCTAAGATGAATCCACTCATTGCTGAAAGGAGGCAAAGTTTAAGATATTTCAGTTGTTTCTATATAAAGTTAATTGCTCAAAGTAAGGACTGAAAGCAGCAAGCATGTTCCTCTATCTCAACAGAATTTTCTAATGGGTTAAAATTGCAAGATCCCTAGAGAATATTTATTAACTTTAGAAGAGAAATAAACAGGCTAAGAAAATGCCTTCTGCTTTGCACAGGATGTCACACCCCTGTGAAGCTGGGAATGATGTTCACAGGTGATATGCATAAGAATAAAAATTTTTGAGGGTATGGAAAACTGTGAAAGATGTTTAAGCATATTGGCAGCAGCAGGTGACATTATAATAAAGATTAAAGCCATATCTGATTTTACAAAAAAAGTGAATTGTGAAATATTTTTCACTGCTGTCATTATTGTTGTTTTGAAATGCTAATATATCATGATTCATTATAGCAGTCTTTAGAGTTAGGATTTTATTCAGCTGGAAAAAATAAGATGTTTGAATTACTATAGTAGGTTTAATCATTTACAGTTGCTATATGGTTTCATTAGTTTAATATTTAATACAAATTTTGAGAAAAATAAAAGCTGTAGACAGACTAAATTGCATTTGCTATCAGTGAAAAGAGTAACTTACAAAAAGTGTAACTTCTGGATGATCTGCAAGTTAAAAATTGCTCTACTTCTCCATCAGATTATAAACTTTGGTTCTCATCTCAGATGCTGCAGGAGAACAGTTTCCTGTTGAAAGGGATAGGGGAGGAGAAGAATGTTCTCCATCAGGAAAAGGCCACTGAAAAATGGAATTGGGATCATGTTATTTGTATATGCCATATGTCACTTTCCTTATTAAGACTGTTCTGCCATTTCATTTGTATATCTGTTTTCAACACTGGCAAACTAATTTTCAATAGTAAATTCTGGGAATGATGCTGTCACTATGATTCCACTTCAGAAGTAAATGTACATTTATGGGACAAGCAGTTTTCCAAGATGAGACAATGGACAGCATCTAACAGCATTCTTCTTACGCAGAAACACATATTTCAAAACCAAGACTAATAAAGTTATTTTTGAACCTCCATTTATAAGTTGCTCTTGCTAGTAAGACCTAATGCAAAAAAGGTTATATATGAAATATAATTTTTTCTAAATTCTCAGAATTTCAATAATAATCTGTTTCTTTAGTTTGAGCAGAAGGAATGTGGTTTCCTTTCCATTTTTTGATTCTTCTTATAGTTTTTCAGAGAATGGTTACGTACAATAAACTAGAATTTTGCCTGAGATTTATAAAAGATTTTGCTTACATTTTCCAGAAAAATAAATATAAAAATATAAACCAGAATATATAACTTCAACCAAGAAGCATTTTATCTTATTTGCTTTGCTAAGTGTAAGGATATCCCTCATGATGTGTTGAACACCAATAAATAAGGCTGTCACCTAAGCAATTACCCTTTGACTGTGTTACAATGGTGACTGTTTTCTGTCCTGTCAGTAGATCAGGATGGAGATATAATGTTAGCCTTTTAAAATTAATTAATATGAGCCATGGATGTGCCCTGGAGGGATTGTTATTTCCCTTTATTATTTCTAAAATATCTTTTTATTCCCCCCACTATGGTTAAATAAGAATTCAGAACCTTTTAACATAAAATAGCTACACAGCTAATCCTAAATGAAGATAAATTAATAATTTTTTAAAGAAAAGCAACAAAAATATATATGGACGAAGAAATACCAAGTACAAAAGACTCTTTATTTTGCTTTGTTTTCAGCTACTTTTTGATAGAACTTTAGAAAAATATCAAAAACTGTGGAGAAAATATTATCACAAGCCCACGGACTATGTGAAGTAAGTTCTACATCATTACAGTTCTATAAGATGAATGTGAAAGTTATACTTTCTGGGATTCTTTGCTGTCTGCAATTGTATCAATGGAGGATGTATGCTAATTGCACAGGAAGGTCCTTAGAGCATTAGGATTAACTGATTGAATAGAATAATGCTTCAATTACAACCTCTTTTCTCATATAGATCTACAACAGTTTATAAAAAATGTTTCATGTAAAAAAAAATTACCACATAAAGGAGGAAACAGTGTTGTGACCCATCAAGATTGTTAATGCACCACCAAGTTTCATGTTATTGGATTTCTAAGATATCGAGATGGACTCCATGGTTTTTATCCTGAAAAGTCTTGATCTACCAGAACTATGTACATACATTGATCTGTGAGTGTTGTGCATAATCTTGTTTGAACTAGATTTTTTTGCGTGTGGTTTGTTTTTTTTTTTTTTTTTATTTGAAGGGAGAATGATCAGCATCTCTTAAAACTGAGAGGAATAAAAAAAATCAACATCAATGCTTTTCTGCATGTTGGATAGGAGATACCTAGCCAAGTGCTGATACTACTGGTTACATCCCTTTGTAAGTAACATGTCACTATGATATTTTATTAAATATGTACATTCTGATTAGGTCTGTAGATATAAACAATGACATACAGCAGACTGTTGCTGAGTCAGATCTCTTCAAGGGCAAAGCCATTTAAGGTTTATACAAATCCAGCAAGAAAACTTATCACATAGACATTTGTGGTTTTTTTCCTTTAACATAGTTCCTCCTGAAATTATATACATATTATGTATTCAGCTTGTTACAAAATATATATTCCATATTTTTATTATGATATAGTTAAAAATATCTGCTAATTGTTCAGAGATTATCTTTGCTGATGGAGAAATTACTTCATTCCTATGCTAAATACTTGACTCCTTCATAAATATTGAACTATTTTCTGACACCAGTAACTAGTAAGGCAGACTTTCACACAATGACACACTGTGGGCAAGTCTAAACTGCTGTTTACTAATATTGAAGTAAGCACTATTTTGGCATGAAGGAAATGTTTTATTTAGTGATCAGGTTCAAACTATGGAATTGTGTTGTCTTTCTTGCTTATATTTGCCCTGGCCATGATATAGGTATAATGAAAAATATAGGCTTGCAGGCTTTAAGCATTATTTCAATAATCAGTAATGCTATTTGAAAATCTCACTACCTTCCTGATCACCCAGGAATATAAAATTTTATATTCTATAATCTTTCTGCACCATGTTATAGATAATCAGAAATGAAAAACCTGACACTTTCAATGCAAGCCTTTCCAAATTCTTCTTCATATTTCTACGTTCCTTCTCTGGCTTTATTTATTGCTTGAGCTGCCTCTGCAGAGTTAATTCCTGTTCTGAAAGTCTTCTACACTTTAGCCTTACCTGCCCATTCTATTTCACCATGATTTCTTGCCTTATGCTATCAATATTCCTTAAAACAATCATAACATTGCATTAAATATATTTTCTTCATTCGACTACTTTTAACATCTCACTTAGGGTTTTTCCAAAGTCTCTGAAAGCAATGGTAAAGGCTTCCACTGAACTTTAGTTTAGCTTTGTTATGGCAATAAAAAGCTAATTAAAAAAAAATAACATTATCTGCTACTACTTATACAAGCTACTCTGTAAATTTACATTCAAAATATTATATAAGGAATGCATTGTTAAAGTCAGTGCTGCTGTTATCACTAGTGAATATCATCTGCCAAGAGTCCAACACATGACTTTCATCTATGCCTTCTCACAAGAAATTGCATTTTTCAATATATCATCTATTCTGATTGCATTGTTTATTAATCTCAATGTATGTTTGATGTACTTTCTAATAAATTTAAAGCTGATTTTGCACATCACACTGCTTGGAATAGTAAACTGGCCTTTTATTTTGTTTTAATGTCAAGTATAAAATAACTCAAAATGAGTATGACCTACTATGAAAAAATCCAGGGTAAATGTGATGAAAACAGTACGATATCCTTAGTTTCACACTTGTCCAAACAATCTCATAATTTCCAGAAAATCCCACCACCTGGCTTTTCGTGATCTGTCTTAGAATGAACCCCATCTCAAGGCATCAGCTCTGCTTTTAACACTGGGCCTGAAAGATGCAATCATCAGGCTCTGATGACAAACAACATATGATAAGAAGCAGGCAAACCAAAATAATTCAGGATATACCTGTCTATAGAAGATGCCAATGAAATTTAAAAAATTGCTAATAGCATTTTACCAGGATAATTACTAAGCCAAACATTTTTCAAAATTTTTGTCAACAGCCTCCATGACCAAAAACTCATCTACAGAAAACCAAATAGTTAATTGATAAGAAAATGGTAACTATACTAATCATATGAAACAGACTGGTTCTTTAATAAGATAGGTCTGGTAAAGCAAATGTAGCTATATGTCCAGAAGCAAAGAAGTCATTCTGCATCACTTACTAAAAATAGAGTCAGTCTTTGATGACTATTTGTGATTAAATAAGATCAGTCTTATTTCAATAAAATACCTATTTCTTAAAAAGAGGAATTGATATGAGTTTGGATAAAAATATTAGTTTTTACAGAGAAACAAAGAGCAGGACTCCATCTACCTCTCTTTTCCCTTGCAACCATAGAAAACAACAAATTTAGGAATGTGCATTCGGATCTCAGTGGAGATGGCTTCTGTCTCTCCTGTACACTAAAAGGGAAATTTAAAAGATTTCTTTGCCCTAACCTGGAAGTAATTTCTTATTTTCAGTGGTTTTCTGGTTTCCCTGTTTGTTTGAAATATACACTTGTTTTTGGGGGAAAAAAAAAAGTATTCTATTTGTTAATACTCATGGAGAAAAAAAATATTATTATTATTATTATCAATAGATAAGTTAATTATTTTGCTTTACCCTCCAAATATATAAATCCTCATGGTTGTTTTATCTTTATAGTTGTATGTGCCATTGGGCCTTCAGAAGTAACACACACGAACTATGTTTTTGAATAGGGTAGTGCAATGTGAAATCTTATGATTCAGAAATATTTCCCTGAGATAAATTTCCTGCTTCTTGACAGTTCTTATTCAGAGAGGGGAGAACACTTAAATAAAAGCTACCTTCTGATCTCTAATATTAAGTTGAATTTCTTCTTATATGCTTGTGTTTCACTCAGTTAATTCATTTGTGCTGAGTGAGATCAAGTTACTTTAACATTCCCCAAAATAAAATGTCTGCACATAAAAGAAAACTTGCAGGGTTGATGAAAGTTCTGTTAAATTTCTGTAGAGTTACAAAGCTCAGCAGAAACTATTCACTGAGTTTGCAGAAAGAGAAAAATCATTCCTACAGTTGCAAGTTTCTGAAGTAAAAACTTCCTAGCAAGTAGTGAGAACCAAGCCTGCAGGAACAAACAAGCAGATTGCTAAACTTGTAACCATGTTATTTAATAAATCTGTTAAAACAACTTGTTACTTCAGACAGCTGGTTATGTGGAGAAGGATTGCATATGTGGATGAGATCACACGATTCACACTACCTAAAATCTCCTCAGTTCACACTACCTAAAATCTCCAGAGCATAGTGAAATGATTGAGTTATGTAGCACTTTCACTTCTCTTGGAGGCTGTATTTATCAAAGTAGTTCAACTTTAGTAACAGAGAAAGCAGTGTGGTCTAAGATAGTGTCACTACAATTCTGATACTTGGAACCACCTTACTATCTCGTACACTCACTACCTCTCCTCAGAGATACTCATTTATTCTTATCTGGCATGTCATACTAGGTGAAGGGTAGACTGATAAACTTCAGGAAGGACTATTTATCTTATAAGACAGTGCTGCCGCAATACTATCCTGAAGCTTAATAAAACCTTATTGTTCCTCATGTATCCCAGAGTAGCTACCATATCCTCTTTCACACATTATTTATTAGCTTCACAAAATGAATATTTTTACCCTTTACCATGATGAACTATCCATTCTCCTGGGCACCTTATTAATTTTCATAGCTCATGGTGTCTAGTTTGAGCTTGTATGTCTCAAATATGTAAAAATATCTGACTGATGTTCCAACCCCTGTGTGTTGCAACTTCTCATTTGAGCAGATCCAGCTGCTTCAGCTATTTTTTTGGTTTTCAAGAAAAGAACAGACAACTACATGCTTTTCTTCTTTCTTCTGAATGGGCTGGGCTACAAAGAAAATGTAGCAAGGTTATAAATTAGAAACTGTATTAAGCAATCAAGAAACACAGCATAAATTCAACATCAAACCTATTTTTATTACTCCTATTTTGATAAAGAAAAAAATTAATAAAAATAATGAAGGTCTTATGCAATGATTCACTACATAATTTGCAGGTCAAACTCCCAACCAGCAAAAACTGTAAGAAAGAAGAAAATGTACTGCTATCCATAGCTGTTAAAAATATTAGATACAGAAATATGAACTACAGGCAGGGCTGCATCTCGGCAGTGTGCTTAAATGGGTAGAAGATACCTTTAGATACTTTCAGAGCAAAAGATTTTATCCATATAAGATTTTGTGGGAAAGAAGGACTTGATTTATTATTATTATTATTATCTTGTTGTTGTTGCTGTTGTTATTGTTACTATTGTTACTATTATTATTATGTGATTGTAGAATTTACCTAATTGAATTTTCTAACACATCAGTTTATCAAGTCTTGGTATTATAAATTATGCTGTCCATATTTTAGTTTCATTTTAGCTGATAGCCCATTTAGGTGACTTATGGCTGCTAACAACTCCTGTATTTCCATTTGTCTTTCTGCAGTACCACTATCTGTATCTCTTTTTGCAAGGTGCTTTTTGATAGTCTTTGACAATTCTCCTGGCAGCTATAGCTCCCCATCTGACAGGCACAACATGTTCTGCAGGTCTGACTGGCTTCTATTCATATTTGGGTCCAAACACTTGAGAAGCCAATCACTTATTCAGGGAAGAAGGGTCATGTTTTGCATTTCAGAATGTCTAAATAAACATGCTGTGAATGTTTTATGAACTAAACAGTCATATTTTATTTTTAGAAAAACACTGATTTCATATGATTTCATATGCTAAATACTGTTTTTAAAATGTCTACTATTTTAAGGATGTAGAAAATAAAAAAATAATAAAAAATATCTATTGTGCTTTCATTTTTCTCATGGGCTTGCAACACAAAAAAAACTTTTGGTTCTAACAGAGTCTTTTGATGTGAGTTTTTCTTTAGATTAATTCCAGCTTGTTTTTTTTCATCCTTTGCAGTGAATATGCTAATAGAATTTACTGAATACAGCTCTTTTTGTAAGTTTCTGCATTTTTCCTTTACTATAAGCTGTAAATCAATAGTAACTGATTCCTGGGGCCAAATACGTTGACAGCAGCTTAATCAACTTGTGTCCATGTTACTTTCAATGTCACCTCTAGCCACAAGGCAGTAAATTCTTTCAGAGCATTTTTCTTTGAACTGTTCTGCTATATTTTCTCTTTGTTTGTTTTATAACATAATTCTGGCCCTTTCCCTCACAAAGTGCTTTTAGTCAGCAGTTTTAGAGAGTGCCTCTTTCCTCCCAGCCCTACTTGTCTTCTTGTATTTCCTTTATACTTTCCCTCCTAAGAATTTGTACAAGTGCTTTTTGGAAAGACTAGCATTCTTGATATTATTAGACATTTTATGATTACAAAAACTGTACTGAGGTACTCCCTATTCGCGCTGTATGTTTCTATCTGTGTCAGATATCTGGCTAAATTCCAGCCACAATTTCTCAAAAAGTACAACATGAAGTAAATTTAGCAAAATCATCAATTGGAAATATTACTTTCGAGAAGAAGTTATGAAAGAAGAGAAATAAACAAATAGGAATATTCTGTATTCACAAACATAAACATCTAGTAAGGGTTTCCTTTGTTAAATCATATTGGTTTTTGGAACGAATAGTCGAGAATTGTTTTGTGCACCAGGTCATCAAAAGCAACTTTTGAACATTCTAATTTGAAAGCTTAATTGTAATAGGTTGATGAACACAATTACTAAAAAAAACCCCATTTTTCTAAAAAAACCTTTAATCAGTCACCTAAATCACTGGATGTAACAGGGGCAATGCCCCATCAGTTCCTCAGCAGACAGGAGTGCCACTATCTTAAATCTATAAAATGAGTGCCACTATCTTAAATCTATAAAATTATTTATTCATATTATTGCAGAATATGAAAGTGAAACAATTAGAATGATTTCATAAAGCTCTACAAGTATCTATCCCAGCTAAGAGTCAGCCTTACAGTCACTTTGTTATGTTTAGTCCCTAATCTCAGTACAAAAATGTGGGTTTTTTTCTCTGGAAAGTCAATGGAAGTGTCTGTATTAGAAAAGAATCTGTAAGGAGGAGCCACTCATGCACCAAATAGTAAAGTCTAACTTTGACATAATTGTTAAAAATCCATTATATGTGGCTTAGCCTTTTTTTTCCTTAAACTTTTCAAACCTTTTTTCTTTTAAAAACAAAACTATACACTTCTCACAGGTGGGACAAAATAAAAATACTGTAGTGGATATGGGTACTAGGTTAGTTTCAGAATTTATAAGACAGTACATTCTGAAACTAAGCTATTCTACTAGACTCTTCACCTTCCTAGGTGGGATCTTGAGTTATATTCCTTAGATCCAGTCTTCTGTTCCCCAAGTGAAGAGCCTGTTTTCAGTCAGGCAAAAAGTCATACTGGCTTCTGTTGTGGCATTTGTTTACATTTACTAGTCCCAGGTGTGACTAGTTAAGCCCCAGGATATACCCAGACAAGATTCCCTGATTGCACAGATCTGCTGCCACTTCCCAGACCCCTTTCTTCAACAGCACTCTTCACTTCCTTTGCAGGGCTTTAAGATGTTGTCTCTGTCTAAATAGCGCATGTGCAGATCCTATGAACAGCCCTCTAATTAATAATTCTCTCCTTTTTTTTTTTTTTTTTTTTTTTTTGTTATTTGAAGGATTCAAGATTCGTTTCCTTAGCTCACATTTTACCCAAAATGTATAGCCAGTCTAAACCAAATGTTTGAGAAATCAGAAGTTCAATTTTGAACATTTTCACACACAGTTACCTGGTCCCTGTCATTATTTTCAATTTATTTTTTCCTACTATAACCTCCAAGCAATTCTTAAATTTTGAAAATGAGGTTCAGGTATATGAAGTTACTAAATTCATCTAACATTTATACAGATATAATTTTCTGATTTGACTTAAATTTTCAAGTATTAAGAATTTATTTTAAGTAGTAGCCTACTTCCTTTTGATCACTCCAGCTTACGATCCCAGCAGGAAACCTAAGTAGTTTTAAAATAGAAGCTGAAAGTAAACAAGTAAAATTAGTAGCACAGGAATCAAGTCTTTTTCCTGAAATGTGCCCCTTTTCCAACTCAGTTTATTTAATTTAAACCTGTTTCTTTGACACCTAACACAAGTACAGGGGCCATGTGTTCTCTGTCTTTCCTGAAGATTGCTTTAAAGATGTTTTTCTGACTAGATTTCCATTTCAATGCACTGAGAAAACAAATATTTCTCAAGGTTTATTTTTTTAAAATAAAACTCTCCTGAATATGGGCTGGAAAAAACTGCTGCAATGCACAGTAATTCTAGATATTGTCATACAGGTGCTGTATTTGGGAAGGCACAGAAGAATTGTGTTTATATAAAATAATATGCAAAAAGAAAAATTCTCTTGCATAAGGAAAAGACAATTTCAATTTTCTCAAGGAGAAAGTCTTTGAGGTCAGAGCCTTTATTCTTTCTGAAAGTTTATTCTTTTTAATCTTAAACAATGAGAAATTACTAGTGTAATTTCTTTAATTCAGCCTAAAAAGAGAAGGCTCAGGGGATCATAAAAATGCTACCCCTTGTTAATGGGGCAGAAGAAGAAAATAAGATGGAACAGCTCATGGATTGAGATGAAGACAATTAAAAAGGAAAAGCAAAAACTGCACATAGAAGCAAATATAAAAGAGAATTTTATTCACTATTTTCCATCAACACCAAGACACTCATCCACTTGTTAGGAAATAAAAGCTTCTGCATAACTAGAAGTTTCTTGGGAAGACAAATAACATAACCACAGAAGTGTCCTTTCCTTTTCCCTCAGCATTTATGATTATGTTGTTCACTATTATATAAAAATAATATAAGTGTGGAAACTTTGGTCAGTTTGGGTCAGCTGCCCCAGGTAGTATGTGCCCTCCCAGCCTCTTACCCATCCCCAGCCTACTATCTTTTGTGGGAAGAAGAGGCTGGAGAGAGGTTGAAGTGGAAGTCTTGATGCTGTCCACTTAAGTATTCAGCAATTGACAAAACACTGGTAAGTTATCAACACTGGTTTAGTACAAATGCAAAAATCAGCACCATAGGTGCTGCCATGGCAAAAGCCAACTCCATCTCAGCCAGAGCCAGCACAAGAACACAGAGACCACGTGACAGAACAGGAGGCAATGGTCAAAATGTGAGATACAGGATGTTCTACCTGGACATAAAGAAATCTTCTTTAATGTTCAGGGAGATAAACAAAACTACAAGCTGTTGTTAGAGAGATGCAAAAGCTGTCTAGATATGTGTAAGAACCCAAAAACTTGCTCTATGAGTCTCTTAAAAGACCTTACTGTTTGTTCATGTACTATGAATTAGATGCACTACAGAAACACTGACAAGGTATGCTCAAGAGGTCACAACAAAAAAAAAAAAACTTTACTGGCAACTTCAGAAGATCAGAGAACCTTGGCAAAAAGCTCGGAGCAGCATTCAGTCAACATAAAACATTCCACAAAGCACTAACTTAGCCCATCTCAACTAGGAAAACTCCAAGCCCATCTGAAGTACTCAAAACTCTGAGAAGAGGGAACTAGAAAAAGAGAGAAAATACATAGAAAATAACAAGTATAGATACCACTCCTAGTCCTGGCAGTGTTCAGCTGAATGAAATTCCAAGAAGAGCTGAAGTCAAAACATGTGCTTGCCTCATGTCATGGGTTAAATAAACTTTGGCTTTCCTGAGCCCTTCTCCCAGGTGGGACTTCCATTCATCTGGCCATTCTGGGGCTAGAATGGGGGCTCCAGAGGCAGGTGTGGAGCACTGTGGATTGATGGCCACTGCCAGGCTGGGATACAGGGCTGGGGAGTGGGGTATGCAGAACGGGGCATGGCCTTACCAGGGCAAGGCCTGACCTGCCCCTTCCCCTCACACACACACCCTAAATGTCTTGGGCCAGCATCCTTCCAGTCTTTCACAACATGTTCCTCAGAAACCTGCTCTGGGTGGCCCAGCTTGAGCAAAGGAATTGATCAAGATGACCTTTGGAGGTCCCTTCCAACCCAAAACATTCTGTGATTCTGTCATAGTATATAAAGGTAACTTATGTTTAGTAGGTGCTTCAGTAATTTACATAGAAACTTCAGTACAGTATACTGAAGGGGAATGTTATTGTCTATAACATGCCATTAGTTTACGTTATCTTATTTTCAAATAAAAAGGTACAAGATACAGACCAAAGAATTACAATGGCCAATCAATTAATCATAAACAACATGACAAATGGGTGACTGTATACCATTCAAATGTTGAATGGAATGAAAGAACTTTTGTGGGTTTGTTAATATTTCAAGGTCACAATGGTAGATCTAATACTTTTTTTTTTTTATTCTCATATAAGTTTTCTACAGTTAATAACAACTCACATGTAAATATATATGAAAACTTTATCGAGAGATTAAATGGAATTTTCACCCTACAGCAGTGCACACATGAGATACTTTCACCTTGATTATACAGGATTTTCCCTAATGAAAGGGGAATGAGCTCCTTTCTTACTAAATATACTAACTTGATACATGTGGAAAGAAAAATCATTCTATTATATGAGGAACACCCTATGAAAAATTATGGAAACATTATTGCTGTAATTCAGTACTTATGTTCAAAAGAAACCACATCAGATGTCAGCTGGCATCATTATTAAAATCAAAGCAAAAGGTAATAAGAAAACAGAATAGGAAATACTTTTCAAAAGCACTCACAGATTCCTTAGCATAATAAAAAAAGCCATCTTTGAAAATACTGCTTCAAAAAGTCCTAAAATATGTCTTATGAATGTGAATGAATATGAATATGAATATTCTTACTCGTCTACACATGATCTGCTGTTTTAACTAAATCATTATATATTAGTTTGTGTATTTTCAGTTTTTCTACTCTTTCTGTAGGTATCTTACCATTACTCAGTAGCAGAACAGTCTGAGGCCTAGATAAATTGTGCTTTCTTTCTTTTTTCTTTTAAAAAAAATCTAGACTACTTTTTTAGATAAAAGTCATGAAGTAAAATGGCACATTAGCTAGTGTTTTAATTCAGAACTGGAGAATGCTTTTGAGTAGCATTTCTGTAACATCCTCTTACTTAATTTTGGTGTTCGCTGTGGATTAAACTTGAATCCTGCAGACTTAATTCCCTTTCAAATGATACTAAATTCAAAGAAGTGCTCTAGAACTGCATTTAATGTACAGCAACTGCTAAAGAGCTATCAGTCCATGGCACCACAGTGGAAATACTCAGGCTAAAGATGGAATGACATATATAATGTATATAATACAACCTGTTAAGGGTAGATGATACCTATAATATTTGAAAACAATTTGTTTTTTAGATCATGGAGGGCAACATGAGATGGTTCATAAGAGTGAAATTGGATTCTGAGAATAAAGTATGTAAACTTCTTGATTTCTGCTGAAATATATTTTGATCTATTTAGATTATGATCAGTTGACCATAATTGATCAATTAATCATAATCAAGCAGAAAAAATATGAAAATTTTAAAAGGAGCCCTGCTTATTACAGCTCAGTTTAATGAACAAGAATTTCTCACTGCAGTAAAAGGCCTTTTTTGACTATTCTATAGTACATGGAATCTCCACAGTATCTATGTAGGAGGAATGTCATATCTATGCAGGAGGAACCATCTGGAGTACATGGTGTTCAGCTATTCTAACATTTTTTTATTTATGAAAACATACATGCAACATAATGAATTGAAATAAAAATATTGTTTGGTGGAATTTATAATAACATAATAAGGTCATAGAAAAAATCCAATTTTGAATAATTTATCATTACAAAATGTTGGGAACAGGCAAATTTATTGGACATAGGTCATTGCAAGTAAATAACTACATTTTAAACTGTGACTTCAATTTTATAAAGGTTCATTGCTGCATTTGTGCAAAACATTTGTGCAGCTCAGATTTTCTTTGTGTTTGACCAAACAAAGACCTGATGATTTCCAAAAGTACCAGTACTTTGAAGTTAAGGCTACTGTCTCTTTGCATTGTGTCCACAGAAAACGTCAAGCACTTGTGGAAACAATTCAATTTAATTCTGAAATTCTGCTGCTTTCAGATACAGATATTGCAGTGAATGTCACCACAGGAGCAGAAGACAACTTCTTCTCCTGGGTGATTATTTTATAATGGAGATCATAATTTCTATCACTTTTTCATTACATCTTAACTGTTCTGTCTTGCTTGGCTGCATCCAAACACTTAATGAAATTGCAGCTGTTTTTACATAAAAGAGCCTTGCTACAAAGAGGGCTGGTTGTATGCCAGAGTTCTATGTATTCCAGCCATTCAAAGACTGAATTCAAAGTCTTAAGGCTAATCTAAAAGTGCAGCTATGAAGTACTTAATTAGTCAATAGACAGACAACAATGACTTTTTTTCTTTCACCCCCACCACTAATTATCATGCACATTAATAAGTATGCCTTAGAAGACCTGGGAATAAAAAAAAGACATTCCTTTATAAGTTTCTAGGCTTCTTGTTTTGAAGTATCTCATTGACATTGCATTTGATCCTAATTCACGGCCAACTCACAATGACCCCTGGATTAGAGTCTCCTTAAGAGTTTTTACCTCAAAACACATTATTCATGGCAAGTGAGACAAAGAAGAGAAAATGCACACGAGCCAAAGGAAAAAGAATAAGAGAAGACAAGCTGAAAAACCTTGAAAATTTGAAGGAAAGCTCCACGAGGTTTTTTTTCTTAACTCTGTTTACTTGCTCAATGTAAAAATGTAAGCCTAGAAGACAGTGCGTCACAGCTGTAAGAATCAGGAGTTTGTTTGCTTATTAAGGATCATAGATTTAATTTCACTATTAAGTAGGTTGTTTGCAAACATATTAAAAAACACACAGAAGTTGTGAAAATCTGATTTTTGAAGACCTATATTTGCATAAATCCCTAATGGATTGACAAAGGTTCATTATGAAGCATTTCAATTGAAAAAAAATTGGAAAAACAGTGAGTAGAAAAGTATATTTTATGCCCAAAAAAATCAATATTACCTGATTTGTGCCTTTAACTGTCATTTAAAAACTCCTGTGTATAAGAGAACCTTTTGTCTAAGTACAGTCATACATATACATGAATCTCTTCCTTATCCAGCAAACATTTCAGACTAATTTCCAGTACTCTTGAATCAGCTTCCTAAATTAATAATTTGTTAATTTTTTTGTTGTTGTTGTTTTGGACTGATTTCAGGTGGAAAAGGATCCACATTTTGTCCTCAACTGAAACTGAACTGCAATTTCAGACAGTGTATAGATAACTCTACACAACTAATGCTTACAATACTTAGAGCAGTATACCTGCACTGGCAAATCAAGACCATCACCACAGTATACTCCAGGGTGTGATTTGTTGACTTTAGGGGGGTTATCCTCTAGGGTGGCTGATTTGTTGACTTTAGACTGTATATGGACTGAAGAACTCTTTGGTATCTAAAAGTGGATGAGATTAATTCCTGCCATGGTAATTAATAGAATGGGACATATGGGTATATATTGTGTATGTGTACTTTGAATTAAAGCAGTAGGGAGCAGTATGAATCAATAGGAATACAACCATTCCCTTGTTAATGACAGGTGTACTAGGAGACTAATGACTCATTCCCCAGGCTTTTGAAACTGAAACGTGAAAACAGGGTGGCTTCATGTAAGTAGAAAAGACTTTTAGGCATTCTAGACCTTTAAACCTGCCAGAAATTGAGAGAGAGCTCTGAGCCTAAGCTATATGATTAATTGAATTTTGGTGTCTAGGATCATGACTTGTCATGGTTTTTACTACTAATGGCTGTAATGGCTGTAGTCATTACGTCTTTTCCTTCAGCCAACATGTACAAGCTCAGCTGAAATGATCATAGCCACCTTCAAAACAGGTATGGAGCTTGCCCCTGTTATTTTATCCTCCCACAAACCTTGCAAGAATGCTGTGGTTTTGTCCATAATGAACTAATTCTTAAATTGTTAAGTAGTAAATCTTAAAAAATTGCTGCTTTTCTTAAAATAAAATATATATATATATAAAACACATCACCTCCAACAAGAAGTTCTTCAAGTTATTGATATGCATTATTAACTGTCTGGCTATCAATTATTAACACCTTTGTCAATCAAGAAATATAACAAGTATTACAGTAAATAGTAAAGAAACAGTATATATTAAGTTATACAATTTTAAAAAATATTCTGTTTTGGATAAAACATGTAGTAATTATAATGAAGCAATATTTAACATAAGTGTTTTTACTTCAGTCTGCTTTCCCTTTCTTCTCCAATTAAAATCTATTCATCCTAGAGGTACTAAAAAGCCCCCAAAACATAAAGAACTGTGGTGGGAACATTAACATCACCACTATGACTGTTGCAATTTAATATTATTATTTTTTATTATTATCAGGTAAGATTGCTTTTCAGCTCTTGTAGTTTTTTAAGTTTCTGCAACGGATAATTGAATTATTTATCATCTCATTAGCATGCTTGTTGATATTTAATACTAAATGTGCAAGTTATTTTTGTTGCTTGATGGTGATTTTCACATCTTTTGATCATTTTTGTTCCCCTTTTCTTATTATCAAAAGTTTTTAAGGCCCCAATTATCTTTACTTCAATGCCTTAAAAACAGATCCTTTATTTCAGTATTTTTAGAACATGAAAAAGATAAGATACAAGAAGGTAAAACACATTAGCCTATATTTCCATATCTCATCTCTATGAGAGATAAAAAAGGAGCATCACTTTGAAATCTCTGGTTTTGTTAAGCATATATTTTCACCAAAAAAAATACAGAGTTGGAATTTTTGCTGCATTGTGGGTTGGTTGTTTTTTTTTGTTTTTTTGTTTGGTTGGTTTTGGTAGTAGTTGTTTGCTTTTACAATCTCTGAAAGGGAGGCTTTCCTGAAACTTTAATGTATTATATAAATAAAATAAATAAATACATAAATACAGAAGTTTTAATTGTGATACTTAAGTGATTCAAAATAATGCATTTATTATTTAAATAAGTTTACTATTTAATTATTTAATTTTTTGATATTTAATTACATACAGCTATTTCCATTTCTATCTCTATGGCTTTTCCCAAAATGCTGCAGGTTGCCTGAAGCTATTCCAATCTTCAGTGTAAGTTTTTGACGTTTTTAGGATGTGCTTATTAGACATTCAGGTGAGACACTGCATTGCAACACATTCTGTCAATCTCAGAAGTATTTTATGAACACTGTTATGCATCTTCTCTTTCCAGAAAAAAAATTACCAAACTTGATAAGCCTACTAAAGACTTAAGCCGCATCTGAAATCAAGAACTAAAAAATAATTAACCCTTTCACGGGTCAATAAACCTACATTTATATGTACAATATCCTTTATTAATGTAAGTATTCGATCCATATTACTCGTTATAAGGCTAGATTTCTAAGGATTATCTTCTCACCTGAGTTAGTTTCCCTCTAGATTTAAAGTGACATTAGATGATCTCTGAGCCCAGTTAAATGGAAGCTGATGGAGTCTTCCCAGAAGTGTCTGTCTTTAGATCATAAAATTTATATCTGACAAAGTGGAAGAATTATGCAATCCAATGCTTAAGGTGATATTTAGAGAGAGTGTATTTCAAAAATGAACACTGTGAAGTCACAATGCTAATCAAACACCGTGCACAGAAGGGACTGGATAAAGCTGTACAAACTTCAGCATTTAAGCAGGACAATAACAAATTGCTTCTCCTTCCACCCACCTCCTTGTTTCTGTATTTAAAGGATAAGCTGATATTTATCTTGTGTTCAGTATTTATGATCACTGTACAGGATTCAAACAAAACAAACTTGTAACTTCAACAAGCATTCAATGACAAATTCTAGTGCTTCCAGACAGCCATGAACTGCTGCATCTGGGCAATGGAGCACCATTCCAAAAAAAGATTGTATGCCATAACAGCAGAGGCAGAGATCAGGCATTTCACTGAATTCACTTACAGTGTCTCCCAGTAATTATCTTGAACCACACAATTCAGTAATATGCCTATACTGCTTCTTGTGGCTGATGTTGTATCTTCAAATTTTACCAAAGAATAGATATAATATCCTTCAAGTATGCAAATTCATTTCTTAAGCAATATTCTGAATAAGATTAGAAAATTGATTTTGTAACTTAAGAAAAATTTTAATATGTGCAATGCCTTTAAGGTCTAATAAAGATATTTTGTATTTTCATTATATTCTATAGTCATGAGTCTTTTCTCTGCCTCCATTGCATAGATCCCTCTAGTCCTTTTCTCATTCTGCTGCCAATCCATTCTCAGAAAAAATACAGCATTCAGCAGTTCTGTCCATTGCATATGAAAATTGTTCATCTCTTCTATTTCATCTTGGTTGTCAGTTATGGCAAAGCTTAGACAAAGTCTCTAAACTTTTCAATATTCTAAAAATCTGAACAAAGAGAAGACTTTGACATACAATGGAGTAGTGCAGCATTTAATGCAAATCTACTGCTGAATGAGTATTATTCAGAAACCACTCATTTGGCTAAGTTGATACACTTTCATAGCTTTCACTGTCTCTCAAAAATAAAGGCTCACAGATAGAAGGTAATTTATCACCATATATTTGTGTGATAATTTTACTTTCTGAAGTAGCTTCTTATTCTGTTTTTAAAGAAAATGTTATCTCTGTGGAAAATAAAAAGAAAATTATTTTCTGAACATGCTAGGTGTTAAAAGCTTTATCTTGCACCATCTACATGTTAGAGTTACTTAGAATTTGTAGTATACAGTAACATATTTTGAAAGTTTAAATGCCTTTTAAACAGCTGTTACAGTTACAAATAAATATCTAGTCTTTAATAGAATCAGTAAATTTGGAAAAGACCTCCAAGATCTTTGACCAAACACCGCCATGTCAACTAAACCATGCACTAAGTACCAGGTGCAGTCGTTTCTTTAACACTTCCAGAAGTGTTACTGGGCAGCCTGTTCTAAATCTTGACAATCCGTCAGTGAAGAAATTCTTCCAGATATCCAACCTGAACCGTCCTTGGCACTGCTTGTGGCCATTTCCTCTTGTGCCATCACTAATTTCCTGAGAGAACAGGCCAACCCCTCCTGGCTACAAGCTCCTTTCCGGCAGTTGTAGAAAGTGAGGACATCTACCCTGAGATTCCTTTTCTTCAAGCAAAACACCCCCAGCTCATCAGCTGATCCCTGTATGACTCACTCTCTTGACCCTTCCCTAAATCTGTTTCCCTTCTCTGGGCACACTCCAGCATCTCAATGTCCTTCTTGTAGTGAGGGACCCAGAACTGGACACAAGATAGAAGATGTGGCCTCATCAGTGCTGAATAAAGAGGAACTAATCAGTTCCCTATTTCTGTTGGTTGTTCTATTTCTGACACAAGCCAGGATGCCGTTGGCCTTCTTGGCCACCTGGGCACACGCTGACCAATGTTCAGCCAGCTGTTGACCAGCATCCCCAGGTCCTTTTCTGCTGAAAAGCTCTCAGACTACTCTTCCCCAAGCCTGTAGTAATGCATGGGGTTGCTGTGACCCAAGAGCAGAACACGGCGCTTCACCTTATTGAACCTCATGAGCCGTGGCCCATTGACCCAGCCTGTTGAGATCCCTCTGCACAACCCAACACTCCCACCCAACTCAGAGCTGTCTGTGAACTTACTGAGGGTGCACTTGATCCCCTCATCCAGGTCATTGATAAAGGTATTAAACAACACAGGTGCCAGTGTCGAATGAGCCTTGGGAAGCCCCAGCAGTGACTGGCCACCAACTGGATGTAGCACATTCACAACCACTCTCTGGGACAGCCACCCAGCCAGTCTTTTACCCATTTAAAAAGAGCACCTCTGCAAGCCATGGGCTGCCAGCTTTTCCAGGAGAATGCCATGGGAGACAAATGTTCTACTGAAGTCCAGGTAGAGTAAATCCACAGCCTTTCCATCATCCACTAGGCTGGTCAGTCATAAAAAAAGATCAGGGTGGTTAGCAGGACATACCTTTCCTTAACCCTTGCTGGCTGGGCCTGATTCCCTGGTTGTCCTGTACATATTGTGGAACTGCAGTCAAGATAATCTGTTACATAGTCTTCTTAGACAGTGAGGTCACACGGACAGGTCTCTAATTACCCAGATCCTGCAGGTTTTTTATGTCCCGTGCTTCACTGGATATCACTATGAAAATTACTTTCCTTTCTGCCATAGCTATGGAACTGTTTGTGAGAAAGAAATCAGAATAAATAACCCAAATCCCCTATATAGTTCTGTCAACTCTATTTTCCTGTTCACATCATTATCAACTCAGCTTTGTGCAACTCAGCAGGTAGTGCAACACATAATTGTATCCAAACTAGAACCAAACCTGAAGGCTGGTACCAGACCAACTACATCATAAAGTTTACGTGGGCTAGAGAAATGTATGCAAGCCCAAGCATTTATTGATATTCTAATTGAAGAATTAAAATCTAAGAAGAATTTTTATCAGTACACTGATAGTAACAATGATGGACCAGTGGATCCAGTTACTGGTCATTCCCTTTCATGATACAGTTAAAACTGATCTAACTGAATAGTATCCGACTGTTTCTTTGGTATTATTCTTGCTTTTCCATTCTTGTTGAACAAAAGAAGAAACCCAGCAAAACCCAAACCAAAGCAGTCCCAAACAACCAAATAAATGAAGTACCCAATACACACCTGCAGATGAGAAGTCATTTGTATTTCCAAGTTCTTTACTAGAAGGGAATTGATGTCACTCTCACTCCACTGTCTGTTGAAGTTCATATATCCTCTAAAGCTCCTCTTTTCTAGTCCATAATCTATGATTGGTATGTAATTGTGTGTTTTATGGTATAAGTGTGTTTCTTTTTTTATCTCTAAAACCGGTTCCCAACTTCCAAGGTAGTATTTCTTTAATGCCTATTAGTTGACCACTGATGATTTCTTTATAGCCCTGGAGATTTTGTTTTTTCTTTTGTGCAGACATTCAGGGTGTATATGCTTACATCATTACTCTAGAGTAATAGATAATTAATTTTCTCCAGAATAAGTACTGCTTATTACTATCTCTCAGTAATAATATTGATAGAACAGAATTAGTAGCCATTAACTACAAGAAACAAAAAAGTTATTATAACAGTAGGTGTTACAATAAAAAATTGTGCTAAGCTAAACCTGAAATAAATTAGATAATATATAATTAGCTTTTTAACAACTACAGACATTGCTAAAACTGTTCCAGATTGGCCAAGTTCAGAGAAAGCAAGCAGGGTCAGTTAAAATTCTGGGCCTTGCTGCAAAGCTGTGACCTGTTAGTAGTATGGTAACATATTCTCTGTGTACTGGAGCATAGCAATTTTACATTTGTCCAACTGAGTATGCAGTGATAAAGAGCCCTATTTCTCCTTTAAGAAAAAAACTGAAGGAAAGGGGAACTGTTTTTTTCTGTTTTCAGAGAGAATATCCCAAGATGCTGAATTGTAAGCATGCATTAAATTGTTGACAATGGAAATCAGCTCCTGACATTGAAAACACTGGAAGAGTTCCAACAACATAACCCATTTTTCTAATTGCTACAAAGCAACACAACTCCACTGAAATCAGTTAAGTGCAATGTTTGGCAGGAACTGAGAAAAACAGGAAATACACTTCCATATGCAAAGCCAATTTTTTTGGTTGAAACCTTAAGTCTAGTCAATGATTATTGGCCCACATTTAGTTTTTATAAAGAGGAAAATAATAAAAAAATAGTATTAAAGGCTTTACACTTTGTTTTTCTTGATTGAAATTCTACTTCATAGCCAAAAAATGGAGAATCTTACATATGCTAAGTATTTATTTTAAATTTCTTTATTGATCCCAAAAATTGCTTTTGTCCAGCAATCAAATCTACTTTTTTTTTTTTTTAATGACCACTGGTGAGTTGTTTATGTTAATGGGATCTCCTTTATAATCCTATGCTTTCCTTTTCATATCATCATATCACCATATCACATCATATAATATATCATATATCATGTGTCATATATTATATATCATATGTCATATAATATCAATGTCTGCAGCCTTTTCCACTGCCCTGTGTCCCTTTCAAGACTGCTGTTGTTCCATGATTTCTGTATTTATATAGCTACTACTGTTAGTGCAATAAATATTTCCTTCTATACAGCATAATTACTTTCTACTACCATCTACAGAAGAAATACACCACATGATGATATAAATATAAATTTAAACTAAGAAATTGAGTAATAATAATTAAAATGATAATTAATAAACTGATTAATAATTACTAAACTAATGATATGGTTAAACAAGCTCATTTTCTTCAGACAGCCTAAGATTAGGACAGACAAAACTGAAAAAGTTCTTCAAGCCTTGAAAAGTTGAACAAAACTTGTTATTTCTTGCTAACACTGGTTCCTGCCTGGTGTTTTATTCTTAATAGTCAAAGACAGACTACAGAATTCTTGCTAGTTCACACGTTTGTAGAACACATTTTCTAAGGTGTAACCCATCACATCAGCTTGAGGATAGCTAACCTACTTAGTAGTTTTCCAATTAAAAGTTCTGATCTTGTATCTCAGAACTGCTGTCTGTGGTTCTGTGATGGGTTGGCCTTGGTTGAATGCTAGTTTCCTACCACACTGCTCTAGCACTCTGATCCTCAGCAGGACAAGGAAGAAGAAAATAAGATGAAAATGAACACTTGTGGATCAAGATAAAGGCAGTTTTGTAAAGCAAAAGCAAGGTTGAGTGCACAAAGCAAAGAAGAAATCAATATATTTTATTCTATATTTCCCATCATCAAACAATGTCCAGCGCTTCCAGGGAAGGAGGGCTTACCGTGCACAGCAATTGCTCTGGAAGACAAATGTCATAATAATGAATTATTTCCTTCCTCTTCTTTTTTCTTAATTTTATGTCTGAGCAGAGGTTTTATGGTATGGAATATCCCTTTTTGTCAGTTTGGGTCAACGATGTCCCCCCAGACTCCACTAGTGGGAGGGGTAATGTTGGAGATACAGCGCTGGTGCTGTGAGAACACTGCTCAGCAGTACCCAAAACATTGCTGTGCTACCAACACCTTTCTAACACCAATGCACATCACAGAGCTATGAGGCTGCTGCGGAGAAAATTAACTCCATCTCAGCCAGATTAAATGCAGCCTCATGTGCTCAAGCTCTGCAGTAATAAGAACTTCAATAGTTGCAGGTGAGTAATTATCATGCTGTGTTCACAAAAAAAAAATTCTAGTACTTTGGGATACTGCAGAAGTTTGTAATTCACTCCTACTTCATGTTGGATTCACATACTGCAAACTGTATTTCAAAGCCTGTCAGACTTCCAGAAATAACTAGGTCCTGACCTACAATTGTTGAACAGAAGAGTAGTGATTTCATGAAGTGATTTAAGAGCAATTACTGGAGGAAAGTTCCCTGGGTCATGCTGGCTCTATAAAATCTAAAGGAAATAAAACTTAAAAATTCCCTGAAATCCTCTGCATTTCTGGTACAATCCCATAAGATCAGTGGCCAAGCTGCAGGCTTTTTTTATGTATCACAATTTCAACTTCTGTTTTGTGTTAGCTTTACACTCTTATTTAGCAGTCACCTCTTCATGAGTGGTGCTACACAGAAGTAAATTAATATCTTCTCTGAAAACAAAAATGGTAAATTAACCATCCTACAGAACCTCCAGTAAAGCACACCTAATAAAATAAGGATCTATATTCAGGCCCAAATATATAGGAACACGATCTGTTTGAAACACCTGCTCTGAAAATGTTCAAAGACCCTTGGTTGTATTCAATCTTTAATTGAAACTATCTCAGAATCAGAACAAACCACAATTGCTGTTGTGTGAGTACTACGTCAACTAAGTGGGAGTAACACTACTTTAACACTTTTTACTAAGGTAATGTTATTGACATGGTGTTTAGAGACTGGTATTATAATGCTGATCATTTTGCTTTTATGCTGCTTGTAATAGTAAAGCCACTACTACCAGAAGTAGAAAATATATCTTCTTCAAGAGAAGAGAGAAAGAAGAAAATCTAAATAAATCTAGAGTTGTCAATCTGGCCTTAAAGTAGAGCCCAAGCCAGGGTAGGCACTATGCCTCTGTAAAGTCGAAATATTTGTAAGAATGTTAAGACATCAGAAATCTGAAAACTGAGTCTCAAGGAGATTCATTTCTACACACATGGGTTCCTCAAGGAAGCAAATGACTCCACAGGAGTACTTCTAGAACAATTCTGTATTTACAACCTATTGTATAATTGCATTATACAAAAATAGAGATTAAAGCTTTTGTGTCTGCTGAAGAGCATTCCAACATAAAACATGTACTTTTCTGGATAATTGCCAGAAGAATAAATAGACTTCTTGAATAGGATAGGAGAAAGTCATTCTCCATTTTCTTCCTGCAAAGCTTTGCAGTGTTATATAAGGAAAAGAATCTAGACTCATAGAGCAAAAGAAAGAATAAATGTGTCTAAGTGTACCCTTCTTGCTCTGACACTCATTTAAAATAATATCTTGTATAATGCATGGACAGTGTTAGGATAAAATGGGAGTGAATAGCATGCTATCAGTTCCACAAACAGAATGCAAATTTTCACCATCACAAAGGATTTCCTAAACTCTAGGTCATATGGTTCTGTTTCACTGGCTTGAAGGAGAGACTTCCTTTTCTTCTGAATCTATTTTTGCTATTCCAGATACAGTAATATCATCTATATTTAACTTTAAGCTGAATTTCTTTTTGAATCTGTTCTCTAAGCCGTTCAGAAAAGTCTATTCTCTAGGCAGTAAAAAACATTTCAACTGTGTTTTTAAAATGATTACTGGACTAATCACTTCCATTCAAGAGTGAAAGGAACCAAATGGCCTATAACAACATGTGCCTAGCTACTCACACAGTTAAGAGGACTATACACACATGCTAAACCAAACTTCTTTAGGATCTTTGAAATTGCACGGTATAAAGACAGATGTTTGCTAGGCTTAGATGTAGCAATAGGCATAAATAGGAACCAGGAAGAGGTTTTCCAGAGTTTCTGTAAATGTTCCATTTCAGTTGTTCATTTTCAACTTTATAGATGGCCTTTTGTTCTTGTTTTTGTTTTATCACAGCAAGGCTACTTTGTTATGTATATAAATACTTAAAAATTTAAAAAATTAATTTACAGAGATTTATCTACAGAGACTTATAGTTTTCTACCCCCAATCTCACACCAGAATGGCTTTTCTAAAACCATTTACTGAAAGAGAATTCTAGTTTCCATGATTTCTCAGTATTGGTTCTCAATAGATGACAAATTATTTGATATATCTTTGTAGCTCATAATTTATAAAGCAGACAAGCATAAACAACTAGTAGACTTGCATAAAATTTTATAGAAGAACAATGTCTCTATTTTTCTATGGAAAAATCCCATGCTTTTACTGAAGACTGCATTTTATAACAAAACTGGTACTAGAAGCAGCAAAATGATTGAAAGTTATTTATATTTCAACATGGCATTCTCTTAAATGAAAATCTGGGCTAAAAACCATCACAACAGGAAATTTTGTGTGGAAAAAATGTGCACTGTACTTGTGTAAAGAGGCCAGACACAGTAGGTAAGTACCTTTACAGGAATCCATTTGGAGAAACAATCTTATTGCTAAGTGCAAAATTTAAAAAAAGTTAGGCTAATGGAACAACTTGTTTTTTCCCTTGAACGGCAATATGAATAAATCAACACACAAGAAATTTTGACTTCCTCATATGAAAGGAAAACTAAGCAGATAAACTACTCAAAAATATTTTTACTTATTCAACACAGTATTTTGATTCCCTCCCATACTACCACAATGCTTCAGTCTCCAAAGTATCATGAAAACAAGCACTCTTTCTATATCAAAGGCCAAAGAAAAAAACAAGGTTCTGACAGTGACATTACATCAGAACTTGAAAAGTTTTCCTTATACCATCAAACTTCTCTGCCTTCGAAACCTTGAAAAAAGCACAGCAACTCTCCCCTTCACGCAAAAATTAAAAACCCATAAGTAAAAACACAAGAAATTGAATAACTTTTAGGTGTCAAGTACCATTCATAGGTATAGGCCTAGAAATTACAGAATGCACTATTGCAGGGCATAATTCCATCACTGTTTATTGTAAAGGAACATGACAAAATTAGCTGGAAGTCCATTTCAAACAGATGAGTTATTTTTCATCATTTTAGTTTTGTTCAGAAAACATGGTAAAGCCTGCTAGAAAGTTGTAGAAATATAGTTTAAGGAACTGGAGTTCAAAACAAAATATTAAGTTGCTTTATAGCATATTTGTAGTTCTCATGAATAAAGTAAGAGCAGAGCAAAAAATAGCAGAGCACAAAGGCAAGGGCTTGATGGTAGAAAAAAATGGTATTTCAATCTGAACAGATGTTTCTTTGAAAGCTTGTTGCCTGCTGTCAACATTTCAAGAATTTCCGTCAATGAAAGTATGGATTTTGCTTAATCAGGTGATATTTGCCAGAGAAATATAAAATTAAGAAAACAGCCTGCAGCTGAATTATGTGTAGCTAGATTTAAAAAAAGGTTTGTTCATTAAAAGAACAAGAATATACATTGAAGTTTAAAGTTTCAAACATGAGAAATGCTTTTAGGGCCAGTTTTAATTTCAAACTAGGCTGTCAAGAGTAAATAAACTGAGGCCATGAAGTGACCCACTCTAAAATAAACCAGGCTTAGAAATTTAAATCAGGAAAGGTTCCTGCCCAAAGATCACTGAACAAGAGTCTACACTGAAGATCATAGAAATCACACAACCACAACCTCCTCTCCAGGCTAAACAGTTCCACTTATCTCAGTCTTTCCCTAGGGGAGTGATGTTCCAGGCCCCTCAGTGTCTTAGTGGTCTGGTCCAGACCTGGACCCAGCCCTCCAGATGCATTTCACCCGGGCTGCTCTCCCATCACCCCTGATCTGCTGAACACTCCTAGAGCAGAACAGGATACCATTAGCCTTCTTTGCAGCAAGGACACATTGCTGGCATAACATTCCATTTGGTGAAACTAAATGAAATCTAGACATAGTTGCACCAGAAGTTACTCTTGGAAAACATTTTCTGAAAATAACCTCTGAAAGCTTTTGTAGATTTATCATGTAGAAAGAGGGATTTTGACTACAGGAAATATTCTGATATAGCGTAGGATAAATAGATGTTCTTTTTTATAACCCCATCATGTTGTTAGCCTATAGTTCATGATACAATTTTCCATTTTGTTTCTTCTGTTTCCAGCTGATAATCCCCAGTGTGAAGCAAACATTTTTGAAACTAATTTTTAAGTCTGTGGACAAGGAGGAATGGTTTTAAGCTAAAAGCTATATTTAGATATGGTGTTAGAAGGAAATTCTTTAGCGTGAGAGTGGTGAGATGCTGGAACAGGCTTCCCAGAGATGGTGTGAATGGTCCTGCCCAGGAAGTGGTCAAAGCCAGGTTTGGTGGGTTTTGGGCAATTTGATCTAATGGGTGGCATCCTTTCTCATGGCACGGGGCTGGAAAATTAGAAGATCTTTAAGATCTCTTCCAACCCAAACCATTTTATGATTCTATGGTGTGTGCTGTTAAGCTTATTATGGTTCTAGATATAATAGATTTTTGTAAATAGATTTTTGCCTCTTCATGATGCTGATAATTTTAATGAATAAATTCTGCTTGTGGGAAATAATTTACTTTTAAGTGCCAATATTTTCCCTTTGTTGGAGATTTGGTACTCCATTTAAGACTGCTTTTGGTATAATTTGATGTATGTACTATTGGTATGCATTAACATCCACAGAAATATTTAGGAGACTTTCCAAGGATTGTAATGGGAACTTGATCCGTCCCTTTGTATCTAGAATAACAACACAGTGGAAGGTATTTAACACTTAAAAATAGGACTATGAGCTCTGGGAAATGGGTTTCAATCCCTATCTCTTCTTAGTGTTATTAACACAGGGATTCTAGGTCAACACTGAGCTGAAGATGGTTCTTGTGCTATGATCTGAAATTCTCTAGGTAAAGGTTAATGGGGAGTAATAACTCTACCTGAGACACATTTCTCCCCATCTATCTTTCTGTTCACATTTTTACCTGGCTGATCACTGGCAAAGAAAAGGGAAAATGAAAAGGCTGGGATCTCTGAGTCGCTGTGACTCAGGTGGGGATCAAACCACCTGCTAGCTGAATGAAGCGGCACACATGTATGCAGACAGGCTTATAGAAAACTCCAGGAGTTTCTAGTCTTCTTTAGGGGTGTATTTAGGCCAAAGGCTTTGGAGATACAAGGTTTCCAAAGACATTTTTGGCAGCAGCAGCTTCAAGACATTCTTCAACTGTATATAACTATGTTAGAACAGTCTAGTCTACTGTTTTCCCTGTAGGTTTGTCCTGCAAGGAAGCTTAATAAATCAAGTTTTCCTCCCCTCCAACATTATGCTTCAGTCAAAGCATTGCTTATTGCGCAGAGTCTGTCCTGCACTTCCTCAGTTCTCAGACAATATATAGGAAAAATTGGTAAACAATTTTACCCTTTTTTTTTACTCTTTTAATGCATTAGTTATGGTTTTCCATTTTGTTGTAAAGGATCACTTTTAACATCTTGCAATTCTGCTTTCCTGATCTTAGAAATTTTCTTTGAAAAACAGTAATTTCTTTCAAAAATAACGTGTACAAATAGGGGATACAATATAGCCAATTCACAGTACACCAATATCCAAGCTTTTTTTGTTGTTGTTGTTTTGGCCTGAGAGAAAACTCATATCTCTAAATATGATAATTAATTTAAAATATCTCTGAGTGATTGATCATGACTTTTTGCTTCAGTAAACAAATGAACTAGCATAAAAAATACCTGAACATTCATTTCTCAATAATCATGTCTATAGCTCTATATGAGGCCTTTAATAGCTATTACCATCCACTTGGCACCATAACTGACATTTTTAAGGTCCCGTAGAAGACAGACATGCAAGCAAAAAGCCTGGCACTGTCATGTACAACTTCTAGGTCATTATGATTTTCTTTTAGTCCCATCTTTTTCTTGAGGACTTTGGAGGATAGAGATAAGAAAAAGGTTTTCAACTCTATCTTTCATCACAGTTATATATCATAAAACAATCATTTGAGCAATTGCTTCTTGAGTTACTTTCAGAACCTTTCTGTAAACTATGGAAAAGGAGTGAATATTAAATATAAAATAGAATACTTTTAAAATCAATATTTCAAGTAAGAAATTAGGACTAAAATGATTGTGGAAAAAAACATAGAATTGCAAGAAAGGGAACATATTTTAAGAGAATTTGCCTAAATTTAATTTTAAAAATTATTTTAGAGATTTAAAATTAAAGTAATCAATTTTAAATGCCTACACAGGTACTTGCTCACTCCTTTTTCTGGGCCTTTCCCCCAGCATTTATTGCTGAGCATGGCATCATCTAGTATGGAATGCCAATCCAGGCCAGCTGTCCCAGCTGTGTCTCCTTCCACCCCTTGCCAGAGCCATCTTGCTCATTTTGGCTGGGGAGTAGGGCAGAGAAGGGGGGAGAGCCCATTTTGCAAGAACTACTCAGCAATAGCCAAATTATTGAAATTTTACCAACAGTGTTTAAACCAATAATCCAAAGCTCATCATCATAGGGGCTGGTATGAAGAAAATTAAGCTAATCCCAGCCACTTTGTTTACATAAGGACGTGGCAGGCATTACTATACTGAACTAAAAAGAAACAGAATCTCCTAGCAAAAGTTTGAACCCTTCTGTTTGCTTATCTATTCACTGTATTCAATCATTAAAAAAACGCTTGGTGAAAATATCTCTCAAGAAATGGATTCTTAGAATCATAAATTGAAGGCTTCAAAGATCCATAGCGTGTAGACTGTGAAAGTGTGTGTTTGAATAGTTTTAAAACAAAATGATGAATACAGGTTTCTACATCCAGGATTTCTTCATTAGCTTTAGAGGAAATGTGTAGGAGTATAAAGATCCACACTGTGGGCACTGATGAATTGAGTAGGGTTTAAGCAACCCCAGAGAAAAATCAATATGAACACAAGTTCTGAAAAAATGAAATATTAATAATTGAGAAATAGATTCTAAATTTGATTCATGTACATACTATGAGGTCATTTCAGAGCTTTAGCAGCTTTCCTGACTTTTTTCTTTTAAATCAAATGAAGCAGGCAAAGTCTGCTTTCCATAGGAAAACAGGATTCACTTTCTTGAATTATAACATATACTGCAATAATAACTTGCGTTTTACTCTGTCTCAAATAATTCACAGAAACTGTTTGGGGGGGGGAAACAGCCACTAATGGAATGTGCATCACATACCAGCAACACTGCAGGCATTTCCAAAATAAACAGTGCATTTCACATCAAAGTCATAGGGAACAATTTGTGACTAAGAGCTATTTAATAAACTCAGTTAAAGAAGAATGTAAAGAATACTTTTCAGGACATCTGACGAATCTGAAAACTTTCAGAAAACCTTTGCCTGAAATTCAGTTATCACTGTGGGCCTTTAAAAGCACTGAAATAGGTTCATTGGTTTTTCTTTTAAATAAATCCAGTACATGAAAGCTTCCAGAACTACAAAATACAGAAAAAACCCCCAAAGTTAAGAAATGGAGAAGCATTCCCTGAACCACTCCCCATCCTTTTCATGATTTAACAATTAAACCAAAAAAACTCCTGAACTTATAACATCTTGGGCCTTCATGTACATCTCTCTCCCAGTCCTGTGAAAATAAGTAAATAAGAATTTAAGAGAGTTTTGTAGGATTTTGTTAAATTGTGTAGCAATAATGAGGAAACATGCTTCTTTCTGGAAGACAACTCTGCGTCTGCTACCTACCTCTCAGTACTTTCTTTGAAACAATGAGTTTTATCCTTTTTTTTTTTTTTTTTTTTGTGCAGAAGCAGGATTTGATTTGTTTTGTAGGCTTTTTGTTTGTTTTCTGGTTATTTTCAAGCTCTAATTATCTACATTCTCTTGAAGAGAAGAATCATGACACATAAACAGTTGGACAAGAAAACATTTTTACCACAACATTTTCTATTTAAAGAGGAATTAACTCTTGTAATGAGGTAATTGGTTGCAGTGCCTCTGAGAACAGAACCACATCATCATTCTGACACAATATAGCATTTATTTATTAAAAATTTTTAGTATAGTGATGGATAGCAATATCTAGGCAGACAGGCTAATCCTACATAGCAATCGCACATCCTGCAGCCACACCCCTGCCCTTCTAGTCCAGGTTAGAGTGGCAGTACAGATCCAGGAGCTCAGGGCACGCATGCTGACTGCTGGATTCCTTTCTGGTGGCCTGGCCTCTGTGTGAAACTGTTCCATGCTGGGCTCAGCCTTTACCATGGCGTCTGAGGGCCACACGTGGTGTGTTGGTCTCACCCCACATCAAGCAACTGTCTCTTACATTTTAAACTAGAACATCACTACAAGATGATACTGCCCTTGCTAACCAAGTAGCCTATGCCAAACTCTTGCTCTATATCCAACAATTGGCAGTTGTCACAGTTTCCATCAGGCTTTCTCTCACACACTAGTTTTCAGCCCCAAATATGTTACGAATATGTGAAGTCAGCAAAAATTGCGTGACCTAAAACGTGTATCGTGCATCTATTACTTTTTTGTATTCCAGCTCATCTTGAGATAATCTATTCAGATCTTAAATCCTTTATTTGAGCAGTAATTTAGGTTAGACTTCATACCATGTCAATGCTTGAAATGAAATTTGCTGCAGCTTTTCTAATGAAAATAAGCCAGCTCACTACTCAAGAAATTACACATATGGGTAGTTGCATATTTTTATGCAGCTAGTTTCATTAGAAGCCCTTATAGCCTAGTTCAATTACATCACTGGAGATAAAATCAGGCAGAAGGGTTCACCTGGTTTGTCCCAAAACTGTCAGCTATGAGGTAAAATAAGAAATAACATGTGTAAACAAAAATCGAGGTAGGCAAAGATAACCTTTGATTGTTTGTGATCAGTTCTTCAGTTTGGGGCTGCAGCCTTCACCACATCACTTCATGTCTATTTTCCCCTCACCACATCACTTCATGTCTATTTTTCCCTCACCACATCACTTCATGTCTATTTATCCTTTGTGATGTATTTTCACAGTGTCCCAGTACCTGGATGTGACAAGCATGCAATACTACATTTCTAGGCCGCCTAAGTTTTGAAAACTTTCCAACAGCAAATGCTTTCGTGTTTAAGATCATTAGCAAAAACCCCAAACAAGCTTGTATATCAGTTAGTATATCATGCATTAGCTTATATATTGTAAAAGAAAAGGGAAATAATAAGTATGAGGTGTGATAGGTGCTCCATGTGATATTGAAGGAAGAAATTAGATTAGTTCTAGAAGTCTCACTCTGAATGAAGGAGAAGTAAGAAAATGCAACACTATTTCTCAGCATTAAACTACAGATTTTATAACAGAAGTATCCCCAATGTGGGAAAACATTTCGTCTTGATGGTTTTGAGTAGTTGGTTCACTGCTCTACTTATTTATATAGTTTTCCAATTTCATAGCAGCTTCATTTTCTAACAAATTATTTCAAAGTTCTGTAGATTGTAAGTTGAGAAATTGCTGATCTAACTCAAATTCTGCATAAATTTACATGCAATTCTAAAAGTTTTATATATAAAAAACCCAGTTAACTATGACAGGCAATAGGTATCTTCGCCTAAAACTAAAAATTTCATTCATATCTGCAACCCATTTATTTTAAGGTTTTACCCACAGAATAGTTGTCAGATCTGTTTGATTTTCATGAGTGCACAGGCTAATTGAGATTTTTCTTAACTTTCTTTTTGTTAAACTCAACATGTAGTTTGACTTCTCAAAGGTTCATTATTATAGCATGTTTCCATATATATGTGAATATTCACTCAATTTAGTAACATCCTATAATCTATCTAAGAGCCATGTCAAAAATTATCTTTTCTTCTTTACTAATTTTCAAAATTTAAGTTCTTTCCCAGCTCTTTGATTCATACTGGTATCCAAATATGTTAAAAAATATATTTATATTACTGATTAAACTATATTAGTCATTAAATTCTAAAAAAATGTATAACACTAAAGTCTAGGCTTTTGAGAGCAGAATTAGAAGTCATATTTAGTTCTATTATAAAATGTATTCTTACCTCTATTAAATCTCATTTTAATACTTCATTATATTTAATATAGCAAACATGATTTTAAAAAAGTTCCAGACATTTTTAATATTAGTGCAAGTCAATTTTACAGAAATAATTAGATTTACTTGTGTCCTCTTCTTGAAAGACAGAAGTTTTATCCTCCAATACTCAATTGCATAAAAGAGATGCAGTCACCTTGTTGTCAATGTGCTTATGGCCATTTTAGCAAATAACAGATTATTTTGCTCTCCCTTATAAGATATTGAAAAATGATTTAAAAATGATTTAAACATCCCTTACTTCCAAGATTATCAAGTATTTGGACTGTCAGAAATTCAAAAACAAATAAAAACCCCCAGGTAATCCTACCTTTGGCAGCATGCTGCTCCAGCTCCTGTTCAACCCATGCAGGCTCCCTAAATAAGTCAGCAAAGTAATTTTTACATCTTAAATATGCTAAATCTTCCCAAAAGCTTTCCAGTTCTCAGCTTCTCTGTTTTATAATCCACACTTCTGGCAGTGTGCAGATTTTAAATGACTTTGTGATATTGCTTGTATTCCCAGTAATAACTCTTCACATCCGCTTTAAGTATTATGGGATTTCAGAACTTATTTATGTGTAAAATCTCTTGCAAAAGAGAAAAAAATGGAGCTCTCAAAAACTTTGTTACCTTGGAGGTCTCTGCCTGCTGGCTGTAAGTTTTATCTGCTACCATGAACTATCTTGAAGTCATCCACTGTAAACTACAGACAAAAGTAAAATCTCTTTGCCAGGTACCTTGAGACTTGTTATAACATGAAAGCAACTTTCCTGGTATAGGATCAATCCATCTACTCCAATTGATTCTGGTTTAGCTAAAGGTATATCACAATCATTTCTATGTGCTTTATTGTTTTGTTTACATGAACAATTACATAACATGTCAATTTATGGTTTTATCTAGACAGTTACTCTGGTTATTATTTCCTAAGTGCTGTTACAGTGAAGAAAAAATTCTGCGTATGAAAGTCACCACTGAGAAGTTGCACTGAAAGACACATTGAACGGAAACTCAGATTTATTGGGAAAGATACTCATCTGCTTTCTCTGCATCAGAAGTGTCACTAAGATAAATATCAGAAACAGAATGGTTTTTACTTTTTTATAAATGCAAATCTTCTTTTATAAGCATGTATTAAATCCATTAAGGAAGAGATCAATCATTATAAATTCCAATTACTATATTAATTTGTTTGGACTAAAAATGTCAAATAAAACACTAATGAGATTAGTGAAATTAAATAAAATATAAAATGCTGGTTTTACTTATTTTTGTGCATAGAATATTCTTAGTCAAAAACGTTATGCTATATACCACTGAATGGAGAAACAAATACTTTCATTGAATGTACATAATATTGAGAATAGATATCTGAACAGAGAAGGCAAAGAGCTTCTTAATTACTAGAAACTAGTGTTGAATCCCTATCAAGGAGTCTTGAAAGCAAAATAATATGCTTTTAAGTTCAAGGACAAGTAGTAACAAATTATGTCAATCCAAATACTGATCTACTTCAGCCCCTTGGCATCTTCTGTTTTACTTTGGTTTCTAAATGAAGACACAAACACCTGTTCTTGCAGCAGGTGGTATTTGTTTATTATAGCTCTTCCTGCTGAGTTTTAATCAGCCTGCAGCTGCAGAATCCAGACTAAGGAATGGTTATAATACCAGATTTTCATATATAAGTAGTATTAGTCCAGAAAAATTTTTTCATGCTTCATTTCCATCATATGTTACCAATCATATAATTTCCTTCTTACACTCCAAGTTTTTAATTAAAGAGTAAATTCATGCATAATGCTTGTAAAAGAAGCTTTGAACATTGTGCCCTGAGGGTGTTATTTGATTGTATTTTCTTATTGCAAAATCTCCAATTTTTGGAAGAAGATTCTCAAGTCTCTGCCAATTTGTACCCCTGCCATTCTTTACTGGGAGAATCAAGAAGCTTAAAAAAAAAAAGTCAAGGGACAAATTAACAACATGTAAATCCCTCTATTGAAATGCAATTTAAATAAGAAAAAGGTGCTTATGAGAAAGGAGAAGCAGGGTAAAACTTTCTATTTCAAACTATAAGGTAAGAACACTGAAGTAATTATGTGGAGACATTATTGAGAAAGTCTTCCTATGTATTGAGATACGCTTTAATGTTTTTATCCTTATTAAAGACCTTCTATTCATGATGAGCATGCAATATAACTGAGTTCTATCTATTGTCATTAATAGAATGAATTCATGGGATTCAGACTGCCAGACATTTTGCAAAAATATTATATTAATTTTGCTTGGTATTAAAGCAAAAACTATTCAATGAAGCTTATAGAATTCAAGAATTTGTGTAAAATAAAGGAAGAAAAGGTCAAAAAAGTGAGATTTTACTGTGTATAATGTCAGAGTTGCTTCAGTGCAACTAGAGTGAAGTCAAATTGGGTAGTGAAACACTGGAACATGTTGCCCAGAGCAGTGGTAGATGCCCCATTCCTGGAAACATCCAGGATCTGGTTGGATGGGGCTCTAAACCACCTGGTCTAGTGGAAGGTGCAATTCAGACGATTTGACTCCTGTGGCATTCACATTCTCTGAAAAAGTTCCTTCGCCTAGGGTTTTTCTCCTGGGAAGCTGAAAGGCAGTGAGAGAGGCCTCAGAGAAAAGGAAAACAATTCTTATCTCATTTGCTCCTCCTGTGTTTTGCTCGTGTGGAATGTGTTTGGAGATTGTTTACCCACAGGTGATTGCCTGATTGCACTCCGGTGTGAGTTGTTTTGACTCATTGGCCGATTGGGGCCAAGCTATGTATGGACTCTGGAAAGAATCACAAGTTTTCATTATTATCTCTTTAGCATTCAGTAAGTATCTTTTCTGTATTCTTTAGTACAGTATAGTATAGTATTCTCTAATATAATACAGTATAATAAAGTAATAAATTAGCATTCTGAGAACATGAAGTCAGATGCATCATTCTCTCCCCTCATCAGTGGACCTGCATTTACAAAAGACTTCAGGTTAGTTTAAGCCCCCACAGGGTTACAGTTCATTCCAAGAGCCTGCTCCAGCAGGGACTCTCCATGGGGTCACAGCTTCCTTTGGGACAAATCCACCTCTAGGAGTATAAGATCTCATCTGCCCTGCAGGCTGCAGGGGAGCTTCTGCTCCAGCGCTGGGAGCACTTCTTCCCCCTCCTTCTCCTCTGACCTCAGTGTCTGCAGAGCTGTTTCTCTCACATCTCACTCCTCTCTCCCAGCTACTGTTGCACAGTCTTTTTTCTCCTTCCTTAACAAGGTTTCTGCTAAGGTGCTATCAACTAATTGACTCAGCTTTGTCTAGTGATGGGTCTGTCTTGGAGCCAGCTGGAGCTGACTGTTTGACATGGGGGAAAGTTTCTGGCATGTTCTCACAGAAGCCATCCCCACAGACCCCCCCACCAGCTACCAACATTGTGTTAAAACCAATACAAGGGATCCACAGCACAGTTTGCGACAATATTTGGCCTGAAACAAACTCTGAAAAGCTAATTTTGCAATGGAAGTGGGGCTTTTTTTAGTTTGTGTTAATGCTGCATCATGATCACAGCATCTTGCTACATAGCTATATAAATATCTTTATTAGGTTGAAGTTCTGTTTCTTCCTGAGATTTCTACTCCTATTTTGTCAGTATGTTTTCTCTGAAGAGAGTTGGGGGTTTGTTGGTACTTTTTTAAAAAGTATTTTTTCTTTTTTTATTATATTTCTATGTCATGAAGAATTGTAATATCCTGAGCCCCTGACCACCAGAAGTACTAGGAGAGAGCACGTAAGTAATAGGTATGTGACTCTTAATTAGACTGTAAATTAGGACAAGTGCTCTCAAGGACACAGCCATTTCAAGCATCTTTTGAGAGAAGAATTTCAATGATCAATACAGTTTTTCCCCTGTGAAGGAAAGGGGAACAGAAGAAAAGAAAGTGAAATTATTTTAGCATTTTTCTTTTTCTTTCTTTTTACTTTTTCATTTAGTCAATTTTTTGTACTTCCTGGTGGTGAAAACTGGTTTTTCCAATTTAAACTACTAAAAATAGACATTTGTGAAGTGTTTTCAATACATAAAACATGATAACAGTATTTGTTAAAATCATAAAGTCCTTATTTTTATGAAAAGTGTCATCCTCTTCCAAGGTATCACCATGCTGAAAGGTTATGTGTATAGAGAATATTGCATAGAGCCACAGAAAGCATGGCAAATTAATTCATTGCTCCTTAGCTTTTGCTGCTGCTTTTCATCATAGATGAAACAGACACAGTGGACATTTTTATCCTTTATACTAGCTTTAAGGCATTACAAGAACTGCACACAATAAAGGGTCACACAAAGGGGCTTTAGGAGAAACAATATTTACCCTGAGACAGTTTGCTTTCCTAAGATGAAATTTATACCTCATTTTGCTATTGAACTCATAATGATAAATATTAACCCCTAATATTAGATGGTCTATATTCTTTCTGTAGTGGTTTTGGCTGGGAAAGTGTTAATTTTCTTCCTAGTCGCTGGTAGGGAGCTGTGTTTTGTTTCTGTGCTGGAAACGTTGGTATTTTATTATTGTTGAACCTTGCTTGCACAGTCAAGGCCCTTTTGGCCTCTCAGCCCAGCCCACCAGTGAGGAGTCACAACAACTGGAAGGGGACACAGATGGGACAGGCACACCCCACTGACCCAAGGGATATTCCACACCATGTGACAGCAGGAGCAGCATTTAAAGCTGGGGGAAGGAAAAAAAAGGGGAGATGTTTAGAGTGATGGTGTTTGTCTTCCAAAGTCACTATTCCATGTGATGGAGCTGTGCCCTCTGGGGATGACTGAACACCTGCCTGCTCATACAAAGTTGTGTATGAATCCCTTGTTTTGCTTTACTTCCTTGCACAGTTTCTGTTTTACCTTTTAAACCTTTTGTCTCAACCCATGAGTTTTCTGACTTTTCTAAATCTGGAGGTGGAGTCATGATCTCTGGAAGAGTTAAAAAATGTGTGGATATGGCACTTGGGGATGTGATTCAATGGTGAACATGTTGGTGGTCAACAAGGCTGGCAGCTGAACTCAGTGATCTTACAGGTATTCTCCAACCTTGATGATTCTATTATTTTATGATTCTTGCCCCCATTTCCCCAGGAGTCTCTGTGTGTTTGTGTGTCTGTGTCTGCCCATGTGTGACTGACCGGCTGTGTGGGGTTTAGTTGCTGGCTGGAGTTAGTACCCCCCCAGAAAAGAAGGTTGGCTGGAGTTAACAGCCCCCCCCAAAAAGTTTGTGCTAGTCCTGGTCCAAAAGTCTGATCCAGAAATTCTTAGAAATTAGGAAAGGATCATGGGAAAAATGATTCACCTAATTTATTCTGAAGATCTGTCCTAGAAAATTTCTATTCATTGTTACTGAAAGTATGGCATTGGGCCACTGGCACTTCAGAGATTCTTAGGACTTGCCTCAGTTCCTCAAAAAAATCCAATAGCTTAAGAAGCTTTGGTCTGGGTATGAGGCCCAGTGAAATTTCCAGATAACTGCTGGCCTGTTAAACCCAGTAAATGAAAAGCATGTTGGAAGACTTGGAGTTGTAACCTTGAAGGCACCTGGGAAAATGGATGGCAGTAATGAAAAGCTGGGATCAAAGTTCTCAGCCAACAGAATTCTGGCAATTACACCACTTCCCAAGCACATGACAGTGTGTGTGGCACACAGCAGATTACACCCCAGAGCTGTCAGCAGTCTAACAGAAAACAGCAGAGCTGTCTATTAGTAGGCCCTTAATGGATTGCTTTGTGGAAGTGTGGCTTCAGAAAAGTAATTGACATGAAAATCAAAGTGTACATATATAAATATATATAATTATATACATATACAGATAAATATGTGGCATTATGTGTAAAAAAATATATGTAACAGTACAAAAGTATTATTTTGTAGTGTTACATATAATTCCCCAGTATTTGTTTTGCTTGAGTCACCTTGACCAGATTCACAACTTTTGAGGCACTGGTCATAGCTACTGGACAGCATGCATTATCCAAGCATGTCCTCTTCAGTAACCTAGTTCTTATAACACAGTACTCACAAGCCCACCACACTTGAACTAAATCCAGGTTATCATGCATTGTCTTTTCTATTAATTAGTACCAGTTCAAAGCTCTAATGTAACTTCATTAACTTAGGAAATAATGATTTCCTTAAAGGATAATATGAGCTACAAATGATTAAATGAATCCTTCAGAAGTTCAGGTCCTTTTGAAACTTTTATAGAAATCCTGAGTCCTAGTTTTGCAAAAATGTAAAAAACCTGACTCTAAATAAGTGATGTTCATCAAAATTAAATCACAAGAATTTTTGCTGAAATTATGCCAGATCACTAGGTGTATAACTATCCTATTTTGTAGTCCTATGAGACACAGCAAAATTAAAATGAGTCCAAGGAAATGTAGATTTTAAAAATCACGCAATATCTGTTTGACCTGCACTTTAAAAAGCATTCTGATCTATAGCACATTTATTTTTTCTTAAGCTGGATAGCATTCTACATTTCAAATTTGGGAAAAATAAAGCATCTTTGGCACATTATAACAGTCCAGTCTGTTCTCCTTTATAAACCATAGAACCTCATCTTGTATTGCTCGATTAAATCAGAATTTGCTTGAACAACAACCCATCTTTCAGGAAGATTTAAGTGATAGATTTATAATTAAACTATCAAAGTGACACACAGCTCAGACCTAGATGGCAATTTTATGAACAGTACCATATTCCAAATCACCTACCTATCTCAAGCCCAAACAACTATATATCACAGTCAATTTTAGTTCAGTCTCAAGAGGGATTTTAAATCAGTCATCCAGAGGCATCCTGTAATAATTCAGCTGTTCTACAACTGTGCATCTGAAAGGCTGCAATACCTACAAATGTGCTTTCAAGTTTTGTTTGAAAGTTAAATATTTCAGTGTCCTTTAAATTTCCGTTTTCTTACCTTCAGTCCTGAAATCTCACTTGCATGTGAAAGGGAACTCACTAGGTTTTCTGTATGCACCCCAAAAAATAGCCTCATAGGTGTCTTCTGCCTATAGATGGTAGTTCACTAGATGCTAAGCTGAGCAATGAATAACAAAAGAAGTAATACTGCATAAAAATTACATGTCCAAAACAATAATTATGTCATATGTCATCTCCTTAATGAGCAAGTGGCCTACAGTCCTTTGCACTTTGCTTTGTCTTCTGCATCCACATCAACATACAAACTCTATTTTTTCACACCACAGAGTTTAGAAACTTACAAAAAGAAGCCCAAGTGACTGATTTGTTGAACAACAGCCAACAGAATTTCCTGAAATATAAGATGTGATTGCTGGTGAGATGTGGATTGGCACAGTATAATTGATCTTTCCCTAAATTTTAGACGTATTTAGACTTTTAGATACTTCTAAAGGTTTTGGTCACAAAATCTTTGGGTGCTTTATGGCACTCTGAGACAAATCTCATATATATGCTTGAAAATTATGCTATGTTTATACAGCATGAATGAGTAAAATATCAGGACTAAAGTGCAAACTAGACCTTAATCCATTTCCAAGGTAATGGACACATGGCTAGGGTGGGATAGAAGAACCTTGGGATAATATGAATCTCCAGAATCTACTGAGCAAGTCAAGAAAATATTGTTAAAACTTTTTGCAACCAAAAAGTCACAGATGTATTCTGAGCTCAGAGAAAGCACCATGAAGGTTCTGGTCTAGCATTTTTAGAAAACTTCTATATTAACATTTTCAGAGGTGGAGTTACATTGAGCTCCACCACCCCCCTTCCACCTGTAAAATATCACACTGCATTTAATAGAAATCTAGAGTTGATATTAAGGAAAAAACCCCTCAATTTTATAAGTCATTGTTTCCTCATTCTGAATGAGTACACTGCAATCCATAGTCTACAAATATTTAAAAGCTTAATACGTTTTAAAGCTTAAAGGATATTACTTGTATAGAAATATTTAATTCTGAAAACAATTTAATCTAACTTGGTTGGAATGGATTCTTTTGGTCTGGGATTTTTCTTTCTTTTTGAAGGAGCATAAATACATTTATATAAACTAAGAACTTTGGCATGAGGTTCTGAAGTGCTTTCTAAAGCCATTTGCTCTCTACAGTGTCAAGAAAATTATAGTGAAAGTCCAAAACATACTGTCAATGACATTGCACCAGAGAGGAATAACAGCATAATGAGTTTACTAGGAAGGATCATACTGACTCTGTAAGAACCATGGCAGTGTGCAATGATGGAATGCATGTTGATTTTGGTCACTTGAGACTTTATCCCAAAGATACTGGGATGAAATTCATCCATTTGAAAATAATATTAAAGTCCCTCTAAATAAAGACCGCAATAAAGCAGCTTTTATATTCTTTATTTACTCTAAGCACATCAAGTCTGTGCAGTATCATTTATGTGTTCTGTGGTTTTTTCCCCATACTCAACATATAGGAAAGTATCATGTGTGTTTAAGTCAAGAATAAATTGTAATGGCTTTCCACACTGTTAAATGTCAGACAATTTCTTTTATTTTTTTTTGTTTTGTTTTAATTAACTGGAATTAACAGCTTTCAGCAAGTTTAAAGACCATTGACCAATAACATTAGTTTTCTTTAACCACAACCGACATTTTATAGTAAGTGGTTTAGGTATTGTTGATTGGTTTCAGTATTTCCATATGAAAATAAAAACAACAGTTGACACTACTAGAGCACTGCCTCATTGAGAATTTCAGACTGATCCAAGAAGAAATTTCTTTAGATTATGAAATTCCAAAATTGTTTAGTAAAACAAGTCAAATTTTTCCTATTTGTCACAGTGAAAACTATCATAGATTAATCTCAGCAGAATCAGTACTGGTTTTATCTTAAGAGCTTTCTAGCTAAGCAATAAAGCAAAAAGTGTATTGATTGTTATGCATCTAACTCAGCTGTGCTCTGAACCAGCATCAGTCCATATTGACCTCAATGAAACAATACCAAACTGAGCAGTAGGACCAGATGTAGCATCAGCTCACCTAACATATTTCCTTAAAACACTTTTAGTATTTTCCACACCAGTTGGATCACTTAACCAACTCAGAATATACCAGGGAGAGGAGCAGTAATCATAGAATCAGAATCATTAAGGTTGGAAAAAGACCCTGTGGGAAAAAGACTGGGGATAAAATTACATTTTAATAGATGGAGATTGAGATCAGTATGCCCGGCTCACCACAAAAAAATGTATGCTAAGGAGGATAATCTGACTGCTGCTCCCGGGCTGGAAGGTGGTCAGCATGCCCAGCTTCCCACACACAACCCAAGGAGGACCAAACAGAGGGTGGAGTACGCTGAAGTCAGGAGACATTGCAGTCAGGCTCTGGTGAAATTCTTGCAGAGGAGGGAACTTGGCGGTACTTTTTAGCTGACAAGTCATGTAGCAGCTAAAAAACAAAGGAGAAAAAGCAAGATGTCTTGCTGTTGAGTCAGCAACTGAGGCAAAATCACTGTTCTTGAACTCATGTATATCACCATTCCAAGGCTAACTCAGAGGAGTGTTACCTGTCCAGCCAGCAGCCAGGTTCTCCAGAACCAGAGCTGTGGGTGACCGTGTCAAAGGCTTTGCGTAAGTCCAAGTAGACATGATGAGTTTCCTTACCCACTAAACAGGTCACCTTGTCATAGAAGAAGGTCACGTTGATCAAGCAGGGACTGCCTTTCATAAACCTGTGCTGGCTGGGCCTGATCCCAGGGCTGTCCTACACATGCTGTGACAGCACCTCTGATCTGCTCCATGACCTTCCCAGCACTCATGTCAGGCTGAGAGGCCCTTCCTGCATCCTCCTTGTGGCTCCTCTTGTAGCTGGGCCTCACAGTTACTAACCTCCAGCCAGCTGGGACTTCCCTGCATAGCCAGGACTGTTGGTAAGTGATTGGCAAGGAGTTATGCCAGATCTCTCTGTACCCTCAGTTGCATCTCATCCAGCCCCATAAACGTGTGAGTGCTCGACTTGTGGCGTAGCAGGTCACTGATTTCCCCTGGGATTATGTGGGCTTAATTGTGCTCCTCTTCCCTGTTTTCCAGCTCAGGGCATCCAGAGAACAACTGGTTTTACTATTAAAGACTCAGGCAAAGAAACCATTGATTGCCTCATTACATTACTTTTCCTCATCCTTTTTCACTGTGTTTGTCCCTGTATCCAATATTCAATAAAGGATGGAGATCTTCCTTAACCTTTCTTTTGTTGCTAATGTATTAAGAGAAACAATTTTTCATGGTCTCTTAAGACAGTAGCCAGATTGAATTTTTTTTTTTTTTTTTATCTTACATACCCTGCTTTTCTTAGCAAGGCTGTCCTACATTTTTATGAACCTTTACACTGAGACAGTCTTGCTTTTTAACATTATTTTAATCCAAATCTTGCTGGATAACAGCTGTTTCTACTTGACTGATGAGTAACACATGACTTGAAGCCTTCAGGATGGAGTGGTGTTGGAAAAGAAAATGAAAACTTCTTGATTGCTTTCCATGTGTAGACAATTACAGTGACTACATTCATTAATGAAAGGAAATCAATTAAATGCTTTGTAAAATCAGATCTAAAATCATATCACTATGATGAAGTGAAAGCATACAAGCTGTCATTAAAGACTAGTAAATTATGACTGTGTAACATATTTTCTGTCTGGGTCAGTAAATAAAGAACTCAAAAGCATTATCCAAACATACATTACAGTTAATAGGAAAATGTAAAATGATGCTAGTAGATGGTATTATATTAAGAGGAGTTGTGCATAAATCCTAGGAGAAGACTACCCTATTTATATCAGCTATGGTATGAAGCAGAATGACATAGTAAGTGTCAGAAAATCCAAGATGTATGATTAAGGCATCATATGGGGGGTTTCCAGCATCTACTTTCATTTTTCCTTTCAAAAGTACTAGAAAACCTGAAATGTTGTAGTACTACAAAACTTGAAAATTTCTAAAAACTAAAATCCTTGTTTAGTGATGCAAAGACTATTAAAGTACACAGATTAATAAATTTTTAAAGGCTGAAGAGATCTGCTATGGTTGCTAAATAGTGACCTTCTGAATAATGCAGATTTTTGACATATTTAGGGAGTTTTCAATTTTCCCATTTAATAATATGTGCCCCAGCTACATATGTCCTGATCTTCAAATAACATATAATTTTAAGTCTTCACTGCTTCCCACTTAAGCTGTTTCAGTAATTAGACCATTTGGTCTTATTGAGCTGACGCAGTGGCAATTTATTTATCTACAAGTGGGTTTGTCATGTTTAGTTCTTCTAGATTATGCTGTCAGCAGCCTGGTTCTTGTGGATTCTTGTGGACATTGATCGAGTCGTCCACATAAAGGAAAAGTCTTACTTTCTTGCCATAAAACATGGTTTCCTTCATTTCAAATTATGGCAAAAACTCTCTGATTTCTCAAGCTCATACATCCCATAGCGGTCTCATTAATGACAGAAGTAATACAACCTCAAAATTCCTACTTTGCTGTTTTCATTAAAAGGGTCTTAAATATAATTAATAAATATAATTCATTAATTGTGTTTGCCTCCAGTGTTACAGCACCAGAAAGAGATCAAGTGGTCAGCTGTTTATCAACCATGACTTTAAGTCCTTTATCGTACTTTAGCTTTGGCAAGTCAATTTAAAAATACCTTTAAGGAAAAACTACGCTTAAAAACTAGTCCACCTGCCATTGTCAATTCTAAACAATGCGGTGGTACTGCATTTTTGTGATAATGTAATTCCATGTAGTGATCCAAGTAATGTAAGTGCTGTTTTTTGTGATCAAAAACTCCATATCTCAATAAAATACTTAATAAAAGACAATGTGAAATCTTAATTGTTTTCACTGCAATTAGAGAAGCAACCCAATTTTGTAACACTTTGATGGAAGCACTCATTTTTATGAGAGTTATCACTAAGCTGCCCTAGAAAATAGCTACCCAGAGAAAATGAAACATCTCAGTTTTAGCTTTTCCTAAATAGTAATAATGATTTTTTTTCTTTTCAGGTTAATCTAAATTGCAAATTAGCTCTTATCAGAAGATTTCTGTTTAAATTCAGCTGTTTCAAGGCTCTGGAAAATCACTTCTTCAATGTAACACAGATTATACCTCAAGGGAAGTACAGAGTACAGAGGGAGTATCACAGTAAATACAAGTTTCTCTATGTGACAGTTGCAAAGACTGATTTATTCTCATGAATAGAGCAATGACTTTGGCTGATTATTTTTCATTCAAAAATACTGTGGTAAAAATGAATTAGCACTTTCTGGACCTTAAATCCATTTTAAAAAAGCAGGATTCCTATGTTATATAAACAGTTGTTCAAAATTTGGAAATTGTTTCCATAAATAAGGAATACGGACAGAATTCCATTCAGTTTTAATTTTTACGTGAAGTCTTACTGAATGTATAGGTGCTACTGCAAGTGAGTAGGAGGTCTTCAGGACTATATCATCCAGCACAAAAAATTTTGCTACCAAAAGTCCTTTAGAAGAAATGTTATAAAAGAAGAAGTAGAAAAGGTATAGGATGAAAAAATAATTTTAAAACAACCAAACAACACCCAAAAACTGGAAATGCTCAGATTTTTGTTCATTCTCCTCATTGTTTCTTTGATTTTTATCACTAACCTTATAAAGCATTTTTGAGAAATTTTCTTCTGTTACTATTAGTGTCAACAATGGTTGGATTAAGAAAATTTAAGTTTGAGAAAACACCTTTAAAATTTTAAAGATTTAAGTTTGACCTATCACTATAAAAGATATTTAGCGGGAGATTCCTTACTTTTATTATCTTTTAGACCTAACACCAGCAAAAATTACTGTTTCAGGACTACAGATTTCAAATCACAGAATCACAAAATTAACAGAGCTGAAAGGGGACCCACAAGGATCACTGAATCCAACTCCTGTTGGTACCTGGCCCGGTAGAGTTCCATCCCCAAGAGTCACACCATGTGCCCGAGAGCATTGTTCAAACACTTGAACTCTGTCAGGCTTGGTGCTGTGACCACTTCCAGGGGAGCCTGTTCCAGTGCCCAGCCACCCTCTGCATGAGGAACCTTTTCCTGACATCCAATCTAAACCTCCCCTGACACAGATTCATGCCATTCCCTTGGGTCCTGGCTCTGGTCACCATGAGGAAAGATCAGTGCCTGCCCCTCCTCTTCCCCCCACAAGGAAGTTGTAACTGCAATGAGATTTCCCCTCAGTCTCCTCTATTTGTGCACGCATATAGAGCCGAGTTTGAGTCGGTACTTGACTTGGTACTTTCATGTAGGCATGGGAAGAAGCCAATATTTTTATTCTTCCGAATGGTTATGTAAATTTAATGTTAATGCTCCCATGTATTCCAAGTTACTCAAAAAGAGAACCACTTATGACAAATTCAAACTTTAGAAATAGAGCCAGAGAAATGAGGATGAGAAAAACTCTGAACAGCTCTCATTTCAACTGAAAATCTTACAAAGGCAAAGACAAACTTCCTTTAATTCTGAAGTTTCCATGTACATTCTTGCTATAAGAAGTCATTTTTCTCCCTCATACATACACATATTTTGTGCAGACAAGCATTAAAATGCACTCTATGTTCTCTGCTTGGAAGGAAAGATCATGAATGGAAAATACCATAAACATCAGAAGCACTTGACTTAGCTTCTGTGTTTAAATACAAATTCAGATCTTAAAAGTTTTTTTACATTTCTGTTAATCTTGGGGAAGGAAGTTTGTTCAAATGTTGTTTACCTATTCCTTATGGCATAAATTTATAGTCCATAAATTTTTTCCATGTAAGTCTCCATTTGCATAACATTATAAAGTGTGAAAACATATGAATTTTAATGTTGAAAACATAAAGTGTGGCATTTCTCGTAATTCTATTTTTAATAGCTTCTTTTCAGTCATGAACATTAGACATATTCTAATAGATACAGCTCTTATGTATCACCAAGTATGCTTCAGCCTTACTCTTTGGGTCATTATCAGCAACTTTGTGTCTCTCACTCTCTCATATTCTCTGGCATAGCTGGGTGCCATCTTTGTCATTGGCATCTCTTGGCTTTAGAACATGAAGACTTAATCTGCAATTACAGTTTTGAATAAATTCTTAAATCCCTAGTGAATTTCAACTTTGGAAAGGTGTGAATCTTCACATTTTCTAGTACTTGCAAAAGAAAATTGATCACTCTGTAACATCATTACAAACCATTAATACTACCTGTGATTTTCGTCTAGTATTTTACAAAATTTATTTTCTTTGACTGTCACAAAATAATCAGTACTTTGGGGAAAGAAAAAAACACCAAAACTTTGCTGAAATGCCAAAATTTTCCCTGAAAAGTTTGTGTTTGGTTGGGTTTATTTTCTGTTTATGTTTTCTTCTTTTAAGTTATTTATTTCTTTATTTTCAGGAGTTCAAAGAATTAAATATCTCTTCCTATCAGAAAACTTTTTAAAAATAACTTTGTTTGCTTTTAAGATGATTTAAAATACGTTATGATGGCAGATTCTATCACTCTAAATGTAAGTGCTTGAGTTGCTAGTTTGTTTAATTTAATAATGACTTATATAATTTTTAAATAACACTCTAAGGATTATTTTTTTTTGTCTGGAGAATAATCCCTGGGTGTGCAAAATAGCATAGTGCTTCTAGTCATGTATCTTGTTGTTCACTGTATTGGGTCTGGCTGGGATGAAGCTATAAAATCTTCACAGTAAGCTGTGACCCAAGAAAAGCCCTTGCTGGAGCAGGCTCCTGGCAGGATTTATGACAAACTGATCACAACCCTATTGCCAGTCCCCATGCACCATCACAGAGGAGAAGGTGGAGAAGTTGAGAGTGAGGCTGAGCCTGGGAAGGATGGGAGGAAGGTGTTTTTAGATTTGTTCTTCTCATTATCCTACTCTTTTATTAACTGTTAACAAACTAACTTCACCTAAGTACAATCTAACCCGCCCATGACTGTAATTGCTTAGTGATCTCCTTATCATTATCTTAAACCATGAGTTTTTTGTTATATTTTCATATTTTCTCTCCCCTGTCTCGTTTGTGTAGAGGATTGCTAGAGCACCTTGCTGAGTACCTGGCGCTCTACCAAGGTCAACCCACCTTGGGTTACTGGTCAAGATCAGTCCACCGTATTTACAAATGAAAGGATGTATCACAGGGTTTATTCTCTGGAATTGGATCAGGGTGTAACAGTGAGAATATTTAAGGTGAAATGAGTCTTCAGTATACAGGCCATCATGACCAGCTGTTAAAATCACATAGAAAGATAAAGATCTGTCATGGCCTCAAGACCAATCAAGTCACCTAAAATGGAACCTTTGCAATTTGTAGCTGTAGTACCTTTTTCTGGATGAATAGTTAATTCCATCTAAAAAAAAAAAAAAAAAAAAGGTCTTTTTGAATAAGACACAGTAAACAAAGCCACAGGATATAGAGACAATGATCTGTGTGACTGACAGCTAGAAGAATCAATAAAGGCATGGGAATGAGACCGTCATGAAGACTAATTCTCACTGTGACTGAGTTTGTCAAAGACTTGTGCAGTTTTGCAACTGCAGTATTTCAGCTTGCGAAGAGGACAGGGTGGCAACTCATATAGTACAAAGCTAAAGGAGAACCTCATGAATAATAATATAATAATATAATAATATAATATAATAATTTAATATTCAGGGTAAACCTTTGACACTGAGCAGAAATACATATTAGAATTATGCATTGAATGGTGAAGATAATGAGAAAGAGTATACAGCTGCCTTACTTTCTTAATATTTATTATATTCTTTATTACATTTGTACAGAAACCATTTTTTCCTCACTTTACAGGTTTCTATGCACACAGGCAAATAGCAGTATTTGTATATATGTGTCTACAAATTTTACATATATAAATAGATACAGATGTATACATAAAAATAAATATATAAGCATCCACATGTGATCATTTTTGCTTTGGCACACATAGCATGGCTGTGCATTTAGTAAATCCTCCATAGCTAAAGTTCAATCAGCTTTTCACTCAAATCCAAAATAAAAAACCCAAAAATTTCTAATGAAGTCTACTATCAAACACATAAATTGAACAAACACATATGAACCTGTCTTGTTGGGGAATTAGACTAGATGATTTCCAGAGGTCCTTTTCAAACCTGAGAATTCACTGATTTTGTGATGAAACTGTTTAAATGTTCATGCAAAACTTAAGAAGCAGAGATTTCTGAACGGACTTTTTTGCTTTTGGCTCAATGCTTGAGCTTGCTAGAGCAGTGTGGTTTAAATTTTGTTATCACACATCTGCACTCATCCTGAAAATATTGCAGAGAGAGGCAAGCAGGACTGTAAACAATAATCCAGGTAAAATGGGCTTTCATCTTTCAACCTGAATGGTTTAAACTCAAACTCTATGAGTTAAACATGCACATCTGGGCTATCTGTTGATAATAATCTGGTGGAAGCCCTCTCTGAGCAGGGAATCTTCTCTCAGTGAATGTATTGTGAAGCAAGACTGTTTCAGTGTCTTGGCTTATTGCAGCTTAATACTTCTCCTAACCCTATAGCTGTCATGCAAAAGAAAAAAAAAAAAACCAAACAATAACAAGGTGCATGTGCCGAAGTCAGTATTCATAGAATCATAGAATGGCCTGAGTTGGAAGGGACATTAAAGATCATCTAGTTCCAGTCACCCTGTCATGGGCAGTGACACCTTTTACTAGACCATGTTGCTCAGAGCTCGATCCAGCCTGGCCTTGAACACCTCTAGGGATCCACTATTCTGGGCAACCTCTTCCAATGCTTCCCTACCCTAACAGTAAAGAATTTTTTCCTAATAGCTAATCTAAACCTCCTTTCTTTCAGTTCAAAGTCATTCCCCCTTGGCTTTGAAAAAATGATATTTGGCTTCTATAAATGGAGCCTAGTCTTGTTTACAGAACTAAAATATCTGCAGATAAGTGTGAAAAAACCCCAAAACCATATGATATATTTTCTCTTAGTATGTATGGAAGGCTGATAGTTTTTCTCCTTCTACATGGGTAAAAGTTATAGCTAATACAAGTTTGAATCCCTTTTGGAAGTAAGATACTATTTCCATCACTTGTATGTGAGACTTCTGTGAACCACTGTTTTCTAACATCACAAGTAAGAATGATTTTTCTCTGGTGTTCTTTCCTGTGTTGATTACATTATGGCCTGTTGAAATGAAGACTATTTCTTAATGTTTATTTGGAGTTTACGTAGAATAGTAGGGTTGTGACCTGGATCAGACTTTTCAGAAAACAATAATAAGTGTATTTGCTTTTTGCCCCATTTTATCCAGGTATGTATGAATTTTACTCAAAGAATCTAAATTAGCAGACATTTACATGGGCTGGTTCTGATTTGCCTCAAACATATTCTTAACCTAGCATGTCAAACATATTGCTATGGTGAGCTGCTTTATTATGACTTTTTGTTTGTCTTAATGGAAAGAATGGTTTTTCTATTGCAAATAATAGGAAAGAAAAAAATCTCTAAAGTGCAACCTGCAATAGCAGATATACAATACCTATATTACTGTACTATTATTGTATATCATCATGGTTTTTTACATATTTATGTATGATTGTTTGTGTGTAGTTTCTTCTTTGGGAAGAATAGGTTATATAAGCTGAGAAATATTTCAGATATGTCCTTATGTCTCGTAAGTACATAACAAGCATTCTTGTATGATTATTTTGACAATAAAATATTGTGCCAAATTACATTCTGGAAACAGCTTCTGTTATTGTTTCTATGAGCAACCCAATAAGCTGGAACAATTGGCATGGTTAGGGAAGATTACGAGACCTCAGGTGCATTGCAAGAGAGAAGAACATGACTGAGAAAAGCGAAACCTGTAGAGAAGCAATTCTTCTGATTACTTCCTCCATTTCTATAAAAAATAGGAATATTTTCTATTTCATTCAACTTTGTTAAAGAATAGGAAAATTTGCAACTAGCATCAAAGAAAGGCTGTGGTACAGAATTCTTCATATCTACAGAACTAATCAGTAGTCTTCATGGCGTTGTATAACACCCACAGCTGACATCAAGCCTCTTCATAACTTAGCCTCAGATTTGGAACATATTTGACCTAAATAATTTTATATATATATATATTGGTCAAAGGAAATGATCTCTGACACTTGCTCTATAATCTGGAATGAGTAAAAACAAGTATGGATATATAAAGAACAGACTACTCTTTTAAGAGGCACAAATCCTTAAGGGAAACAAAGAAAAGTATTGGGATGCGAAAGTGATAAAAATATTGGGATGTTTAAGTGGCACAAAAAGGCATTTCCTAATAATATAGTTATTGGGAAAACTGTCAAATATATAGGAAGAAAACCAGACAGAATACATCTTTCAAAGAGCTGTGAAAGATTCACAAAATAAATGAAGGTAATGATCAGGAAGAAAAATCAGAGTAGTATGTCACTGAGGAAGAGAACTCACTAGAAAATTATCCCAAATGTGAAAATGTGCACTTAGGATCTATCTTACACAGATCTTTGCAGCATGGTGCTGATTTTAAAGTTATAAATAAGCTGGAAGTGAGGTAGTTTTCATAGCCAATAGCTACGTTGCAAAATAATTGCATAAATGGACTCCAGAACTCAAAAATTAAATTCAAAAAACATCAAAACAATAAAGCTGCAGCCAGAATGCTAAGAGAAAAACATTAACACCATTGATTTGTAGTAACATGTTAAAACTTTCTATATAAATAACAATGATAATTTGTCATTCAGGCTTTTCCATCAACAATTTCCAGCTGTGGACAAGACTGCAAATAAATTCTTAGTTGGTAATAATACCAAGATATTTTAAACAAATAACAAATAACAAACAAATTGAAAACATTATAACACATTGTCATCTGTTTCAGAAAAACAAAGAAACACTAACCAGAAGACTGTAGGAGGAATTTCTGGAGAATTAAATACACAATTTCCTATTTTAAGGATATGAAGTCTGGATCCAGTCGGGCATGTCTGCAAAAAAAGCTGAAATATGTGGATACATATGAGTGGATGAGAGTGTTGCAAGAGGAACAAGATACAAACTCATAAATTCATAATAATACTATTACCAAAGATTCCAGTGCTAGACCTTGGACTGCAGTTTATTTTTTCTGCTGTTGAGCATGTACATGCTTCTGTATCCATTTATCTTCTTTTCTCTCCCAAATTCCTGTTGTCACCTTCCTATTTTTCCAAAGCTTTTTTCCTTGTACCTTCCTCCATGAAAGCACATTGCTATTGTCTTCCACCAGCCTAAAACATTATTTTTTTCTCCTTCGAACTTATCCTCTCATTGTCCTTCAGAGACTTTCTCTGCTTTGTTGTTTTTCTTGAGCTCTTTTTCATTTCCTGCAGACAAAACATAGATGCTGGCTGGGTGAGTGGGAATAGAATAGAATAGAATAGAAGAGAGCAGAATAGAACATAACAGAACAGAATATTTCAGTTGGAAGGACATACAGTTATTATCTAGTCCAGCTGCTTAATAATTTCAGAGCTGACCAAAAGTTAAAGTATATTATAAGGATTCAAATGTTTTTTAAATGCTGACAAGTTTGGGGCATCAGCAAACTTTCTAGTAAGCCTGATCTAGTTTGCCCATCCTCTCAATGAAGAAATATTTCCTAATATTCAGTCTGAACCTCCTCTGCTACAGCTTTGAACAATACACAAATGTCCTGTTCATGGGTCCCAGGAAGCAGAGCTCAGCACCTCCCTCTCCCCTTCTCCTCTTTGGGAAGACACAGAGAGCAATGATGTTATCCCTCCACTCCTTGTACTACAAGACACATTCAACTGGTTGGACCTGTTGATCTTAAAGGTCTTCTCCAACTTAATGATTCTATTACAACTTCTCCTTTAGGAGGAGCAGACCTGTCCCTAGAACTGACCTTTGCAGAGCGCCACTAATGACCGGTCACCAGCCAGCTGCAGCCCCACCCAGTACAGCCCTTTGAGCCTTGTCCTTCAGTCCTGACCATTGCACCATTACCCTGCTCATCCCACAGTTGGACAACTTGTTCACAAGATACTTTAGGGACGGTATCAAAAGCCTTACTAAAATACACAAAAATTCTTTTTGAAGTAAATCTCTCTGGCATTTGATAATTTTGAAGTAATTCTTTGGGCAATCAGCTTAGTTCCTCACTTTTCTGTGATGTGGGCAGATAGAGGATATAAATATTTTGCACAAAAAGGACTTGTGATTCTGATTAGCTGAGAAGCAGAAAAAAATGCATTTGTGGCTCTATCTGTAGCTGTATTTTCCCTTAAGCAAGGAATATTCTAAATTAACTTGTATAGAGCTCAGCATTTATACTGATGTAACACACCTACACAGCATCTGATCTGGCTTGGGTATTCCAGCTCTGTACTACATTATAAACTGTGGATTTTTAATAAGAACCCTCAGGGCTCAGACAAATTATCAAGTCATCCAAGTCATCTGAGCTAATTAATTGTCTGTGTTCTTAGTTTGCCTATGACAAACTGAAATAAAATGACATATTACTAAAAGAAGGTGTTGTGGGTAAGTCATGCTCTCTCTGTTTGGTGCAGCCAGATACCAGAGGTTTTAATTCAGGCTATCTCATCAGCCAAGATAAATCAGATTTCAACCTGAGTCTTGAGGTTCACGTTGGTAGATCTCCCTCTTAGGTGTAGTGGCCGTGGTACAAATGTCACTATTCTTCTGCATGGGCTTCAGCTGCCTTACAGAATATCTAGTCATATATAGTCATAGAACTACTGAAATGCTTGGATATTCATAAATCTATGGAATCAGATGGGATCCACCCCAGGGTAATGAGAGAGCTGTCAAATGAGCTTGCAAAGCCACTCTCCATCATTTACCAACAGTCCTGGCTCACTGGTGAGGTCCCGGATGACTGGAAGCTGGCCAGTGTGATACCCATTCACAAAAAGGGTGCAAAGAAGGAACCTGGTAATTATAGGCCAGTCAGCCTGACCTCAGTACCTGGCAAAATAATGGAACAGTTTACATTAAGTGCCATCACACAGAATTTACAGGATGGCCAGGGTATCAGACCCAGCCAGCATGGGTTTAGCAGGGGTAGGTCATGTTTGACCAACCTGGTCTCCTTTTATGACCAGGTAACCCGCCTAGTGGATGCAGGGAATGCTGTAGATATTGTTTATTTGGAGTTCAGCAAGGCCTTTGACACTGTCTCCCACAGCACACTCCTAGACAAGCTGGCAGCCCGTGGCTTGGACAGGAGCACTCTGTGCTGGGTTAGGAACTGGCTGCATGGCCGGGCCCAGAGGGTGGTGGTGAATGGTGCTGCATCCAGCTGGGGTCAGTCACCAGGGGTGTCCCTCAGGGGTCTGTGCTGGGGCCAGTTCTGTTCAATGTTTTTATTGATGACATGGATGAGGGTATTGAGTCCCTTATTAGCAAATTTGCAGACGACGCTAAGCTGGGAACGTGTGTTGATCTGTTGGAGGGTAGGTGGGCTTTGCAGAGGGACTTGGAACGGTTGGTTGGATGGGCAGAATCTAATGGGATGAAGTTCAATAAGTCCAAGTGCCGAGTCCTGCACTTTGGCCACAATAACCCCCTGCAACATTATAGGCTGGGGACAGTGTGGCTGGACAGTGCTCAGGTGGAAAGGGACCTGGGAGTGCTGCTTGACAGCCAGCTGAACATGAGCCAGCAGTGTGCCCAGGTGGCCAAGAAGGCCAAGGACATCCTGGCCTGGATCAGGAACAGTGTGGCCAGCAGGAGCAGGGAGGTCATTCTTCCCCTGTACTCGGCGCTGGTGAGGCCACACCTGGAGTATTGCATCCAGTTCTGGGCCCCTCACTTTAGGAGGGATGTTGAGATGCTCGAGCGTGTCCAAAGGAGAGCAACGAGGCTGGTGAGGGGCTTGGAACACAAGCCATATGAAGAACGACTGAGGGAGCTGGGATTGTTCAGCCTGGAGAAAAGGAGACTCAGGGGTGACCTTATCACTCTCTTCAACTTCCTGAAGGGTGGCTGTGGTGAGCTGGGGGTCCGTCTCTTTCTCCGGGCAACAACAGACAGAACAAGAGGACACAGTCTCAAGCTGCGCCAAGGGAGATACAAGCTAGAATTAAGGAGGAAGTATTTCACAGAAAGAGTGGTCAAATACTGGCATCATCTCCCCAGGGAGGTGGTGGAGTCACCATCCCTCAAAGGGTTTAAAAAAAGACTGGATGTGGCACTTGGTGCCATAATCTAGTTGAGGTGTTAGAACATGGGTTGGACTCGATGATCTTGAAGGTCTCTTCCAACCTAGAAATTCTGTGATTCTGTGATTCCGTGATCTGTGGATTTGGGTTAGAAGCCCAAGTAACTTTCCCAAACTCAGTTTTTAAAGTAAACACACAACTTTAAATATATTCCCACAGTTCTAATGGCACTGATGAGATTTTGTGACTTATGAAAGCCTTTTGCAGCAAGTTTTGCTGTCATTGCCTATCTCATTTATTAAAAAAAAATCATTTGGTAGAACCATTGTTCCCATAGCATGAGATAAATTGAAGCAGGGAACCATTCACAGGGTACACAGACACAGATTTTTTGCTGGTGGACACAGTCAATATCTGTCATATCTAGGTCTGTAATATTAAGATCCCACTAGAGAAGTCTTGCAGATATTCTTACCCATGTGAAAAAGCATTCCTTGTACAAAATTTCTGTGTAACTTCCAGAAAAAAAAATGAACTAAGGTCTTCAGCTTTCTCAGGTAAATCATTTTTAAAATCAAAAGAACTATGTTAGACAGGTGATGAGAATATCTAAGTGAAAAGTCTCATCAAACTCCAGAGAATCCCTCTCGAGGAGTAGGGGCTAATAGATCTGCGTATGTAAGGAAAACTCCTTTTCCACATGAGGCATTCTGTATCTTGAGACAGTAACTAAAAAGGGACAAAACACTGCATATGAAAATACTATTAGAGCTTATCATTATTTTGTGTAAGACAGGAAATGGCACTCGAATACAATTTTTTCATTTTGCAGCATTTCCACAATAGTTCAATTGAATGACTGCACTATTTGAATGCTTCTGTCCTTCAGGTTAAAAAAATGCGCGTATTGAATCTGAGATCATAACTAGAGGAGATGATTTCAAATCCAATTCCTTTTTCATTAGTAAAGAAAGTACACTGAGATGTTGATTCTTTAAAAAAATAGTTCTTTATCAAACAGCAGGGGGCAATGAAACATAAATCAAAATAAAAAAAGCTCCTTTACAAAGTACAGGAAACATAAAATAGAATATTGTTACCTGAATATTCTATTTGCTTTAGTGAATGTTTTATGAGAAGATAAAAATACAATGGGGATTTTTTTTTGAGCGGAAAATAAGGAGAATTTTTCATGTAACCTACAAAACTATATGAGCAGAAGTATATGTAGTTTGTGATATATCAAAAGCTCAATAAATGCTTTTCTGTGGAAATTTTTAAACATTTTAAAGTGGCTACCAGTTTCTGGTGTCTATAAGCACCTTTATGTATCTGCAAGTTGAAAGATATAAAGTCTAGGCGGAAATAAGATTCCACTGAAACAGAATCTTGATTTCCTCTAAAAAATAATATTATGCTATCTTATCACTCTTCAATTGCAGCATAATTTTAGGGTATGTAATTAGATTTTTTGTAATTTTAATTATTTATGCAAAGCCATGTAATACTTAAACAATTGTGAGTCAAATTATTGACTATTATCAAAAATGCTAACTAGTTTCAAATTTAAATGCAATAATCAATATATGCTCCACTCCTTTTCTTAGCACATACTTCAGAGTTAAATATGTAATCATACATTTTGTCATTCAAATGAAAGAATATTCAACTTCTCATTTTACTGGTATGTGAAGTATATAGCATACAGTTTTATGTCATATAGTATTTTATGTGAATAAAAAGGAGGAATTTTCTTATCAATGTATTAAAGCCCCCTACAAGAAACAAAGGATATAATGTGTCTGAAATAAGGCCCATTTTAGAATTGCATTCCAAGGGAGTGAAATTAATTAAAATGCCTGAGAGCAAAAGTTGATCTATGCCAATTGCCAAAGCAGTGTGGGAGATAATCTATATGAGAGTCTCCTCAAAAATAAGCATTTGCAGAGCTTTCCATTAGATCTCACTTAGTTTGTACCAGCTTTTCTGCCTATGTGTACCAGGAAGGAGAATGCTTCCCTCAGTTCCTATATAGGATAATGGAAGTATCCAGTTCCCTGGACAAGCCCATAAAAAGTCAGTTGGCTCATACCTTTTACTAACCAAACCTATGCAAGCTTGACAACCATGTGAAAACTAAAATAATTTCATTGATTGCAGTGAAAAGATTGGGATAAATGTTTATGTCTGATATTAGAAAAAAAAAAAAGTCTTTTAAGATAATCTTGGATCTTCTGAATTTGTCATGTTATCATCCTCTGCTCTAAGGTAGGCTTTTCAACCTACTTGCTAAAAAACCTGGCTGTTTGGGAATTTCTATTACCTGCCCCTATTAGCTTTAGTAAAAAGGGCCAATTGTCACTCTGGACACTTTTAATGGGCTTATCTATGTTACTAGAGACAACTTTATAGCATTTACAGTGCTCTCTTTTCTCTGACTAGGTTTTCCTCTTTCATCTACTCTGATGAATCATTTAGGTTTTCCAGAGAGTTCCAACAAGACCAGCACCAGCAGCAACACCAGTGAGACACATCAGTGACTTCTGACAGCTCTGCCATACACAGAATTGTTTTGCTGCCACTGGATTATTTATTACAAACACAAGCTTTAAAAACTGCTAGTCTCCATGATTCCTATGTTTTTTATGTGCATTTTTTGTTAGTAATGTGTAGGAATACAGCTCGCAGTGGATAATATCATAAGTAATGGAAAGAGATGAAGAGTACAAGTGTTAGACAAAATTGAGGTTTGAGAAGGAATTAGAACAGTGATTGTGTCTGGATATGTACCTAGCAGCCCTCAAAAAGATGCTCTTAGTTATAGTCCTTCTGTATAGTAATGTGTAATTACATGTTTATGAAGATATACCTGTTATAACCAATAGCAAACTATAAATTTTATGATGTTCTAGATATGGCAGATATGTTTCTAAGCAATGTCTGTTAAATGTCACAAACATTTTATGTTACATTTTGTATTCCACTGCAAAACTCTAGTGTTGTCATATTACATATTTAGCTCCTAAAGTTGATTGATTGCTTCAGAGAAAAGTGTATATGGTATTCCACTTCTTATCTGAGTCAATGTTTTTCTCAATACTGTGAAGTAAATTAAAATAAAGTGTTTAAATCTACTGCTTATGATAAAGAAGACCAAATCTTATTCTAAAAAACGTGAAATACAACTTGTCATGTTCCTTTCACTTTGTAGAAATGCTACCACAAGGCTTAGCCAGTTAAGTCTAATATGTTGACATTTATTTTTGCTGCAATAAATGTTAGGATTATATTTTTGCATTAAATTCTGGCATTTTAAAAGATCACGATGACAAGTGATTTATTCTTCAAATCACTCTGGTTTGTTTTAACTTTTTGAATATGGATTTGGCCATGTGTCTCCAAGGCACAGTACAAAGCATATTTCATATGTTTTGCAACCTATTAGTTTGATTTAAATCCACTTTTTCTGTCAGGATTTATGCAAGGCTTTCTTGATGTTATTTGCTCTGAATTATTGCCCAGAAATAATCACATGGAATCCAATTTCACACAGGCTGTGTGGCCTATGAGGTCTGTCACTGTAAAGCTCTAAAGCTTTTAAAACTTTTTCAATTGAGGTGACTCTTCAATTTTTTTAATAGCACTGCCTTACTTTACTTTCATATTTTGTCCCTTCCCCTCAAAGTATGAAGAATTTGATTAGGTTCAGTAAGCACTGTGTGGTGTTTGACCCTGGCTGGACATAAAGGCATACATAAGGACAGGGAGACATCACTCGCCAAATACCATCACAGGCAAAACAGGCTTAGCTTAGGAAAATTAGTTTAATTTATTACCACCCAAAATCAGAGTAGGGTAATGAGTGCAAATCTTAAAATGCTTTCCCCCTGCCTGTCTTCTTCACTCTTGATTTTGTCTACATCATCCCTTTCTGCAGTGCAAGGGGACAAGGGAATGGGGGTTGCAATCAGCCCATCACATGTTGTCTCTGCCACTCTTTTCCCTTCAGGGAGAAAACCTCTAACACTTCCTCTGCTCCAGGCAGTCCTCCGCAAACTTCTGTAATATAAGTCCTTCCCACAGGCTACAGTTCTTCTTCTCTGCTGCATGGGATCACAAGTCCTGGCAGCAAAATTCTGCTCCAGCTTGGGCTCCTATCTCCAAAGGTCCACAGTCTTTCCAGGAACCTGGTCCAGTTCAGGCTTTCCAGGGGTCACAATCTCCTGTGGATATCCCCCTGCTCCAAGGTGGAGTCCTCCAGGGGCTGCAGGTGAATCTGTGCTCTCCCACGGACTTGGGCTGCAGGGGTACAGCTGCTTCCCCATGGTTTTCACCACTCTTATCTGGTGTCCAGAGCATTTCCTCCTCTTCATTTTTCACTGGCCTTGCTGTCTGCAGGACTGTTTCTCACATATTCTCACTCCTCTCTTCTCTGACTGCAGTTGCACAGCAGCTTTCTCCATCCCTTCTTAAATATGTTTTCAGAGAACCATATAATTTAAGAATGTAAAAATAAATGAATGTTAAAATATTCAGAGCACTGAACTGTAACATACCACGTTGGAAGGGACCTCAAAGATCATCTGCTCCAAACTTTCTTGGCAAAAGTACAGTCTAGACAAGATGGTTAAGCACCCTGTCCAGCCTAAATTCTAGGTTGTGTTGGCTCCTTCAATATACAAAATAAATATACAATATTTACATGTTTCCATGTCATATTTCAATGGTTAAAAACTGATATGCATTCTTTGAAAGGAAATATGATAAAAGAAGTGTTCTTGAGTTTTGGAAATGTACTAAACTTGTGTGCTCAAATGCCTCATTCAGAATTGACATTACAAAATAGTCCACAAGTTTTTGTTTTCCAAGACACTTTACAAAAGCCCTTGAAGTATTCTATTGCTTAATTTGCATATATAAACATGCCCAGAGGCAGACTTAATTTAATCCTGCATATTTCTGATTACTCCTTTTCACCTCACCTTCATTTAGTAAAGGTACATATGCTGGCAAAACGGCACTGCAGGAAAAGCTTATTTATCCTCAACATTAAAACAAACAAAATAACGATTCCCTGAATAAGTTAAAGCTAGCAAAGTGGGTTCTTTAAGGTTTTTTTTTTCTTTTTCTGTGGATTTTTTAATGTTTCTCTGTTTTCAGAAATAATTTAAATTTTTAACTGAATGTTGAAAGGTTGCTTAATTATAGTTGCCATACATCAGTAAAGCATCAAGCAGCAAAGTGCTAGAGGTATGAGCTAGTTCAAATGATATAATCTGTCTCCAGAAGAATTACAGTACTTGTTTATTCTCTGCAAAGGTAGTCTGATATCATGTTTTCTATACATTTCCAAAAGCCCTGGTATTAGGATCTGACTGCATGAAGTCTGACCACCTTCAACAAAAACAATCAACCAACCAAACCACAAACTCAAACATAATTTATTGCTTTCTCAGCAGCAGATAGAAAAGCTATGGGGTAAAAGGACAGTCTAGAGGCATTGGAAGTAGAATGACAAGTATTAAATGTCCAGAGTCAAATTAGTTGTCTAAGACTATGTCTATATTTGCAGTCTGGATGGGAGCAGTAATGAGCTTTTGAAGAAAATCACTTAACTTATTATGTGCTGAGTTAGTTCTTAAAGCTGCTTCAGACCATGTATTCACACACACACCTCACCCATACACCCACCCTCTTCCAGAGGAAATTAAACCAATAAATGCCTGCACTCAATGAATATCAAAGTATATCTCATCTATCATGCAAGTGTACTTGAGTCTTCAAAAACTCTGGACTTCGAAAACTTTGTGCTTCAAAAACTGCTTTCCTTTGATATATAGAGAGCAAATGCCCTCATATATGCTTCCAGCCCTCAAGTCTTTGAGGTGCCACAAATCCTTCCTCATCTACCTATTTTATTCAGAGCTCATTTTCAACCATCCCTCGCAGGAACTGATCAGGTTTATGATCTGCAGAAACTGTGTTCTTATTTTTAACCATTGAAATATGACATGGAAACATGTAAATATTGTATATTTATTTTGTATATTGAAGGAGCCAACACAACCTAGAATTTAGGCTGGACAGGGTGCTTGACCATCTTGTCTAGACTGTACTTTTGCCAAGAAAGTTTGGAGCAGATGATCTTTGAGGTCCCTTCCAACATGGTATCTTACAGTTCAGTACTCTGAATACTTTAACAACATTCATTATTGTTTTTATTTTCCTTGTGTTTTTTTTTTCTTTTGTGTGTAGTTTAGTAATTGTTTTTGTAGTTTAGTTAATAAACGTTTCTTTCCTTTTAAGCAAGAGCCTGTTTTTTCTTATTCCTGGTCAAAAATCTCACAGCAGACACCAGGGAAAGTGTATTTTCATGGGGGCATTTGGCCTTGTGCCAGTGTCAAACCATGACATCAGTAGTAGCGATCTGTGGGAAAGATGACATTAGACAGAAAGTTAATGTGTTGTGTCTTCAAAGGTACTTAAGGACTGACAATCTTATTCTTCTGCTCTCCTCTGATGAAGAGGTTTTGCAACATCTGTGTGCTCCCTGCTGATTTGTCCCCATGTTACCAGAAAAGGGAGGCAGCCTGCACCAGAAAAGCCCTCCTGAGTCCCTTGTAGTGCTCCAGTACCCAGGTGGAGACTCAGGCAGAGGAGAAGACAGAGAAGAGGGAGACAACGGAGCTTGGGGTCCACATAGAGATCAGATGGAAACTAAGAAACAGGATGTCATGAAGAAGTGACAATAGTGGTGACAGAGCTGGCAAACCATGCTTCCAGGTAACAATAGTAAGACCACAATAGGAAGTGGAGATCGACGAGATCAGCTAATATGCAGTCCCAGACTAGAGAGCCTTACAAGTCCTTTTCAGATCTCCTGGAGGAGAGGGGACTGCTGGATCTGGAAAATGTAGCAGTTGCTAAGATTCTTTCATTCTTAGCACCACTGCAAGTGTATTGTTTGTCCCTTTAGTTAGACCATATAGGCAAGATATTCCAGACTTAGTTTCGAGGGAATCACGTTGGCTAACATGAGGATGGTGATTTTGTTTTGGCCATCACATCTTTCCCAGATTTCTGTTTCTGATTTTTACTAATTTAATGCCATGTTAAGCCTTTTCCTGTACCATTCATATATTTATTCTTGTCAGATGGCAGTCTCAGTACCCAGTGGCACAGGGGCAAACAGCATTTACCACAAAGCAGAACAGCAGCACCAAAATGTCACAGATGTTGCAGCCCAGGAAGAAAGCACCAGTTTCTTATTTAAATTACCTTACTTATACCATCCATCTGCTCTGTTCCAGGAAAGAGGGTGTCCTGTGACCTGGGTGCTCAAATTAAATCTCCCACAGCCTGTCTAGGGTGCCTCATGCTGAGTACTGCCAAACTTAGTGGGAAGATGGAGAAGACAGCCAGCACATTGCACCACTTGAAAATTTCACAGGATCTGATTTAAAGATTTGGCACATTAGTATTTGTATAGGAAATGGTGGTGGGGACAACAGACATGTCTCTTGATCTGCTGTCATCAACTTCATGAGACAGGAGAAAATAGAATGTGAGGCATTCAAAGAGATTCTCCAAAGAGCACACACTGAAAGAAGCAAAGGTTTATGATATGATAGCTCTTCTGAAAGCTTTGAATTACATGTATAGTTGGGATATACCACATAGGAGACTAAATTAAAACTAATGTCAAGTGAACTCTTCCAACAGGATATTATGGATAGAAAATGAGACCAAACAACAACATTTACCTACCAATAGGGTTTTTTTTTGTGCTAAAACATTTTTTAAAACAAATATAGCCTAAATCATGCTTTACTTCCAACAATTCATTTTGCATAATGATTACACTGATTTTGTTAGTACTTCAAGAGTAAATCTCCAGTTCTGTGCTTCTTTCTACAACCCTCCCTTAATTTTGCAATTTCATTCCTGCATATTAGCTGCAGATAATCCATCATATTCAATGCTAGCAAATATGCAGATTATATAACCACTATACTGATATTCAGTATTGCCCTGTTCATACAATGTATTAGCACCTTTGGTTAGTGTCACGCTGGAAACATTCTGTTAACTTCTTCCTGTCACTTCCAAGTTATTTTGAAAAAAAATGTGTGGAGTTCCGTGTCAAGAACTATAGCTTACACATTACTAGTTATATTCTGGGTAATTTTCTTTTCTTATTAATTTATGGGTATAGATCAGTGTACATGAATCAGCAGCCTTCTTCATCTCTTTAGAATAATAATTTCTACCATGCAACCAAAAGGCCAAAACCCATTCAGATCAGGAACTCAGAAGAAATATTTCCACTAAAAGTCCTATGTTTACTATACTATTTTTGAGAAGCCATATAGATGCAATTTGACTGTTCTGATTTCACAGCATAATTCCTCAGTAAATGTCTGATCATGCTCCTCCTTGTACATATAAATGTACATATTTTTGCTACTGCTACAGATTTACTGACCGTGTATATAAACAATTAATTGATGCTAATATGAAATATAATTCACTCCAATTCCTTGTATGCTGATTTCAGTGGTCTTTGAATCAGCCTGCTGGCATTAGAGATATACTGAAGGAATTTGCAATTTAATAAAAATTCTGTGAAATTCCCCCCAAGTCCAGCTTAGACTGCCTCTTCTAAGCAGTGATGGCAATGGATATGAGCCATCAGTTGGGATATCATATATCCCCCCAAAAAACCCTGAAACTGAAACCAAAACTAAAACCAAAACCAAAACCAAAAAAAAAAAAACAAAAAAAAAAAACAAAAACAACCAAAAAAAGACAAAGAAAGACAAAAAAAGCAAAAGCTTCAGGATGTTTTTGACTTATTTTTTTCAGAGCTAGTTCTTCTCCTGGAAGTCTGTTACAACTTTTTTCAGGAGGTTTACACAAAGATTACATAGCTGGTTGACACAGTCCCTAAATTTCTGGTAAATGGAAACAGGGAGATGATAAGACAGAATCATACCTACGAGCATGGTACATTGTTATTTAGCTGTTTGTTAAACAAATCTGTACTGATGAATAATCTCCTTGCTGAAATTTAATAGATTTCTTTTGGCTTGGCTATCAGCTTTTTAAAAGTCCCCCAGGACATTAACTCTGACATTTGGTATATCAGTCACTCCCCTTATACAGTAATCATGCATTTGCTGAGAGTGAATTCTATGTTAAGATCCAGATCATTAAGATATTGAACACTTAAAAAAACCCAGCATTTCCTTGTTTTGACCCTTGAGGTATTCCATTTGTTACAGGTCACTGCTGATGTCAAACCAGCGATCACTTTGATTCTTGTGTCTCAGCCAATTTTACATTACTATTTATCTTTAGTTGTTAAATGAATTCGTTTAATTTTATGAATATATCTTGTAGTTTATGTAGATCCTAGGGTTACACCAGATCAATTCTGCGACAGCTCCTCATACCCACTGCTTTCTTGTTCTCAGTCATTTCTAAGCCTCAATATAATGTTGAAACACCACTGCCAGAGCCTCTGCAACTGAAAGCTCCCAAGAGGTTTCACTGTTGAGAGGTCTGGTGGAGAGATTTTTCTTTAGGGGGTACAATTAGGAGAATAGACTTTTAAATGGGTGGTGCACTGTGGATGTTAGATATGCCTGAAAAGGGTAATATCATGATATCCTGAACAAAAACTACAAATTGAACCATACAGCCTAGAGTGGAGTACAATGACTCTCCCCTCAATCACCGTCCCTTGGCAAGTTAGCAGAAAAAGTGAGTTAGATGAGGATAAAAAGGAATATATCCTCTTGTCAAATGATGAAAACATGCACCTTCCTTCATGTCATTGCAATTCTCTAAATCTGCAGTCTTTCTCATCTCTGTAGTGCTTTTCTTCGTGTATAAAGGACATTCCTGTCATTATCAGCACACCATCCAGCCTTAGGCAGTTATGATTACCATATACTCAAGAAGAAGAATCTTCACTAATTACCAATACATATGACTTTCTCACTGCTCATCAAGGGCAAATTGTGATACTATCTCTGAATCTTTATAAAACACATAACCTGCACTAATGTTGAGGTATTTATTGGAAGACTAAGTCTTCACATCAGATATGTGAAAAAGGGAACAAAAAAGGTAAAAGATATAAACTGAATGGTGTACTAAACATATATTTCTTGGGAATTTTTTTTGATGAAACAGGAAAATCCTTGCTGTTTCGGAAATTATTAATTTTTCCTTTTAAAATGACAAAGTATAAGAATAGGGCCCCTATTTCTTTCCTTCTTCTTCTACGGCTACTTCCTTCCACATTTTGACCCTAAGTACTAGGCTGTTCAGCAGTTCTCAATCCTCAAAAGAGATAGCGTGGTATATAAGCCTATCAGTGGTATTGGTAAAAGCCAAATCTCTGTATGACCCAGCCTGTGCAACCAATGATTGGTCTGCTGTACCCATCTGCTCTTAATCGAGCCTTTCTCTTTAACCATTGGGACTGAGGAGAAACAGCAGGGGTTACTATGCCCTTCAGTCTCACAGCCAGAGCTGTGAAACAACTCTTGATGTGGTTGACACTCCCCTCACAGTACCACTGTTGTCCATGTGCATGAACAGCAGCAGAAAATAATCCAAGGGCTGGACAAATCTCATAAGCCTCTCCATATCACCTGATATCTGGGCCTCAGGCAAGCAACAAGTCTCAGGGAGCAAACAGGACTGGCAGATGGGGGCCTCCATTTCCCTTGGGAAAGAGCTTCCAGCTATTACTGCCTGCTGCTTTCCTTTGATGTTAACTTGCATTTCAGGCTTGGCTGCTCTGGCACCAATTTGGAGCTTTCTTCTCTTCCAGTCTACCAGGGCAATGAGGCTGTTCTGAAGCTGCAGGTCTGTGTCATTCTCCTCCTACTCTTTCTCTAGAGCAAAATCAGTCAACTTACAGGTCCGAGTGTGGTTTTTCTCCCATTTGTGCATCTTCTAGCTTTACATGACTGCATCTAGATAAAGATAAACAAATCATGGTTCGACATAAAGATTGGTTTTGTAGAGCTTGTAGGCTTTTTGGGTATGTTACTTTTAAACTGAGCAAACTAAAATGTAGAATCCTTCAGAAGGACTGTTGGTTTTAGACTTAGCAAGTGGCTTGCTTTACCTCCTTGGAACCAATGATACAAACCAATGATGTAAAATAGCTGAGCACCCAATATTTAGTTGAAAAAAGGACAAAGACCAAATCTTTCCATCAGAAATTTTCATTAATCAAAATGACATAATACTATCAATCAAAAAAAATAAAAAGACTTTTAAGAACTCTATATGTGAAAACTACTGCTATTTTTGAAATGTATGGATTTATTAAATATTTTAAACAACTTTTTAAGGCTAACTGCTGTCTCACAAGCCCACAATTTTATCTCTTCTTAGAAATTTAGAATAGGGTAAAACAAGATTGTTGACCACTCTGGTAACACACCCAAATGAAAATATGGTTTTTTTTAGTTTTCCACATGCCAAAATGTCACAGTTACTGCTTGGGTTTCATACAGTCAATAAATTCTTATTTTTTCCTGAATGTGTGTATATTTATATACAAGTGAGATCAGGGAAATTCAAAGGCAGTTTACATCTAAGCTTTCTAAAAAACTTTTCCTCTAGCTCTTTGTTAAATTCACATTAAATGCGAAGGAAACTGCTAGAACAAAAGAACAAATAAGCCTATCAGTGAAAAATTGTTTGATCATAGCTTCCAAACAAGAGACAACAAACCCCCCCAGGTATATGATTCATATATGCTGTGATTCAATTTACAGAAAAAAGTCAAAGCTCCAGGACGTTTGCACTGTAATAAACGGAACTAATCACAGAGTGCAGCTGCAATAACCTGCGTACAGGAGAGTTTTCAGTTAGGCTACTGAGATACAAGAAGAGAAAGAATAATAAAAAGAGAGATAATGAGTGTATCCAAATTAAACTGTGAATACGGAAAAGAATTAAAAAACAGCTGAGGAAATATCTGAAAGAAAATGAAAATACACTTTTAAGTATAAATCTTAATAAAATTTATGATAGTGGATATAATACAAATCAAGCATCAGTACAAAACCAAAAATCAATGTTTATTTTATAATAAGAATTCAACTAATTTAGAAGTTTTCTGCTAATTTCACTCTAATATGAGTGAATCAACCCTGTTTCAGAATTACTCAGATTGCTACTATTTTTCAAGTTTTGCTTTTTTTCAGGATTTTTTTTTCTGGTTATTTTTTTTGTTTGTTTGTTTGTTTTTTTTGGTTTTTTTTAATATTAAGCATATTTTGAGTATGGAAACTTTAAGTGTTTATTATCCTGTTAGTTCAGAGCTTATACTTGAGAATTTTTATGTGCCTGTTGGCAGGCAAAATACACAACAGCTTTTGGGGCAACATGTTAAAGTTTGTACAGTTTTGTAAAGTTTCAGGAAAATAATATCTGACCTGGATCTTTTTTTCCTCTATTTTGTTTTGCTTAATGTTTGCCTCTCCAACATAGAAGGTTTTGAACTCATTCATAGACGGAAAATCAAACTGTGTGATTCTTGGAAGATAACCCAGGTAAATTTGAGTGATCAAGGTTACAAAACATTTTTTCCTTGGGAACTAATCTTGTTCTTTCAATAACAGTCTTAGAAAGATTTTTTTTTTCTAAAACTCTTTTTTCACTACTGTTCTTAAATATTATTTTGCTAGAAGGGGTGGACCATACCATATCATGTCCCATACTGAATTATGGGACAAAAAAGACTTTGGAAAAAAAAGGCAAATTTGTCATTTAACTATTATTTGGCCTGTTCCAATGTTTGTAGGACACTACAGACTTCTCAAAAAGTACTGAAATATTTTATCTTTAACACCTAATTCTTCCACTATAAAAGCCAGGTTCTAAAGTTTGTATACTAATAAACCCCAGAATTAACTTAATTCTTTATCCATAATCTAACCACACTGACATCAGGAAAAAGACAGTATATGAAAAGGTATTCAAGCTACTCTTCCTTACTTGAACAAATTTAGTTCAAGTTCCTGTTATGAGGAACATGTCATTAATTTTTTAAGAAATCATACAACACACAGAGAGACTGTCTCTGCAATAGCTTGATAATGAGCTGTTAATGAAAGAAAACTTATTCAAGATAAAATCAACACAACTTTGAAGTTTCCATAGTAAATATCACTAGTGCAAACCTAAAGCCAAAGAAATCAACAGTTAACTGCCATCAAAGATACAATATTACTCATGTTTTTAAGTACTGTATATAATGAAAAATGGGACAGAGAAGTTTAACATTAAAAAGAGTCTTACATCCTCCCCCTTTAATGTATATTTGTATTTTTTTGTATTTTTATTTGTATTTGTATTTGTTTGCTGTTCAAACTGGCAAACTAACTTTCAGGCCATGCAAACACCAAATGCATCATAAACATACAATTTTTTACAAAACCAGGGCTCAAGGAAAGGCAGTGAGTAAGACGGATCCATCTTTTTTTTCTCTCAGGGAAAACAACCTTCTAATACCCAACTGAAAAGGTTCTTCATAGCATTGAAAATTATAATGACTGGCTTGTGAAATTAATGACAGAATTTAAAATAGATTTCTTCAAGGTTAATGAATTTAAATTCCCATATCCAAAACCTTCCAGGCTGTAAAATTCTCCCACTTTGAACCATTATTGGTGTGATATCTCTAAAGGTTCACCTCAGCACAAAATGCAGCATTATACATTTTAAAAAAAATTATATATTTTTCTGTGGTATGTGATATACAAAGAACAGTTTCTGTAGCAGCCTGCAGGCAAAATTTCAAGGTTTAAAAGCATTCTCTAGAGAAGTTTAAAAAGATGACAAAGTCAATTAAGTTATAAGAAATCATTTATTTTTATGAAGAGGGAGCATATTAGGAATTTTATCAACAGTCAGTGCTGTACTGAATGTTTCTCCTTTGCAATTTAAAAATTCTGACTTCTGTTGCAAATTAACCACTACAGTTCAAACAACTGAGACGGTCCTTAGAGAAACACTATGAAGGGCTTTCAGTCTCTGTTGAAAAAGGACATATATCTGAATTTAGAGGCTGAAGCCTACTCCAAACTGTTTTATTACTTAGACCTTGATAAATATCTTACAAAAATATCTTATTTTTAGCATGAAGCAAGGCATTTCAGACAATGCCAAAAATTGCCTACTGAACTCAAAGTAGGCTGCATCTCTGGAACAATCAGTTCCAAATGCAGAATGAAATGTACAGTGATAAATGAAGCAGTCAGAGACTGTCACTAGTGCATCTAACTGAATGATAAAGCACAAGAAACCTTCCACAGATGTTGAAATTATGAGGGAGCAAAGCAGGTGGTTAAATTCTATTTACTAAAAATAGAAACAATCATCAAATTACAAAAGGAGCCTACATTTCATATGTCAAGCTCAACCTGTGCTGTGCGGTACTCTACTGTTTTATGGTAAGCCCAGTGCCTCACATTTTGGTCCATAATGATGCCTGTGCTCTACATTTTACAAGTATGGGAAAGATTCACACTATGTTAAATAAATCTTCCTAAAAGTTTTTTTTTTTTTAAATAAGCATTATATTAAAATATTTTAATATACTAACAAATATTAGGTTTTCAACCCTATTAACATTCCTATTTATTTTTCTCTGCTAAATGTTATTAATATCAAGGAATAAAACATTTTGCTAATTCTGACATTTTAAAGCAAGATAAAATCATTTTTTAAATTTTAACCAGGGAGACAATGTAGTCACAATTATAGTTGTTGTAATGGTCTATTTGCATTAGGGAGAGCACTGCCAACAGGCTGAGGGAGGTGATCCTGCCCACTGCTCAGCCCTGGTGAAGCTCATCTGGAGTCCTGTGTCCAGTTCTGGGCTCCTCAGTACAAGAGAGACATGGAGCTCCGGGAGCAGGCCCAGAGGAGGGAGACAAAGATGCTGAAGGGACTGGAACATCTCTGTTGTGAGGACAGGCTGAGGGAGCTGGGCCTGTTCAGCCTCGAGAAGACACAAATGAGAGGGGAGCTCATCAATGTCTGTCAGTACCTGAAGGGAGGGTGGCAGGAGGATGGAGCCAGGCTCTGCTCAGTGGGGACAAGCAACAGGACAAGAGGCAGTGGGCGGAAACTGATGCTGACAAGTTCCACCAGAATATAAGGGAGAGCTTCACTGTGCAGTGACCACACTTGGAACCGGTTGCCCAGAGTCTTTATAGAGTGTCCATCGGTGGAGACATTTGAGAACCATCTGGACACAATCCTGTGCCATGTGCTCCAGGATGGCCCTGCTTGAGCAGGGAGGTTGGACCAGATGACCCACTGTGGTCCTTCCCAATCTTACCCATGATTCGGAGGTTCTGTACTTTTGAAGTGATAAAAATAAGAATATGAAATTTTTGCTATGATTTAATAATTGAATAAATATATACTTATATCTGGGGGGTTTTAGCTTAAAATTGTATTAATTGTCTCATAAGAAACAAAGCTACTCAGCCAGAAGTTAATTGGACTTGTCTAAGAAATAAGATAAACTCAGTAAATAATTTCAGCTGACCTCCTTTAAAAATTAGGGTAATATTTTGAAAACATCAAAATATTTTACTTTCTCAATAGAGTGACTCTGCTTGGAAATGCCAGTATGTTTTATTTTCACATCCAGATGATGAATCTATGTTTTTACTTTATTCTCTATAGAAATAAACCAAACAAAAACACAGGAAGAAAAATAATGGGCTAAATAACTTCTGTAATATTTTGCTCTATAGAAAATAGATTATAGAATACACAATTATTGTTAAATATAAATTCATTCATGCAGAGTGTGATTTGTGTCTGAAGCAACTAAGACATTATTTAGAAATACATTTTTGGTAATGGGTTCTTAGAATTATTCTGATCAATAACCCCTTATATTTTACACTACAGCTGATCATGGAGTTGGAATGGTTTACCATGGTTATCAAAGCAATTATAGCTGATGGAAACAGAAAAAAATATAAACTTATTTAAAGATCTTTGTTTATTATTGTTTTATCAATAAAGGTAAAAAAAATATAGAGGAAATATACATAATCAAACTATAAAGACAGTTCAGCGGATATTCTTATTTGGTTTTATATACTTATTTATTATCTCCTCAGCTGCAACATGAAAATACACAATCAAATTCCCACAGGTTAATTGGTGCTTTGCCAGCGCAAGGGAAATAACCACAGATCTGCAGAAGACAAACACGAGATTATCAAGCTTCTCCAAGAATTCCCTCCCTACTAGTGAAATAATTCCTCCTTGCTTATGAATACCAACTCCTACGCTTCTATTAGAAATTTTCCACTATAGTCTTTCCTATGAAACAGACCTATCTCCTATTCTTACACTGGAGACAGGTGTATTGGTCTTGCCCTTCTTTTCAGAAGATAATGGCTCAAACAAACACTCAGGAGAGAAGTGTACAGTTTTGTTAGAACAAAGCTACTGGATATCATTCAAAAAGATCTACCAGACTGCCAGCTCAGAAGAAAGAATATTTTATATAAAGCTCCTGAAAGTGTCTCTTTCCCTTTGTCCAGATTTATGTCAGGAACTTCCAGTGATTAGGAACCTGGGCTTCCTGCCCAGTAAACTTAAGGAATTGGTGACTAGACTAAAACAGATACTGATTTCTTCGTTGGAGCTAGAATCTTTATAAAGTAAGGCAGTATATTTTTTTTTTGTTGTGAACATTGCTCTAGGTTCCATTTATTCCATTAAATAATTCAATGAATTTTCTTAAAGAACATCTGTAAAACTTCTGTTCTTTCAGTTACCTACAACACAGTTGTCATTTCCCTTTCCCCTCTGAAGGATGAGATTGCACTCATTGATATAACAAAAGTGCACTTTGCATGTCAAATAACCTTGCATCTGGATGGGTTAAACTGCCACAGAGACACCACCTGCTGTTTTTTTATAGACTTGCTCAGTACAGAAGGTCACAACTACTTTTCAGGTGAATTGAACCCTGAGGACTTGGTAAGAATTTTTACCTTTACTCTGCCTTGAAAGGAGATGAGATTCAGATAATGGGGGAGCAATTTTAATTTGTGCAGGAGTCTTTCAGGAAAAAAAAAGAGACCCTCGGAGATGATTATTTATACAGTATTAATTAACCAATTAGAAGCCTATTTTACAATTCTGCCTGTTTTAACATTAAGCAGGGTTTCCAACTTTTGTTTTAAAAACTATTCTGAATTTAAGTTGCTTCAGGCATTCCTTCTCTATAGTTTAACTGCCCTTCCTGAACTATAAGTATCTTGTGAACAGATATGTACATATATTTAAAGAGACCTTAATAACTTTCTACTTCACCTACATGTTTTATGAAGTTGTAAGCTGTACATTGCTATAAATTTCCGTATTTGAGAAGGCAAAAGTTGAAAGAAATTTACTGATGAACTACAACCTGACATTGGCAAAAACAACTATATTTTGACTTCTATAGCTGGCTATAAAATGTCTGAACACACTGCCCCGCACCTCACTCTAAACTATTTGTCTCATCTGTTTATAAGGTACTGTGTGTTAAATGGCAATCCCTTTGGGAAGAATTGCTATTTATAGAAGGTTTCTTAAAATTCTGCAGTCTTTTCTCACTAAAATATCTTTAAAAGTTATTTAATATACTATTGTTGGAAATTATACAACTTTTAAGTTATTATTGTAACTTCAATCCTGGCTAAGTTTGTCTTTGCTCAGAGGACAGGGAATTGAAGTTTCTCTTCTAAAGACTTTACTGAGCATTTGAGTTTCCCTGGGTGAGGCTTGATGAGCCTCAATCAACAAAAAGAAGGTTCCACTACTGTGAGAGTTTAACATCTACAGATCGTGAGTAGCCAGAAGATACAGAGGAGATAAACAGAGGATAACAACCCCCCCTGGTGCAGTCAGAAACCCCGGTCTTGGAAAAGATCAATAAGAGAACCAAAGGATGATGACAAAATTAGCATTGATGGTGAAGGGATCAATAACGAATAGGAGATAGAACACTAAGAATTGTGTAATAGAGAACCAATGAATGAAAATTTCTTTGGGTTTTTTATGTATAAACATGAGAAAGGTTTGGTAAAGAGCCATATGTGATAGAATTATTTCCATTGCACAACATGGACATGTATGGATGGAATGATTTCCTTTACACGTGCTGGCCAGAACAAAGTAACACCTAATTCTCTAACACTTAAAAGATGTTGTGGGAGAGTTTCTATTTCTCCTGCAGTTTCAATGACACTATTTTATTGCATGTTTTATGACATGAATGAAATCTCAGATTATTCTGCTTCTCCTCTCCATTCCTTTTCCTCTCAATAGGAATTTAGAATGGAATGGTAGAACAATGTCATGGTTACAAAGAGCAAGATGCAGTTTACCCTGGATCTGCAAGGATTAAAAAAGTACAATCTGTGAAATGTGTTAGGGAGGAAAGAACTTCATGGAGAAAGCATATCAGAGTTTAATCTTTACAGGATTAAATTTTGGAGAGAAGTCACTGTGTGACTTGTTCGGATTACATTGAAAAGGCTCTTCTGCTTTTCTGTTTTTGGCATAATGAAGAAATATCAAAAAAAGGGACCAAGAAGCCTCAACTCTTGAAACTTCTGATATGCAAAAGCATGTCTCCAAAATGGATGTGACATGGAAATTTAAAACTCTCATAAAGGTCCATAAAACTCAGTCATCATACTCAATGGTATATTAGAAAGCCTTAAAAGCATTTGGTTAAGGCTTTTATATATGAAGAGTAATTTAACTGTCTTCACAGCTGTTCTCCATCCCAAAACAATGACAGAAAGGATACATTAGATATACTTTTACAATATTCTTTCTCCAAAAAACAGCTTATTAAAGCATACAGTGCCACAATACTTTAAAACTAATGAAAGTATTGGAAAGTGCCCAAAGATGTAAAAAAATAAAGATGCTTCCTAGTTAAAAAAAACAAAAAAAAAAACTACAGGAAAAAAAGGTATGACATTATAATACAAACTAATAAAAATCTTTTGGCTTTTCAAATGGGAGAATAACATCTAATGCAGTTGAAAAATAAGACATATTTTTAGATTGATCCATTTGAAGATGGACTTGCTATAATTTCACATTCAAAGCTCACTGAGTGCACTAAGAGAGAATTTTCCAAGAACTGAAAAAAAATATATTCTCCAATGTTTTTCTCACTATTTGAAACCATCCAGTGAAATTTTAGATGAACAAATTCTTGCATTTGTGTTTGATATGGAGACATTTGAAAGTTTTCCTAATTTTTCATATTTCCTTGAGTGATTTCTTTAAAACATTATTGGAACAGCTGCAACTTCAAAACAGTAACAAAAATAAGAAGGTCCACCATCCCTTCTGTGTAAATGCCTCTAAGTTTCCATGGCTTATCAATCACTGAATGACCAACTCTGCTTGGAGAAATGTTTAGTTTGTCCCCTTGTCCCACACTCAGACAGACATATATATGGACACACACTCCATACACCATTGCAGAAGCTCTGCACTAGCTCTTATGTTATTACTAATAATCAACTGCTATGCAGTTAATTGCAGTAAACAGCAATAACATTAATTTCAGATGTTATTTCCATTCTAATATTATTGCTTTAAAAACTAGTCTTGTTAAGATTATTAAGTGCATGTAGATTTAAATTACTGTGCTGCATAAATAGGTGTAGTATAAAAGAAGCAGATGACCTATCACCCTTTCTTGGTTTCTTTTTCTTTCTCTGTTTTTTTTAATAGTTTGACCTCCGAAATTACCCTATTCTCAGCTTTTGAGAAGACAGATGCTCCAAAAGATCTTTTTTCCTACAATATGATAAAGTAACATCTCATTTGCTTTGCAATTAACTACTGTTTAAAGAAAAAAAAAGAAAAAAGAAAAAGAAAGGCTTTCTCTAAGTATTTACAGGATTCCTATTTCAGTATTATTTACTAGGAGAAAAATGCAGCCTAAAGCAGATTCATAATTTTACTAGCATGTTGAAAGAGCTGCTGAGCTTTACACGCACAACAGTCTCATTTCATAATGACTTTCCCAATATCTACAAATTGTTTTTCTCATACAGACTGGAAATCCAAAAATGAACAGAATTAATCAAAAAGATTTCTACTTATTCGGTGATACTTCATTGCAATGTTGTCAAGATACAAAATGTAGAATGTAAAAGCATAAACCCTGGAATGCTTCAGGAAGGGTATTCTAGAACATTAATATTAAGGCATATGCATATGTCCTACAAAATTAAATGTATCATAATGTCACTCATAATGCTGAAAGATTCCCTTAAATTCAAACTTAAACTTACAAGAATGGAGAGGAGACTGACTGGCTTGCCTTGTCTAACTAAAAGAAGTGGGCTGAAAGAATAATTTTTACATGCAAAGAAGCATAAATTAGATAATTTTTCATTTTTTCAGGAGATCCATAGAAATGCTACATTCAGCTTTTTCTGTTCTCTTTCAATAAATGATTCCCTAAAAAAAGTACTTTCATGGTTCAAATGTTCTCATATATGTGTGTATGTGTGTGTATATATATGCATATGTATTTAATCTGGTCCATATTTTTTTAACAAATAACTTCAAATCACATTTCCAGTCACACAATACAAAATGTGCACAATGGTAGAGACATAACACTGTAACACAGACTTCATACTGGTGATTCTAAATATTAACCAAGCTTGCAGTTCTTCAGTTAAGACTTTGTATTTCCTTCATTAGATCTTAGATCAACACCAGAATGACACCAACTGAGGTATTAACATTAATTAAATCTCTTTTGATAAGCTAGTTAAATTTACCACCTCCAAAAGTGTTCTGAAACAAATTGTTTTTATATTTAGTAATCCTGTGTTAGACACTCACAGACAAATCTTGAGCTGCTGTATTTTTAAAGAAAATAAACTTTTCTAATTGTCTTATCAGTTGTATATTATTAAAAGAATTATTTACTAAAATGAATTAAGATCTTAAAGTGTGATAAAATGATGGCATTTGATTTTTTTGTTTATGTCAAATTCCCATGTGAACAATGCTGGCTTGTCCACATGCTACTGCCAAAATTTATAAAATAAATACCAAAATTAAATGCTTTACACAATTTATTAGTCTTGTTTCCATATCCAGAACCTTGCTTCTAAGCATACCAGGTTAAGCATATGGAATAAATATTTTACTGTGAGGGTGGTGAGGCACTGGGACAGGTTGCACTGAGCAGCTGTCAATGCCCCATCCCTGGAAGTGCTCAAGGCCAGGCTGGATGGGGTTTTGAGCAATGTGGTCTAGTGGAAGATGTCCCTGTTCATCATGGGAGCTTGGAACTAGATTAATTTAATGACCCTTCCAACCCAAACCATTCTCTGATTCTTTGATTCTGTATCTAGGGTACTTAAGGAAAGAAAACAGTATAATTTGTTACCTCTGATGTCTGTTTCTTTCACTCTGCTCCAGCATGAGACCATTTTGATTCCAAATAAAAAATTCAGAATTCAGATTTTAAAATAAGAATATACAACATATAGTGATACTACTCCAGCCAAGTGTTAAATGACAAGTGTGCAGAATTACAAATATATATTTATAAAAAAAATATAATCAAAGACTTTCAGTTTCTTATTGGTAGTAGACATAAGCCTTTTGTTTGTTTGTTTGTTTGTCTTTAACTGGTAAGGATCACCTCCCAGCACACAAATAAAATTCCAAGGTCCTTTTCTACATGCAGAAGTATGCAATATTTACCTTCACTGAAATACTTGACTGTATGAATACAGAGAATTATTATAGTGTTTTTTGTAAAGTTTTTTACCATTTTAACCCTATGGTCACTTTAAATGAAGATTAAATTGCACCCAAAATAAACATAAAGTAACAGAGTTGATGAAAGGGTGGCAAAGAAAAAACCGGAGGTGAGATTCCCCTGCAGCCCGTGGTGCAGACTGTGGTGAGGCAGCTGTGCCCCTGCAGCCCATGGAGGACCATGGGAATGCTGAGATCCATCTGAAGCCTGCAGAGGAGATGCACACTGGAGCAGGGAGGTGCCCGAGAGGAGGCTGTGAATCTGTGGGGAAACTGTGCTGGAGCAGTCCCATGGGTCCTGGCAGACCTGTGGGGAGAGAAGTTCAACAGAAGAAGGTCTCCTGGTAGGACTTTTCTGGTATTTTCTCTCACCTGTCTATAAGAAGGCTTTGGTGAGCAACTGACATCCAAGAAGATTCAACACACTACATCAATATTTTACACAATCATTCTTTAGTGGAAAAGTAGAAAATAAAACCTGTCCAAAAAACAAACAAACCAAAGAATGGGTCAAATTACAATGATTGGGTTTTTTCTGTCAATTATCATTGACAGAAACGGTATCAGAAATGTCTTTTGTAACTCGAGATGGGATTGAGATTGTCAGGTGAAGTTGAAGGCCAGAGTCAGGAAAACAAGCAGTAGCATTATAAATTATCATAAAGCATATTTCAGCAACCTATTTTGGAAACAACATTGAATACAGTGTTTCAAAGAGGAAAGATCATCAGATGAATAATTTATAATTTTAATACAGTCTCTGCTCAACAAGTGGCTAAACTGAAATAAATCTTTAGATTAAATAAATTAATCAGTGCACATAAAGGTCCTGATAAAAATCATAAATTTTCAACTCTATAAAATTCCACACTCTGCTAAGTTTCCTATATCATATATGCAGCATGAAGGCTGAAGTCATAATTTCAAATTAATTTCTTCAATGTAAGGGACACATAAATCATCTAGAAGCAGGTTACCTCTAACATGACATGGCACACATTTTATTTTCTCTTTTGAGCTAGATATGTAGTTTATATAGCGTTTTTAGTCTTTGATCTTAAAAGTTCAGAGGTTTAGTAAAATTATGAGGATTTCATTCTATCTGATGGTCTAGGAGCATTTGAAACATGCCAACGGCAATACATTTTCTCCAAATAATGTTAAATTCATCTAGCACTAGGAAGGAATCAAGTCTTAAAGGCTCACAAAATCAGAGATGAACCGGAAATTACCAGGATCGGAACAGCTAATGTTTTTTTAGAAAGTGTTTAAAAGTCTACCTATAGTTTTTCTTGGTTCAGACTTCTCCAATTCAAAAGTTTACCCACTTCTACCTGATATAAGTACATCTGCTGTAAGACTGGGAAGCATTTTCTTGCAACATGGAAAGAGCTTCAGTTTTGACTTTTTTCTTGTTTGGAAAATCTAGACAGTATTGTAGAATTATTTTGCCTGTTACTTTGAGAGAAGTGTAATACGTACACAGTGTTTTTTGGGTTTTTTTTATAATTCCAGACTTTGCTGGCTGTTCTTGATTCAGTTTTGTTTTGCTTCCCAAAAGCATGTTGCTCAAATTGAGCCATTCAAACTGGATACATTTCTCCACCAAAACATGAGATATATGTTAGGAGAGCTTTCAATGGTATCTAGATAGTCTAATGTGTAAATTAGTGGGAAAGTTTAATTAATTAAAAAGGCATTTTTATGATGTCGATGGCTTGATTACATACTTATAGCATCTGAACAGTCGCATGTAATTTTCCAAAGAAGTAATAAGAAAAACACAAAAAGCCTGAACTGTTAACCTCCCCTAAAAACCAAAAAGTTGCAAGTTATTATCAGAGACCTGGTTAAAGGATAATGCTGGTTAAACGATATTTTAATTGGTAATGCCAAATTCGAGATATATCTATGAAGTAAGATAACCTCAATAAAGTTACTTAATTGAGTCAATGTTAAGAATACAATTCAGAGTGGTAGCCTTGACAAAGTCATATTTAGGAAGCTTTCTAAAAGAACATATCCTTGCGGGACTTATTTTTAGATATCCTTTAATTTGAATACTTATGAATAAAATTGTGAAATTTTGCAGGAAGGTGTTGATTTTTTTGAATCTTTTGTCAGAAACCAGGCAGATTTCCCAAGATAAGGTTTCTTGCCAACAAGCCTATCTCTCTGGCAGTCTGAAAATGTCAACTATCTGCCATGAAACTGGATACCTCATCACCTACCAGGTCTATCTTTAGCCAGGATACTCCATGGAGAGAGGGTTTCTTTTTAGGATATGCAGGGAATCTGAATCCTGAAGCTGAGTTGGCAAGGAGTTTGCATTTCTGATGTTCTGGCAGCATCTGCTTGAGTAAGATTTCTTTGGGCAGAGACTCATTCTGCTTTGTGATGGCAGTCAGAAGCTGAGACCAGATCTGCAGCAGGAATTTTATTTCCAAGTTAAAACACCTAAATATCAGTTGTTTAAAACTATTATAAAAAATTTCCTACGATGTGAGAATTTAATGAAGAAATGTATTGCTGAATCTTCTTTCATAAAAATGATGGCGTTATGAAGTACTAAAAGGGACAACACAAATAATAAAGACAAAACCAATTTAAGTCATCATAACGAAATTGTGTTTTGCCTTAGAAAATTCAAACTTACCTTGCTCCTTTTCCATTGGCACACATAACTTTGCTCTTTAAATATACTGTGAGCCCATTTTAAAATATCTTATCTTTGTGTTAACAGGATAAGAGAGCAGATTTCAACAGGTCAGATGTACATTAATTTGAATAGAAGAATTGAACAGTCTCATTATTTAACAGCTTGGAAAGAACACCAGGTTTAGGTTTTACTCTTTTCTGGTATAATAATAATATATTAATCTATATTTATCTATTTTCATATTTTCTTGAAGAAACTACTGTGTTTCAAGAATAAGAGTTCTTAATGACTAGTTGGCTTTTTTTTAAATATGTATTATAATAAGAATTCTTAGAAACTGTAGTGGTTGAGCCAGAAAAATACATTCATTTTCTAAAAGAATTTTAGAAATTAAAGCCTCACAAAGCTTTCAAACTACATTCTTTTCTTTTACCTCAGAAAAAACTTAGAACCTGTAAGCCATGATTTGACTTACATAAAATTTTAAGTTGTGGGCAGGGTTTTTTTGTTTTGTTTGTGTGTTCTGTTTTTCTGGCTAGTAAGTTCAATATTGCTTTAAAATTGTTCATTCTTCCATGTGTTTAAAATAAAAAACTCTCAGCAAATTCACATTCCTATAATTTTTGCTGTGGCATTCAAAAACACGTATCTCTCTGCAATTCCTGACATGCTGTGCTAGCATTGTACTGTGTTGGCTTTGGCTAGGATAGCATTAATGTTCTTCACAGTAGCTGGTATGGGGCTGTTTTTTGGATTTGTGCTGAAAACAGTGCTGATGACACAGGGGTGTTTTCATTATTTCTGAACAGCACTGACACTGAGTCAACCCATTTTCTGCTTCACATGCTGTGACACCAGTGAGGAGACAAGGGATGCAAAGAAATTAGGAAGGGACACAGACAGGACAACTAATCTCAAATGCCCCTAGGGATATTCCGTTCCATATGATGTGCTCTGTACATAATGCTGGGTGCAAAAGAATTAAGGCTGACATGCTCAAAATGATGGTGTTTGTCTTCCCAGGTCACCATTACGTGCGATGGAGCCCTGCTTTCCTGGAAATGGCTGAACACCTGTCTGAGCGTGGAAGTGGTGAATGAATTCCTTGTTTTACTAGCTAATTCCTTTTTTTGTTTTTCTTCCATGTGCAGCTTTTGCTTTACCTTTTAAACTGTTTTTATCTCAACCCAAAAGCTACCTCACTTTTATTCTTCTGATTCTCTTCCCTCTTCTCACCAGAAGGAAGTGACAGAGTGGTTGTGTGGTACTTAGTTGCTGGCTGGGGTTAAACCACAACATATATTTTCATAAGTCTTACTAGAACTTAAAGGAACTGTCCAATTATTGTGATGACTGTACTACAAACATAATATATTTTGGTGAATTTTCAGTGAAAATATGTGACACTGAATAGCTGTAATAAGATACTGAATAGAGTATATTCAGTACATTCTGTTTTCTAGTGTACTAGAAAATGGGGACACACACATACCCCCACCCACACCCCAAACACAATATCTCAAAAAGTGGAAATAAATTTGAAAAAGAAGCATACTAAAATGCTAATCTTGAATAATTTGTACAATTTTTTTTGTATAAATGCGTTGAAAGTACATGAGAGTTGTGACTTGAAAATAAAAGAGGCTGTGAATCATCCTATGGGGTGTATCAGAATTTATGGGATGGATTTTAGGACTAGATATATGTAGTTCTTTATTTTAATGAAGTTGTTGCCACACTTCAGACATAATTAGTCTTGGTGACCAAGGTTTTTTGCTGTCTGTCACATCTTGGACTGAGAATTTGCTATTTTGACCTGCAGTATAAATTCAGTCCTAAGGCAACTATAACCTTCAAAGAGTGTTTATGTTCCAATTATGCAATCCATTTCCAAACTTCCCATCTTTGTACATACCCAAAAAAAGCACAAATAAGTAAATCCAGTGAAGTTTCTCTTGTCTCAGTCTGTAACAATGTTTGCAGTGAATCTGATAGGGAAGGTAGACACATCCACCAGTAAAAGAAAGAAACATAGTTTGATATTGCATAGCTTTTGGACATCCATTAGTCTACTAGGCTTAAAAATCACGCTTCTTCACAGCTGAATAAAGTAAGAGGAGAAAGGAAAAAAAAAATCACTTAAAATTTGGAACAAGAAAATACAATTACACTATAATTTCTTTTTGTTTTTCCAAGCAGAGTTGCCTTGTCAGGCTTCCTGTCTCACCAATAGGTTTTTGATGTTGTGCCTTTACAGAGGGTCAGTATTCAGAGTGGAATAGTCTGTGCTGAACTATACCTGCTTAGTGTGATGGAATTCTTTTGTCTTTACTCACCTAAATTTTTAAACACAAATTATTGCACAAAATATCCAGAACTCAGAAACAAAAAATATGGTTGAGAAGTTATGGGTTTGTAATTAAGAAAGGAATGAAAAGTTGAAGTACAGCACAAAATTGTACCTCCTATGTTTATACTAAGATTGACACCTATCTTGGCTAGTGGAGTAAAGAAGGGCTACAGACTTTATCAGTACCTGGAGTGACAGCTCATTGCTCTGCTTCTGTTTTGTTATGTACTGGATTTTTTTTTTTTTTGGTCAGGTCTTAAAAGTGTGAACTGTGAAGAGACATTTTATGTTTTATTTATTAGGAATTAATTGGGTTTTATGCATTTACCCTGCTCCAAGGCACCGTCAATAACCCTGTGTGTTTCTTCCCTGAAGTAATAAGGGAGACACAGAAGAAAGGACTTGCTTAGCAATACTGAGGGGAAACAAAAAAATTAAAGTGACCTGGTCAGCTAAAAACTGTTAAGGGTATTCAAAGCTATATGTTTAAACACTGTGAAAGACTAATATATCTCACTATATATGTGAATTAAATGCACACATATTAACATTTCAATTAGCATAATCTTTCCAATCAAGGAAGCAATTATTACAGGTAAACATGAGTTCTGACAAAATAAATAATTATTTTACAATTAAGATAGGTGCAGGTTAACCATTTAGGTACAGTTATGAAATACAGATGTTATAAAGTAAAAAGGAAAAGTAAAAAACATACTTGAAGCAAGACTACTACACTAAACATAATATTAACATGTTAAAATCCTATCTCTATGTGGAAATTTGCTTCTGAAATCCTCTCCTTTATACAAGACAAGAAACTGCAATCCTTCATTACAATTATACCAACATTGATTTCTCTGAAAATTTATAAAATTTATATTACCTGAAAAATTATTTTGATACAGGTTTACAATTTTTTCTGTATGTTTCTACTTAACAGGCCTATAGAGAAGTACACATTTGAGCATCCACAACTACTCTTTTCCTTTTTTGCTGAAGCTGCTTATCATAAAATAGACTACAATTAGATTAACTATTTAAGAATATATATACAGGTTTTAAGTTCAGCTGCTAGTTCTAACATTATTTTGCTTACAAATTAAGTTTCAAAAGATAAATATATTAACTTACTTCAAAGCATTCAGAAATTATCTACAGAATGCATCCTGAAAATGTTAAATAAATTCCAATTTTATCTCTTCAGACCACATTTGTTCTATAAAATTAGGAATATAATTCCAACATATTTCTCTGATAAATATTTTCTAAATCTTGAGTAACATGTCAACCTTTTCATGCATTATCTAATCTTTTAAAAACTTAAAGGAATGAAAAAATCTATTTTATTGGTAAATCTCAGTACCTATATGTGGTACTGTTGTACTGGCTATGATGGTAACACAAATTTTGGTTATCTTTTTGGCCATTCAAAAGCAGAGGAATAAGAGCATACCTTTGTGTTTCCTTTTCTCCTAGAGCCTTTTGTTGGTGGTGGTCTTTATAATAAGCATTATACTTTCATTTTAACATATCTCGGAATAAGAAGAGAATTCAAATAGCATGATCTCTTCTGTTTAGGTTCTTCAAACCTCCACCTTATTATTTCTTTACACTTTTTAAGTCTCTATTAATCTTACTAATTTCTGCCTCTGGGAAGTGTCTTTATAATTTTTTTTTTTTTTGCATGCATTCATATCAACTCTCAGCATGGTTTTTGAAACAGCTCTTGCCTCTGTCTCTTTCTGATCCAGCAACAGAAGGACTTGGTATCTGATTTCTATCTTCATTATTATTAACCAGAATAAAACTAGGTAGGGTAGGGTATGTTCTAATATAAACAGACTCTTCATATTTCCTTTATTAATAACTCATAGGGTTTCTGACATTCTAGCTTAATCACTTAAAAATTACTTTGGCTTAGATTAAGTAGGAAAAAATCACATAGGTAATACAGCTTAGACATGACATTTATTAAAAGTACAGTACAAAATGTATTGCTCTGAAAACTGAACAAAAGTTTAAGTTCTGTTTCACAAAATGTTGTATATAGATATATGGACACTGTCTCTGTCACAAAAAGTTTTAAAATTATAAACTTTTACTACCCAAAAAATTATAAACAGATAAATTGATCTCTCAAAAAAATATAATCTAAGACTTGAAATTTCCCAACCTAAATCAGTAGGAACATTTCTACTTATAGAACTACATTTAAGCCAGTAAAAAGAATAGTTTATACAAGATAAGGAGAATTTTTTTTTGCGGTCTTCTAATATTCATCAAAGTGAAAAGATTGACATTTAAAAAGTCTGTTAAATCTTTTAAATAGCCTGCATAGCATCATATCATCTGTCCATTGCCTTCAATATCTGATCACTTATATAAACCAAATCATACACAATTAATAAAAACACTTTTTTTTACAGAATGCCAGAAAGCCTAATAAAACTTAATATTGAGGATGCATGAAGAAATATGTTGAAGAAGGACCTATAAAGTGCTCTGTCACTTGCAAAATATTCCTAGGATCACTGATTGTTTTTAAAACTGATTTTTTATTTCTCATTACCCAACTCTGATCTTAATTGGTAATAAATTAAATTTAGGTCATGCTGATTTTGCCTGTGATGATATTTGGTGAGTGATCTCACCCTATCATTATCTCAACCTTCAGGCTTTCTTGAGTCTTCCATTGTATTTTCTCTCATCTTTCCAGTTGAGGAGAAGGAGTGATAGAGTAGCTTTGGTGGGCACCCAAAGTAATAGAGTCAGGGTCAACCCACCATGTGCTTACCCTGTTAACTTCCTTTTTTCCTCTTAGAAAATACATATAAAGACACTAAATATAGTATATATAGATTAGAGTAACAATTGACCATGAAAGTCTGGTGAAAAGTAGTGGCTGGGGGGAATTTGAGAGCAACTGATATATTTCAAAATACACAAGAATCAGAAAAATATGTCCAGCCATACAGAGTATGAAAAGAGCAGGAGCTGATCTGAATGTTCAGAAAGAGTATTCTAGCTGACTCAAATTTTTGCATATTCCTCTTGAAGCATTGTCAAACGAAACAGTCTTCATTTGATCTGGCAAATATGCCTGAATGTGAGAAGTCTGTAAAGAAATCTCAGACTGAGCTATCACACTTTTTGACACAGGTTTTTGACTCTCTGGGATTGATACACCATGACATGACACATAGTCATGTTCTGTATCAATCAGAATCAATTTATCTTTTCACATGTAAGAGTTGTTTGAACTAAAAATATAGTTTTGGTGTTAGCCATAGCTTAAAATTAAAAAGCTTAAAAACAAAACAAAACAAAACCAAAAAAAAAAAAAAAACCCAACAAAACCAGAAACCAAACCCAACATTTGTAACATCATTAAACTATCTCTGTATTTCACTAATTTGCAAAGACTCTATTTCTGAGGTCATTCAGGTCTCTAAAATCTTTTCATATAGGATGTTAGACAGAGAGAGCAACAGACATAAGCATATGACTGTCAGGCTTACAAATTTGAAACACAATTTATTCAAAGACTCAGTACTGAATAGTCCTTTTTTTAGACTGCTTTTTCTTGGCCACCTCAGTGTATCAGAGTGTGTCTTTGGACAGTGCTGAACCATGATGTCAGAAGAGCAAAACAAAAAAAAAGAACACCTGATCATTTACAATAATCAAAATGTATTTTCTCAAGAATGAAATTCTTCAGATTCTAAAAAAAAGATTGCCTGTCAGAAAAAAATGGGCTTTGGAAGCACAGAGATACTGTTTAATGGAGCAGTATTTTTTCCCACTGACTGCTCATTGCCCCTTGGCATGGACTAATCAGATGTAGAGACAGGATGCTTGAATTTTAACATGATTCTGAGCCTTTTAAATTCACAATTAGTCACTGAAGTGACACCAAGTATATCAATGCAGACAATTTATTTTGATATAAAACTGTCTGGAGACTTTCTTTCTAAACGAACTAGGACTTGTAGCACAGTTAAATGTTCAAGTGGAAAGTGTGTATATCTAAGAAAAGGATAAGGTATGGTATTTACTTTCAGTGATCTGTAAAGTGTAAGTTACCTTTTTTGTACTCTGCATATGTTCACTCTGAACTAACATCACAATAAAATTCCAATGAAAGAGACTTTGGAATATCTCTCTTTTTTGTTTGTTTGGGTTTTGGGTTTCTTGTTTGTTTGTCATTATGCTTTTTTATTTTGTTTGTATATAAAAGAAAGGACAGAAATATAATCTGACAGAAACTGTAAAGTAGGAGAAAAAATTCTGTTACTGATTAGACCGATGGTAAAGGTTTCAGGAGTCTCTATTCTGTTCTTGGCTTTATCATTCATTTTGTTGGTGTCTTAGAAGTGATTTGTTTCCACTTAGTGCATCTCTGTGCCTACATCTGTAAATTCTAGAGTAAGTGGAGGAGATTGTATAGGGTGAGGAAACCTGGACAAAATGTTAATGGAGTCAGTTTGGTTCTAAATAAAGTGAAGTAGGGGCAGGGGACATAATGGACCTTACTTCAACTCTACTAGTTCTGCATTTTGATAGTGAACTAGTATGAAGTGGAAGACTGAGTTCTATAAATATTCTAAAAATTTAGTTTTATTTGGTTTTCATGCTGCTGGTTTTTCACATTTTCTTTATTTTTTTTCTTCACCATTGCATATGAAAGAAGTCTATAATTTTCAATTACAAAACTTTATACAAATTCCGATGAATTTAAAAATATTTGCCTATGACTTGGAGAAAATGTATTTAATATAAAAACAAAAGTTGATTTCCTCTGGAACTTTGCATTTGTTAGAATAAAAATTGTGCTGTGCTAAATAAGAGTTACACCTATTTTGTGTTTCAATTATATAAATAGTATAGCTTTTGTTTAAATCTGTATCATTTAGATTAAAACCAATTTATGTTCTACTTCTTTATTTAAAGACTTTTTTTCTCTTACATTTATGACTTACTGTATTATATCTATACAGTAGTTTATAAATATTTGTTACTTATGTGACTTTATTACTTGGAAAACCTAAAATTACCATCACTTCAATCTGTTAAGGCCAAATAAATAAAATAAATAAGGTCATTGATATCTATTTACTTGAATAAACAAATTCATTCAAAATTAACCCATGACTTTCTATAATTAAAAAAAACCACACGCAACACTAAATTCCAAATTGCAAATTACTTATCTACAGACTTAGTCTTGAATTTGTATTAATTCATTTTCATAGATCATTTTATTTGTTCCAATTTGAAGCACATTCAGTACAAGACAACAATACTGGCTAAAAATATAAGTTCTCATTTTCTGAATTCTGTGGAATAAAATAGAGCAGTCAGGCTTGCAACTTTTCCATAAACGACCCCAGCTGACTCAACATTATATATAGCATGCTCAAATTTGCATTTGAGTAAATCTATGTGTTAAAAAGAGCATCACTAAAGGATCCCAAGCATACAGCTTCATCCTTGTTAAAAAAAGCAAAAAAGATGGTGAAATTGCATTTTCCTGCTTGTGTTTATGCAACACCTATCCCTAAGTTCTAGCTACCTAAATTGTTAGGAAAATATTCTTCAGTGATTTTTCTGTATGCTCCTATAATTCTCAAAGGTACTGTTTCTTAGCTTGCCTCAGGATCTCAAGTGTTTTTATGACTTTCAATAGAAAAGTGACATTTTCTAAGACTTTTCTTCCAGATATTTCTCCTTTTCTATGATTAGCTGGTCATTCATAGTGACCATACCAACAAGTGTGAGCACCTGAATCTTGATCATGGAATCATGAAAACAAATTCCAGTAAATCAAGTCTCTGCAAAAACCCACTGTTATTTATTTGGAACAAAGATAAACAAGAAAAGTTCCGTTTTTATGTACTACCAACAGATGTATTTTTCAGTCTTATGAAATTATAACTAATTTTTCACGTGAAAAGTATTCTGAAATCTGAAAAAAAAATCAAATTTTATGTTTTAAAGTTGATTATTGGTTCCAAATTTTCAGTTTTCAGATGACACGTCCCTCTGTGAGACAAGAGGGAACATTCTATAAGCTTGAAATGTTTTTTTCCCCAGTTACTAACTACCATGTTAGGTAGAATTGCTGTAATTTTTTTAATGCTGTTAATCCCATTAGAGATGGAAATTTCTTATATTTTCTTTTTAGTTGTTGTTTCATTGTATATATGCCATAAAAACCATCTGGCATCACTGTATTGAACACCAGCTTCAGCTCCTGTAGGAGGCAATCCTTATCTTTCAGTTTAACTGAGAATGCAATCTTTGGCAAGGCCATAAAGCTGCAAAAACATTTATTAAATTAATACATTGGTCTCTGAATACTGCATGATGCCGCAGCATCTGTCACAGATTCCTTCATGCACCAATAGGTGAAGAATGGAAGGAGTTTTGGCTGCAGTCTCTAATATGACACCCACCAGAGAGTAGATATAATAGAGGAAGAAGAAAGCTGGCAAAGGGCTTATGGTGATAACTTTCCCACAGAGGAAATGAGGCTGCACTTGCTGACTCTGTTATACAGTTCTGCACTGTTCCCTGCCCCATCTGGGGCTGTTTCTTGATGGGAAATGCTATATTAAATATTGATACTGTACTTCAAAATAACAAGGACTTGTTTTTAACTAGCAATAAATTCAAAACAGATGTGAAATTTTTTGTGTTTATGGCTTGAAGAAGACTGGCAATCTGTAATTCACTAACAGCTCAGAAGACATTTTACTTTCCTGTTCCTGCATTACTATTCTGCAAAATAGTCTTAATCCTACCTGATTAATAAGAAAAAAAAGACAAGTGTAAATTGTTGTTTTACTAAAATATAATAAAACACTTCCATTCAGCTTTATTTGAAACACAGAACAATTAAAAAAATTATTCAAAGGGTTTTTTGTATTCCTCGGCTGTTTTGCTGTTAGACATGTAAAGAGAAAGAAAAACATTTCCTTTATGCTGTTGGATCATTATGCTAACAGAAAAAAAAATGCTTCTGTTTATACTAATTTTGTTAGGGAATGCTCTATATTTTGAGGTGTTTGAACTGGCAGCGCATCTGAAAAGCAAATATCTTTTTTTTAGTTTTCCAAAGGAATTATTATTAAGCCAATATTGCAAAACAAGATGCAATCCATCTGCCTTCTTCATACTAATACTCTAGATTTCCTCTCCAGTCACAAAGATCAATAGAATCCTATAAAATTGATCATCTGACTTGTTTTAGATGTCTGTTGCAGAGTTAAATAAAACCTGAAACATATTTATTTATCACCACCAATGAAAAAGGAGGCCTAAAACACTTGTTCAGTTTTTTACGTCTAAATTTTAGCTCTATAAAAGCTATAAAGGATGAATCTCACTATATTTAAAGCATCTTCTATCTTTTTTAGGAAAAAGAAGCAACAGTTTATAAGAACTACAAGATGAAGACTGAATCAGAATTATTTTTATCAAAATGTTAGAAATGTTTTAATATATACAAATATTAACAAGCTGTGTCAAGTGTGATATTAACAGAAATTAAGCAATTTCATTGTTCTCAAGCACAGTTCTTCAGGTTCTCTCACCTTCAAAAACTGTATTTGTATACAAACAAACCCAGTAGTTCATTTAAGACTTTGATTTCAATTTCCATCTCACTTATTTTAATTAGCTAATCACACTCTGGAATGCACATTCCTTGCATGCGATAAAAACATTTCAAGTATCACAATACTGCTCCTATATTTAGCATGCAGTCAACACTTAATCAAAAAACAATAAATATCATGATGACAATATAATAATATTTTAGACTAACATGCGTTAGCAGAGGAGATAGTAAGTTCTGTGAGTGGGATAATTATTTTACCTTTCTCATACAACTGGAAAGAAATGACATTATATAGTAAAATCTTCTGCCCTTCAGATTTTTTTTCTTCCTGGTATTTTTACAGCTACTCTAAAGTCTGAAAAAATTTAAACCTTTTGGTGTCATATTTGTATTTAATTTCAATGGTGAAGTGTTATGAATTTATTTTAAAAAAAAGTAATATCTAAGGTATCCAGCCAGAAAATGCTTACATGTGAACCTGTAAATGTCAAGGAACTGAGCATTCGTCCTGCTTATCAGGAAAAACCTGCAAGAGATGGATTAAAAGACTTGATTATGAGACCTGATAGAAGAAAAAAAATACTAAGGTAAGTGTGCTGGTTGTGCTGGGATAACTTTATTTGCAGAGCTGGTATAGGGATGTGCTTTGGGTTTGTGCTGAAAACTGTGCTGACAGCACAGGGATGTTGTAACTGCTGCTGAGCAGCTCTGACAGAGTCAAGGCCTTTGCTCCTCATCCCACCCCACCAGCAGGCAGGCTTGGGGTACACAAGAAGTTGGGACACAGCCAGAACACCGAATTTGCATTGACCTAAGAGATTTTCCATACCATATGACCTCATGCTCACTATATAAAACTGGGGGTGGAAGGAAAGAGACATTCAGAGTGATGGCATTTGCCTTCCTAAGTCAACATTCATGTGACAGGCTCCTACTTTTGTGGGGATGGCTGAACATCTGTCTGCCCATGGGAAATCATGAATTAATTCCTTGTTTTGCTTTGCCTGCATGAGGCTTTTGCTTTGCCTCTTAAACTCTCTTCATCTCAATCCACCACTATTCTGACTTTTCTGCTTCTCTCTCCACTCCTATTGTGGGGTGAATGAGCGAGCGGCTGTGTGGGGCTCAGTTTCTGGCTGGGGTTAAGCCACAGCAGAAAGTGATATGCATTAATGGGAAAGACATGATAGCTATGCTATGTGTATGTTAATTGCTAAGTGTGCATTTGTTTATTTGTGTATTAGGTACACTGAAAATGAAAATTTACACATATGACCTTTTCATGGGCAAAGCAGCCTTGACTTGAGGAACATCACGCAGTTTAATTCACTGTGAATTAACACGTAATTTTAATTACTGATTCAGGTATTAACAAGGGAAATTAATTAAACCAATACTTAGAAAGTCTACTTTTCTACTCATTCCCCAGGCTCTGCTTCAGTTCAGCATTTCTCTCCTGCTTGCTCAATTTAATTCCCTTTCTTTTCATCACACATGACACCCAGTCCCTTCCAGGCCCTTTGGTGATGCCATACTCAGTGTACAGTGGTTTCTTTCTGTTCCTTGCTTCTTACTGTTCTCCTGCCTCAGCATGTGTCTTTCACAAGCCACAGTCCTTTTTGGGTGTCTTTGATCTCACGTGGGTCCTCCATGGGCTGCAGTTTCTCAGAGCATTCCTCATTCATTCAAAAGTTCTCTTTACTTGCCTCCTCACAGCTCCTTTTTTGAAATTCCTCCCCAATGTCCTCTCACCTTTCTTCTTTTCTGTTGTCTCCCACCTCTAGCAGCTGCCACCCTTCCTCAAGCACATCTGATCAGAGGCAGAGTGTGCTCCTCTGGCTGATTGAAGGTTTGAGGCATGATGGGCTGTCTCCATTCTTTTTATAGTCACCTAGTACCCGCTCTGACTGGCACAGGGAGGCTCATGGCCTCCTTCCACACAGGCACCCCTCAGGCCCTGTTACTGAGCCTTGCCTTTTACGGCTAATACAGAGCCACATGTTTCTTTCATGTTACACTTGTTCTGTTTCCACAATCCCATAGAGACATTCATGAATGCACAATTTGGCTACAGTTTATTCAATAATTGAGAACAAATCCATTTTGTCATTTCATTACTATGTTCTTCATATTGCGTTTACATTAATATGCAGCTATAGCTTTTAAGAACTTCTCCTACATTCATTGTCACATTATAGGCTATGTAGAGATCATCAAATCAGTATTTGAGTGTCTTTAAGAATGTGAAATGGAAGCAAGATTCAAACTTATGAATCATTCCAAAGTGTGAATCAAATATTCCTCTTCTGAAAGACATTAGTATTGAGAATTGAGGAAAAAGAACAAGGCTTCCAGCCATCTGAAGCCTTGTTCTGAGCCATCTCTATTACTGCCTGGTAAATGGTAAATTTAGATCTTCTTGATCTACAAATTGTGCCTGGTAAATGGTAAATTTAGATTTTCTTGATCTACAAATTGCATTCAGGCTTTGATATTTCCATCAGGGATGTATCTATCCTCCCTTTCTTGAAAATCTTTGAAATATCTTTATGCTCAAGTTTTCCACCATTTATTCAATATTTTGGGAAAAATCCCACATTACAGCAAAAAAACTCACCCTCCCTATATTTACTTTTAGTGTATTATATGGGAATTTATACAGGAACATGCTTGTCCTCGTGAGAGAAAAGCATTAATTAGACAAACATGAGCAAGAGACAGTTCATTTCATTGAAGAGATCCTAGTTTCTTGAAACACCCTTTATTCTGTTGCCAGAATACAGATGTTAGTAATAATTTCTACTGAGAACAATGCCTGATACCAGGGAAGAAATAGTAGGAAGGGGAAAAAAAATATTCCTTTAAATCTAGTCTAACTTTAGTAGGGAGAACATTCACAGCTGAGCCTAAAACCTGATTATCTACAGTCCTGGTGGGCAAGCAATAGTACAAGGCTTGATTTGATAAAAGAGAGAGATAAGGTAAAAATATACCTTTTGGTAAACAGCTGAAAGTATTTTTTAGCTGAAAGTATCATGAGATAATAAAAAAGTTGACATTTTATGATGCTTTCAGTTTTTTGGGTTTTGTGTTTTCACTGATAGAGGACCAGAAGATTTTTTTTTTTCAATTTACTGCAAGAAAATGGAGAATTTTCACAATGGTTATCACAACTTAGTAGGGTTGAATCTGTTGAAAACTTTTTATCTTACACTTGCAGTGTGTTTCCAGAACATTTACCTGTACAGGTCATTATTTAGCTGATAAAAAAATCATGATAGAAAATCAGAAATAAGAAAGTAAATTCACATACTGTTTTCTCCCTGGTATTGGGTAAAGGACAGCGGGGGAAAAAAAAAACAGCAAAAAAACATTACAGAAATGCAGACATTTTAAGACAAACCCAGTGCAGTGGTTCACATGTAAATCCTATTGACTGTTAGGGCTGGTTTAAGTGCACATTCAGGTGCTGAAGTGATATAAGATGCAACTGAAGTTCCTCACTTCAGTGAGATTTTCTTATAAGTCACAGAACTGATGAAATCGAAATGAGAGGGTCCATTGTATTTTGTTCTCTAACAAGGGAACTTTTAAGGCTTTAAAAGAATTCATATCCTGTCTGATCTGGTTATACAGATATGCTTTCAGTAAGACTCTTATTGTCAGTCTCCACACCAATTTAGCTTTACAAATTTATTTAAAATCAACCTAATTCAGCCTTGTATAATTTTAGAAGTATTATGTATCAATATAATGTAACAACATATCCTAGAAAAATTATTTGTAGCAAGAAGACTGAAGGTGAACAGCAGACTTCTCTGTATATAGTCAGGATCATGAAAATAGCGCACCTGAAACTGTACCTGCTGTGTTAATCTCTTTCCCATCTGCATCATGATATTCTTTTCATGGTGGAAAAAATATATTTATTACTGAAATTTACCTATGTCATAAGTAGAGAGAAGGAGAATCAAATTTGATAGAATTGAAAAATGACTAGAATTCTGAGAAATGTAGCATAAATAGTCTCCACCACAGTCTTGAAACCAAGTTGTTTTGCCACAGAGAGCTGTTTGGAATTCAAAAGCATAAAGCTCAGCAGTTACATGGTTTTAGTTGCTGGTTTGCTGCAAAATTCTTGTAAGATGTTGGCTAAATCACCTGTAATCTGGTGACACAGGGCTTGCTGCCTCGCTTTAGTGGGTCTAGGGTCTTCAAAGAGACATGGGCAGTGGTTGGTTGTTATAAGGTTGTTTATTGCATGAATGCATCCGTTTCGAAGGCAAAGAGTTCAAGGTGTTAACGTCCATGAAAAAGCTTTCTGGCATTAAGTCCCAAGCTGGAGCAGCAGCTGCAAGGCTGCTTTCTGCTACAGAGTCCCAGGTTCCATGCAGGAACAGCGGCAGCAGCAGTTGTTCTCAGGCACAGAGTCCGATATCCTGGGCAGCAGCAGTAGTAGTAGAGTCTGATGCTCCAAGCAGCAGAAGCAGCAGCAGCTTTTTTTTCTTTTCTTCTTTCTTCTTTCTTTCTTCTTTCTTCTTTCCTTCTTTGCTTCTTCTTCTTTTCTTTTTCTGTTGTCTTCATCTTCTTCTCATGGTTGCTGATGTGTTGATGCTGGGGTGGTTGATGATAATGATGATAATGATGGTGAAGCTGATGTTGAAGAGGGTTATGATGGTCCTTATACCCCACTACAGGGATTTTCATTTGTACAACATCCAATTAGCTAAAAACACAGTTCTAAAACATTCCTTCTAAACCAATCTGAACTTGATTCTATTGTGCAAAAGTAATATGAAAATAGTGCAAATTCTTACCTAAAAAACCTATGTATATAATATTATCTATTTATGCAAATGTTCTGTTTTCTTAGTTAAAATTTACATGAATAAGTTTATCTATTTGTACACATAGTTCTGTCTATTTACAAGTGTAATTTTATCATTTTTATGTGAATAATTCTATCTGTTCTAGTAGAAAGGTTTTGCTATGGTTTTGTTGTGACTAGGGCTAAGTTGCTGAACTTTTAAATAGGGTTTTTGCTAGATAATGCAATTTCTTAAGGCACTTAGAATGCATTTCTACTTACTTAAAACCTAAAACTTAAACTAAAACTTACTTAAAACTATAACTTACACTTCTATTGCTTAAAATTTAAACCTACACTTCTACTTCGTATCTCTGCGGCTTAATATACTTATTTTCTCCAAAGGCTTTAATTCAACCCTTCTTACTTCATCTCCCTCTCTGAGGAACTCAGAGACGCTTGCATTTCAACAGCTTGCCATCTATCCCTTTCTTTACTTGTCACGTGTTGATAATAATGCCGATTCACTTAACAGGAATGCGGTGATGATTAATTAGATACCTCAGAAAACAAGTACTTAGGAAATATGAACTATCATCTGCATACAATACAGATTGTTTTTTTCCTTCACATGGACTGTTAATTATCTGCAAAACTGCTTGGAAAACTTTTGAGCTGAATTTTGTAGCAAAGGTTATATGAGATTTTTACAATTCTTTTTCTCTTTTCTCTTCCCCCTTTTTACAGAAATACTGTAAAGCAAGACAATTTGTAATGCTAACCTTGCATTTTTATGTAACTTTAGATTAACTTTTAATTAGATTAGATATTGACCTGGCAGCTATGTTGTGCCTTAATAATCTTTACATGTAATCTGTTAAACATTTATAAATTTCATGTACGTGATTCAACAGAGATTCATTCACAGAATGCTGAGTGTGGTAATAAAAGTTCAAACATTTATATATGGTTAGTTATGAAATTGTGCTGGGTGTTCGGACAAACATATTGCTGTATGCAAAGGAAAATTGGTAGGCTGTAAAGTATTAAGTGTCTGAATATTTTCCTATCTGTCTGGTTTAGTATCTGGAATAATTTAGGTATATCCTATTTTTTAAAATATATATATATAGTGGAACTGCACTTAGCAAAGATAATTGAAGCAGGAGACAGCTTCTCAATAGCACAGCTAAAAGCATACAATTAAACTGGAGTACATCTGGTGCCCTGAAGGTAGAGCGTTATCAAGTTCCCTAGCTTTAGTAGTAGGATTACTAGATGAAGTAAAAGAATTTTTAGCAAGTGATTTTTCATTTGTTGAATATCTCTAATCAGGCTAGGATCTGATTTTTTTCAGAAGTTAGAACAGTCAGCCTTTGGCAGTAATATACTCGTTATTGAATTAAAGTATTTAATAATTTCTTCATATTTTCATTTGTGAGTTACCCAAATATTACTCAGTCATATCTCATGTCCCACTAAATAGCAAGTGATTCTAAATGCTTTAAAAATTTCTGAAAATTAAGGTCCAAGGTGCTGTATTAATAAGAAATTTTACAAAAAAAAACTTTCTTGCATGAAACAAAGTTTTAGACATGCCTAATCTATTTTTAATAAGTCTATAACTTTGGTTTCTCTAGGTGACCTTTGAGAGTTCTAGTTTGAATATAGGAAATAAACCAGTATAAGTTTTTTTAATAAATTTTATCTATTATTACATCTCTAAGAGTTTTTTGTCCTTTTTGAAATACCTTTTTCCTGTCTATTCCTTTCCCATCCCAAATGGCTTGATTATATTAATTAGCTGCAACCTGAAAAAAAAAGACACATAAAATTCTGTAACATTTTTCTTTTCATTAGTCTTCAGTAAAAGGAAAAATATATCTTCTTGTTTACTTATAAATGGAGACAAATTTAGACAATTTCAGACTGACAGATGATATTTTCAGAAAGTTATGAGTGACTGAAGATTTAGTCTATGTTAGCTCCTGTTGCTTAAGGTCAGCAATTAATAAGCAGTGTTTATACAGTATGCATCCAGTGCTCTGACCTGACTCTGGCATAAGACACATAGATATAACTGGTGTACTTCAGAATAAATACAAGTTTGTCCACTTTGCATTTGGACAATGCCATGGTTTCACCAGCTTTTTACATATACTGAACAGTTTACTCATTCTTCAATTTCCTGAGTCAGTGCCTACTCTTAATTACTCAGTGACTTGTAGGTATGAAACCAACTGTACCATAGACACAATTCAGTTATCCCTTATTTCTATCACACCTTACTGTATGGTAAAAATTGAAGAATCTGGTTCTCCTGAACAAGTTCTTGGAATACACTTCTAGAAGGGTAATTCTTCATTCTTAGTCAAATTAATTGCAATATTTACAATGACAAGAGAAAAAGAAGAATTATTGTAATTACATAATGATTATATGATAAATTATAATGATGGAACATGTAACCAATACATGTAACCAGACTCAAACCCTAACATAACACTGAGTTGACATATAGAGAAACAATCCACATCAGGTTTTAAATGCCATCCTGCCTCTAAGCACTTCTTTGCACATTCCAAAATAGAAAAAAAAATTATAATCTTCTTTTAGAAAGCTCATTTAAATATGTAAGTAGTATGTAATTATATCTCTAAAACTAATAATACTATATTTTTTTTATTTCTTGAGAGCTTTTTGTATTGGTCAAAGGAGGTGGTTCTGCCCCTCTACTTCACTCTTGTGAGACCTCACATGGAGTACTGTGTTCAACTCAGAAAAAGAAGTACGTGGGCATGCTGGAGTGAATCTAGAGGACAGCCATAAAATGATAAGAATGGAACGCTGTTGCAGTGTGAAGTTCCTCCCCCAAGCTATCCCAGTCCCTCCCAGGTGTGGCAATAGTGCTGCCAGTCAATCTTAACATTCCAGCAGGGACACTGCCTGGTTGGCAAAAGTTCAAAAGATGCCCCTCGTTTCCAAGGTCACTGGCCTGTCCTGGGTGTCACTCTTCCCCTGAGACCCTGCCCCTCCCACCTGGTTCGTGGCTCACCTGTCCCTTCCCTCCCCCTGCCCGGGTCCTAAAACTGACTGCGAGCACGTGGTTCTCTGTTCAATGGAGCTGTTCCTGAGATTCAGATGCCTGTGACCTTGGAATAAAAGTCTGGATTAAAAAGCTCCGTTGAATCCGCTGCTTTTCCTCTTCACCTCGTCTAAGGACTTTCTCCCAGAGGTAAACTGAGTTCCTCTAAGCCTGGGTGGCCCAGCTGCAGCATCCAGCCAGCCAGAGGTGTCTCTGTGTTGGAAACCACCACAGCTGCCACCTCAGGCCAAGCAGCGAGGGCCGGAAGAGCCCAGGCACTTTCCAACCGGTAATATTGGAATTTTATTTCAATATTTGGCGTCCCTGGGTGGGCTGAACGACTTCAGAGCCTCAGAAAGAATCTCAGAACCTCGGAAGGACTTTAGGCAGCTGAGCACCCAGCTGGAGAGCTTTGGTTGCCTGGCTCTCAGCAGAGACTTTGGGTCTGTACCCACAAGTAGTTTCGCGGACTGCTTAGCGCCTCTGGGAAGTGCAGCTCCTTTCTGGTGAGCAAGTTTTCTAGGGGTGAACAGGGGAGCTCCATCTGCCCATTGGAGTTCTGTTCCGGTGAAGAACCAGCCTGCCTGACCTGGCCAGCAACAGCTTCGATTTTGGTATCTCTGCTCCTTGTGGGGGTAGAAACTCAAAAAACAGACTCTGCCGTGAGCTCTGTTCTTTCTTGCCTTTGTATTTTTTCGGCTGCGCAGCCCCACAGCGGGGAAACAATCGCGTTTTAGGCTTTAGCTTTCTGCGGCGTGCTTTGCCGTCTTTTGAAACTTGCGGCGCCGGCGGTGGAGCGGCAGTGCCGTCCCTGCCTTTCCTCTGGGCTCTCTCTCTGTGCGTGGCAGGGGCTCTCTCTGCCCGTGGCGTGAGGGGGACGCTGCTCTCTCTCTGTGCGGGGCAGGGCGGCTCTCTGCCCGTGGCCTGAGGGGGACGCTGCTCTCTCTCTGTGCGGGGCAGGGGCTCTCTCTGCCCGTGGCGTGAGGGGGACGCTGCTCTCTCTCTGTGCGGGGCAGGGCATCCTTTCTCCGCGGCGCGGGCAGCCCCGGTTTCGGCTTGCCACTATTCCAATAGAACGCCTCTCCTGTGAGGAAAGGCTGAGATAGTCAAAGGTTGTTCAGCCTGGAGAAAAGAAGACTCTGAGAAGGTATTATTGCAGCCTTTCATTACGTAGGGGGGGCCTATAGGAAAGATGGGGACAGAGTTTCTAGCAGTACCTGTTGTGACAAGATAAAAGGTAATGATTTTTAATTGTAGGAGGTTTGATTAAGATTATGCATAAGGAAGAACTTTTTCATAATGAGGGTTATGAAACGCTAGAAAAAGTTGCCCAGAGATGTGGTAGATGCTTCACCCCTGCAAATCTTCAAGCTCAGTTTGGATGGAGCTCTAAGCAAGATGATCTATTTGAAGATGTCCCTGCTCATGGCAGGGAGTTGGACTAAATGAAGTTTCAAGGTCCCTTCTAACCCAAACTATTAAACTGATTTTCAATTCTATAGATTTTCAGTGGACCTAAATTACAGAGGTCTCTAACAGCACATTAAAATTCTCCTCAGTTTATTGTCTCTTGGAATGAACCTAAGAATACTGTTCTTATGTTTCTTTATATTCCATTCTGAATCAAAGTGTACAAAAATCCTTCTGTTGGTTGGTATTCCCAAAATATGTGGTACACACAAGGATATAAAGGTACTTAGAGAAGCAAGTATTGAAAACATGGTCCCTCTGTGATGGAAATACTCAAGTCATTAATCAACCTAGTAGTAATTCTGTACCATCTCCAAAAGAGATAGAGGCCTAAGCCAGTATTGGGTGAAGTACATACCTAGTTCCAACCTGTTATCTGAAAACCCATGAAGAAACAGTCTCACAGTGGGTTTGGAGCACCAGCCATGTGACTGACACATGGTTGACTGAGCCTTGGTTTTCCAAGGCTCATTTATCAAGGAACAAATTAAGGAGTCTTATGCATACCTTTCTCATTGCATCTATTTAACTACAAGCTAATCACTTTATTCTATAAAGCCTAAGCCTAAGCAAGATTTCTTTGAGCTCTTCCTGCTCAGGAGCTGGCTGCATCTGGGCTGGGAGGTGTCTCCTGAGCTGGGACACTTCTCAAGGTTGCTCATTGATGGAAACACCTCTTATAGACTGTGGATCTTTAGTCAGTGACTGACATCACATAGACCCTTATATTATAGTGTGCTAAGATTCTCTATTGATAACTTTGATTTTGTCTTGATAACTTTGATTCTCACTTGGTTTTTTTGAATCATTTTTACGTTATCTGCAAAGTAAGTAATACAGTGAACATTGTAATCAAACTCTGTTAAGTCACACTTTTATAATATCATATTTCAATGTAAGTAGTTTTGCTGATACTTTTGTTGGTGTGAGCCATCTAAATCACTCATTTGTGAAACCCTCTGCATGACTGTAGAATTTTTGCTTTTTAGCCTTTCTAATGAAGCATATTCTTTCTCACCATTACAAACTCAATGATAGATGTTGATTGTTTAACAACACCTTGCTATCACAGATTAAATACAACAGTAGGAAAACAGACAACTATTTGGATCTGTCTGTTTTGATTTGATTTGGTTGTTCTTTCAGCTTACATTAAGTTACAATTTTGGGGGTGAGTAACAGATATATAAACACTTCTGACATCTATTCTCAATGAGCTGAGGCAGTGGTCAGTGGAGAGATCCTAGGCAATTTCATTCTTTGATAGAAATTCTGGCAAAGCCCAGACTTCCCTTGCAAGCTTGGTGCTAATGCTGTATTTCTCTCTTACATTTAACTCTGCCAAAACCCAGCATCTGCTCCCATATAGGGTGTTGACAGTTGAAGCATTTTTCCATTGTGTTGTAACTCTGCCGAGACCTGGCATCTGCTCACAAATAGAGGTGTTGACAGTTGGAGCTCTAGCACTTTCCCTTTGTGCATCAACTCTCTGGAAATCTGGCATCTGCTCACACACACAAGTTTTGACAGCACAAACTACAGTCTAACACTAAGTTACTCCAATGTAGGGGAACATGTGTAGTCATAATTTTGGAGGGAGACTACTTTCACATGACATCAAATCTAAGAGATCAGAAGATAAAGTAGGTATAGGGCTTGGAGCATCTTTTAGCAAGTGGAAGTGTTCACAGGATCAACATACTATGATCTATATGGAGAATTTTTCCTTCATAATAGGTACCAGGAGGAAGTGAACCAGCACTCCAAAGACTCAGCTTTACACCTTTTCTCCTTGACTTAGGAGGTTTCTCTGTGAATCCTTGATACTTGAGTAAGATCATTTCTGTTTCTTGCTATGCTGAACAGAAGAACTATTGTGAGTGATCTTGTTGATTTCTCTTGGAGCTTGTCTTGAATCCTCAGCCATTTTTAAGGTCTCAGTAACCTTTTCTGTACATTTTAATGGCATTTGCATGAGAAACAGACTGAATTGTAGTTCAGTAACTTTAACATATATTTTTTCTGAACTATGATGTGAAAGCTGAGTCCCTATATTCTATTTTAGCAAGAAGAGATGATTAAGTAAGTCACTTCTCCCAGATGTATTTTGCTCTTTTTTGTTATTATTTTTATTGTTTTTACAACTAGGTCTGCAGAGATTTATTTCTATAATAAAGTTTATCATTTATTATAGAAAACAGTCCAAAAGGATTCTTAGATATCTTAGTCTTAAGGTACTAAACATAAACAAAAATACTTAGAGAAAATACATTTTCCTTTAGATTACTTCTTTTGAAACAAATTGGCAAAGGGAATGAGAAAAAATCAAACAGTTATTATTAAAGCAAACACCAGTTTTTTGAGTGACATCATTATTTCAACAGTATATAAGTATCATATGTACTTATGTAGGAATAGTTACTTGTAACATGTACTTGTAATGAATACTTATGAATATGTTGCTTTTTAACCATTCTTGTCCTAATTTCAGATTTTTAAAAGGCTCCAATTATATTGTGGACACAAAAAATAAAATAAATGGAAGTAAATACATAAAACCAGAAAAAAGGTAGCAAAGAGACTCTCTGAAAATAAAAGCTTTGACATATACAAAATTAAATTTAGACATGGTTATATTAACAGATTTTGACTTGAACCTAGGACTACTTCATTAGTATTTCTCTATTTGAGATTCAGTATTAATTTGTACATGAAAACACAATACCCAAGATGACTAAGTAGGGATTAGGGGTATTAAATATGTCATGCTTTGAAAGGTCTTTAATAGGTAATTTTTAAATGGTAATATGAATTGATTATCTACTGGACTAGTTTCACAGACTTTATGACATAGCATGTGAAAAATAAATACCAGAGTTATACATTGGAGTCTTGCTGCCATAAGTTATATTCTACTATTTTGATATATTTACCCATAGAACTATATATGTAGCTATGCATAAATATATACACATACATGTATATTTATACCCTGTGCAGATGATATACACACACATGTGCATGTGCAGCTCTAAACAGTTTCCATATTTAGAACTTAATAAGTTTTGCATATGAATTTTTAAACACGATACCATGTAAGACTCCTTCCACCGTATTTTTTAACAGCACATGTTGTCCTGGATAATGTTAACACAGGTCAAGATGTAACCATTTAGTTTCAACCAGAAAATCTATGCCTCTTTCATTGCTGTAATTTCAATCCATGACTTACATCAGACAGTTGTTTGTTAACTGCTATACACAGAGAGATAATTCAAGTGGTGTCTAGCCAGCCATCCAAGAGCTGGATGGTTGCCTGGAGACTAAATTTCAGTGTTCAGAATCTGCCTCTTTTAAACAGGAAAGAACAAAAAATTGCAGCTCACTCTAAAAAAGATACTAAGCAACCATACAGACACTTGTTGGTTTTAAGTGCTATTATTAAGGTATGCTGCATCCTGAAATTACAGACAAGCATAAACTAGAACATAAGAGTGTGTGCATGTTCACCATACTTCTCACTCTCCTAATAAATTAGGAGATTCAGAGCTCAAATGAGACATTTTCATGATTGAGCCATATCTTGCCTTTATCTCCAGAATCTTCAACTTTCCACTGTCACCATAAATCTCTGCCCTAACTTATTGCATGTCACAGGATCATAGAATAATTCAGGTTGGAAGAAACCTGAGGAGACTGTGTATTACAATTCCATGCCCTAAGCATTAGGTAGGTATTTAGGAGGTAGTTTTGTTCCTATCCCTCATATCACAGATGCATTCACCCTTGTTAGATACCTGAACATTTATTTCAAACCAAAAATCACATCAATTGAGTTTATAAAGCTTAACAAATGTCGTTTCTAAGGACAATTCTGATGAACAGCATAACACCACAGAAGATATGTTTTTTGCAGATGTTCTCTGAAACTACAGACAAACCACAAACTAGGCTTTCCAAACTTCTTCTCTGAATAAAGTGCCCAATTTCTACAATTTAAGTCTAGCCAAATTCCTCTCTAAAGCAAAATACATTTTGACTATTTATGCAAATAGAAAAAGTATTTTGAAAATATACTAACTTAATTGTTAAATAAAATCAACCCCACATCAACCCCTAAAATCTTCAGTGTTGAATCACAGAGGATTTTAGGAAGATTAGAGAAAAAGCAGCATGTTCCAAATTTGGGCATTTCCCTATACTCATATTTCATTAATTCTACCTTTTTAAGGCTTTGATTTTGGTTTGTCTGTGTTTTGAGAGGAAGTTCTGTCTGTTTCAATCAGGATTCTGTTCAGGTATTTCAACACAGCTACTTTTGGTTTACGATATGATGAAAAAATGCTATTGGTTATCTTTTTTTAATATGAATGAAAGTACTTTGTCTCAAAGCAGCTATGACTAAGGGCTCCTTGCTCGCCACTTCAAAGCAAGCTGGTCTTATGGAATACCCAGCTGCAATCACTTTCTCTCTTAAGACCACAAAATCGGCTGTTTGTCTTTGCACAGAAGTATCTCTATAGAATACAAGTGACTGAAACATACCTGACACTTCTGTAGAGCTGCCAGGCTGGGTGACAGTGTCACCTTAGTTGACCTGAATCAGATGTTTGGAGTCCCTCTGCAGGGACATTGGAAAAGGTGAGGAAAACTATTATTCTCCCGGTTGAGATATATTTGTAGTTAAAGCTGAGAAACTTTGCATTGTTCCCAGGAAATAGGAGACCCTGTCACAAAGCATTTAAAAATCAGTCTATATCATTAGTTAAAAACAAAAAGCACAGTTTACCTTGTTAAAGATGCAGTATTTTAAGAGAAGAAAGATGCTAGAGCTCACATGGCTACTTGTTCCATGTCACATTTTTCAGTTTCATTAATATACTTCTTCTAAATGCCCTGTCTACTGACATTCTCATTATTGATTTAAGGGAATCATTGTCTGAGGACTTGAATTTGATCTGCTGCTTTCTTATGATTTATTGCATTCAGTTTTCTTCTTTACTAAGTTTTATAACACAATAGTGGTAACATTTTTAACTATTGAATTTGAGATACCAAGACATAACAGTCAAAAGTTTCTAGTTTTCTGGGCTCTGACTGGAATCAGTAGGAGATTTAAAATGTGTAGTTAGTGGTATTAAGCTATGAAAGGAATTCAGAGACACAAGATGAGAGTGTGCTTTTCATTGAGATTTTACTGCATGTCATATCTAGGCTGTGAAATGGGAATAATTAATTATTTTGGGAAAGTTTAGTAAAAATTAAGTCATTGTTCAAGTGATAGATTTGCAGGAAAAAAAGTTGTATTCACAGTAGAGTGGAAATAGATTATGCAAGCAAACCAAGGAGCATGCACCACATGAGTGTCTCTTTTTAAGCCAACACTGTTAGTTTTGTTGGCTCAGTGATGTAGGTGTAGGGTCATAGCACAGGAAAACTTGGCAAGGGCTTGCGTAGTATGAAACTACCACACTGAATTTGTACTGCTCAACTGACTCTCCTGGCCATGGCAGCTGGCAGCTCCCTGGGGCCAGGGAACAGCACCAGAAGGGGCCCTCCAGGGCAGCAGGGCTCACTGCCCAGCCTGTCCCACTACTGCAACCACGGCCAGCCAGGCACCTCAGCCCCATCCTCGGGCACCTCCCAGGGCCGCAGCCAGGCACCTCAGCCCCATCCTTGGGCATCTCCCTGGGCCACAGCCAGGCACCTCAGCCCCATCCTCAGGCATCTCCCTGGGCCACAGCCAGGCACCTCAATCCCATCCTCAGGCATCTCCCTGGGCCACAGCCAGGCACCTCAATCCCATCCTCAGGCATCTCCCTGGGCCGCAGCCAGGCACCTCAATCCCATCCTAGGGCATCTCCCTGGGCCACAGCCAGGCACCTCAATCCCATTCTCAGGCATCTCCCTGGGTCGGGGCCAGCCAGGCACCTCAGCCCCATCCTCAGACACCTCCCCGGGCCACAGCCAGGCCAGGGCTGGGCTTGGATCTGGAGCTGTGGATAGCCCCAGTGCAGCCGTGCCCATGGCCAGGGGAGCCCGGGCCCTGCAGCAGCATAGGAATGTGCCCCCTGTTGATGGAGTGACTCCATCCATGTTGATGGAGTGACAGAATTATCCTTTGTCCCCTTAAAAAGGAAATAAGCCCAAAAGTTTCTCTCCTTGATTAGGTGAAAAAGGCATCTCATTGGACCGGGAGGACTTCACCTCAAACTTGATGATAGTTAATTGGACAGGAGCCAAAAAGTCCCACCTGGGCAATTTACTAAAAACTTAAGAGAATAAAGAAACTAATCACTTTTGTGAGGTATTTTACCAGGGGCAGGAGGACCTCTTGCACCTGGATCCATTTTTCTCTGTAAAGAGTTTGTTACTTTGCCTTTTATAAAAACCTTCTTGTTTCCAACACTGCCACAGAAGCCATTCTGCTGATTTTATGCCTTCTAAGGTAGCTGAGCTATCTTGGGTGTGAAACAGATCTCCAAGAGCTTATGCGACCTGGCTCAAGGAGACTTCTATTTCCCAGCAGTGCAGGGAGTGAGGCTCACAGTGCTGGGGTGGAGATGTGGCCTGGGACATGAGGAGGCCAAGAGGGATCCCAGAGTGTGATGGGCTCTGGCATGGAAAATGAGATGACATAAATGACATGCAACATGTTTTATTTCTGATGTGAATGCTTGACTTATCAGAACATATTATTATGTTATATCTGTGTCATAAACCTGTGAATTTTATTTCTAAAAAATATTCTGTGGACGTCTTTGCTACTCTGCTCTGAGGTACTTTTCACAGAAAGGAGCCATGTCATGTCCCAGCTGCCCAGCTTCCTCTATTTACTGCAATGATTTTAATAATTCTATCAAACTAATTTGTTTCTTTGAAATTTCCAGAATTCTGTCAACTTCCTTTTTAATTTTTCTCTTCCTTACAAATCACGTTGCCTTTTTTCTGAAATCGTTGAAATATTTGAAATAGCAGGTTAGGCTGTATATAATTCCTTGTCTTTACTATTAAAGCATATTCAGATTTTTACCAGCAGTATGTTATGTGTTTCATTTTCTGAGCTATTTTTGACAGTACGTCCTTTCTTACATTCTAGTCTGTCAGACCTTTATGTTCCCTGTTTTTATGAAAACCATTCAATTTTCTCCTGTGCATCCTGTGTGTTTTTAACCTCCATCTTTCTGAAATTTTAAATCTGCTTTCATTTACCATGTTCTGGCTTTTACATTTTCTTTTTTTCAGTTAATTTCTGTGGAGTATTCTATTGAAAAATGATATCTCAAATAAGGTATTTCTCATTGGTTTTATCTCTTACTTTCTACTTTAATATCTTTTGTATTTCCCAAAGATTTTCATGATGTATTTTGTTTCCTTTGAATCTGTAAAATTTTCTACCATACTCCTTGATCAAATGACAAGAATTTTTTCAAATCCACGATGGCATTTCTTCTATACTCCTAAATGATTTTGATTTTGATCACAGATAGGATGAACTCCATAAAGGTTTGTTAGATTGTTTGTTTGGGGATTTTTTTTTTTTTTTTGTATTTACTACTGTCAAAGCTTTATAAGAGGAATGTCTCTTCCAATGTAGGTTACTGCTTCAGCGTCTGTAAATATCTCAATATCCACACAATTTTATGAGGCTTTGGTTCCTTGGAATATGGTCTCATTTCCTCTGGTATGCTAATAAATTGCACATCAGTTTTCCTGTGTTGAGTCTCTATCTCTGCCGGTATCACATATAATTTAGTGTTCAAAAATCTGTCAGCCATGAGTTTTGGCTTGCAGAAAGCTTGCTCAGAGCCTAGATAATAAGTAATGACATACAATTTACATTTTGATTGAAAGATCCAGCACAATACACTCCATATGCATACCAATTGGTATGATCTGGCAGGAAAGCTGGTCAGCTCTTCATTTCCTTTTGTCTTCCCTGGCTGAAGACAAATGTTTCATAAACCATATTGTTTCCTAGAGAGAAAAGGTCAGTTAGAATACTAAGGACATTTTCAAGGACATCTTCATCTCTGCCACTTATTTTTAGTCAGTGAATCATGTCTTCTACATCACTGCCCATGCAGTGAAGATGAAATACAACTTCTAACGTACTTTCGATTTTAGTGCATCCAACATTTATGTGCTTCCTCTTTTCCAACATTGTTGAACAACATCTCTGTCCTAGAGAGATCATCATGCTTGAAATAGAGCTATTGCAAATATCAGATTGCTTTATATCTCTTTTTGTTCTGGTTCTGCCTCTAAGTTTTTCTTCCTTAATCTTTATATCACTGTAATGTGCTAAAAATTTGTTCTCGCTAGTTTTTTATGATTTTGTTGCTTCAGATTTTATGACCTACTCTCTTTTACTTAGTGTTAAATGACTTGAATCTCTATTAATGATAGAGATCACATCAGAGTGAACAAAAGTTTTATACTATGAGGTGGTTGTCCTTGGACAAAGTACCTTTGAAGAGGTGTCTGCCAACAACTGTAGTCCCACAACTGGAAGATTAAAAGTCTTCTTGTAATCATAGAAGGGCGTGTGTCGGAAGGGTCCTTGAGATCATCCAAAGCCAACTCCCCTGCCCTGGTCAGGGACTACTTCCACTATACCAGATTGTTCAGAGGCCCAACCAACCTGGCCTTGAACACTACCAGGGACAGGGCATCCACAGCATCTCTGGGAAATGTTTGAGTGCTTCTCCACCTTACCACCTGGGGTAATTTACGGTGATAGTCCAATCCCTGATCCTCTGCTTTATGCCCAAAAGGGTTGCTGTATCTTAAAGATGTGTCCAGGGGAGGGGGGACCCTTGGGCTCATTGGTGGGCTTTTTCAAGGCCTCACTCCCCAAATGTCTGGGGGTGCAGTATGGTCTGGGCTTTTTGCTTGGCTAGCTTGGTTGTTGCTAGTCCAGGCAAGAAGTTTTCCCCTCCCCTGGCTTTGGAGAAGCTGCAGAAGCAATCCTTTGGCAATGTTTTGAGGTTAGCTGGAGAGTTTGTTTAGTCCAAGATCAAGGAAAACAGGACCTGAGGGAGAGGGGTTGGTCAGGATTGGCAGGAGAGGGGCTGCTTCCTCGCAGCCCCATGTCTCGGGAAGGCTTAGCCAGGGCGAGATGGCATGCCACAGGCTCTGGCCCATCTGCTTCCTCTGCTCTGGAGAGTGAACCAATGCTGGAGCGTCTGCAGGTTTTCATCTCTTTGCCTGAGCCTCTGCATGAATCTCCTGTTTGTTTTTTTTCCCTGACAGAAATCCTGCACCATCTTCTGCTCTGTGGTGTGAGCCAGAAATATTTTTTTTTACCTGGCATTTTGGGGTTTTGTTCCAGTGTGTGTAAGGGGGTAGGGTCTGGCAATTTAATATCTAACACTTATTTACCTTTTCCCCATGGCTTGTGGGCATTCTGTTTGTCAATAAACTGTCAGGGTTTTTTTCACATTCACTTTCACTAGTATTCACTTCTTGGTGCTGGAAAGGGATTCTTGGAAGCCTTATAGACGAGACAACTCATTCCAGAATGTTTTCTCATAAATTTGTCCCTAAACTGAGACAATGTTCTTGTAAATACTTTTTCCCCGGTCAGTCAGCTTATTCTCTTGGATACCACATTGATGATTACTTTGGAGTGAAAGTTCATTTCATTTTTTAAAAATTATTATTGTTACTTTTTAAATTTTCTCTGATTTCTTTTTCTTTAACAGCTAAAGGGATCAAGACCATTGTAATTTTAGAGAAAAGATTTAGGAGGATATTTACCTTATAACACTGTGGTTTAGGAATATCAATATTGGATAGACATGAAGCATCTAGGATGAGAAGAAACGTCCTCAAGTTTATCTAGGAGAGGTTTAAATTGGATATTAGGAAAAAATATTACTGAAAGTGTTATCAAGCATTGGAACAGGTTGCCAAGGAAAGTGGTCTAGTCACCATTGTTGGAGATTTTGAAACGTCTTAGAGATGACGCACTTGGGAATATGGTTTATCAGTGGACTTGTCCATGTTAGATTTGTGGTTGGACTCAATAATTTTAAAGGTCTTTTCCATGCTAAATTATTCTATGATTGCATGTTTCTTGATTATACTGGTGGTTGGATGAGGAGTTTCTAGGAATGAAGATCCCAGGTGTGTGGGCTGATTGCCCTATTAGGAAATAGTTTGGTATAAGGCTTTTAACCATGTATGTTTTGGCAGCAAAATGTTTATGTAGTAAATTGTTTTTCACATTCTGACATTGTCATTTTTATACTGATTGTGAGAAATAGTGCAGGATCGTTGTTCAAGGGTCCCCACACAAATTTCTTTTTAAAGGAAGAGACAAATTAAATGGTTCATTTCTTTCAGAATAAATGTGTGTTAATGGCTCCTTAGTCAACAGAACTCTCTATTAAGTGTATCATGAAGAAAATCTGCTCATTTTAATGACTATAAAATAACCTCAACTCTTGTATTTCTGTCAGAACTGCAGAGTTAGAGGATGCAAATGTAATATGGACTTTATTTCCAAACCATATGGTTGGATTTGATTTTATTTTTTCCTTGTGCAATATAAATACCACAAAATGAAAGATAAGAGAGTAGTGATAGCTGGTAAGTTAATTCAACTCTCACTATATTAGGTGGACATGATAGTCTGGCAGTCATTTATCCAGAGCAGAATCATGCTATTTGATACAAATATACCATCTTCTTGCTCTCTGTTTTTATCCATCAAACACATGAAAAGCACAAGACCTTTTCCACTTTGACTGTTGTTGTTTCCTCAGGTTTTGTCTCATTTTCTGTGAAGAATATGTACTGTGGAAATACAGACCTCCAGGTCTGCAGCTGGCATGTTTACATCTGCAGTTCCCAATCCCATCCCAGCCCCATGAGTAGTGGCCAAATGTCCAGAAAGGAGAGAGGAGCTTACATGTCTGAAACAGAAATAATTTCTGTACACCACATTTCAGGAATCCCACTACAACTGTAATGCTTTCAAATGATGACGTACACTGGGTAATTTCTAAGTTAGTAAAATAAAGTTTTTTAACCAAACTTCATAGTCTTCCCTCACTGATGAACAAATTTTGAAATACCTTTACTCCACAAGGCTAATCTAATAAGGAGGGTAAAATTCTTCCTAAAGCTGAAATATGACTAAAATGAATTCTGAAAATAAAGTGCCTGAAGACTGCTTAGCTTTAGTCACAAAGACACTGTGGGGCTTTGGGAGAAGAAAAATGCATGCATACATGATATTACAAAAGTTATTGAAGGAAAGACTCACATTTCCTATAGCTTCCCTAAACAGTGAGATGATGAATAATTTTTTTCATGTACTGCGAGTTTTTAATTATTTATGCTAATAAAAGAAACACTGGAAGTTGCCTGGGAGGGGTACTCTACATTGAAAATACAGCACTCTGTCTGCAGTAAAATCCTGCACAGCATCAGACAGAAAAAAAAAATGCAGTAAGTTTCTTGATTCCTTAGCAATATTACACAATTAGCCCACTGGGAATCCAAAATGAATAAACAGGTGCAGTTGGCCACATACTAGTGCTTATCTCTGTGAGCCAGCCATTTGTGCCACTTGACATTTCAGTACCATCCAACTTGGTTGAGTTCCTGTTTGAGTAGGGAATCCCATTTTAAGCTTGCAAATCTTCTGTGCAATGCATAGGAACAAGCTGTTGACAGTGAATGTTCTAGGACTGGTTAGGAAAAAAAGTATGTCCTTTTTTGGGGGGATGAATGAGTGAACAAAATCCTTAATTCTTTTTGATGAATCTTTCTGACAAGCGCTTTAAATAAGGAGAGGGGAAAACGAGTAAATCTGCAACTTATTATTTTCCTGTCCTGTATATTTCTTAGTAATTTATTTCAACAAGTATTAATATTTACCCAAAAGTATTGTTCTAGTAGTGTTTCCTCATCTGCTAAATGAATTATGTCAATTATTCACTAAGTTTCTCAAGATGATAATTTTGAAATGAAGCTTTTAGTCAGAGTAATATCATTACATGATTCCTAAATACATATATCAATCATGATGTTTCTTGGAGGAGCTGGGAGTGGAAACCAGTAGGCCCATATGTTGAAAAGTCAATCGATAAGCCTGTTTTGATCTCTGCTGGATTAGTAATAACTCCCTCTTTCACAGAAATAAATTTTAGATGAGAGTTACATATGTTCTTTTTTAAAAACTAAATTTTGTATGATATATACTAAAGAAGCTTAAAAAGTGTGGTGAGTACTCATAATTGCATACATGGAAATTAAATTAGTTTCTAATTTATGCTTTTACTGTTCAAATTATGTTTATTAAGATTCTTCATCCAATGAATATAACTCACCATTTTACTTCACAGAGAGATAGGAAACCTCTAAAGGCAGGAACCAAACTGGTGCTCCTAGGCACTACTAATCACTGAAGTTTGCTGGAATAAAATAGGACTACCCCAAGAAAGCAGAGGGGGAAATGAAGAGTGTTTTAAGACCCTTTTGTAGTTATATTCCTTACTTAGAAAATCTGAGTTTGCTGTATTTCAAACATTACATTCTCAAAGCTCATATTCCAAAAAAAGGCTAATGTCAGAGCTCACTAATATTTCTAGAATTGGTAGAAGACTTGCAGATACCGATGTTTCATTTCCTGTGTCTGGCTGACTTGCTAATTTGTGACATTCTCAGAAAAGCCAGTAAGACTGACATTCACTAAGTGATTAAAGTGCATAAGCATGCTTCAGGCAGTCTGTAGGTATTGTACTCAAACAGAATGTTTGAAGAAGAATCACTTAGCTGCTTAAGCACCTCCTATTTTGCATGTCTCATGGCTTTCATCATAATATATTCTACAGTATTCAAAGCACTAATATGAGTTACTACTTTTAAAAAATAGTATATAATACAGAGGGCAGACTGGTGCCACCATCCTTAAAAAATGGAAGAGCAGTGATCCATTGATTTCATCTGTTCCCTATTGCATTCTATGGCTATTTGTGACCAATCAGCTATAACGAGAGCAAATTCAGGGATGACGGGCAAGGGTGGCATGCTTATGAAACTTAGGGAAGAATGAGTGAGCTGACTACTCCTGATGCAAAGAAGGACAGACTAACACAAAGGGATCTACAGGCTATCCTTTACTATATATGGATAGCTACATTAGTTGATGGAAACACCTGGTTGTGAAGAATTTTTATTCTATATTGTTTCAATAAAAAACAACAAGAAGAATTGGAAGAGAGCAATAGGCTTTAGCTTGCATTTCTTCCTTGAGGGGACATCCAGCATCATGACAGAGAGCATATTATAGAGATCTGTACTAAGAATCACATTTATATTAGATCTGGTAAGCTTTGCCAAGTGTAATTTTTACTTTTAGTGTGATTTCAGTACACTGCAGTATCACTCTTATAAATGAAAATACTGTGTAATGTCAAATAATTTGAAAGAAGTAAATTCAGTATTAAAATGAAACCATCTACCTTAAACAGTGGGCCTGCCACCCTTTTGTTCTCAAATAGCCTTCTCCCCCCACCCCTTTCCAAACTGGCCATGTTCTGAAGAATCATCTTTTTCATGTTATTCTGAATTTTCTTCATATGATGCCTAAGAAATCCAAGATCTGTGAACACCAGTTCTAGGAAGACATCACCAAATTCTCCTCACTGAAATGTTTAACACAGCACAATTTATGTTTCTCTAAAACTCTGAGACTTCAGAGCCTGTGTCAATTCTCATATCAGTAGGTTAAAGCAGTCAGGTTAAGCCATTGAAATACCATAGATCCAAACTCCATAGCTCTACTGCCAACCTCACATTTTTCTTCAACTTGAAGCTAGTGCATCTCCTCAAGTCTTATGTTCTGAGATAATTTTACTGTGCAGAAAGATCAATTTACACTTTTAGAAGCCTAATCATATGATTAAGAGCAAAAGCTTGAGGCCAGTAATACTAAAGCCTGATTACCCAGAAGGTAAATTAAAAGACCACAACATCTGCTATTTTCTAAATATAATAAAAATAATGAAATCAACTTTTTAAAAAGTCATGAGCTTTTCTATCTGCCCAATTACTTTCTGAACATGTGAAAAAGGTCAATCCATTATTAGTTCTTCCATTAATTATTTCACTTTTATTAAAAACACCTTCAACTGCATTGACCTCGTACAGTACAAGAAAGAATCTGAGATTTAACTAAGAATATTCAACACAGTTTTGCACCATCATTTTAGCAACTAAACACCATGCCAAAGTGGTAGAAGAAATAGACCCCTGAATTCATGAAGCTATTGCTTCCATACCTTAAAAAGGCATTAAGAAAAATCACCAGCAGGATACACATGTTAAAATGAGAATTGACATGATGACATGCAGTTTGGATAGATATATTCATCTTAACTTTCACATATTGATTCATGAAGGTAATAAATACATTCTATACCATACTACAAGCTAACCAGCAATCCTAGGAATGTATTCTGCTTACTACACTGTACTGAAATGTGTACCATGATGACTTTTTCTCTTTTACCTATTTCTCAGAGTAAGCTGGTCTAAGATGGCTATGCCAGCTCATACTGTTCTTGAACTTTCTTTTGCATAATCATGCATAATTTTTATGTGTGTGTGTGTGTCTATCTATCTATCTAGCTAGCTATCCATCCATCCTCAGGAGAGTTTCATTTTATATAACTATAGACAAATGCAATGAGTCTCAGTGCCTGTTCTTTTACAGCTTCTGGAAATCTAGTAACTAAAATCAAAGGAAAATACAAGTAATTCAGGTCATTTTATTATAGAACCCTGCAATTTAATCAAATAAATTGCATCAAGAACTGCACAAACCTATTGATTAATTCTCCAGAGATTATAATTGGAGCCTAGTGACTGTTTTCACGTAGAGAACTACGTGACAGATAAATTTAGGAAAAACAAATTCTACTTACATTTGTATTTCCCTATGTTACAGACTTTTCAGTATCAGATGCAAATAAATGTTTTCTGTACAGAGTCTATTTAGAAATGGCTCTTTCCTGTCTTCATGGTTTGATAAAGTTCCTCTGAGTCAAAGAATCATAAAATTATTAACATTACTGGGGGATGAAACTCCAATATCATTGAGTCCAGCCTTTGATCAAACACCAGTTTGTCAACTAAACCACAGCAAGATGGTTTCTTTTAAGCGCCACATCCAGTTTTTTTGAACACTTTCAATAATGGTCACTCCACCATTTCTCTGGGCAGCTTTTTCCAATGCTTGACCACACTTTTAGTGAAGAAATTCTTCTTGATATTCCATCTGAACCTCTCCTGTTGCAGCTTGAGGCCATTTCCTCTTGTCTTGTCACTATTGAGAGAGACTGACCTCCACCTGGCTAGAACCTCCTTTCTAGTACTTGTAGAGAGTGATAAGGTTTCTCTCGAGCCTCCTTTTCTCCGGGCTAAACACACGCAGCTCCTTCAGCCACTCCTCATATGACTTACTCTTTAGAGCTTTCGCCAGCCTTGTTGCCCTACTGGGGACATGCTCAAGCCACGCAATGTCTTTCTTGTAGTGAGGGACCAAGAGCTGTACACAGGACTTGTGGTGTGGCCTCACCCGACAATAATTATTAAGTAATTAATAATTATTAAGTAATGTCACCTGACAATAATTTCCCTAGTCCTGCAGGCCACACTATCGTTGATTCTAGCCAGCATGCCACTGTCCTGCTTGGCCACCTGGGTATGTGGTGGCTCATGTGGTTGAGGTGGCTGTTGACCAGCGATCCCTGATAGTCCCCTTTCCAGCCACTCTTTGCCCAGTCTGTAGCTCTGCAGGGGTTTTTGTGGCTGAAGCACAGGATAAAGCATTTTGCACTACTGAACCTCATAAAACTGGCCTTGGTTCATCAATGCAGCCTCTCCAGGTCCTTCTGCAGAGCCCTCCTACCCTCCAGCAGATCAACAGTCCCACCCAACTTGGTGACATCTGGAAATATGTGGGTCGCCTGGTCATAGAAGGATACCAGGTTGGTCAGTTAAGATCTGGCTTTCCTAAATCCATGATGGCTTGGCCTGATCCACTGGTTCTCTTGTAGATGCTTTATGATAAATAATGAAGTGCAGCTTGGCAACTCTTGCACCACGTCCCTCAGTAGCCTCGAGTGATTCCCATTTGGCCCCATAGGCTTGTGAGTGTCTAAATGACCCAGCAGGTCATTAGCCACTTTCACCTGGATTTCAGTGGATCTGTTCTGCTGTCTCTCCCTGTTTACCAGCTCAGGCATCTGGTTGCCCTGAGAATTGCTGGTCTTTCTGTTAAAGACTGAGGCAAAGAAGGCATTAGTGCCTAAGTCTTTTCAACATCCTTGGTTACAATGCTTCCCCCTGAGTCCAATAAAGGATGAAGATTTCTTTGGCCTTATTTTTGTTAATGTATTTATAAAAACACATTTTATCATCTTTTATCATAGTGCCAAGATAGAATTCTAGCTGTGCTTTTGCCTTTCTCTTTCTCTCTATGTAACCTACCAACATATTTGTACTGTTCCTGCCCTATTTTTCAAAGGTCATAAACTCTCTTTTTTTCCCCCTGAGTTCGAACAAAACCTCCCTGTTCAACCAGCTTGGTCTTCTTCCCTGATAGCTTGTCTTTTGACACATAAGAAAGGTCTATTCCTGCAACTTTAAGATTTTCTTCTTAAAGTCTGTCCAGATTAGCTGGACTCTTTTTTTTTTTTTTTTTTTTTTATAAAGTACAGTCTCCCAAGGGATTCTCCTGAACAGGCCAAAGTGTGCCCTCTGGAAGTCCAAGGTAAAGATTTTGTTGACTCCCTTCCTTATTCCATCAAGAATAAAAAAACTGTCATTTCTTGGTCACTGTGTCCAGGTTGGCATCTCACCACAATATCTTCCACCAGCCCTCTTCTATTCATAATCAGCAAATCTAGCTGGGCAGTGCCCCTGGTAAGCTCTCTCAGCAGCTGTGTCAGGAAGTTTTCTTCCACACACTTAAGGAACCTCTTAGACTGTCTACTCTCTACTGTGTTAAGAGGCCATCAGGCATCTGGCAGGTTAAAGCCTCTCACAAGAACAAGAACATGTTAGCCAGCCACCTATGGAATTCTTCATCTGCCTCTTCATCCTGGTTTTAGTTGCCCATAACAGACTACCTCCAATTCTGTCTGCTTTGTTTGCCTGAAATTGTTCTTAATTTTCTTTGAAACTTTGAATCAATATTCTTTGTGTTGCAGACCTAATATTTGTTTTCAGTGAATAAAATAAGGAATAGGGAGACTGAGGGAAACAAGTAAATCCAGTTAAGTAGATGAAAAGAAATACCGTACAACAGGCGAAGTGATCAGTTTTGAAGTCCAGAATATTTGACAGAAATGGATGAAGACATAATGTTCATAACTAAGTAATTATGCAAATTTACCTGTATTTGAATATTTAACTTCTAAGTAGATGAAAGCATCTTGGCTGTTTGTTTGGCAGCTCAGTTATCTCTATCACTTTTATAGTATTTTGCATTGAAAGAGAATAGTACAGCTATTTGTTGGTGTCTGTATTTAATAGCACAAACAGCAAGAGTTCTCTCTCTGCAGAAAGCCCAGAGCTGGCACTAGAGTCACTGCTCAGCTTTTATTTAGATGGCTCATTAATGTGTTTATATTTTTAATTGAAAACCCTGTGGGTTTTTTTTTGTTGTTGCTTTTATTTGAATTTAACAAATTTAAAAGTTTTCATATTTTTTTCCAAATACTTCCATCTGTATTGGAGTAGAAAGATATTTAGTCAATTTTTATTTCCTCTTATATTATACCTTACTCTTGTTGAAATCCATCAACATATCTTAAAATTTTTCCAAAAAAAGTATTGCTATCTCTGCTTACAGTGAGGGGAGCCAATAAAGCCCTCAGTATGTCTTTATTTGTACATGTTTGCAAGTTCCTCCTCTACTTTTACATGCCTCCTCCCCACCAAAATAAACACTGTGAGAAATAATCTTTCCAAGACATTGTAGAATCCTTTTGCTTTACTATATGCTTTGAAAATGAGTGAAATAGTTAATAATGCTAAACTGTAAAATCTCCTCCCAGTTTCCGCATCACATGAAATAATCCGGACATTTCACAGCTCAGAACTGTGGCATCTGGCCCTTTACATTCTCAGGTAAATGTCTCTCTAGGTAGCACTTTATCATTTGAATTTCAAAAGCATCTTTTGCAAGCACATCATCCTTTGGGTTTGCCTTTATTTTTATAGTAAAAGATTAAGCTGTGAAGAACACTGGAGCTCCCTCTTGGAATCTTCTATGCTACTGTTCATGTCCCAAGAGGGAACATACATTTGAGAACACATTTTGGAAAAATGGATTTAAGCAAAATTTTATTTTTATTTTAATCCTACAGTAAGTAATTTTTTTCCTTCAATGTATATTCAGGTATGTATCATTATGATGATATTAGTAATTTGATTTTCTCAGGAATCATATGTAAACAGAAAAAAACTTAAATTTTCGGATAGCACTAAAAGGTCCCTGTAACTAGGTTTTTAAGCTGGTTTCTAACATTGCCTTCAAATAGAGTTCCACAATACCTTTCCTGGCTGTATGAACCAGATACTCATGTGTGATGTCATGTATGAGAATACCTGAAATCAGACCTTTTTATCAACGTCAAAATCAAGAAAGAGAATACAATCTCTAGTTCATTGGTTTGAGTGATTTTGGATTTGTTTTCATAATCTGATGACAACTAGAACTAATCTTAACTAACTGCAATGTTTAATTTGATGCTCTTAAGTTTTAAGTTGACATTGCAACAGGGTAACTTTTAAGGATCCCTAAGTGTAGTTGTGAAAAATACTTTTATCTTCACATGTAAGTGTGGATGTTAATGTTCAGGTGGAAGGGTTTGGTCATTAAAAAATATAGAAAAAATGTTGGAAATTTTATTTTCTCATGGAAAGGACATCTAGCTTGTTGACCATCAGTTAGATGATAAGCAGTATGATACTGCCTTTTGTTTTGCCTTAATGTCTAAAAGGTACCAAAGAATACAAATGGGAAGGGGAGAGGTTAAGTGGGATAGAGAAGGAGAGAGAGATGTTACGATCAGAATGGAATGATCACTTCTCCAAATATCCTAATGAAATTCTTCTTATTCGTCAATGGAGTTTCAGAGGAAGATCAGTACTTATGATTTATGTCTTATTGTACTTATAAACATGTACAGTCTTCCACAGACTATATTTTACTCTGAAAAGATTTAAACATTTACCTAAAACAATGATTTCAATGCAGTCTTGATCAGGCTTTCATTTATCTGTTATTGCCATAGAGTAGGTAGGTAGGTAGGTAGAGTGGGTGGAACTCTAGCAGCCTAAATCTTATTAGATACCAGTGCCTCAGGGAAAACCATGAAGATTTTGTTAATTATCCTGATTACTCTTACCTTAATATTTTGTGCTAACAGTCAGTACTCTGAGCTGTGGAAATGTGGAGATGTGTTTGACCTTTTAGTCTATTAAATGACATAACATTTATTTTGACATTAATACCTTGTTTCTTTTACTAGGAAATAGAAATGAGTAGAACAAAATATGATCTCTTCACAATTTTATTGGATTGAACCTCATGTGCATCATCTCATTTTATTGCTGTAGCACTTATTGCAAAAAGAAAAACACAGACAGGCAAACATATACAGAAAGTAAAAAGACAAAGAAAAATACAGAATAATAATATTAATTCTTCCTCACCCTTTAGACAGGGTTTTAAATCCTCTATCTAGCTTTTCTTTCTTTTCAGTATTACTCTAGGGAATAATTCTTACAGATATTAACAGACTGGGAAAGTCCATGCAGTGCTTTGACTCTACTGATGTACATTTTTTCAACAGAAATTCTAGGCAATTATGAAAGTTGTTCATTACATTTTATGAATAGTTCATTTAAAAAAAATTAGCAGAATTAATTTAAACATATCCTGTGGGACAAATTCACTGCAGGTTTAAGTCAATGCAGCCTCTTCATGCATATCTTCTTCCAGTGCAGGAGAGTCACACACTACCTGTGCGGCAATGACTGTAATAAATTTTGTTTCCTTACCTATATCTAGATCCAAAACATCTAAACTCATAGTTTTAAGGAACAATCAAAGGATATGTATTTAAGGCCAGGAATTTATTGATGGTATAACTGAAATCTTAGCAGTCTCACCAACTTAGTCTGAATCTAATTATTGTAGGTGTTTTTGTTGTGGCCAGGACAGGGTTAATTTTTGCAGTAGTCAGGAGGGCCATGGCTAGGACCCAGAGGTTATTCTACATGAACTCACATCATATTTTAAGGATGCAGGAAGAGCTGGCTTCTAGGTTGGTGCAGAGGGGCTTAAGGAGAGGTCAGGTATTGCCTGTTCTTGGGGGGTTTCTGTGGGAATGATTTGCCTCTTGTACACTCTGTCTTTAATATTGTTGCTGTTACTGTTTGTTTTCTTGTCATTGCTGTTTCCAGTAAATTGTTTTTGTCTTGACCTGTGATCTTTACCTTCCTTGACTCCACTCCTCCTCTCCATCCTGATGCAGTGGGCATGAAGAAGGTGAGGGGGAAGTAAGCAAGTGGCATATGGTTTAGAGTCTCAGTGGGAGCACTAAATGGGAGAGTAGCATTCCTAAACCATGACAGCAGGAAAGAAACAATACTTATGCAGAAAATCTTTCAGTGCTAACAGAGGTAGAGCTGTTACATGTGCACTTCCAAGATTATTCTACTCTATTGCCTGGTGGTGGGCCTGCTCTTCACCTTCTGTTTCCAGGTCTTAAGGCTGGTGCTTTCATTCCCACGGTGGTAGGGATGTTATGGCTGGGTTTCAGCCTTTGACGTTCTTCACTGGAGATAATACAGCGTTAGTGTATAGAGTTGATAACTTCTTCCTCCTTTATCTACTCATGCTCATTTTTACAGGTGTGCTGACATGGTTTTACACCTTGTGTTTGTCTACAGCTTCCCATTACACCCAGTTTTACTTTGTATGGTGGCTTTTGCTGGTGTTTAGCCAAGAGCCAGTGTAGCTGTATGTTTGATATTCTTTAACTGACACCTGCTGAGTTGTTGAGAGCTGTGAGTCTCCTGTTCCAGGGCCTTCTGTCCCCTGTCCTCACGAGGCAGTGCTCTTCTAGGACCATTCTCTGTCTCCACTTCTCAAGGCCTGTGCTATCACACCAGGTCTACTTTTCCCTGTAGATTTTAAAAATCATGCTAATTACAAACAAAGATAAACAAATTAGCCATAGTCTCCCAGTTAGTTACAAAAATTGCACTTATATCAAAACCATGTCACCAAGGTAGGTCAAGAAAAGGTAAGAGAAAACAAACTTTGCAAGCCCAAGTCCTGAGGCTGCACAAATTCAGTTCAATGTCTTCCCCATATTGCTAGCCATGGCAATACCATGCAATAGTGAAACAAAGAGGACATAGAAGTACCCAAAATTTTAAGAGAATAGAAAGCTGATGAAGAGAATAGAAAGTCACTGAGCAAGCAGAGAAAGAGGCAATGAAACTCCTACAAAGTGTTCACTATTTCCCTCAAAATTTCCCAGTGGCCTCTAACATTCAATGAATATGTCGCATTCTTTACAATAATAAAAGAAGAAAAGGACTATTGAACAGACAGCCTTGCCAAATAAATTTTGGAGATACTTTTTTTTCACCAGATTAAGTAAATATTTGAAAAGTGTTTGTTTTAGAGAGAACAAAAAATATATTATTTCTGAACAGTCTGGTCGTCAAACTAAAAATCTTTAAAAATTGTGTCAAAATTTTATACATTCGTCTATAATGTGAATTTTCAAATCCTTGAGAGAATAAAAAGCAATTTGGCATGAGGGTGTTCTTGAAAGTCTGACTTCACCCATGCAATTGAAAAAGATACCTGTCAGGGCCTTTTGCTACCGTGGTTTTCTTTGATATGATAATTTTGTAATTAGAGTTGTATCACATAATATTTACTGTTGGGAAAAAGAAGAAAAAATAAGGAAGAAACACATTTCAATAATGAATTTTCAATAGCATATTATTTGCACATTTGGAAAATGTTGTGGTTGAGCTCACAAACTGAATTTATGGAAGACAATAAAGTTAAGTATATACTGAATATAAATATTCTGTATTTGTGAAATAAAGAAAATTAGGAGAAACACATCTCTATGCACTTGTGGGAGCCAATTTCAGAGGTATAAAGCCTCAGTTCTTCTTTTTCTTTAGGGGTCAATTAATACAGAGCTATTCCATACAGACTGAAGTGATTTCTAAAAAAAAAAAAAACCTGCGGTTTTTCCAAAATACATATAACTTCATGGATAGGTCATTATAATGGAAGAGACAGATCCTGATCCTCTGAGATAAAGAAGGTAATTGAACCTGTCTCTTTATACAAGCAGTGTAATCACTGAAATGCAAAGGAACTGATGAAAGAGAATATGAGGGGATTAGGAAGAAAATTATACCCCCTCCTCTTTTGACTGAATTCATAAGATATGTCCATCAACTTTGAAAGAAGTTAGTTAACTGAAATCTGGAAAAGGGTCATGTGTCTTATAGGACTAAAAAGCTCAGAGGTACACTACTGCTACCTCTACCTAAGACTGATGTTTTCACTTCTACACTTGTTTCCTCAAGAGCAGATCCATCAATTCTTTACTCAGAATATTGGATCCCACTCTTACCTGAATATGTTTCTCTGTGCCTCTCTATTAAACCAAAATTAATAATTTGACTTTTATGAAAAACATTAATTACTAGTGATAGACTTAATAAAATAAATGCTCAAAATATGTTCTTTGTTGTTCACAGCCTGATAAATCTGACTTAAAATTTCAGCTCAGAATTTTGTGCATAAGCATTTATGATCTTTACTCTGTTGATGCCACAGAATGCCAGCATGCCAGTTGTAGTAATCAATGGAAAAAAAAGCCATAGACTAATAGTATCATAGAATATCCTGAACTGGAAGGCAGCCACTAGGATCATCAAGTGCTGTTCCCGTCTCAGCACAGGACAACCCCAAAAATTACAGGATATGCCTGAGCGCATTTCCCAAATCTTTCTTGAACTCTGTCAAGATTGATGCTGTGGCCACTTCCCTGGGGAACTTGTTCCAGTGCTCAACAACCCTCTTGGTGAAGAACTTTTTCCTAATATATAATCTAAACTTCCCCTGAAAGAACTTCATGCAGTTCCCTCAGGTCCTGTCTCTGGTCACAATAGAAAAGATATCAGTGTCTGCCCCCTCACCTCCCTCTGTGAGGAAATGTAGACTGGGATAGGATTTTGCTTGTCTCTTCTTCTCCAGGCGGAAGAAACCAGGTGCTACTCACATGGTTTCCCCTCAAAACCCTTCACTACATTCAAAAACCTCTTGGTTGCACTCTAGTAACTTTATATCCTTACAATGTAGAGCCCAAAACTGCCCCCAGTACTCAAGGTGAGGCTGCCCCAGTGCAGAGCAGAGTGGGACAGTCCCCCCCCTTGCCTGGTGGGCAGTGCTGTGCCTGATGCACCCCAGAACACTGCTGGCCCTCCTGGCTGCCAGGACACATTCAATTTGCCATCAGTGAGGACCCACAGGTCCCTTTCCACAGCACTGCTTTCCAGCATATCACCACCCAATCTATGCAGACATCCAGGAATGTCCCGTTCCAGATGCAGGATCTGGCATTTGTCTTTGTTAAACATCATACAGTTCCCGATCACTCAGACATGTAATTTATCAAGGTCTCCCTAGAGGACCTCTCTGCTTTCGAGGGAGTCAGCAGCTGCTCCCAAATTAGTTTTATCATAAAACTTGCCTAGTATCCCTTCCAGTCCTGCATCCAGATAATTTACAAAGATGTTGAAGAGCACAGGGTCGAGCATGGAATCCTACGGAACCTCGCTAGTGACAGGTGACCAATGATAACCTAAGTGCATGGACTTGACTTTGGTTCATATTGTTGTATTTGGGAGTAAAATATACTCCATTTTATTGCCAGCTATTTGATTATGCAGAGAAAATATTCATCTAAATTACTTGCCAAGCTACTTATTCTGTTAGAGAACTATTACTACTGCTTACAGTGATTAAAGACATGAAAAACATTCTAAAGGAGAAGTGACCACTGGAGCTGAGAAGCTGAAAAGGAAAAAGAATTAAATTAATTCAGAAAACTTACTTTGTGCAGTAGTGCTTTGTCAGTGCTTTCTTATTCTTGTTAAATGGTAAGGACAATGTAACCCTTTGGAGTCCCTAGTTGGCATTCTTAACGATGAGACTTGATGCATTCCAATGAGGTTTGATGTCTTAGTAGTTCCTTGGGCAATTTACTATTGGTTTAAAAGCTGACAGTCAGTAGATACTCTCTAAGTACAATACTTGACTGGCACTGAGTTTTGTATTACTAGAGAAAACTGTAGCCTTGTTCAAAAGTATAATAAAGTTCCACAGAAGAAAATCTAGCTAATCTAGATTAAAATCTGTCTTTCTTTACAGCCCTGTAATGAGAGGAATATATGTTTTCATATGAATCAAAACTTGCTTCTGAATAACAGCTGACTGCTTCTCCCTGCCATTAGCACATTTCCTGGAACAAATTTCATCCTTACATCATTATTACGTAGATGAGACTATGACTTATACATTATTGCTGTCACTAGATATATTTTTACCTCTAGGAATTTTTTTCCTAGAAGTAAAAAAAAAAAAAAGTGTCCTCTTTTTATATTGTTGTTAATCATTTACTTTAAACAGCTGTCCAAGTCGTTTCAACTTTTCTTGTACCCTTCACTTCACCTTTTTAAACTATGTGAAGAAGTCTCAGAGCCTCATTGCCTAAAAACATTTAAAAAATAATTTATTTTAATCTTTTTCAACTTTACTGAGTTTGTACTTTGACATTTATGTTTCTGCATCTAATTATGATACAGAAATTGCTCTATATGGAACTCTGATATGCAGATTGCTGGAAATCTGTTTCAATTTTAAAACTTTATAAACAATTAGAAGCTTTCACTCTCTTCTCAAACTTTGTTTTTGCTTATGTAACTCCCTTTTCAAAATGTAGTTTTAGACATTTTTCCCATGGCTCATGTTATACAACAAAACCTTTATTGCAAGAGTGATACACTTCCATTATAAAATACACTTTTGTGTAGACTGGGTTAAAACCATTATTCAGTACCTGTTTGGCAAAGCACAAATTATAATGAAATTATATCTTGAACATAATCTAATCAATTAATTAGTTAACTTACTGATTCAGTAAGTTTAAATAAGACTAATTTAAACCTTCCAAATCAACCGCAATGAGGAGGTGGAGACATGAGGAATAGATACATAGATGGCTCATTCCAGTCCCCTAATTTCAGAATTAGGCAAAGTTATCTCATTATGTTACATATCTTAAAATTCAAATGGTCACTGACAAGTTCTGGGCTTGCCTCTGATATCTCCATGTTCTTTGAGTTATCCTTTCAGACAGAGTTCAGTGTTAAAATGCTTCTTTTTCAAACTTAAACGTCATAAATATTCATGCACAAGTTTTATTTCATTGATTAAACAATCCTGTTACAGTTATTAAGACTAATGCCTGAATCCATTAAAACACATGTACAAGAGTCTGCAGGACCAGGGCATTCATTGCTGCATGTTTCTAATAGAGAATAAAATAAACTCTGAAGAATATATGGTACATAACAAAAGTATACCAATTGCTTCTCTACTCAGTTTGATAAATTCTAAGCAATTTACTTTTAATCAGCTCTGAAATACTGATGTGATATGTTGCATGGGAGTTGTAATTTGATAAATGGGTATATTTTAGGTTCCATATTGAGTCCAGATGGTTACAGATTCCTTAATATATCCATCCATGTGGCATTTGCACATTTGTGTATCTCAGTCTTCCTCTCATTTTTGTTTAATGATGGATTGAATCCAAACAATGCAAGATGTTCTTCAGCATGCTAAACTTCTGTTAAGTGGACTGATAGTCAGATTGTTCTGCACAGGATCCTCTTTTATTCAGCATAGTCTATTCCAAGACGATCAATCTCTATTTTATCGATGACATTTCATGTATAAGGAAATGATAGCACAAAGAGTCTCCCCAGGTATCCATGAAGGAGTCTAACTTGACGGTTGTGTGCAACATCCTTCCTAGGTTATCAATACTATTAGACATTTGAACCAAAGTTGTAGTTTTGCACATACTATCTTTTGCAGGTCTGTATTTGATTGTTAAAACAAGCTGCAAATTTCAATTAACTTGGGGCACTCACATTACTCAGCTTTTTGTGGTTTGGGTTTGGTGGGGCTTTGTTTGTTTTTTTTTTTTTTTTCTTTTTTTTTTTTTTGGTTGTATTTTTTTGTTTTTTGTTTTTTCTTCTTGGGAGGGTTCTGTTTTGTTTTATTTTGGTTTGGTTGGGTTTGTTTTGTTTTTTTTTAATGTGGGTTTTTTTTGTTTGTTTGTTTGGCTCTTTGAGGGAAAGATGAAGACTTCCAGATTATTCTATCACTTTTATGTGTCCCATCCTCTCACCTCCATTGCCCCCTATTTCTTATCCACTGATAGAAGAGCTGTTTTTCTTTTGGTGAGGAAATAGAAGACTAATTAGTTGGATTCCCACCAAAGAATTCAATTAACTGAGATAACAACAACTTCCCTCAGGTCAGGGAGTCCTGTGAGACATCAGCTGAACTTTACTCTTCTAATGCAAGAAACATCATGTTCACTTGCACTCAGTTCTGAATTTGTTGGTAACCATGAAAAAAAGAATTAACAAACAATAGCATTTTTGTGTGTATGTGTTTTATTGCCTTTATAAATCAATGCTTCAGTGCTGAAGATTCACAATATGTTATAATTTTCACTGCTCATTAGACTTCTTTGCAAACACATGTAGAGTCTGTACCCTTGAGTAGTGAAGGAATATTTTGTTATGTATTCACTTTACTGACTATTTGAGCTCTGAGTTCCTCTCTTTAAATGTGTCTTTGTTAGTTTCTCATTTGAGACATATGTCACTGCCATCTCACACATCTGTCATTAGTTATAAGACCCGTCTTAATTATATGCATGAAAAAAAAATTATCAACAACTACTTAATAGTATTTATAGGAAAATTAAGTTGCAGTAATAAAATGGATGTATTGTTAAGTATTTTGTCTCCATAATATTTTTCATAATTGTTTTTCATTTGGAAAGCAAATATTTCCTTGTTCTTCATAACATCTTTTCAGGTCAAACAGTTCTAGTTCATTCAGGTCTAGTTCTAGATCATTAGCTCCTGTATTTGACATTATTCATGAATTTTGTGACTTTTGAATGAAACTCAGTGCAAATTTCTGTGATTTTGAAGGAAGTTCAATGTGTGTGATTTAGCTATTTTTTACCAGATTAACATCTAAATATTCTGGATCCTCCTAATGTCAAATATACTTCTAGAAAGCAGCTTGATAGGCAGAAATTTTCAATTCTTCTATTGGAAATTTCCATTAAACCTAAAATTATGTCAGATACTTTTGTTACATGCAATCAAATTAAATCACAGAAAGAAATAAATATTAATTAATACTAGGGGAGGTTTTCATTATGGCTAGGTAAGTATCTTAGCTATTATAATACCTTTTTCTTCTGGTTTACTATTACTCAACTTCTCAAATATACTTGACAGACCCTATCAGTATTGTTCCTGGCACTTGTCATAAATTTCATATGTATTATAGAAAACGAAAATTCAAAATTTTAAGGTATAGAATCTGATGTAAAATATTAAAAGCTATATTAGATAGTTTTGTCCTTACTGGAATTTATGTAGGATTTTTCAAAATCCTGTATTTTGCATTGTATGACATTTTAATGTGTTTCCTGATTAGGAAAATATGGAACTCATACTTTCACATGACTATTTTCATTCTCCATTATCTGAATTTCAGGATGCTGTCTTCACTTAGACGCACAAGACAAGGATAATGATTCATATAGTGCTAGTTCAAAGAATTGAGTTTAGAAATCTTGTTAATAACTAGATCCTTCTTAAAGGACAAGGAGCACATTATCTCACATCTTTCCAAGAATGGTGCTCTAAGTTAGTCATCTATATGCATCACAATTTGGAATAAATTGTATAAATTTTTATTGTATTTATATGGCTCTCTCTTGAGCTGATTTCCATTATGCATTTTTAACTAGCTGTTATCTTTTTTTTGACAATTCATAATTTTCTCTATTTTACATATCTTCTAAGTTGCCTTTTTGTTTCTTCTTTTGTTGTTTTACATTTATTATTTGTAAGACCTTCTTTCTGTTTATTTGTGACTCCATGCTTCTTTTCCAGGTGATTATTTATTAACACACAAAATTAAATTTTCCTTGCAAAAGTAAAATCTGTTTAATAAAAAATACTTTCTCATTTTTCTTACTGTGACAGAAAGCCAAATTATGAACAGTAGGAATTCAATTATGTCCAAACACAAGTGTTAATTTTTCAGTGCTTCTAGTGAAGTTTAATTTGATGTCAATTGCTTGTCCATTGCAATACAAAAGTAATCAGCCTACCCTCTATCCCTTTCTGACTGATGAAAAACCATGTTAGATATAAATTACAGTACTGCAGATATTGTTCTTATCTCCTTGTCTGAGTACTTTCCCTGTGCCTGAAAATTTCTTCAGCAGTTTTATTTAAGTATTGGACATTTTAAAAAATTCGGCAGGAAGAATTAGGAATCGCATCTCACAGGGTAATCATTTAGTCTTGTAATAAGCACATCAACTGACAAAAGAGAGGCAGAAATTGGACATCATTGTGTGCATTTGGCAACTCTTGGTAAGTGTATTTGAACATGGCAGTAAAAAAACAAGAGGGATCAAAATTTGGCTTTTTTTAAAGAAATGACAAAATTCTTATCTATTATGTGGCACCAAAGACATGCTGGAAGTCCTCTAAACAAATTTCTATGAGAATAGTATAAGAGATGAAGAAGGGGAAATATTTTAAATTGAAAAGTTGCTAATTTTGTCGCAATGATCCTGGTATATGCCAACTATTAATATCAATCAAATTGATAAATTAAAATTAAGCATAAAAATCTATTGTTTACATTATGAAATGCAGCACAATAGACTTGCATATCTCAATTTACTGGAATCTATTTTGAAATCATAATCAAGACCCTCAGAGTTTAGCTGCACCTAAGAATGGACGGGAAAGAAAAAAACTCATTAATTATCTGTAATGATTTTACATACAGAAATAACAAATAAAAACCTAGGTACCTTTGTGCAGTGGCAGAATGATACTAGAATGGATGAAGAGGGATTAGGGTTTGATGTTGGTTAGGTGTTTACTCAGGTTTCAATGATATGCAGACTGAAATAGAAGTGAGAATTTTTTGGTGCAAATATTTTTCAAGGACTAGTTGCCCTCACATTTTCTTTCTGGAAAGGATGAACAAGAAAGGTTTCCATAGGAACAAAGTGAAAACTTAAATGTTCTGTTCTTATTTAAATTGCACATATAGATGCCTTACTATGTCAAGAGAAGGAAGTTAATAATATTAGAAGACCATTCAGAGAAAAGGTGGCATAACAACATTAGAAAATAGAATCAATAAGCTAAAGAAGCACAAAACACAGTGAATAAAGACAGACATTCAATATGCCATGCATTTGTTGTTTTTTATTTTTAATTTTATTTAGTTGCATGCTTTTATTATAATTTTATGTCCTTTTAAAATATCTTTTTTTGATGTAATACAAGCCTGGGGTCAACAGAAATTATTTCAGCTACTCTGAAGTTGCAAACCTTCTCCAAAGGAAGCAAAACCCTTTGACCTCTAAGGAGTGCAGAGAGAGATACAGGGTATTTTGAACATTCTCCCACTTGAAGTTGCCATTCAAAAGGCATAAATCAAAGGATTTTTCTCCCTGAAGAGTTGTTATGTGGGAGGCTGTGTCAAATTGAGATATGCAAAAAATCCCATAGGAATCAAGAAGGCATGCATTTTAAAGGGAAAAATGACCACATTATTAATTGCATGTCCATTATGATACTTGATAATTAACTAATTCTTTTATACTAGCGAATGCTTATTTATTTGAGAAATGTGCCTGTCATATACTTTCTTAGACTATGAGAATAAATTTATTTTTACAAGATTATTTTCATTCAGTGGAAAATTGTATTATATCAACAATTCTTATGATTATTAGCAAAAAAGAGTACCTGAATATCTTTTTTTTATACCTACTGAGACAAACAATAATGTAGTAACTGTTAGTATTATACAAATATTTCGACATTCCTGGATAATCCAGGAAGATAATGATATTTCCTAAACTGCTGAACTCATGGTCTCATGCTTAACTTGATATTTCATTTTCATATTCAACAAGTTTTAAATAAAATTTTACAAAACTGTTAATTAAATCTGGGAATATGAACTGTCTCTTTATCCACAGATATGGAGACACCATCTCTAATTTCATCCTTTCTCTTACCAGCAGAATTTTACCCAAAATACATTTATGTACCTTAACCATACAAGCGGTTTTTTGAGCCCAATATGAAATTTTTCTTGTTCTTTTTGTCCAGACCATGAATCCTTTCTTCAGATAATTTCTTATAATGGAACCATAGAACTGTTTGTTCAATACCATGACTTTTGCAAGTAATATAATATGAATCAAAGGATTTTTCTGTGTTGGCAGGTGACCAAGTCAAACTTCTGTGTTCAGAAGGATCAGCCAAGCCTATCAGAATTCTATTGAGGATGAAAAATCTGAAGAGAAACATTTTGCTCTTAGCCTCTGTCTGTGACATTAGAATTTTTTTTCCTAATTCCTTTAGAAACTGTCAGCTATGAAGAATGGTCTGATTGACACACAGTCTATAAGTAACTTTCAGTTTTACATAGAGAACTTTGTTTCTCTGTTATACAAGGTCTTTTATCCCATCAATCTAAGACATGAGATTTTGTTCTTTTCTTTGCAAAGACTGACACCCTATCTACACTTCTTATTCTCCCACTCAACTGGAAGTTGCCTGCATCTTATCACTTAGTATTCTGTTTCATGGCTCTGTTTCACAAGGACAGTTCTTCCTGCTAGTTAACCTCGTGCCGTTGATTGATACAGAAATTGCAATTACAAAGTGGGTCATTAAAAAGAGAAGAAATTTTGGTTAACAGATTATTTGGTATTTACAGTGCCTTTTTTTTTTTTTTGACCGTGCCATTTCCTTATAGTAAAAAAGAGACCAAATGCAATTGAAACCAACGTGAACTTTTTGCAGTGAAATTAAAGGATTCAAAATGGTTATTTCTAAGTGGCCAAAGAATGTTTTGTTTAGTGGGTACAGAAAATGAATTATTCTCTCTAATAGTATTTCTGCTCTTACGTCAGTTCTCATATTACAGAAACAAAATACTGTAGGGGGATAGAACATAGGTAATTAAAGGTAGTATAGAATGTAATCTTACCCCCTAAAGAGTTGCAGCTGTGAGTCAGTTATTAAGGATTAGGAGCAGGCCTGATGTTAACAGGCAGCAGCTGTAGCCAGTCAGAAGAGTGTTATAAAAGAGTGGATTGGTTAGTTGGGAAGAACTGAAGTTGGCTGGCTATGATGAGGACAAGGAAGAGTCAGTGCCTAGAGCTGCCTACAAGAAACATCAAGGCAGTACAAAGCTCTAGCAATATAGAGCTCTTGCACTGTAATGACAATTAACTATTTTATTATCATTGAGTACCACAGGGTATTGTATCAGGGAGTTTCTGCTTATTGAAGAGTACAAGCATGTGCCAGTTTAGACTGATATCTTGCTTGTGTCTGGCAAGGAACATCACCGGCTTTCCAGTCAAGCATGTTTGATGAGGTTAAAGAAAACATTGCATTTTCTCAATGTAAGGCATCATCATCTGAATCCAGGGGAAAAAAAAATATATTCTTAAGATCTATTTTAACTTTCTATTTTAACCTTCTGTTGAGGAGCAGCAGGGGCAGGGCAGTGCCCTCTCCAGCTGAGTATGGTCCTACAGCCTCTGTGTGGGATAAGCATAGAACGGATGGTGGTAGCTGTGACTTCCATTGACAGTTTCATCACAAAAATTTCAAGGTATCAGGGACAGTTTGAGGTTCATTTAGAAAAATCCAGTCCATCAGGATTGGCAGAAGACAGCTGAGCACAGGTCTGAACTATAGATGAGCCCAAGTAGGGACTGGGTGTTTCTGGGTGAAGGGGCAATCGGGTTGGGGTGTTTCCAAATTATATAACTTATATCCTGAAAATACCTTTTTTTTTTTTTCTAATTGTAAAGGTATTCCAACTAATTCAAATGTAGATGTCTGTATTTGAACTGGTATGTTTTATAGGGCTTGGTGCACTTTATTTCCTAATTTTCTTGCAGCTCATATTACTTGTATGATGCAAAAAAGTTCAACAGTTAAACTATGCATCTGTCTTTACATGTTTCAAATGTGACACCTACTATTATACTTTTGTTACTTCATTCTTTATTTTGAAGAAACAAATAAAAATTGCTCTGTGTTCATCTTTATTCATGCATCACATGATTTTATACATTTATACATATAACTTTAGTCATGTGCTTTTTGGTTAAGACATTCTGGCATATTTAATTCTTCCCTCTACTGAAGCAAATCAAAGCTTTTATTTTTCCTGTTACCTTTCTCAAGACCTTCTCTAGTTCTCACTGTATCATGTCTGAGATTAAGGGATCAGTATTGGGCTGATAGAGGTATTGGGAAAATAAAGAAGTTCTTCATATCTGGCAGCCATTAACTGCCTGTCTACACCAAACTTAGAGGCTTAACACTTGGCACCTGAGCACCTATGTCTGTTGTAAAGCAAGGTAATGGCTTTGATACCTCAGATATTTTTCCTCAAAAAAGAAAATAAACTGTAAACCATAAAAGAATCCTGTTACTGTTAGACCAGAATGTTTTGGATTAATCAAGATTCTTGAATAAGAAGGTTTCAAAGAAAAAAGTTAAACGTTTTTTCAGTGTGCTTTGTTTCCTTTGGTTTGAGTTTTTTAACTTGATTTTTTTCCATGAAATTTACAGACAATTTAGTAATAAACTAACTGCCATACTATTTAGGCAACAAAATGCCTTGTATTTCCAGGAGGAATGCAGATTTCTCCTCCTATGTTTTGATTATGTGTTGCACATGTCTGGTGTCACTCACCAAAATGTTATCAAAAGCAATTGTGAGGTAAGTGAACAGGTGTATCCTGACTATTCTAGCTGCAACTTGGGAGAGAAAACAAGACAAATTATTTATTTGTCATTTCACATTTTGCTGTGGGTACATTATCTGCTCTAAGGCAAGCAACAAAGTCCAAAACATTACAGAAGAAAGGATGTCTTGACATCAATCACTGTGACATTTGAGATAACAAAAGCAAGTGTAGAAATTACAGGGCTTTAATAATTTCCCAGTAGGCAAGAGACATTTTAAAATGCCCATTCACCTGAAGATTCTCAGCTGGTTACAATACTGAACACAAAACACCCTAATAGTTTTGATTTAAAGAAAAGGCACTAAGCTTTAACACTATGGCAGCCAAGAACCTATGAGGTTGAATTCCATTCCATAACTGACTCACATTCTGGTGCCAAATACTGCAGCAGCTGGTGTGACAGTAAGATCTTTTTTTGATAGAATTCATTGCTAGGAGTTAAAATGGAACAGCTAGGATTATTGTCTGGCAATATTTTTTCTCCTTTTTCCTTTATATCTACACCTCTAAATGACCATGAAAATTTCTAATTAGTTGGCCTTAAATAGTACTAACACATCTGAGGAAAACAATAGTATATTTTCACAGTATTTGAGTGTTATAATATCTAACATTTCCATGGGATGAAACTGATGTGATACAGGAGATACCTTTACTCCAAAAGTTTCTGTGAAACTAAATTGATATGAATCCAGAGAGGTAGCTTTTTTCCAGAGCAAGAGGAAGGAAAACTAATCTGAAGCTATAAAATTCTTGAACTGTAAATATTTATTCCTACACTGGATGGAACTGTTGTAAAAGAGTACTCAAACTAGAATGTACAACAAAATTATTAAAATATGTTTAACATTTATTTATCTAGATTTGGTTGAGTAGACTAAAGAAGATGACAGTTGTCTTTGCTAATGAAAAATATTTTGCCTCTTATAGTGAGAGGGAAGTTTCATTAGTATCTCACTTTCAATAGAGGTACCTTCCAATAATTGATTCCTTACCATTTTAAAATATTAAAGGATAGATAGAGGAAAGATTGGTCATTGTCCTCTACTACAAAAATTGTTCACATCCTTTCCTAGTCTTATAGAAACACCCGTGAAACCACTTGGATCTCAAAATTTCTGTTTTGAGAGATTCTCTCATTACTTCCTAAGAAAATATTCCAACTCCTAGAACCTAAATCTCATCACAGCTTCTGTACCAGTCTTCAGGAATTGCGTGAATTGTAATATGGGTTTTTTTCCCAATATGAAGATTTCAAATATCTGTAATTTCCTTAACAGTTCATTATTGCAATTTGACGAGAATATATAGATCATAGAGACATATTACAGTTTAGGGTTAGACAGCTTTTTCTTCAGAAGATTTAAATAACTTGTTATGAGTTTTCTTACAGAAAAAAATGGCATTTCATATCTTGTGTAAAGTTACCCCAATTTACAAGAATTTTAAGGAACTTTGTCTCATGCTTCACTACACACCTTTGTCTTGGTGCTATCAACCTAGCACATGATATGTAACATTTTCTAGCTTAAGTGATGTGATTTAGGAAAACATATGCAAATTAGTCTTTAAAAATCAATTATACAGGAGTATAATACCAATTTTGCAATATTAATAAAGGTCCTATGAGACAGCTCAGTTAATTTTGTTCCAAATATAGTAAATTTATCCTCATGTATTATACATTGCTTAAATTTGTGTAATATAAATAATACATAGTAGTTAATAATTTATTTATAAGAAATCAACATAATTTCCTTTTCTTTTGTAGTTTTAAGCCACATTGTTATTCATGTACTTTAGTCATGCCAATTAGCTATGCTTGCTAAATGTAATAATATGTGCAAAATACAAAACTTATTTCAAGCAATCTTTAAGATCTGTCAGACATATTCAGAACCCCAAGAATGTTTTATTTAATAAAAACAATTATGTATTTTTATGGCTTTCAAGCTCAGATTTTGTGTTCACCTCTAATATCTTTACACTCCAATTAAATATATACATATACATACATACAGAATCAACCAATTAAAAAACCTCATCTCAATACGATGAAATGGAGGAGATAGTTACAAAAAGAATTTAAACTATCTTTGATAAAGAATTTTGGTTTAAGATCCTGTCAGAGCAGTGAAAAAAAAAATCATGTGTGGAGGAATGTCCTGAAACTCTTTTTGTTCTTGTTTAAATACCAGTGAGTAACTTTTAGATGTTATAGTGTTAATATGGGCTTCTGCCTGTGGAGAAAAATAGTGTTTAAAAGAGTTTGTACATATTAAGAATTTCGTACAAAAAGGCTTGAAATGTTATACATACATGCATAGTTGCTCTACTTCTGATTTTCTCTAGATTTATTGGAACTTTGACTATCTATAGAATTTGGACTGATTTATGATGATAAATTCTATATAGAAAAAATTTGGAATATTTTGTTTATAGATTAAACTTATGGTAGAAGAACTGAGGTTATAAACAGGTCTTTGAGAAAGTAGCTGAAATAGGTAACATGAAAATACCAATGAAGTGTGCCTTTAACATTGCTAATGACTTTCAGGCGTTGACCCTCATTTTTGGTTTGAGTTTTCTGCAACTTCTTCTGGGGAATCTGTGGTTTGTATCCAAATCTTAATATTTCTGATATTCCCAGGTGTATCTTCATAATTTTTCAATATGGCATTCACATTGAGCATAGAGAAAAGTAACAGAAAAGGGATAAAAGAAAAATAAGCATAACATTAAGAAAACAATTATCCGACAAAAGAGTGAGAATATTTGAGAAGACATAATACCTGCCTTTCTGATAAGCTTTCTAATGAAGAAAAAAAGACAACTTGATTAGTTATGTAATAGAAATTTCATGAGAAATCCACACTCCATCTTGTCATATTATTCATAAAAAATTATGGCTCAACATGTCTTTTAGAGACATAAAAAAAGTTTCCTACTTGCACTTGCAGATTTTTAAGTGTTATACCAAATAATTTCGTTTGCTCCACACCAGATGTTGTTTGGCTTGCTATTAATAGACCTAACACTGTCAAGTTTAAATCATTTAAAATCACCAGCTTAATGCTCTTTTTAGTAACAGAGGGAAAAAAAGCAAGCACAGATGTTCAATACAGGTCCCATTTGCCCTCAGCCTATTTTTGCCTACAGTCTCCTTTTGCATGTCTTCCTTAAAAAGAGCAAAAATATGGTCAGAACATCAGTCTTCATTGACATCAGCTGTTTTTTAGTTTAACCTCATTACAGTAGTAGTTCAAAAGGTGCTTCCTTCTCTAGTTTGCAATGTGACAACTGGACAAGCTGTATTATGCTCTCCAAATCTAGACCTATAAATCTTAGCCTTTTGAATTCCAACAAGATTTCTTCCAGCACTGTAAGACAGTTACAGTATAACTCACAAGACTGAAATGCTAATGCATGCAATGTATATGCAGGAAACAACTGGGGTAGCTGGCTCCACTGTCATGAGTTATGTTTCACAGAACAGCAAGGGAAAAGGACATTGTTGTTAGAGGTAATATGATGTGGCATGGAATAAGAAACGTGTTAGTGGATTAAGTCTAATTTTAACTGCTATTTGAAACCTGGCTGTGACAGCCATCAGTCTTAAAAATCTGAGATTTTTAAAATTATTTATAATGGTAGTGATTTAGTGGTAGATATAGCTGATTGACAACTTTTTACTTAAAGTTTTTTCAAAAGTAGAAAAATTGTCTTTTTTTTTTAATGGCTGTAATTGTAGAAATGGAGCTGTAGCTTTTCTTAGAAAATGTTAGAAATAGAGCACTTGAAAAAGTTGAATGTGTAAAAGATTGAAATTATTCTCATAGTATTTGGGTTAAATTACAAGGCACATTGTGTCTGGAACTATGCGTATAGGAGAGAAGAAATATGGTGCAAGGAGACTTGTGTGTTGTTAAGGTATGCAGAGAGGTTATGCCCATGTTCTAAAGACAGGTGACAGAATGGAACCTAAGAAATTACTGAACATGGGAGGAGCTATTTCTACAAAACAAATGAGAGTGAGAAGCTCCAAAAACCAGTTTTCAGTATAAGAATAATACCACAAGGATAGGGCATGGCTGGATTGCTGAGATTACAGCTGGTCAAATGTTACAGATAATTAGAGGAGTTAATTTTGGATCCACGCAGCAGCCAGGTAAACATATCAGAAATACCATCTATACATGAATATATGTAGGTAACTTTATCAGAAATAGCAAATTTGGATACAGAAGGAAGAAAACTGTAACCAGTAGGAAGAAAGTATTAACTATTTTGTGTTTTATTATCTGGGAGAAGATAAGGACAAAGAAACAGAGAGACAGAGCTAAATGGGGAAGGAGCATGGGAAGATGGAGGTAAGCTGGATTAAAAGGGACTGTTTGAATGTAAGCAGGATGGTGGCCAGTACACTTGCATGACAGAGCTCTACACCTGATCTCTGCAAAGTTTCCTACCTCCTGTTGAGGTCTGTTCCTAAAAGGGGTGTGTGTATGCATGCATGTTTACAACCACCAGCAGACTACAGACTAGGTAAATAGAAGAAACAAGGTGATTCTATCCTGCAGCTCATGTGATTGTTGATTCTGCATATATTGATGTAGATAAAGGCATTGTTCTCTGTCCGTGTTGGTCTGTGTGGCTGTTGTTGCTCTGTAATGTGTGTCTGTATATGTTAATTTGTGCTTGGCCTCATTGCTTATCAGACCTAGAGACTGCCAGCTACAGCAGCTATGTCTCTGTGATTGAGCCAAATAAACACTTCCTGGTGTAATCAATCCCTCCTAAACCTGCAGTAGGTATCAGGAATAAAACTTCCCTGAAACTCAAAGATTCCCAGCTGTTGCTTCCCTTTGAAGCTGCAGTTTTCTTGGTTTTTGTTTGTTTTTTTTTTCTATTATGAAAAACTCCAGAGTAGTGTCCTCTTCTTCCTTGAAGACTGAATCCCAGTGTCATTTTAAAAAGCAAATGCCTAATGTCAAGTGTATATAAGTGGGATTTGTCCTAATTTTTTCAATAGCTTCTCTACCTGATCTCATAAGGAACATTTCTAAGTTTCAAAGACTCAGTCTTCACAAAAAATAAAGTTCTGTATGTTTCTTTCTTAAGGCATCTTCTAAAATGTATAAATTGGTAGACTGCTCAACCTATCCTACCATATTAATCCAATTATCAGTTTTAAGGAAATTAGGCTTTCATGTGAAAAATACTCCGTTACCTCACTTTTCCTATCAAACCAAGTACAAAAATATTGTGTTGGAGTCATGTTTACAAGTTTTAAATATTGCTGTTTCTTCTCAATACCTAAACAACGTATTCCTTGGGTTCTCTCTTGGAAATCTTGTATGTGGATAGCATAAAAACAAAATGGAAAAATCAAAATATTTTAGAGAATAAAAGTGAATAAAATGATAAGTAATATCTTCTTTAAATAAAGGATTTTAAAGTTCCTTCCAATATCATGAAACTGGGGAATTATGGGAAAAGGCCCTTAGCTGGAGAAATCCTTATAAAGTCTGTTGAATGAGCCAGGCTCATCCAGCACAGCTAGAAAGAGATGCACAATGCAATGTTTCATTGACGTGGAAAAGTTTTTAGGGACATAGTTTTCTAAGATTTCATGTACGTGTATTTCTATTTTCTCCTTTTGCAAAAGGGTTTGTACACCTTCTGCTTATTTAGAACATACTCTACAGCACGAAGCACAAGAACATATATTTTGAAAGTTACTGGAGGAACTAAATTGAGCTGGTGTATGATAACTTACACGCATACTCAGCTGTCTTTCAGAATCAATATTCACAATAACAAGAATGGGAACTGGGAAAATTTATACTTTGACATTTTATTTTAGTCTTTTTTGTAATTTTAAGAGTGGATTAGAATCGCTGTAATTAGATGAGGGCCTGCTTTTCATGGAATTCTCAAAGAGCTTTGGATTTTTCATTTAGTCCATATGGATCTAAAGTATCTGCTAGAATTGATCGATAGAAGTCAAACTACATTTTGTTGTTACATAGTAAGAGAACAGACTTAATGTGAACAGTAATGATGAAGACAGGTCCCTGTTATATTTCTCTCATGACACAAATAAGCAATGTCTTGCTGGAGAGGGCAAGGTCTAATATCTGGATTTGTTTTAGTGACCACAGTTACATTTTGGGATTTCACAGCCTGGATAAATGCTATGTTATTAACATAGAGCAGTTTTTGAATATGGTCACTGCATTTTATGAATGAAGCACCTCACATATTTAGCACGGAGAATTATTGCGGCCTTTTGCTGGGGTTCAGGGTGTCCCCAGCAGGCTGCACGGGGCCCAGATAGCGCAGTTCCTGTTTGGAACTGACTGTCCGAGCATCCAAGCAGTTCTTAGCTGCAGGCCACCTTAGCAAGCTTAAGTGATACCAGCTCTTCAGTGATTATCAGCTCATTGTGATTTCAGCCCTTCAGCTTGCTAGCTGCCTGGGCAGGCAGACGCAGGCAGAGAGAGGAGAAGGCTGTGTGGGGTTCCACAGGAGCGTCTTCATTGATTCTTCTGTGAAGGTTGCCCGAGCTGGGCAAAAGCAGCCCTTTATATAGGGTACAGGGGGTTCAGAAATTGTCCAATAGCAAGGGTTAAAGGAAAGTGACCTATAGTCTTACAGAGAGATAAGAAGGGTCCGAGAGCAGAAAAGGGGCTTCTAAGGTCCAGTCACCCTGATTTGGCATTTCCCTATCTTAGGCTTCTGACCGCCAGCGAAATCTTGCAGGCTCTGGGCCTGCTAAAGAGAATTCTGTGTTAAATGTGCTATTCCAACTGGAAATAGCATCTATTTGAACCAAGAAAGCAAGGCACTTTGTACATAAAGAAAAGATCCTTAGGGCTCTTAATTGACCTAAGGGTATGTTAAGACCCATCCTATTCCCCGTGTCCATTGATTTATTTATATATTTCAGAAGGCTGGGCCTGTGTTTCCTAAATTTTATATACTGAAATTGAGTGTACTTGTTAAGGAAGAGGTTTTTAAAAGAAGCAAACTATAATGGTGGATCTCAAATAATTAGCACTTCAGTGTAGACACAGGCTGTTGATCAATGGGTTTTTAACCTGAAGTACCTAAAATTCACGAACCACGCATAAAATATCTTTTGTGAAAAGTCTAGAAGAATACCAATATGACAGGATGAAAAGGGAAGGTAAACACATTATGAAAAATATTCAAAAGCTACCTCTTGCCTAGTTGTCAATCACAACCATCACAAATTGTATGACAGAACACCCTGCAATAGCAGATTTTTTCAGAGTTCAGTTTTCTCTTAAAAAACTCTAATCCACTCAGACATTTACATTACAAACCATAGTCTACATAAAAGAATTATGAGCATGAAAGAGAAAACTTGTGAGAAGGATGAAATAAATAGTGTGTTTCTCAGAGGTTATGCCTGACATAAGTCTTCTTTTACAAGTTTTTATAACCACTCAACAGTTCTAACTGTAACTAGCCCTCTTATTCTTCTCAGTGTGCCCTTTCATATCTTCGTGTCTCCATTCCAGTTACACGTGCCAGTCTCTCTTTCTCCCTCTCTCTTTGTCATCTTTTTCATGTATGTCAGTGCTCACAGAAGCTTCAAAAATAGCCATCCTCCTCAGTCGGTTCAGGATGGGAGTGTGTACAAAGGAGATGGAGGGAGATTACTGTGAACTCAGTAAGGCTTCTTCCTTTAAGAGACCCAGAGGAGAAGGAACTAGTGAGAAACAGGATGTATCTGAGATAAGGAGTCTCTCTTTCACTTCCCTAGCATATTGAAAAATTGCCAAAAGAAAAAAAAAAAGGAAGCACTGCCAGGGTCCCTTAATGGAGTGAAGATTTAGAAGCCCTCAGAGTCTGAAGCTGATATTTTATTCATGTTAATCAGAAACAGAGTACTGTGTTATTGTATTTATAAAATCAGGATAAATTGAAAAGCTATATCTTTCACGCTGCCTAGAAATGAAATATCCATGCTTGGGAAACAGAGATGATGATGCCCATAAAAGAAATAATGTTTTCGGGGGAGATGTAAACCTAAGTGTGGCACAAAGCAAAAAAAAAGAAAATGAATTGCAGAAAGCCTTTGGTCATCTGTGTGGGTGTACAGCATGAGTTGTCTGTTTTTCCAGCAATCACTGAGAATTTTAGAAGTAGTCAGTCAAGTAAACTACCTAGAGGCAACTTTAGTGTCTCATAAATCCTCAAGAACCTGAAAGACCATTATTATTTCTAAGGTGCTTCGGACTCTTGGGGTGTTTTTTTGTAGAGAAACTGAAATATTTTGAGTCTGTTTTTCTGTTGTAGCCTGTATCTTTCATGCTTTCAAAAGATAGATATTATTTTACCGTACTTTTTTTTTTTCCTGTGGCAAGTAAAAGACTGGTGTTGGTCGTCTGGCTTAATATAACTATTTCTGCTAAAACAGCCTTTCTGTGTAACCACATTTTGCACTTAGACTAATTGCATCTCAGTTTCCTACTGATGAAACGAGCAAAATATTGCATGGGGTTTTTCTTTCCCTCTCTCTTTCATCTATTCAGAATAAAAATTTTTACATCATTGTTTTTATACTTACCTTAATGGCAAATTGAAACATTAATTTCAATTTTCATTTTTATAATAAAATCAGTAAAAAATTGGGGTTTTATGACTTGACTCTTGTTTCAGAAAATTCAGCTGGTATACAGCTGTTTTTTCAAGTAAGAGGTCTAAGCTTCTGTAGGTCTCATTTCAATGCAAAACTTTGTTTGTTTGCCTGATCCTGTTGAAAAGTTTCATTTTTGCAATTACACAAGTTTTCAGATAAAAATACCAAGCAAGAAATGCCTTTTTCATCTTGGTAGACCTTTTATGAAAAACCTCAGGAGAAAGCTCATAACTGCAAGTACTGCATTCATCTGAAGGGTAGAAGGAGGACAGACAATTGAAGGTGAAGTCACTGAAATTTTTAGCACAAACATATGAATTAAATATTACAAGGACAAGAAATGTTAGAAGAGGCTTGTGAAGAAAAAGAACCTAATTTTGCTTCTTCATTAAATTACAAGTATAAAAACTTCAAAGATTTCATAGTGGGTTTTGTAGCTAGATACATTATCTTAAATTCTGCATCTGTTGTTTAAAACTTGACTTTTTTTCCCTGTATACATTATATGCTTTTGCACTTTCCAGTGTAATTTTCTAGAGACTTAGACTTACTGCCCAAAATTTATAGTCTACTCTAGCTCATTATAAACAGGGGACCACATTGCTGAATTACCTTATTTGAAGCTGGGCCAAGCTCATATAAAAGATTTGCAAAACCAATTAAAACTTTTATCAAACACTTGATATTTTTTCTCCTGTTATATTTCAGTATATCCCCACATATAACATATATTTGTAGAGAAGTAAGACAGTAAGCCATACAGGTAATTTATCTCATTTACTCCCCCATGTCTAGCACTACCAGAGACAGTTTATGCTGGGTTAAATTACTCCTTATCATCTCTGACTGCTTTTCCTTCTATAAATATGGAATGTTCCAACATTTGTTCACTGAAATAATCAACATTTGGAGACAAATCCTTTTCCTTTCTATTTTCTAGTATAACTGAAGGTTATGAAAATCATGAAATGTCTGTTGAGGATACCCCTAAATAAATCAATTTCCTGCCATGGCAGTATCACCTAATAGAGATAGGGGCATGGTGAGAACTAAAACTACTTCCCAAGATTGTACAAAGATATGTTTCAGTTTAAATTAATTTCTGTGATGCATACCAGTTTGTTACGGCACCCTTTTCTCCATATCAAGTCTCTGGTAAATCAGGGACTTCTGCAACACAGTGTATGTTTTAGCATCCCTTTTTACTTTTCTAGAATCCTGTTCTTACACCAGCTTTGATCCTTTTCTCAAGAAAGGCAGGCATGTTTGCTCAAGGAGGAAATGAGCCCCTTCAGTGGTTGACTTGCAGCTGACCTCAGCCTTGTCATGGCCAGCTCAGCCATGCAATGCTGACCAGACCCTGTGTAGGCCAACCACCATCACATCTGCGTGGTGGCCATTGTGTGGCACAAGTTCAGATCCCCCAGCCAAAGAGGCTTAGTCTGAACATATCTGACCACAGAAGACAGCTTAAAGACCACCTAGTTCAAGAATCCCTGCCTTGGACAGGAACATCTTCCAGTAGACTAGAGCCCAGTTCAACGTGGTCGTAAGTGTTTCCATGGATAGGGCATCTGTAACTTCTCTGGAAAGCCCGTTCCAGTGCCTAAACCTAAACCTCTTTGAGTTTAAAGCCATTCCCCCTTGTCCTACATGCTCTGATAAATATTTTCTCTTTATCTTTCTTGTAGGCTCCTTTCAGGTACTGGAAGGCCACAATAAGGGCACCACAAAGCCTTCTCTTTTCCAGCCTGAACATACCCAGTTCTCTCAGCCTTTCCCCATAGGAGAGGTACTCCATCCCTCTAATCAATTTGGTGACTTCCTCTGGACTTAGTCCAACAGGTTTATGTCTTTCCTGTTCTGGGGACCACAGACCTAGATGCAGCACTGTAGAAGATCTGCAGTCAGGGGGGTTTTATCCACCTTAAATTGGGATGACTCCCAAGGTGACTTCTTGAGTTTGAGAGCCCTCACCTCTTTGGATTAGAGATTAAATTTTCTGGGTTACCCTTTCTAAAATGTTGAGGAGACTTCTGTCAGTTTTGTGGGACCCATTCCATATGACATCAAAAAACAGTATTCAAATGCATAATTGGTTTATCTGGTTTAACTGGTTTATAATTTCTCATTTGAATATATAGTTTCTCAGTTTTATAAGCCTGAGAAACCATCCTCTGTGGGTTATATTATCTTGTGAACTATATAACCCCAGTCTTATAATTTTTAATAAAGAAAAGCTGCTTTAGTGACATGCTTTCTCACTTTTCCTCCAGTTTTCATAGAATCACAGAATATTCTGAGTTGGAAGAGACCAGCTAGAGTCAGCAAATTTCAGCTTCTGGCTCTGAGCAGGGGAGCCCCGAGAGTCACACCATGTGCCTGGCACTGTTGTTCAAATACTTCTTGAGCTCTGTCAGGCTTGCTGCCGTGACCACTGCCCTGGAGAGCCTGTTTCAGTGCCCAACCTCTCTCTGGGTGAAGAACCTTTCTCTGTTATCCAACTTAAATTTCTTCTGACACAGCTTCATACCATTCCATCAGGTCCTGTCACTGGTGACCAAAGAGACCGGTACCTGCCCCTCCTCTTGTCCTCATGAGAAAATTGAAGCCTGCAATGAGGTCTTGCCTCAGTCTCCTCTTCTTCAGGCTGACCACACCAAGTGAACTCAGTCACTTCTCATACAGCTTCCTCTCTAGACTCTGCACTGTCTTCATAGTTCTCTTTTAGATGCTCTCTAATAGTTTCATGTGTTTTTTATAAAGCATTGTCCCAAACTGCACACAATATTCAAGGTGAGGATGCACCAGTGCGGAGCAGTGTGGAACAATCACCTTCCTTGACCAGCTGGCAATTCATTCATGAATGATCTTTATTTAGAAATAGATCTGCAAGGCAGAATGCTGAAATGATGTCTCTTCAAGGAAGGACCTGCTATTGCAGCAGTGACCTCCTGCAATATAAGGATGGCTTGATACTATAGACTGCACCAGAAGTCATTTGCTATTATATATATTATATATTCAGAACTATAGGATTTGGGAAACTAAAAGTTATATCTGTGGAGTACTGTTCATAGATTTCAAGTTAAGAATTTAAGTAAATAAAGAAATAGATTAAGACTGTATCCAGAAAGTCTTCAGGCTAAGTGTGCTGGCAAAAAACTATACACATCTCTGCTTCCAGCTTACCTGGACCCAAGCCTGGGAGCAAATTAACAGTTGTGGAAAATTTTCAGACTGGAACTCTCTGAAGAGAAACAGGGAGTTGAATCCAGCTGACAGTGTAGAAAGATATAACCTGATGGTCATAAAAGAAGTCCAAGATGAAGGAAATAGAACATACTTTGCTTGATAGACCATACAGCAGTGAAGTCTCAGAAAAATCATTCAACTTGTCCCTATTTTCTCTAAGGATAGAAAGGACATAGATCTGCTTACATCTTAACACCAGGATACCTAGGAAGCTCTAAAAACATCCTTGCAACTACTGTCACGTGTCCAGACTCTTGTAAGTATGAACAGACTCTACTTGGGCATTATTGTCATAGCTTTTCAGAGTCTTAGCAACAATTTTGATAACTAATTGTGGAAAATATAAAAGAACTATTTTCAATAAAACAAATAAAGCAAACTTTGAAAAATAATGTAGATGACACCCTGGAAATAGAAACCACATACTCTGCATATTTAAATTTTGTTCTGTAAGAGGATTACTATATGACTGTTTAATCATTTTTTAAATAATAGCATCATTTTTCTAAATAAAATATCATAGTTTAGGGCACATGTTTCACACTGTGGTCTGGTGCATTTATAGTGAAGCATTATTAACCACATTTTTTGCATAATCCCATTACTTCATGCTATGTGACTGACAAGACTTAGATTTTTCTTACATCTTCCCAATTTCAAATGCATGATGTTCTGCAGTCATTATGCTCTTTCAGATTCTTTTTTGTATGCTTCCCACTGTGCCACATGAGTTTCACACACCATTACTCAATTAAAAGGTGGCATAAAAAATTATTATATTTAGCCCTGAATCACTTAGATGGAGCTTTGGAACCCATGCATAAATGTCTGTGAATTTCACGAACACAGTGGATGTTTTCCTCTTTAGCCAAGGATTATTTCTAAAAAATTCAGAAAACCAGTAAACTCAGTTAATTATATGAACTGACAGTATATAGTTTAACCAAGGAATGTAGAGATGTTTGCTGTCTCTAGTAAAGTGAGTCTGACAAAGAGTTTCCTGACATAAAAAAAAAGTCAGCAAACGAAACTGTTTTTCTGAAAGAAGACAGCGACAGAGAAATCCAAGAACTGTAGCAGCAAAATCACTATTACAGCAGATTGGTGGTCTAAATACCATATAGGAGTTATCTCCCATTCTCTGCAGTGCTGTCACAGATGTCAAGGACATGAGAAAAATGAGGATGAGAATACTTTATCCTGCAGTTAAAAGCAAAGAATTCAGATGAGGAATTTCTCCCCATGCTAGCCACTGTGCATTTTCATATTCATAGCTGAGTTTTAAGTCAACCCAAATAAGGAAAACTATGACTGAAAGAAACTCTATGAAAGTAAACTTTTTTTTTCATGAGAATAAGTTAGTTTCCTGTTACCCTCGTTCAAAAACAATTACTATATGTCTGAAAGAAACATAGTTGAGTTTTTAGTTGCATATACATGCAAGAAACGAGCAGTACAAGATAAGTGGGTTTCCCTGTAAAAGAAGTTCTAATTAAAATTAAAAAAGGTTCTAATTAAAATAAAGGAAACCTCTTCTCAAAAGAAAAATATTAAATAGTTCTTTCTAGCTTTTTCAGTTTAAAATAAGCAATTATGCTTCGCATGTTTTAAAACTACAAATCAAACTACACCAGCAGGGGACTGAAACTTGGAGGCGTAAACATGGGAAGAAAGATGAGATTTCACATTAACTTAAAAGGAGAAGTAGAGGTATGTTGTTTCAGATGCCAAAATAGCAGAAGAGAAGGTTTTTGCACCAGATTGTGCAGAAAGCGAGGGAGGCCAAAACTGGATGAGTAGGGGATAAAAGAATGAGGAGAAGTGTTATTGAATATTTGTAAGATAGCAATTATCAGTAAGATAGAAAGTTTTTGTATGAATGCTTTTCTTCAAAAATCCCATTTTAAAGACTTAAAATGATAAAAAAATATTTAAAGCTGAGAAAATACACAAAACATACACATCAGTCATCAATAAAAAAAGCAACAAACCAAATAGTAGCATGATATATGTGTGTGTTATTTTTCCAATTTAAATATATGATAATTCCTTTAGGGACATAAAATTGTTAGCTGGCAAAATATGCCAAAGTACATGGAAAAAATCAGCATCTCGTGTGAACAGAAATTCATATTGAATAGATACTAATGTCATATCTCTGAACAAAGACATATGTGCAAAACATATATTCTGCATAAGTAGTCTTCTCCCAATACCATCCTTGGAATATTACCTTTCCCTTTAGATAATTTCCATTGGCCTTTTCCTGACAGAACTCTGGTCTTGAACCGAGCATTTATTTCCAAAATATTTTTTATTTATGTGGTTATTCTCCTAAACATAGCTAACAAAGCAGAAAGTTGACTTTTGCACTACCTCAGCAGTGCTGTCTCTTCTCTGTCTAGGATCAGTGCTGATTCAGTTGTCCATAGCTGGATCAGTAACTGCCAGTAAAGTTCCTGAGTGTCATGCTAACTATTGTAAAATATGGTAATTTTTCCTCCTAGTGGTTTCTTTTCATTCTAAAGCTATGCCATTAGCAGTGTCACTTGTGAGAGTAAAATGATGTGTTGATGGTTTAAATATGAATATTCAAGGAGCCCTGAAGTAACAGTGAATCATGAGACTAACAGAAGTGTTTAGGATGTCTGTTGTGGAAGCAGATACCTACTTGACTCCCAGCTCTTACCTGGGTTCAGAAAGAAAACGTGCACCAAAACCTTTAAATCCTTTTCTCTGTATTCTTCCCCTTATCCTCCCCTCATCCAGGTTTCATAGGCCCCTTATCAGAGTCAATATACAATTTTATTTTCCAATAATGTGCCATTTTATTTGGAAAGATAATAAAATACTTAATACTTAATTTACCTTTCAGTCTGGAAAAATACTTTTGCTCAACAAAATTTCATTTTTAAGGACATTTTAGTATGAATACAGAATAGTAGTTGACATCATAACATTAAAAAGGAGCAGTTCACTCCGAAAGAGAAGAAACAAAGTAGAAAAATAGAAGGTAGCATATGTGTAGAAATAAGAGTCTATGTCTCTCCTGTGAATTGATGTCTAATTATGTGAACTTAATAAGAGAAATCAAAATACTATTTTAATTTGGATGAGGAAAAGATTTCACATTTGTTGGTGGGGTTTCTGTCCTCATGAGAAAACCTGAAAGAAGTGGTAACAGATTTTAGACTGAAGAACAGCAAGTGCAGCTTGAATTTGTGGGCTGATTATTAGGCATATTTTGTTAAGAGATGACGAGAGAAATAAAACAAGTTCATCACACTGTTACAAGAATCTTCTTTGATGTAACCAAGTGAATGTGTTTACTAGTTCTGATAGGGCTAGTAACAAGACATTATCTTTACCATAGATGCCTTGAGAGGCTGTCTAGAACAGAGGCTAGACAGTGTTAAAGGAATAGAGTGGGTATTCATTGAAAGGCCTTCAAAGGGATACACCTTGGGCAGTACAAGACCCCAGCCAAGGCATCACCCAAGATGGATGCCTGGTCCTGAATTTTCACACTTTTACAAGTTTTGATCCATTTACATATTAGGTTTAATTGTTCAATTACAGCTTTAGCTTGTGAAGTCCCCATCCTCCCAAATTGCTCTCCTCAATTTGCTGTTGTTTAAGCTTTTTGGGCCCAAAGCTCTAACGGTGTCCTTGGTTCTCAGGATGGAAAAGGATTGTTTTGTCTGACTGAACTGTGAAGAGAACTTGCTGACACTTTATATGAAGTTCAGAGTTATATACTAATGCCATACAGAATCTGGAAAATATAAAAGTTAAAACTTAAGGCATCACCATTGCATTTTTTAGTTTTTGCCCAAATTTTGCTCTTAACATTACTGATAAGCATGGATTTTTATGAACAATGCTTTTAGCCAACTCATGATACTCAACAACTGTTCTTAAGGACACAGTTAAACTAGATGAGAAATTGATAGCGCTGTGAGAAATTGTAAAATAGATGAGAAATTGATAGCACTGTGAGTCTTGAAGGGAATCAAGGAAGGCTTGAAATCTGCATGGCAGCAATCTGTGAAATTTGTCAAATCAAAAATATGTGATTATTACATGTTGCATAACAAAAGGTAAGCATTGTAGTAAAACCTAAAGAATTTGTGAAACACTTGAAGAGAGCAGGTACAATATTACTGTCAAAGAAATGGCCCTGAAAAAGTCAAAGTCGTACTAAAGGAGTAAGAATATTGATGAATTAAAAAAACATATTTTAGAAGTTTACAGGCAATGCACAGTTCTTCTGTATGTTATTATTGCTTCCAAAATACCTTAACACTTCAAGTCAGTGAGTGGCACTGTCTGTAGTAAATCATATTTATCTCCGCCCCAGATAACACAACTATATTTTCTTTCAAATTACTTTTCTTTTTACATGATAACATTCCTGAGCTGCTTGGTTTAGTAATACTTGTCCATAAAATGAAAATGCTCAGGATGTTAACAATGTAACAGTGTTAAAAGTACTGAACCCACTACTGTACCAGCTACTGGTAGGACTATGTGTCTCTCTGTCATATACATGTTTATGGAATTAACACTGAAAACTCCAAGGTTAACACATAGATTTTCTCACATTAACCCATTTCTTCTCTCTGTCAAATAATCTTATAATAATATTGGATTTGCTTCTATTGGCCTCTGATCTCTATTGTTCAGTGGTGAATGTGCAGGAGCTTTGATTTTTACCATGGAAAATCCAAGTTATTCTGTGATTGCTGAAGTATCAAGAAACAACAATATTTCTTCCACATTTTCCAGGTGGCTTAAAAGGAAATCCTATATCTAAAGACTCAATTTAAAAACTATTGATGGAGTATTTTCCACACAATCCAACAGTATATATGTGAGTGCCTCACAGAGTAAGGAAGCTTGTAACTTTTTAGGAGAAATAAGGAACTGAATCAATGTCCAGAACCTAAAGAGGAACTGATATTCATAATTCACAAATTAAATTATAAATTCTTAGAAAATTCTGTAAGAAATGTAACACTTTTTACTAAGAACTGAAGGACAGATCCACTGAAATGAAGGAAGACTCACTTAGGCTCAGAAAATGCAAAATTTATAAAGAAAAGAACTTGAAAATACAACTGGAACTGATATTTTACAAATATCTGATTTATAACAGAACTCTTTTTGTAGAGAAGGCAGTGCAATATCTTCCTTGTGCTTTCAGCAGGTGTCTTGCATACAAGAGGTGGTTTGAGATGGCTGGATTTAAAATTACTAAAAATCTAGTTCTAAAATGGAGTAGTGTCCTCATGGTTGAAACTAAACAAGCAACAGGTTGGATGGCAGATTATATAAAAAGGATAGCTTACCCTTTTTCCAAGCTGGAGAAGAGAAATAGGTGCTGTATTGGTCTAGAGAAAGCTCCAAAATACCCAGATTAACATTTTGAGTAAGGTAATATCACATTTGAAATATTTTAAGTAACTCTGCTAGTTAAAATATTCAAGGCTGTTAAAACCTTGTTGGTATGGTTAGAACAGTTTCCTCCAGCATCAGTGTTGTATCATGATATTTTTAAAAATAAATTAACCTCTCTGTCTTTAATACCTTAAGCATAAAACATAAGTTTGGAAAGATCCTCAAGTGATCATCTAGATCATCTCCCTGAACTAATCCGGATCTAAATTTTATATTAATTCCTTGACTAAAAATTTATATTCTTTTGTATCTCATTTCCTTATGAGTACAAAAAAACAACAGCAGCGAAGTTATAAGAGTCATACCCACTCAACTGTTTGTTAATTAATAAGAAGAATGGTCTGAACGCACTGAAGGCACACCTAGCTCTAAATAACAATTCAACCAGAATCAATAAGCACGTATTTAATAAAAAGAAATATTTAAGGCCAGGCTGAATGGAGCTCTGAGCAACCTGGTTTAGTGAAAGGTGTTCCTGCCCATGGCATTGGGGTTGGAACTACATGATTTTTAAGGTCCTTTCCAACCCAAACCATTCTGCGATTCTATGAAAAAGTAAGAATGTGGAGAATATGCATGATCCACTTTAACTTTTTCCCAGAGCCCTACTAGCTTAAGTTCAAGAATTTCCACATATATATAATAAAAAAATGCGTCTCCAACATCCTCCAGGTACGAATCCTTGTCTTTATTGTAAAAAAATGGGTGTGGTTTCGAACCTCACTTTTATCAGTTTCATTTGTTATCCTTTACTTCTGGTACATAAAAAAACAGTAAACTATCTTTCCCTATAGATTTTTGCCAAGGCATTAATGATTTGCAAATTTTTAGCTTATTGTCCTTGGTTTTTCTCTTTACAGCTTATGGATCCCAGCTTATCTATCATTACTAGTATGGAGCACATTCCACAACTTTGATCATCATATTTTGTAAATGTTTTCAAGCATTCAGTACTGCAGGGTTGATTGCTTAAAAAAAAAAAAAAAAAAATCTGTCTTCAGGGCAGGATTTGAATAATCTTCAGTGAATAAGTTTGGGTACAGGGTATTAAACAAGATGAAGACTAAAAGAGAGAAAACTGATCATTAACAAGAACTGTCTGCTTCTAGACTGAATGAAGCAAGGATTTGGAGGATAGAAAAAGTATATCCTCATGTCATAGACCTAAAAAATGTAATACAACATTGACAAAAAGGGGTGCAGATAATCTTGATTCCGTTATTAGTATATTTCTGTGTGATTGCCATTATGAGGTCAATAATAGTCTGTAAACCCTTTTTTCACTATATGTAATGTAAAAGATTAGGAGAGAATAGAATGTTGCAACTTTGACACAAACAGAAAGAAATGCAGATTAGTAGTGAATTTCACCTGATGGTATAGCAGAACAATTGCCTTTTATAGCAGACCTCCAGAGAGTGATACATATTTGTTGCAGATTATGTTATTATTTAGAAGATGGCAATAAGAGATTTTTTTTTTCTCAGTGACAATTCTCCTTTTGTTCCTGTACCTCACCCCATTACTTACACATTTCAGTGTAACAGGAGCAGATAGGGAGACAGAAGAAAAGGATGGGGATGATATGCCTGCTTTTGGATGGAGAAGTGCCAGCTGAGTTAAAGAACTGTCAGAGGTATGTGTTAAAAGATGTTTTCACTCCTCAAATGTAGGCACAGGGGTATGAGAATGTCTTCTGAAAGAAAGCATGTTCTTAGGACTCTTTTAGAGGTGAATAGGAAAAAAAAAACAGTAACTGAAGGATGGGTATGTCTGCAGTTCCTAAGTTTCATACCAGGATTTTCAGGTAGATTTTCAAAATTGGGTGTCCTGAATTTTTTTTTACTTTCACATAAATTTTTACCAGGTTTTACAGACATATATTGACATTTTGATAATGAAATAGTATACAAGTTATACACACAGATCTTACAGGTTTCTAGAAGAGATTAATCATAAGAACTGCAAATAACTTCAAAAAAGTCCAAATCATATACTTCTTCCTTATTGAAAACATTAGATTTTTTCAAAGGCTTTTTTTTTTGTTTGTTGGTTTTTTGTTTGTTTTGTTTGTTTGTTTGTTGTTTTGGGTTATTTTTGGGGTGTGTCTGTGAGTGTGTGTGTGTCTGTGTTTTGGTTGGTTGAATGGCTTTTTTGTTGGTTTTTTTTTTCTAATTAACTAAAATTACTTGCCTGTAAATGTAGTTTTGTCTCATTTATTCAAGTTGGAACTAAAATTGAATTTTTCTAATATTTCATTTCTCTGCATTTTTTACTGTGGCAGTTTTGTTCCTTTATACCTCTCTCCTTGAAGGAATTATGTTTTTCTCCGGAAGCTGCAGATCTTAATCTTCAACTTTGTGGAGTTATTTTGTAATGAAATAAGGAAATATATTTTTTGCTTGATTGATTGGTTGGGTTCTTTTGCTTCAGAAAAGAGGTTGGAGACTTTTGGTCAGTTCTACTTTCTGACTCTTCAGGCGAACACTATTTTTTTCTGGAAGTCTCATTATTTAAATTATTTTGAAGTAGGCTAGTAAAGACAGAGCATACTGTACTCTACTACTAACTACCTTTACCACATGACCTGTAAATATACCAGAGCAATGTGTCCATAAGTAATAGCACACTACTAGAGGACAAGCACATGTACAGATATAATGTCTCAATCATCAACAGTATGGTGATGAATAGAACAATAGAACAATAAAAAATGACAATTTTTTCTTCCCTAAAAATAACTAATGAAACCTTCATCTTTCTGTGTTTCATGAAGACAGCAAAAGCTACATTTGCAGCCACCATGAAAACTCAAGTATCTATAGACTGAGTGCCTGAAAGTAGCCTGTGACTGAGGAGGATATTGGGAAGTAAGCAGAAGCTGTAGCATAATTTAAATTTAGCTGTCTTATCTGACATATTATGTACTCTTGCTTCTAGGTCTTCCTAGAAACCTAGATTTTCCTAACTACTCTTCAGACACTTCAATTCACTGAAAACCAAAACAATATTTTTTTTCTTCAATATGAAAATTAGTCTGTAATAGCTGTCAGATGTGAGACCAAAAGGACAAAGTAGAAATAGCAGAAACAGTGTCAATCAAGCACAGAATATTTTAAAATTGTTTCTTTACCTTTTTTTAAAAATTATTTCTTTACCTTTTTCTAAAAACTAGAGATACATATGAAATTATAAGTTTTGTGCAGGTTTCATTAAATGCAATTTTCAAACTCTTTTCTATCATCCTTTATAAGCTCATTCTTTGGCTACTATTCAACAATGTTTTCTATCAAATCAATATTTTTCATAGTTTTGGCTTGTCCTGACTGAATGTCTGAAAGAAATGCCTGAATGCTGTTCTTCTACAATGGTTGCTGATTTGTAAAGTATTCTCCATTAGTGATGATAGGAGATGTCACATTTGAAAGTGAACAGGAACATGTCCATTCACCTGGAACAGAGACAAACAAACCCCTAGGACACAGTATCAAAATCATTGAAATATTGCCAACATTCACTTCGGGCGAATGTAAAAGGCTGAAATTTCTCTGCCAGGAAGATGTTATCCAGAAGATCCTCAAACAAAATACATGGCTTTACACAGAGGTGAGTTAGGTTTTGTTGGAGTAATCTTAACACCACAAATTTATAACCAATTTTTAACACAATGTGCTGACAGTGAGATTGGAAAATATTGCCCTCGGTAGGACTATGAAAATTCTTTATCACTCCTTATGCTGTCCTGCATTCAACATGTAGCTATTGGATGTAGTTACAGAAACCAAGGTCTGGTCTCCACATACCTGCTAATGAGGAAAATCCATTTTTTCATGAAAAGATCACACTTTTTTAATTACAAAATGAGAGAAAAAAGCAATTGAATATACATTGTAAAAATACTGTTATTTTTGTTCTGATTTAAAATTCTTAAGCATTAATCAGAATGTTTAAAGCTCCTGCTGTTCCTCTTTATTCAGTTTGACAGATACCCTTATGCATCTGCTCACAATTGAAAATGCACAAATAACAGATCAACTTCTTTTTTTTTTTTTTCCCAATTATCAATGTCATTGTTTGAAAATGTGAAATAATTCTTTTTATTTTTAAAGTGAAAGACTGATGTACTGTTTCAAGGAGATATATAAATCCTATCTTGGCCTTAAAGAAACCATCTAGGAATCTGTGGGAGGGTGAACGTTTGCTTTATCAATTTCCCTGTTCTTTACATCTGTGTTTTTGGTGGGATAGTCCATGCCAAGAATCCTATAGAAAACATCTCTGTACATCTGCAGTATTCCCTGTGTTTATCAGAAGATCACAAGGCAATCCCACCAGCTATAGCAGTTATGATGATCTTTGATATGGCTCCTGATTCCTAGCTAGCTCATGGTCCATTTGCAGGGAAATTATGGTACTTTGAAATATGCTAATACAAATATTTTGAACTTATGTATGGTCTACCTACGTTAATCATATTATAGCAAAAATGAACTAAAAGTGGTTTGTAGAAGTGGAAGTGGATTTTCAAGTACGTAAAAAAAATTTCAAATATATGTTTATTATACAGGTATCAACACAGAGTGGGAAAATCTTTCTAAACGTTATTAGGAAATTTAATAGACACTTTCCTTTGAATAACTGGTTTAACATCTGGATATTTAGAAAGCCTCCAAGGCCATACTCTAGTTAGCAGCCCCTCCTACTTTTACAGGCTGAACTTACATGACTCTAACTATTAATTTTAATGGTCTTTGTAATGTTCTCTGATTCTAATACCAAAGCAAATACTATAAGAAATGAAATTGTATTATAATCTTATTTGCGTGTAATCTGAATCTTATAATCCTTTTAAATGACAGAATGGGAACATACAATATACAAGGTGTTCTTTCCTTGAGAGAGCAGAAATATTTGCAGCTGCATAAGAGCCTGGATTTCAATAGCAGCACAATAAAGTGAAATTTTAATTATTTTAAGGGGAAGAGGCAACAGTTTTTCTGTGATCACAAAGAAAATAAGTCAAACTATAACACACGGAACTTGTGATTTAGTGTACAACAAAAGAAAAATATAAAGAAGAAGAGGCCAAAGATCTTTTGCCATTTTTTATCATGTACTTTTCATGTTTTTACCACTGTGTACCTGCCTGATATGAAAGTTGAATCAAGTAGCAGATGAGCTACTTAAGATTTTACTCAGCATATACAGTGACACAAAGATCACATATTTAAACCACATCCTGAAAGTTCAAATAATGATAGCAAGTCTGAGAAACTAAGAAAATAAAGTTCATTTACACTGGATTTGCACTGACAATTGTATTTGTATTTATCATATTTAAAAGGGAATTTTAAGAGGAAGCCTTATTGCACATATTTGGCATTTCTTTGTCACCTACCCTTTGTTTATGCAAACAACCTGCATGACTGAACATAATTATGATGTCATGAACACAAAAGACATCTTAAATAACTTCTAAAACTTTTATTTTCTTGGTGGCAAACACAATTATCAGAAAGGTTTAACTGCCTAAGCCTTGTTTATTGAAACCATTCATGGAATTAGTTTTTGAAATGTCTCAGTGAAGACTTGAAACATCATGGACAAATGAGGAGGTAGGTTTTGACAGCCAGTGTTCCTGCCAGAAGTGCAGGGTCTCCTCTTCTCTACATGGGAGGCAGGTCTGCAGGAGCTCTCTACTGTGGCAAAGTACTTTGATGTAGACCACTGCTTCTAGTTCAGTATGGGCCTAACCATTACTGGCACTTTGGTTAAGGACCTGGTTAAAACATGAACATTCTCCTTAATCTTCTTTGCTTTTAGGCAATACATTATGATATTTAAAAATATTTTAAAAGATACAACTCATTGTCAAAACAGGCTGTGAGTTTCTATATCTGTTTTTCAAAAGTTCAGTTAATTATTTAGTAAGTTGGTCATGGCTTCCTATATGTGTCACACTTTTCTGAAAAGGGGAAATATGTGGCAATATGAACAACCAACCATTTGTTGAATTCTGCTTCTAAAATTTGAATTGTAGTTCTCATCACTGAGATCCACAGACAAAAATCTAGTTAGTGAGAGGCTGTATAGTACCTTAGCAGTCATTTTTTGTAGTAATTGAATTGATGGTGTATAAATATTGTTTTCATCAGTTTTCAAATTAAGTTATACTTTGTTACTATCACTCTATATGTCTGTTCCAGATCAGCCAAAGTGAAATTTCATCAAAAAATCCATTTGTATTTTTTGATATAAGATTTACTGAACAATCTCTGATCATAAAACATTATGTTCATTGTTTTTATATCAATTTTATTATTTATGTAAAAGATTTTTGAAAAAGTCTCTATTACTGAGATTTTATTATTACAAGGATGTTCATATTTCAAATTAAGTAATGATTCCATTATGGGAAAAACAATTTTTTTAATCAAAACCCTCTCTTAAAAATGGCCCATCTAACCTTTTTAAATATTGCTATATGAGATGAACTGTTCTCAGGAAACGTTTATATCTGACTTTCCAACACAGAAATTCAAACTTCAATTCTAATTAACACCTCTACCTTTGTCAAGGCTATTTATCAGGAATGATGTGGAGCTAATGTCTCCAAATGGGGTAATGTTTGATGCACAATTCTACTGGCATTTCTTTGGCATAACGTGTATTTTATCACTGAGGAACAATATCTTCATTTGTAATTGATGTCTAAAAAAGCACAAAGTATCAGAATTCTCCATGCCCATAGCAGTTTCTAGGTATTTTGATTTTATATTGAAAAAGCATTTATCAAACCACATGAAAAATACTTCTTTTTTTTCTGTCGATAGAGCTCTCAGATGTCATTTCTGCTGATAGAATGACATGAGTGCTAGTAATAGTGTTTGTAATGGCCATTGCCCAAAGCCAGCCCTGAGAAAGCATGTGGCATATATTTTCAGACTTGGGTTGCTTATATGACAGTGGATTCTAAATGAGACATCTGCTTTAATAGAGCTGTGCAGCACACTTCCCCATGCTTCCCACTCTGAGCTTGCAGGCTTGACTTTCAACGTCTTTGTTCTTCTGGTCCCGAGTTTTTCAAGAACAATGCCTGCTAATCAAGCCAGATTGTCATAATTATGTAATGAGAACAAATGAGTACCAAAAATTAGAATAAAGCCACAAAATTTGCTTGAATTCACATGCCATTTGAACACTTGTTTGCAAGGGAGGAAAACAGTCTCATTTACTCTGTTGCTCTACAGGTTCTTGCTTTGTTACGTTACAAATAAAATGCAGCAATTAAATACAAGCAATTTTCAGATGTGTTTTTAAGAGGTAAAATGTAATGTAAGATTTTTTTATCAGTCCATCAACCAGTAAATTGACTTCATGGGCATGAAAGAAGCCAGTGTGTTGCTAATATAGGACTTTCTGCATCAAGTCTTTGACCTACTTTAGAATTTTTTAAACTATTTCAACAGACATTTCAAATATTATTCACTAGACAGAAGTTTAATTCCCCTATTCTCTACAGCTTGTTTGATCAATAAACTGATGCAAATTACTCCTAACAAATTGCAAATAACTCCCAATAAATGATTCTTCTAAGCTTTGCTCTGCATTATATTAAACAGCTCCTTGTTTTCTTTTTCATTTATGGTTCTTTCAAAATCCAATTTCTTTAATACTCAAAAGTCAAATCGATTTTTACTAATTTACTTTTTTTGTCAATTGCATTTGGTACACTACATTAAATAGTCTGCTTTCAATAATCTATAGTCTCCTGACCCTAATACAACATTGATCTTATGCAGTACTTCATTTCAGAAAATCTCACTTTCTCACACCAGCAGGTCTGTGGGCCATACCTTGAAAACTATATAGTTAATTGATTCACACAGAACTCAGAACAGAAACTTAAAATAATCAGTGTAAGCATTGGTAGACTTTTTTCTTTTAAATTCAGCATCTTTGTATTTTAACTGGTTCTCTAAGTAACAAATCTGTAGTTTCCTTAATGCTGTCATGGAGTGATATATACAATGTAACAATAAATTATACAATTATTATGTATTTTGGCTTTGTAGACAGCAAAACTCATTGAACCCTTCAAGATCAGAAAAATCTCTGATTGTCTAGCCTTGCTAGGTTACTGGCAATGTATGAGTTTCCATGGTCCCACTGAAAGAAAAAAGGCCTTTGAGTGATCAAGGAATAAGAAATCTGCTTCTAAGATTGAGGGCATATTGCAATTTTTTTGGCTCTACAGATAATTTTTTTCTACTTGAAGGTGGGCTCATTCCTGTTTGCCTTGTGAATAGAAATGCAATGTTTGCTCAGAATACCAGTACCACACTGTTAGAACTCCTTTGGAGTATCTCCAGCAATTGCTAATATTCTTAGAGTGGAGCAGATTGAGAATTGGAGCCTTGTATAATTTTTTTGATGTATATATAATATATTGATTTATTGGAGAAATATTTATTGAGCAGAAAATTTTAATTTTTTTAGAAAACTAACTTGTTTAGGAAAGACTCAGGTCATTTGAGAAGTACAGCAGTTTGCAAGTTGCAGATCTGTAAAGTTCTGGCATACTTTTTTCTGATTATATTAGTAGAATCTGTTTCTCTCAAATCACTATAACTAGATTAATAATGCAGTTTTTTCAGGAACACTTCAACATCTATTCTTTAATCCTGAATTGTTCTGTTCCATGGTATGAGGGGAGTCTAATGTTACTGCAATTGACTTTTTTATTCTATAACAACTCTGAGAATCAGGTAACTATTAAAGATTAATTTATACACTACAATCCAAATATTATTATGAAGTTTAGAAACTCAACAGAATGAAATTAAGCCTTGCTTATTACTACTGAAAGTTAATATAACTCCCAAGAGGTTTTCTCTCTCATTCAAAAATGCTTCCAGAAAGCTTCTACAGATTCTGTAGTTGGAATGTAATTTTTTGGCAAGACTGTTTTCTTAACTTTTGCTTCTGTGGGCAAGAATGAAAATTCCCCTCTCTGCTAAACATTCAATTTAGTTTAAAAACCCTTTTTCAAGGGTTTTCTAGTATAGAGACATAGTATTTAAACAAGTAAGATTCCAAAACTTAATGCATACAATTATTCAGTTCATAGATACATTATTCTAGAGAAAACCTTGCAACATTTTTATATTGTAGAAGTACGTTTAGAACACAAATGCAGATTAGCCTAAGAAATGAAACTAACCAGAATGACATCCAGGACAGTTACTAAATCTTAATCCAAGATCTGAAAAATCTTACAATATCATAACAAAGCTCATAATGATTCAAAGCCCAAACTTCTGAGGAAATTGTGAAATCAGGACTTCTGCCTCCAATTCTAGAATTTGTGTGTGCTGCAGTAAGCCGAATTATAAAAGAACTTCCTGCCTTTACAATAGCAATGACAGAATTTAGATAGCTAGAAATTTATATTAATTGATATTTCAATACTAGAGATGCTTAGGATCTTTCTAGAAACCAGAAACAAAAGGAATTCAGTGAGTTTGGTTTTGTTTTATGCTAGTGAATTGATGTTTAGAGAAATAGGGAGCAGAGGAATGGTTGCATGTAAAAGTTTGCGGGGTAAAATATCACCTCCAGAAAAATGTGCAACTTTCTAGGTATTGCTGTATGAGCAGTGCTCTGTGTGTTTGAAAAGACACAACAAATCTACAAAAAAGAGACATTGTTTCAAACTGCACGCTAGTCCAAGACAAGCATGAGCTACAGTAAATTGTGGCATTTTTTGTCAGGATGTAGGAGAAACTGATGTTTAAGTATTTCTGGTCCACATAGCTTTCCTGTCTTACAAACCATAAAACAGGGTTGGAAGACAAATGTCCCATAGAAACAGTCCGCAGGAGACAGCTTTTTTAAGAAGAGACCAGCAGAAAGGGCCTCTCAAAGCTCACTTGCTCTAGGATTTGCTTTTCATAGTGTTTCTCATCTAAGTTTAGAGTCACTGAATTACAGAAACTGGCATTCTTGAAAGCTTTTCCTGAAAAAAAAGCACAATCATAATTGAAGGATGTGGCTTAAGCTCAATGAGTCATCTCAGTTCTGTAAAGCATTACTATTAAACATCTCATGAAAGTAATTATTCTGGGTTACACTCTTCAGGGTTCTGTCACTCTTAGTATTGATTGCTAAAAGCATAGTTTGAGACAATGAATTATCCTCCAGGAACAATATCAAACAATGAGCCACACAGAAGTATTTAAGCAACAAAACGTCATCCACATGAGAAAATAGTCCCATTCTTAAAACAGATTTGGGAGTTAACAGAACATATTGAGGTAAAGGAATGAGTTTGCAGTTTCCTCTCTGTTATTTTAGTAATTCTGCTGTTTGACTCTGCTATTTTAATAATTTAATTTTCATAATATAACATTATACTTTGCCTTATAAAATGTTTATTCAGTGTTCAAAGATTCCAATTATAAAAGACTTAAATGTAATCTGAAACTGTTGTTACCATGACTGTAAAAATATGTGACACTTAGTAAAAGTTATTATGAAACTGCAAGGCATCATCAGATACATCTCTTTTCAAAATGTCACTGAAATTGTAAGACTAGAACAATTTTTTGCAAAAGAATCAATTCTTGTTTGTTCTGGGAAGAAAAAAAATAAGAATAATCTGGTCATTCTGTGGCAATTTAGGGCTTCAGCAGTCTCTGAAATCATCCTTTGGAGCCCTAAGCCAGTTGAAATGTAGTTATGAGTCTGATTGCATGTCTGCTCGCCATTTCATAGATCTATTGCAAAACCAAATACCCTGTTCTCAGCTTTTCCTGCAACCCACTTAGCATCAGGAAGCAAAGATAAGGATGAACTGTTGTTAATAGAGCACTGTATTCTGTGGGCATGTATATTCCAGAAAGTGCATTAACAAAATACTGGGTAACAGAACCTTCACTCTGCTGAAGTCAGTGTCAGAATCATGAGAGCAGGAATTTCAGCTATTTCCTGAAAAATAAAGATATAATTTAATGACTTTTAGTTGTTTCATAGTTAATGTTGATCTTATGCCAGCTGGAGATGGGTGAAGTAAATTTATTTATTTATTAATCTGTTGAGGATAAAAAAAAAATCTCTCTGCCTGGTTTTTAGAGGGCATAGTTATACAGGAAAAATGGGGGAGTTTTGTGGGAGGATGTGTTCATAAGTATTCACAAGATAGTAGACAATGTCATTCCTAAAATAAGTCTGACTACCTGTGAAAAAATCAAGCTGTCTTTAATATTTATAATAAACCCCAGGTATAGAAATATACATACTGCTTGACTGTGTGCAGACATATGTATTATATGGGTGCAAATGAGGAATTAATCTGATCCTTAGGACTAATAAAAGAAGTTTTAAGCAGTGTATAAAGTGAGACAGAAGAAGGATGTTTTAAGGCATGGTGGTTGTTTTCTTTTCCTGTTATATTTTTAAATGTGATTTTTTTTTTTTGTACAATACAGTACCTATCAAACCAGCTATTAGATACATTTGAAAACAATTTACAGACTACTTCTATAAGTATGAGAGTACCCCAAAAGTGTAATTATTTTAAAATTTAATATCTAGTGCTAAGAAGGAATAAATGCTGTGCTGACAAATGCTATAAAGCTGCTGCAGTGACCTCATCAGTCTACAGCTTCCTTGAGTGATCAGCTTATTAGCAGTTGGCAGATGCTGCTCTCCTCTCTTGGTGACCAGTGAGAGGACATAAGGTAAAAGAATGAATTTGTGTTAGAGGAAGTTTAAGTTGGATATTAGGAAAAGGTTTTTCAGTGAGAGGTTGGTTAGTCACTGGAAGAGGCTATCCAGGGAAGTGGTCAGAGCACCAAGCCTGACAGAATTCAAGGAGTATCTGGAGAATGCTCTTAGTCATATGGTTTTAGGCAGAGCAGGGAGTTGGACTTGATGCTCCTTATGAGTTGGACTTGATGCGCCTTATGAGTCCCGTCCAATCTGAGATGTTCTATGATTCTATGATTCCATGCCATTTAGGGCAGGATACTTATTCATGATTGCTAAGAAACTATTTCCTCTTACATGAAGTTTTTGGTTTGATTTTCCATATTACACTTGAAAATGTAATATGGAAAATGTAATTTGGAAAATGTGAAATTACCATTCCTGGACGTGTGTAGAAGATATGTGCATGTGTAAATGGCATGTGCTACTCATAGTTTTATGGTGAGCATATGGTGGTGCTAGCTAAATGGTGGGATTTCTTAGAGTTTTTTCCAACCTTAATGATTATACGATTCTATATATGATTTGATATATTTATACAGAACAGTGTTATCTAATGAAAAAAGTGAATAATTATTTTATACTTTGAAGTGATTATGCGATACCAGTATCTATTTATCAGGACTTAGTCACAGACACAAAGTTTGTGCATATATAATGTATCTATAGTGTCTCCTGTACATTATTACTAGGCTTAAGATTTTTAGCTACCTCGAAAAAAATTCCACTGGACATCTGTGGCCATAGAGTGAATGAAGCTAAGTCAGAAATTATAACTGTCTGGAAATATATAATCTATTTTTTTTAATAGTTTGCAGTTTTGTAGCAGTTATTAACAGAATATATGGGTTAAATTCATCTGACCTAGCATAAAAGCTGACACAATTTTATCATGCAATTTGCTTTTAAAGATAATAGAATAGTACAGGTATGGCTGATGATGCAGTTTAGCAGACTGTACTATATGTATCCAAAATTGATTAAATGAATCAAAAGCTAAAACCCTTGATTAATTATAAAAAAGTTCCTGATTAGTTAAATGTGATCTTACTTTACCAGATGTTTATAGTCAAGTAAGATTTATCTTGTTCCTTTGGTCTGTTTTGCTTTACGTCTTAATCACATTAACTTTTCCTGTATTTGTTTATACAGGAAAAACACTGCAAAGATTCTGTCAATTTTTCAGAATATAAATATTAGTGAAATGTCCTCTGGACAGGCACTTTTTACTAAAAAACCAAAAAAAATACTACAAAAAGAAAGTAACCTGATTAGGAAAGCCTAGATAATGTATGGAAATTCTGCTTTAGCACTTGTCAAAAAATGCTTTTCAAAATCAGAATATGCTAAAGAATAAGAAATTTACAGCAGAAGAAAGATGTTATGTAAAGTCCCTTCCTAAGTACATGCATCAGTTTCTCATTTATAACTCCACTGCAAGAGCATTTCTAATTCACTCCCATTTGTGGAGCTCTTGTTTTTTCTGCTTCCTCAAAATGCAATGTTATCTAATGTTATTTCATGCTGAGATGAAACACCGACTGTATCGGTAAGGATAACTGCTGAGAAAGAAGAACAAAAGAATTGTATACATCTAATAGTCTAACATCTTCACTGAGGATATGCTGAGCTAGTAAATATGCATCATCTGTCCCTAATGAATTATCTCATGCAGTATTGGTTCCAGCAAATTGTTGTATATGGAAAGATGCTAAGACTGTGCAAAAACTTTTATCAATAAATTAGACCTGGAAATATATTCTTACTAGCAAAAAACTCACAAAAAACAAATAAACTCAAACTTTTTGTTGAGTTAGTTTTTGCATGACTTTGAAATATATTCATGATTTCAGCTATTGGGGAATCAGCCTTATGATCTTACCAGCAGTTGGTTAATATTTTATATGTTTTCCTGGTCTAGGCCAGAATAAAACTAAATTACACTGAAGATGCCAGTGAGATTTTTGTGAACCAGAAACGCATACAATGCATTGACAAGGGCATTTGACCCAGACTTTAACTTCATGACCATGGGAGTCATGTGGGAATATTTGCTATTTAAGTGTTAGAACATTTCAGAAATGCTAGTATTTGAATTATGAATGGATGCCTGGGATCATAGTTAAAAATTAGCCTATAGAAACAATATCTCATCTGGTTTTACATCTAGCTAGTACAGAGAAAGCTGTACTGAAAAATCCTCCTCCTGCATTACAGCCTTGCAGAAGATGAGGCAAAGTGAGGACAAATTTCCATAAACTTCTGATAATTCACACGAGTGTCAAAAATATTCTGTGACTAGGACACCAGGAAAAGGTTCATCATTCTGCCATTCTCTTGGAGAGAGAAGAGTGGCTGGAAAGGAGCCCAACAGAAAAGAACCTGGGGTTGTTGGTTGACAGGTGGCTGGACATGAGCCACCACTGTTGGCCAAGAAGGTCAATGGCATCCTGGCTCTTATGGTGTGGCCAGCAGAACCAGGGGAGTCATCATCCCCCCTGCTCAGCACTGGTGAGGCTGCACCTCAAGTCCTGTGTCCAGTTCTGGGCCCCTCATTCCCAAACAGACAGTGAGGTGCTGGACTGGTTCCAAAGAATGACCTTGAAGCTGGGGCTGTTTATCCTGGGGAAAAGGAGGCTCAGGCTTTTTATTGCGCTCTAAAACGACCTGAAAGGAGGTGGTAACCAGGTGGGGACCAGACTCTCCTCCCAGGTGACTAGTGACAGGACAAGATGAAGGGGCCTCAGGCTGTCCCAGGGAAGGTTCAGACTGGACATCTGAAAACTTTTTTTCACCGAAAGGATGGTTAAGAACTGGAATGGATTGCTCAGGGAAGTGTTGGAATCACCATCTCTGTAAGTGTTCAGGAAACAACTGGGCGTGGCACTTAGTGGAGAACCACACTTTGGAAATAAGGTGATTTATATTTAGGAGTGTTTAAATTTTTCATTTCAGTTATTAAAACCTACTATGAATATCTTCTGATATAATTCCTGTGATCTTGAAGTTATTCTATGTTTCTCCACTAGGATTTTCTCCTCCTATATGGCAAATAGTTCAAATAAACAAGTAAAATAAAGCAGAAAAAAGGGAGGTTCAAATTTACAAAGTAGTGGCGTGTCAAATCCATCCAGTGAACTAGAACATAGAACTAAAAAATATATCTTGAATCAAACAATAGGATTTTTTAAAAGACAGCTTTAGCTGAGCTGTTAAATAAATATGGCTCCTGTAAAACTCTTCCTTTTCACATGACAGCACACTATTAAAATGAATTGTTGATAAGGGTTTATAGAATACACTATTCTTGTGTATGTTTTATGTTGAATATGGCAAAGTAAAAAAATCTACCTTTGGGACAGATTTTTAAAACAGTAATTCTGTTATGAGTGATATTATCTCTATCCACTGCACAACACTGAACACCAAGAGTAGATGGTGTTTAGCTACAGGGCAAAAGTGAGGAAGAATGTGCATTGTCTTAATTATATATCAGTCCTTTTGGAGATTTATTTCCCCCTATTTCTTACGGTAAGAAAATAGCTTAAGATCAGCACTTATTGTTAACTGTCCCACTTGTTATTCAAATAATTTGTAAAGACAATAAATTAAACAAAAGAAATGTTAACCCATTTTGAACCCTGAAGATTATCTAACCTTTATTTTTTTAGCTGAAAGGTGCTCTTTGAGTCTGAAGCTCTATTATCTCTCAGCCAGAAAGGTCACAGGTGAATGGCACAAGAGATTTGCTCATCCTACAGGCAATGAACGTATTACCTGTCCTTGTCTTTTACACTCTACATAGCAGAAAACAGATTGCTAAACTCCTTTAAAATTAAATATTTTTCTTTATTTTCTTCTAATTATTTTGGTCATTCAGTATAATTAATCCTACCTTCTATCAATATATCCTAGCAGAAACTCACAAAGAACTGCAAAGTCACCGATATAGAAGTATGATTCATATACTAAATTTAAAGTGATGGCTGGAAGTTTTCAGCTTCTAGTTATAGAAATTTTCCCAATCATTTAATAATCTCTGGTTTTCAGATGGGCACATCATGTAAGGCTATCCATTACAGGGTGAACAAAACTATAAATTATCCCCTTGTCTCTCCCTGAACAAGTATAATAAAACCCTTTAGGATCATTCTTCCTTCCATGACTTGTAGTCATGGTCAGAATTTGTATAGTCCCAGTACTCTCATAGTCAATCTCTTATGAGAAAAGAGAAATACGGAATCGTTGAAAATATATTTAAGCAGTTCAATTGCTAATGTGAAGACTGTTAACTTTTGTTTTTTTTTAAAGAACTTTAGTTGCCAAAAATGAATTCAACTAAACTACATTCTTCAGAATTAAATATAAGGAACATGTTTCATTAACAACAACAAAAAAAAAGCAACCCAAAAACCCAATAGCCAAATGAACAAAAAGTGATAGACTGAGTTTCTGTTTCTGTAAATATGTACTTTTGATTTATGATATTTACCAACATATATTATCAATGTCTAACAATGCCTATTCATGGGATGATTTGTGCTCTTTGGCAGGGGAAGGCAAAGCTAGCGCATACTTCATGCCCATATATTGTACTGCAGACAGCAATAAATTCAATTTGACTTCATAGGACTTCAATGTTTCTCTCTAAAAGCTCAAATTTGTTCAAGAAGTAGAGAGGCTCTCCTCACCTTTCTCTAAGTTGGCCAAATAGGTAAATATGACATCTTTATATTAAAGTGATAGAACTAAAGTGAGGGAATGTGAAATAGCTCCTTTCACATAACAGAATCTATGTCTTCTCTTACCTCAATTTCATGAGAAGGAAGTGTGAGAACCTGACAGAAAGGCTCTGAATATGTTACTAATGCGCACTCTGACCATATTACCCGGTTAGTGTTCCCTGCAAAACATAGCAAGCTTTGTAGCCTACCCACAGCCAAAGCAAGGTCATGTCCTTGGTCTTCTCAGATACTTTTGTTCAGCTTAGAAAACCTCTTCCTTACATATATCATCTGCAAAGCACACACTGAATTAAGGTACTCATAATCTTTTTCACCTCTTCGAGCCCGTAACATAGCATGCCATGCATCGTCATGGCTACAGTACTTCTGAAACACAAATTAGCTTGTTGAGAGATTGTGTAGCTGACTGCATGCTATTGTGTGGACATTCCCAGAAGCTGAGTCCTAGTTCATGCCATGAAGGACTGGAAAAAATATTTTCAGAATTATGTATTCATGTAGAGTTGTCACAGTCATTAATGCATTAATACTCATTCATTAATAGTTGACAGTAATTATATTTGGGAAAGTAGTTAAAAATATGACTGTTCTGTATTAATAGACACCTGAATTCATATTTTTGCTGTCTAAAAGCATTGTACGCATAAACTGATCTTATTTTTGTAACTTTAAATGTATTTAAATAAATATTGCTATAAATCCCAGAAATCCTTTTATTAGACTTAAATAATCTTTAATTTTATATGAAAGGATATTTAGTGGATTTAGTTAGCATGTAAGCACATGCATTATTTTGAAATTGTGACATTGTCTCAATACTACTATATGTAAAATGCTGATAGCAAAGAGATTCCATGTATGGTTAGAATCAGATATGTTTTCATGCAATGGGTCAGGAATTTTTTTTTTACTCAATTTCTATCATGTCTTGCAGATATTTTTAATAGCAGCTTTGGATTGAAATGCAGTACAGCGTTTAAGTATACTTGCCAGTGTGCTATGTTGTCAAATGAAGGAGATGAAAGTTTCATTTCATATAAGTATCTTTTCATAGGTCACTGCTTTTGCAAAATAAAATTGACAGATATGCACCCACTTTTACCAAGAGGGTTAACTCTTATTCACCAATAAGGAGTAGCACATACTTTATTGCGGGTTGTAAATATATAAATGTTACTAATTTTTTTCAATGAATTTACTAGGCAATGATATATTCAAAATCTTCTAAAACCTATGTTTTCTATACTCAGAACATTTTCTTCTCTAATTTTATTCATGTAGGTCTTATTTCAGGTCTCAGAGAATATATAGGAGACTTTAGGCCTAAAATTACCTATAAATTATAGCTTATCTGTCTTATAGATCTGCTTTCCATGAGAGATTACCTGTTCACAGAACTGATTCCTATCATCCATCTATCATTGACTTCAATCTTCCAATGAAATAGACTAATTCATCACTGTTATTTGATGACATTCATCTCTATCTTTACCTTCCTGATTCTGCTGGGGCCATTATGCTTCTTGAGTATTCATATTCTTAAAATGTCTCCAAAAGGAGTATCTTCTGCATGGAGCTTCTCTTGACTGACCCTAGTAGTTCCAGTACTACTACAGTGCTCCTTGGATAATACATGACCACTTCTTAGGTGTTAAACACTTGGGTACAAATACTGATCAGAGCTTCAGTGAGAACTCATCCAAAGTTCAATGAAATCAAATAACCAGTGTATTTTGGAAAAAAAAAAATCCCTAGTTTTATCTCCATCATTTCATACCTCTAAGTGAGGTCTATGCTTTTTTGAATCCAAACATTAAGTATAAATTTCAAATAGATTTATGTTCATGTTTTCAAAAAAGGTTTGCTTAAATTTTGAAAGTAGTGTCATAGAGTCACAGTAAAATTTCACTGGAAATCTACTTTCCTATCTCTTTCCAGATCTACACTGAAAATTAGTATGAAATTTCTCTGAAAATCAGGAGTTTTGACAATTTCAATTTTCATCACGGTTTCTGTTTGTATATACTTGCAAGAAACATTGCTGTTGTTGCTGCCGTCTTATTTATGCTGTAAAGATGATGCTTTAGCAGTAGCAACTTCTTTGCACACGTGTCTATGCCCTATCTATGCTGAAGCTTTTGATACCTGTATTGGATAAGTTGAAAACTGACAGGTGTAAATTAATTTTAGTAATCTTATGCAAATTTTCTTTTGTGCTCATATTTTTCTATTGCAATTTAACTTTTGTCTATCAGAATCGGAACAAAAAATGGTTACAGAGTGTAGCATAAGGATTCATTTCACATTTAGACAAAATATTGCATAACCAAGACAGTATGTACAAAATCAAGACATTTCTAGTTCACATCTCTCACTCTTTTTTTTTCCAGAGGTATAAAGCAGCATTACTTTAAGTATTACACAGAACAAATCACTTACATACAGTCTTAAGTCTTTCTAACATTAAGGCCTTTATCACCTGACACACCAGTTTTAAGCTTCCTAATACTAGCTCCTCATGGAGCATTTACCTAAATGATACCACATTTGAAAATCAGCTGCATAATACAAATTAATCTGTAGACTTGTTCTAATAATCTTGTTCTAATAATTAATAGGAACTCTTCCCAAAAAAGATCATGAGGACTAAGCACACTGAATTACTCTAGAACAGAGTTATCTGTGGTATTTTATACTACAATTATGTACATATCGTATATAATAACATTGTCTTTGATAATGGAAAGACAGGATCTTTAAACAAAGAAAAAAGAATAAAAACAAAGAAAAGAGTTTAGGATATTTGCATATTTGCTACTCAAGATCCTATTCTAAATTTGATGTTCATAAACCAGGAGAAACTAGTCAGGTAAAGAGCAACAAAGTGTAAACTTTAAAATAAAGTAAACATGGCTCAGGCACAGTGGAACCATTATTATCTATACTATAGATTTGTTATGGAGTGTGGGTCCTCCAAAAATCTCAGGCTTTATTCTATGGCTAATGAAAGAATATAATGAAGGCAGGAAAGACTTAAAACCTATCCTATATTCTCAACATCATACAGTTTCTACACAGTACTGAGGTTAATGTACAAAAAGGTGAATTATACACAGGTCTTTGCTCTTGTATATCTTGATCTTGCTCATCATTTTCTCATCAACAATGATGGTGAATTAAAATTTAATGTCCAACTCATTTGAAAGTTTATTTTTCCTTTTTCTATCATTTACATGCTTACCATGGGATAAATTATAATTCCACCTGTACATAATGTGGGTTTATAGTTTCAAACCTTTTCCTTTGATTAACCTCAGAGGCATATCATTGAAGTGCAAAATAGGTAAAGCTAAACTCACACAAGCAGTTGCAGAACTAGAATTCAAAGGTGTAGAATTGCTTAAAGACTCTTCATCTTTGAATAGCAGAATATAACAAAATGGCTTTGGAAACATTCTCTAATGTGCCATTTAATATAATATTCAGAAGGTTAAATTATTTCTTTAATTCTTCTATGTCATGGAAAAATACCAATTAATTAAGGAGAGTGATAGTTTCGTGTATACAAAAACACTAATAAAACATAATTGCCAAGAATTCTATTTTTCATTCTTAGGTAGTCACTTTGAATGCACTGTTTTTATTCATCCTGCATGGCAGTTTAATCAGTTTCTTTAATTAGTTATAATTCTACAATCTTGAAAATCATATTATTTTCATTTTTTATTATAGTTTTATTGTTGTATAATACATAGGAGTCTTATTTCATATTACATTATCATTTTAAAACTTCATAATTCTTTTAACTGGGGACAACATTTTCAAAAATCTTTGAATAAGGAATAGTTATGTACCAATAGGCACCTATGTAGATGCTGAATTATATGAAAATGTTAATCTTTCACCCTTCTGATTAATTATTTAGTGGAACAAAAGGGAGAAGTGAAACAACTAAAATATATTTTAACTAAAGGCACAATCAAAATCAATGATTAGTTAAAGATTGGATTCCTTTTAACTGAGAGAGAAACGATTCTGGGAAACAAGTTTTTTTTTAATATTGGACAAAATAAACTCTGTAGAGAATAGATACCCACAAAATTAGCCTCCAATCTTCAAAGTAAACTGATCAGCCTCATAACATCATAGAATATCCTGAGTTGGGAAAGACTTACATGCTTCTTATTTAGTGTAATTTTAATCTTAATTATGAGAATTAGAAGATCAGCTGAGACATATAAAGTAAATACTAGACAAAAAATTTAGATTTTTTTTAAGATTTTATTTCTTCCTACAGAGACTTCCAGTAATATATAATATTCTCTTTTTTTATCCCTGACAATTTTTTGCAAATTAATCTTCTGACATAAATGTGCATCTTAAATATTACATGGTGAAAACTACGGAAATTTTTATATAGCTGACATAGTATAGATAGCACGTTTTCAATTTATTTTCTATGTAAACTACAGATTCCTCTTCAAATTTCAGAAAATAGAGATAATGATGTAAATTGAAATTGTACATAAGCAATTGATTAATATTACTTTAAAGAATTAGAGTTTTTAAGTGCATTAGGAATCTGACAGGACAGAAGAGAAATTAAGCCCTCCCATTGAAATTAATATAACAAAACTTTTAAACTTTTAAAAACTTAAAGAAAAAACACATCTCTGATCCCAGTATGAATTTTTTTCATATGTCATCGCATGACTTCTTGCACTTTGACATGGTTCCTTTATTCTTCCCTAAATTTCTTGCCTTCTTAATCCTAACACACTGAAAGAGTAATGAATGAAAGGCAAAAAGTAGAGATTAATTATTCCTCTTATGAGGGATGGAAAACTAATCTATCAGGAAAGACAAGAAGAATCCTAAAATGTTTGTTAATTGTCAGAGAAAGTTTTTAGGGCTAACAATATTAAATATACAACTTTAGAAACTTTGAGCTATATTTCTCTTCTGAAGTGATAGCTGAAAATGTATCTGGTTCAATTCTCTCTGAGGCTGCTCAGGGACTTCAGTTTCAGAATCCGTTCTAGTTAATGGAAAAAAAAAACACAAAAAAAAACCAAAACAAAAGAAAACACACAAAAAAGCAACAAAAAAACCTTCAGCAAAAGAGTTTGTGAGGTGATTAAAGCTTTGCAGTTCAATTAATTTGGCTTCATTGTTCATGTTGCTGTTGGCTGCCTTGCAGTTTGAAGCTGGGTCAGATGTTGGCTCTTTTTAACCTAATTCTGAAGCACCTGTATGTCTTCATCAAGTGGGTGTGGAAACCTAGCACAATTCTTTAAAGAACTAGATGTAAAAGTGAGGATTCTCAGTCCCCCTTACCTAGGCCGTTTTTGGGATTTATCTTCAAGTTTTCACTGGAAGATACAGCTGATCAAATAAAGCAGTCATGACACCACAGCTCTGCATAATAAATAGGTATTCAGACAGGTCCTTTTGCCTCACTCCCACTGAATTACCATCTTTGAAATATTTTGATTGAACCTAAGAGAACAATAATAAGCTTTACTGTCCTTGAGTGAATGAAAGAACCAGAGTACTCAAAGGATCTGAGAAACACAGATGTTCTTGAGTTTGCTGTGTTGCTGGCACTTGGTCTTTTTCTTTGTTCCTTTCTGTGAAGATATTCTGTGATCTGAGAGCAAATGTTCTCTGCTTTCATACATGACTGGTAAAACTGGATATTAACTGGTTCCATCATAGAAGGCTCCTATTGCTGGTGGGGAAAGAAAAAGACATTAAGCATTATATGTATGTCACATTATTATATGCACCAGAGCTCAAGCTCTAGTTCTGATGGCCTGTTAGATGAGTTATGAAAATTTTTAAATAGATGACTGGCCTGAGAAGGTCCTCTTTTCTTTTTACCAAATTAATGAGAGTTTGTTTCTATTCAGTATTTTGTATTTCTTCATCAATTCTTTCTTTAGTAATTCCAGTCCTGCTTGATTAAAGTACAGAAGTTCAAGCAAATTTTCTAAAAGCAAAGAAGGCACTCCCAATTTATTGTTCTTCTCTATCTTAGATCAATTAAATTGCCACAAGACTATACACAATTACTAAAGAAAATTAATTTACAGAGAGATGGAGGTCATTTCTTTAACTGAGATATTACTAGAGGTTGTGTGTTAACAGGAAGGTTATTTGGGATAAATTCAAGAAGCAATTTTGTTCCTTTGTGGCACTCAGAATCTGGAATTCAAATCTTCATTCCCTAGATAACTCTAGTACAAGAAAAAGAAACTATAAACTAGAAATTGGAACTGTATGAAGAGGCAAGTATGAAGACCTGGAACTTGAGGGGACAAAAAGTACAGATCACAGAGGAGGGGGTGTGAACATGAGAAAGAACAGCACAAAAATGGTATAAGCACCTAGAAATGAAGGAGAGATCACTTACCCTGGTGAGAAATGAAAATTACTCCCCCTGCATTATGAACCTCCCACAGATGTGTGCAAATTGCAGATTTTCTCAGAGCACCTTCATGATGTAAAGCTGTTTGACAAATTGATGCACCTCTTTAGAGGATTGAGAGCACAGGACAAAATGACCAAGAGAAGTGAGAGTTGTCTGATAAAGAAGATAAACTTGGAGCTGGGCATGGTAGCAAGGTAGGAAGGAGCAATGGCTGCACCAACAAGAAGCAGGGATGCGGAGCAGCAGGTCTGAGTTAGGACCAGGTTCAGGAACAGGGATCAGATCAGACACAGTCCAGTGTTCACCCAATAAGGCTGCCGTGAAGAGGCAAATCTGAAAGCAAGCCAGGAAGCTAAACCACAGAGTCATGGTCAGGGAGGCAAACCAGGAACAGTTGTAGTTCCACTGTAGCACTGTAGCACTCCTGTGCTACCCCTGGTTTGGGACCAGGAGTACTATCCCAGCTTAAATGCAGCTCATAAGAAAAGGAGAAGTTAGCCCTGGCTTCCAGCTCCCTTCACAGCAGCTCTTGTCAGTGGAGAAACTGACCTTGTTTTCATCCAGCAGAACTCCATACCATATCGCCTGGAGGGAGTATATCCCCAAGATCCTTGAAGTTTTTACAACTCCCAGAAAATAGAATTAGTTTGAATAATAGCCTACATAGTTTAGTAACAGTCTAAATAATCAAGGAGTTGGATGGGCTTTTCTATAAATTATTTAGACACAGTGAAAACAAACAAATCCAAACCTCAAAATGAATACAGAAAACAAGTCAGCAGAAGGCAGATTACAAATCTCTTGTTGAATGATATCCAGGCGGTGTTTGGTGTATCCATTTCTGATACACATTTGCTACATTTGTATCATGACCTCAAATATAAGCCCGATTTTGATTAGTAGAAGTCAGTGAGCATCTTACACACAAAACATCCAAACTGAGACTGAGTCAATCTTCCATCAGCAAGGGTCAAGAAGTTACCATGGACTTCATGTATTTAAGTGTGAATGTCATGAAAGTGAGAAGACATGAGTCTAGAATCTAAATTGTGATTTTTCATAAGTAGAGAGGTCACAGGAGCATTTCAGTTCCCATTCCCAGTCATTCATCCGAAGTAGGGCATAACCTAAGGTACCTGTGCCAGCATGGGTTCTCTCTTGGGAGTCAATTTCCTTTAGTGGAAATAAGAAGATAGCTGTCATTCTTTGTGTCCCTCTTTTCACTAGCATGCATATCATAACATGTAATGTCACTTAATCAAACATCCTGTTCGTCACAAACTCAATTCAATTTACAAGCAGTTAAAAATGTAAATAACCTAGATCTAAACAATAACTAATATCTTAACATTATAACCACATGTGTCTACCTTACTCTACTGTGCTAAAGCACTTGTGACCTTAGAACATTGTGTTAATACCTTAATAATTGTAATTGACAAGGCAATTTCCTGTCTATTGTTGTGTAAAAAATACAGAGCACCAGCCACAAACTTTTAATTGCCATGTTAATTCTTCTAATTATAAGTGGCAGAATAATTAGCTAGAATATTGCCCCACAAATGTGTCTTGTATTATTCTATTTTTCCACCATGGTAAGAGTTGGGTTTTTTCATTCCATTTAATAAGTAAAACATTCTTCAAGTTTCTAACATTATGCAAGGTTTTTTTATTCACTGTGCCACATTTAAGCCTTTTTTATGATAATCCAATATGATATGTAATCCAATACCAAAAATTCCCTATTGTTGTATCTTTGAAAACTGAAGAGTTTCAGAACTAAGAATCAGCTAACATGAGTATCCAAATTCAATACCAGCTTTAATAAAAATACTGTCTGGCTTAGCATTTATGCTAATTACATTATAACTCATTCTGTCAATCAGAACAAGACATTGGAATTGATAAATTTAAGTGTTTTAGATTTAGTTCTAAGGAGAGGTGCAAGTAAATTCTAATTAGCTTCAGTAATTAAAAGTCCTTATTACTTTGCCTGAGTAACTTGTCTATGTGATGTAGAGACAGGAGATTTACCCCTTAGGACAGTGATTGCTGTGAATTTTTTTGCTCCCAAAGCACTAGCTTTAGATTTAGCAGTCTCCATAGTTACAATGTACCTGAAGAGTCCTTGTCTCTCTCCCAACCTCCTTTCCCTTCTGGAGTTTCATCATCCTTTATATCAGGATGAATCTCACTATAAATTCAGCCACCATATCTGCCAATATATGAAATAATTTTAGCACTTTTCCTTCATGAGAATCCAGAACAAAAATAAAAATATATCCATATTTATTATATTCTTAAGTTCTTGCTCAATTTTCCCTCATCCTTTACTCAGTCAATCTCAGTAGGTTTGTAATCACTCTAGGACTTGGCCAAATATGCAAATAATGTAAGTTGGTTTGATTCTTTTCTTCAAAGGTTTACCTATCTTGATTAAAAATTGATCATAGCATGACTTAGACTTTAGAAATCTCACTATGAACAATATTGGAACTTCTATATTAGAAAAGATTTGAAGCATGAAGGATTTTAATAAAAATTCTTTCTGAGTGAGGTTTAACAAGAAATTATTCTTGACATGCTAGTGGACTGACATATAAACTTGATTTCTGCCAAGATAAACATCAGTGATTTTAAAAAGAAAGTCAGTTGTTATGATTTTTGGACCTGAATCTCATCCAGCAGTGTACCTGTTCCACCATGTATCATGAAAGGAATTTATTGCTGTTTCTCAGTATCAAAAAAGAAAAAGTTCATACTGTCATTGATGGCCTTTAAAAACAAAAAAAAAATATAGCTGGCTTATGAGTAAAAGACTTTCTTTCATTCTCCCTTTCTCCATTAGTGTTCACTGCATAGTTTCACAACACTCGTAAAAGTCTGCCAGCATAACTTAAACGTTCAGTTGTCACAAGAGCACATTGATCTGACTGCATAAATCCTTGATTACAGTAATGCTTCATAACCATTAAGTGCCAATGAAGTAGTCAATTAGTGCAGGTGGTAGCCTACTAACCATGTGCATTTTGTCTAAACAATTCCAGGAATGGCTGTAGCAGATAACAACAGCTGAGGCGCACTTCCTTCAATTCTCTTTGTTTTCTTTTATCTTTCTCCTGTTAATCCCCAAATAAATCACCTATCACACTTCTGTCAAATTGTCAGTAAATTCCTATTCTTTCATTTAAGAGAGAAGTACATATACATAGAAAATAGATTGATTATCAGGTTGCCTGAAAATAATTAATTTATCTATAATTTCCAATAGTAAGATCATTTATTTCTATTGGACACCACTTTTTATTATTTCATCTTCCACTTGAAAGCAGTATGTTTCCTATTTAACATGTTTTTCTGAGTCATCTATGATGATGCTTTTTTATACTGAATTTCAACAAAATATTGCATAGCATTTCATGCATAGCAGTATTTCTTATAGTATTAGGGGATTATAAATCAACTTGTCCTGAAGACAAGCGTTATCTTTTACAGAAACACAGAAAAATCAGAAACATCAGAAATCACTGAAATTCAACTTTTTGGGTAGAAAAATGCTGAAGGACGGGTAGATATGTTAAAATGTAATGACAGTATATCTGCCATTGTATTTATCTAGAAATAGAGAAAATATTAAAACCACATGATTTAGAAATGGTTTTTGTGTTTTCTTAAAGAAAAAAAAATTCTTATTTGTGCAAAAATGCAAATTGCCTATTTCCATATATTTCTTGACGTGTATTGTGACCAAACTGGAAGCATTAGTGTAAAATTAATGGATGGATTGCTTTTTTGATTACATTAAAAAAAAAAGTATCCAATCTACTAACTTGTTTAAATTAAATAAAAACCAATATTAGAACTGAATTTTGCAGAAAAAAAAGTCTTGAACATAAAAATGTATATTTCCAAGATTGGCAAATAGGCCAGGACTCAACCAAAGTGAAAACAGTTGCAGATAAGTTTTGCAAATAAAAAAAAAAATTCCCCATTTCTAACACAGAAAAACAAAAGTGTTAGAGAAAAGTTTTCACTAGCTACTAATTATATATTTCATTAAGCTTGCTGGGTTGTGAATTGCCTGTAGAGCTGAGCAGAGGAGATAAAGTCTGTTCTTATTATTTTATTTATTTATGTATGTATGTGTTTATTTATTTATTTATATTTCCTAGGGACATAAAAACTTTTGAAAGGGATTTCCGATGGCTTGCAAGACTCCTCTTTATAAAACCAAGTGTGAGGTCACCCAGATGACCTTTTCTACTTCCAAGATTTTTCTGGTTCTTCACAGAATTTGTGAACTAGATTTATTAATAAAGGAGATAGCATCTATGAGTATCTACATGACTCATCTATAATTTTCAGATAAACCACAATAAAAATAATCTGATTATAGTGTGAAGCACTTTGTGAAGAATGTCTTCTAAAATGTTTAGAGAAATACTTTGTACTGATTGTTTTCTTATGTTTTCTGACAGTTCAAATTTTATAATATGAACACTTGAAAAACTAAAGATGATCCTTTTTACATTTGGAATTATTTTTGTCCACACTGTAAGAAAAATTTTGCAGACTTTCAAAGGTATTGCTATAGAGAATATTTTAAATTAGACCACAGTAAGCTTCACGTGACTAAGCTGAAAAATATTTGCAAGTAGAAAATTTATTTTTGAATGTAATTTTCTTACCTGTTTTGTGAAATAAATTTTATTTACTTTTTTAGCTGCAAACTAAACCTGGAACTACAAAAGCAATCTAATTTTTCCTGCCTCTGAAAAATTATCAGTAGTAATGATTAGTTGGGTTTTATTTCTGTACTCACAACCTCCTGTTCTGTTACAGTTATCCTGCCTGCTATCATCATTTACTAGTCATTAATAAGAAAGCAAGTTAAGAATGGACTTTGAAATTTCCAAGGTTGTTTGTTTAAGCAGTACTGTCAAGATTCAATAACTAATTTGAGCTGTATAAGTAATCTGAGGAAGAACTGCAGTGGAAAAATTCTGAATAAATTGAATCCATTTCCTGGCAGTTAGTAATTTATTTTTACTGAAAATTGAGTTCAAATAGATCTACAAATATATAATCTTATCAGGTAAATTGCTAAGCGACTCCATGTCTCAGATAAAGACGATAGCATTTACAAGTAAAAAATAATAAGACTGTTGAAGATAATTGGAGGACTTTTTTAAATCAGAAAGAAATACCAAATTGCAGAGTGTTCAAAAAGACTTGACAGGAGAAAGAAAGTACAGCTATGGCTATTTCTATGAAAGATACTCAATTTTCAAATGTTTATGACGCCCTCAAGTCCTTCTCAGCAGTGCTGCTGTCAGTGATTTCTTCTTACAGTCTGTGCTTATGTCTGGGATTGCCCCAGTCCAGATGCAGCACCCTGCACTTGGACTTAAACTTCATGAGGTTCTCATAGACCCCCTTCTCAGGTTTGTCCAGGCCCCTCTGGGTGACATCCCTTCCTTCTGTTGTGTCAACTGCACTGCTCAGCTTGTGCCACCTGAAATCTTGCTGAGGGTCTACTCCATCTCACTCTGTCATGGATGAAGATTCTGAAGAGCACCAGTCCCAAGAGAGAGCCCTGAGGACACCACACATTACTGGCCCCCAGCTGGACACAGAGCCACTGACTGTGACTTTTACAGGTCAGCTCAGGGGGTCAATGGCAGAGATCTATGAAATGAATGATACTTCCACCAATGACCAAAATTATTCTATGAACTCCAGTGAGAGTTATTGTGAGTAACTAAGGTTTATCTTAATAAGTATATGTGTTTGGTATAAAGATTAAGGTTCTGATGTGGAACAGCAGTTTATTCCAAGAGTAACTGTACTAAATCAATAGGAATTAGACACCTGTTTTCAACATAAGAAACTGACCTTTGCAATCCATCATCTACCACATTTTTTGTTTCTCCACTGCACTGTCTGAGGCCTGGGTAAGCACTACATACATCATATCAGATTCTCACTATGGAAATTAACCACCTGATTATGTATGTACTCTCAAGAATAAAATTAGTCCAATTGTTTCAAAAAATTAATAATTGCATTTTTGTTATATCAAATATTTCCCAGTGCTTGTCAACATTTTTTTTGAACCTATTTGATTCCCCCATTCCAGTTCTGGAACTTAATTTAATTTTTTTTTGTCTGCACTTTCCCTGAAACTCTGGCTTGTTTTATTGTTTCTTTTGGCTCTGTTGATTCTATTTTGAAAAAAATAATACATCAGACTTACTGGGTATGCCTCTGAGTTAGGGAAGACACAAGTTGTGTACTGCCTAGGGCCTGTCAGCTAACAAAAAATAAATAAAAAAGTCTCAAATGATAAGTGAGATAAGTGTGAAGGTATTGCAACATTTTAAAGTTTGTAGTAGATATTTTTGATGCTGATAGCAACTGTCATTTGAGTTTGGGAGTGTGATAAAAAAGTTCTTATATTTTCTTTCTCTGCCAGAGCAAGTAAAGAAGGAAAATGGTCTTTCCTTGAGCATATTCAAACTCAATGTTTGACGTGCATATGTGTTTACATACAAATGAGTCAGGGGCCACCTTTGGATCCTTGGGTCAGAAATGTTTGGTTCAGTTACTTGGGGAGGCTGTGCCTTTGTCTGGCAGGGCCCTGAGTGTGGCTCCTCCAGACAGGGGCAGTTCACTAGCTGTGCCACAGTCACCTCAGCCCACAGCAGCCACTGCTGTCCGTCCTGTCTGTTCTGCTGGTGGAGCTGGCATTTCTCTTCTGATCTATTCTGATCTATGCTATCTTTAATTTCCTTAAGAAAAACAGTATTGTAGTTCATGAGGTTTTTCTTATAAAGTACTGAATGCTTAAAAGTGTAATTTATTAATTACTCTGTTATTAAATTGATTATAAAATTTAAATAATGGATTATAACATAAAAATCATTTGTTTCTTCTAAATTATGTGGAAAATGAAGTTATGTGAAAAGAAATCTACCATCTGTGTTTTGCATTGTAGCGCTAATACTTACATCCATATAAAATATTGATATTAAAACCAAGAATAATTATTTTTCCATTATTTTTGCTACTGCTATTATTATAATAAGTTTTCCAGGTCTTGAAACTGAGATGACAAAGTTAAACCACTTCTGTGTGGTGAGACTACAAGATGTAGAACAACATCTGTTTTGAGGGTATCTAATTTCTTTGAATTCAGAACAATAAAATATTACAAAACTATTTGAGGATATTACTCTAGTGTAATCATTCGAAAAAATAAGCAACTTAAGGAATTGATGGATTCATCCCAAAATACCTTCTTTGTTAATATATTATTCCAGGTTTTTTTATGCTGAAATAAGTCATTGCAGTAGTTGTTTTGTTCTATCCTTGGTTTGCTTAAGTTACGCTAAAACAAAATGTAAAAAGAACTTGTAATTCATAATATAAATTATCTTCTACAATTTATATCACAGATCTTATAGACAAATATATGTGAACAATTTCAATAATGAGAAGTATCTACAGGGAAGAAAAAGTTATAGCTGTAGAATAATTACTTTCTACATCCTTATATCCTCCTTATTCTGTATCCAAAAAGCAGTTTATTCCAAAAACACGTTATTGAGTTTACATCAGGGATTTTCTTTTGTTCTTGTGCAAACTCACATGATTGACACTTGCTCATATTTCTAAAGTTTCAAAAGATTTTTGAAACAATTTTTTTCCCCTAAATCATCATCATCAGGAATAAACAATGAACTTTTTTACCACATTCCTCTCAGTGCATCTGTTCTGTTTCAAGTTTAAACAGTGACCCCACTCCTTTTTGCTCTTCCTAAAAAGAAAAACAAATTCTTTTCATTCAGTGAGCATTGCTGCAATGGCCAAATTGTAGATATTTACCTTATCTGGTAAAGCAAAGAGATCTGCAAAAAGCTCTGCAGTGCTTGCATTCATTGAACCTTTCTTCATGCCAGACAGAATGGAAGAGGTTGAGCTGGTGTGGTAGCAGTGACTCATCCTACTTCTCCCAAGAGTAAACTGTCCAGCATTGGGACTCTAGTCTCCTTTCTCCTCTTTGGATAATTGATTTGACAGAAGGAGAGGAGCACCTGCTGGTGGGAAGCTGCCATCCCTGCAGGTGCAGACCTTGGCCTACTCGGCATAAAATGATTCTGTTTCAGCCTGATTTTGAGAACGTTTTTGGAAGAGCCCCATATATGAAAATTGGGAAGAATGTGACGCAAAGAGTAAAATATAAGCTTTTCTGGTTTTTTTTTTTTTTTTTCTGTCTCATATTAATTTAGTAGTTAAATAGCAACAATTTATGTTTAATATTTTATTTAGAGAAAATTAGGGTTCCATGCATGTGTTCAGGTTTGCAATAATTACTGTAATTGAAGCAAAAGACCTTCATCTAAGTTCTGCAAAAAGAGTTTTTAATAAAAATCCTTATGACCTCAGGCCATGATCATGGATAGGGAAGCCAGCTGATCATAGTGGCTGCACATAAAGAGAGTAATGATTTGGATAATTTTATCATTTATTATTTAGATTTCATAACTATTTTGTAAATGGCCATGAACACTAAAATAGGGCTTGAACTAGTCTTCCTAAGCACTGAAATTTCTAACTGAATTAATACTGATAGTCATCTGCTGGCCACCTGAAAACTGAGGAAATTAAACATTTGCAGGCTTGCAGGACTACCTAAATAACTGATGCCTGCAAATGACCTTCAAAAGCTTCTTTGGGCTTTAGAGAGTACCACCATTTCTCTGTGGAGTTTGTGACTCTATCTGAAGTGATGATCATGGAAGGCATGCACCTTTCAGGTCTGCTTGTTGCTGAGGTGATCAACACCATCCTCTAAGCCCTCTGGTCTTCCACAGTCTATAACTATGGTATTCCCTCTAGGCAGTAGAAACTACCATACAAAGACATTAATTGGGGATTATATTACTCTTTGATATTTAATTACTTCCCAACCACTGTTACTTCTGCTCAAAATCAAGAAAAATCCCACCAGCTAAGGAACACAAAAAGCACAGGATGCTCCTCTGAAGAAACCTGTACATCTTTTTCTTTGTGGGGAATATGGACAAGTAAGGAGTCTGCACATTATTCCTAATGATGTTCATCATTGAAGAGCGGAAACTGCTTGGTGCATTAATTAGTGTACACAGGCTTAAATCTTTTTCTTTCCCAGAGCTCTCCCAACCACATAAGCTATGTTCCTGCACCATGCTGGAGGCACATTCTAATATGAAGTACTTTGGGATTTTTTTATTTTTTTAAACAGCTTTCCAGTGTCTGGTGGTTCGTGCTTCTAAGTATTTGCCTGAGTAAACCAAAATACTTATACACAATGTCAGCCCTGATCTTACAGGGGGGAGGTCTCAAAGGTTTTGCACAGCTTCACCTAGAACACACACCAATGGCAAATGCTGGCTGTTGGTTGGCTCTTGTCTTCCAAGCATTTGCCTGTCATTTTTTTTTTCCTTGCCATTTTGTTTGAAATCTATGTCACATCCCTTGCTATTTCACCTTTTGCTTCCTAAAAATCTACAAAGCTTGTCAGTAAAGGACAGATTTTACATAGATATTTACCAGATCCAAGGTTTACTTCACTCATAGATCCTCAGACCACCAGATTTAACTTTGGAGGTTCTTGTAGTGACTAGAGTAAACTATATGGGCTTCAGACACAAAATTTAACGTTATGGAAGATGCAGGTTATGCCTTTTGGAAAACAATTTGAAATGAGGGGAAATCCAGCACAGATTTTTTTCCTCCTTTCTTTCACAGATGAATACTCACCCTACTTCGGTTTTTTTTTTTCTGAGGAAAATATTCAGTTTGCCTTTGAGCAACACAGGAATTAAATAATATGGTGAAAAGCTAGACTTGAGGACACTGATCCAAAGTATGAGTAGTTAATAATTTTCCATAATATTTTTTGTGTATGAATAACTGAGGATCTGTCTCCTTCTGCTTGACTTTAGAGAAAATGAGCAGGTCCTTCTTTCCTTCAATCGAAGGATTCCGTAGAGTCATAACAAAGATTGTCAGCATGTGCTCAAAACAGCTGATTCTGGAGAAACAAGGTAATTCAAGTATAATTCAGGTACAACCCAAGACAACTGAGCTCAGCTGATTGGCTAATGATATTTATAACAAAAAAGGCAACAATCCAGACAATTATTTTCACTATCTGTAAAAAAATGTTTTCAACAAAGGCAGCTGATGCTGAAAATGGAATACATCCATGTAGATATTTAAAAGTGCAGTACAGTAAAATGTGTGCATATTTCCAAAGCACATGTCTTTATCATAACTGTGTGAAAGACAAGCTGTACAGCCTTCATCATCTCATGGTTTGTACTTACTGAAGCTGAAAATACATTGACTGTCACTAATCATGACAGTTTTTAATAGGCTTCATTTCAGGTAGGCCAGTGAAGAGTATGATTAGATAGCTTTGATCTACAGAAGCTTGGTTTTATTAATGTTCTGGGCACATTTCTCACTCCCACCCCAGCCTCCCCTGCCACTTATTTCCCTGTTTTTTCAGGTTGTTGGTGATATGTGTAGATTCTGCTATATTTATAAGCAAAAAATTATTTATGTTTTGGACTCTGTATTTTAATTTATGGAGAAAATCTCAGATCAACACCTACAATTCCCAGCTTTGAAGAAATAAGTGTAAATAAATATTAAAACTGGAATGAGACCAAATTCAGTTTTAGACTGCCAAAGAAATATTAGAAGGTAATAATATTTGGTCAATTAAAACTGTAAATCTACTTTACAGTAAGCTACATTAGCATGTAAGATTTAGATGCCTTTTGCATTTTACATTTTGATACAGTATTACAGTATTCAATTTCAGTACCACACATTATTAAATATTGGGTTTCCTCAGTGCAAAAAAAGTCTTTTCCATAAAACACAATAAATATAAGAACCCAGAAGTCATTACAGCAAGATAAGCAAAACTATTATACTTTACAGTGAACACACGTGGTAAAAGGAAATCACTCTAATCTTCAGAGCTATGGTCTTGATCCTCTTGAATGACAAACTCTCTTCTCACTTGAAGATGAACTCCAGGTGATTCAAAAGTACTTGTCCAAAACCAGTAGACACTTATTTTGTCAGAAGGTTTGTGACAACAGTGTAAAAAAAAGCCACCCAATGTTGAATTTGAAGACTGATGCATTGATAAATCAAGGCACGGTAGTTTCACCTTTAGAAAGAATACCCCACTCAATTCATTAAACTTTGATTCAAATAATGAAAACCTCTCCAAAGTTTATTGTAAGAAATGATAGTATTGCCTCTGTGGCAGTTTTGGCTGGGATTGAAATAATCATCTTCAAAATTTCTGATATGGAGCTGTATTTTGGATTTGTACTGAAAACAGTGTAGATAACTCAGGGATGTTTTAGCCATTGCTGAACTGTGCTTGCACAGATTCAAGGACTTACTGCTTCTCACCCCATCCCACTGGAGAGTAGATAAAGGTGCACAAGAGTCTGGGAGGGAGCCGACCTCAGCTGACCAAAGGGACCATATGACATTGTATTCATATATAAAACTGGGAAAAGAAGTAAAAAGCTGGGGATGTTCAGAGTGATAGCATTTGTCTTCCCAACTCGCCATTTTGCATGACAGAACCCTACTCTTCTGGAGATGGCTGAACACCTGCCTGCCCATGGGAAGTGGTGAATGAATTCCTTGTTCTGCTTTGCTTGTGTACATGGCTTTTTCTTTACCTATTAAATTTTCCTAATCTCAGGCCATTAATTCTCTCACTTTTAACCTTCCAATTCGTTCTCTGTTCTCAGAGTGGGTGGAGTGAGCAAGTGACTGCCTGGGCTTTAGGATTGGTCTGTGAAAACTAGTTGCAGCTTGGTTACTGGTTGGGTGAAACCATGGCAGCTCCTTAGGGTGCAATATAGATTTTCATGCAAAATAAAACCAATTCTGATTCACAGAATCACAGAATTAACTAGGTTGGAAAAGACCTTTTAGATTACCAAGTCCAGCCTATGACCTAAACTAACATGTCCTCATCAACTAACCCCTGGTGCTGAGTGCCACACACAGCTTTTTTTTAAACACATCCAGGGACAAAGATTCCACCACTACCCTGGGCAGATGATTCCAGTGCCCCATCACTCTTTCAGTGAAGAACGTTTTTCCTTACATCTAACTGAAACTTCCCTTGGTTCAGCTTAAGAATGTAACTGCTTTACAATAACTGTGAAAACCGTATATGACATAGGGCCAAGTTTACCCTGTAGCAAGGACTACAGATTTAACTCTGTACTCAGTTTCATCAAAATAAATGAGGAAAAATACAATTCAAGCTACATTAATTTCTCTAGTCAGCCTGAACAGTACATTCTGGATCAGAGGCTTCAGTTTTAGAAATCATAAGAGATTATAAAGAGCACAGGAAGTGAATGGCCGATTGAGAAACATTACCTCTTAAATGAAAAATACCCACTAAGTCAAATATTTTTAGAGAGGAAGGCAGATGCTAAATGTGGTGTTTTTTTTTTTTTCTGTGAGGAACAATGGAGGGATTTTCAAGGAGCCTTACTAATTTACTGCTTCCATAAATATTCAGTACATTATAGCTGCTAGTAACATATTGGTGGTGTTAAACTTAACATTTGCTCAATTCTTTTATCTTCAATCCTTTAGCTTTCTCACTTCTCATTAAATAGTATTTGAATACCTCTCTTAGCATTTTCTTTGGCAAATAGCATGGCCCAATGTAGAGCTGTCTTGGCATTCTAATCAATGAGACACAGTGTATTTTACCAGCATGAAGAAAACCTACTTTAATTGAGAATTATTGTTAGCCTCTTCATCCTTACTGTTGAACTATACAGGCCCTTATCACATTAGTATTGCATGGCCTAAAAGAAGGGTAATTGCATCATCAGTCTCTCTTGGTTTCTGTCACAGCCCTTTTAACATGCTCATCCTTTCCACTGCTTCATGATTTCATTTAATATTCACCTGGGTTAGAATCATATCAGCAGCAAGAACTTTCTGAATTAACAGTTGCTGTATGCTCTACTCTAGATTTCTTTCTCATGAATTAAGGGGAAATAGACTTTTTTTTTTTTTTAATAAAGAGTGTCCTTTTGAATTTTTATGTCCCAATAGATGGATGCTGAATTTTTATTTTGGAGTTTGCACTTGAAACACCAACAAGTAACCTATGTCTGTCTTTAATAAAATTACAGAGTGTGACCTTCTAGATAGTATAGTCCGTTAGGTACCTACTGCACTTTCATTCCTTTCAGATAGTTAAAGCTGTTTAAAGGTCCCAACATTGTGGCAATTGCATTTATGCATGTTATATTTTTTTCTATTAAATTTTTTTGAGACAACAGTAATACAGTTGCTGAAAATAAGAAAAGCTGAATCTTGCTTTCAAATTTACATTGGCGATATGGGATCCTTGCATTTCATATTTTCAAGGGACACAGTAGAGGGAAGTGAAGGGAAGCTTATTATTAATAGATGCAAACCTTCACTCTTTAATTATATATTTTCAGGTATCTATTTTTGTCATAATAATAAAAAATAGAAACATAAATAAAAGTGACAAAAATAATTATAAAAATTTCTTTTGACAGCTGATAGAGATAGCCAGGGATTTGCCTTTTTTATCTCAAATTTCTTTGATTTCCTAATGGTGTGTATACACCTATATACAGACATAGATATTACATAAAATACAAAAGTTCTCTCTGTAGATACAAAGCCTTACACCGACACAGGCTCCTTGATAATTATAGGCAAGGAAATGAACATCTGGATGTTAATAATACAAATAATACTTTCATTCAAGTCCTCTCAAAGGTCAAGATTCTGTCACTGATATTCATAAGAATTGTTTGAGAAGTCTTATTTTAATAATTGAACTACATACAGAGTTGAATACTGTCTGCAAGCAAGGAAAAAATAAAAGATCTAGCTAAAAGACACTTAAAATGTTTTGTGGTGGATACTCTCATTTCAAGCCATTTTTGTGAACTTGGTACTCAGGTGAGGAGAAACAGATTCCTAAAAGGCCTGAACAATGCCCAAGGAAACAGTTCAGATTCCTACTTTTTCTGCAATGTTTCATATTTCTTTGGCTACTGTGATGCTGTTCTTCCATGTTATATCTAGTAGTTGCAGCCTTATTTCTTCAGAGAGTGATGGAGGGAGCAGGATGGAATTAGGAACCAGACACAGCCTGCTGCATGAGTCTTATGGGAACATGCTACTTCAGGGAAGAATTTGGAAAGACCTAATGCTTCTGTAGCCAGCCTGACTTTTCTTCTTTAGCTTCAGAATTTGTCTCTTGGGAAAAAGAGCGAATACATAAAAGGAAGAAGTCAGACAGTACCCTAGGGAGTCATGTCACCAAGGAGAAAGCCAAGGAAAGCATAAATATATGGGGAGTTGAGTCTGCTGGTAACTGATATCAATTACTTTCAAATCCATTTACTGATAACCTGAATATCTTTAAAGAGGAATGTACACGGCAGTAGGGAAGAAAGATATATAGAACTGAGCATTATACTCACGTTCACAAAGTAGTAATTTTTATTTTCAGAGAATGACTGTAAAGTATCCAATTTAATAACATTGCAGCTACTTTATGTTCACCTGAACATGTCTAAGAATATAAAACATTCAGAATTTTTAAAATGCATTTTCATTGATTTTCTCAGCCATGTCTTTAACTTTACACTATTTCACTTGGATATATGGCTTGGCTTCCAGCCTTATTGTTTATTAAATGTGTAATTTTTAAATGTCTTGAAGACTACACAGAAAAGATATCTCCTCAAAACCAAATTCAGATTATGTTCTGAACATGTCAAATTGTTGGTTGAACTCAAATATTTTAGTTTAGTAAGTCAAATCAACGTATATGTCACAAAACTTCCTTCCAGCTGTTCTACCAAGAATCATGGTAAAATTATGAATTCTGTATCAAAGAGTAATGAAAGTAAATAATGCAAGAAACTGTATTAACTATAAGCTCATATAAACACTTCAAAATTCATGATCAATTTAACAAGGTAAAATAATTGGATATGACCCAGAAATCTGCACTTGTGGGCCAGAAGGCTAGTAGTATCCCAGGCTATACATAAAGAAGTGTGACCAGCAGATTGAGGGAGTCCACTTTCCCTTTTTCTTGCTCTTGTGAGACTCCAGCTGGACTACCATGTCCAGCTCTGCAGTCCTCATTACAGGAAAGGCATGGTCCTCTTACAGTAGATAGAGAGAACAGCTGCAGAATTTATCAGAAGGCTGTAGCACCTATCCTATGAAGATAGGCCGAAGGAACTGGTGTTGTCCATCCTGAAGAAGAGAAGGCTCTGGGAAAAGCTTGTTGGTTACAAGAAGGATGGAGAGACACTTTTTACAAAGTCCTGTAGTGATATGAAAAGGGTTAATGGCTTTAAAATAAAAGAGGAGAGATTTAGATTGTATGTAAGAAATCATCTACTGTGAAGGGGATGAGACGTTGCCTAGAGAAGTTGTGTAAGTGTTCAAATCCTTGTAAGTATTCAAAATCAGATTGGATGGGGCTCTGAGCAATCTGGTATAGTGGAAAGTGTCCCTACTCAAGGCAGAGGAGCTGGAGCTAGATGATTTTTAGAGGTCTAATCTAATCTAAACTCTTCTATGTTTCTATGATTACAGAATTATTATCTTTGGATTCCATGCTAGACAAGATAGATTTCTACCTTTATAGATCTTTAACTATATTTCTTTGTCATTTTGTGAGGACAACAGAAATTAATGGAAGAGTTTTAAAAGAATAAATTCAAATAAAGAGAAAAAAACCCCTGATGAACACCTGTTATTTCATAATGATTTAAGCTCCAGGTGTCCATGTGGTGGTGGGAAGCTCTGTCTTTTGGATACACTACAAGACAAAAGATCAAATAGTACATGATCAACAAATATCACTGGGTCAGTCAGAAATGTTTTGAGATTTATGTTGTTTTATTAATTTTTTGCTTGACAGTACCCTAGCAAATTTATCAATATACCATAGCTTCTTGGAATAAATACAGGCAGATTAATTAACAAAATCACAGAATTGTTGGGATTGGGACCTCTGGAGATCATGTAGTCCAACTCCCCTGCTAAAGCAAGTTCACCTTGAGAAGGTTGCAAAGGATTTCAGCCAGGCAGGTTTTGAATATCTCCAGAGAAGCAGACTCCACAGTCTTTCTAGGCAGCCTGTTCAATGCTCTGTTATGCCCAATATAAAGAAGTTTTTTGTCATGTTCAGGTGGAACATCCTGTGTTTCAGTTTTTGTCCCTTGCCCACTGTCCTGTTGCTGGGCACCACTGGAAAGAGTCTAGCCCCATGCTCTTGACACCCACCCTTAGGATATTTCTATGTGTTCCTTATTTCAAGAAACAGAGAAACATGAAAAACATATTTGAGGCAATATTAAAAAGAAAGAAATTACTAATGCTGTCCATTTTGAGTTTTATATTATTTTTCCTGTCCATTCTGACCATTACATATTTGAAATATAATTTAAATTACTATCAATTAATTTTACATGCCAAGAGAGTAATAGGAAACTACTTTGCTTCGTAAAGGAAAATAAATCAAATAAACCAAATAAATCAAATAAACAGCAGAAGTAAGTTCTCTTTTCATTATACCTTTCTACAGCAGAATTGCACTGAATAAATCATGGATGCATTGCTGATGTGAAATTCATTCCTTACTACCTATTATTTTGTACAGTCTCTAATTCCCTTAAGTTATTATAAATAATTTCTCACCAATAACCTGTCTGTGGTTGTAGAAAACTGCAAATGTAATGCCATTTTTTTCTTTTCCCCTTGAATAAACATCTGCCAACACTATATTAGGAATTGTTGGTTCTGTCATCAAAGGAATATTCCACTAGCAAACTTAAAAATCACTCAATTTAATAATAATCAAAAAAATCACAGTTTTTTGACAAGCCTAAAATAATTTCTTTACCAACATCATTGTAATTTTAAGTGGCATGTCCAAAAGTTAAAAAATATTCCAAACATTGTAGGCTTTGAGTTTACTAGGACGTTTGGTATTATTAATTTAAGCTATGTGTGTTGCATCATCTGTTTAGACCATGAGGATTTGAAACTAAACTTGCATGGGGAGGGGAACCTCAATCCATCTCACTACCAACAGTTTAATGCCAATGCCAGCAAGAGAGTCCAGAGCCTGGAAAGGGATAGCAGGCCGACAGGGGACCACCTGAAGAGCAGCACAAAGTGGTGCTTGCCTCTCCAGCCAGGAAGTTGGCTTCACTGGGGAAGCAACTTAGATGTCTTTATGCAAACACAGGTAGAAGAGGGATGTCATTTTCCTGGGCTTGTGCAAAGCATTTGACACTGTCTTGCATGACATCCTTGTCTCTAAACTGGAGAGACATGGGTTTGAAGGACGGACTTGTTGGATAAGGAATTGGCTGGATGGTCACACATAAAGAGTTGTGGTCAGCTATGTGATATCCAAGCAGAGAGCAGTGATGAGGCAACATTACTGGAAACAGCACTGTTCAACACTTTTTTCAGTAACATGGGCAGTGGGATTGAATGCAGACTTAGCTGGTTTGCTGACAACACCAAGCTGTGTGGTGTTGTAGGCATGCTAGAAAGCAAGGGGTGTCATTTAGAGGTGCCTCGACAGACTTGAGATCTGGGCCTGTGTGAATGTCCTGATGATCAGCAGGGTCAAGTGCAAGGTCCTGCATCTGGTTTGAAGCAATCCCAATCAAAAATACAGGCTGGTTGTAGAATGGATTGAAACGAACCCTGAGGAGAACAACTTGGGTGTGTTGGTTTGAAAGTGAGCGAGAGGGAGAAACTAACCCTCACAAAAATTCCTTGCAAGAGACTTCAAGTTGGAGTTACAATTTAATAGAAAGATTAGAAAGTCTTTCTATTAGATAGAGAAAAACTAGCTTAAAACCAAAAAGCCAGAGTACAACCTGGCCTCTGTTGGTCATGGTGATGGTCCTGGTCTGACTAGGCAGTGGTTGCAGTGCGGTCAAAGTGACAGCTGCATTCAAAAGCTATGGAAGGTCTGGTCTTCTTCTGGATGTCCAGTGGTGGTGGTGGTGGTGATCCCAACCACAAAATATCCAGAGTATATACAGGCAGGAATGTTCAGTGCTTCCCCTAGGGCGGGGAGTTTCAAAGTGGGATGATGCAGTCCTATGAGCCATAGGATATTTTTTTGGGGTCCTTGATGATCATTGCAGCCAGCTATCCTGCTAGTACCTATTCAGCTCATTATGGCCCATTAGCAGAGATGAGCTCCTCAGGATGGCTGGGACTGTTCTGCTGCTTCCCTGGAGAGAATCATCAGGGCTGAGTCATTGGTGGGAAGAAAAGTAAACATTACCCTGCCTCACAGGATTACCTCTTTTTCCTTATCTCAGGTAACACTCAGTCTGCCTGAGGGCTGTGATGTGCACTGGGCAGCTGTTGCAAATGACCCACCACTAATAGTTCCTCAAGAATAATGCAGATGGTTGTAGGATACACAGTTTGGTTACACACAAATTGGAACTCTTCCTCCTGTGACCACAACGGTTGGTTGACAAGAAACTCAGCGCTTCTGGTTATGTGCTTTTTCAGCCCAGAAAGCCTGCTCTACCCTGGGCAGCATCCAAAGATTCATGACCAGAAGTTTAAGGGAGGTGATTCTGCTCTACTGCTCCGTTGTCAAGAGATCCCACATGGAGTACTGTGTTCGGTCCTGTGACTCCCAGCATAAGAAACACATGGACACATTGGAGCGAGTCCTGAGGCAGGGTACAAAGATGATCAGGGGGCTGGAGCGCCTCTCCTGCGAAGACAGACTGAGGGAGTTGGAATTGTTCAGCCTGGAGAAGACATTGGGGAGCTTATAGAAGCCTTCTGATACCTAGCAGGGACCTGTAAGAGAGCTGGAGAGGGACTGTCTTCAATGGCATGTACTGATAGGACAGGGGGTTATGACTTTAAACTCAGGGACGTTTAGATTAGATATCGGAAATAAATTCCTTAGTGTGATGGATAAGACACAGAAGCAGGTTGCCCAGAGATGTTGTGGTTGCCCCATTCCTGGAAGTGTTTAAGAAAAGGCTGGATGGGTTTCGAATCAGCCTGGTCTATGATTTTGAAAAGTGTAGTTTCCCAGAGGCTATAAAATCCTGCCACACTTTTACAAGACATAGGACCCCATTTATCAATTTTTATGCAAGAAAAATCTTATTTAGTACAATTTTTCAGTAAATACTGGAAGATATAAAGCATTATTAAAAACCCCATGGAGAATGTAAGCATTTTAACAGAAACCTGTTGATTTGCCAAGGGCACAGAACTGCCAGCAGAAGTCTGCACCTTTAAAAAAATCTCTTGGATACAGACATTTAAATATCAGAAAAACAGCTTTAAAATCTGAGGATCCGATCTCTTCAGTCAAGTAATAAATGCATGTCAGTACATGAGGTACAGATAAGCAGGTCTAGATGAAACACATTTAGCTGAAATTGTCATGTGAGCAGGATTAAAAAAATTAAATCCCAAAGTAATTTTGGTCAGCAGAAAGTACAACCAGGAAAAAAGCCAAATTTCAAAGCATTACATCCAAGCTAAGAATTCTGATAGAACAATCCCAATGATTGGATTGGGAGTAACAAAACACACATTTTAGAAGTTCACAGTTAATGTATACTACTGAGGGAAGTCTGTGTCAATCACAGTGGAACAGCACCAACATGAAACTGAAATTTGACATTGTGACTCTGAATTAAGATGATGAAACAGCAACAAAAGTACTTTCCTTGCTGTACTACATATGTTCTGTCAGATTTATATTTACTTTTTTCTTTAAAAACTGAGGCCCTGTCATTGAAAAGGTACCTTGCAAACATAGAAAAAAAGCAAAAGCAGGTATCAGTCATCTTCTGTTGCTCACACAAATGGGAAGAACTGTTCTGATGTACTGCTGAGTATGTTGTTTTAAATTTATATTTGATATTTCTGGGTTTACTACTTCTCATTTAGAACTATACTTGAATTTGATTCTATGATGCAAAGATAAAAATATTTTTATCCTTAATAATGATATCTTCACTTAACACATATTTACTCTTTTTTCAATAGTCTACCAATAAAAACCCCAATTAACTTATTTTAATAGATGTATAGGATACATTTTTGTATTGTAGAATTTCAAAGTTTATACAATCTCATTTATCCTAATTCCATTTGCAAGACATAGCAGATTAACTAACTTCAGCTTACTTCTGGAAGAACTTAGGTTGCATAAGTGCCAACTGCACTGCTCAGTTTTGTCATCTGCAAATTTGTTGAGGAGGTACTCAATCATGCTGTCTATATCATTGATAAATATATCAAAAAGCACCATTCCCAAGTGGAGCCCTGATGGGTACCACTCATCAGTGGCCTCCATCTGGACATAGAACCAGAGAGACCAGAGCTCTCTGGCTGTGTCCCTCCAAACAATTCCTTATCCACTGAATGGTCCACCCTTCAAATCCATGTCTTCCCAATTTGGAGATAAGGATGTCATATGGGAACATGTCAAAGATCTTACAGAAATCCACAAAGATAACACTGACTGATCTTCCCTCATTCCCTCATCAACCATTGCAGTCATAGCATCATAGCAGGCAACCAAATTAGTGAAAAATGATTTGCCCTTGGTAAAATTGTGCTGAATGTCTCAAATCACCTCTTTGTCTTGCATGTTCCTGAACTCTGCTTACATAAGGATCTATGATCTTCCCAGGCACAAAGATGAGGCTCACCACCCTATAGATCCCAAGACCTTCCTTTTTCCACTTTTTAAAATAGGAGTGGTATTTCTTGCTTTCCTGTATGTGTTGGTGGCGATTTGGTTCCTTCAGTTCTCAAACCTCCTCAATTACAATGGGAGGGACTTTGCTCTCCCAACCCCTACCTAGAAGTTCAGGGACTTCAGAAACAGGGGAAGCCTGACTGCCAGGGAAGACTGAAGGCAAGAACTTGTTAAATGTCTCAGTGCTCTTCATGTGTTTTCACCAGTTCTCCTTTATTTCACCAGTTCTCCCTTATTTCTACACTCTCTTTGGCCTTTATTTTCTGACTTAGTGAATCCCTTCCCATGACCCATGGTCATGGACCTAAGTCTGCCAGAGTTCAAGAAGGATTTGAACTATGCTCCCAGGCACATGGTGTGATTCTTGGGGCTGTCCTGTGCAGGGCCTGGAGCTGGACATGATGATCCTTGTGGGTCCCTTCCAACTCAGGAAATTGTGACTCCTTTTGTTATTTCTCACACCCCTTGTCAAGTCCCATTCCATCTGTACTGTACCTTTCCTGATCACAACCCTACACATCCACTGTACTCTTCCCAGGCCATATGTCCCTGCTGCCACTGGATGTGCATTTCCCTCTTACTCATCCTTTTGAGGAGCAGGTCCTTGCTTATCCATGCCAGTTTTCAGGCTGTACTGCTTCATCTCCTACAGACCAGGATGGAGAGTTCTTGAGAGTTCTTCTCTCATCCATTAATTCTTTAAACAGCTGGAATTTCATGCTTCTAAAGTTCAGGGCCCTGACTTAGTTTTTTGCCAGACACATGTTCCTAAAGATCACAAACACAAACAGGCCATGGTTGCAACAGCTCATCCTGCTTCCAATCTTAACTCCTTTCATGAGTCCATTTGCTTTGGTGGGCACCAACAGATGTACACATATAAATTTGTGCATGTGTAACATGAAAAGTACATATCAAAAGTCCATTTTAACACAAAAAAAATTATGTGAGATGGATCTATTTTCAATGTATGACCTAGCCTAGTAAAATTCAATCACAATACCATTCTAGTCAGAGATAAGCATATTCTTGTTTTTCATTCTCTTGCCTTTCATATTTTCTAAAATCCTAATATTATTACCTCCAGTACTGATATGATGTGAGAGGGAAAACTACAGAAAAACAGCAATATTATTTCTGATTTCAGTAATATTTTATATATATTATATATAAAATATATAATATATTTTTTTTTCAACATTAAATATTAAAAGTGTTTCTAACTCTAAAACCAATTAATAATGTAACCATATAATTTCTCTTTTTTGTTTGAAAGCAAAAAAAATAGACTAATTTCAGAGAAGTTTGAAAGTATTGTAAAAAGCAGAGTGACTTAGTGGGAGTATTATGAGTAATACCAGGAATTGTTCTAGCTTTGTGCTTACAGTATGAAAATATTTACAGGTACAAAAATATTATAGTTTTATTTAGTTTTTTGATTTTTTTTTCGCTTCTTTCTAGTTGAATGTTAATTTTCTGATCTCTTTAAAGTGGTCCAGGAGTTACAAGATACTATCAGCTGATAAAGAATGTAAGTCTATTACTCTATGTATATCTATGTCTGCTAGCAACAAGATGACAAATGAACAGGAATTTAGTCTCTGGAAGTTCAATAAGCTGGTATTGTCCTGACATTACAAACTGTTTACCACAAAAATCCTCTACATCTATCACCCAGACCCAGCCTTTGCCTGATTCTAATTCTACCGATGTTGAAATCTGAAGCCCTTTGTGAGTCATTTATCACACTTATTAAAATGTTCCATTGTGGATTAGAATAGCAATTCACTATTACTTCAGAATGCTGCCCAAGGGCTATTCTTTGCAGGAAATTCTGATGCTTTATTGAAACAGTGGTTTGGTATTAATAAATGATTCTTTGCAAAGGCACTACGCTTTCAATTGTGAAAAATGATGCTGGCATTTCAAAGCTGCCATCACTGCCCAGTATTATGTAAATCCCCTTACTTATTACTGCATTTAAATCTGGCCTAAATACTTCACAGTTAATATTTTAACAAGTATATGTCAATGGGATTATATAGAAAACTGTAAGTAAGGAATGGCTTTCTGCTTACTGAACTATAAAGAGGAATTCAGTCCTTTGGAACATAAGATAAGTGATACAAACTTAAATAGTATCCAAGGGGATATCCTTTCCCTATTAAAATGGCATAATTAGAAAAAAAATCATTATTATTTTCCTAAAAAGTTTTATCTTGTTTTTTCCAAATCCAAAACCTCTGTGGGAGCAAAATAAGCCTATGAAAAAGATTCTGAATCATGTGAATTGATTAACTCTTTAAGTGATAAATTTATTCTACAAATACATTATGGTAACAGTAGATCTAAGGTTGACAAAAGATTGCTATTTAGACATTTTTTAATCTAAAATGTGGTGTACAGCCTGATCTTTATTCATGTACAAAATGTGTGTTCATTCAGAATGATGAATTTATTCATTGTTATTTCATATACTTAACTGAATGACACCTGTTCTTTTTGCAGACTGTCCTGGGGTGTCTTTATGATGCTATATCCTATTTGTATCCCCATCCATCTGTTTAGCCCAGAAATAAGTTCTGCACCTTTAAAACTAGATCTGAGAGCAAAGCAGGGGAGAGGGAGAAGTGGTGGAATGTCTGAGATGGCTGTATTCAAAAGCATAGAGATAAGAGCTTTAGGCTTTCCTTCCCATGGACTGCGCTGTCTGCAGCACAGACAGCAGGACAGAGCTCTCCTTTGCTTTTGGTTTGTTTTTTTAGCTAGCTGAGGCAGAGAAGTTTTCTGGACTGTGGCTTTCCTTTTTCTTGGAAATGATCAGCCTTGCTTTGGACCAAAAACCTGGAAAGACCAGGAGCTGACACCTGTGGCCCACCAGAGCCCAGGACATGGCATTTTCCTGAGGAGGGACTGACAGGAGACTGAGCGAGCCGAGCTATGCCATGACAAGGACTTTCTGAAATGGCCATCTCTTCAGAACAGCAAGAAGTTTTATTGTTAAATAATATTCCTTTTCTCATGTTTGTGGATATTCTGCTTGTTAAATAAATAGTTTGTTTTGCTTTTCTCCAAGGAGATTATTCTCCCAAACAGTCTGGGAGAGGCCGCTGAAATCTGCTTTTTCAGAGGAGACCACTTAAGAAGTTTCCTGCCAAAATTTGCCCTAAACCAAGACACAGACTTAAAGGCCCCTGATATTGTTTGCTGACTTTGACCCTTTGTTCACAAGACTTTGCTTGTGAAAGGTGTTCAGAAGAAGCTGCGACTCTTTAAAAGATTACTCCTCTATATCTACTACTTTATTTGGTAAAATACTTCAGCAGTTAGGATATAAGATCCAGCTTTCAAACTCTGAAACTAATTTTTTTTCTGCAGTCTGGTACCACATACATGACGGAATCCTTTATATAGAGATTTTCAAGACCACTTACATAACTTTCATGTTCTACACATCACCTTGCTGTCTTGCTCTTGTCATTTTTAAAATGAGATCAGTAGCACTTCTGTATCTCACAAGTGCTTCAAGAATAAATATTTTAAGTGTTCAAACATTATATATATGAAGAATAAAAAATACCTAGGATCAACAGAATCGTAGTAACTTAAATGAGATTGCAATTATTTAAACTCCTTCAAAAAAGCTTGAGAATAAGATATAATACTTTCTTATATGTTTTCCAGTCTTACCAATGTTTAAGAATTTTGAAAGTTAACTACCCAAATTTGGTCAGATCAATGGTCTGTATCAGTCTTATTCCCTCTTGCAGACAGAAGGTGCATTATATGTATTTCAGAAAATGGCAAGAGGTGTCATTTAGGAAGAGCAATTAAATCCAGCCTTTTTCTGCAGATCATTCTTCATGGAATGCTCCAGATGCTGGATCAAAGTTCTTTGCAAGTTATTTCCTATACCTAATCTTTTTCATTATCAGTCGGTGGATTTGTCCATCAATTAGTTTTGTTTTTCTGAGCCTGCTGATAATCATGAGCTGGGATGGAGGCAGGTGCTGAGGAGTACAGCCAGCGCCAGTAGCGTGGTGTGCTGCTGCAGGGGAGCTGCACACGGAGCTCTGGGTAGCAAGACCCTGAGCAAGGAGGCCTTGAGCTGCTGACCTCTTGCATAGCATAGGGCAGGGGACATGTGGCCCAGCCAGGGTCCCTCCTTGGCAGGACCAGCTTGAGCCATCTCTAGGTTACTGTGCTGTGAACAAATGGCTTTGTGGAATGAGATATATAAGATAGTGCCAAAGGAAAACTGGGGTCAAGCAGGTAGGAAATCTGGTCTGAGTGCGTGTGAGTGAAGTGTGTAAGGAGACAAGTGAGGCACTTGTTGCTCACTGAAGCTGCCTGCTGTAAAGGTGCTTTGGTCCCAAAAGTTGAAGTCTCTGGCACTGGGAATGTGACTGCCTGAGTCCTGTGAATGGTCAAACTAGGAGTTTAACTTAACTGGGAACCTTAACTGCAGGTTCCAAAATTCACAGCTATGCACGGAAAGAAAAAAATTTTACCTCTTCCAAAATGAGGGACCAAAAAATACTTCAGATAAGGAGTTTGGCTACAGGATAGGTATAAAATTCCAGGATGGTCAAGTTATGACTACTACATGCAGAATTACTAGCTAGAATTACTAGCTTTGCTAAAATAACCTGTTTTAGCCACTTGTCTTCATCATGAGGTTATTTTTTACCTAACCTCACTTTTATTTGTTTGACTCATTTAGATACTTGATTTCAAGGTCAGAAACTGAAATGTCTCTGATTAGAATACTTCACACTTACCCTATAGCTGTATATCACTGCTACTAGCTATGCAGAAAGACAGCATTTTTGCTTTTAATACAAGCCTAGGGAGTTTTTTCCTCTTAAATTTAACTCTGGGTTATTTCTGACCTTGTTAGGGGTGTTGCATTTTATATTCACAGATCCTTTATACCTTTTTTACTGCTGGCTGTTCATAAATTGGTGCTCTTCTGTGAGGAAGCTTAACTGATTTCGATTTTTTCTTTTACTCAGCTACTAGAAGATTAGCTTTTTTAATGCAGGCTAGTTATGGTTCCACTGGTAAGGTGAAGTGCTGAACTATTTCTTTGAATCTTTCAAAATAATGCTTTCAGAAAATATATGTTCACAGAAGTGCATAGAAAAATCTTGTCAGACACATTTTACTCTGGTAAAATGAAATTCCGGTAAAATCTAAATGCTTCACAGAACTGTACTGATTTTCCTATTACTTAAGTTTTGGAAGAAAACAAAACTAATGACAAAATACATCTAATGTTTACAGCTTTGAAATTAAAGAGCTAAATTATCTCACTTTGAAATCATTGTTATATTCATGGTATTATAGTTTTTATAATATTAAAATGAAACATTTAAAAAGTATAAAGATGTCTTAGCTAAAGAAGGAAACTGATGATTATTTAGAATCTTGCTATATAAGTCAGATATAATAAGTGCTAAAATCTTGAATTCCTTTAATTAAATGAAATTTATGTTGCATGTACAATTTTATTCCAGTCAAAATTACTGTACTTTTATCGTGCTCTCCATTACTTCCTCACATTTTCCCTTTTATCTGCTACCTGCCATCATACAGTAGAGTTCCCATCTCTGTTATGCCAAATGTTTAATTATATCTTCTGGTTTTCTTTGTAAACAAATGAATAATCATGGATCTAAAGGACAACTGTATGAACTTTACTATTATTTATCATCCACAGCAGTGCCATGGATCTGTAGTGAACGTGTGAGTTTTTGGAAAAGCAAACAGTAAAGAGGTTAGCAAGATGAAACTTTTTTTCTATGCCTTATGCTTCCACCTCTTGCAGAGATCATTTAGGCAACAAATCTGTCTTTTCTCTGCTGTCTCTCATTGGTTTAACAGTTCATTTCAAGAATATATCTGTCTGCTTTCTTTTCCTTATATAGCATAAGGGCTCATTAAAACTGAATTTGTCTGTGTTTTTTCTTGTATCACAATGCAGTACCTTATTTAAATTGGAATGCGTACTTCTTTCTTCCTAGACTCCCTTCCAAGACTTGATACCATATAATGAATGATTTTTTAAAGGGTAATCTTGCCATTTTTAGTATCTAATAGGCCTACATTCTGAAACAAGTAAGATACTAAAATAAATTGCTTCCTAGCACACAAGGAATCACTGTCACTTCTCTACCATTCTCCCTCCTGTAGTATCTTTGCTCTTTATATTAAAAATATCTGCAGAAAGATCTCTCTTTCAGTGACAGTGTAAGGTAAATGAGATTAAAGAACACACCACACACACCCCTTTGAAGGGGGGAGTAGACTGATTATTCAATTTTAGGTTTGTATTTTCCTGTTTCTATTTTTATTCAAATATCCTTTCAAGTGTCCAACAATGTTGCAAGCATTCTATATATTGCAAGGTATAACTGCTGATCTGTTGTGCCCTAAACCAAGGTCTAGTAGAATAATCATGAGCATATGATGTCACCTGAATCCAGATTCCTGTCTCCTTGGACCATCTCAAGCTAACTCCTGTTCCCTTTGCTTTTTTCTAGCCCCCCTTTCCCCCAGTTAGAGAACTAACAATCTTATTTTCTTCTTATATTCTTCTTATCGAAAAGCATTGTAAAAATCACACCTTTAGGAAAAAAACTGTCACAACAAAAATTTCACTTCAGAAAATCTGAAACTGTTCTTCAAGATATTTCCTGAGCCATCCTTGCAATCATCAGTTTACTTTCAAAGAACACAAATTAAGACCACTGTCTACTCCTTCCCTGATACATATATTGTATCTAAAAAACTGTGGGCAGCTTTTACATAAGCAAGAGGAATTGTGCTTTGTTTCTATGCATAGGATTGGATAGTTCAGAAATGCTATAGAAGGTTTTTCTACTACATTCCAAACCCAGCTAATCAAGTAACTTAAATTTCAAGTAATACAAGAACTGCTTCATTATTATTCCCCGTTCTTGCTATCCACAACTGCGGAAATAAACTGGTTTGCCTTCCTTCTTTGCTGCTCCCTGAGAGACATTTACGAGATTATCTGTCTGAAACAGGGAATTTCTACCTCAGCACAGGGGAAAAAAGCATACATATTGCTGAAGCAAATGGATTTCTGGGAGGGAAGGAAAATCTGTTAGCTCGTAAGTTTAGGAAATAGGGACTATGAGTTAATAAGCTTAGGGGGTAAGAATATATCCTGGGAGCAAACAGATTTATGAACACCTGCCATGGAAGGATTTGTGAAAGCAGATGAAACACATTAAAAATTATGATGGATGAGGGGTGTGGTAGAAGCAGAACAACAGGGAAGATCCTGAGTTTCTACCATCATATTTAAAGGTAAACCAACAGCAGATTCCTAAAGAAAGATGAGATGGATAAATATTATAATGATGTATACACATACATATCAATAAAATGCATATACAGAATATTAATGTGGATAAAAGACAATATGAAAATTGAGACCACAATTTTCAGCTTAATTAAAACTTTAGGAAACTGAACAGAAAATTTCACATTTATCTCTAGTCCAGCTAAGGTAATATTTCCACTCAGCATCTGGCGTAAAAGAGAAACTGCATTAATAAAACATTTATGTCTGTCAAGCAAAAAAACCCAAAACCATTTATCATTTCTCTGGGTGTTATTCTCTGTTACCAGTGTGGTTTTGGGTCCTAAAATCAGTGGTGCCAGTCCTCCCATGGGGAATGGGAAATAAGTGGACTACAAGAGGCATTAGCCAGGTCTGCAGAGAAGAGTGATGCTCATGGTGAATCCTTCTACGTCTCCAGGACTGGAATCCATTTTTTATTGGTTTTATAACTTCTCAGGTCATAGTCTGTCTCCTTTGCCTTTTTCCCAGCCACAGGCTGCAATTGCAAAATAGCATCCCAAGACACAATATAAAAAAATGCTACATGTTGTTTAATGATAACTTTGATGAGTCATAGGTGGCACTGACAATGTTTCAGCAGAAACAGTTGAAGCAGTGCTTAGTTGACCACCAGTCAGCTGTTTTATTATTTTATTAAACAAATTAAATAATATATTTTATTATACAAATTAAAAGAAGTGTGGGCCAAGGCAATCCTTTTTACCAGCAATGACAAAAGTCCTGTTTATCAGGGTACATTATACATAACCACATTTGATGTCTATATTTGCACAGAAAGGACATAAACTTGGAGTTCAAAAAGATTGACAGCTCTGTAATATATTTTATTTAGATTCTGTGAATGACTGTGAAATACTGAAATGAGGTCGAGACAGCAAGAAAATCAAGTAGGTAAACACAAACAGTTTTCAACATGGTTTGAGCTTAAAGCTTTCACGTGTTGTCTGTGTTCTCCCATATTTACTATTTTTTCTTTATTCAAATTTTGGAAATTTCAATTTTAACTTCACAGTTACATCAGTCTGTAAAAGAATATTATATTTCCTCATGGCAGCAGAGGTATACTTCTGTATACTTCTTCTTCTAAGTAGAGTAAATTGTATTTTATTAATTGTAAATTTTTTTTTCAGTAATAACCTAATCAGATTTATAGGCAGCATATTCCTTCAAGACGTTTTAATTTACAAATTAGGTCCACATTTTAAATAGATTTTATTAATTCCCCCATTTTATTTCTATATATATAATAAATAGCCAGAATATTATTATGGTTCAGTGGTCTAAGAAAAACCTTGGGCACCAAGGATTATTTGGAGTTTAAATAGCCCTGCCTGCAACATCATTTAAGAGGGCAAGTGAGAAAGAGGAAACTACCGGTATGATTAAAGGACCAGGCAGTTGCTGGGAACACAGGGCTTCTGTTGGTAAATAATGCAACGGAAAAGCCTTGCACAAAGCCTCATGAACTAAATATGAAACAGCTGTGATTGTGTGACTTTCAAGGCCAACTTTGATGCTTAAGTTCAGTTCTGTCTCCTCGAGTCCATGTAGGCAAAGTCTAGGTGTCACTGAAAGTCAGTCAGATGAAGGGCTCTCAGCTTTGGGTAGGAATGCAAGTGGAACGAGCGCTTCAGAAGGGAGCCTGATGTAACCTGCTCGGGACATAACTTAAAGTGATGGCTTGTAGTTGTGAGCAATCTACGAGGATGGTTAGAAACAGCTTTGGTTTTGAGAGAGAATCAGTTCTAAAACTTCTCAAAATCTCTGGAAGTAGTGGGAAATTGTTCCAAAATTACCCACAGGCTAATAATGATACCTTTTGTAGAGAAAGAGATTGTTATCTTTTCTCTTTTAAAGTTTCTGTGTAAAGGTAATGTTTCAGTCGCTAGCAGATGATTGTCTAGTGATTAGAAAATTGTTAGCAAACAGTAAGGCAGAAAGACAAATATAAAGTTGTTCTCAGCCTCTGGTGTTTAAAGTAGACTTTTACTTGTCTGGCAATTTCTTTTTCTTAATTATCCCATTTTTCTCATCTAGCTCATCTTTTTTTTTTTCTCCACTATCAAACAACATGATCGCATAGAAGGCAATCAAGACTTACTAACAAAAAAGGGAAAAGGAGAGCAAGATAAAGCCAGAATAAGAATGCAGTGAGCTGGTTGAGATGTTGAACCTGGAGGAAGTTTTCCAATTACAGTTCTTCAAAACATTTTCCTGCATTTGTATTAGATATTTTTGAATAAAAATGTAGGTCTGGGGCTATGACCTAGATACAGTGTCACAAAAATCTCCTTATCTGGCCATTGCCTATGTATTCTCTTCTTTTCCTCTCAATTTATTTTTGTTCCCCACAGCACTATTTTAACAGGAAGAGTGAATATCTTTCCATTTCCACACTGTCTCTAGCACTAAGTTTGGAATAATCAGTTATATATCATATTTTTACTGCAGACTAATGGCCAAAAGTCTTAGGAATGGTTATGAAGAGGTTGCAGTTAGAGCTGTGTTAAATACGAATACAAAATTTTTATTGTAATCAATAAGCGTGTTTCATTATTATAAAAACAAATTAATTCCTCTGCATGTTTGTGAAATTCTTCTTAAATTGATTTACACATATAATTGCAATCATACATTCATTTTCTCCCCTTTTTAAGGGACTACATGGAAACTTTTTCTCCATTATAAATGAAATGTGCTATGTTGAAATAATTTTTCCATAAACAAGTTCACTTCCTCTTCATCTATGACTAAACTGAGTCCTGATGGAGCTTCAGGAAGAATGAAAAACATATAATACTCTAAAAGATGAAGATGCTGATATAATTTGCTAAACAGATGTTTCAAAATCACTGCTTAAGCTAACAAAACATTGATTTTTATTCAAATTAACATACTTACACCTCAAAAGTATCTCCAAGTTTTAGAGCAGGTTAGAACAAATTATGAGATTTGAAAAAAAAGCAAATTTCATTAGGAGTGTCTGTGGGTTTTAAGGATGAATTTTCACCCTTGGATAGAAATCTTTTTTTGAGACCTGTATGATCTGTAGATTCTGCCATTTTCACCACACCACCCCACAAATATATACTCATATATAGTGCTGTAAAATGTTGCATTTGAAGCTTAATGAAGGCAATATATCTAAAGCTACAGTAGAAAATTCTGTCATCTTAATGAGCCCAGGAATGGCAACAGGTGCAGTAGTTGCCTATTTCAAAATCTCTTCAAAGCAGAAAATTTCATAAATTTATTTCTAATGACACTTAACATTTTAGGTTACTGCTGAGTATTCCTTTCTGTGCATTTAAAATAGTACAAGATTATCAATTCCCATTAAAATTTTGTATTAAATTTTGCAGCATTTATCCTTTTTTATTTCTCTGCTGAAACATCAGCAACAGAAAAGATTAAATACTATTTCTTTTCACCAAGTAAATTTGGACTTCCTTTATTCAGATTGATATACTTCTCAAGATATTGTGGTTTATTTGGTAGCAAAAATAATTCAAATGAGGATGGCTTGAAGAAATATATAATTTGAGCATAATAACCTCCTAAATATGCCTGAATGAGGAAAAAAAGAAAATGGTAGATTTTAGTTCAATTTTGAAGTGAAGGATAATGTCAAATGATGTCTGGCCCTCCTTAGGATAATGTATTTTGGAAGTATAGGAGCTTATACATTTGGTTCTCATGGATTTGCATAGTTAGGTGTGTAAAATCTTTAGTAACAAGAAAATGGGATAGTATATAGTATATTTAGTATATATATAGTATATTTAGATGCGTGTTTGCAATAACCTCTTATCTGTTGTGTGCAAAAGACTTTTTATTTTTGAAATTATTGCTATATCATATCTTGAAGAAATATGTTGCTTATGAATGTAAAAAAGAGCATGAAGTGTCACTAGCTTTCTTGCAAAGTTTATGCTTACTGCAATCTATGCATATTGAAGCACGTTATTACCATGTATTATTAAGCACAATGCAAAAAGTCTAAACATAATTTTCAACCTTGCAATTCTTTTGTACCAATTTATAGAACCTAAGAGAAAATGTTACTACTCCAGTGCTCTGATCTGCAAAGCACTGACATGCACATAGTGAAAAGGATAACAGAAATTATTTTCTTATGTACATTTAAATTCTCAAAACCTAAGAGTCACTGAACCATTCCCTTCATCTAAGTGCAATTTATACAACAAACAAAACCCAAAAAATTGTTTTAAGTGAAACTGCATCTTTTACCAACAATTCTTCTGAGAAACAGAAATGAAAGTAGATATATATTCTGACCTGTTCTGAGAAAGAGCAAAATGAGTTTTAGTCAAGAAATATACAATTTTTCATTATAAAAACAAAACAAATTAAAAAAAAAAAGAGATCTATTTGTCTGGCATAAAGAGGCTACCAAACTCGAGAATCTTTTTTCATGAATAAATTTGGCAAAAGAAACAGCTTTTTATTCTACTGATATGGCAAGTATGATAATAGAGTATTCAGGAAGAGCAAAATTCATTATAAAAATCCAAGATATGTTTGCAAACATTTTTCCCCTTTATGATTTACATACCTTCAATTATAAGTAAGAGAATTACCAGCTACTGCTCTAGATTTGGACATCTTCCAGATGCTATTTATCCTCACCGAACTATTCAATCTACTTGAGAATGTTAATGCTGAATATAGATAATTTCCATTTGTAGTAAAAAAATTCAGAAAAGTTAGAACCACAAGAAGGCAGCAGCTATATTTGGTAAAAGACTCTGCATATGAATACGACATGTAGAGTTTATTTAGACAATAAAAATCTTGTGTTCATTCACCTCTCACCAACAATTTCCAGATCTTTCTGGGTAAGGTAAGGGCAAAGGAAACAAACATGTCTTATCCAGCTTGCATCCAGTAAAAATAAAAAGAACAATACTATATTTAGAAATAATCCAGTTCAAAGCTTCCAGCAGTACCTGTGAGCTTTTGTTACAGATAAAAACACTATGCTGGGTACTGCCCTGAGTAAGAAGACATATTGAGTTTACATGGCAAAATTTTGATGGCAGGGGGCTGCAGGGATGGCTTGTGATAGGAGAAATCAGGAGCTGTCCCCAAGCCAGACAGAGCCACTTCCAGTCAACTCTAAGGCAGACCTTCTACTGGCCAGTGCCGAGCCCATATTGGCACTGGTGGCACATCTGCAATAATATATTAAATAATAATATATTAAATAATAAAGAACCACACAGTGGAGCAGGGCAAGAACATGGGGAAGAAGGAGTGGCATGGACAAATTTTTACAACCTGGCTGCAACCCCCATCCCCCCTCCTGCAAACTGCTTGGGGAGGAAATGTAGAAGAGTTGGGAGTGAAATTGAGCCTGGAAATGAGGAGATACAGGGGAAAAGGTGTTTTTAGTTTTGGTTTTATTTCTCCATATCTTACACTGCTGTTAATTGACAATAAAGGACACTATTTTTTTAAGTCAAGTCTATTTTGCCCATGATGATATTAGGTAAGAGATCTTCCTCTCTTTATCTTGATCCATGAGCCTTTTGTCATATTTTCTCTCCATGTTGTCTTGAGTAGGGGGAGTAACAAATCAGCTTGATGGGCACCTGGCAGTCAATTAAGCCTTTCTACATGTATTTGTAATGGCACAGCATGTACTAGTGATTAGATAATAATAAACTTGTTAATTCTGATGTTCCTGTTCAGTACTGAGGCTGAGACCTTTGCTATTATGATCTGATATTAAAAAAAATCTTTAATAAGCTACATAAATAATATTTTTATTAGCGTCTTTCACACTTCCACAGTGGTTTTAAATTAATTGAAAATTCTCATAATTAAGATACATTATCTATTACATTCAAGTACATTATATGTAAGTGATATGAGATTTTTATTTGTGAATGGAGGACTAATTATTATTTTTATTTTCTTTATTCCAATCCAATATGAAACATTTTTTAATTTTTTTTTGTTGATTTGAATTTGATTTCTTCATCGCTCTTGGAGCCAAGCTCATGCCTTGGGTTTCACCCAAACTGTAAAAAAGCCTTATGAATACTGAAGACATAGTCCCAATGCCTAAAGGAATTTAAAATTGTTGAAAATTTTCTGATAAGATCTTTTCTAACAAATTCATCAGTATCAAAATTTTTCATGTGAACATTTTTCCCAATATGTTCAGTCTGTCCAAAAACTCCTTGGCAAATGATTCTTTGAATGGCCCAATACTTCAGATAGCTCAGTCCCTTTTGCTGCCACCTGCAGAACAAATGATTGGTTTTACACTTCTGAGGAAAGCTGGTGCCTGACCTATATAAATCTTCTGGTTCTTGTGATGTCCATTTTCTGAGGATATGAAAGCCATGACCTATGGGTCATAGGAGAAAAAAAATCTCAGAGAGCAGGATCCCACTCCATTAATACACAAAATTAATATGAAAACAAAGATGTTAAAACAGATTATGTGCCCACACTCTTGCCCCATGGAATTGCAAGACTTTGTGCTTTCAATGCTAAAACCTACTCCAAACTGTTGCTAAGCAACATAATGTCTTCTTTGCTACATCAGCCTTCATCTTGCATCTAGACTCCTCCCTTATCTTGAAATGATAACATAGTTTTTAGAATAACTAGTTGTAATCATCACATGTATATATAATCAATGTAGAAGAAATAACAGGAGCATCTGTATTTGTAATGATAAACTAAGCATATGAGTTCAAATCAAAAATGCTGTGCTTGGACGTCTTTGTGGCCCTTTTTTGAAATCTCTCCAGTATCTCCATATCTCTTGTACTGGAAAGTCAAGATCTAGACCCAGAACTTCAGATGTGTCTCACTGAACAGAAAGACAGCAATCACTTTTCTTGACCTACTGACACACTTCTAATGCAGCCAGGAAAGCCCTAACCTTGGCCTTGCTAAGGACCACTGTCATCTGATGCTGAGCTTGGTGTCTTCTGGGATCCCCTCTTTTATAAGAGGTACATGTTTAATTTCTGCTGTTCAGATTATTGCATATGATAAATATCCCATTTTTCACAGCGACAACAACAAAATATGACCTAGCTAAGATAACACAGAAAAAAAAGGTCCAAATTAAAAGTTGAAGTTCAGAGCTATACAATTTCAATGTCTCCAATATCCAACATCTAGAATTTCTGGAAGCAAATTGAATGCAGGCCTTTTGCATGACACAACAAAACAAGGTTTGATAACAAGATGTGGAGTAGAGTGGTATCAGATTCTGGGATAATTCTGAGAGTGAAAAGAATATCTGTTGAAAGCTTAGCTAAAATGGTGAAAAAGCTAATGAGTACAGGAGAATATATGAAAAGTAAGAAACAGAAGGATAAAGTAATGAAAAATATGAATGTGACATAGCAGCAGAAAATACAGCAATAGACATGGAATCTGCATGAGAGGTGGCAAAGACAGATGCATGAGGAAAAAACAAGGAATACAAGCAAGTGAATATTTTTTTAGTAATAGATACTTTGTGCTTGTATTATTCCTTTCTGTCCAGCCACGTTTGTCTGTATATGACATTTTATAAAATTACATACCTATTTTCCTTTTCCCTGTTGGTTACCCTCCAGCTATTGCTGCTCCCTCTTCTATTCTGACTGTATCTTCTGAATTTTTTAAGTTATAAATTTCTGTGATCTGTCCCCACCTAGAGAAGAAGTTTTCAGAAAGAGACATTAACCAAAGTTCACAGTTCTTCTGTCTCTAAAGTGAATAACGCATTTTCTTTTTACACTATAAAAAAATGAAGCAAAATCTTGCAAGCACTTTATGAACAGCTCTAGAAATAAAACAGCTGTAGTTAGGAAATGAAATTTGGTTTTGAAGTAGAAAGCATTTGTGGATTCTGCTGAAAGCTGACCTTGATTCAACACAGTACACTGTGCTTGTCCATTTCATTTTTGCATTATATTTCTCTAGTAAATTGCAACATGGGTTTCCAAAAAAAGGATACGAAGCAAATTTATAGCCTGATATGAAATTTAGGATAATAAAAAATATATATACTCTGCAAGATTTAAACATCCTTGCAAATACTGTATTTCATAATTACCATCCTAATCTACCCCAGTCTTAGCTCCTGACAGGTACGAAAGTATCTGCTGCTTACACTGTGGTTAGTAATTAATGAAACACATATGCTGGGATGTACTTTTTGAGAAACAGAATGCAGTCAGCAGTTATAATAATTACAGAATACGCATTTTATATTATATATATTGTTATAAAATGTTTTATTATTATTATTATCATTATCAATATTATTAGTATTATATATTTTTCAGTGTCAGCTACATTGCACTAAGAAGAGGTTATAAAGCAGCATATTCATCTTCATGAAAATTACACAATATTCTGTCCTGTGTTCACTTTACTTATAGAGACTAAGAAATCATTATTGCAAGAAGATAAAAAATATTTGCACGTTGAAGAGTACAGAAATGTCTGTGGTAATAGTTATCGTTTAATTAGATATTTTAAGCATTGTAACTGTAGCAGAAATCAACCAATGAAAACATTTAATACAGCATAGTATGCAACTCACTCAAGATTGATAGCACTTTTAAACTGTCCAGGACTTCTTAAAATGTCTAAAAGCAAGGTAAGAGGAAGAACAAGTTTAACTGCATCAGTGCACAGTGCCTCTGTGGGATCGCATTCCAGTGGATATACATTAAAAACAAAAATTATAACAACTTTTTAAGCCATTGATATGTTTAAGGCATGATTACTTCATGCCACTGAAAAAGACAGGCTAGGAGCATAAGTCACAGTGCTGTTTGAATATTAAACTGTAGTACATTCACATGGTGGAATGCCAGCACAAATATTTGGCCATGAGAGGACAAACAATTATGATGAATTCTCTGCAGCAAATCTACTTTTATCCATTATTTTTTTACAAGTAGCCGAGAATGCAGAACCTTCTCATATTAAAGAAGTGGCAATTGAGATGCTAACTCTTCAACTTTGATTTTTACCTTTGTCCTAGGCATGTCTTTAAATATCTTAGCTTTCCATACATCAAGCTGCTGTGGGCAGCTAGGGTAGTCCTTTCAGTGACCACTTCTATTCAAAGCTTAAGCAAAGTCAGTTGGTTACTAATTCTATAGTTGAATAAATAACTTTTTTTTTTTATTTATTTATCACCAAGAAAACATGCATTGTTATTCCTTGCCAAAATAAAGCAAGCTGATATCTCTCATTGAAATATTGGGGGTTGGGTTTATTTGCTTGGTTGAGGATTCTTTTAGAGCTCAATATCTCTTTTACTGCCTACAGAAATATGTTCTCAGGCATCACAAAGTTACCTAAAAATCTTATGTAAGATAGAATTTTTTTTCTTCTTTTATTTTTCTTCAGATAAATTGTCCTAAAATGACATATAAGTCTATAACCATGTATCACCTAACTAGCAGTACCTAATAAGTACTGCTCTTTCTAAATATGAGTAAGTTTAGTCTTTGCTAAATAAACATGGGTTTTTTTAGTGTTCAATTACTAGTAGTTATTACTAGATAGACCAAGATGACTTAGCAGGTGGAAGAAAAAATAAATGTTTTCTGGAGCTGGAAAAATAGTTGAACTTTTTCAAAAGAAAAAGAAAATTATCTCTTTAAAAATTAGCTATTCCTAAAGGATTACTGAATTTCTTAGTGATTTGCAAAGTCTACTGTACTGACTTTTTGAACTCTTGTCATATGAGTCTTTGTAGAATTATTAATGTTTAACTGCATATACTCTTACAGGAACAACATTGTCCTCTCTTAGCAGTCCTCCTATGCTACATAAACAACATTTGAAGTCTCTCATTAAAACAGAATGTGGGAATAAGAACAGGAAATTGCTTCACAGTTGATTAGATAAATATTACTTCAAGTCTGGACAGCTTAATAATAGTTCTAAAAATGGATTAGATCCAGAAATTGCTCATTGGTTTTCTATGGTTTACCATCTCACACTGAAATACTAAGATTAAATTATTGGTCAATGACTAACAACATCATTGTCACAAATTCTAAAATCACTGCGGTTTGGGAGGACTGTAAGTGGGTTCATTATGTTGCACTAGTGAGTAAACAGCATGACATTTATAATTTGTTACTTATGCATTTGGGAGAGAGTCAGAGAAATATAAGGATAATTAGATTTTGTTCATTATTTTCTATGCAGTGAAAACAAGACAAAATTAGAAATAATACCAATAGTAGGGCATTTAAAAAACACCCAAATTTTTTATTTGTTATTATATCTTAAGTACTTTATTTCATTAATTCAACAGACATTCACAACAACTAGAAAGGCAAAACCAAACAGAAATAGAAAAAATAGACTTGAGTCTAAAAGGTTAGTAACATCTCAGTCTCCTCCTGATTCAAAGCCAAAATAATTACATCCAAAGAAACATTAATTTGAGTAAACTAATTCAGTACAATTGCAAAAACACAGGTAGAATATGATATGACTTTTGTATGATTTAATTTTTTGGTTTGCTTACACGTTTCTGGCAGTTAGTATTAATTGTGTTCAAAAATGCAAGTCTCCTTTAAGTTACTATCATACAAAGAGGTAACTCTGTATTTCATGAATATAAATCTTATTAAGTTCTTGATAAATGTCCCAACAAGAATTTGAACCCATCATTTTTTCTTTGCCCATGCTCAGATGTACCTGTTTACAAAATTATTTCCTTCTTTCTAATGGCTCATTTTCCTTAAATACCAAAGAAATTTCAATAAATACTCCAGTGAACTTATATTAACCATTGTTGCTTGAAAAGCTGTCAACTTTTCATCTCGGCCTATTTACATTTCCAAATATTCCTTTTATATCACCTATGATATGTGACTTGTACCATGTTTATATCTATTATAATTCAAAATTTTACAGTAATACTCCAGATAATGTCTAATCCCATTATATCCTTCTAAAATTATTTTTTTTTGTTTTTCCCATACAAACATACCTAGTTGGGTGAGTTACAGGCTTTCAGGCTTTACTGCTGTTTTATCATCAGGGCAATGTTGTGTTTTTGCAGTGGCATGTAGGCTTTATACAAATCACTCTGTCTTTTGTCTAGAGTGCAAACTTTATAAAACAACAAACTTGAAGAAAATAGAATAGAATATGAGTAATGGATGAATACAGGCAAACAAGGAACTGTCAATCACGTCTTCATCAAGACAAGTGGTTAATTAGCATCTAAAGAGATAGTCCTAACTAATTCATGTTGTCTGGCAGAAGACAGACAAATACAAATCCATACTGAGAAGACAGCTAAAATGTGAACATGAACAAAATAAGACTGAAGAATGAAGTCAGCAGAAGATACGAAGTGTCATAGTGATTTGTAAAGATGCATCATGGAATAAGTTGAAATAACAATGAGAGGCAGTGATCCTCTCAGAAAAAGTTTCTGCATAAACAGTTTTGAGATTGTCAAATATTATGGTGACCTTAGATCTTTCAAGAGGGAAAAAAGTGACAATTCAAAATTAAGAGGTAGACAAACTAGAAAGTTGCTGAACGCCTTGACAGATGAAGAAATTATTTCTTTGCTATTAATTTTCTCTTACTTCCTAAATTATGTTTGTTGTATTTGACATGGTCATAGTTGAGATGGAGACAATACAGAGCGACACTCCATTTTCAGAAGGCTTCAAAACCATTTTTATTCTAGCATGCATGCTTTTTATACATTCTTAAAAAACTCCTAAGTTTACAATTTACTCATTTGTCAGAAGAGATAAACAAAGTGCTAATTGGAATAGAGAATTGCAGGTTTCTCTTATTTATCCTTCTTTCTTTTCTTGGTTTCTATGTCAATGACCTTGGTAGGAAATTTTTTCAGGGGTAAACATGGATTCTCTTATCAAATTTCTCTTTAGCTCAGAGAAGTCATTGTAAGACCTCTTCCACATGTGTCAATTTAAATTAAATAAGATGGGAAAACAGGCAAATTTTAATTTCTGAATTGAAAATGAATGGTCTACAATGCTTCAGGTTTTTCATCAAAATTATTTAAATTTTAAACAGTGCAAATCTTGTCATATAAGAAGTTTTATTTTTAAAGCTATTTTTACTGCTATTTGAAGCAGTAAGTGTTGAAACTGTATATAGACCACTGGTAAATGGACATAGAAAAAAACCACAGTAACCAACAGGAAACACATGGATTTGTTGTAAATTTACAGTTTACCTGTCAGAATATGTATGCAAAGTCTCTCAAGAACTATGAGGAGACCTTACTGTATTATCCTACTTCATTCTTTGTGCTTATGCTATTAAATTTAAAAGGTCAAGTTTATTTTCTCAGGGCTTGCTGTTACTCTCCTTTAAAAGGCAGTTCATGTCTACATTGACATTGAACACAGGCAGGGGACACCTATAACTCTTTATAGTGATCCTCAAGTCCTAATATTATTTCTTGAATATTTTGCTAATTCCAAAAAGAATGAATTTTACCTAGTAGTTCAAGTTCCCTTCTCGTTTTTAATTATTTAGGAAAGCAATGTAAATCTGGGTCTCTGATAACTCACAGAGGAGTCCTAATTGAAGGTCTTCAGGCCATAAGGCAGCTGTTCCCAGTGATTTGTTTTGTTATGGTTTAAGTTAGTGTGCAAATTCCATTATTAATCTTTGTCTTTATTAGAAAGTTTTCTTAAAATAAATAATCTGGAGTTTATTTAACCATTTAAATAAGCCCAGTTGTCAACATGTTCCCTTTTAAATTAAGTAATGTGTCTTTTCTTTTTATTCTTTCCAGGAAACATGCTTCAGCAGTTTATCTGAGAAGGGATGAAAAACTTGTATCCAGATGGACCTTCACTCTGACTGGACTTGATTTCATGCCTTTTCATGATTGCTCATTAAAAAAAAAAAGGTTAGGAAAAATAGTAATTTCTTAATTTTACTACACTTATAACTCTTGCCATCCACTTTGCAGATTGTATAAACTTGTGTATCTCACTTTCTTAAGTATGAAAAAGCTGGAAAACTCCTGGGCTAAGACACAGACAGTTTAATAGGAAAAGCAAATGGCACACACACAAGCAAAGCAAATGGCACACACACAAGCAAGGGAATGAACAAGAGTTCATTCACTACTTCCATGACAGACATGGTGTTCAGCCATCCCCAGGAGAGCAGGGCCCCTCCATGTGTAACAGTTCCTTGGGAAGAAGACCAATGCCATCACTCCAAATGTCCCCCTCTTCCTCCTTCTTCCCCCACTTTATCCACTGAGCATGATGTCTCATGGTCTGGAATATCCCTTGGATCAGTTTGGGTCGCCTGTCCTGGCTGTGTCTCCTCCCAACCTCCCGTGCACACACAGCTTCCTTGCCAATGAGGCAGTATTAACAGCACAAAGACTTTGGCTCTGTGTAAAACCTGCTCAGTAATAACAAAATCCTCTCCGTATGATCAGCCCTGTGTTCAGCCCAAATCCAAAACACAGTGAATAATATTTCCTGCATCAGCCAAAACCAGCACAAGAATCTTAACCTTGCAGTAGTGACTTTGGAATAACTTCAGTTCTGCTAAAAAGTGGTAAAGAAGACTACTGAAAAACATTTAACTAAACAAAAAAAAAAATTGTTTTAATATTCAAAATTCTGAATTTCAAATTTAATTTTTAAATCATGAACAGTTGTATTGTATTTTAAATTTATCCTGTGCTAATGCAGATTTTATCTACTGCCATTTTAATTTGGCAGTATTCCATAAGTGTTTTACCCCCATTTGCCCCAAACTTCACCCCCCTAGACCAGATATCATTTATTTAGAAAACTATATCCTAAGGCAATGTAGTACAAGAACCTTTCATGTTTAAATGACAGCTATTGGAAGAACAAGACATGCTACAAAAATAATGCTAGTGAATAAGAGCTTCCGTTACAAGAATACATCAAACTGATACATTACCAAATCTCTTTGATGTTCTGTATTATTTATCAACAACATTAAGGATATGAATGTATTATTCAGAATTATTGGTTTATTAAATCTGGTTAACATGTTTCACATAAAGTATTAAAATTTAAAAATAATAATTTTTGAAGGATTTTGGTGTTTTATTATACCAGAGTAAATATACTTCTTCGTTAGCCTGTTGGACAGTGTTAGTAGAATAAAGACTGGATTCCTAGAAGAAGAATATGTTTTCTCAAGCGGAATTAATAAAACCCAAATATATTTCAAGTGTATGAAAAAGGGAATGATTTTCCAGGTTTGCATGAAATAATATAAATAATAAATATAATTAAGAGGTAAAGTATTCCAAGATAAGCAAACTGCAAGTATTTAAAAGCATTGGTGATCTCAAGTCTTAATGGCATCTATCTCAGTGCTTACTTTAATTACTCCTTCCTATTTCTTCATATTCTTATACTTCTACAACAGCAATAACTTACACATTGTCACAACAGCTGATTTTGCTAGATAAATTAATAGTTATAAAAGTTATTTCAAGAAAATAGTTATAAAGTTATTTCAAGGAAAGTTTCAAATGTAGGGATTATGTTGTTTCCTTGACGTTTCAATGCAGAGCTTGGACACATAATTGTAGGCTACTATTTTGGACAAACAATCTTAGAAGGTGAATCTTGGGGTTAATGCTAAAGATGAACTAATAATGGTGCACACACAGTGACAGAGGAAGGAAAAACATAAGCTCCAGCTGCCTGAAAGGGTAAAATAAGGAGTTATTTTCCAGAAGTCAATAGCAAACCACACATTTTGTCTCTTTTTACCTCCCAGACAGCTAAAGAGTATTGTTTTTAGCAGCAACCCTGCCATTTCCACCATCCTTCCCTCAACTGTACTGCTAGGATATCAAATAAGGCCCCAGATGTGAAGCTTTTATGAACAGTGGTAATCTTTTGGGCTGATAGTCTAGTGTACAAAAACTGTTACTGTGAATAACAAATCTTAGAAACATTCTAAATTTGTGACACTATTTTCCAAATCCATTTTTCTTATTTCAAAGTACTTTTTACTTGACTGAGATAAAAAGAAATTTATCATGGGTAAACTATCTACTCTTTTTGAATCATTATGCTTTTGCCTGATAAAGAGAAGTCGACAGCAACATTTTCTAAACTGCAGCCTCATGAAAGAACAAAAATGGGTAGCAACTTTGGAAATCCTGGGACGAATTTGTGCGAGAGATTCTATGTATGTGTATGCAAAACAGCTCATGATTGAATAGCTGGAAATGCTGGGATGACATTTGGCTATTTCAGCTGCTTATGTTATTAGAGATTGAAATGGATGTCCACAAGAAACATTATAATATGATTTTTCATTTACAATTTAAATGTCTGACTATTCTACTTCTGCTTGAGTAAAAGGGGTTTTTTTTGATCAAAGAAAACTTTTCTAAGTCCTTCAGGGGTTTCAGTTTTTCGTTTATTTGCTTTTAATTAATAGAATTCAAATGCAAGATGATTCTACACAGTCAGAAATCCAAAGATATTTGCTTGTAAATGCAGTCCTAGCTTAGTAGTAGCAAAAGAATACTCTTTTGTTTCAGTCCTAATGCCTTCCATAAAGAATTTAATAAACAAACAAAAAAATCCTCCAGGAATAATAGATACTAAATTTATATTCACTGTAAACAATAGGATTCTCGCTGGTATACCAAGCCCAAATGGGATGGGATGAAATGGAATACTGAAATAATAATCTTAGCTAGATAGTGGCAAAATACCCACAGGTATGATTTTCTTACAGTTGCCTGTCAAAATTTCATGATATTTGAAACTAAATTATCAGTGTCCTCTGTTATGAAACTATATTGAAAAGAACCTTGGAGTTTTCCTGTGACTTTAATGATACGACCAAACGAAAACCAACCTGTAGAAGCACAAATGAAATGGTGCAAGCTGTCAATTTTATGTGAGGTAATCAATACAGACAATGAGTTTGAAAAAATGAGAGGAACTCATCTGTCTCCTAAATTGGAACCAACATAGTGGAACTCAGTATGGCATCAGTCCAAAACTGGTACCACCCTTGCTTCAGAGCAGACTGTTTTTTTCTCCTTCTGTATCACGCACTTCAAAGCAACAAAGTTTTAACATTTTACTTTTCAATGTTCATTGACCTTGCCAGAGACATGACACAATATTTAAAATTTTAAATGTATTTTAAAATGTACAGCTCATAAAGATTAAATTTACAGGAAGAAACCAATCACAGTGTTATTTCTGAAGAACAACTGAGAAAAACCTTTCTGAAGACTGTTGATGCCTTCTGATGCAAGAATGTGAAGGAGAAAATTGAATGAAGGAGAAGCTGCTTTCTAAGTCTCTCTCTCTCTACCCCCCCCCCAAAACAATTAAAAAGACTGTTTACTGAGTGTGTGGCAGTATTGTTATGGCAGAGCATATTCTTAGAAGTACTCTTAGCTGTTCAAGATTCTGCCTTCTTGAGGTAAACTCTAGCTAAACTCTGAGGTGCTGCTTAAATGTTTATTTTAAACCTAAAAAATAAATCCCAAAATTCTACAAGACCTTTTATCTTTCACAAGATGCTCAGATTGTTTACACCAAATCTCACTTGACAAAAAAACTCCTAATAAACAGCTGTTCTTAAGTCACTGTGCTTGACTGTTGACAAGTACCTTAGGTAGCGTTTTTGAGATTTCAAACAGAAATCATGAGGTATTGAACAGAAACTGTAATTCAAAAGCTACAAAGGGATGTGTACACAAACCCAGTGATATCCAGTGTCTTAATTTTGTAGCTGGAACCTCTGGTTTCCTTAAGTTTTGTAAAATATAACACCCTTGACAGAAACTGGACTAAAAATTAAGATATATTGGTGCAAGGTATATTGTTTTAACTAGGTACAATGAAACAGCTCCTTTGGTTGGTTCCCCCACAAGAGAAGGACAGAGTAATTTCTATTTCTTCTTCACAAATTCTTAGTGGAAAAGAGAAAGCAGCTTTTAATCATTAAAACTCCTCCAGCAGTGACAAGCAATTCAGTGCCTACCTTGGCAACCTCATGGGGCCCTCTTATTAATATGAACTACATGATTTCTTGGCAAAGGAAATATTGCTACTGATTTCTACAATTTCTAACAAAGGCCTCTTTTCACAAGACCCAAACCTGGGAATTGGCTAGTGCAATCTGGTATCAAGCACACAGTGTGCAAATGTACAATATTAGGAGCACTGGAGAATCAGTCTTGAGTGGCCTGGGTTGAAGGGACTTGAAAACAGCCCCCCAGTGTGTGCCAGCTCTCTCACAAGGCAAGGTAACTGCCTATCCACAGAACCAAAAGAGTATTTTATATCAGTAAGCGTCTTTTCTAGCTGAGCTGTAGGAACAACCAAGACAATTAGGTGCCCTTTTGGGTGTCTAAATAATGCCAACTAAACCTTCAAATGTTGAAAACCCTCAAAAAAAAGATAGAGAACACCTATTTATGTTGCACAGTTTATATAGAGTATGTGAATGAATCATGATTTCTGCACAATAAAAAGGAAGAAATAACACAGACTACCACAGACTGCAGAGGCATGTGGGCAGGAAAATTCATCATATAAGGTGTCTGAGAAAATCCAGGGGGAATTAATGATCTGCTCTATTCAAGAACATTTAAAAAACAATACCATCTGGCATTAAGTAGAATTCAGGCCAAGAGCTAGCAGCAAAATAGGTTTGACAACCTTGACATAAAAACTACTTACTCTCAGTGCCAATTATGGTCTCCTTGCCAGTTCAAAAGCATATCTTTCCAAGAATGGCATTTAGCCCCTACTGGCATCTGAAATACCACATAGTCTTTACACCAGAGATTAAAATAAAAACACTTATGCAAAGCACCAAACAGAGATAACAGCATAATCTGGATAAATACACCAAATACTAAATCACTGTTCATTATGTTTAGAACTAATAAGAACTGACATCAAATAGTAAAAAGAAAGAGTGTTCATTTCTCTAGCTGGAATATTTGAAAACAAGTTTGCTTTACATATCCTCATAACTTTGTAAGTCAAAATTCTTTCCAAGTTTTTCAAAAAGGGTCCTACTTGATCATTGCTTTCCCTACAGGATGGGACTTCCTCAGCTACCTATTTATTACCAAGTGCATTTTCTTGGGCTAGTGACAAATAGATAAAACTGAGACCCGCTTCTTTATTTAAGTTTTTAAAAATAATTTTCACTATAAAAGCCAAAAATTAGCTCTATTCACATCCTATTTAACAGATTTCAGATAGCTAAGGGAAAAACATTATCTTATTTTATATGTTATGAAATCTCAAAGCTTCTGTGGCTGTCCAAAACTGGTAGACATGGCCTCCTTCCTTTAAGTGCAAGAACTCTGTTTCAGTAACTGGCACTGAAGAATGGATGTGGCATCTTAATCCAAGGCTGAATTTAAGAAGCAATAACAGGATTTCTGGGAGATACCTTCCATATTAATACAAAAAAAAATCCAATATTGTATTTTAAATTCTCAGATATAACAACAACAAAGGGTTAAAATTTTTAGAGGTGCTATGGAAATTCTCAGACAATGGTTGTCCAGCCCTAAGATGTTCAATCTATTGTATAGGTATTACTTTTCTGATTGACTGAAATCTATTCACTGAGTTAAGGAAGGTGTTATATTTTAAAGTGCACAGCATCAGTATATGCAAAATTTTATCAGCCTTTGATGCAATGTATTCCCTCTAAAGGAGAACCACAAAACAAGAAGTATTTCAATCAGATTAATTGCCCTAAAGAAAGCGTAAGATGTGAAATCTGCTAAGAAAATATATCTGACTTAGTAAGACTTTTCTCATAGTTAATTTGAAAACATATTTATGCATATTTATGGGAAGATTCAGTTTGTCTAACAAACATGTATAGTGATTGGCATTTTCATGTACATATGTAAATAAGATGCAAAATACTATCACTGCTACAAAAGAGCAAATATGTTAGATCAATGTCATGGATAATTTATGAGTAGTTCATTCTGACTCTATTACAATATTAGAGTAATATCCAATTAGTATATTGGAATAATTTTAAAAAGTGTGTAAACATGTAAAAGTGCTAAGATTTTTAATTGCTAGAATTCCCAAACCCTTGTTTTATTCCAAGCACGGCATTGGGAATAATGTTTATGAAAAACAAGAACTGCCCTAGTGCAGTGATGATGAACAAACATATATATTGCAAAGTTTTTAACTTTTAGGTGTTTTGTATTTCCACAAGCCAGATGAAATTGCATGTCATTTTACTGTTGTTCAGCAATAAGTTACATGAAGAGATTTTCCAAAAATACTCTGGTGGCACTCATGCTTAACAAAAGGTAATGTGTCATGCACAAAATCTTTTCTGTAATAAACCATTTTCTTAGCTACAGATTGTTCACCAGTATTCATTGCTTATATAAAAAGGTAAAGAATAAAAATAGGAAAAAATATTTTAGACATTTTAGAAAAAAAACTTCACAATCATATTTACCACATAGTAGGCTTAGTCAAGGTTTCAAGACAAACATCCCTAAATGCTGGTATAGGATAAAACTCTATTTATCCTGTTTAGAGTGTGTTCAGGGGCATATGAAAGGAGTGACAAGAAGGGAAAAACCCACATGTCTTAGGCTTTTTTCCTTTACCTTCTTAAAATAATTCTCTATTCATAGTCAACAATTTTGACCTTTTTGATGGGACAGAAAAAATCACAAGATTATATCTTAAAACAGCTTAGGTCAAAGCATGAAGGCATTTTGGGACAAAACCAGCACTACTTTGGAAAGATTTTAACACAGAGCTTTTCTGAAAGCAATTGGATGACTGTACAATGAGCAGTAGTGATTTATATATTTGAAGCAGCTCCTACCATGTACAGTATCTGCCAGCATATTAAATATCTCAATTCTTAAAAGCACCTAATTAAAATAAACAAACCTAGAAATTATTACAAGAATATAAATGTTCAGAAAAGAACAGGGGGAAATCAGAGGCAAAGTGAGATAAATGTCTCACTATTTGAATGTCTAGTGTCTCTGAAAACAATTTGACCTTCCAAAACAAAGACTCTCACAGGTGGCTGGCACATGATACCTCTTTCATAAAATCTGTGAGAAATAAATGAAAGCATTTGTCCTCTGATTTTTAGGAATTTTTTTTAAATATTCAGGAGTATGTGATCATATGTCACGGTTAAGCAGTGAGAAGCCCACTAGTAGTGAAAAAATAAAAAAGCAAAGAAACGAGTTCCATAGTTCCACACAGCCTTAATCACAGAATGTCTGTCCAACTCACAGCTCCACACTCATCTCCATAGGCTCAGTACCTTAAAAGCCACTGTAGAAAGCACTTCACAAAAGATGATATGAATTGAGGGTCTCAACAATATGCACGAGATAGAATTATCACTTGCTTTTGTATGATTTTTCTTCCTCCATACTGTTTATTCCCTTATTTTACTTCTCTCCCACTTTGACTGGATGTAAGACTCAACTGAATTTATTCAAATGAACACTGATTGTTTCTTAAATCTTTTAATTTTTTTAATGCTGTAGCCTTGTGACTGAGGATGGTTTGTTACAAAAATCAGAATAAAGCCATTTTTGATTGGTTTATAAATCCTTTTTTTCCAAATAATAACTACTATTAATTTGTTAAACTATCACTGATTTCCTAAATATTATAAAATTTGTTTTTTACCTCAAATATAAAAGCAAAATATCTAAATTAAATAGTTGGTATTTAAAAACAGGTTATTAAAAGAGAATATATTGAGAGATTTTATACAGAGTATTGATTTCTATATGAGAGAGAACACAAATTTATGGTTTATAAAATACCTTGGTAAATGATCATTCATTAGTTTATTTTCTAAGCAATAAATTAAAAGTTTAGTCCAGGAAAAAAAGAGTATGATGTAAATGCCATGTTTGTGAGATATCATTAAGAAAATGAACAGTGTCTGACTTAAGTTTACTGTAAAGAAACTGAAATACAGTTTATTAAATTCTTGTGATTGTAGGTTTATGCTTCAGGCATGGAATGCTGGAATTATATTTCAATGTTATGTATTTAGCAAAAATAACTACAGCCAGCAAAGTCCACCTACTCTCTTCATGTGTAGCACAAGATTAACATTTACAGTTAGAATATGCATGCTGTGTAAAACAAGTTGCTACTTATTTATTCTTGCTCTTTAAACCAGGTAGCAATAGAACAATGAAGAAACTCTTACTAAGACTGAAAAGTTGAAGTTAACCAAAAACATGAAAAATAGAAGCAGATGTGAAGAACTTCTATACAGACAAAAATTTATATCAGTATTTAAGTAAAAATATTCAAAATTTTATAAAGAAACACCTTACATGCTCTGTTTTTGTTTCACTTCACATCCTTGACCAGATTTAAAGGTGGAAATGCTAGTTATGCTGCAAGGCTGCATAGCAGCAGGAGAGGAGGAAATGGCCTCAAACTGCCCAAGGAGAGATTGAAATTTGACATTAGGAAAAATTTCCTAACTGGAATTGGAATGACATTGGAACGGGCTGCTCAGAGGTACCCATCCCTGGGAGTGTTCAAGAAATGACTACACATGGCCCTCTCTGCTGTGGTTCAGTTGACATCATGCTGTTTGTCCAAAGGTTGGTTTTTTCTTCATTGTATTTTGGTACAAACTTCATTAGTACTATTACTGAAATTATTTAAATTTTCTTTCTTTGACCACTCTCTGCAACTCACAGGAAATATGCAGTATGCCATCTTGAAACAAAGATTCAGGGACATTATTCCCTTAACTTCAATTGAAAATTGTAAAAATTACTTGAAAAACTGTAAAATAAGTTTAATTCTACTGATTTTTTTATATCTTTGAGATAATAGTATCACATCAATTGATAGTGATAATACATAAATAAAAAGAAAAAAAATATTGTATTATAATTCCCTAGTAAAAATTAAAACTGAAAAGATTACTGAGGTAAAAAAAAGAATTTTCTTAGAATGCAATTTCAATGTTAAGGAGAGTCATAATTTATATTTTGCAATGAATACAACTCTTTTTTGATGTAGAAGGGTTGTTGTTTTTCTCACATAAGGAATATAAAATACCAGACTTTTCAGAGTACCCATATTGAAGCTAAATAAATAAACAAATAGAAAGAAATATCCAGCCATTTCATTTATCTTTGTCAAGAAAACTTTAACAGACACCAATACTCAGGTAAAACTCTTGCAAGTGCTTTTATTTCATTAGTATGTTAATTGAAGCTTTTTTTATAAGTTTCTTTTTTAAGGTCTGCTTTATATTTAAGGATGATTCCTACAAAAATCTTACTCAAGCATGAGATGGAAACATTACTGACAATTTTCTTCTGCAATCTCCTGCATTTTTTAATCAGTAGATTAAAATTCAACATCTGCTCTAATGGAAATGTATGCTGTGCCTTACAAAACCTACCTAAAATATTCATTGAGCATTGAATCTTATCAGTGTTTCTTAAGAAGATGCAGAGAATGCAACTGTTGTTTTCTTCATTCCTTGTATTTCTTCTTCAAAAAAAGGATGCATTTTCATTTGGAAATAAGAAAGCTAATCATGGGGCAGGTTAAGATGACAAAGCAGTCAATTGGTCTCGTGGGCAGACTCAAAACTAAAAGTGATCTCTAAAATAATTAGCCCCTTTGATAATTGTCAAAGAATTCTGATCTTATGTTTTCTGAGAAATTAAGAGAATATTGCTTGATGAGTTTTGGTTTTATTCTAATTTTGTGATTTCCCCACACCTTCTTTTTAAAACTATTTCTGAATTAATGTTTTGGGAAGCAGTAGGGTTTTTCCAAAGCAGATCAAAGTTAACAAAAATGCAATAGTTTCACTGACCCGAGACTTAGGACAAGACTGTAAGTGATTTTCAAGTCTTATTCAGGGTTATTTCCCTGAAGTTGAGACAATATAAAAATGTAGGAAACCACAGAAAAATAGTCCAGTAAGATATGTTCAATTTTTATAATGAATATTATAAATACATTTTTTAGGGAACTCAAAACATGGTTTTGTTCTCTAAAACGTATAAAACACATAATAGACTGTTGTTAGTTGCTTGGCAAGAATGTGTTTGGTTTTCTGTTGAATTTCATATTGATGTATTAATTACAAAAATTAGAAGCTGAAAAACACTTGACTTCTTTAATTGAGAAAAACAAAACCAAACACTATCAAAATTACTGGGGTTTTGGCTAGAACTGTTACTGAATCAGAAGGCAAAAAAAAGCTATGTAATCCTCAGTGATACATGATATAAAGGCACACCTGTGCTGAATGTTTCTGGTTGTTATTTTTTTTCACAAACTGTTTATTCCTCAAAAAAGAGGGAGCAGGAGAGAGCTTGAATTCTTTATTTTCTAAGAAGAACCATAGCAGGGAAAATATCCTGAAGAAGCTGAACAGTTAATCTTCTACATGCAGGTTTGAAAACTGTCATTCTGTTCCCAAGCATGTCGTATTTATTTTGTGTGTATTGTATTTCACTCATTTATGAATATTGCCGCTGCTTGTTACAGGCCGCAGGCAGTGTATTGAGATTGCAAGGCCTCAGGATGAAGATTTGCCAGCCTTGCTCTGTTTGAACTTGTCTTGATGTGCCTGATGATGGGCCTTGTTTTTCTTGACCCCAGAAGGCCTGGGGAAGGTTGACTGTAACACCAGATAAAGACATAGACATTTTATAGCATATTTTAACTGTGGCATTATTAATGATATGTTGTCTGTAAGAGTGGTGTTCTTTCCTTTGTTTTGTTTTTCTTTTTTTTTTTCCTGTAACAGCTTCATCTTGACTAATAATAATTCTACAATCAATAAGTTTTAATCATTAAATTCTAATGATTGTAGAATTAATTCTTAAATCATTAAGTTTTCAAGATTATGAAATTATTGTCTTTATATGTCTCTTTCTTCCTCCTCTGATGAAATAACGTAAGTTCAATCTCCCACTATTAGAATTCATACCACTCTCAGGGAATCCTTAAATGTTCAGACAGCCAAAAGGTGGTTCTGAAATAACTTGCCTCTGTACGATAACTCTGCCTCTATCATGCCTGTACATGTTTCTTGCTGGGTAATAACAGAAGCTCCATTGCCTCTTTCTCCTTAGTTTCTTTGCTTCCTTTTAAATTTTTTTTCCAGAAGTATTAAAAAAATGGAAGTCAAAATGATTTTTTTTTCTGTTTTGCATAAATAAAAGATAAAATATCTAAGTATCTTCACCTCTTTTCACTGGTTATGTAATTAATTAGTCAGTTGTATGCATGCAATTTCAATAGTTCTAAAATGTTTACATTGCTTGCATATGTTTATCATAAAAAGTGGTATGCATATTAGCAAAACAATAATGAAGTAATTATTTATTCTATAATAGATGGTTGATTGTGGTGTGATCAAGGTTTTCGAAATACAAATTTTCCTTAGAATAAGTTGTCTGTTAGTTCATTGATATTGCCAATAATCTTTAAAAGAAAGTTCATCTCTCTGTTGGTGGTAGACATGTTGAGCTAACCGTGACTTCTGAAAAGGCAGGAATAGTATCATCAGAAAAAATTTGCCCCTCTGGCATCATAGATTCTCATAGTACTGAGGACAAAGCATGTAGAGAACAGCTAAGGTGGACTCAAACTGGGAGGTGAAAGCAGAATGCCCAGAATGAGGGAGATATCTTACTCCAAGTGCAAAAGTAAATCTTGTGCACCTGACATTTACCACTCCTCTGTCTGGGTCTAAAACTTGAACAACTTCCAGTCCATCCATACACCACTTAGCCAGCTCCATGCCATTAACATTTCTGTCTGCCTCAATGTAAGTTAGGAAAATAAGGTTTTGAATATCAATGTCTTACAGTGGTGGAGCAACACTGCTGAAAATTAATACTGGTTTGGACTGTAGTTAAACTGTTACCCAGACTGATATTTTCTGAAACTGACTGAACAACAGTGGTAGCTGAAATGTGGAAGCATTAATATTAGAAGAAAATAACTGGAAATTTGGGACTGGATGTTGTCTGGGAGCAGCCCAAACTGTGTGAGCATCCAGAAGCAGGCTGTTCTGTGGCAAGAATCTCCCAAGGATGCTGAGGACAGAATAAGGAAAGAACTCCAACATCCAAGTGCTGATGGAGCCACTGAAGCTCAAATCTCACATGATGCACGGTGGAGACTCCACTAACACAGCTTTAATTTAATAGCTGTAATCATCACTTAAACTTTTAGTAAGTAATGAACTTGACATGTAGGCAAAAATTGAGATATTTCATTGCAGACTGAAGATTTTTAAGGCAAGAAACATTATTACAACTAATTTATTCTGTATGAGTCAATAATTTTAACTGTATTTACCAATATTCAACATTTCCACCAGTTGTCTTCCTCATGTTTTAATTTCAATAGTCTATGTAATTCTCTTCAAAATGGCTGTCACAGGATATGGCTTAAGAAAATATCAGTTTTTCCATAGCTAAGTGTTGTATAAAGTCTAGATTTTTAATAAGAGACAAATGGTCCTAAATTTTTTTAAGAGAAAACATATATGAAGAAAACACCACCACCTGAAGAACACAAAGCTTCATGACAAATTTTTAAAAGCAGTTGTAACTGTAGAAAACTGTCTATTGAGGATTTTCTGTAGCTAAAATAGGTTAAGTATGAAGATTTTATCAGAGTTTATTTTGGCTTCTCAGAGGCAAACTTGAAATAAGGCTCAATTTTCACAATCTATATTTTTCCCTTCCTTTATGTTTAGTGATAGACAATCTAAATGGCATGAGGAATATGCAGGCACAATGCATGTAACTGAATTACATAAGATTTAGGCTCTATAGGAAAAATGTTAGGAAATGGGAAGTTGGAGTTAAAGTATTGAAAACTGATGAAATGTTTTGGACTGTTTTTTCAACAGTGCTTTTCTATCAATCCATTCATCTATTAAAAAATTTTAGCTTACCTATTTGATCTTGATAGATATAGTATCTCTATTCCTATATAATATATTAATGCTTCCCTTTTGTACTATAAATGCACACCAACACTATGAACCAACACATAAATAATTATGTTTATTTTACTTTATGTTAGCAAAGAACATGGCACAGATGGCTTATAAAGTTTAATTAATAAAATATGACAAAGTGTGAGCTCTTATGTAACAACTCATGCTAGTGTGAATTGTTTGGGCTAGGACAATTTTGCTTTTAAATTAAGATTTCCTGAAGTCTTTTCTGCAATATCTGTACTTCTTTTAGCATGTAGTGTCTGTTATAGCCAAGCAAATATAATTCTGACATTGATGAGTTCTGTACTAGCAAATTCCTGCATACTTTCAACTTATAACTGAAGTGAATTGGAGTTGCATCTAGATAGTTAGGATTTGTCCAAAACTTGTGACTTTGTTATTTTTTTCATATACTTAATAGCTTTTACCTGTTTTAGAACAAAACATTTCACTTCATTTAAGAAAAGTTGTTGATTTGACTCATAATAGTCACTTTGCTACAGTAATAAATGGCCTTTATTTGTAATAAGTAAACTCCAAAGAAGGCTCCTTTAGGTGTGCAAACTTCAAAGGAACTAGGCTTTTTCCTTTTACCATAATATTTTGAAGCTTTTTATCTTGATCAATTTCCTTTTAAGATTCTCTGCATAAATATTTGACCAAATGCCGTTGTTGAAACATTAGTGCACAACCAGATTGTTTGATCTTCTGAAACATTACAATGTTTTATTCACAGAGTTGTCAGAAAAAAAAAATAAATCAGAATATATGTAACTTATGTCCTAAATTTGTTTTAGGAAATTAAGGAAATCTTGGAATACTAAGAGAGGGTCAGATCCAGATTAAACAGCTGAATATCAAGATTTAGAAATAAAAATTATTTCTGAAAAGATTGGATTGCTGATATCACTCTAAGACACAGGAAGTAAAAACTACTCTTTCACTCCAATGAATATGGTAATTGGAATTAAGTCAATTGTAGTACCTCCAAATGAAATAAGCAGCTGCCAAATATTTCAAGTGGAAAGTGTAATGGAAAAAAATACATATTCAAAATATATTCCATCAGAAGCCAAGCATATGTGCACTGACATAAAAGAGGTTGCATTAAATGGCCAGGCATCTTAACACTGAGCCAGTTTTAGTGCCAGGGACTCAGAAGACAGTACAAATCAAGACAAGGGTCTAAGGCAGGTACCAGCAAGGATCTTCTTTCAGTAGTGTGGTAATATATGACAAGTTTAAAAAAGCTTGCACTGTGCGTTGGAAAAGCAGGATGCCTTGCTTTGCAGTTTGATCGTCTTTCAAACTCAAATCATGCTGCACCCAGAGCATGTCTCAGGGAAATCTTACAGACAATGTGTCTGAGAAACAAATGGTTCTTCCCTTATGTAATCACTTATGGCAAGAGCTAGAAAACACTTTAGCATCTGTTTAATGACAAGTATGTAGGCAAGCTACTTGACACAGCATGTTTAGGTTGTTTATTAGATTGTAGAAATTACTGCACAATGTAAATAACTTTGCTAGGTGAATAGGACATGATCATATAAAAAAACAGTACTAAATGAGAAAAAATGTACTGACATGTCATATTACCTGAGGGAATGACCACCTGGAGAAAAGACAACTCTGTCTGAGAGTCATTTTGATTGAATGAAACCCTGATTTTCTAAGACAACTAGAAAGAGATTGGTGAGCCAAACTTACATAGTTAAAAATTGGTACTAATGTGAACCCAAACTTATATGAAATTGAAACAGTAAATTAATGAACTATTGATGTCAGCAAAATTGCATCAGTTAGCTTGAAATTTCCAAATATTTTCAAACAAATTTGTTATGGGCACAGGGCATTTTATGGTTGGACTTCAGGCTCACAGATAAAAATCTGAAGTGCACATAAACAAAAGCATACCTTGTAAACAGGCAAGTTGTGGAAGTGTTTAAAATCCTAGACTCCTACTTTTTTCCTAGGCTTAGAGAATTATAAGCATCTATATTCAGTCATGCCCACATCTAAAACCGACATACTGATGGCTATTTGAGTACAGCAGAGTACACTGCTATTCATGGGGACATAAATTTGACACATCTCTGGCTTTAGTATCTACTTGGACAAATATTCCAACTATAGTAGAGTGCCATAAAATACATAGCATTGGACTTCCATCATGATTTGAAAGCCAATTGAGAGTAGACTACAGTGCTGATTTCTGGATGAATGCTCAGTTATGATAATTGAACTGATATTAAAGCATTCCTTACATAGACAACTATTGTTCTGGTTTTTGGTTTTTTTTTTACTGTGTTGTGAATTTCTGGTTCTAATTTAGGCACTGTGGTGTCAAGCTTAAAGACCTACCTGTGTGTTACATATTACAATTAATTCTCACCTTCTAGCCTATGTACAAGTATAAGCATTGTGGAATAAACTCATGGACTAACTCTAGCAGATGAAGCCAGGGACCTACTGAGACCAGAAAAAGGGTCTAAAGTGCATATCCACAGCAGAACAAGAACAGTGGAATTTTGCATGATTCTGCTTCACTTAATCGTATCTTGTTGGCCAATTATTCAGTGCAGGGTCTACTTGAGATAGAATTATTTCTGCATTTTTCAGTAACTCTCTTCCATTTGATTTCTTACTCTTATCATAATCTTATGTAGAATTCTAACTCTACTTTAAGTAAACATCCAATACGTGGGATGAATGTTACCCTCTTTTTCTTTCCTAGTTTTTAACTGACTTTTTTTATTAATTTGTTAAAAAAGATTCATTTGTCTGCTTCATCCCCAGCATTAAATAATAAATAAATTCTTAAGTAAATTCTCTAATAGGATTTGTTCTCACTGTAGACCAGAGTGATACAAATATGACTCTGTTTAATGTCCCCACAGTTTAGTTTCTACCCCAAAGCTAGTATGTGGAAATAGGCTTTTAATCCAGAGTAGAACACCTTTATATAACAGAACTTTCAGATCAGATTTATTTCTCTTTTGGTCTGCTTAGAGTAGTTAAAAATGTTTTCTCCTCCCTTAAGCTTATCACAAATGCCAAAAGACTGAGAAAAAAAAAAGGGGGGGGGGTGAGGGGTGGGGAATGAAGGTCTCTAGTGGCTGTTTTAGTTTAGAGCAGAGATTTTTCATTCTTTTTGAAGTCCAGCCACTGCTGTAGCATGACCATTTATTCAGAGCATTCATACACACACACCCCTTACATCTCACTGACCATTCTACTGACCCTGTCTGGGCATTTGCTACTATCCATTCTAGTAAAAAAAAAAATCTCCACAAATGGTAACTGTCAACACATGGCCTAACACATCCACTTGGGCAGTTTGTAATTATTTCAGGGCATTTTGAATCCTGGTTCATGTAAAATATATCTCTCAGGAATTATTTTGTTCCCTATGCCTTTCATTAAAGTTGTCAATCTATGATTGTTTAGTAATATTAAGAATGTCCATTACCATTTCGTAAAATGTTCATAGTATCTGCAATTTATGTGTGATATCAATGTAGAAAATATTAACATTCATAAAAGATTACTCAGTCATTTTCTGAATAAATTAAGTTCAACTGTGTTCCCACAAATTACAACACATTATTTGTTTTATACAAGTTTGTCAAATTTACTCTGAATAATTTACTCATAGTTCTCATAGTATTTTCTATATTTAGTATTTCATTAAGTATAAATCAATATGTACATTTATATCTAAAATTGGAGCAGAGCTTTTGCACACAGAACTATTTTGAATACTGCCTGCATGCATAATAGCGAGGAATAACAGCTCGTTAAAATGTTGAACCTGTGGTTAAGCAAGGAATGTTCTCCATTCTTACAGTGTAAAGTATTCCCAGGAAAATATTTTCATAGAATCATAGAATGGTTTGAAGCAGATTAAAAAAATAATCTAGTTCCAAACCACTGCCATGGAGAGGGGCACTTTCTACTAGACCAGTTTGTTCAAATCCCATCCAACCTGGTCTTACACACATCCATGAATGGGGCACAGCTTCTGTAGCCACCCTGTTCCAGTACCTCACCACCCTTAACCATTCTGTGAATCTGAGATACAGCAAGGGGTGAAAATAAATAAGAACAGAATAGCATTTTTCATAGAAGCTCATATGCAGGGTGGTTCATTATTACAAATACAGATTTTTCCATTATTTCCTCTAAGTGAGGACCTGATGAGACTAATTCATGTTTTCTGGGGATTTTTTGATCATTTCTACATAATTAAATTTATTGTCTTGAGCCAGTGACTGTCCCAATGCCTTTCTTTCACAGATAACCTTCTGGTTAACTTCTCAATCACCTACATTTAATCAGCTGTTGCTTGCTTGAGGCTAAAGCTTTTTCTGATGGTATCTACACTGGACGTACACATCTTTTTTGCTATCTTGAGACATTTTTCATCTTAAGACATTTGCCGTCTCCTGCTTTTGTCAAAGTATGTAGGGTCTCTCTTTATCTCCAGCACACCCACTATTTAAAACTCCTTCTGTTGAATCACTTCTGCCTTTCAATGCAAAGCAGTCCTTATATTCTCATAGATAACTGGTTTTACCTTCACACTTGATTTTTCTCCTAAAGTTCTAAGTTATTTTCTTAATTCCTCAGTGCCTGTATCCCTTCAGCTTACAGAATACAAAATAAGGTCATAATTTTGTTATGTTGCTAAGGTTAGTCTCTGAATATCTAGATCATCTGATGAAATCACTATGACAATATTTCTGCTTGGAGATCATGTCTATACATGCTGATCTGTGAAAGTCATTCAAAGTACAGTTACATACCCAGTTTACCAGAATTACTGCTGGCTTAGCATGATCAAATATCAAACACTTGATGTAGGCACAGACCTTGCAGATGACACTGTATTCCAGTAGGCTTTTAGCTAGCTGCTTGCTTTTCCTGTTGGTGCTGGTAGCAATTCCTGGAAAACCAGAATTTGGATTGAAGATCCCTGCTGCTCCTGCATTCTGCTTTCGAGGTAAATAGATTTCACAGAAAGCAGCTGTATCTGGTTTGCTTGTCAGTAGCCTTCTATTTACACAGACATAGCAGTGATATTAGAATTTTATAGATGATATTTTGGGTTTAGCATAGGAAGTCTAGGAATAAACTATATTTTTGCCTTAATATTAATTAAGCTCCTATGTCAGCAGTCTTCTCTTAGCTTGGATGTAATATTTTTGTTGTCAGTCATTTTAATGGAATTTTCTAATGGTACCTGCTGCACTGCCAGATACATTGACTGATTGCAAATTCCACAGGGTGACTTGGTTCATGAAAAGAACTAAAAAGAGCAGCATATTGAAATTGTTGCAGAAATGTACTATTTCAGCCTAGAAAAAGTCTGTTTCTTTATATCTCTGATGAGATATTTCATGGTGTCATATGCCACAAAATGAATAATTCTACTGTATCACTCTCAGATTCTTATTATGGGCAAAAGGAATATGACATATGTATGGAGGGAAAGATTTACGATTAGCCTATTCTTAACAGTCTGATCAAAACACAGCAGATATATTGTCTAGTTACAACAATACTAATACTCAGTGCTCCAAAAAAAAAAAAAAAAAAAAAGAAGAAAATCCTTTTTAATTGCCACTTAGAATGCCTATAAAAGAAGTTATTCAATCCACCTTCTATGGTATTGTGTTATGGCTTCCAATGTTCCTCTGGATGACAAAGTGAACAATTTTTCTCAGGAAAAGAGTAGAGAAGTATTCAATGACCTGAGCTGTATGGTGGGAAAACAATGATGTCTATGTTTTCTTCTATGGACTCTCAACAACAGAGTCCATTTGGGTTTATTTATCTATGTCCCAAGTGGACTGTAAGTCTGTTACTTTCCAACTGGTTCCCAGATTTTTAGTAGTTGCCCAACAGCTCATCCTAAATGAATTGACATAAAGGACAATTCTTTGTTGTGTAGTGACTTCCTCACTTGGTCAGGCTTGACCACAGGATGCATTCACAGACCTTAAAGCTGAAGTGTGGCAGTGATCACCTGGACACCAGCCAGTTCTGAAAACAGGTGAAAATCAGCTCAGACCAAGGCAGGCATGGATGAAGCAGAGACCCTGTTCTGTCATTGCATAATAAAATTTAAGTCCTGTTTTAGTACTGGCAAAACATTATTTGCTAGAACACACTGCATCTTCTAAGTGTTGACTGAACCGTTATTGGTAAGTGCAACTACTTCCAGGAAACTAGAAACTATTAGAAACTATTACAAAATTTTAATAATGGTTTCAGAATATTCCAATACTGTTATCTTTTTCCTGATGTCTACTAAAGCATATCCAGCTCAGCATATCTGGGAGCTGTATCCAGGTATAGTATACATCCAGGGTATTCCAGCACATTTCCCATAGAGGATTATTTAGGTGGAGGTATTACTGCATTCACTCATACTAACATGAGACTTTTCAAGATGTTAGTACAAGGTCCAATGGACCAAGTCTTTCCCAAGATCAGTAACTCCTTGGATAAATGGAATTCACAGAATCACAAAATATCCTCAGTTGAAAGATACCCACAAGAATCATCCAGTCCAATTCCTGGCTCAGCACAGGACATCCCCAAGAGTCACACCATGTGTCTGAGACATTGTCCAAACTTTTCTTGAACTCTGTCAGGCTTGCTTGTGACCACTTCCCTGGAGAGCCTGTTCCAGTGCCTAACCACCCTCTGGGTGAAAAATCTTTTTCTTATATCTAATCCAAACCTCCCCTGACACAGCTTCAGGCCATTCCCTTGGGTCCTGTCACTGTCACCACCGAGAAGAGATCAGTGTCTGCCCCTCCTCTTCCCCTCATGAGGAAGCTGTAACTCCAATGAGGTCTCCCCTCAATCTCCTCCAGGCTGAACAGAACAAGACACCGCAGCTGCTCCTCATGTGTCTTCCCCTCTGCAAGTCTCTGCTACAGCAGTTTGACAAAGCCAGCAGCAGGTTTTTCTTCTGATTGCTTATAGATTTTATCTGGTACCCTTGGTATTCTCGAGCCAATAAGGTTGTTACTGTGTCTAATCAAACTATAGCCACAGTACACTTGTTCTAGCAGTTATCTCACCTAGAGCCATCCTATTAGATTCCCAATTTCTGGCTGTTAGTCTTTTCCATTGATAGCAGAATCTTCCATCTCGCTTGCTCAAAATCATTGGAAAGTCCTTCACGTTAAAACTCTCTGACCTACTACATCTGGAACTTTGCTGTTTCTCTCTCTTACTATGGCCTTTTCTTCTGCTTGTCTTTAAAAGCTTTAAAAGTGACAGATCTTATCTTACTATGTTATAGAATGCATATATTAGATTGTTTAGATAGATGTTACTTAGTATGGAAAACTCTCAATTATTTTGATTAAGTTTTTTAAAAAACAACAAAGCTACACTTACAAAGTGTCCAAAAATAGCTGCCAATAAATATTCAAATTCTGAAAGAATCACCCTGCTTCTAAGAACTTTAACAGTTTGGTCTCTATTTATCAATAAGAGATTTAAGGATGAGTTGATGTCAGTCAATTTTATAGAGTTCAGTTTGTGGTCTCTTTTATTTGATTGAGGATTTTTTTTAAGATATGGAAATGAGACAAATTCCCATTCAAAATAAACATGCTATTAAAAAATAGCATAATTAGGCATTCAAACAATCTGAGTAATAATGTGATGTTTTCCACACTTTTTAATCTTCAATTTCAGATTAAGTGAGCCTTGAGAGAATCATTTTAATTCAACCAATAATTCTAATCTTGAAGAAAATATATGACTAGAACTTTTTTTTAAATTTTTATACCAGAGATCGCACCAGATTTTTTTTTATGCTGACAGCTGAAAGTGCTAAACCATGAACAAGAAATCATGAATACTAATTCTTGTATTTTGAAGTTTTTCTCAGTTTAGACCTTCTATCTAATTAATCTGATACTTTAAGCTATCTAACTTAATGATAGGTTCCCCATCACCCTAAAATGTTAATATTTAATGTTTAAAATTAATATATAATATTTCAGTATTAGAACATGGGCAGTTTGATTTTATGTTATTCAATATTTCAGTTTTCATTAAATTTGAGGTTTTCATTAAGGAACAGATTGGTTTATATGTTTATAAAAGATGGAAATTCATTTATCAGAATTTCTTATTAAACTCTTTCTACAAGTATAAAGCTGGCTGATAGCAGTTAATGTGCACCACTCAGGAAGAAGACTTTTTAGAGTAAAAGATAATTAGACACACAAAATAAGTTGAACAGATGTATATTTTTCCTGTCTTCAACCAGCTGTAAGACAGAGAGTGAGAAATAATAACAACAGGTGAAATTATTCCACACATTTTATCTTGCATTAAACCACTTTCAAAACTTCCTTAATTCAGGAAACATCCCATTTTTTACTTCTTCAGTACTGCTTCCTTAATAAAGAGAGTTAACAGAAGAAAGAGGAAATGAAATTCAGAATAAAATATAAAAGAAAATAAATTAAGAAAATCTTAGTTATGCTAATGCTATAATATTTTCCCCAGTCAATGTTGTTGCAGCATTCTGGAGAAAAAGCAGAACAAGCCAACAAAACACAAACATGGACTCATCAAACTATAAATGATGCTATATGCCATGATTACAATGCTTTGCAACAATTCAATAACATGCTTGTTTTGTTAATTTCTTTTAGTGGTCATACCTAAACTCTTTGTGTTTAGAATAAATTTTTAAGGTTGTCATAAAGCATTCCTGTAGTTCCTAGAAGGGCTAAATTCTTTAATATATAAAGGAAAAATAGTTTATTTAATGTAGTTAAGAAGAACAACAAAATCAAGGACCAAACAACATGTATTGTATAAACTAACTACACTCTGCCTAACAAGGCAATCTGTCCATGTTGCTACAGTATTATTTCTCTGCAGATTCATAAACTCAGTACCAGCCATTAATTATGTATTTATTGAAGCAATTAACCATGGAAGTGGCTTTACTGTCAGGGATATAATGTATAACCTAAGAGTCATTTGGTTAATGAGGAACAGGAAGTGCTTTCTAACCAGGACAGGTATTATTTTGGCAGCATCACTAATTACCCTGACAGGTTTTCACATGAGGGTTTTGCACCCAGAAATTTTGCTGGTTTTCCTCTCTCTCTAGCCACAAGAAAAATAAATCCTTTTTTTTTTTTTAATTGCCCGTACTATTTATGATAGAATCATAGAAAGATTTGGGTTGGAAGGGACATCTAAAAATCATTTAGTCCAATATCCGTGACATGGGAGGGGACATAACTGGAATATAACCTTGTTCAAAGACAGTGTATCTCAATTCAATGCTTCCCATGAAAAAAAGATTCCTACTATTTACACTTTGGGTAGCATTCTTTGATGTAGCAGAAATTACTTTGTTTGCTGCAAGAATCACTTTCCATAAGGATAGACCTAATAGACTTAAAGAATGCATAGGACAGAAGAAAATTTACTATTCTTAAAGCTGGATGAGGAGCAATTAAATTTTATGGTGTTGCCTTGCAGACGTAGCACAAATGAAATTAATGGACTAAGTATGTGCTTAAATACATAAAAGATCAAAGTCTAAATCTGTTTTATAGTCTGCCAGCAGTTATACAAGTCAAGTGCCTCTTATTCAAGTGTCAAGAGTCTATTATTCAAATGTTGGTCTAGACAAATATTGCTATTCTCTTTCTGTGAAAGTAGCAATAAGTGAATACATAAAAAATGGCAAATTAATGTTTAAATGTCATTGGCTTCTAAAGGAATAAAGGGCTGTGTGGTTTAGTTTGGGGGTTTTTTGAGTGTTTTTTGTTTGATTGATTGGTTTTGGTTTTGGTTTTTTGTTGGTTTTGCTTTTGCGGGTGGGCAGATTTATTTTTCAATTAATGAAAAAAGAGATCATTGACATGGAAAATTGAAAGTCTGATGCACCAAGAGCACTGATATTACTGAATATACATTCTATAATTGTACCATACCATATTGCTTGAACATCATTAGATTCTCCATGATAGACTTAATTTCAGTTGAAGGATTCTAGTAAAGTGCAGAAGATAAGTATGTTATAAATCTATTTTTTGAATTCTATGTTAGAATATCTACACCAGCATTATAAAATAGATCACATTTAAGAAATTAGTGTCATAATAGTTCCATCAACAAGCCTAAGACAGTTGTCAGCCCTCAACCCACTATATTAATATCCAAGATAGTTACAAAGAAAACATTAAGAATCACAAGCAAATATTTTAGTAAATATAGATCTATTAAATAAGAAAAATTTCCATATTAAACTAGGTAAATTTGCTTTATCCAATGTCTTAGGTTGCAAAAGGGGGTGTGTGTTCTATTGCCTTCTGTTAGAGGTGGAGCAGCTATCTTTTAAAAGTTAAAACCAGGTGGGACAGTTTTCTTTGTCTCTTCCACGACCCATCCTCCCTCCAGGAATATCTTCTGTTAATGGGCCACTGAGCGTCACTGCATGACTGATAAAATCACATCATCCCACTGTGAGATGAGCCGCCCAGGGGGAGGGGCCAAGCATTCCTACCTGGATATAATCTGAGATTTGGAACACCAGAGACAGTCTTTTCCCACTGGATTCCCAGAGGAAGACCAGGCCCATCTACACTACCACTGGACTCCCAGAGGAAAACTCCACCCTTCTACAGGATCACTGCTCCAACAGAAACACATCTGTCACTCCAGGAGCATTGCAGCCACCATTTTTAATGGGACTGCTGCCAACACCCTGACCCACAGAGTGTCAAGTCATATTCTGACTCTCAGTGTAATTTTGTATTACTGCATTTTTATTTTATTTTTATTTTTCCCAAATAAAGAACTCTTATTCCTACTCCCGTATCTTTGCATGAGCCCCTTAATGTCAAAATTATAATAATTTGGAGGGAGAGGGTTTGCATTTTCCATTTCAGGGGAGGCTCCTGCCTTCCTTAGCAGACACCTGTCTTTTTAAATCAAGACATCCAATAACAGATATATTCAATTACAGATAAAACACAGTGACACCTACCCTTTTCATACTACTTCAATATTATCAGGAAATATACATATAACCGAAAACTACTGAAAACTATTTATGTATGAAAACAGCTCAGCTAACAAAAACAGAAATGCAGGCTTATACGCAATGTATTAAAATAATATTTGAAGGTTTTGTGGGGTTTTTTGGTTTTTTGTTTTTTGCAAGACACCTGTGTATTATCACTGAAATACTGTTTTAGCAGAAATACTAAATTTAAAAATCTGCTCATTTAAAGTCAAAATACAAATTCTGGAAATGTGTGTATGCGTCCTTGAGTACATATACAAAGTTTTCTACAAATATTTGAACCTTCAGGCAATAGTGAGAGTACTTACACATTTTACAACTTAATAAGGCAGCAAATTATTTTTTTTACCCCAGGATGAGAAAAAATTGATTACTTTGTAAATGGCTATCACACACAGTATTGCCAGGAGTTGTTGAATGTTGAGGTTTAAAATAAGACACAATTCCATTTTTTTTAAATTACACAGTGTATCAGTTTGAGAAAGTTCATAACATATTCACAAAGTTCCAATATATTTAATATTAAACTTTCATATTTTTACTGATATATATTGTAGCACTTTTTTTTTCTGAACTTGGGTATATTTTCTGGCCTTGTAAAACTGAGAACTTTTCTTTTAACAAGGCTGAAGATTACCAAAGAAATGTGTCCAGGAACTCAGCCACTGTGCTATCATCTTTCCACACTCTTTCCTCAAAGCTCACATAAGGTGGAATAACATATGTGCTTCCTGATGAGTATGCAGCACACAGAGCAAGATACACCTTTCCCACAAAGGTCATACTATGTGATTCAATGTTGATTTCCTCATTAACCTAGTTTTCAACCAAGCTGCAATTCTTGCTTTAGGCATGTCCGTAGTTCTTCTCCATGGATACTCTTAGCACCATTAATTAATTCTTCATTTTTAAATTAATTGTTTGCAATTTAAATGGACTAATATTCTGGGGATTTTGAAAAGCACTATACTCTTATAATGACAATTTCATTTGTGTTTTTAATTTTTATTTATTTTTATTTTAAAGGAATCTACTGAAGCACACATTAAGGTTATTGGAAAATAATTATAGTTGCAGTCAATATTTTTATATAGCTGTAACAATTTAATATGGTGTATTATCTATCTGAACTTTGAACAGCATTTCTGGGAAAATACTGGTGATAGACCTCAGGTCTCCAATGTTCAGCAAAGGTGAGTCCAAGATCACCTATGGTGTCAGCTCAGCTAGCTATTTCACTCTTTTGCCTCCACCTATTTGTGCAATGACAGTTAGTTTTCAGAAACAAGAAAGCCTGGACAAGTAAACTGCTGTTAGTAAGGACAATGAAATAATTTTGTGGTGTTATGATAAAACAACACCCCAAATTTAAATATAACTGTACTGTATATTTGCTTGTCATTAAGCAAACTGGAAAAATATTATTTTTATGCATTATTAACCTTTTTGACACTTCAATTCTGTTTCAAACTGTAGTTATATTCCCAATTTTTTAGTTCTTCCCTAATAATTGTTAAAAGTCATTATCCACTTTGAAATGTGGTGTCCCACCATTTTGAGTATGAGTTGCATGACAAATATCATTAAATGGCCCCTGAAACACACAGTGTGCCTGTCAAAATCAAGCACAGTGGGAGTACTACAGCTACAGTTCCATGACATATTGCAAAAAAATCATTAAATTAAGCTTCACTGGGCAAACAAATATATGTAAGTGACTTGTAGATGTTTAGCTTTGTGGTCTTCTTTTTGAAGATGGAAATTCAGATTGTCATTTCTAATCTATCATGTATTCTATAATGTAAATGCAAAACAGGCTTCTAACATCTCAAAATTTAGTACATGTATATATCTGTATGCAAATACATAGATACAGTAATATTGGACAACCTGATAATTTCCTGAGTCTATGTTTTTTCAAAAGCACCTAGTAACATTAGTACCTTTATGTAGTTTAGTACTTTAATCTCCAGAAGAGAATAAAGTCAGTAAAATCAATAAAGAATTTTGTGTAAGAGTTTTGTTTGATTGTTTATTCTTTCTTATTGACAAAGCACTCAAACAGTAGCTGCTTAAGTCGGAACCCTTCACAATGCACATATTAATAATTTTGACATTGTACAAGAAGAGAAGCATAAGAATTAATATTATTGCCAAACTCAGAGAAAGAAACCTCATAAATTTTGTATTTTCTAGATTGTGAGGGCCATGTTGTCCCAGCAGAACTGCCAGCAGGTACTTGTCTGGCTTTTTTTTAGGTTAGGATGATTTACCTGATTATTTGGACATAGTATTAAAGAGAATTAGTCCCTCTGAAATCCTCCCCTTTTAGTTTTGGTTTAATGACTAGATTCTCAGCTTTATACTTTTCATGAGCTAAAGCTATGCTCAGTTTCTGCAAGGCCTTCAGCTAATCAATACTGTAGCAATGTTAAAATCACCCACTGAAATTACAAAGAATGATTTGTGAAGGAATAAGTATATTAGGTATTATTAATGTTCAGTTTAGGTCATAGCATATTCTTCATTTTCTGAACCTCATAATTTATTGCATACAATGTCTAGTACTATTGTTTCACTACAATCTGTATCTAACATTTAGTTTTGCTTATAGCACTTTAGTAATTAGTGGCATCAGAACAATGAGAAATTTTAGTAGTTATCAGATTGACTCATTAAGATGAAGTATGAAATATGAATAAGATGAAATATGAGTAAATTTTTGGCAGATCTATGAAAAGAGTCAGCTAGTAGAAAAGGTAAGCAAGGTAATATGTGTTGCATCATTAACCAAAGCATACCTTAGCATAAGAATGTATCTTCTAAGATCAGGAGATAAAAAGGAGCAAGGAGCTGCTGTAAATCTCAGTTTTAAGCTTTTCTGGCCTTCATGGTATTAAATTTCAAGAAAATTAATCATGCATATATGGCTTCATTAACAAAATGAGCACCAAAATCCCCCAAACCTAGTAAACATGCCAAAAAATAAAAAAAAAAAAAAAAAAAAAAAAAAAAAAAGAGAAAAGAAAAAGAAAATAATTATGAAGCTGCTGAGCATTAGGACAATTTACTGAAATTACACATAGACAGATATGTTGACTTCCACATGAGAAACTTTAGCCAAGCAGTTTATACTTTCTTCTAATATTTTATTCTCATTTTTGTTGATGTTTCATGGTAGCAACTTGTTATGCAGAGACACCTGATACTATATAGGTAAAGACCTTTGACCGAGGCCAAATGATTTATTGTTAGTGTTTTATAAAGTGAAAATACTGGTAGGCAGTATTAATTTTTTCAATATTAAGCAAAACATAATTGTTATTCCTACAAATAATTTTAATATTTTAATCTCTTTTTAAAAATTCTTTCTTTAATTTTATGTCTACTTTAGAGCATTTAATTTATGCCTAGAGCCCATAAGACTCAAATAAATTGGTGGCACAAAGTAACTTCCTTTGAAATTGACAGAATGGATGCTATTTCTCTCATGAATTATAGGAATTATGACTGAAAAATATAGCTACCTTCTCAGCTTCATCTGTGAACATTTTTCTGGGAATAATTAAAATTAAGAATCTGTTCTTTGATTATAAATGGTTGAGAAAGATATTGAATATGTTCCTAATTACTTGTTGTATGGTATACAGTTAATAAGTTTATTATAATAATTTATCTGTTTCACCTCAAGCTGATAAACTTGAAGATTTATATAGTAACTTTCACTTTTGTATGAATACCTACTGATGATTTAGTAAGCACTTTTAAACACTTCAGCCATAGAATCTTATTTTTTAAAATACACATGTATTTGAACATTTGAAAGAAGGATGGGTCAAAATGTAGTCAATTTTATTTGATCAAACTTGTTCTCATATGAGACATGACTGCTTAATGCTTCAGCTGCATCTTAATTCATTCAAATATTTGCAAAATATTACATTAGGGTTTCTAGAGGTTGCATAATTGGAGATTAGTGATAAAGTTTAGAAAATATAAAAATGGGAAAGTATGCGTGTGCTCGTTTAGTCTGGAGTAGAGGCAATTTTCTTCAAGTAGCTAGCATGTGACGGTGTTTTGCATTTGTTCTGAAAGCAGTGCTGATAGCATAGGGGTGTTTTTGTTACTATTGAGCAGTGCTGACACAGAGTCAAGGCTTTTCTGCATCTCACCCCACCTCAGCAGCAAGGAGGCTGGGGATACACAAAAAGCTGGGAGGGGACACAGTCAGAACAGCAGATCCCAACTGACCACAGGGAAATTCCATGTCCGATGACATCATGATCAGCACTAAAGAGCTGGGAGAGGAAGACTGATGTGTAGGTGTTTAGAGTGATGATGTTTTCTTCCCAAGCCATCACTAAGCATAATAGACCCCAGCTTTCCTGGAGAAGACTGAGCATCTGCCAGACCACAGAAAATGGTGAATGAATTCCATATTTTGCTTTGCTTGCCCTTGCAACTTTTGCTTTGCTTATTAAACAGTTTTTATCTCTATGCATAAGGTCTCTCTCTTTTATTTTTCATATTTTCTCATATATTTTGCTGTGGAAGGGGGAGCAAGCAGCTGCATGGTACTTGGTTGCTGGCTGGGATTAAACCATGACAGTCCTTTTTCACACCCAACATGGGACTCAAAGTGTTTGAGATAATGACAGATTTGACTGGAAAATCCTAGATCAAATTCATAGCTGTTATTGCTGCTCAACTTTGAATTGCCTGGTTTCTATGCTTGACACAGCTTGCTTGCCTTGCTATTACTATGGTGCTTCTTTTATCCTCTGCTGCACCTCAAAACGTGTGACCGTGAATAAGCCCAAGACAGAGCAGGAACACCTGCAGAGGGATTCCAGCCATGTGTAGGGATGTGTTGGAGCAGGGTCACAGCTTACACGACTGTTGCTGTGGATATGGCCACGCAGGAGCAGGTTTATCCCTAAAGGTGTTGTAGCCCATGAGTAAGGCCACACTAGAACACGGGCATCCCAGTGAAACTGTGGCTGTGGACCAGTCTGTGCTGCAGCAGGTACAGCCCCAAAATGACTGGCTCATATGTAGGTCTCCATATGGATCTGGTACACTGTTCAATAAAGCCAATTCAGAGCAGGGGCAAGGGGAGGAGTTCATTGTAATGTTTAAGTTCTGATTCAAAAGGACCGGTGATACAGATTATTATGTGTAGTATATGGTAGAGATAATTCATGCTATTTATGTATAAAATGTTGTAAAATTCAAACTATGTCTTTGACCACCCTGGCTGGGAGCAGAGTTTTATTTTTATTCAATTAGTTCCCGGACAACGTTAAGATGATATCAAGTCTGTTAACGTATGAATGAAACCTTCCTGGGCTATAATCACTGACTTCCCTGGAATGTCTGAGCCGCTCACCGCTCACCAGGGAGGGAGGGATCTGCGCCTGGGAGATTGCATCTACCATACTCAAGCACCGGTGCCACTCTGCTACATGTGAATGCGGACTCTTCCGAAGCATTCAGACAACCATCGAGACACCTGGACTCGCTTTATCTATTCCTGCACATGTATGGCCCCAGTTCTACATGTGAGGGGACACAAAGGAACATTCGGTCATCTCTGCCTCAGGCAGAATAAACTGTATATAAGCTTGCTGCAAGAAGCAGTCGGGGTGAACCCACAGGGAAACCCTGACACTTTGTCAGAGGGATCCAGGTTCACCCAGCGCCAACACCGGGGATTGACGCTGCCTTGGCTGTGGTTGTTCTTCTTTTTTTTCTCGAAATTCTGTTTTGCTAATAATCTAATAAATCATTGCTAAATTTTCTTATTAATTTGGCTGACGATTTGATCATTTATAACATTATGGAAATTCCTTGATCATGTAAGCTGGGATTTGAACTGCATATTTTATGAATGACTATAGCAGGAACCCCTTGTTTGCTAGCCAGATTAGGAGGAAGGAGAGGAGTTCATTAGTTAATCCTTGTAATCTGACCTAAACATACTAGGAGTGGAGATTGGAGCATAGAAAAAATTAACTCTATGCCATTCAAAACCAGCACAGGACACACCCAACATCACTACACTGATCATATTATAGAGACAGCTAATGTGAACTACATATGACTATAGAGATATGACTATAGAGAGCTAATATGGACCACATTGGTAATGTGATTGAACTGTGTATTGCAATTGCTGTAGTTTACAAAAAAAACCCTCATATTTGTATTGCGTTATGTAGAATATTTTGTATTACTGCTAAATCAGAAATCTTCTGTAAAATCAACTATCTTTAGCAAGTAAATTTGATATTAAGTATTATATCATCCATACATGGAATATCTAAAAACCCAGTCAGAGAGTATTAAACTCTATCAGAAGGCAAGGAAAAGTAGATGGTAATATTAAAAAGGAGAATAGGCCAGCATTTTTTGAGATATTCTTGAGAATAAAATTATTAAACTACATTGTATATACTGGAAGAAAATTTTGTTCCAGTATTTTTTCAGGTTGTTGCACAGTAACAGGAGGAAAGTCTCAGAATGAACAAAATCACATCAAAATTATGAATTTAATATTTCAATACAGTTTAATTATAGGAAATTATTATTAAAATAATTTGTGACAGCCAGCAGGAATTCTAGCTATATTTTGTTTTCTTTCCTTATTTTGTTTACTCTTATTTATCCTAGTAAAACCAGATCACCTTTTTTAAGTAATAAATCAAATAACCATAATCATTGTATGGAAACTGTACAGGTGTAACAAAATCCTCTCAGAGAGTAAAGGTATATCTACTAAAGACAGTTTTTCAAATGTTATAGCTTACAATACCTCACCAGTTCTTCAGTTTTAAGTCAATTCATTATCACCAGATAAAGTTTATGAAGCTCTCTTGTACTCAGATCTATCAGAAAGACTGTCTAGGGATTACTAAGCAGTGACCCCCTATGACATGTTATTGATTTCAAATTGAAACCTAATTCCTACCTCTGCAAAAGGACTGTAGTCCTGTCTACCCCTACTGTGTCTCAAAAGAAGTGTGAGTACTGTAAATAAATTTATTTTCTTGGCCATTACACTTGATGAGCTGAAAAGTCCTTTGGACATCTTCAGGTTTGTCAGTATCAAATTTTGAAAAAGGTAACTCAAGATTCCATTTAACTGCAAAGTAGAAGTTAAGGGAATTAATTTACTTTTTCTATTATAGAAACTCATTGCTATATTGTCATTTAGCAATAAAATTTAGAATTAGTCAAATTCAAGTAATGTGTAAGAAGTTAGAACACATTTAGGCCTGAGGTGGGTGCAAATAAAAAATAGTTCCCTGTATATTCTGCCAACATTTTTCAATGCCTTCAAAGATTTATTTTTCTCTTTTTCTTTTAATTTTTCCAGAGGTAATCCTATGCTGAGTGTTAATAAATCCCTTCTGCTTCAGTAGAGTTTGAAGCTGAAGATGTTGAACCTCTGTCAGGATATACCTCTCTAAGGTCTGATAAAAAGGGGAGGTTCTACAGTTACAGGCATTTGATAAGGCTGAAGGAAGCAAATGCAGAATATGTGAGTCAAATGTCTTCCACACATAATATATATGTAAAAGAACTTTCTACTGAAGCTGTTGAATAATTTCTCTGAATCTAAAGAAATTAAGATTTCAACTGTAGACCAAAATTTGCTTAATCAAAACAAATCACAAATAGGTCCATCTACTTACTTCTGTCATCTATTATCAAGCAAAATCCAGTCCAAGTAATCTGGAAACAAAACACATATGCAGTGATTTCACAAAATCAGGTGTCAGTGATGTTTTCAAAAGACACAAGCAATAACTGCTATATGAACTCAGAGGAGAAAAACTCCATTCTCAGTAATGATTTTTTCTAGAAATATTTTACTGATCCAGGTGTAATATAATATAAAAAATACAAATTAAGATAATCAATGTCAATGTCTGAGTAATGATGTTCAAAACACTAGACAGTGCAAGAACAAATACTAGAACAACTGCAAGAACACTAGAACAGGTAGTGAAATATCATAGCAACCTCATCACTAGGAAAAAATAGCCAAGCCACTTGGGGATGCAGCACTGGCTTCTATAAATTGAAAGAAGTCTGTAAATATTGTTAAATGAATCTGAGGGTTCTGGAAAAAGAATATTACTGCAAAAAAGGTATGATCTAAAAGTTGCTGAAATAAAATGCTGGAGAGTCCTGATCTCAAAAAGCCAGGAATCTTTCCCCAACTTTGTGCAGAGTTCACCTGTCATCTGCAGTTTATTCTGAAGTGGACTGAAATTACCTATTCCATACATGTTTTATCATGAGTATCAGCTGCTGCATACTCTTGTGCCTATGCTGAAAGACAGATTAATGTGGTTATTTCCCTTCTAGTGTATGAATGTATATGCTTCAGGGTTTCTAAGCAGAAAATAGGTTAGCAGTTTAATATTTGGAGGAGCAGTAAGAAAACAGTATTTTTGTCATCTTGGTCCAGAAAAAACTGTCTTCAAATACTGGTACACTAGATAAAGAGCCAATAAATGTTATTTAATAATAGTTTCTCAATATAGTAGGGCAGATAAAAGTTGATCTATACAACATAGGTTGTAAAATCTGTTGAGACTAAAATATATGACATGAAGAATCCAATAAAGGAAAAATTAGAATAATGGTGAATACTCAAAATAATATTCAAAGATAAAATCTTGAACAAGGATCAAACCAAAAGCCACAGCAGGATTTTCAAACTTTGTTTTATTTTTGTTTTTGGCTTTCTTTCAGAAAGCAAATCTAAGGAATTTTATTGCAGACCATTGATTCCACTAAGAATGCAATAAAGAACATATGATTACATAACGCTCTATTAACAAATTTAACAAAATTTTTCTTTACCTGTTTTATGATTGCTGGCCTATGAAGCAGTTTATTAATCACTAAATTTTATTAATTTATTAATCACTAAAAATTTAATGCATCTGCTGTATTTAGCTTTTGATCAATACCATGTCTTGCAACAGTCTTGATACAGGAAGACAGGGAAATTGCTCTGCAAACAACCTCTTAACTAAGTCTCTGATAAGATTTATTTATTAAAAGTAGAAACTTCTGTCACAGTTGTCATTATTAATTATCAGATCTTGTTAGACTGTCTATGCTATCATTTGGGACTAGCCTTTGCTGATCTTACTTGTTTTGAATGATACTTAATTCATTGATCATTCCTTGCATTGTTTAAACATGTTCTAATTTGATTCCTTTATAATTATTATTACAGTCTCATCTCAGCTGCTTTTTTACATTCTCTCTCAGTACATGATCTCATTAACAGTCATTATGACAAGTTTTGGTCTCTGGTAACATTTTCAAACAGGCAATACATCATTTTATAGTTTAGTTCTGTTTTTTTTTTTTTTCATTTTCCTTTACTTCCTTTTTCCACTTTGACTCTGAAAACAGCTGCTTCATGTGTAAAACTAATGAATGCTAATATTTTGATCTGCAATGTTTCCCAAAGAGATCTCACAGGTGTTGACACTGATATGACTGATGTCTGAAATCAAATGTCATCCCTAATGCTGAGGTGATGACATGTGGCTTTCCCCCAAGAAAAACACCTTCCTTCAGTTCTGCTCAAGGAAAGATCTGATACTTGGAGCTGACTAGCAAACAGAATGTTTTCTTTTTTTATGATCAGGATATTTAACCAGTCTTCTACAAAACCCAAAACCATTAGAAGTATGCTCATATATATGCTCACCTGATATCCTTTTCAGCATTTTCCCTTTCTAGTAAAAAATTCAATTTGATAACAATATAATCATTATTTGAAATTTTTCATAAATTTGTACTATTAGTTGTAAAAATAACAGCATTTCATTTGGAATGGACTAGTAAAGAGAAGTAATTAAAAATACCTCCTTAGGGACAGAACTTGAAAAAAAAATTTATATTCACACAGTATGTATTGAAAACAAAACCATGTAAAGGAACATATTTTGGAAACCATAAGGAACTATAGCCAGGTGACTCTTTTATTCTTATCAGAATAACACATAGACTCAGACTCACTGTTCTAATTACTGGAGAAATACACCAAAATGTTCTGCCTCAAAGAGTTCTGACCCAGACATTATTGGTTTTGAACATCTTTTATCCCGATTTCACCATAATTTCCAGGCTTTTACAGACTGATGGACTAAGCATCTGTATCAACAGTCTTGATATAGTAGGGTGTTTTGTAGTGTTAATGTCAAACAGATGAAGGATATGAATGCATCCTGGGCAGTGCCCAATGTTCTTTAATTATCAGCAATAGACATTGCAGCGCCATCTTCAGCTGGGCATAGTGAGAATACAAAGACTTCAAACTGACAAATATAGAAGCAATCATATCAATCAAGAAAAGGTAAAATCCCTCTTCCATCTACCTCTTTTCATCTCCAAGCACTCACATATTTGCATCTCTACAATGTTGCTGCTTTATTGGCTGTTGTGATAACCCCAACACCGAGTGCCCCCGGAGGTGTGGCATCACTCATGATCCTCAGCTATCAGGGACTGAGCTGCCATATGGGAATGTTGCTGCTCATGTTTCCTACTGCCTCAATAAAACTTTGATCTATAAGATATTGTCAGACATATTGTCATTATTATTTGGACCACACTACCTCAGATCATCTTTTTTTGGTGCTATTTCTCTTATCTGCTGTCATTGTGAATATTTTCCATTCAATTTCCTTTGTGTCTCCATAATCAGAAAAACTGTAGTTTGCACATCTTTCCCTTTTTTTACTGAAATGACTCACCACTTTTAGAGTTTAGACTTAGTTAAGATTTTATTAAGTGGTTTTGAAGCTGCAAACTAAAAAATTCAAAATCAATGAAAAGGACAAACCTAATGCTGAGACGTAAAACTGAAGCAGTGTCTCTTGTGAATCACAACTAGAAAAAGAAAACAAACAACTAGATGAAAAAAACCTAACAACTAACTAAACCATTCATGATAGCAAAAGGAATTAAATAAATATATCAGTCCAGGTGAAATTGAAAGAGAGAATCAGACATAAAAGAATGAAAGAGGTTTTTCAGGACACTGCAATAACCAATTTCTAAATAAAGTAAACGCAAGAGAAAAAAAGTGAAAATATGTATCCCTTCTTGACTCCCAAATAGACAGTATTTAAAAATAAAAACAAAAAACAAACAAACAAAAACCCAAAAAACCCCAAAACAATAAACCCCAAAACGCCAAGAAAATTACACTTTATTACACCATAATTCAAAGTTAGTCTGAATCATCAAATTACATTTTATCAAATTACACAAACCAATTCAAAATTAATAAAGCACAATTATTTTGTTAGAAGAACATATTGATTCATTCACCTTCTTTTCTCAAAACTTTCTTTTATAGAATATTATTATAACCCTTCTTCCCCAGATTCTCATATGGATAGATGTTCTTCTTGTGGAAATATGCTCCGGGTCTTCCATTGAGAGGACTGGCACACTTTGCATAGCAGCCATATGCTTCTTGTAACTTTTACAGGCAATTAAGTCTCCATCCTTCTTTTTTATCTTCTTCTTCTCTTTATACAAAGAATGACATGGCTTGTTTTGCTAAATTATAGCTTGTCAGCATGCTTTGTAACAGCAAAGAATGCTTGAAGAGACAGACAAAATACACAGGCCTAGCTTTTCTTAAAAGATTCAAGTCACCTTTTTTATTATTATATATACACATGAAAATAATTGTGATAATTTTTAAAATTAACTGATACTTTGGTTGAATATATTCTTGGTACAAAACACAGTCAAAGAACAGTGACTTGATTTCTTGAGGGATTTTTCACAGTCATTGTACAGTACACTCTGCTCTTAATATTTTTGCTTTTCAGTTCTAATATATTATAATTTGTGCTAAAATAGTTTATATAATAAATATAGAGTTATTATATTGTACTACTGTTTTCCCAGTGTTTCTAAAAAACATTTATATAATGTATTTTGTGCCTTGCAGCAAAAAGATATTGATTTTAAACAGATGGAAAACTCCAGAAAGGCTGATTCTCAATGTTTTCTTAACTTCTGTTTGCATAAAAAAATGACAGAAAGATCAATAAGTAAATTAAAGTATAGCTGTTTAGAAGGTGGATGTCTCAATTTTTCCAGGGGATTCTGACTGCTATGCTTCACCAATATTCTGTGCTCTGTTCAGATTCATCAGATCATAATAAAACAAAGACAGCTCTTTAAAAGTAGTCTGGTTTTTTGATAAGAATTTCAGTATATTTTTGGAATTTAGGGAATATAAAATCAGCATTAATGTAGCTAGAAATAAGGGAATAAATGCCTGCATGCTATAGAGTAAGGAATATGAAAGGCAGAATATTTGTTTGGTTTTACCTTTAGAGTAGCTGGCTTTTGATATTATGCTATTGGCTGCCACTTCAGATAATTTAGCATTTCCTGATGTTGAGAAGAATTTTAAGTGCCATCTAAGAATAAAAGGTGAAGTTTCTTTTACAGCACTTTTTTATTATGATTTTATTAATATTTTTGTAACAAAACTTCAAGCAATTGATTTTTATATTTAAATCATGTGGTTTGTCATTAGATGCAGTTTCATCTATAAACCCTTCTATTAATTTGAGATCAATCCCTGATATTTGATTTTACTCTAATTTCAGACTTTATTCAATCTTGTCAAATTTTTCAAGTTTCCATTTAAAAACAATGTTTCTAGATGCTGACCATCAAAATAATTTTTTTTTGAGTTATGAGCAGAAAAATGTTTCTGTTCACAGAAGTCTAGCAATCAAAAAAAAAAAAAAAAGAAAGAAAAAGTGTTCTTTCTGTTTTGTTCTGAAACAGAAGCAGATTCTTAAGTTATTTTAAAAGATAGGTACAATTCTATCGGTGAGAAGTTTCTACACTCAGTTGCCACGCACTTTCTAGTCCTTTAGGTGCTGGCTCTGGTACTGTGTGCTTGGGATAAAAAAGAATGAGGTCATTTAGTAATAAAACCCCCAAACTGTAAAAGATCCTTAAATTTCAAAGCATCAGTTCCTAGAACAAACTCTTTCTGACTCTCAACAAAAGACCAGATGATGAGTGGATGGATGAGAAGGCAGAAAGCAAAGACCTGTGGGTGGTATCTGTTACTGGAAGAATTGAAAAATCTCCCTGGCTACTTCCAAGATATTGTGAAGATTGCCAAGTATTTTCTCTCATTAATCAGTTGGTAATTCTGTAATTTCTCAGAATGTTTTTCTCACCCTAGTATAATCAGGACTTCGTTTCACCACAATGGAAGAATATTAGTGGTTTTTGTGATCTAAACTTTTAATATCTACAGGTCATCCCCTCTCCCATTCTCATGTTAATTTGTTTTCTGTACACTGTCCAAAAATTCTTTGCCTTTTCTGAAATACGGAGCCTAGAGATATTCTATCTAGATTACCCAGTCTAAATCATATAAGCAATGTGCATGACATCAGTAGATTGTATGTGCAAGATTTCCTTTCTCTTTACATATTGATGAGAGAGGAAAATACTGATTATTTTATACTTAATAGTAATGTGTGCTACAGATCCACATAAGAAACATCTGACTGATATCTCAATTAATTTGCCCATATAAGGCAAAAATTTATTTAATAGTTTACAAAACAAGAAGGCATAAATATTTAATTACAAGTGAAATTCTTAGAAAATTTTTTTCTCATGGCACTTCCTAGAAAATGGTTATGTTTTTCTCTTAACCCATTATAAGTATAGTGTAAATGAGGTGTTTACAAGACTTGTGCACCAGACTTATGACAGCGAAACAACGAGAATTTTGTGGTTTTGCATCTTAAATGTTACGAATTTTGCAAAATTCAAACCATATTTCACAGCTGCAATTCTTTTAGAGGAATATTCACGCTAGTGAAAAGTCAGTATTAAACCAATCATTACTATCACTCATAGAACACTTCTGGAAAAAATGTCCAGCACACAGCTGATAAACACATCATGTAATGGGTGGGCAACTGGCTCACAGGTCAGGCACAAAGGGTTACTGGGGTGACATCAAGCTGATGACCTGTCACTAGTGGGGTTCCACAGGGCTCCATCCTTGGCCCTGTGCTCTTCAACATCTTCATAAATGCCTTGGGCACAGGACTGGGAAGTAATGAGAAAGTTTGCAGACAATACAAAAATGGGATGAGTTGTTGACTCCTTTAAAGTCAGGGAGGCCCTGAAGAGAGTCCTAGACAAATCAGAGGCTGAGCAATCACCAACCATGTGAATTTCCACAAGCAAAAGTGCTGGATTCTGCACCGGGGATGGGACAGCCCTGGATGTATGTACAGACTGGGAAATGAGATGCTGGAAAGCAGTGCCACACAAAGAGACCTGGGGGTCCTGGTCAATGGAAAGTTGAACATGAATCAGCAGTGCCCAGGCAGCCAGGGCATCAGCATCGCCAGCTGGGCGAGGGAGGGGATTGTCTTGTTCTGCTGTGAGCTGAACAAGAGTGCTGGGGGCGGTTTTGGGCACCACAATATAAAAAACATATAAATCTCTTATATATCTAAAGGAGACCAGTGAAAAGGAGGAAGGGCCTTGAGGGGAAATCATATGAGGAGCAGCTGAGGTCACTCAGGGAGAGATTGAAGGGAGTTCTCATTGCAGTTACAACCTCCTCATGAGGGGAAGAGGAGGGGCAGGCACTGATATCTGTGGTTACAAGTGAGAAGACTCAAGGGAATGGCCTGAAGCTGTGTCAGGGGAGGTTTGGGTTGGATATTAGCAACTTAGAGGGATATTGGGCACTGGAACAGGCTCCTCAGGGAAGCGGTCACAACATCACGGACAGTTCAAGAAATATTTGGACAACACTCTTGGTCACCGTTGGTGTGAGGAAGGTAAAATAGAGGGACAAGAGTTGGACCCGATGATCCTTGTAGGTCCCCTCCAGCCCAGGATATTCTGTGATTCAGACCTACTTGAATTTTAAATCCATTCATGATGTCAAGCCCAAGAAAGGATAAAAATAGATCCTTTCTCTGTAAGTAATAATGGAAAATGCTAGTGAGTTTTGAGTATGCAGATTAGAAAAACTTCATGTTTACTGAGGATCTCATGCAGTAAAGTTACTACTGAGATTATAGTAGGATTCTAAATAACATCACATTCTTGTATGATTTTAAAAATTTCTTTCTTCCTGTCTTCTGTGATGCACATAATCAGAAAACTTGTTTTATGTTATGTAAAACATTCAGGTGGTAATTTCTGAAGGGACTGAAGGGAATAGTGCAGAAAAACCCCAATACAGTCGTGATTCTGAATCTACCAGCTCTTTCAAAACTGTACAGATGAAAAACCAGAGAGGTGTTTGTGCTTTCATTACAAAGAATGTGATATTTTATCCTGCAAAGAGTAAGGATAGAAGGTTTTATTATTTAGAGAAACTTTCAGGGACTTCTCTAAATCCAATTTGTGTTCTCAGTCTTGGTTCAGGAGGTAAAAAACATCACTTTAAAGAAAAACTTTTAAATGCAATCCTAGAACATCTGACTTTGGAAATGTCAACTTAAGACTTTAACCTCATGACTTCAAAACTCAAAGCAAGTAGGCACTGAACTGTCACTAAGAGTGTAAATATAAGAAAGAAGACCTAAAAATCCAGGATAAGAACTCTTGCCAACCACATGCTTCCTTGAATTATACATTAAAACAGCTTAGACTATAAGAGTATCATCTTGTGAGCAGCAAGTTTGAGAAAACTACAGAGCAAAGCACATCACTTCTGACACCTAAGTTGCAAATGAGATGACAGTCATAAATTGATTTCAGAAAAAGGACTAAAGTTGCTATCTGTTCACTCGTTAAAATTCCCTCCACTTTAATAATCAGGATTACCTGATATTCTGAGACCTGCAAGAGGTAACACCCATTAGAAAAGGGCATCAGAAATTTAGGCAAATCTAACATCCGTTGTGAAAGTAATGATGTGTAATTAGAATATGAAGTTAAAATTTTGTCTCTTCTTAACTTTTCTCAAAATATGAAATATATTAATTTTCTTTGAGGTTAGTAAGGCATTGCACAAATTCAATAGTTCTTTCAATTATTCCAAGTGAATATACTAATTAGCAATTTCTAGGAGAAATATATCCTGAATCAATTTTACTCCTTTAATAAATTTCCAAACAAAAGACTCCACATTTTAACATTATACTAATAGACAAGGATAGTTGGAACCATCAGTCTTCCCTTTCCAGGGATTGCTTCTGTAATGGAATTTCTCTGCCTGCTTTTTCTTTTCTGCACACACACTGCACACAAATATTATACAAAAAGAAGATAATGATTTTGAACAGAAAAACATTATTATTGCACTTTATTGTTTATTGGGATTGTGATAGACAAAAATACAAATGATAAAAAGCTGGAAATATTTAGCAGGATGATTTTTAATATTTAGATAGAAAAGTAAGTGTTGCCCCTGTGTTCAAAAATCTGGTAAAATGAATAAACAAAACTGACTAATTCTGTGCATAAGTTTGTTATTCAGAACAAAATCATGATATTTTACAAAATTTTGCTGATTATAAATATCTTATGACATCATTTCTAACAGTGTAAGAGTAATCATGCTTTTAAATATAATAATTTCCTTGAATTATTTGACTATTTTTGGATAATTATATGGGATTTTAAAAATAATATTAATCAATATCACTCAACTTTTGAATTTATAGCTGTCCACAAGACACATGCAAATAAAATTAACCACAATTATCAGAGTGCTGGAAAGCTGTCTGTTGAAAAAGGAGCTGAGGGTGCTGATCCACAGCCTGCTGAATATGAGCCAGTGCGTGCCCAGGTGGCTCAGAAGGACAAAGGCATCTGGTCTGTGTCAAAAATATTGTGCCCAGAAGGACCAGGGCAGTGGTTGTCCCCCTGTACTTGGCATTGTTGAGGCCATGCCTTAAACCCTGTGCTCAGGATTTTGGGCTCCTCAGCACAAGAAAGACACTGAGGGGCTTGGAGCAGATCCAGAGAAGGGAGCTGGGGAAAGGTCAGAGCACAAATCTTACAAAGAGCAGCTGAGGGAGCTGAGGTTGTTCAGCCTGAAGAAAAGGAGGCTCAGGGGGACTTTATCTTCTCTACAACACCTGAAAGTAAGGTCTAGTGAGGTGGGATTGATGTCTTCTCCATAGGAGCAGGAGATAGGACAAGAGAGAGTAGCCTCAAGCTGGGCCAATTTCCTGATTGAAAGGGCAGTGAAGCTTTGGAACAGGCTGTCCAGGGAACTGGTTGAGTCCTGAGGGTATTTAAAAGACGTGTAGATGTGGCACTTAGATGGTTTAGTGGCAGGCTTGGCAGTGCTAATCTAATAGCTGGACCTGATGATCTTACATGGAAAAAATAGTAAAATGTTTCCATCATGACTGTCCTGAGAGAGTGAGAACAATAAAGTAGAATTTATCAGATGTTATTAGATAAAAAAGGCTGAAATTCATATGTAATGCCACTTTATCATGTTGCCTTTAAAACACAATATATAGTTCCCATGTTTATATCTAAATTAACCTGGCATTTGCTGGGTGGGCTTTTTTGGTATTGAAAAATGCCTCGTTGTTTTTCTATGATTAATATCAGCTATTTCTTGGTCTAATATAAACAGTAAAACCTCTAAGTATGGGATTTTCCTAAGGACATTTTCATCTCATTTGCTTTGCAGAAACTAGATTCTAGTCCAGAGCTTTTGAAGATAAAACAGATTTAACTTACTTAGGTTAGCATTGATTTTAAACCACTCCTGTATCAAACCATTGTCTCTTGTATTGTTGTTGCTGTAGAAAATCAATAAATGTATTAAGCAGTTATGTTTATTATATTTGTTACATTTATCCTTAGAAATAACTAAAAAAATTTTTTGCTCCTACAAAATACCGTGGGATTATTTTAATGCTATAAAGTTGTGACAAATATAAGCAGGTGCTTAAGATACTCCTAGCACCTGTCATACTGATATTTCAATTCACAGAAATATACCAAAGTAATAAAACTTGTTTGTTGCAGCAGAATAAGTTTTTTCTAATGTTAAGACTTTCCAGGTTTACATTTTAATGGTTAAATTTCAACACAGGCTTGGTGAAATTAGTGAACGATATAAATTAATCTTTTGTAGTAGGCTAAATTACTTGAGAAAAATGTGATACACCTGCAAACCTGACCCACAACTCTTCATCTCTTCTAGAAATTGCATAGTTTCCCAGACCATAAAGCACCCTACAAATTAATTTTGACTTTGATTGTAGGTTACTCAAAGTATTTAGAGACATAATTATCAAGAGAATAAAGAAATGTCATGATGGGAGACCTTGAAATAATCTGAACTGTAGAGCTAAAATATATGAAAGTCACATATACAAGATGGGGAGATCTTAATGAGTTATCACTCAGAAAGGATATCTTGAAACTACTGTAGGCAACCATCTGAAAACGTCTCAAAAGTTACTCCTACTTCATGTAATAGATGCCTTATAATGGGTCTCATAATAGGATTCTGAGAAAGTCAAGGAAGTGTGATAAGAAATATGGAATTGTTTTGAAGCAAATGAGACTGAAATAGTAGGACAAAGTAGTGGATGAAGGCTACTAGAGAAGTGAATAAAAAAAGAGTAATCTGCCATAAGTGAATAGATTTTGACTATTTATAATTTTCTGCAGTAGTTGAATTAAACTGAAATAAATATTTCAATCAGGAAGCTTCAAAGCTTGCAAAACAAGCACTTCTTCTCATGCTCATGAATTGTAGAAGTCTATCACTATAGTCTATCATAGTGATATATTATCTATAGGATGCTGTACAGACCAGAAGTATAAATGAGTTCCAGACAGTATATTCAAATTAAACCAAACTAATATAATCTGCAGAATGAAACTGTTTTTTCAGATATTATCTCAATATCAGCACTCTGTTGAAACACATGACATCATCCAAATATGCTTTCTCAAGAAATGAGTGCCCCCTAAAATAACAGAGGTAGCATCTGAACAGGAGGGACTTCTGTTTCAAGTTCTTTCTAATCACAAAATTAGACATCAAGGCAGTTTTTGTCATGGAAGTATGTAAAGCTATTGCACAGCTACAAGAGAGTGTTTGGTTATTACTTACTATTGACACTTAATGGAGACTTTTTTTTCCTCTCAGAATAAAAACAGCTTTGTTCAGAAGTGCTGTCACCAGCCATATCCAGTATAGGAAATTAAGAGACTGGACTCATCTAGGACAGTTATAAAAGACAGGGAGGAGTGCAAGGATGGGATGGTGGCCCAGGGCAGGCAGGGCTGTGCCACCCTGAGGGAAGCAGAGCAGAGCAGGACAGCAGTGCACAATCAGCACCAGACAAAGGGAGCTGATGAGCGAGGTCAGGGATCAGTGTGGGGAGCAGAGCCAGCACATCAGGGGGGGCAGGAGCAGGACTGACCTGGGGGACACCCATGGCAGGGTTCAGGCAGGCATGTGACGTTCACATCTGAGCTTAACTCCAGCCTCTGAACACAGGGACAGGGAGGGATTCGTGTAAGGGGGGGAGTGTTCATCCTAGAAAGGGGTCAGGGGAGACTGACTGGGGCCATTTCCCATTTACTCCTAGTTACCCTATATGGATAAAGGGTATTTATTATTTTTATATAATTTATACCATTGATACATCAAATTTTGCCATCAGCAAGTTATAAGTTTCAAGTTTCTTAGTCTTCATAGTTCTTGTGACTGATAACATTTTTCTGAACATTTTTTTTCACTTAATTGTATGTATTAGTTTTGTAAAGGAAGCACATTTAGCAATTTTTCCTCTAGTCTTCTGATTTTCCCCATCCTTTTATGTCAGTACCTTCATTTCATAAAGAACTTTTTATTTTTAAGATACCAATGAAGAAAAACACACATCATATGGGCAATATCAGTCAGAGTTCTAGCCTACACTGTGAACTTCTGTGCACTCATGGCAGCCAGATATAATTAATATTAATCGAATAATTAAATTTAATTCAGCCTTCATTCTCTTGTCATAAGATCCCACGACCTGTCATGAACAATATTAGAATAATCAGTTAATTCTGTTAAGATGTGCTGAAATTTTACTTTAAGAGCACACCACGTCCCTTGCTTAGTTAATTCTTCTGCTCAGCTTCTCATAACCTCTACATGCTGAATTAGCTTGGTTTTCTATGGTAAGACTTGTCTTTTTCTGCAGTTCCACCTCTGAAGCTGCTAAAAGGTCACCTAAAGATTCTCACAGCACAGAAACACAATATCTTGTATGAAAAAAAAAATCACAGCTGGATTTTTTTTTTTCTGTTTGCTTGTATTTCATCACTTAGGAAATTCTCTTTGTCGCTGCAGCAACAGTTTTTAAGTTCCACATTGTGAAGACAGACTATGCCCATGAGAAGTTTCCCAGAATGTGTCACTGTTTGCTGCTGGGCCAACATCTGGATGCCTGTTTCTCGGTGTGGCTGGTGAGCAGTAGCTGGGGACCAGCTCAGTGTCAGCGTGGCTGAGGGCATTCCCGTCCTGCTCCCAGGCAACCTGCAATGGCCATCACAGCCAGGGCCAAACCCCTGCCCACAGGATCTGTGATACTTCTTGTGGAGATGTTCCCTGCCAGAAAATGTGTTATTTGCAATGCAGGCTCAGCCTTACCTGGAGGGCATGGAGCTGCAGCAGCCTTGTCTCTGTTGGATGCTTTCTGTTGGTCAATTTAACAAATTCTCTACAAGCGCCTCTAAAAGAGACTTCTCAGTCTGTGATCAAAAATGCTTTAAAAATATGCTGAAGGGATCATACACTAAATTTTAACTAGTTTATGTGACATTATACACACAGAAACTAGAATTCTTTGATTTCTTTTTGACTGATTGTTGTTGGAGAAGGAATTTTGCAGTTCTCCCATTTTAACTTTCCTAGATTCACCCTCTAGTGTCTTTCTTATGGCGGCTAACACTGGAGCTTCTGATGACCAAGTTTGACTGAAAAATACTATCCATAGAGCAAAAAATTTGCAAGGAGTACCAACAATCTTGGATTCAATTGTATGTACATGTAGAGAACAGTTTACTCCTATATACCATGTGCTACCTCAATAGCTGCTCCTCTCACACTTTAGAGACTGAGTAATTTAATGGCTTTGTTCAGTGAGGTTTGGCTCCATTTTTCTGTGGTCCACCACTGCTCTTTCTGATAGCAGTGAGAACCTCTCTTAATTTTTAAATATATTTCTTTCGCTTGCTTCTTTGCATTATTTTATTTTCTTAGGAAAGAAATACAGCTTTCTCTAAGCTTGACCTTTGGATTAAAACAAAAGCTTTGGAAAAGTATTTTCAGTTACAGTATTAGACTGTATATACTTCAACTATCTACCATATACTGTAGATTCTTGAACTATCTTAAATGTATTTAGGCTAGGCATTTATACTAATTAAATTATTCATAAGGTAATTTAATTATTTGATGTCCAAATGATACTAGTTGTGCTATGACCAACATGTTACAAGCTTGCATTCAGACAGCCAGCTGGTCATGCCTTAGCTTTTATCTTCGTTTTGTTGATAAAAAACCCCTGTAGTTATATGACGTATGCAAAAAGTCCCAGTATCATCATAGAATCACAGAACCATAGAATCATTTAAGCTGGAAGAGACCTTAAAGATCAAATAGTTCCAATCTCGTGCCATAGGCAGGAGCACCTTCCACTAGATCAGGTTACTCTAAGCCCCATCCAACCTGCCCTTGAACTCTTCCAGGACTGGATGCAGCATCTGCCATTTCTCTGGGCAACTTGTTCCAGTGCTTCACCACCGAGACTAAAGAATTTCTTCATAATGTCACATCTCAACACCTCAACAAAGCCTCTTCCAGTTTACAGCCATTCCCTCTTGTCCAATCACTACACCCTTCTGTAACAAAACCCTCTCCAGCTTTCTTGTAGGCCCTTTTACTACTGGAAGGTGCTATAAGGATTCTCTGGAGCCGCCTCTTCTGCAGGATGGACAATCTGAATGCTCTCAGCCTGTCTTGATAGGAGAGAGCCTCCAGCCTTCTGAGAAAATACATCTGAATTACTATAATTATTAGTAGTAGTAGGAAGAGAATAATCCAAAAAGAGCTTTCAGAATTAATGACACTAAAAATACTGCTTCATAAATTTCATAGAGATTTAATGAGTATAAACTTCATTGGGATTTATATGAATTTATATTTCTTTTTCAAGGTGGTACTTTGTAGAAATGATAAAAATAAAATAATGATACACAGTTTATTCCATCCATGAGAATTCCATTCCAACTGTTGCAAAAAAATAGCTTTTTGCATAACTGACCAGAGTAATTTTTAAATGACCAAGCAGGATTTGTTTTCCAAATGGTTTATAACACCAAACATGAAATAAAATTTAGTACAAGGAAATAAAACACAACCTAACTGACATCAAGACATAACGGGAAAGGAGTATTTTCTCATCAGTTTCTCTTTTGGGGATTTTTAATTCCACCACATATTCTGTATGCGTGCACATTGGTTGTAATTATTTTTGTTTTCTGTCTTGATTCCCCTTTTCCTATTTTTATAGATATTTTCATGTCGCTGGTTGATGAAACTTCTTTTAATTTGAAGCTACCCTGGATGGGGACTGGAAGAGAAGTACAAGGTAAGATGGAAGAAGAAAGGGCAGGAGTGCATTAGAACAGTAGATGTAGATCGTTCAAAGTTGCATGTATATCTATAAAAGCCAAAAAAATGGCAGAGATTAAAATAATGAAAATTATACATTATCTTAGGTATGACTTCTAGAAATACTAGACTGATTGTTGACTCATTAGAAAGGAAATATTCCATGGTATTTCATTACTTTTTTCTTGTTATTTCACTATGCTTTCCTTCCAAATAATTCTCTTTATGTTTTCTTCCTGACACCAGTATTCCTGTCAATACTAATGGTCTTACTGAATTGTTTCTTTCAAGATAGAGTTTAATCATATGCATCCACAAATTTTGGCTGCAGTTCTATCAATTTACAAAGGATCTAAAAATGCTTTTTTTCTGATCCTGGAAAAGGGCAAACAACGAGAGGCAATTTTCTCATTCAAAAGCTGAAACATGATTTCAGCCAGTTCTTACACCCCCACCAAAAAAAAACCCAAAAAACCCAAAAGACAAAAAACCCTTGGCTTTCTACCAAAGCTGCAGTCCTGGTACTTTTTAGGATGTCCTTTGTCTTTCTGTTCAGGTGCTTTTCTGATGCCCTTCACAGATGGTAACAATACCAGCCTCCGGGCTGGAAATACACTGCTATGAAAAATTATTGGTGTATCTTTACTGAGCAAATTCAATACCTTTTGCAGTCTATTCTTTGTTAGAACTATACATTACATCAGAGAATGTGATTTCTCACTATCAAAGACTTTCCCATAAGCAAGAAAGCCCCATAGCAGCCAATGGCTCAACAGTTAGCATTTTAGCCATCTACATGGTTTGTCTCATTCAAAGGGCTTTTTTTTTTGGAAAGAAGCACAATTATCCTCATTTCCTGTTACTGTCCTAACATTCAAGTAGAAGGTGCAACTTTTCATTTTTCCAGTTATTAAACAGGTGTTAATTCAATGTGCCACAGAGAAAAAAAGTATTCTTAGAACACATTATCCTGTTGTAGGAAGACCTGCAGAATTCAATCAATCCCCATAATCTAAGGAGATATGAAATGAAAAAAATGCATATTCACAAGAGTGTTATTTTGAGTGATTGGTATTTTTCAAAAGAACAAAAAAAAAAAAAGCGGAGCATTCAATTGCAGCTTTATCTCAGATTGTTTTCCCACTTGCCATAAACTGTATAAAGATGCCCTTCCTTGAACTTTAATTTGCAGAATTTAGTATACATGAATATATATCTTGTAAGCAAAGAGTGCAGGACATAGCCACTAGTGAACTCATATAAATATGTAGCCAGTTTAATGTTAATGACTGCTCTGTTGTGTATGCATTTGGATAACAATTTGCATAGTTAATCTTACATAGATAAAGTATGGGCTTGCAGTTTTATTATTTCTATAATATGCTTCTTTAAAAAGTCTAAGTCAGAGCTGTAACCATCACTGAATAAGTAATTTTTAAGGTTGCAAGAGTATCTACTATTAATAACATGCCATGAAAGGTCTACAAGAAAAGCAGATAATTCAGATGATTTTTAGATTAAATTAAACAGCCATTTGTAAGAGGTTTGTTTTCTTCTGTTGTATTGTTATTCAATTTTTCCATACCTGTCAGATAAAGTTTGTTGTTCCATTGTGCTGATATACGTTAATGAGTTTACAGGTGTAGAGATTTCAGCTTCTCTTTATAATAACATTAACTTTTAAAAGTGTTCTGGGTTTTTTAGGATTAATATTTCATATATTCTCCAATATCTGCCCTCTGAATTTAATTTGTTATCACAAATATGGTAACTTACAATGTATTTAAACATGTAAGTTAACATAATAAAGAGTTTTCTAGCATAATTTCCATACCATCCTGGTAAAAACAGCTGACAGAGAAAAACATTTATAAACTAACTAGTCATTTACTTCCAATTTCTTTGAATTTTTATGGTTTTAATAGATGTAGGAGGAAAGCAAGAAACTCAAGAAACACTTGTATTTTCTGATTTGGTCTGCTTGTGCTTGGTTTCAGTGTATTTGTATAATACAGTTAGTTTCTTCTGATTAGCATCTGATTATGACACAACTCTGTTTTGTCACAATAACTCCATTGTAGCTGTGGTGTAATGCGCTTCTAATAAAATTATGTGTCTTCCTAGGACAACTTTGCTTCAAAAAATGAGTGCAGACTGCAAATTTTTTTCTTGCCCACAATCATTGTGAGGATGGTTGTACCTTGTTCCAGAAGGAAGGTCTCAGATTTAGATGCAGTAATTTCACATAAGCCTTCTCAGTTCTAGAATCTTACAGTCAGAGAATGCTTCAATCATTTTAATAAATGTCTTAGTAGATAGATATGTATATAGAAATTGCATCAAAACTTATAAAAAATAATTAGTACAGAATTCTTAAAAATGTTTGGCAAATGTTAATTTGAGTTTATGATTTCTGCACTTAGGCAGATTGAAATGTCCACAGAAGTCAGAAATCCTCTGATCACTGTATATATGTCTAAATAAAATCACTTCTTTCCTTCATACAGCAGGTTTTTTATATTTAATCTGTTATCCCCAAACTGATTTCAAGAATTTGTGTTTAAGTAAAGCACTACTCTCAGAAAGAATGTCAATCTTCATTTGAAAGCCCTGGAAAACAGAAGCTAAAACACCTTGTTTAATTTGTTCTGGTGTTGTATGCAGTGGTAAGGTCTGAATCCTTCATGACATGAGTACTACCCTTGAATACTCATACGCAAGACATCTCTGATATCTCACTGTGAAGAATCACTTTTCTTACAGCAAAGCTGTAAATCCCACAGGGAGTTGTAAAAGGAGTCTGTCATTCATTCTGAACATGAATACTTTATTCAGTGGAGAGGCTGGTCATTTCCTGCCTTTATGAACATAGATGTTTAAATCAACCAAAGATTTTTTGAAAACTCACATTTCTTCCCAAGATGCACAAGTGAGGTAGCTATGTAATGGCAGCTGGAAGATTACAGAAGGTACATGACACTGGCAACCAGAGCAGAGTGTGAAAGGTTAAACCACCCATCAACTTTTAATGCATAAATCTGTATGGAAATCAAAAGGACTATTCCAATTTGACTGTGTATTTCTTACTCTGTATTTCTGAACATATTCACCTTCTATTTCACAGCTTCCCTATCACACAGGCATATTTTATAAGCCGAGAAGAAGAAGAAGGGATGAATAAAGCAGATGCATTTTCTTACTTCAGAGAGAGACAAATATCACATCTGTTTCACAGAAGGCTAAGTAGATTTTTTTTCTGAAAACTACCTACTAGGCAAATGTCTGCTTCACTTTTATTTTCACTCTTGACTACATATCCACTTCAAATTCAGAATGCTTTTCTTTCAACTTATTTTCCCTTAAGGTGTTCAAAGGTGTGAATATGTAATCAATGCCAGTAATTATGTAGAACATTCTTTTCACAGGATTTTTGTGAAGAGGCAGCAAAACTGTGTTTCCAAAAGTGCAAGTGCATACAATAGCATTAACTTTATTTTACTCAGTTATTTCTTCCCAAACCTGTCACATTTCCAATAAACAAAAAGTGCCTAAATGTTGATGAGTTGTTTTCTTTTACTGAGAAGGAAAACAAAACAAAACAGAACCCAGAGCTACTATATACCTTTCCCAGCACACAAGCAGTTCCTGAATTGGGTAGACTATTTCAAACACAATAAAGTGGTTGAATGCTTACTATTTACAGCTGCAAAGGGCTACTACAGAACCTCCAGAAATTGCTTCTACTTCAGAGAAGTAACCTTAGAGAAATTTGCAAAAGATTTGGAAGTGCCAGTTCACATAAAATACCAGGTACAAGGAGGATTGACTTTCTCCAGATTATTCTGCACAACTCCATGGTATCTAAACCCTTTTTTGCATTCTCACGTATTTAGAATTTTTTTTTTCAATATTTGATGACAATAGAACAACATCTGAGACATCTGGATTACTGAAAACCTGGAAAGTGCATTTTTCAGTCTCTGGAGCATACTATCTGGAGTTTACCTTTCTTGGCTTTACTTCTGTCACAGAGTCTTTTGGGGAAAGACATGCGTTTACAAATTGTCTCATTCTCTCTGTTTAAAAGTAAGATTGGTGGTTATCTACTTTTTTTTTTTTAAAATACATAAATAGTTTCTTTAAATAAATAAAAACATCCCATTTTTCTTTCAAAGTAGAATTACAGAGACATTGGCTAAGCCCAGAAACCTTTGACCAAATAATTAAAAGAATTGTTAAGAATCAAAATGGATTGGAAAAGCAAAATGACCACACTTCTCCAATTAATATATTCCTGACACAAATTATGAAACAAACTTTCATTTATGGACATTTGTTTTGCTCATATTTTCTTTTAATCTTATCTAAAAAAATTAATGCCCAATTTTTCTTACAGAGAAATGATGCTTTTCTCTATGCATATTAAAGCTCTTTTACTTAACCAATCTCATTTAAGTAACTAATATTATCTGTATTTTCTGTCAAACTTTCTTAAAAGCCTTCTTTTCTCTATTCTATAACATCACAAAAAACCCTTACCTATTTATTTATAAGCTTACTGATCCTGACATATTTTGCAGAACAGAGACTTTTATATTTGTTTTTTAGTGGCATTTTTGTTTTTTCATAGCAATCAAATAATTTTTTTGCTACATATTGTCATGATGCATCACTTTAGGGAGTCCATGAAAACATTATCCAACATCACAAATTAGGAATTACTAGGAAAAGTCATCAAATTAGCTCTATATTGTAAATGCGCAAGGTGAAGGTCTGAAATTTTGCACTAACTTTCCTGTTAGGTGACGATGTTGTTCATTTTAAACCATACTGCAAGCCATCTGGGGCCAATGGAAGCCTTTTATTTGACTTTAACCTGTCTAAGATGAGGATTTGAAAGAGGAAAATAAGGTACATAACAGTTAAGTTAAAATTTCTCAGAGATACTCTGGAAACATAAAAATGTATGAGAGAAAAATAAGGGAAGAAAATTGTTCCCTTATGGTAGTGAGCAAACCACTGACATTTGCATGCTTCCTTGTGCACTCTTTAATATTGCCATGACAGTTTCAGTATTCAGTTTCATAAGGTTTTTGCTTTCATATAAGAATTTCAATGCCTTTATAAAAGAGTGTACTGACCATTCCGCACTGAGAAGTAGCTCATCCATATAATTGGAAACTTCAAGCAGTTTTATTAAAGAAAATATTCTTACTGAAGAAGACCAATGCACTAGAGTTAAATTCAACTCCTAAGACTTAGGAAGCAAATTTTTAAGATCTTGGCTCTCTGCTGTCCCTTCAAGTGTAACTACATAGAACTTCCTATGCATACATAAAAGATGATCATGCTGAGACAAACTAAAGATTTATCTGGCACAGCAACCTGTACATGCAGCGGCCAACAAAAAATGCTTAGGGAAAGACTTTTCAAGATACGCAGATATGGATTCTCATTTTCTGGGAGCTAGAGGTTTTAGAAGTGTATTTAATACTCTTTTTATTTCTCAGTTCTGTCTTCTAAATAGAAAAAATTATTTTTCCTGTTATAAACTTCTTTCATGAAAAAAACAGTGATATCCTGATGCATACAGCCAATCAATTTCAATACTGGTGTGCATATATTAGCATTTGGAAATAGTCATGCAGGTGTTTTTATGCGGAAACTTTGAGCCAACTCTCCACTGCTAACCAGGACCTAGAAGTGTATTCCTAAGTGACTGCTCACTTATAAACTCAGGTATAAATGAAAAAGAGAAGATTTATTAGCAGCCTCATTATGTGCTTGTCATACAGAAATTGACTGAAATGGTGATGATACCTACGGAAGTGACAGAAACACTCATAGCTATTTTTTTACTAAATATATGGGTGTTACTCCAGTTTTGTTAGTGAGAATTGTGTTGTGCATATTGAGAACGAAATAAATCAGCCTGCAAAGTACTGAAAGTGTGCAGGTGTTCCCACTTTTTTTTTTCCTCATTAAACTCCTAATTTGTAATTTCCTCATGTATTCATACCCCCTAGAACTTCAGCTTAACATTTTTTCCACATTAAATTCTCACAAACGTTTATAAAAACATGATTCTCTGGTAAATAGTGGGTATCCCTTCAGTAAAAGATAAAAAAAAAGAAGACAACAATGTGGAACAATTTAAAGAACAAATGATAGACCTCAGCAATTTCAGTATTAAAATCTGCAACACTTAATGGCAAAGTATCCTCTGCGTATATAGACTACCTAATTTCTTTAATCTGACAGAATAATATCTAGAAACTGAAATGTGACTCATCTCTTATTCATTTATTCAGAATATTTGATATTGCTCAGCCTTCATTTAACCCCTGAAATTTAGTCTCCATTTTTCAGATTTTTTCTTCATGACATTTTTAATGATTTGAACCTTCCAATCCCTCTGTGCAATGAAAACACATTCATACCACCTCATATTCTTTCCAGTAATCTAAAGGAAATATGGAAGAGGATCCATCTAGTTTATTTCAGAAAGACTGTGTTCTTCATGAATATAATCTTTTCCTGTTTATATCTAAGCAAAATTCTTATATAATTTTTTTTAATTCAAAGATTTCCAAATACTGTAGTCTTACCAGTGGGGTGGACATGACTTGCTTCAATCTGATTTGCAGAAGAAATCTCTGCTTCTTGGTACCAGGCGCTAAGTATTGTGTCAAATTACTCCAAATTACAGGTAGTTGCTTCTGAACCGTGGTTATCTGCAAGCTCTGCTCCTGTGCAGTGGTGGCAGGAATGCAGCTCTGCTCCTGCACAGTGGTGCAGGAATGCAGCTGGCTCCCTGGTGTGGAGCCCATGCAGTGCCTCACACAGGAACCCAGTGGTACCCAGTGAGCAGGCTGTAGAGCAGGAATGGAGGAGATCACTTGAACTAGGTGAGAGGATAGAGTTATACCAGAAATATGCTTGACAACAAGAAGGGAGAATGAGACGTGCCCAGAAATGCCTGTTCTGCTCAGAACACAGACTTTTGGAGACTCTTCTGTCAGCTGCTATTGGTCTCACCTGCAGCTTTCTGTACCAGTGGTACCAATCTATTTGAAATGAGGTAACAACTGTTCTAGCTTGCCAAGTGTTGATATTGGCTTTTTTATCACTATCTTGGGCAGCAGATGTGCAGAAGCTTCTTGTCTTAATTTTAAAACAGCCTTCAAAGCTGCTCATCTTTCATTTAGTATTAGATAATTATTGATTTCCATATCACAGGCCTCTGACCTTCCAAATGTTACATGTTGACTGAATTTTCTGACAAGTGTGCTGATAGTCAGTCCTTAGCAGTGCAAGCATATTTTGCACTTCACACTTTTGCCCATATTTGAGTTAGCAGGAGAAATGTCACATCATAAGTCTTAGGCATATGGCAGAATTCCCATCTCTTTCTGTTCAAATTAAGCTTGAAAGTGCTGCATAAATATATGATTTCTTACAAGCAGAAATTTTAATTCATTTGCATTTGAGGTGAAGCAGTTGATAACTGTAGACCTTTAATTGTTAATTTAGCAATACTTCAGTGCGACGTAAGTTTTTTAATTTAATTTTTGAGAGGTAAAATATTAAGATTCACGTGAAAATCTTATTTATTCTTCTAGAAATTTGCTTATATTAGCTTATGACACTAATATTGCATTTAAAAAGAAGTAGAATCTGACAGTAAGATTGTATATAAATGGATTATATATTTTAAAACAGAATCATATTGGGCTTACATATTTAAAGCATATACTGCATTTTTTCACATTTCTACTAAATTATTAAATATGTCAACTACTTCCACATGCAGAAAAAGTATTCTGTTTTATTGCTATATTCTTTACTTAAAATTGTGTGTCCTCTGAAAACTGTTAAATAGATAAGTGGCAAAAAATCCTTTTTCAAGAAACAGAATGTTATGATAGCACTGAATCTTAGAATATCAGTATTAGATTTATAATTTAAGGAATGGAGAACAATTTGTATTGCTTTTAATATAAAACACAGATGCTTTTAGTGTCACCAACTAGTTCTTAGATAATTCTTACACACAATAATTGTTACCTACATTAGTATTTATTATATTTCATAGTTTCAAAATTTGTCTAGTTTGTAATAAAATTTACCTTGCTAATCTGCTTTGGGAAAAAAAAAGTAAAGACAAGCAATTAAAAAAAGTACAGAAAGCCCCTTTAACCTAGGCTGTCAATTTTCTGTTACAACCAACAATATCTTCATGACATTTTGTGGTATTACTTTGACTGATAGGATGGTGAAATTAAGATATACTGAAGAATACAAGGGGACAATTGCAGCCAATTATCTAGAAAATCAAAGTAGACCAATTGATAGAATAAAGTAATACTTTTATGATTTCAGCCTATGTCCTTATTTCAATGACAATTATATCCTTCCTCCATATTTCGTATTTGTACAACCAAAAGATGGCAGTGCTTCATCAACAATTCCCACAAAGTTTAAGTTTATCCTTAGGTCATCATTTAGAATACAGGAAAGCTTTGAGAAAATGCACAGTTTTACAAGATATTCAGTCTCCCCCTCTAAGCAAATTTCAAAGGGAATAAAAAGGGTTCCAATTTGTTTTTAAGGTGTTTTGGTTCTCTGACATCTTACAAAGCTTACTTGATTAATATTTTCTGTCTCGTCAAACCAGATTTTGCAGACTCCTTAGCAAATAGGAATAATTTACTTCAATTCCTCCTATTCTAAGAACCTAAAAATTTAGGTGGTTCTGTATCATCTTCATAGGTTTATAATCTTTCCTCAAACTCCTGATGTTAAAACTGATACCAAATCACTAACAATTTTAAATAGAAACAAAGACAGTAGTTTAAAATTTTGTTTGAACCCAGTAATGTAATTTTAGGTGGTTTTCCTCTCTGTTTAAAACACAGGAGCTGATGGGGTTTTATTTTCATTAAAAAAAACACCATCACGTGCATGTTTCTGCCTATTCTTTTTCCATATTTATTTTCCTTGGAACGTTTTTTTCTTTCAAAAAATTTTTCACAGCAGCTCAGTATCATAAATATTTTGGCAGAGTTTGTGCCAGTGTTGCTCAGCATGTCTGTGTCATAAGCATGAAACAGATCTATATAGTTTACCATGGCCCTAGATTTGCTTTATCTTATTATGCTTCTCAGAGATATGTTCTATTTCATGTAAGAGCTCTTCCTGTAAATAAGAAAATAATGACATACCAACTGATATACACAAATTAATGAAGAGTCATGTTAGAATTTATGAAATAATTCTCTTTTAATTCATAAATCTCCTTTAATTCTTTATATCTACCTTTGTTCAATAATGTTTCCTGATCTGACAGTTTGGTTAAAAGGTTAATTAAGCCCTGCATGCTTCATTTATTCTTTCTTGAAATGAAGACGCAGATTCTAATATTTCATAAATAATTTTTGAATTATACTGCTAAGTTATATAGAAATATAAACCTACATAAATATAAAGATATGAAAATCACAGGATCATAAGATCATAGAATTTGAGTTGGGTTGGAGAAGACTTGTCATGTAGTTTCAATCCCTCTGCCATGGACACACACCTGTCACTACAAGGAGCTACATATCATGAGCAGTGTTTTATATAGTTCAACATCAGTAACATATTTGTTGTGCTCTCAAATCTAAATTTTAGAAATGGAGTAATCTAGCCTGATATTTGTCATCTGCTAATATCCTTACATATAATGTATAAACACAGAATAAGTAGACTTATTGTTTAAAGATGAAGGTGCATAGTTTTCTGAAACTGATAGCCCAGAAATGCTCAGCAAACTGAACATCAGAACGTTATGTACCTATTCCTTACTATAAATTCAATTTCTTGACTAGAAACACATCTCATTTTTTTTGCTAATGTGACTTCATGCGCAAGGGGATATATGTGCCTTGAGATATCTATAATACAGTTTACAAAAAGTATTAAAATCATTTTTTTAAGAAAAATTAGTTTTCTGCCAGCTCACCTGCTAGTTTCTGGCAGCTCGCTTGGTTGGCTCACAGACAAGCAGATTTTGGTTATGTTGATCGAATATCAGCATTTATATTTGCTCATCAGTCCATATTCACAGAAGGGTCTATTTTACATGATGCAAATCCCTGGGCTTTTTGCCTCTTGTGCTTTTAACACACTATGCACATATAATTTCATTTTAACAAAACTTTATCTATTCAGTACAAAGTAGCTTGTTCCCAAGTAGAACTTGTCTCTAGACATGCTGCAGTTTTCATATGAAAAGTTTTTTTTCATCAGATGGTGGTAACCTGGGGAAAAAATATTTCTGTTAACAGTCATCTGAGGGGAAAAGCAATTAAAAAAAAAAGTAAGGGTAGACTTGCAATCATGAGAAAGTGAAAAAGCAAAAATGCCTGCTTCTTCAACACCAGGCATTTAAAATGTTGCAGACTAATTAAAAAGTTATTTTTTTAGCCTGGTAAAATTTCAGTCCATGTTCTCCTTTACCATACATCTGCTGTAGATAAGACGAAACCAAACTATTCGAGTTTACTTTAGTGACTTAAAGTATTTTTTAACAATACTTCTCACCTGAAAGAGCCTTCTAATTTTAGATCAAATTTGGAACCTAACACTATGGAAACAAAATTCTTCATGTAAAAGACATAATTTTCCTGTTTCTGATGGCAACAGATTTCCTCCTACACTAATTATTTTACCTCTTAACCTGTACATGATCTATGACACTTTTTCCCTGAGCAGGTTCTTTTTAAAGATAATGATATTCAGTAACTCTCAAACCTTCTTATCCTGAACTAGATAAATGCCACAAAATTCTAGATATCTGTGAGTCCACCGTTTGCAATCAAAATTAACTTTCTTCCTTATCTTAACAAAGTGTGTCCTTTGGCTATTTTGGATGCCACTTGGATAATGTTAGCATTTAGACATAACTGGAACACAAATTTAGCCTGCATAATAAAACATTACAAAGCATATTTAGAAACCTTACATTGAGATGAAAATTACTTACAATATTATTTACAAGCTAAGGACTAGGTTTGTGTTAAACATAACACAGCAAGCATATAATGATGTACCATATGGTAAAGGTTTGCATTTTTATTTTATATTTATACAGGCATGCAAGGATAGCTTCAGAAAAAAATGATCCATATCTCATCTCCTTGATATTTGTGTGTACAAATCAGCTCTTGCTCAAATTCCCACTGTCTCACACCTCAGCACGTCATACTGTTCTTTTGATTTGGTAAATGTAAACTCTTGGGATATTTTCATGTAAAAATATCCTTTTTCTTGGTTTCTGCATTCACCATGTCCTCTTTTCCCATGTTTTTTGTTCTGTTAGACCAAACACCACCTGATTACCTTGTATTACCCAGCTTAATGACTTATCCTCATGCCAAGCACTGACTCATCAGTGCTACTTTCAATATGCCCCTCATGGCAATCTCTGTTGCAGAGGCTGAATTTTCTGTCAAGTATCTTCATGCTTTAGCTCACACTTGGCAATGGTAAACTGATACATTGTGAATAAAAATAGCACAAGTAAAAGTTAATAATAGTAATAAAATTATTTATGTCCCTTCACTTGTTGTGAGAGATATTGTTAAAACATTATGTGCAATAAGCCATCATCAGTGCACAGGATGTTTTACTATTATCCATGGAATTAGGGCGAATAGTTTTTCATAAGATAGAAAAATGTTTTGTTTACCTTACCAATCATTTTTAGAGTTATTAGAATGCTATGTGTAGTGGGAAGATCTAGTCTATGTAAATACAAACACACAGTCTACATACCAGGAAGCAGAGCTCAGAAGTATCCAGGCTAATACTGTCCAAAGCCAATTTGACATGGTAGAGTTGGTGAGCCTGGATGATTTTGCATAAACCATTTCTGGACTTCAGTTGATTCTAGAGAAAATATACCTGCTTTTACACAATGCTACAAATGGGTTACTAAGTCCCCTGGTTTCAGCCTAGGTTCACTATGTTCAGCCATCTACATCATGACATGAGTATTTCTCCCAATTCCTGTGCATAAGTAATAAACTGCTGATTCTATATTGACCCTCTGGTTTTGATGCACTGTAGTGAGATAATTTTTTTCGACTTCCAATTTTTGTTTCTTATTTAAGATTTTAAGAGTGGCAGATCTCATATGGGCCCTTGAACATTTTTGTACTTTGTTCCTTGCTCAGGGAAATACATTTAGTATTGGCTGCACACTTCATAAGTAGATGAAGATGTAAGTCAATATTACTAAGAATTACTGAATTGCTATGGAAACATACCTCATCAGAACACTGTAAATAAAGGAGAGTTAAGCAGGATAAATCCAGCCTAAAGACATCATCAAACCATGTCCTTTTTGTGCTCGCATCTTGGTAATGTGACAGTGGAGAATCTAAATTAGCTGACTTAGAGCATCTTGGAATAACCACAAGTATATCCAACCAAACTGCAGCATCTGTCCACTGCATCACTCAATGCCCTCCATCAAGATTAGATGTTACCACTATGATATTTAGTTTCTTTTGTTATTTACTCTTACTTTTTAATCCCTTCCCTTTCTTTTTTTCCTGCTCTGCACAAATCAGCATTGTTACTCTAGCTGTGAGAATAATCCTGCCTACCGTACAATGTTATGATTATAGTCTGTGCTCTGAACTATCAATCAGCTTATCAAGAACATTATAAGCATTAAATAGAGATATTCAATGTATTTTTTGAGTCTTTAAACTTTCCTGTTGTATCTATTCTTGAAAAGATGAGAATTTCTTGTCTGAGAACCAGAATAGAAATATTTTGAAATGTCTCACTTTTTAAAAATTTTAAATCAAGGAAGATAAAATATGAACAGCTATACTACTAAGGTTAGAAGCAAAATTTAATTGAGGACCCTTCTCAATATATCTTCAGTTTTAATTAATTGAATAATTTGAATTCCATATTGCTACAAAATTTCCTCATTCTTAGATTGGTCCTTTCTAGGACAAAAAGGAAAAAAAACCTATCAAATGTTGATATGCTTGGCATCCAGTTTGCTTTGAGATTTGTTTCAAGTTGTTTTCATTCACCTTCATCAGTTGAATGAGCTGAATTAAAGTGACTTTAATAAGGGATTAGCTGTATAATCTCTATGAAAAGTTACTCTTTCTTACTTACACACTGGAATTCAAATCTTTCTTTCCATTTAATTGTACTTGAGCTTTTAGACGGTATTATTTTTGAAATACTTTAAAACCATGACCCAGTTGCTAAGGTATATTCTGTAAGGAGGAAGAAATAAAACCATTCTCATTATTGGCCCTAATTTTAAGAGGCACACTAAGCAAAGACCAGGTACTGGTAATATCTTTAGCAAGAATATCTCTTGTCCAATTACACATACTATTTCAAGAGGAGACATTTAGCTTTCAAGCAAGCTAAAGCACTTTTATATGACATAATCTTTAGGCTGATCTCTCCACAGGTCAGAGTCTTTCCTAAAGTAAGTATTTTAAATCAATGGAGTCATACCAGTAAACACATAATGCATATGATTGAATCAAGGAATCACAGAATATTCTAAGTTGGAAGGGACCCACAAAGACCATTGACTCTAACTCTTAAGTGAGTGCCCTGTACAGGGATTGGACCTGAGACCTGGGCTTTAGCACCATGGTCTAATCAACTGAGCTAATCTCAAATTCTGAAATTATTGTAGTACTGATCAATACATTATTAAATAAATTAAATTAGTGTTCTCTTAAAAATGAACCTTTTAAATGTTGTAGCTATAAGCAATATCAGAAACCAATTAAGTTATATATTCATTAGTGTTGTCGTAAGATGGTTCATAGCAACAGAAAGTACACTATTACATCCAGGAACACAAAAAATTACACATGCACAGTCAAACACCTCTTTTGTGGGCCTTTATTTATTGATGCATTCTTTTATAAACACTCATTTTAGAACACTCATTTACTCCAATCCACAGCATATGTATCATCACTATTGCTGCATTAATGATGCAGATTCTGAGATGGAATTTTCACAGATTTGGGGAATTTTTGGCTGACTACTTTCTGTTCTGTTAAGAACATACACTTAAAAAGAAAAAAAAAATCAAATAATAATGAAAATATTCTATCCAGTAATTAAAGGTAAATAAAAGTAAATTTGATAAAAATTAGATAACCATATGAAAATTTGCTATTTAGGGTCAGAGTGTGTTGTTAGTTGGGCGTTTTTTGTTACAGTGAGAGTTTCTATTAAAAACTATCAACTCCACTAAATATATACTACTTAGTAGGTTTTTGAAATCACAATTTAAATATAGATTCATAGAGCATGTGACAAAGTAACTCCATGAGTCAGCTCTTAAATATCTGTAAATCACTTTACTCCCATTTACTTAACTCAGGATCTGATTTTGAAAATACAACATGGAAATATGGCTCATTGTAGATGTGACCAGAAAAACTAAATTATTTTTTCAGAAAAATTTGTGCTCTTTTCACTTTGTCAGATGGCTGTACTAAGGAGAAATGGTATAAGCCACAGTGACATCTGAGAAATTCTAAGTAGCCAGGGATTTACTAATCCTCTTTTAAGCATACTGAAAAATGTGGAATAGGGAAATGAAAATGAAGAATAGCATTTTTATGTGCATCCAGCTCTGTCTCTCTAGATAGAAGTGTGAAGTGAAGATTGCCTAAATGGGATGGAAGAATGTGATGAAAAGCAGAATGAAATCTCTCCACCATGTGACCAAGGCAAAACACATTACAGAGCTAAAATAGAAAGGCTTAAACTGGTAAATATTTCCCAAAACATAAAAAGAATTTGCCAAAAATCGTGATAGGTTAAAAAAGAACACTGAGGAATATATAAATTTACTATATTTTATTTGATACATCATCTGTATTACCTGTTTCGAAACACTCAGTGTTTTTAAGGAAAACACCAGTGAATCTTCTCTAACCTCACAGGTTCCTTTCTGTTTCCCCTCATCAATATGTTAATGTATTTTCTGTTCTATTTTCCCCTGGAATTTCCCAATTCAGCTTGAAATTTTATCCTTCTGGATGAGTGAATCTTAAAACAAAACAAAACAAAACAAAAAACCACCACAACAAAACCCAAAACAAAACAACAAAAACAAAACTTAATTTCTCTTATCCAATTCAAATATCAAAAGGCAGAACTAAGCTTTGCTGAGAGTTAATTTAGCAAGATCTAAATTGCAGTGCAACAGGATGTCTCCCTGGGGTCAGTGGGCCATGAGCATGGGGATTCCCCCAGGCTGGCAGCCAGGGCAGGTCCCACACCCCAGCAGGAAGCAATATACATGTACCTAAATACACACTTTCATGCTGAGGAATAAAAATCAAACACATTGGAAGTTATTTTTTCAATTTCTTGATAAAGCTGACAACTCAGAATATACAAACTGCCTGTGTACAATGAGATATTGTCATGTTTAGTAAAAATATTCTCAAAACTTTGTGGGAACAGTTATCTTTACTTCAGGGAGCTAAAATACCTTTATTTGGGTAGATAAATGAAAGGAAATCTCAAAACAATATCTTTTGGATTTCTGGTTTTGTGCTGTCAGTAAAAGTACCAGTGAATTAACTTCTACTAAAATAAGAAATAGCAGCCACTTCTGGTTGAGTGGCACAACTGGATGAAGTCATCTTCTCACAAAACTGCACTGTTCTTCTATCTCAAACTGTGTAATGAATGAAGCTTTTAACTGGATCAATTATTTGAGAAAAGTATGTTTAGAGATTTTAAAAAAAAGGTATTTGCTAACAAATATGCAAAATATTTTTGTCTGTTTTGCAGATGTTTACAAAAATTTTGTTAAAAAAAAGGAAGATAGGAAAATATTTAAGAATATTTTTCAGATTATCTAACACTTTACCACTGAAAATCAAAATTCTTGCTATAGGGGTTGGCAGCTTCAGCTGCATGGACTCGGGAGAAACACATCACACGAGCAGGTGAAGTGATGGTGACTGGGCATTTGTGATATTGGAAACAGTGCAATGCAAACGTTAGGAGGCTACTTCAGCCACTTTTTTGTTCATGCTAATTTCTTATACAACATAAAACCCAAATTTTCTCTCACTGAAATATTTTATAGTCAATTTTGTATTAACCTAATGTACATAACATAGCCAACACTGGCTTCTTAGGCATAAATCCCCATGACTGTCATGCTGTTTCCATTGTTTTTAAAAAGATATCTTGTAATAAGAAGTTTTAACTTTCACAGTCACAATGTCTTAATAATAATAATTTCAAGTGCCTCATATAAAAGTTTTGAAGGCTGAAAAATAACTTCTAAATATAGCGTTGGTCTCTTTTGTTCAGCAAAGTGTTCTGTTTTTAAGATGCTAGTCACTTACAGATATACTACATTTCTTCTTTATGAAACAATCCAGGCAAAGAACTTTCCTAGTCAGAAGAGTCTGAAATCTAAGAAATTATTTACAGGAGAATTATCAATTGAACTTGATGAGGTATTCAAAGCAGGAGTGGGTGGTGGGGTGGTGATGGAAAGGATATTGGTCTACTGTATAATTTAATGATTTGAAACCAGAGCATAAGGATAATTTTTACTTAATTTTCTCTCTTGAATATTTACTTTTAATTGCAATTCCAAGCTGAATCCAAAACTCTAAAAATGTTTAATCTGTTTTTAGGTGTGAAAATCTTACTCATGTTCTGACTATAAATGTTATTTTTTATTAAAGTTCTCAACCCTGACTTTAACACGGGAGTCTGGAGAAACCAACTATTTTTATATAAACCTACTTGTGGCAAAGGTGTTTGATAGAGATGTCATAGCAGAAGTCAGTGAGATAATCTGGAGTACAGTGCTTCGTATTATGATTCCTTAATCCACCATGATGCAAAATTAGTTAATTTCTATTTGAGGAGTTTACTGTCTGGAGCTCCTAACTGGCAAAAGGCATGTAAATCTCAAAATGAGGATATTGTCTCAGCATACTGTATCTATCAACATGGGTATGCTTATATTAGGATTTTCTATATCTCAAAAATGGTTCTGCATTCTGCTCTAGAGTTGAGGTACCTAGAAGTTATGTATTTCAATGTTTGATTTGCATATGCCAAAGTCCTTTGGGTAAAACATTGTCTCCCTTGTAAAGCACACAGATCTATGGCTAAGAGCAGTGAAAAAAATGTGCAGGAAAAAAGGTGATGTGTTATTATTTTACATATATCTGCTTCAAGTATTCTATCTATGTATACTTGTGCCAGCCTTTATTGGACATTCAAATGTTTAAATGGTGTAAACAACTTTAATGTTTAAATTGCACAGACCTTTTTATCACAAATGAGATGCAGTACGGTAAAAAATAATCACATGCCTTTAATATATTGATATATAAGCACTGATATATAGGCAGAGAGATTTTCTAATGATTGATTTTCTAATATTTTAAGAAATGTATCATGAAAACTTATTTTAAGAGTTCTATTTAAATAATGCATTTTTCTTATGGTACTTTTGGGGCAGTAGAAAAAATGGGAGATGAGAGGAAAAGTCTAGATAGGATGGTAAAATAAATATGCAGAGACAACTTTCAGGGCAGAATTTTACTACCTACATAATTTTTTTCAAAGTTTTACAGCTTTTAAAGCATGAGTTTTGAATAAGAGGTGTTTTTTCAGCCAATAACATAGTAATAACAACTAAGAGGAATCATAATTTTTGTAGTTGCATTTTTCTAGTGTGTCTGTGTAATTATAACACAAAACTATATTTTTTTCACATTTTTTGCGTCATTGAGTTATGCTTTGGTTTTCAGTATCTGCAAGCACATTGTCTAGAAGCTTATTGTATGATCAGAATGTTTTTTATTATTCTTTTGTGTGGTTTAGTATTACTTTTTACTGATATTAAAAAATACTATATAACTTTAAAATAATCAAAATACTTATTTTTCCTTTGTGCTGTATTTTACCTGTTCTTGGTTTGCTTTTTGCTACTTCATTGAAAAACTTTTACACATGCTGGACTCTTAGTCTTATAAATTGCAAATCCATCCTGTCATCTATGTCTTCAATGAGAAAGGATGACCTGGATGTGGTCCTGGACGTCAGTGAAGTTTACAAATCCATGACAGAACTGCCAAAATTGCAAGGAAGGTAACTAGTTACTGCCACTAGAAGAAAAGATAAAGCAGCTAAGGATGTCCTGTGACCTGGATTGCCCAGTTCATCTCAGCCAAAAAGACCTGAGTGTCCCTCGGTCAGTATCTTTCAGCATCAAGACAGTAAGACAAAAGTAATGACTGATCTTGTTTCAGATTTGCATGCTGCAGATTTTTCTCATTTTCTTTTTTCACCTTTGTGTTTCAAAGATAGTAAACTGTTTCAGTTTCTAACATTTAGAAAGATATTATTAGACATCCTCTGTGTAGTTTGTCACAATAATAGTCATTATTTACATGTACACCAGTCATGTGAACACAGAGGTCTGCACTGAAGTTTTACTGCCATTCTGAACGATTATTTTTAGGTGCACCTGACCTTTCCAATACTTAGAGATATAAAAACTGCATAGACAATATACATTTCAATCTATATTTCATGCTTTTACAGCAGTTTTTACAGCACCCATGTATCTTAGGTAGATCTGGATTCTTAATGAACTAATAATGAACTATTAGCCAAAAAACTGAAAACATCTGTCCATCAAACAACAAACCAAAATACCCAATAAGCTCAGCTATCCAAGAGGCAAGAGGCAGTCAGAAGTAAATTGCGCCAACATGCAAGGTTTCTATGCCTGATAGTGCTGCTGATTTCCATGATTATTCCGTTGTCCTTACACCATAGTCTAAAACCAATTAGCCTCACCAGTTCTAAAGAAAAGGGGTATTGGTTCCATGGGGACTTAATTTTTGTAAAAGATCAGAGAGGAGCATAACCCAGGAGTTTGTGCACCCCAGGCTAAAATATGTGTGAAGGACACAGAATGTTGAAATCATAACAGTGTTCTAAATAAGACTGAACATTAAATCAAAACTAAATTATAACATCTCAAGTGAGATTCCTAGTGTTTCACCATTCCTGTGTCTCTGTCTCCATTAAAACCACTGGAAATATCTTTGAAATGTCTTAGCTTGATAGAGATGGCAGTAAGGATTTTTCCACTTTGATTTACAGGTATTTTTCAAACAGGAAAATTGATCTCATTCAGGTTTAGTGCTACATTCTGCCAAAATAATTGCATGGAATCTCCAAATTCTATTGTAATACAAATAAGGTACAATAATGATAACAATGAATTGTATTCTTTTTATGCACAGAAACATGGTAATTCTTCCTTGCCTTTAACACATTTCCAAATTTAATATTCATTGTAAATTTAAAAATCTCTATTTATTTCTAGTATCAAGGTCTACTCAGAAATTATTTCAAAATCAAATAGATGCCCGTGTCAGCCATCTGCAAGTTAATAACTTTTTTTTTTTTAGATCAACATCCTGATATCAATCTTTGTTATAGTGATTGTAAAGTATATTTTCTTTTGCTTTCAGAGTATTTTTTTTTCCTTTTTAATAAAAGGCAGGCTGGATACTGAATAGTAACGGTTAATTCAGAATTTAAAAATGGGAAAAAAGAATGACTTGGAGAACTAGAGGCCAGTCAATGTCACCCCAGTGGCCACCAAGATTATGGAGCAGATCCTTCTGGAAACTGTGCTAAGAGAGGTGGAAAATGAGGAAATGATTGGTGATAGTGAGAAGAACTTCAGTAAAAGCAAGTTGTGCCTCCCATGTTGTGGCCTTCTGCAATGCAGTAATGCCATTGGTGGATAAAGGAAGAGCAACTGAAGTTACCCACCTGGACTTGTGTGAAGCATTTGACATGATTCTGCACGACATCCTTGTCCTTAGACTGGAGTGACATAGATTTTATGGATGGATTATTTGGGAGATAAGAATGGGCTGTATGGTTGAGTTGTGGTCAATGGAGATGAGTCATGAGTGGCATTCCTTAGGGGTTGGTGTTGGGACCAGTGCTCCTTAACTTCTTTGTCAGCAACATGGACTGGGATGGACTGTATCCTCAGCAAGTTTGCCAGCACCAAGCTGTGTGGTGCAGTCTACATGCTGAAGGGAAAGGGTGACATCCAAAGGGACCTGGACAGGCTTGGGAGGTGAGTCTGTGCAAACCTCATGAAGTTCTGCAGGGTCAAATGCAAGGTCCTGTAGCTGGGCCAGGGCAACCCCAAGCACAGATACAAGCTGGCCAGAGAACAGATTGAGAGCAGCCCTGAGGAAAAGGACTTGGGGGTTGACATGGCACAGCAATGTGAGCTTATTCCTTTCAACCCAAATTATTCTACGATTCTATGATAATAGGAGTAAGTGAAGAATAAAATTTTTCTAACATGTTTCTAATGCCAATGGGGAAAAAATTGCATTGGACTTTGCTTTATTTAATCTTACACATTATTTCTTCCTTCACTCTTCATCTACTTTAAGAACATACTGATGAGGAAGACATAGGAAGTTTTCCACATATTCTCCCTATGCTAGTCAGTTACTAGAGAGGATAAAAATTTTATTCTCTGAGATTGATGAAGGCAGGAGTAATTTGGTCACTGAAATTCTTCTTTTTTATTCATGCTTTTTCTCTCTCCTTATCTTACTTATCATGAATGATTTTTGACACAAGAGATAATGAATCCATTCCTGCTGCATTATTAATTTTGAATTAGATATTAAGCAACAGTTCTGAAGAAAGAAGAGCATATAATTCATACTAGTGGATTGCATTAATTCTTATTATGTATATCTTTAAAAATAGATGGACTTTATCAGCTCCAGTATTGATATGATATGCTTACACATGCTCACATCCCTATGGCTCCCATTGCTAGAGAAACCTTTAGGTAATAATCTTGCTTCAGCAGATGCCCTAAACTTTTCTGTCTCCTCACTCCAAATTGCTGGCCTAGCAATTCAGTTTGATTTTATTGCCAACTTTTGGTGCCCCAAATATTTGACATAAATTAGAGTCAAGCTAGTAAAGATCAATAACCAAAGCTGGGTAAAAAATATACATTTTAAAATATGCCGTCTCTTAACATCTGCTTTTGGCTATAGGGGGTCAATAATTCTTATGACAACTTTTCTAAGCCTTTCATTTTTAAAGTGTTCATTAATTTATTTAATAACAACAAAATGCGACTACAGTCTGCATAGTACACCTGAAAGCAAACTGCTGGAAGTTTTATTAGATAAATTTATGACTTTCTCACAGATATGACTGATAAATGGAACATCTCTTCAAAAAGAAGTAACTTCAAAAGCTGAAAAGAATAGCAGATGAGAAAAAGGTCATTTCATTTGACTTCTCTCAGCATAAAAACAACCTGTAATGTTTGCTTGAAGCAGTTCATTACAATTACCTTTGAAACACAGAACAAGAGTATAAATGCATAGATTAGCTTAGCTACTATGCCCCAAGCCCCTTCACTCCAATTTAAAGAATTTAAAAGGTGTTTAAAATGTGCAAGAACAAAATTTTTCACTTTGATAGGCTGGCAGTATTTTCCTAGAATCCAAAACGTGACAGCTAGAGATCACCTGGGAGTAGAGTATTCTCCTTTAGAAACACATGGTGACGGAGATGTACGCTAGCAATTGTTTGTGTGCACCACAGGCTTTACCCTTAGGACAATACAGAGGAGACATGTGAGACAAGTACTGACATCTCACTTGGTTATGTGATACTCAGATGTGCAGAGAATTCTGACCCCCTTCTGTAAGTGCCATATAATTTTCATACCTGCTCCCCTTACCTCCAGACTTTTACTCATACTTCCCCCGTTCAATTGCAAGTTGCCTTCCCCAGTGCATTTCTACTGCTGCTCTTCAAAGAGAGCACGAACAAGATGTACCTCTGCTTCTTTGAAGACCCTCAACTATACATCTACTCCTTAAATTACTGACAGCAACAAAAATAATTCCAGCTCAATATTCCTCATATTGTTAAAGTCAGTGGGATTAAATGTGAATGATTATAAGCTTACTTACTTTGCGGCCTAAGCAACTGCACTTAATTTTTTTTGGTGTGGTTTTTTTGTCTGTTTGTTGCGATTTTTTGGGGTGAGGGTAATATTCAGATTTGATTTGAATTTTCTGAGGTTTTTTGTATGTTTGTTTGTTTCCTTTAAAATTTTAATTGTAATTTTTTAGTTGTACAATTCAAAATTGTAGTTTTGTTTTTTTTTTTCCTTTTTCTAAGAAATGGTAAATAATTGCTTCTAAAGGATATTAATAGCATGAATTTCTGCAGGGCCAGAACTCCAGACTCAAGGAGTTAGGATGGGGGGTTTCAATGCCATGAAATTGAAGTGATTTAGCCCACCATACTTCATAGAAGATACCTGTAAAGCTTAGTGGACTTCTTGCTTCCACATCAAAAATGGACATATTTAGACTTTACTATCAGCTGTAAGTGATTTTCCTCTTTTTACTTCTGCTGACTTGGAGTCCAAAGAAGACACTAATGAATTAATTACTAAATATTGTTATTAATAATTACTTACGGAGATAGAAGCAGACACTTCCCTTTCTCTGGTGTAACCTGCTTACATTTTAGATCTCACAAGTCAGGATTATGTAGGGATATTATGGACCATTTACCAGCCCTCGTGTAACTTTGTACGAATGGTGGTAAACAGCATGATCCCTTTATTTATGTTTGCTGCTAGAATTCAGCTGAAGAAAATGGGAAAATTTTGAAATGTATACCAAAATTAATTAACTTCCCCATATAATTCTGTACTTAATTCACGTAATGGGGTTTTTTCTTGGTTTTCTTCTCAGAATAAACAGAGTAAGGAGAGAAGAAAAAAATATTGCCCAAAAGGAAGATTTAGGATTTTCAGTTTACAGTTTTATATTAACAACGCTGAGCTTCTCTCCAATAATTTAAATTAGATCAAGGTATGCGAGACTGGGCTGGCACAATCTCATAAATCATCTCTCATTTATATTAACAACCAGGGTTTTTTTCTTGTATAATTAATGTTTTATAATCATATAAATTTTACGGTTGATGAGTTAAAATGAGTAAACTCCTAGCAGCTATGGCACACTATTTTCAGCCCAGAAACACAATAAAATTGTAATTCAAGACTGACTGTAAGTAGTTATTCCATTAATAACTTTTAGAACAGATACTGATTAACACATTGCATACTACATCAAAAGAAGATACATTATTTTTTAAACTGCCACTACGCAGTTCTGAAAAGCTGATAAGTCATGTTGGATTTATTTCACTAATATTCAAAAATTCTCTATAGCCATAAGCTAATACACAGACCAAACCCGTAGCTGATACATATGTAGTGCAATCCATCATGATCAGATGTATACTACATAAAGTAAACTCACACATTCTAGAAACATTTTGTGGATGGTTATGTAATACAGCCACTGCTTAAAGAAAAGATACACAATAAATTAGCAAGGTCTTGCAAGAATGTCAGACCACCCTCTGAGTTCAAGTACATTTCTGTTTATCTGGTTGCATGGAGAAATTCATCCTGGTCTCTTCTAATTACTATAAAAGAGTTTTTAATTTTCTGACTTTTGTCATTGCAGCCCTTCACTTGGTCCAGACAGTCTCTGTCTGGGAAACACTTTATTCCTTTTTTTGACAGCTGTCATTGCCTGATGTATCCACACTCTGTCTGTGTGCATTTTTAGTGTCTTTAGTTAAGAAAACCTTGTTGGCATTTAGAAAGTCATCCTGAGCTGAAGACAGCTTAGAATTTAGGAAAAATAAGTGTTCATTCATAGCAGCATACACAAATCCCTATGTAGTTTGCTTGTTTTAATAAAAGGTACAGTTGAAGAAATGAAAGTAAAGAAGTATTAAGACAGAATTGCCAAAGTCCCCAGTTCCTCTGTCCGTCAGACCAATTTTGTATATTTGATATTATCACGACAGGAGTTTTGTCTTTCTACATTCCTTGTTTCTGAGGTTACATCTCAAGGGAGAACTTTTGTATTGTAGCATCTAGATTTTATATATATTGCATTTGAGTACTTCAGAGGGTCTGGACAGTTTAAATTCTACTGAACTAGATTCTTTGGTACTAGAAGATATACAGCGGCCACTATTAATATCTGTGAAGATGGAATTGTCACTTTTTTAATACTAGATATCAATCCTGGGACCTGAATGGCCAATTTATAACTATTTAACTCAAGACAGGGAAAAAGCCAAAGTCTGTCTTTACAGGCTCAGACACAATTACACACTCCGGCTGTTCGACCCTTTGCAACTGAGGCCTGCACAGCTCAGTTATTAGTGCTAGCTGTGGCACTCATATAAGCATTCAGAGGAATGTTTTGTTCAGCTCTTCTGGTTGAAAATGAATCCCTTTCTTTATAGGACTGTTTTCAGGCAACTCAGCTATCTCCCAACTAAACTGCGATGCCTGTGTAGAAATAAGGGAGGGACAAATGTATTCACTGTGACTGGAACAAATACAAGTGTTGAGGAGCAAGGGAACTCTGATTAGCTTTGGCTGAAGATGGTAAAGCACATCCTCATAATGCTTCTGTCAGTATGAAGCACCTCCTTCACTAAATCTTGCCTTCCATATTAGTTTTTATGTTTCCTTTTTAACAAAAAGTTGAATTAAGTACATTTTGATCACAAATCAGCCTTATTTGATTGAGATTTACGCCACTTAAATTTGGCAATGTGCTTGTTTACTGCCTTTCTTTTAAGGGTACTGCATACAGCACAAAGCTGTTCTCTTGTAGAGAGAAATCAAAGCAAAGACCTTGCCCTTACAGAGATTTTATTAATTTAATTTCCATCCTTCCTTAATGCAGAATTAATAGAGAAAAATATAGTCTAGGGCTTGTGTCCAAGGACTCAACATGATATTTACTGACAGCTTGATCCTTTACTAGATTTAGTGATTAGAGTTAGAAATTTAGTCATCAGTCTTGTTGATCACATCATTCTGACAGTCAGGCTCATCTCTCAAGGCTGAAATGTCTGAACTGTTAGGGGTGTTGGGACCTTTTTGTGAGCATTTTATCTTGCTTGTTTTAACATATAGGTAAACCTTGTCTCAACAGATGCAATAATTTTTGAGATCATTATAGGAATAAAAACTATAAAGGCTACAGGAACAAATAGTTTTAATGTCTGCATGATTAAAAATAACTGATTGTGTCTTCAAAATTTTGCCAGGATGAAAAATGTATTTTCAAATGGTTTCAAATTCTATTTGTAAATAAGGACAGAAAATGAAGAGTTTAAACGAAAATGGATGTGGGTTTTTTTTGGTTTGGAGTTTTAGGTTTTTTTTTTTTTTTTGGTAAAGGGCAAGATCATAAAGAGAGTGAACAAGACAGCAAATATAGTAGGACTAACACAAGAAAGATAAATCAGTAAATTCACTGAATAGACATGCAAGAGGTCAGGGACCCATGAGTGAATTCAGATTTTTCTTACTAACTCTGTACATATTTCTCACCCCTTATTTTTTCAGTGTTTAAGTCCTGGGAATAAAACTTAGAATGAGGATATACAATTTACAGTTTTCTGTCATTGCTACCAGTTTCCCTAGGGATTCTGAACAAGACCATCATCTGTAGGCCTCAGCTCATATTCTGTAAATCAGGTGCTTTGTCATAGCATTTCTCACCAGCAGCATCATAAGATATTGTAAGAAGCATAATAAATATTCCAGAAAGAGTAACTAAATTCAGAAATATCAGCAAAGACATTTGAAATAATTTTGGGAGTTTATCAAATGACAAATTTGCATAGTTATTTAGCCACTATATGATACTGTCCTCCCCATACATGAACTGTGACTGTTTTCTTTTGGTAAAAATAGCTCAAAAGAAAGTTCTGTAATTCTACTCATTACAAAAAAAGATAGCTAGTCCCCATCTGCAGACTGTGTCTGATTCCTTACTACAATCTATTTGCAATATTTTAATCAAATTTTGGGGATTTTATTGCCATTAAAATCACCAGTTTTTTGTGGGGGTTTTGTTTTGCACTTTTTTCCCAGAATGGCAGCCTACAGTCAACAGGGTCTGAGGGGTACAACAATCTCTCACTGTTAATATTATTCAATGTATGACTGAAATAATCTGCTATGCATGAGAAATACATGTAAAAGCTAAAGGAAAGTGAATGAGTGAAAAAAAGGAAAATAGTATGAACAGATACAGAGGTCATGGCAGAAAAAGAATCAAGGGTTTGTTAGGAAAAAATCTGCCCAGGTTGGGGAAATAGAATAAGTGAAGAAGAATTGATGTCCTAGTGAGTACCAGCAGAGATTGAACAATCAAAATGAAAGGGGTTTTGTGTGTACAGGCCAAACATAGTCCTATGTTGTACTCCACTTGATCCCAGACAGACACTCGGTGTATTCTGACTATGATATTTCTGTGTCCATCATTCTGATATTTGAAAAGCCAAAGAGAAAAGTCAAGTTCAAACATTGTTTTCTCAACGGAAAATTTGGCCTACTATGATGAAACTTCTAATATATTTAAATTTCATTAAAATATGATGCCTGTTTTGTGGGTAGATTGGAGTTCAGTGGAAAGCTAGAGATACAATTTATCACTGTCATTGTGGTGAGTGCTTAATTTTTTTAAGCTTACTCCTGGTGGTCACTACACACCTTTACTTTGGTATGAATTTACTCTTAACTCTTCCAATTCATATTAAGACTTTTCATAAGTCAGTCTATTACCCCAGAGGTTTTATGTGCATTTTACATTTAGATTATGGCTTTTCTTTTTTTCTTTTTTTTTTTTTTTTTTGAGGGGGGTGTGGACATGGAGGGTGGGGTGTTGGGGCAGGATAGCAGACCTATAAAAAGTAAATAAAGTACTTTCTCTACAAACCTTGAATTTTACCGGCCTTATATGTTTGCTATTCACAAGTACAGTAGTTTTCAAGTGTGCAATGTTACTCCTTCTTAAGATCAAAGTAGCATTCCACAATACACATGATGAGGTTCTTTCAATGAAACACATATTCATAAATGTAAGGCGAGTATTGCAATATCCAGAACAAGCAATTCTGGCCACAAAAGATGACATGATTTATCCTTCACAAGCACTGATTATAAATAATTACATATATAAATATTAATAGTACAGTTGATATTTATTTTAACTCATTAATCCAAACTAGAGAGGGAGATCCTAAAGAAGTTGCAAAAATGTCAAGCCTTGAACTACTTACTACCAGGGAACTTCTTCCTTCTTATTCTCACATAACTGACAAACTGCATTTTAACATAAGTAAGAGATCTGTGTTACATTTGTGTCTAAGTTAAGCATAATCTCTGAGTTTCATGAATTTGGAAAAAAAATAAAAACTGCTGCAAACAGTGAGTTTGTCATATTTACGTCCTGGTATGTGCATCTTCTATTTCCACTATTTCCATAGTTAGCTTATATATTTATTTATTATTGTACCATATTGAAACTGAACCGAATCAGTAGGGGGAGCTTTAAGACCCCTGTGCCAAAATTGTGGTTTTGTTCAGCCACTAAACATTTAATATGCCTGAGGGGTTCAGTGTTAAACTCTGCTCAATGAATAGTGGCACAGAGATTTCTACAAATGTGAGTTTGTTTCCAAAGTGCTTGTAGGGTGCCTATAATCACCTTATCCTTTGTAACATTGATTTTTAATATATATGACCAGGCCAGGATATTTTATAACCCAAATGAAAAGCTCCTGGAAGCAAATAGCACAAAGTACTGAAAGTGTATAGTTTATATATCCAGAAATAGAAAATCATTTGTTTAAACAAACTCAAGCTGAGCAGAGTAATTGATGGCTTCTTTACCCCCTCAAGTGCCATGAAATGTGTGTGCCCTTATATAGTAATTAAAATGTGCCAACAACTATTTTATTGTCTCCAATGGAATTGTCAAGCATTGTTCCAAAAACAAACCAGAGGCAAAGCTGCTAAACATGATATTATCTGCCATTGTAGTGTGTTGGCTTGTATTAAAAAAAGACCAACTGTCACATCATACACATGCCTCTATTAATACTGATTCTGAGAATCTCCATTCCTTTCTTATATCTTTAGCAAAAGGTAGATTGCTTCTTTTTCTTAAACAAATCTTCTGCTATATTATTCTTCTTTAAACCCAAAAGACGCAACAGAGCCATCATCTTTGTATTCTGTGGGCAATGTTTTATTTATTGAAAAGGAAATTTATAAACCAAATTTAAATCAGTGTTCTGGCTCAATCCTGTTTTGAAAAGAAAGGTTTAGGCACTAGAGTAAAGGAAAAAAAATGTGTTAGATCACTTAGGTGATAATTCCCTTTCTTTTTTCCTTCCTAGGAAATATCAATCCTATTTTAATTAGATGTCTGGATTGAAATATTATCATATTCTTTAAAAAGAGAATCTATTTCCCTGCATTGTTTCCACGTTAAATTGTTTTGTTTATGTTACATTTGTACCACAACACCAGCAACCCAATTACAGCTGTGTTACAGCTAAACACAGAGAAGTACTAAAAAAGGATACTGAAACCCCTGTTACTCCACTCCCACCTGACATATCCTTAGAGTTCAGGGAACTCAGCAAAAAGTCATGAGAAATCACTTGGAGCCAAAATCTGAAATCTATTTTGAGAGTCTGTTAAGTAACTCAAGACACATGCTGAAAACAGAACTGAAGCATGACAGTCTAAAAAGTGAAGATTTTTCTAATCAAAACCCTATTGATTTGAACACAGCAGAGAGAAGGATTATTTTCTCTTATTGCAGTTTAATTATATTGCAGCCTCATTAACTGCTTATAATTATATATATAACCAAGCATAATTCAGCCAGTGTGAGCCAAACTTGTCTTAATAAACATTCTCTCAGGAAAGCTAAGTTTACAAACAATTTGCCTTTATGCCACCCTGCAGCAATCCTGCCTCACTGAGGCTGAAGACAGGGAATGGGAGTCTGCCCTCCTAACTACATGTGCCAAAATTCTTGGCTTCTCTTATTCTTTATTTCCATTTCATTTCATTTGGGATGTACAAATTCTTCTAAAGTATTTGGTAGATGTTCATAAAAGTTGAAACAAAGTGAAAGTGTAGTCATACATATGTGTGGGTCTCTGAGTCCCACATTTGTGTCACTTGTGGGAGAAGAAAGAAACTTCCCCCATTGCTTTGCGTCATTTTGTATCTAAAATAGCTTGTAATAATCAGGAATGAGGAACTGAAATAATTTTGAAAGCAAGCCTAATTCAGCAACAGAACAAGTCTTTTTCACCCTTCAGAAGAACAGAACCAATGCACAAAGTAACAGCAGCTCTATTATCACAGCTGCCTTTCCCATCTCTGCCTAAACTAATGTATAACAGCTTCCATATAAGACGCTTAGGGAAAAAAAAAAAAAAAGATAAAGAGCTAAATTAAACTGTGACAATTGTCATTTTGCTAAATGGCTTCCTGAGATGTGATATTTTTCACCTTCCCTTTGTCCTTGCTGCAAGACTGCTTGCTGCAGCTCCGAGTCTTGTAAGCAGCACTAACGTGGCCAGAGCCAGCGGGCCCAACATGGGCTGTAGCCTTCACCCAAGAGTAGCAAAAACCTCCCTTTGCCTTTTCTTCTGCATTATAGCTCAACACAGCCAATTATTATATTTCAATTTAATTTTTAATTTCCTTTCTAACTGGTACCCTTACTGGTTTTCTGAAGTTTCCAAAAATAACTGAAAAACAAAACTTTCCTTATGCTTTCCTTTCTTTTTCCATGTTTCTTTTTCTTTTTGCAACTTTTCTCTCTTTGCCTGCATTCTGTTTATTTCAAAAGTGTTAGTGTTAGTTGTCCAAGAGCTCTTTATACTGCTTACTGTTTCTGTATTGAGTGTAAGTAGGGGGTGGTGGGGAGGAGGCTGTTGGTGTGCTGTGTGCTGCTGGGCAGCCTCTTTGAGGAGAGGCCAGGGATTGCCCTGGTTCCAGCAAGTTCCAGGCAGCTCCAGCAAACCCATGCAAGGTGCAGCTGAGCCCCTCAGCTGAGCTGGTGGCACCTCTGTGCATACATGTTTAAGAAAGGCCGAAAAATGCCAGACCCAGGTGGAAGAGAAAGAAGGGGATGCAACAGAGGCAACACCTCAGTCAGGGAGGAAGGAGGGGGAGGAGGTGCTCCAGGAGCCTGAGCAGGTATTCTCCCCAAAGTCCTTGAAGATGACCACATTAAAGGAAGCTTCTGCTGCAGCAGTCCAAGGAGGACTATGCTGGAGCAGATATTCATGCTGTGGAGGGTCCCACACTGGAACAGACAGGTGTGCCCTGAAGGAAGCTGCAGGCCATGGAGAGCTCACATGCTTTTGCAGGCACTGGAGCCTGTGGAGGACCTGTGCTAAAGCAGTCTGTTTCCAATGGGCTATGGAAAAACCCACACTGGAGCAGTACTGAAGGAACTGCTGTACCCCATGGGAGAGTCCTTGAAATGCAGCAGGCAAAGAGTGTGAGAAGGATGAGCAGCAGTAGCAAAGATTAATTTTTATGCAGTGGTTACAAATTCCGCATTCCTCTGAACCATTTGGGAGGAAGGAGGTAGAAAACACAGGAGCGAAGTTCAGCCTGGGAAGAAGGTAGGGAGGGGGAAACATGCTTTTGGTTTTGTCTTTTGCTTCTCACCAATCAAGTCTGGTTTTAATTGGCAATAAAGTAGACCAGTCTCCCCATAGTTTAGTCTTTAGCTTGATTTGCAATTTTCTCTGTCTTATTTTCCCCCCTGTCCAGTTGAGGAATAGGAGAAACAACTGGGTGGGTAACTGGCAGCCTGTCAAGGCCAGCCCACTACATATATTGTTGTGATTCTGTATCTAAAAGTGCAGAGGGAAAAAAGTATTTAAGAGCCTGACATTACTACATCTACTCTGTCTTGGAGTCACTGCTATTACAATGCACATTGCTCCTGTTCCCAGGAGCAAAGGTCTAAGCAAGAACTACTACCACCGGCAAAAGATTGTTTTTGTTATTGCTGTGCTTTTCTCAGTTTTTGTATTGCTTTTTAACGTGCTCTCATGTGTTGACTTCTAGAAGAACCTGGTCAGACTTATCAAAAAACAAGTGACTGGTATCACACTTACACCTAATTCTTTGTTTGCTTTCTTGTTTTTAATTTGAACATTGCATGGCTTAAAATCTCTCATTACTACAAAAGATAAAGAATTTTCTGATTTTGAAAAAATATTTGAAGCATTTAGAACACTGAAAATGTTGAATATTTGATATATACACAGCTATTAAATAATTTTTTGCACCTCTCTTTCTTAAAGGAAACAGCTTCCTGAACACCTGAGTGAATTTGTTTAAATTAACAAAGCATAGAAAGGCAAAAAATAAAAGAAACATGAAAATATTTCGTTATTGTGCTGAGTGCAACATATAGTCCCTGGAAATAAAATTATTCTAAAAACACACTAGAAAGGAGTAAAATCCAGAACAGAGCAGGGAAAGCAACAATCCTTGATTATCTGCACTACGAATAAACTAGCCAAAGCTACACTTAAAGACATCTAGAAGATGTGTGCTTCAGTATGTTAGTGAAAATTAATTTCTCTAAGATACAGTAAAATGGAATTAGTATGGTTATATGCTGGAATATAGCATTTTCCATATTTGTTCCTAAAACCAGTATGCTTAATGTAATGCCATGCCAGCTCTCATGGACCATGCTGCACATGGTGCTGGTGTTAGAACAGTCTGCGCTGGCTTACATATCACTGTATTTCTCTACATTGCACTTTTTTTTTTCTTTATTAAAGAATTTAGACTACTTCAAGAACAAAACCAGCAGAAAATAAAGTTATGTGTGCAAAAAAATGTGCAGTTCATTTATCTGATTGAGAAAATAATACCAAAGAAATTAAAATTTATCCTTTGGAGATATTAATAAGAATGCGTCCAAAATATCCACCTTTTGAGCCAGTTTACTTTCCAGTATTATGGTGCAGGATTGAGTCCAGGGATCCAGTATAGATCAATTTACACTCTGGCTCAAGCCTGATTCAGAAAATCACTTTGATAAAATCCTTGAACCAAAACAAGGAGTCCTGTAATCCCAGGTCTGATGTTCTCCAGTGTCCTCTGGGTCAGGCTGAAGAGTACTTTATTTTGGATCAGCATGAATGAATTGAGTTTAAACTTCTGCATTTCCTTGACTGGATTTTTTCCCAAGGTTAGTTGAAACTGAAAGTCCCCTTGCACCCGCAAGAATGAAATATATTGTTTTAGTAAAATAGTGATTTCAAGGTTACGATGACCTTGGTATTATATGCAAAAGATCAGTAACATTCGTGAAATACCTTTCTTCAGAGGAACTAACACACTCTAAACTACATATTAACACCACAGACAAATGAAAAAAAGTTGTTACAGAATCCAAGAAGAAGTTTTGAAATATAATTTGAAACACACTACTTGAGTTTAAATCTAGATCAAGTGCTATGTATCAGTCCTTTTGTTTAGGATTAGCTGAACTCTGTGCAGGTCAGAAGAACACTTAAATATGCTGCTTAAAAGTGGTTTTGGAGTAGAAAAGTTTGATTTATCTGCATTTATCTGCATTTGATTTACCTGCCATCAGAGGAGAAAAAATGGACCTATTCTTATGACACTTCAGTGATAATGATAGGACTCTCTTCTGATGGTCTTAACTTGCTGCATTAGATATGAATCAGTGACAACTCTAAATGAACTTTTGTTCTACAGATAGAAACTCTGTTGGCCCATTGATCTCACACAAATCTTTGAGGGTTCATACCACTTCATAGTCCATGGGTGCTAGAAACTGTCTGCATATAAATCAATGCTTCTTCATAAAAAACAAAACAGCTTCATTTCCAGATGAAACTCACGTTGAAAGACTAAGTATTTTTTTCTTTTTTCTCTTGCTTAGTACGAGGCAAGGCAGGTGAATTTAGTCTGGGGTCTCCAAAACAGCTCTATAGTAAGAAAGGAAAATTCCATTCTTCACAGTTAAAATACTGATTAAAAACCTGTACATGAATGCTGTTTGGTTTCTTGTGATGCTATGGATTTTGCGAACTAAGCACAATGATGGAAATAAGAGACAAGCATTTCATTTTTCTTCCTCAGGGACAAATAGCCCAGTTCATACTATAGAAATGACCGAATATTGCTAATGTCTGACATCATGAACAGTCCTGAATGAAAAAACGTTTTTATTATATTGGTAGTAAAGTATATTAAAGCAGATATACAAATTTCCCAGTGTGTGGACCACACTTGCTATCCTCATGAACCTTTAATCCTAACTATGTCAAGAAACAACATGGATATTTGAAAAATAAAGATCTGCTATCCATAATAAATTGATAACCCAAGATATAAATGTTTAAAGATATACCAGATTGACAGCAGATGTGAAGGTCTCATGCTCATAAGGAGAAGTATTAGATTATCCTCTGAGCTGTTTTTCTTTTGTAACCCAAGGAAAATTTGAGTGAAATAGAGAGTGAAAATTAGGGACCTGAATGCAAAAATGTCGAAGAATATCTGTGTTTTATTAAAAAGTACAAAGGCCTTTTATGGATAAAAACAAAACAATAGTCAGTGAGGCGGTCAGACTCCCTTTCTTAAAAATGGCAGAGGCTGAAGAAACCTGGTAAAAATTCTAGTGACTGGAAAATTACTGCTCCTTACATGATCATATGTAAATATATTTTCTGCCATGTAGAGGCATCTCCAACAACATTTAAGTCACACAAATGGATATCCTGCTCTGACTGAAATGTAACCTGTGTGGTAGCCACAAGCATCTGTTGGAGACAAGTGAACAGAAGCAGAGTTGTGCATAGTCCTGGAAAGATCCAAGAGAAATATTTTTCTCCAATGAGAAAAATATTGGAGTGGTGGAGTGAGTCCATAGCTGTGTGGGGCTCAGTTGCCAGCTGGGGTTAAACCATGGTAACAGCCAAATTACTCTGTACTACTTTTGAAACGGTAATTAACTGTTTCAGTGGCAAAGCAGAAAATAGCATACATGGAAAATGAAAAAATGGAAAAAAAAAAAAGAAAAGCATAGGGCTGTAAATAAATTCTTTGGCCATGGCTGAGGTGATATCATGAATGGCACTGTTCAATTGCTGCATCACTGAAAAACAGGCAAACCACAAAATGCACTAATGCATTTCAAAATTCTAAATCTTGGAAACTTAGAATACTATGATATACTGTACATTCTGTTGATCTAAAATGTGTTAAAAATTACTGTTAAAGCAGAAGCATAATATGATAGCTCTGTAGAGCTTTCTTATGCAGCTTTATTGATTCTTTTGTTCATTGAATGGTTTGTTTAGAGATAAGCTTGCTCACATTTGTGTTCTTTATTATTCAACAATTGTATCTATTTCATTGTTTTGTTGTTATTTAATGTGAATTTATGTTCCTGTATGAATTACCCCATTCAAAATACCAAGAATAGGGACAGAATATCTGATTGATTTCAAGGACTTTCAAGGAATCAGGTCTGTCTTTTGTCCTTATTTATGTATTTCTCAACAATAGTTCAGAAAAAAAAAAGAGTATTTTTACATTAAAATCTTTCCCTCTTTTGGAGATAATACAGAAAATTTCCTTATGCAATTAGATGGAAACAGAAATTATCAAAAAGAAAAGTCTGACCTTCACACTTGCAATGAAAGAATTCCCAATAGCTCAGCAAGGTCTTCCATTTTTCAGAGCTGAAAGTTTGCAGTTTACCTCTTTTCCAGCTTAGTTAACAAAAGGTAAGCAATATTGATGAAGACAGATTGGCCATAGTAATTCAAGTGTGTCAAAATGCATTTCTTACAAACAGAATTATTCTGGAAAAGATAAAAGCTATTCTTTTAATTGCTGAATTTTTGTTTCATGTATTTGTACATTTAAGTACATAATAATGAGGTCTTTAATAAGATCTGATGTATTGTAGGAAGATAAAATGTTTGCTAAAATGAGACAGAATTAACTCTGATCCTACTGTGAGAGGGAACATCAAATTAGATTTTGATTTTACTTCCTTTATTTCAGTAGTTATGTACTCTGCTTCACTGATTATCAGATTAGTGTGAAAGAAAATGTTTCTTTATTAAAAAAGTTTATTTTCTACAAACACATCATGATGTTGGAAGATATTTCCAGTTATAAAATTTTGAAAAAGAAGCAGTTGTATGGAACAGTAGATATTTTCTAAGAGGGTAAGCAAGGCACTCATAAAAATTTAATAAGCCATATGTTTCAATCTAAAGAAGTAAAAAGAGTTTTGGACAAGACATATTTATTATTTTTTTCTCATATGATTTCTTTTTTTTCTCTGAACTTGTGAATTAAAAAAATTAAATTATTTAAACATATCCAAATTCATTAAAATGGGAGGATAATTTGTATATCATTTAGACAAACTTCAGGAAAGTCCATAATAGATATTTGCACATAAATAAAATGCATAGCAGGGGAAATACTAGATATTTTTATTAATGCAAGTAATTTCTTCATGAAGTTTGAGAAGTGCAAAATAAATCGGTTTGTCAAAAAGGAATACTCCACTGGTATCAAATGCAGAAAAATCACAAAATTGATATGAATTAGAGGGAATATTTTGGAGCAAGGATTTTGCTATGCTTGCATATACGTATACACGTATACTTCAATGAAAATTCACAGGCCAACAAGATCCTGCTTACAATGTGGATACTGAGGTGCAAATTTTCATAGACGTGGTAGTTATGACAGGAGCAATGCATCGGAGCAGCAGCTGCATGAGAGGGATATTGTAAATGTTTTTTCACAGAGTTTTCTTACTTAATCATAAAACTGCAGATCAAAAATTAAGCTTTTAAAGCTGTATCGCCAACTAATGTGACTGATCCATAGATGAGTACTTTCCTGCACAAAGTACTAAAAATGGACTCACCAAGGTAGGGTACTTTTTAGTGTCTAATATTGTCTCTAGCATCTTAAAACTACAAACTAATGTTTAAAATGTTTATTATGCAGAGACTAGCATTAACCTTCCAGCAAAAATCAATCCTGTGTGAATGAAGTCCAATATACAGCCAGTTTCACATTATTTTCTCCATCAGTTTTTCTATAACAACAATGAAAGATGGTATCATAGATGCTGTTACAAAGCCTTCTTATGGAAGCTCTTCCACACTAGAGAGATTCTACAAGCACAAGTAGTTTTTTAAAAGCTACTTTATACTAGTAAAGTTTTCTTCTTTTCTGATGTTCTTGAACATCAGAAACCATTATTTCAAAATTTGCACTTGGACATCCTCAGTCCATGTTGCAGCAAAAATGCTGAAAGATCAGTCGAGGTAGAAAGGTTACTTGCTTCCTTGATTTTTAAACCCAGAAGTGGCAAGTATTAAGCAAAGAGAATCAGGGAATGGAAAAGCAGAAACAGAGAACTGCAACAAATATGTAACTGACTACAAGGAATTGTCAGAATATGACTCCTATCAAATATATCAAAAAGGGTGCTATTGACTTTTTGCTCCCTTCTCACCCATGAAATTAATTATATTCCCTATATGTTAGCATTAATGATCATGAGGATGTGCAGGGGATAAGTTCAGTCTAATAATCTTACTTATTCCTTTGCCTCCAATTAATTTTTAGCAGAATCATCAAACTTCATGTTTACCATATGACTTAATAATTACTAGTTTATACACAGAAGGGAATATGTGAAAATTTGTGCCATGTCTTTAAATGGTTTAGAATTAATTCTGAAAATTCACCTGCAGGATTTTTCTTCCCCTTAAAGGAGTTAACTAATTAAAACCAGTAGGTTGACTAGTCATGTCATTTGTGGAACCCATTTTAAATGCCATCTTCTCTGATGGTTTAAATTGCATTTCAGCTCAATACAAATAATAATGGGACACTATTAAAAAGAGCTGACACACTTTAAGTTTTTCTTGGTAGATAAAACTTTTGATGACAGAAATGGATCTTCTCCATATAGCAAACTAATGCAAGAGAAATTAATAAGTGTGTGAGAAGATTGAGTGAAAGAAGGAAAACTGTTGTCAAAAATACCAGAAACTAATAACAGTTTGGATTCGAGATGACCTGTAAATGTATACATAAAAAAAAACCAAAACTATGCAGTCAAGGAGCATCATTAAAAAAGACAAGCAAACTTTACCTCTGGGGAATCTGCTTGATATCATAGATTTTTCCATATCAATACAATAAATAAAAGTTACCATATTATCTGTTTAGACTGGATCCTAATTGATTCAGACATTCAAATATCTCACATTTGTTCCAGGTGTTTAGATTAATGACTGATAACAAAGACAGCTGCCTACATTTTAGCAACATTTTTCCCCAGTGGCCTCATGTGTTGCATATCCATTGAGCCAACTCTTTCCAGAAAAAAAAATGTTCTTCAGATAACTGAATTCAGTATTTTGTTAAAATGGGGTGTTTCCATAGTTCAAAGGTTCTCATTGAGTCTGTCAAATGCTTTATAAGAGTATGCTGAAAACTATGGAGAACCTAAAAAATTATTACCAAAAGATATAATATGCAAATATCTTGGCTATTGGTGTTTGATCTTTCCACTGTTCAGAAGCTCAACATCTACTGAATTGTGCGCATGTTTAAAAAGCTCATGTTTATTGGCTTCATGGTGTAAAGAAGCAGTTACCATAAAATTACCGGAATGCCGACCTTCTTAGGTTGATACAAATTTAACTAAACATTCCTGTTCTCACAGTAAGAAACATTAATATTTATTAATATTGAGGTGGGTTTTTTTATATTTTTGTATTTTTTGTTTTCTATACTAACATTTGGAGACTGACTGCTATATTCCTTCATTTGGGACAGATGGTGGGTTTGCTCATAGCTTTAAATAAGAGGTGATGCAGATTCATATCTCTACACCAGAGAGGCGTTTAGTTAAAGTATGCAAGATAATGTGAAAATGATTGCTATATTAGGCAACATAATTCTCCAAGAGATGGGGAATAGGAAAACCATTGCATAATTAACCCAGGTTTGACTTCACTGGCCTAGTGACTACTGTCTCAAAGTCAAGCTTGTGAGGTTTCAGACACAATGAGGCAGAAAGCATTAGCAAGTTGTTGAGTTTGTCTTGGAGATATGATTACTGGTGAATATCCCTCTGCTGTGGTAAGGAGAGAAATCTTGGCTAGTTTCATCTGACATTCCTAAGGATCTCTCAGCCATCCATGCTGAATATTTAAGCTCTGCAGGGTTGGCTTTGGATGTCTGGGAGGTACAGTAGGTTAGAAACTGAAACTGTGTACTGCATAGGTTTTCAATCAGATGAACTATGATTGAACAGTTTTTGTGGGAAATTCCTCCCAAATTAGCTGGTATATAGTATTGTTAGGAAAACTTTATGTCAATATTTACTGCTGGCTAGTTTTCTGTACACGACAAAGCATCTAATACCCATTTCTCTTACTTATTTTTTCATTATGATTGTGACAATAGCAAATACAAATTATATTGCCCAGAGAATTGTTGGTGTTTCTTTGAGGTAAACATGTATCACACTTTAAATTCAATTAATCAATATTAATATTGTATGGAGAGATTAGCAGTCCATAGGGAAAGGGATTCTCTACCTAACACAGACCAAGTTAAGAAACATGTAGAAATAGAGACATTTTGGAGCAAACTGCAGAAACTTGCTTAATTTCATAGTTTGCATTTTGAAGAAAATTCACTGTGAATAATTAATCATAAAATGGCCACAATGGGCAAGTACAAAGGCCCATTTAGCCAAATGCTCTGTGGTTAGCAGTGAGAGTCATGCGCTTGCGAAAAGGGTGTAAGAAAGAACAAGCTTAGGATATGTCTTGTGGAGTACGGTTTTTCTGCTTGGGACAATTATTAGATTGGGAAATCTAACAGTGTGGTATAGTATTAGGGCTATATATCAATCTAAAGTTTTATAAGTGTGTTTTTGGACAAGTCATTGCATTTTTTCACATTTTTCACCCCTCTTGTTCTTCAGCCCTAGCTTATTCCTTTAAAAAGTGCATTTGTACAACCACCGAGGAAAATATAGTCTGGATCTTAGTGGGGGTCTGTAAATATCGCTGTGATTTAGTCAAATCTCTTCAGTACTAGTTCAAGATCTAGTTTTATTTATTTTGTAGAAAGCATACAGAAGTGTACATTTAAAATTCTTAGCAAAGCAGATTAAAATTATCAGTGGCTACTTAAGAGTAATTTTTCCTATGAAAATAAATATACATAATTCTGCACAATTTATCAGGCTTTCTTTCAGTTCAGATTTAAGTGGTCTTTACACAATTTCTAAATCACATAACTAGCAAAAACTGCGAGAAGTCTTTTGTAACTTCTGTGGGTGTTACTTGAATGGATGCCACTCCATATTCTTCTCAAATTGAAAAACCTCTAAGATAAGAACAAGCAGAAAATATTACATGTGAAGTCAGAAAAGAAATGACCTCTTGTGTTGTAAAGATGAAAATCAGACATTTCATTGCAAGGTGTGATTGAGACCTAGAGTCAATTGTGATAAAAGATTTGGATTACCCAAGACATTAAATAGCTATTGAGCGCAGTAATGCTTCTTTCTGAAGCTGACTGTAATGCTGCAGTGTAACATGCTAAAGGAGATCTGTATCCCTAAAAATTTAAAATCTTCATATGAATAATGCATTAAGAATGCTGCAGGCTGAACCATTCTTTGATGGTACAGCTCATATAGATAATTTACAGGCAATCTGAAGAATATTTATGTCTGAAGAAGAGAAGAAAAATCCTTTTATTCTGTCTCTTTCAATTAAAAAAAAAGACTGTCACAGAAAAAATTTTTCAATTATTTTCTTGGAATTATTTGCCTAATTTAATCATTATTTCTGCAGGATTAGAATGGGTCTGCTGTTCCTTAAAACCTTCTGGGTACTGTATCTGGACACTAATCTCAGTATATTTTAAAGTAGGCAGTCCAATTCAGAAATAGGAAATGTCATTGATTTTGTCCTAATGCTCAAAGGTTGAATTGCACTGTTGAATTGCATGAAAGTTGAGTTCTAAGATACTTAGGCCTAACCAATTAATTGATTTGAAGATGCCAGTAAGTTTGAAACTGAGTCAGAAGAAAGAAAGAGGAGTTTTGGTATGGTGTGCTGAGTTATGATGTGATATTCCAGCCATTTTTTGTTACATCTGTATTAATTTCCTCCTTGTGTATAGTGTTTCCATAAATTGGTGAGGCATGAAATGGCCTATTTCCTACCAATTAAAGAAGATACGACATTAGTGTTGTTTGCATCTGAGAGATATCAATGTAAATGTATAACCATTAGATCTAAATGGACAAAAATTCATAACAATGGCGGGAATAATGTTATTAATATTTTTGTTGAATTTGTTGTGTGGATTCTCTCTCAGAAGGCAAGAAACTTTAAAACTTTGAAACTAAAATTCTATTAATTTACATTAAATAATTCAATAAGTGTCCAGCACCTGCTATACCAGGTTCTTTTAAAAATGAAAATGGTCTGGTAAAGATTTGGTTTTTCCTCTTGAAATTGGTATAATTGTCCTAGTTCTTCAACATACCATACTTTGATATACTAAGATGATTATGCAGATCCCTCCATCCTACTATTTGAACACCTCCCACATGAATGAAGCAAATTAAAATTATGATGTTCATTTTACATCAAACCTACTTCATTATTAGACTTTCCCTTTTTTGGCATCAATAATAAAATATTTTGATTGGGGAATGCAATAACAAATTCTCAATAGAGCATGCTTGTCCAGAATTATAGAACTATATAAGTTTATTATATAATTTAACTTCTAAATTTATAATCCTTAAGGGAGGAAAACTTCTTTTAAACTAAGGAAACGAAATCTTTTTACATATCATTAATGCTGTTGCAACTGTTTAGGGAGATATGCTTGATACTGAAAAATACTTATTACGACCTTCTTTTACTTTCTCATAACTACCTCATATATTCATGTCTGTGACTGGCATATTCTTAATTTCTGCTTGAAAGTAGACTTCATTGAGTTTTTAAATAGAAGCTCTTTTTTTAGGTGTTTTTATTTTTTTTTTCTTTGTTTAAAATAGTTCTCTTACATATGTATGTATGCATTTATTTTTTTATTTATTTATTTATTTATTACTGTCAGGAATGTTAGACGAAACCCCCACCCTTTTATTCACAAAAAATTCTGACTTTGTTTACCAAGTGAGAGCCAAAAAACTGATAATGATATAGCTGGCTCAGAATGTAATCACTTGGAACGTAAAGTACAGATTTTCATTAAATCTCAACATGGTGGCCAACAAAGAAGTATAAATTCAGAACAAGAATGCTTTTAAAGCTTGAACCTGTTTGTTAGCCACTCCATTCAATGAAAATGCTTTTTGGGATTTGAATGGGTTTTTTAAATTTAAATATTAGTATGAAATATTTACTGTTTCGCAACCTTTAGACATGCCAGTAGTTCATGTCAATTTAGAGGCAATAACTCCCTGTGTGCACAACCTCAGTCCATCATATGGCAGAAAGTTTGTTTAGTAGAACACTGTTCCCTGTCTGTTTCTGACCCTATTTCCTGTTTGGTTTAGTTTTTGATGTTCTTATTTGACCTTTAATATCGTATCTCCTGTTGTGCTTTAAAAACTGAATGTAATATCTATTGTATCTGACCATTTATTCAGTTCAGGTTTGATGATTCTACTTATGAGACAGCAAGATTTTAAATCATACTCTTTTATAGTTTAGCCTAACAAGTCTGGCAAGGGGAGAACTTAGAGAGAGAGACGGGGGCAAAACTGAGTTCTACTATTCCTGACTTCTGATCATCTTGAAAGCTAATACTCACTCATTCCAGGCTTAAAAATATGTTTGACATTTCCAGGTCATTCCCAGTCTCTACTGGTTAGAATATAGTAACATAGTTTGAAAAATATTCTTGGAAACAGCATATGCAAAAATTCTTAGTCATATGAATATGCAATAGGATGTTGTAGGAAAACCAGCAAAATATATAGTTCATAAAGAAAGACTGGACAGAAAAAATGAAACATTTATCACTAATCTCCCTTTCATACATTTTTTTTTCTGATTAAGGAAAATTTATTCCTGCACAGAAGCATTTGGAATTACATTTGGAATTACTTTTGGACAGATTTTGTTTGATCAAAACACACTATGTAGTTAAGAAACACTTAAAGCACATTACTTATGGTAATGGTATTTAAAGTAGGCTATCTTACTTATCTGGACTCCATTACATAAGGTAATGGGAGAAGAATACAATAATTTGAAAATTATAAAACAAACAAATAAAAAAAAGCTACTAATCTGCTTCATTTTACATTAAAAAATTAGATTGCATTTGATTATTATTTTAAGAGATTCCTGACTCAAATCCATGATGTTACTTGTTCACTGTCCTGTGAGTTTTTCTGTCTTGGAGAGTAGCCACAAAATCAACAGATGTTACACCCTGCAGATGACAGTACAGAAACCTTCTGGACATGTGTTAGAAGGAGTAGGCAGTGAGAGAAGAGACAGTGGAGAAGTCCTAAATTTCATCTTCAACTAAGAAACCAAACTTTTCTAGTATCTTCATGCCCCTTCTGAGGAGCTTAAGTGGTGTGCAAAGACTGACCCTTTATTTCCATGGCTGCACCCTTCCTGAGGCTACAGAAAGCATTTGCTGGAGGACAAGATGTTGCAATCATGCCTAGTAACTCCTGTTTTCTTGTGAAAAACATTTTCTGAGGAGACTAAAGGGCTTAAATGACATGGAGGAAGGTTAAGTGATCAATTAAAAGAGCTTTTAGCATTCTAACGCACTATGATTACATGCAAATGGTGATACGAACTGTAGGTTGTTGGTTTATATACCTGTTCAGATAAACAAATTGAACATTAAGTTAATTAATTCTGTGCAGTATAAATAAGATTAATAATGAGTAATAGTCGTTATAGTAGATTAATAATGAGTTATACTTACTATGTGTAGTAAGGCTGTTAAGAAGAGCTCTATCTTTATGTTATTTTATTCTATTATTTATCAAAATGTTTATTTTTATTAATAGTGTGCTTTCTTTACTTGTTTAATTGTTGAAGTGTAAAATTGTACATATTATTACTTTTATCATTTTCTCAAGTATTTCAAAACTTCTAGGGGCTGTATAGACATGGTGATATCTCCATATTATTTGACATTGCCGTATAATATCTGAGAAAAACATTCTGTCTAGATGAACTGTAAAGGGAAAACTCAGGAACAAATGTTTTTTCTTTCTTCTCCTATTCATCTTTTTAGGGGTCCTGAAGAAACTACTTTGCTTAAATTCATATAAAAATGGATCCTTATCATCTCTGTCTCACAGGAACACTGAAAGCTATTTTATTCATGCCTTCAAGACTTTTTTAAATAGCAAATTATTGTAGGTTTTGTGATGCCACAATGTCCTGGCATTTTAAGAGGAATTCTTAGTGAAGTGTTTCACAATAAAAGACAGTATTTCTAATGGGAAATTTTAAGCCTAACTCTTGCAATATCAATTGTAAAACACCTCAGTTTTTGAGTAATTCAGCTGTTTTATTAATCATGTCCTGAAGTAATATCCAAGGTTATAACCTTCTGAACTTCCTTCAAAACTCCAGTTAATATTATTTAGGAGTAGTATTAGCTTGAGTGTGTTATGAATGTTAATGGAAGTTGCTGCATCAGGTTAACTAGGAAAAGATTCTTTAAATAGATAGTATTTATATGACATTATTTGCCATAATTTTTCTGTATTTTTACTTTAAGTAATTTTAAATACTAGAATCATCACATGTAAAAATAAACTTGGTCCTATCTTTATTGCCAGGGGTTTTGGGGGGATTGAAGTTTCTACGAACAAAATATTTTTTATTTGTGCCCACTGCCCAACTTCTTTTAGTGCCTTCATTTCAGAAGCATGATAGCTCCCCAATTCTAATGCATGTAATACTCACAAGTCTACTCCACCACTGACACTGTTCTCAGTTTTCTTCCTTTGCCTCTTTGGATCCTCTGCTGAGATGAGGTGAGTTGAGTTTCTCAGATTAAGAGGTCAAGCTTTTGAAGCATTGAGGTATGAGATTCCAGATCTCTGAAGCTTCCTAAGAAAGAGACAACCTGACTGAAGTGATAGAAGGTGATTAATGTTTGGCAGTGCAGAAAAATGTCTCTTCATGTCTCCTCATCAAACTGGCTATTTTTTTCTCTCTTCTTATAAGTATTGAAAGAGAAGTTCTCTTTCTGTGGACGGTACTGATGCAAGGATTTTTCTTACTGTGGTTACCTAAGTAGCTGGATGTTCCTTTGGCCAAATTGCTCTACTGATAAAATGTATCTTTTGAATTTACTCCAAAGCACTTGCCTATACACAGAATAATATATCTTTTAAAATGCTTACATGGGGGTTTTTGGATTGTTTGCTTGTATGTGCAGTTTTTTTGGGTTTTGGTTTGTTTTTTTTTTTTTCCTTTGGGAAGTGGTTAAATCTTGTCTTGCAAATTCTAAGGTTTCTTATTTTCTACAAAGAATTCTTGGATGAAAATTATAATTCGATAAAGGCAAGTTGCACATTTAAAATAGAATAGCATTCTGTTCAGAGAAGACTTTGAAAAGCACTACTTGACTTTAAAGCATCGAATTACACACCACCTCCTTAGCATTCTTAGGTCTAATATTATTATTTGCATTTATATTAGAGAAGTGCCTAGCAGTCCAAAGTAAACACAAGTTTGCTGTATATTGCACCTTCTAGATAAACAGCAAGGAGATGACTGTATTCAAACAGCTTAAAAAGTAAACAGGAAAGACACACTAACAGAAGTAAGTTTTGAAAAGCTTTTTGTTCCAAGTCTTACAGGCAGAAATGTGGAAATAAGGTGGTCTGTGCTTTAGATCTTTGGTGAAGTGTTTTGATTAGTCCTTAAAGAAGCTGCCTCATTCTGCTTAGAAACTGCACCAGAGAATCTTGCCTCCAAGGCAAACAACTGCTTCATTTCACTCAAAAATTAAAAAGGAAGAATTTTTGATTTTGAAACATGGACACAGAATCTTTCACCAATATGCAAGAACAGATTACATTTAAGGGAGTTCTCAGAGGAGGGGGTCTCCATGTGTGTAAATGTCAATATATGTTTGTGAGAGAAAGAACACCTAGTTCATAGTAAGTATAATTAAACAGGAGGACAGGGTCCTGTGCTTTAATTCCTGATAACTGGGAAAGTATGCACATAATTCTGTATAGTTGAATGCAAAGGAATTAATTTAACCTTTTATTGCAACCATGCATAAATGTTGCCATCTTCTCCTCTGTATTTTAAACAATAGCCATGGCAATGGTTCTGGTTTTGCACAGAACAATAGATCGGGCTGAATATCAGCATGCTAGATAAATGTGATTTGATTAAATTTCTCAAAATTAAGGTGAAAAGTATCTTTCTTCTAGAATCTATCTGGGCTTAGAAATGAGAAGAATAATAAACAGATATTAAATAACATAAACAGAAGAGAGTTTTATTATGTTAAGCCATTTAAGTCATGAACAAGTTCTATACCCTTTCACAAAGTTTTTCAGGATCAGTCTTGTGATTAAATAACTGGGCTGAAATTTAGTTGCTTATCTTAAATTCTTAGTGACATTTTCAATGCCACTATCTGAGACATCTACATTTTGTGTTTATCTGAGACATCCACAAAACCTATAACACAGGAACCATGAGATGTCCCATCTAGAGGACATTTGTGTGATATTAGGACACCAGACTGGCTGATTAACATGGCCATCTACTGACTATTTACATGCCTAATATGAGTCTTAGATCCCCAAAAAACTTACCTTGTCTTTTGAATTTTATCTTTTGGTCTGTCCTTAAGTCTAAGGCCAAACAAAAATCCCATGAAAAACCAACTGAATATCAGAACTTCACTTTTTTGAATGCTGCTCAGAGAGTTTTATCATAAGGTAGGTTTTCTTGCTTTCAATTTTTTGTTCTTGTTTTTTGGCTACATGGGTGCCATTTTTTAGGCATGGCAAAACTGACTTTGAGAAAAAACAGGTAAATGTAATATTTAATTAAAAAAGGAAAAAGTTATAAACAAATTTATTATTTATTGCTATTTTATGTTTGGACAAGACAAAGGAGAGGAACCATTGTTCCTATTTAAAGTGCTACAAATATGTAACAATAAAATTGTTTATACTTGCTTCAGAATTTCACTAAAAAGTCCAACTGTTTTTATGAAACTTCACTTCATAAAGCCTGCATTTTCCAGTTAACATTGCTACTAATTGCAAATTAATCAAAAAGGACTACTCTATTTGTCAGAGGAAAGGAAAGGGAGAAACCAATCAAAAAAACCCTGAAGCCCAATTGTCATTAATTGTCACTACCAAGTATTGCTTATCTGGAGTTCTTCCACATGTCAGTGCGCATTAACATTATGCAACAGAATATAAAATGCTGATATATATATTTAGGGCCTAAGCAGTGAAAGTCTTGCTTTCTCTGAGGCAAATTATCTTGGTGTATACTGGATCTATTGAACACAAAAATATTAAATTGTCTACAGACTCTTTTTATTAGGTCTGCAGTAATTAATTAAGCACAGATGTCTCACCAGAAGATGAAATGGAATGTATTCAGGGAAGAAAGGAAGAGGATAAAGAATAATGAGTTCCTGAAATACAATACATCAAATGAAGAGAATAATGTAAATTAGGGCCTAATCACATTTTGCATTACACAGATGCTCTGGGAGAGTATGTGGACCTTCAAGGCAAGTTGTGCATCTAGTATTCAAATCTGCACAATGCTGCTCTGCAGATGCTCCACAGCCTCTAAGGAGAGTACATTCAGCTGATTTGGGCAAATTTTCTATAATAAGAGGTACAACATGTGCAGGCTGGAAGCACTTAGGACTTTTCACTTTTCTGAGTTGGTAAGAACTTCCCAGTGACTTTAGAGGAGGAAGACCTACAATGTTTTAAAGGAATATTTGGATATCCATTTCTTCTTCTTGTGCCACCTTGTTGCTTTGACTCTTGAAAGCCAAACAGTAGGCCAGTGCTAATCAGACTGTACCTTTACCACTGACTGCATAGTGGGCATGCAGAGCATGCAACCAGCTGCTATTTGCTCAGCTCTGAATCTTCACAATCCTACCTGTTGCAGAATTCATAACAGAAGAAGTTAAATATAGAAATAAGCTTTCTTATTTACCTTTAATGAATCATGGTTGACTTCCAAATATTAGGCTGACAAACAGTTATTTTTTATGTCAGAGAAGTTGTAAATTCAGCATGCTTCTAGTATCGTTAGGATTAAATGAAGTCTAGTAAAAGTTTGTTAGTGAAATGAAGTTGGAGAAGGATTCCAAACCAATTATGACCTCCATCAGAGCATATAGTAGTTACAGAGATATTTCTTTCTGCCATATGAACACAGAGCTAGAAATGGTGGACACTGCATATTGTATCACTAAGGACTGATTAAGAGTCTAATTATGTACACTACAGCTTTATAATACTGATAAGAGTGTTTCTGATAGACTGCTACCAGAAATACAGTGAGCAGCTGGAAATAGAACACAAGTCATCACTTTCCATGTAGTTGGGGGTTTTGGTTTTAGTTTTGGAGGGAACATTATTAATTTGTGATTGCAACTTTTTTGTGCATATTTATCAGAAAATGTGGGGTTTTATTCAAATTTTCACTCTAGTTCTAAGGAAATACTCATCCTTGTGTACGTGAAGTTTCAAATATGGCTTTATATAAAGGCGTAAAGAAACAATAGTAAAATGTTTCATTTTAAGTGTTTTATAGATTTACAAAATTTAAATTAAAAAATACCAATTCATTTGGTGATTAGGCAAACATTTGATTATAATTATTTTAATGTTTAATCACCTTTTGTTCAAGGAAATTTTCTCATAGAAATATGAAGAATGAATATGTAAATTTCCCTCAAAATAGCAGCAGCAGCAGCAATGTCAGGGAAAAAAAGATATTCTACATGAAGAGTACTGATTGTTCCTGTAATTACTGCTTTTACTGGACCAGTTCTCACATCGCAGTCTAGCTTACTATTTGAGCTTGCTTAACTATCAGGCTTCCTCAGCCAAAGGCACAAAGCACTGAAAGTCTGTAACTGAAGTTATTGGTGGGCGTCTTACTGACTATAATATGCGTAAGAAACTAGTAGACCAACCATGGACTTAAAAATAATTAAACTGATATTACAAAGAGAATTCACAGTGGCAGTTTTGTACTTTTTAGCTCTGCCATTGTTAAAATAAGTGGTATATGGTCTGTAAACCAAAAAGCAATATCAACATGCCATTCTTTGCAAATAGTTTACCCAAGACATACATTATGTTGGTGCATTTGAAAATATTAATTAACTTACAACACTTAGCATGGGAAGAAATTTCAGTTTTTAAAATCTCCTGCACTTCAGAAAAAATTACTGAAATGTGAAACAAGTAGATAATAAATATTTTGTTCTAAACAGAATTTTAAATGGAAACAAGAGCCATATATGTGTGAATAACAAATGACTACAGAGTATATTATTCTGTAAATAATAAATGCAAAATTTGCAAATTCCATGTTGCACTGAAAACAGTAGATTTATGACAAGGTCTTCCCTATGTAAAGTGCATACAATATTTTAGAAAAATTAACCTGCTCTTAAAAATGTTTCCTGTGCTTCCAAGAAGCTACTCAGCATGTAAATGAGAACAAAAACATATTATGTTGAAACTTGAATTGTTTGGAAATCAAAAACCTCTTCACTGGAAAATGAAATTTCAGTATTCATTTTTGATTCTAGCAGTATATATAAGGATACTTACAGAAGGCTTAACAAGATACTAATTAAAAATTCGTGACTCTCCAGAGCCTCAACACAGCTGGCTGTGATTGGTCATTACATAAAAACAATTCACATGTTGGATAAACAATCTCCAACCACATTCCAAAGCAGCAAAACAAGAGAAGTGGATCAGGGAATTATTGTTTTCATTTTTCTCTGAAGCTTCTCAGCTTCCCAGGAGAAGAAATCCTGGCAAAGGGATTTTTCCAGAAAATATGACAGTGACACACTTTGATCTAAAAGTAAAGGTATTAGGAGTTTTGAATTTTAGCCACCATAGGTGAAAAGGGTAACGAACACACAACGAAAACTGTTACTTAAGAAACCTCTACTTTATTATTGGATGAGAGAGGACTGGAAGGAGCAAAATACAGAACTGAGAAGAGCAAAAAAAAAAAATGGACTAAATACTCCAGTATTTGTGACTGAAGCCGTACTTCGCTCCTTGACTTTGAACAGGTGGTGACAGGCACTAAGGCCAGGGGGTGTCTTGGAGATGTTCTTGGTCTCATGCCCTCAATCAACCTGCAACGTCGCTGGGGCATGCATGGTAGTGCAGCACCTCAGGTCTGACAGTGCTTCTGTAGCATTTCCTGCTTCATGATCCTAACTTCCCACCACTAACAGAGTTTTTCCCCATCATGATTCTTTAAGTTTTAGCTTTCATATTTTTTAGATTCTACACTGCTTTAGCATGTACTTCTGAGCTTTCATATCAGGGGATAGTAAGCTCTCTTTGCAGAGTAAGTAGACAAAACAATACCTTCTCCAGCTGGGGACCAAGGACAAATGATCCAAATCTCAGGCCCAAGAGCATAAACAATGGTGGACTGAAAAGAGAAAGCAAGAAGGATGGCACTTCATAAACTAAAGCTATAATTGGACAGTTAACTCCAATATGCTAATCGACCAAAACTTACAAAAGTGTGAGAGCCCATGACAGGTCATCCATTTTGTGACCATTTTGGGTTCATCTTAGGTGTAATCCTGGCTGGGCTCCTGTACTGCCCAAGGTGTATCCATTGAGGCCTTCTAACAAATATCTACTGTATTCTTTAACTCTGTGTAGCCTCTGTTCTAAGTCAACCTTCACAAAGCATCAATCACTCTGACAGTTCAGAGGTTTGTAACTTTAGAATGGGGCTGGAATTACATATGGTACAATTTTCTTCCAAAGAAAAAAGATTAAAAAAACCTATTTTTTTTTTCTTTTTTGTATTACTGACAAAAGTGAGATCATAGGACAATATTTATTTTTAATTATATTTCCTGGGAAAAGGAGACAAGAGTCTCTTACTATATGTTTAAGATATGTTCTCATTGTCAAGGAGTTTCAACCATATGGAGGGTAAAGGCCTTAAAAAAAGGAAATTTCTACAAGTTGTGTAACAAAGAGAAACTGTTTGAAGAAGATATATTGAAATGGGTGATCCTTGGGGAGAGACAGTTACAGGAATAATTTAACTCCCTTCTGAATCAGAGCAGCCAGTTATTATGAACATATTGGCAAGGGTTCAGCAAACATAACCAAACAAGTTGAATTATATTATTATGTTAAAAAAAGACAGATGAGTTTGGTCAATAGTTACAGCCCAAATAAAACCTCATTACTGCTCAGCAAGATTTTGTGTTCCTTGTTTTAATCAAGACATTAATCTGGATGAAAATTTCTTCTTTCTGTGGACATATATACAAGCTCTTCATGCCTTCATGTCTGTAGTGTCTGTCTGATTAAAACATACATGTGTTTTCGTGATGCTCAGAATGTAATGGGATTCAATACTTTGAGACCACAGTGTGGGCACATCCCAGTGGTTAAAGGGTCTGGAATAACTGAATTATGATATGTGCCACATAATCCCATTTTGAACTATGGGAGGGAAGTAAAGCAGATGAGTAAAAAGCCACCCAGGACCCGTTGGACGCTTTCCCCTTTACTTACACCAATAAGTACATTATCTGCTTTATTGCATTGATACCTTTAGTTCATATTCAGCTTTGGAATGCAATTTGCTGCAGTTGCCTCGTGAGATGAGGATGTTGTTGCTCTTGCCTTACAGAATAATGGGCAAATGGTTCCAGAGAACATTTGCACAGCTGGACTCTGCCTGCTGTGGGGAGGGAGAGATATATGGGGGGTTGCAGCGGTTTGGCTTTTTGAGAAGTCGCCCGGCTAGCAGCCAGCAACCACTAGCAGCACAGGGGGCACTTAGCCCAATAGCCCAGCTTCGGGTCAGCGCCTCAGGCAAGCGTCCAGTGGAGTATCTGGAGACGCTGCCAGGTGCGGACGAGGCCAAAAGATAGGCTGCGAACGGCAGGAATGAGAGAGCGCTCTTTGGTTCAGGCAAGTCCGGATTTATTTGTAGTCCAGGGGGAGCCAGGAACGAAAGAGGACGAGGGCGGGATTACATGAGGTTATAAAGGGAGTGGGAGGTAGGGGTGGAATCAGATAGGGAGCCAATGGGTACCCAGGGGGGAGAGGGGAGCAAAGGACTGACAGTTTAGGGAAACCAATCACAATAGCAACAAGGGGGAGCCCCGGCACCTGAACCAATCATCCCTGGCCGAAGACCGAAGTTTCTCGCAGAAAAGGTGGTGGCAGGGGGTGACAGGCAGGATGCCAGGGAGGGTTCGAGGGAAAGATACATTAGGTCTCCAGGGAAACTGGGGAGGGGATCAGCGGGATACATTGGTTGACCTAGCAACTGGGGCGGAGTTTGGGTTACAGACATTGGCAGGGAGGGGAGAGAGAACCAGGGCAGAACCATAACAACCGAGGGGAGAACAGAACGAACCAACTGGGGCAGGGGAGAACATAACACACTACAACATCTCCCCGTTTTTTGTTAAATAAAATTGAAAAGAACGAAATTGTCCAAGTAAAGAACTTAAAACTTATGGACCCGGAGGTGATCATGCCAAGCGCCTTTGTGGTCAGGATGGAGTCCGTCGACCCACAAGTATCTGGATGGTGGTGTGGTGGGCCCCCTCCTCATCTGCGGCTCGTTCTGCCTCCGAGGAGAGGTTCTCCATCAGGTGGTTGCTCAGCCTCGATACCAGTCTCTTGACCAGCCCACGGCTCACGGAAACAAAATCAAAAAAGCAAGATTAACCTTAAAACAATTTTACAAACAGTTTCTAAAACGGAACTTGCCCAGCTGCTTAGGCCCCAACCCTTAAAAATGTCCCCCAGTCAGTCTGATGTTCCTTCAGCTGGGGGACGACCCACGACTCCATCGGTGTCATGAGGAGTCCGCAGGCCATCAGTAGTAGATAGTAGCTTGGGTTGGAGGCCAGCAGCGTTGGTGACATTGGGCACTCGGGGAGATGAACTAAAAGGCAAAAAAAGGGGAAATAAATACAATATAAAACACTTAAACAGATGGTTCTGCCTCAAATAATAAGCTCAACTCAGAGGAGGATGGAGGAGAAACGGGAGAGGATGGACGGGTAACATAAACTACATGAAGGTCAGACAGGGACGGAGAAGAAGGGGGAGAGAGCTCAGCTGGAACAAACAAATCAAGGTCGGAAGAGAAAGGGGATGCAAGGGGAGAGAATTTTCTCCTCCGCCGCCAACATGCCACATGTGCCTGTGGTACAGCCTTTGGTGTTTTTGCCTGCTTGGGAAGGAAGGGCCTGACCCACTTTGATGGTATCCATTTTGGCCCTGAGGGAGTAGACACACAAGCGTACCCTTTCCCCCAGGTGACCAGGTCGTAGGGCCCCTCCGTCTTCCAGGTCTCCGGATCCTTAATTAGGACCGGAGGCCTGTCTTTCAGCTGCAGCTGACTGTGGTGCCCGAAATGCCTGGCAATTGGTGGATTTAAGTTATCGAAGGAGCAATTGAGAAAATTGATGGTAAAAAGCGCCTTCGATAACCGGATATGAGGGGACTCCACCTTCACTGCCGTCCGTTGTTGTTCCAGGACTCTTTTAAGGCTCTGGTGGGTCCTCTCAACCACCGCTTGGCCTGTCGGGGAATAGGGGATGCCAGTTTTATGTTCTATTCCCCATTGTTGCAGGAAGCTCCGCAATTCCCTGGATTTGTACGCTGGGCCATTGTCTGTTTTGATGACCTTAGGGATGCCCAGGACAGCAAAGGCCTGAAGCAGATGTTTTTCTACATCTACTGCCCTTTCACCTGTGTGGGCAGAAGCATAGACTGCGCCAGAGAAGGTATCCACCGAGACATGAACAAAATTCAGGCGGCCAAAGGAGGGGATGTGTGTCACATCCATCTGCCACACCTCACAGCTAGATAATCCTCTAGGGTTAGCACCACTGGTGAGAGCCGGTAGCTGGTGGGACTGGCACTGAGGACATGTAGCCACAATCGCCTTGGCCTGTTCGCGCGTTAGTTGGAATTGCCGAACCAGGCCAGGGGCGTTTTGATGGAATTGCTGGTGGCTGATCTTAGCTTGACCAAAAAGATCAGGGAGCGGGGCCATCTGGACTGGAGCAGCCAGGGCATCAGCTCTCCGGTTGCCCTCGGCTATGAACCCCGGCAGGTTGGTGTGTGACCTGACATGCATCACATAAAAGGGTTGCTCTCGGCGGGAGACCAATGTGACTAATTTGGAGAGCAAGTTATACAATGGGACATTTGACACCTCTTGAAGAACTGCGTTTTCCGCTCTGGACACTACACCAGCAACATATGCCGAATCTGTCACCAAATTGAATGGTTCAGAGAACTTCTCAAAGGCCCTGACGACAGCGTCCAACTCAGCTACCTGTGGAGAACCTTCCACCTTGGCAATATCGGCCTCCCACCGCTGAGTTTGAGGATCCTTCCAAGTCATTACTGACTTATGGGATGCTCCGGATGCGTCCGTGAACACGGTCAGTGCCTTTAAAGGAGTACGGCTCTGAACCCTTTTTAGAGATAAATGAAATTCCTGATTAAACAATTTGTGGGCCGGCCGATCAACAGCAATTTGGCCGGTGTAGCTGTCCAGTGCGAACTGTAGCATCTCATTCACCTCCAGCAGTTCGTCAAAGGTTTTCTTTTTTAACTGGCCCGAACCTAACTTCATGGGAATGTGAATGCAGTCAAAGTCACAGCCTGCAAGCTCTCTGATCCTCGATCTCGCCTTCCTGATCAGTTCTGCCACCAGCTCTGATGGCTGTGTCATCCTTTTGGACCTGTGATGGCTGAGGAACACCCACTCTATGATTAAGAGGGAGTCCCCCGAGCCTTGGTCCTTGCCTTCGTTGGAGCTGTCCCACTCGAAAATCAACCCATGGAGGTGTGGCAATTTTCCTAGAATGATAAACTTGAATGGCAGGCCCGGTTGATATCTGTGGGCCTGCCTGGCCGCAATAGACTCTTGTATCTTCTCTAGCGCTGCCTGTGCCTCTGGGGTAAGAGACCTGGGAGAACTGAGCTCCTCTCCCCCTTTCAATAAATTGAAAAGGGGGGCTAGGTCATCCGTAGGGATCCCCAGCCAAGGCCTTACCCAGTTCAAAGACCCACACAGCTGATGGACATCCGCTAAGGTCTTGATGTTGATTTTGATAGCCAATTTCTGGGGAACAATGGTCCGCCTTGTGATCTCTAGACCCAGGTACTTCCAGGGCGGCATCCGTTGAATCTTTTCTTGCTGAAGCTCGAACCCTGCAGCAACCAACACACTGATTGTCAGGTCAAGCGTGTGGGCAAGCATGTCGTCAGTCGGAGCACAAATGAGGATGTCATCCATGTAATGGTAAATGATTGCATCCTCGGTGGCTGCACGTACTGGGGACAGCAAGGAAGCGACATACCATTGGCAGATAACAGGGCTGTTCTTCATTCCTTGTGGAAGAACGCGCCAATGGTAGCGCTTGCTTGGGGCTCCACGGTTGATGGAGGGAACCGTGAAGGCGAAACGTGGAGCATCGTCCGGGTGCAGGGGAATTTGGAAAAAACAATCCTTTATATCAATGACTGCCAAATTCCAATTTCGGGGGAGCATCGTCGGGGACGGCATCCCTGGTTGGAGGGGACCCATATCTTCTATGATGTTATTAATTTGGCGGAGGTCGTGGAGGAGCCGCCACTTATCTTTGTTAGGCTTCTTGATGACAAACACTGGGGAGTTCCATTCTGACATGGTCTCCACCAGGTTGCCTTTACGTAGCTGCTCCTCAACAAGCTCGTTGAGCGCCTTCAATTTTTGTTTATTAAGCGGCCACTGCACTACCTGTACTGGTTTATCCGATTTCCAATTCAGTTTCCAGGTAGGGCGCTCCTCAGTGACCGCTGCCCGAAAAATTTGAGGAGCCGCTGGTAGGTCAATTCGGGCTCCCCATTGGGCAAGAAGGTCCCTTCCCCACAAGGGTTCCGTATAGTCCAAAACGAATGGGCGTACAGTCGCCAATTGCCCATCCGGCCCCATAATTTGTACGGTGCTCTTCGACTGCTTAGCCAATTGCAGACCCCCAACACCTCGGACGTGACCGGCCACGTCCTGCAACTCCCAATGGGACGGCCATTCCCGGGAAGGAATGATCGTCACATCTGCCCCTGTGTCCACGAGACCTTTGAGTGGTTTCTGGTCTCCCCCCCTCGAGAGTTGGCATGTTATCCTTGGTTTTTCCCGCCCCAAGACCTGGGCCCAGGCCACTGTGGGATGATCATCCCTCGATGGAGCGGAATGTGACCCCAGGTCCCAGGTCAACTCAGGCACTGGTATAGCCTGTGCTACCACCTGGCCCTTGGGCAGGAAGAGGGGAGGGCGGACACAGTACAGCCCCATGGAGAACTGCCCCGAGTCTGATGTCAAGAGACCCGGGACAATGTTCACCTCCATTGGAGTGAACTTTGTGTCTCCGATGACAATATACTTACATCCCATCCGATCCCAACTACCTGGACAACCCGGGCACACCTTAACAAGATGGAAATTGGAATCTCTGAGATGTAATGGTTCGGCCAGCTGCAATCTGAAAGGTAATGCACAAGAAGATGTTGTTAAAATTGGCATCGGCTGTAAATGAGATAAACAGGACAAGTCCGGTAAAAATATGTCATTTTTGGTGGTGGTCGCAGGCGGTGTTCCTCCCTTTCCCTCCCTGCCAGATGGTATGACGCCCGCCAAATTTTTGTCATTGCGCAGGGGGGAACTGCGCTCGTTTTCTAGTTTTTTGCCGGGGGGTTGCCCCGGAGCCCCTGCCCCTTTTTGAATTCATAGAACTTCCTCCTTAGAGGGCAATCAGGCATGCAGTGCCCGATCTTGCCGCACAAGTGGCAAGGCGAGGTGCTCTTGTGTGATGGTCCTGGGGTGTTGGGAGCCCGCTGATCCGCCGGCGCAGCGTCCACGATGTCAGGGTTAGCAGCAGCGACCCGACGGGGCAGCGGTTTGGTCTTCATTTCTGTGTCTCTAGATGGCAGTGAGACCTTCCTCGCGCAGACCTCAAGCATCAGGTCCAGAGTGGGTGGTGGATCCGTCGGGAGACTGAGGATGGCATCTCGGCAGGCAGTGTTGGCATTGGCAAAGGCCACCTCCTTGAGAATTTCCATCCTCGTCTCCTCCCTTTGGACCTGCAGCTCGATTGATCTACGCAGCCGTTCCACAAAATCTATAAAAGACTCCTCAACGCCCTGAAAGATTCTTGAATATGTTATTTGGGGTGCTGTTGTTCTCATCCCCATAAAGGCCCTCTCTGCCGCTTTCGCGCCTTCTCTTAGCACCTCCGGAGGGATTGCCCTAGCCTGCGATGGCCCATCGGCCCAGATCCCAGTTCCAAGAAGATGATCCGTCGATATGGTTTCCCCGTCGAGGTCGTGCCTCGTTCGAGGGTTGTCCCATAACGACGGAAGGATCCCCACCACCTCCTTTTTCCATGCCGCCTCCCACATCACGAATTCCGTGGGATTGAGGAGGCATGAAAAAAGGCGCCGCAGGTCGGAGGGGGTGACCTCCGACTCTGATAGCGTTGCCCTCAGGATCCCCCGGAAGTACTCACTCTCCCGGGAGAAGTCCTTTTGGGCCTTACAAAGTTCTTTAATTTGGTGGTGGGGAAATGGGACCCACTGGGCCTGGGCTCGTCCCTCCCTCTCCGGGTGGTATGTGACCGGAGCTGCAGATGGAATGCAGGCAGGCTCCGGTCCCCGGTTCCCGACTCCCCCCCCCCCGGACACCAAAGCGTGGGAACCGGAAGGGGGAGCGTGGGAACCGGAAGAGAGGGAGGAAGGGGCGTGGTTGGGGGGCTGGGCGGAGATGACAGATGGCAAATTCTCCGCCCCAAGGGAAGACTCAGGGGGCGTGGTGTAAGGAGGTGGAGCGGGCGGGGAAACGGGAGGAGAAATGGGAGGAGCAGAGGGAAGCTGGGAGGAGTTCTGGGGAAGGAAGGGGTTGTTCTTGGAGAGAAAAGGATTATGGGGAGAAGGAGAGGTATTGGCGGGAAACTCCACGTGGTCACCCCCATCTTGGGCTCCATAGGAGCCATCTTGCGAGGGCAACTGAAAACGAACTGAGGGCTTTCTAACTATGGACTTGCGAACTGGGAAGGAGGGAGAGGGAGAGGATCCCCTAAGAGTCTGGCCAGGACTCCTAGGGCGGGGGGATTGGGAGCCTTGAGAGGAGCCAGGGGGATGATGGACACCCTGCGCTTTGCTGGAGCGGGCTGCTCCTCTCAAGATCCCAGTCTTAGGGCAGGCAGGGGAGGGAAAAGGGCTAGGAGCAGGGGAAGAGGCAGAACTGGGGCACAAACTAGAAAACGATGACTGCCGGCTAGCCCTAGAAACGGTTTTTTAAGATATTTCTAATCTGGGACGCCCAATAATCAATTTTTGTTAGCGAGGAATCCCCTGACCTCATCAAACTGTGCAATTTAAAAACCACATCGTCCCAAAAACTGAGATGGTACATTTGCTCAGGGGAGCCCTCTGGGAAATTCGCCGACAGCCATATAACTAACTTTTTTAACTCATTCTTTTTAACCTTGAAACCACCCCCCGAAAGGATACCCACAACCTGGTGATAAGCTCTCTTTTGAGTTGCTGATAGCCCAGCACCCATGGCTAATAGATGTTAAATTAGCAACTCAAGCCACCCACCACTCCGCAGAAAAGGATAAAGAAAACAGTGAGAGCCCCGCACCGGCCCCTGCCCGAAAAGCTGCGCAGCAGAGAAAAGAGAGAATGCCTCAGTCCATGAAAGGCACTGAGGTTCAAATAAGATTAAAAGGACAGGGGGAGAGAAAAAAGGGAAAAGCACTTACAAAATCCAGCGAGGGTGAAAAGAAAATCCGGAGTGGTGGTTCCTGCCGGAAGACGACTCCTGGGGTGCCAGGAGCTACCGTCCTCGATCCCTGGGGAGCGCCACCCACTAAAACTGGGTCTGCTCTACCCAAGGTAGTTCGGCGGCCAGTGAGGCAGGACTGCCTCGTCCACGGGGTCCGGTGCTCCCTCAGGTGAAGCGCTCAGGCGAGGCGATGCCAGGAGACGCGCCCAGGCCCCACGTTGGGCGCCAGGAACTGCAGCGGTTTGGCTTTTTGAGAAGTCGCCCGGCTAGCAGCCAGCAACCACTAGCAGCACAGGGGGCACTTAACCCAATAGCCCAGCTTCGGGTCAGCGCCTCAGGCAAGCGTCCAGTGGAGTATCTGGAGACGCTGCCAGGTGCGGATGAGGCCAAAAGATAGGCTGCGAACGGCAGGAATGAGAGAGCGCTCTTTGGTTCAGGCAAGTCCGGATTTATTTGTAGTCCAGGGGGAGCCAGGAACGAAAGAGGACGAGGGCGGGATTACATGAGGTTATAAAGGGAGTGGGAGGTAGGGGTGGAATCAGATAGGGAGCCAATGGGTACCCAGGGGGGAGAGGGGAGCAAAGGACTGACAGTTTAGGGAAACCAATCACAATAGCAACAAGGGGGAGCCCCGGCACCTGAACCAATCATCCCTGGCCGAAGACCGAAGTTTCTCGCAGAAAAGGTGGTGGCAGGGGGTGACAGGCAGGATGCCAGGGAGGGTTCGAGGGAAAGATACATTAGGTCTCCAGGGAAACTGGGGAGGGGATCAGCGGGATACATTGGTTGACCTAGCAACTGGGGCGGAGTTTGGGTTACAGACATTGGCAGGGAGGGGAGAGAGAACCAGGGCAGAACCATAACAACCGAGGGGAGAACAGAACAAACCAACTGGGGCAGGGGAGAACATAACACACTACAACAGGGGGTGGAGAAAGGGGAAGCCAGATTATATTCAGTAGGGAAGAAGTGAGAGCAACAACGCAGTGTTGCATTTATGTGAATACCACAGAAGTAATTTTAGATAGCTGCTGAGATCTATATTAATATCTTCCGATTTTATATACTTCAAAGAGCAGATTCAGAAGAGCTAGAAGGAGATAGAATGACTAATTTTCTTCATTGTTCTTTTGTTTCATTTTGCTAATAGGCCACAGCTGTGCAATCTCAGCGCTGGTTTCAACCTTTCTGATTCTGGTAAGTCACAGAAATTGATATCACTCACTTCTGTCTCATGAGTGACCTCACAAAGTAGCCAAATTAGCCCTAGAGACACTCCCTCTCAAGAAAGGAAGATATAGACAATATGGCTGGACAAGCTAACACATAAAGTGGTTTGAAATGAAATTGTACCAAAATGAACCACATAAATGAGTTGACATAGATAGAATGACTAATCTATATATTGACATAGATAAATGAAACTATTTTATATTTCTGATGGATTCTGTTTTGTTACTAAACTTCATATCAGTTTTTACATTTTCTCCTAACATACAGAATTTTCATTAATTATTTTGATTGAGATTAAACTAAATTTTTAAGAGAAATTTTTTCAGCAGAAATATTTATGCCTAAAAGTTATAACAATTTGTTTGTAATGGTTTTCAAAGTTACTTTAAAAATCACTATTAAATATTGAAATATCACATTGCTTGAAGCTGAAACTTTGTTAACAGCAGCAGAATTTTTCAGCACACAAATAAAACACAGATACGGTTCTCATACACCTTGATTTTATGAATTATACAACCCAATAAATACTATAGATAAAATTTCACACTGCCTTAACAGAAGCTAAAATCGGGTCTACAGGGTTGCCTTTCTATTGGTTTCCTAAGAAACCAATCCACTACCAGCTGCTGATTGCTGGATCTGGAAAGTAACATTATGGGTATATAATGCTGATTACATGGAAATAATTGATTACAAATTACTTTTTAATACTTTATTCGGTACAGCTGCTACTGAGCTGGCTACTATGACTTAGAACAATGACATTGCCCATAATCAAGACATGGTGATTGCCACTAAAAGTAAGAGAGAGTAATTAGGGCTGCATTTTCACTTGAGAAGTGCATAGATAACATCTTAGAACAGCATTTAAAAAAAAATTATTTCACTTGCTCTTCTCTATCTGTGAAATCTCCTGCAAGCAGCAGTCTGCCTTCCTCACCTCTACTATTCTAGTGCTTTGGAAGAATTGCTGATATAAATTTAAGCAATTTAGGTATCCCATTAGACAAGCATATCTCATGTATTCATCCTTTTTTGTCTGCTCTAACTTGGACAGTCATTTCAGTTATTTTTATCTCTCAGGACTATCATTTGTCAATCCCACAGGACTGTGTCTAGCCATATTGAAGACAGGAGATGTGTGATCTGACACAGGGCACCTTTTCTCCTGTGAAATGCTGTGGACCATTGCATAGCACTGGTTAGCAAATCACAGCTTCCTGAACCATCTCCACTGTTATTAGTTCTTCCCTACCCCTTTAATGTCAACTTTTTCCTCCCCAACATGCATTAGTAGATGTCTCTACAAATGTGTGATGTCTGATCTAAGAAAATTTTTTTGTGGGCAGAGCTTGCTCCAAATGAACAAAATATGTCCAGATCTTAAATTATGTGAATGATCACAAAAAGTTATGAATAAAGATTTTCCACACCAACTGCTGTTTTTAGTGAAATTGCTCACTGAAAAAGACAAGTCAGGCATCCCAAGGACCAATTGTACTGAATTTTGCCTTGCTGACTTGAAAATTATAGGCTTCTATCACTCAGACAGAATTCTTTCTGCTAATGCAGCACATAAAAAGACCAGATCACAATATAAGATTATTAAGACTGAAATGAACAGACCAGACTACATACCTTTCCTCTGCATAAGCTGAGTCTATATTGTATACAGCTCAAGAGAAGAATCTTACAGTTTATTTTACATATATGCTTAAAGAAGCTTTTTCTCTGATTCAGTTCAACAGGAGCAATCCACCAGCATCTCAATATAAACTTTATTATTTTTCCAGAATTTTATCAGAGCCATTTGGCTTTTGTTTCCTTTGCTTGTTTGTTTTGATTTTGGTTTGGTTTTGTCATTCTGGGTTTTTTTCCTCCAAAAGAATGAATAATCCTATGTTCAAAAAACTATACAGGTCAAAAAATTCACCTTCCCCCCCCTGCACCTGGAGGTATTTGTCTCTTCTGTATGTCCAACACTCCAGGTGGGAGCCAGCCGTACTAAGTATGTTCACTAGGAGTATAACATAAGGTGTGTAAATCTGCTTCATATCTGACCGGGCTGGTGAAAAGTATATTATAGAGTGTATTATATAATAATATATTTATATTTTGATGACTTTGGGCTCAGTGTAGAACATATTTCCAGAATAATGCAGACGACTTTTTAAGGTTATTCTTGCATTGAAAAGAAACACAATTTAACTGCTTATATTTCACCTAACAAATGAAGCAAAATGAAGTTCCTAACAATAATGCCAGTGCTTTAGAAAATAAGGAACACAGAAATAAAGACTAAAGCTTTTTGAATATGGCATTTCAGCATTTCTGAAGTAAAGAAAGGGGAGGAATTCATTCTTACTTTTTAGACTGCTAAAAGACTATCTTTGTTACTACAAAATAACAGTTTTTCAGTACAATAAAAGCGGGCAATGTCATCTTTCCTTGGTACTTCATATATCTGCTTACTTTTTGCCGCTTGAGTTATTTTTAAAAAGATTTATTTAGAAAGACTCGGGAATTGTGTAAGTAAATTCAGCTTTGGCAAATGGTTAATGTATCCTTTTTAACAATGAAAGTACTTGAAAAGAAGCTGTTATTGCATCTTACATGATGCAGAATAGGCTTTCTTTTTTTAATAGGCACACTCTTTTTAATATATTAAGCTGGACTACATTTTCCTTCAGTGCATTATGAAGCATTCATGGCAACAGAAATTGGCAAGACAGCATATTTTTCTTGATGTTAACGATGAAGTGGTGGCAAATTCATGCAGTAAAAAATTTTCTTGAGACTTCCTGCTAGGTAATACTATATAAAGAAATGTCTGTGATTGTGTTATTTACTTCACATTTTAGTCTTCGTAATAGATTCAGCTAAGGTCTACTCTTATAAAAAATGTCAATAACATAACTTGCCACAGAACATAAGGACTGCTAGAGAAAACAAGAAATGTACATGCGGTTCAGATAATAGAGACTGTAATAGGTACAGAGCTTGGACACAGAAAATGATTAACATTTTTGACATTGCTTTCACTAATTACTGAAAGCAAAACCAGCTCCTTACTGAAGTGAGGCATGTAAAGATAGGTGTTATAGAGTTCAATTTATTTAGGAATACAAATTTAGTGAAGGATAGTCAAAGTTAGTATGGATATGTTGTCATTATATCACAAGAGTTCTATTATCACCATATTACGAAGGTTCCATCTCGCTAGAGTTTCTTTCGTACCTCCTTGATGTTTCTTGTAGGCAGCTCCTCTAGGCACTGACAACTCTTCATCCTCACAGCAGCCAACTGACTCCAGTTCCCCTCAACCAACCAATCCACTCTTTTATAACACTCTTCTTATTGGCTACAGATCTGGCCTGTTAACATCAGGCCTGCTCCTAATCCTTAATAATTGGCTCTGCTGCAACTCTCTAGGGGGTAAGATTATATTCTATACTTCCTTTATACCTATAATTATACCTTTTTACCCTATGTGAATATTACACCCAAGCAGTAAGATATTAGGCAGGTAATAATGTCCACAATATGCAGTACCTGCTGGATTAGAATCAACAGATTCTTTTGTGAAAATTACCTCAGAAAGGAGAATGAAGTTCTATGGAGCTAAGGCAGAGGTTACTAATTATGTGGCTAAGGGCAAGTTCAGTGGCAGCCAACATGTCAGCCTGGAACATAAAGGTGATAACTTCTTCAAAGTGACACTGTTTTTATGATCAGATTAGTGAGAGGTGCCTCTGCCTGAATTATGGTGCAGATGAGACCATATGCTGAAATCAATAATACAGATTTTTGAATACACATTTACAGTAAATGTGAGGTAGAGAGATAGAAACAAGTAGAAAAAGGGCAGGGGGAACAGGGAGAGAGTGAGATGAGGCAGAAGATAGTAAACACCTCTGAATCCATTGGCAGTCCACTGCTCCTTCTTCACCCTGGACTTCCCAGCGGTGGGTGTGTCAGATTTCTTCTCCTGGGGGTACCACTTTTATGCAATCCTTTGTTAGCTGTGAGTATGCAACAATGTGTAAAGCTAGTCCTTTATAAAATCGTAGCTATCAGGCTAGTCAATTTACAGAGCTTGTTGATAAGAGAAGACAGAAATGCAGTAATTGGATTTTTTTCTCTCACCAAGGTCCTCAAATCTGGTATCTTTTCCTTTTGTAAGACAGTCATGCTTCTAGAGAATTTCTAACCCATGGCTTCCCCTCCCTCTAGACTTTGCAGTCTGTAGCACTGAGGCAGGATTTTTTTCCCAGGCATGCAACTGCTTTGCTCTTTTTAAACTTTGCTCAGCTGCTGCTCCTTTTCTTGAAGCAAAATCTGTCTTCACCCAGCTCTCAAGGCCATGTTTTCTTAGTGATCAGTAATCAACTGTTAGTGAATTTTTATAGTTCTGGGACTTCTGCTTTCAACCCATGCTCATATTTTCAAGACCTTTGTTGTTATCCCCAGATAAAATTGTGCATCATCAGAAAAGGCAGCAGATACCAAGCTCTCCTTCACAGTGTGAGCTCTCAGAAGCTGTTGATAACAATTTTAACAGGTCATAAGTAAGGCCTTGCACAAAAGATTCAGTTAGCATGAACCCTCTTTTATGTAAAAGAAGAATGGAAATTCTATTTTTACAGGGCCACTGGGCAAAAAAAAAAAAAAAAAAAGCTTAGAGAATTATAATAGAATGTTATTTGTAATGTTGAAGTTCAAAACAAGCTGGTGTTAAAAGCTGCTTAAAGTAATTCTATTTTTCCAGATGCAGGTAGCCTCTGCTATATCAACACATATTTCTATTTTCCAAATGCTATTTACTAATAGCAATGTCTGTGGAAGTTACTTGAGAAGCACAGTCTAAGTTCTTTGTTGGGACGCATGATAGAATCAAAAGATGTTTGGGATCTCTGGATACTTAAATACATGGCTGTGACTCAAAACATCTGTTCTGCAGTCATCCAATCCAGTAGCTTTTGGCCAGGGCATTCCCTGAACACCTGAAATTATTTGTGGTGCTCATGCCTAGAATTGCTCTCTGCAGGAATTAGAGATCTAGGTCCTGCAGAAACCAGGAGAGTATTTGAACAGTAGTTAGACTCACATCTTCAAAGGCCAGATCCATTGGAAGTGCACACTTGCTAATGATTTGGTAGAGTCCTGTTTGAAACCATGGACCTTAACTATTGCATATATATTAGCTCAAATTTATAATCTCTTCTGGAATAAACTGAAAAATATAACCTGTTTAATATCTGAGTTCATGGGTGTGTTGTCATTTCCATAAAAATTGAGCAGGAAATGTGCCACTTAGTTGTGTTTTAATACTTATTTGAACATGCAGTATTGCATTCACAGGATTTGTTGACATACAGGGTTATATCATGTGTTCTAGCCACAATCTGAAGCCACTGAACCTCTTATGATAAGGAGACTGGCTATCTCATTTCTTATGGAAGAAGATTTTTAGTTTCACCAAGTGCAATGTATTCAAGCATTAGACATTTTACATGAATCTGTCTAGTAAAAGGCTGCATATTATCCAAGGGGACTTTTATTTCCAATACTAGCTTTAACCATAAACTGAAAGCAAGCATAATTCATTACTCTATGAATTATGTCAGTATTCTAAATTTTGCTATTTACAGGGAAAAAATAAACAGGTAAAGAAAAGCATCAGCTACAGGAGAAAGCATTCCAGAAGCAAATGTCATACAGAATTGCAGTACAATAATGAAAGCACTTTGTAAAATGTATCACCACAGGAACAAGAAAATAGCTTCTGTGTTTACAGTGTTTATGTATTTCTGCTTGCACGTAGTCTCCAGTAATATATTTCTCCAAAGCCTCAGTTTATATGCCCTTTTTTATTTGGTGACAAACTATATGCTTTTTTGAAATCCTGTCTCACTTATGGAGATTTGACATCTGTAGGAGACCATATAACAGCAACCTGAATAGTTTGCTACAAAATATGTTCTTTCTCCATAAATGAAAAGAATGGATTTCTTTCAGCTTTAGTTTACTAATTTTAATTTATTTCCTGCATTTACTTTCACACATTACTGATATTACTGATTAACACTTAAGGCTGAATAAAGTCCACATACAACCTCAAAAATAAAAAATATCTCACATTTTAGATTAAAAGCAACCAAGATTTCCCACATTCTTGAGGCTATTCCTTCATGTTATCACTATGTGCAACTGGTAAACTTTATAGAGAAATTCAAGACATGAAACAACAAATTATAACATTACAATATTTCTCTTAGTAGTTTAGTGAGAAACTGAAGTAATGAAACCTGTCTTCATAAAGAAACATAACTCAGAACTGATTTCTTACTCTGATACTTTAAAATGTACCCAATGATTAGTCCATTCAGAGCTTTCCCCCATGGAGGAATGCCATGACCAATTTACTTCCCTGTTCTGGGTTATTCTGCAACTTAATAATATTTTTCTCCTCAAATGTGGCAACCTGCTTTAAAATAAAAATTATAATATAATATTCTTGGAACTTCTTGTCCTCTGTCCCTTAGGACAAAAGGTATTTAACAAGTTGATCAATCACATTATATTCCATCAGATCTATGTCAGCATAGATTTAATTCAATGCAGATATTCCATTCTTGCACTGGCTAAAGGCTTATCTTGGTATTCCGTAACACCCTGCATTCAATATTGTACAAACACACCATTTGATAATAGAATCATAGAATCATTTTGGTTGGAAATGGCCTTTAAGATCATTGAGTCCAACTATTAATCCAGCAGTGCCAAGCCTAACACTAAAACATGTCCTCAAGTACCACATCTACACATCTTTTAAACACCCTCAGGCATGACTCCACCACTTCCCTGGGCAGCCCTTCCAATGTCTGATGACCTTTTCAGTGAGGAAAAGGGTCCTTGGATATTTTCTTAGTATCCAATTTGAACATTGCTTGAGGCCATTTCCTCTACTCCTATCAACTCTTATTTGGGAGAAGAGACCACATCCACCTCCCTGCTACCTCCTTTCAGATAGTTGTAGAGAGTGATAAGGTCTTCCCTCAGCCTCCCATTCTCCAGGCAAGACAACTCCTGTTCACTCTGGCATTTTTCATCAATTTGTGCTCCAGTCTCCATTTCCCTTCTTTGGATACATACACAAGGTGAGTATTTAGAACTAAAAGTAGTGTTTTTACTAGAAAAGTTGGTTAAATGCTAGGCCACACTCTTCCAATGTTATACTTTCATTCAACAAATCAGCATTTTCCTCCGTGTTATGCCTCTAACTTTACTGTGCCCTTGTAAGAGTCATTTATGTTGCAAAACTGGAGCACAGATCTCTTCCATGAACTAGTTCAAACTAACACCTTTCTCCTCCCTCTCCCCTCACAATGAACTCATCTTCTACGTTGATGAGTTAACCAGTAATGGCATAAAGAAGAGAAAGAAAATGTACTGTCAGAACTAGGGCAAGAGAAAGGAAGGAGGAGGAGTAGAAGGTAGGATAGCATAGGGATCAAAACCGCTTCTTTGATTGAAGACTGACTCAGCAATCCTTGTCACTTCAGCCTCAAGCTGAAAGACAAAAATTAATCTACAACTCTGTCTTGTTTAAATAAGAAAAAAAATCTGATTACATCCCCATTTAGTGAATTTTCATTTACAGATGCACATTAAAATAACTGTTAACCTCCAACAAAACCTAGTTTCCAAAACTGACATGATGCACTCTCACAGCTGGAACAGAAAACACTCCTTTGTATTTGTCACTGAACTGATCTGTGGATTTTATATTACCCATCTGCTATTGCTGTTTGGGGTACAACACCAAAGGTACTATTTGAAAATGACCCAAGTATTTTTGGCATCTGAGGTGTCTCCTAATTATAGATTGGGCTAAATTTCATATCCAACCTAATGTCTCTGACTATATAGGCATTTCAATTAAGAGTCATGAAGTACAATACACAAATATTCCTATTTTTAAACATGGACAGGGACACATTCCACTACACCAAGTTGCTCAGAGCTCCATCTGACCTGGCCTTGAACATTTCTGGTGATGGAGCATTCACTCTTCTGGGCAACCTGTTCCACTGCCTAACCACCCTCAACGAGAATGAATTTTTTCCCTAATATCTAATCTAAACCTATTCTCTTTCAATTTGAACCAATTCCCTCTTGCCCTGTCACTACATGCTCTTGTAAATAGTCCTGTCTCTTATTTTCTGAAAGTTCCCTTCAGGTATGGAAAGGCCACACTTAGGTTCCCTGTAAGCCTTGTTTTTCTAGGCTGAACAAACCCACTTATCATCCTTTCCTCACAGGAGTGATGCTCCATTCTATGTGCTCCTTAACAGTTTTTAAAGCATAATTTTATTGCACTAGTCCAGAGTACTTCAGCTGTAAAGCAGTTGAAATGTCCCATATGATCTCATGATCCTGTGGCTTAGTGATCAATTGGTAAGCTCTTGATTAGCATCCACTGAAGTTTTTAAAAGTCTATCATTTCCCAGAAGCCTTTGACTGGCTTTCCAGGTCCTTGAAGACAAATGAGAATCTCAAACTAATCAACAGCAATAAATCACTGGACTTTCTGCTGATTAGGAATCATGTCTTCTACTTTTCAGGTTGGCTGTCAGCTAATATTCTATTTAAACATCTAATGTCTCTCAAGGGGGCTTCTATAAAGTTGTTGAAGAAAAAAATTGGTCAGCTCAGGAAAATAAAAGGTGTTTTTGGTAAGAAATCAGTAAAAGAATTATATTTTATGCTTAAACATGTCTATGACCAAATTTAAATAATTTTACCTAGTTTGCTAATACTAATTAATTGAATTACAGCTCCTAATTGAAATGAAAGTTATTTATTTTATATTAAAACAGATTTCAGGCTTTTATGTGGCCAGACGCTATGTAATCTACTGAAGTGAATGCAAGTTAAAGGCCCAGACATAACATAATATTTCAGTATTTAAATATGTATGAAAGATTAGGTGCAGCTTTTAAGGATTTCCTGGTATTACTCAAATTCCAGACAGGGTCTGACTGCTGAGTTTACCTTGTGCAATAAACCTATAGTATTGACAGGCAAACTAAAAAGCAATGTGTTACAAAACAGGTGTAATCTTTAGCAGAAGATATGGATAAGGCAGATATGCTTTGCTGTTAATGAATAATGTATTATTAAAGAACGTTTTTTCAAATGTCTATATTTTAAATATATTACAGAAATCTTTAGATATAAAGGAATATCTATAAAGAACATGAATATAAATTATATGCATAATTATTTTTATATATTGAAAGTATAAAAAGAACTGAGTTTTCTTGGACTACCTATTCATATCTGTTCTGCTCGGATGCTGAATCCTACACCATATAACACAGTATAAAATGTGACCTGTGACCTTCTCTCCTCACTTCTCTCTAACACAGAGTGCTATTCTTCTCTGGCTGGCTGTGTGTCTTATCTCAAAGGAAGCAGGGGCACACAATATTCTCAAAGAAAGGTGTAATTTGAAGGTTGAAAATATTTTTTAATAAAAACAACGTCACATAACACATTAAAAATAATGAGGTTGAAGATAAGTAGGCAAAAGAAGTACAGAATATCATAATGTTTTACATTATAAGAGTTTTAACTGTTACATAGACAGAGTTTAGCTATTACACAATTAGAATCTAAGAGCCATGATGTTATACATGACCCTATTCTCTTGATCTTTCACCCTACTTCTGCAGCTCCACTCATTTTATACATACTTTCCTTAAATTAAAAGAATAAGAATGAAAAGAAAAAGCGCTAAATAAGCAAACAGACATACTGCAACTGTGAACATCAGGAGGGAAATTACAAACTTACATGACATATGTGTTTTTTTTCAAAGCCAAAAATCTTCAGAGTCATTCTTTAAACTTTAAATGACCTTTAAGGATCTACAACCGACTCTTTCACATCAACTTGCTATAAAATTAAAGCTTTCACTGATTAAAATTTTTCTATAACTGCTTCAGAGTACTTAATTTTATGGTGCATTTTATTTCATAATGTTGCTTTTCTGAGGTGAAATGGCAAAGATTCCATGGGAAAGAACAAATTGGCACAAATTCTTAGAAAAAAGAAGGTCTCCAATTCAGAAATTTTATAAAAAACTAGGTAAATGTCTAATCATAACAATCTTTTTTATGATTGGTTGCAATTGTTTTTTCTAATTTATTTTTTATTATCACTATGATGATGATGATTGTTATTATTTATGATGGGTATGGTGCTTCATTCAATATTCATTTTCAGGTCTCTACTGACTGTTTTTGTTTCTAATTGCACATGGGCATGGTCTCAGAGATTTTTTTCTCCATTCTGTCTCTTTTACCATTTTTTACTCTCTGTAAGGAAAACAAGTTACCCTTCTTTGCCCTATTTCCATCAAACACTTTATATTTCCTTTTAATTGGTAAAGCATCTTTAGGTTGGCAGCTGTTTATGTTGGGGTTTCTAACTTGCATGTGGCATTGTTACTGCATATTCTACCTCTGAGATATTAAACTATCCTTTTCTCATTCCATGTATCTGTTCATTTTTTAATTTGGATTTTTTTAGAGACTGGTATAATTTCAGAGGACACAATGAGGGTTATCATAAAATACACCAAAAGACCTAGAAATTCTAAATGTTTATCTTTCGTTTGAGCAGAATGCCTTTCTTTCACCTCAAATTGTTGAGTTACTAGCAAGCAGTGGTCACAAAGAAGAAAGACTTCTCCACTGCCATAGTAAAAACAAGGTGTCATCTGAAGAGATCCAAAATGTCAGAAACATTGTACACAGTTTAATAGACTTGTTAATTGACAAGTGGTTCCTCTACTATAAATCAGTAGTTTTCTCTGAAAACTTGTTTAGACGTATCTTTTCTTCTCCTAGTGTGTTTGAGACATTTTATTTTATTTATCAAACTTCTCTTTTGCCTAACTATAGTTGCACTTTTATGAAGTTATATGGCTGGGATGATGTTTTTACAAGAAACATATAGCTTCAATCAGTATTCAGACACTTCATATACATTGAGTAGTTACTCCTTAATAACGAAAGGATTCTCTAAAAAAAAAATTTATAATATATATTTATAGTTGAATTCCAATTTACTTTTAAATTAAAGTGTCAAAAATGTGTAAAAGTGAGCCATTATTTATATGTAACTGAGATCTTTATTCATTTGAAAAAAAATGGAAATTCAAAAGTATCTGCATAAATACATATTAAGTTACATAATTGATTAAAAAAACCAAGTACAATACAAAGTAGACAAAATATTGTAATTTTACTGGAAGGTTGTGATTTACAATAGTAAAGAAATTATACGGGAATCAGGAAGGTGTTCCTTTTCATCCCAGAACCTGCAAACTTGCAAGACAATGTGGAATTGAAGAAGTTTTTCCAGATATTATGTACAGAATGTCATCAATCACAAGTTTAAATAAGTTGTAGTTAGTGATTATACATCAATTTCTTATGCATGCATTTTCTTCTACCAAGTACATTGAAAGAAAGCCATAACACACACAGATATACAAAGGCATACAGAAATGCTGTCCATAATATCTGACTTCAAAAATTTTTCACTGTTTTATTTTTATTGTCCTTTAAAAACATGGTAATAGAGCAAAGTACTTAGAATGTTTCAAGAACAAAAAGAAAAGAAACCATGGACTTTCCTTAAAAAACCCCAACCTCCACCAAAAAAACCTACATACCAGTTTCACAATCTTACTCATTCAGTTTTGAGAAAGTCCACTTGGGTTTTTTTTTAATCATGAGTGAATAGCCCTGACAAAATTATTTCTGCCAGAAACAAAAATTAGAGAAAATATATATACACACTGTTACTCTGTTAACCGTATGGAAAATAAAAATCTAAAACACTGGATCTCCTTGTAAGACTGGGAAAAGACTTTCATGTAAGCATGCTGCAGTACAAGCTGATGAACTATTACTAGACAAGAAATACCCATGATGCCTAAATGCACCTAATAAATGTACCTCTCATGCTACAGTGCTTATGTCCATAAATCAGATGTAGTGAAAGAATTTTATTCAGAGCAATTGAGTTTTATTACAACTAGAAATTTTGACACTCTGGACAAGGAAACACTCTTCTTTTTTAAATTTATAATGTATGCAAATTCAGTGAACTTGAAATATAAATTAAAGAAAATGGCAAGCAAAATAAAGCCTTCAAGAGATTGCCAGAGAGCTCTGTTTCAATATAACATGAATTGCAGGTAAAGTATATTAGAAGGACTGTTAAGCACCTCAGTTATTTTCTCTTGTCAGAAGGAGTTCTAGATGAGATGAAATTGCAAATACTGAGTCCTGTCTTATTACACCAGAAGTTAATAGCTACAGCTTCAAAGTCATATGCACAGTAATAAGTCTGATCTATAAGGATTAAAATGGTTGGATAACTTAGGTGATGAGGTAAGCCTCTATCTGCCACAAAATGTACACATCCACTTTTAGTCATATCTTTGCAATTTCTGGAAGAAGAAGGAAAGAGAAAAAGAGACTTTGTCATTTTAGTGAAAATATTAAAGTTCACCTTGTGCAGAAGGGTCGTGCAAATACTTTTCTCTCTCAGTTCTCAAGATGAAGAGAACATCAAATGTTAAGCAGCAAAATTGTAGGAACACCTACCATGGGAAATATTACCTTGCTGAATTCTTTCCCAAACTGTTTCTGATATTTGAATTTTACTTCATACATCTTTTAATAATTTTTACTTTAGAGAATACTTTCATTATTAAAGAGTAACTAATCAATGTATATGAAGTATCTGAATACTGATAAGACCTAATGTTCCTTGCAAAAACATCACCTCAGCCAGATAACTTCACAAAAACACATGCTAAGCATCTTAACTTTGGAAAGATTATCCAAAACCCAAAGATTTCTGAGCTTCATTCATCCCTAATTACAGAATGAAGATTCTACATCATCTGGTTTAGGCTGGTTCTGTAGTCTCATTTCAGTAAAACAGTGAAAAAGCAGGGAGTACTGAAGTTAATCTATATTCTAAAGAATAACACAGAATTAAGTAAATTAAAACAACAATTAACCACTTCAACATTTTAATCTACTTATTAGCAGCTGTCTGAAATGTGAACCATAGCAAATATCGTTATGCAAAGAGAATCAGCTGACAGTCCTTATAAAATCTTAGCAACCATGGAATGTGACATATATATTTATGTATATATGATCATAATATATATACATGTGCAATATAAATAAGATCTCCTCTTCCCTGGCCCCCCAGAGGAATCATGCAGTCTTGCTTCAGACTGCCATACCCTGCTACTCATGCAGGTTTTGAATCGTTTGCCATCTACACTTCTGAGAGGTCTTCACACCCAGAAAGGTCAGTGGTGTTCTAACTACTCGGGAAGACAAGATGTGTATCTTCACCCTTCTGGTTCTCAGATAAACTTGAACATGAGAAACATCAAAAACAAGCAAGAAAAGTAAAAGAAATATTTTGTGAAATTTGGATTCCAGTCTTCATAGGCTCAGTAAATGTTTTCAAACTGCACTCAAACCTCAAACTCTGGAGAATTAACGTACTGGTCTTTTTAATAAAACAAGTTTTGTAACATCCTCTTCCTTCTTTAGATGCAGCAGTCTAGGAGCATATAACTGGAACCTCCTGGAATATGGAGTTGAATTTCTTTATCTCTTTTTATCTTATTCATTCAAACTCTAGTTTACAACTGCTTAATGATATACTCCCTCTTCCCCCACTCTAGTCCTGTTTAATTGGTGTGTTATTTCTTATTGCTGAGGCCAGCAGGTAAGATCCTGGAAAAGATGAAAAGATATTGGGAGACACAGTATAATCCACTAAAATCTGTGCGTTCTCAGTGAATGGAGAAGCAAAGTCCAATTATGTCTTCCTTATTTTTGGACAGAAAAGACAAGTAAGACCATAGCAGACAGAAGAAAAGCAAATTGAAAAGTGTAAAACTGAACTAGTAGCAAATGTCATTAAAATCAAAAAAATATGATCATATGTTCATTAAATTCATTGGTCTCTATAGCATTAAGCTTGTAATAAGGTAGAATACATAGCAACAAAAGCAATCCTCTTCCAATATCATTCTGAGAATTCTAAAGAATAGGTTGGAATTTTCCTTCAAAATGTGGGTTTTTTTAAAATGAAAAGTTACTTCCAAAAATGCATTTCTGTTTTCCCTTTTAAACAATTGTGATGGTTTGACCCGGAAATGGGATTTCTGGGAATTTGAGTCACCTCTGAGAACACAGCCTAAAAGCAGGGCTATCTGTCCAAGCAGTTCCTCTTGGGACTGGGCGCAGAGAGAGAAGCTGCCTCCCTCGCCCAGTGCTTTTGCTGGGCGGGGGAGGGGCAGCCACGCGGTAGGCTGGGCCCAGACCGAGGTTGGGAGAGAGGATGCCCTGAGCATGGAAGGGTGGAGAGATGGAGAACCCCAAAAAGACCCCGAGAGCCATCGGGCAGCCCCCCCCCCCCCGGCAGAGAGAGAGAGAGAGAGAGCGAGCCGGCCGGCTGAGAAGGAGAAGGGGGGGGTGCGGGCGAAAGGGCCGCGGAGCAGCAGCAGGGCAGCCGTGGGAGTTCGAGAGAGAGAGACTGAACCTTTTAACCCTTTTTTGGACAATGAAAACTCACAGAACATTAACCTTTCCCAGAAAGGAGTTAGAGTGATTGGGAGAAGGAAATGAGTAAGTGAGGGAGATCGTGGATGCGAGAGAAGAATCTTGGTGGGAAGAGAGATGATTGCTGGACTCTTTTTGTATAGCCATGGACAGAGCCCTGCTTCCTTGTGATACAGAGACTGAGTCCAGGGGGAGAAATGCCCCAGACCCAAGAAGATTCAGTAGTTGGTTGCCCCTCGGCCCCAGGGGGTGAAATATGGGGGGGACAGGTGTCCCAGAGTTGAGACTGTGCCTTTTTGGAATGGGACAGAGCATCCTTAAAAGACAACCCTGGAAACAGCCCTGGTCCATGTCCAGTAGTGAGAGTACTGGACATGAATTGGAAAAGGCCACCATGGCACAAGAAGGACTCCTCTCCTCTTGATGAATTGAGAATTGATTATCTACAGAGTGGTGATGGACTGATAGTTGCTGATTTGGGAAGTGCATTGTATTGGGAATTTGAGGGGAGGAGGAGGGAAATGTTTTGTAAGGTTTTCATTTTCCTTGTGTGTTTTCCTTTGTGTGTAGTTTAGTTATTGTTTTGTAGTTTAGTTAATAAATGTTTTTTTTCTTTTTGAGTTAAGAGCCTGTTTTTTCTTATTCCTGGTCAAAATGTCACAGCAGACACCAGGGACAGTGTACTTTCATGGGGCATTGGCAAAATGCCAGTGTCAAACCATGACAACAATAAATTCTAAGAAAAAAATTAAAATATGTTGAAAAGTTGATTTTTTAGAGCTTTTTATTTTAATTTTTTATTATTTCAAGATATCAGAAATTTCCACACTATAAAAAGATCTTCCAAAAAATAACAAAATCCAAATTGAAAGTAACTTTGAGCTTGCCTGAACACTATCTTGCAAATGCCAAGTGTTTATTTTTATCATTGTTGAAGACTACTAAGAATATTCCAGACACAATTTTGTCCCCTAGTTTCACATTTTTGGAAAAGTCTTTTGATACTGTCTTAGTTGTGCAGTGATGAGTTTCCAGCTTTGGCTATGATATTCAAAGATCATGCACATCTTCAATAAAAACTCATAGTAAACTTTTGATTACAATGTTTAATTGCAAAATAAATAAAAAAAGCAGGGATTGACTTTTATTTGGAATTTTTTTTATAATATTACAGAAAATCTGGAAAAGTGTCTAAAAATATAATTTGAATCTACTCATAGTTTCTTTATTTCATTTTCATATATCTCTATCTACCTGGATCAATTTTAGATTAAAAAAAAAAAAAAAGTGAAATGTTATTTATTTGATCTAAAATTTCCTATTTTAGCTTCAGGGGGAAAAAAGCCAACCTCATTTTCCTGAGAAAAATTACTCTGAGAAGCAGCCAATTCAATCTCTTGCTTCCAGCTGTAGCAGCATTTGAGATTTTTGAAGAAAAGTTTTTAATGTATTTGTTTGAAAGATGCCTGATAATCAAAGATCATCAAGTGTGTGTGGCCCACAATTTAATGGCCTTAACTAAAGATAACATTTATACATAGTAGTAATTTATTTATATGTAAACAAATAACTCTTTTTAGATTGTAAGATTATTTATCTCTAACAATTGCTTGTGTAAATAGCACTCATATGCTTCCAGTCTATATTTTCTAAATTCAAGAAATCCATTTGAGTGTAATTTTTTACTTCAAAATTCTTTATCCTTTGTTGCTTTTGCTTCAGCTGCAGAAATGTGTTCCTTGCTTTGCTGTCTAAGTTATGTCTTTCAGAGTCAGGGTGAATGGGCTTCACTGGCATTTCTTTTACAGCGAGGTCATTTGGCAATCTTTTATAATAAGCTTTTTAAGGAAGTTTCATATTCTCATATGACTTTTCTTTATCTAGCTGTTACCAGAACCTATGTCTTCACCTTCCTCAAAGCCAATTACCCACTGCTTAAGAGGAGAGGACTAAATAGTTTTGAGTATGTAATTACTGAAAAGTACCCTTTGTAATCCTTAAGAATTTATTTGTTTATGTTCGTGCTTTTGTGTGAGTATCATTCATTTAAAGAACTTGATTTTTTCCCTCAGGATTAAAAAAGTCTTGTTTTAGAGAGATAAAGATCAATCACAATGTAAGACTTTATTTAAAGTTCTTGATGACATATCTAGTTTTAAGAGAGTTCTTCATTTGAAGAGATATGATTAAGAAAATATAAGCAGATAAAACAGAAGACAAGTATTTCAGTTTACCTTTTTAAATGACAAAATACAATAAAGGCAATGATTGCTTTGCAATTAAATAAAATTTAAATAAATTTAACAAAATAATTAAGCCAATCTCATTTTATTATTAGAACAGGAGAATGATAATATTAACCAGATGTCTAGAAAATTTGTTTTATGAAATTTCAATAACTTTTGTTGTAAAACCAAATTAAAGATTTTTTTCTGTTGATTTTCTCTAACTCAGTCAAATACAGTTACACTTATCACCACAAAAAAAAAGTTGTCTAATGATTTACTGGTGGTATATGAATATTTTCTTCTATTCAACTGCTAATTTATTAAACAAAATATAAGTATGAATAGTTTTAATAATTTCACACATTGTTTGATCCACTGTTAAGCACTTGGTCTCAATTTATAATTCATAATTTTTGTGAGTACAAAAGAAGCTTCTCTGAAAGCACATGGGTTGTTTATTTCAACCAATTATAAAAACTTTTTTTTTTTTTTTGCCAGGTAACTCAGAGAAGCAGACTATCAGATTATAATTTCTTACAAAGTTCTTAGTATCACAGTTAGTAATGGACAAAAAAGTTTGAATTATCCACTGAAACTTGGTAATGTATTTCACCGGCAGAACTAGCAGTTTTCTTTTGGGAATTATCTGATTTCAAGCAGCTTCATAAAACACCTAAATGCATGCATCCAGCAAAAGAGTGATTATTTCCTGGCCATTAGCCACATACATTCTGTTATGCGTCATGAATAAAATATGACTGTCAAATAAATATCCATCATGCTCCCCAACATTCACTCACTAAGACTTGCAGCAAGTAATAAGACTGCTCAGTATCTAAAGGATTAAAAGTCCTGTTTAAATTGAATGGAGAAGTTTGTATTTCATAGATGGATTTTAATGAAAATGCCTCAGCTTGCTTTAGATTTCAGGATCAACTCAACCAAGTATGTCCTGGCCAAATTCTGTTGCAATCAATAGAAGGGCAAAACCCCTGTGATACAAAAAGCTTAGATGCTTTTAGCCACTAGAAGATACTGCCTTTCTTTAAAAACCTATCTGTAATGAAGACATCAGTATATATGTTTTTATGTAGATGCTGATAAACACGTATCCATATGGGTACTTATTATACTCAGGAAAAGTTGTCTAAAGCTGGCTTTAAAGAATATGCATCTAAGTGCCGGCACAAACTTGGAGTACATGGGAACTCTATGGCATTGCTCTCCGCCCAGTTCCTCACCCAGACTGTCCACACAAATTACTCACATATTAACTTGATTGGTCTCATGGATATAATTTTTACTTCTACTGCTCTTTAGAGTATTTTAATAAAGAAATAATGTAATAATAAGAAGAACAATAACATTTAATCTCAGTCTTTTGTGAAATCTCTTTTTAAAATTCCATTAGATGCTTTTCCCCTCCATTACAACACAAAGAAAAATAGTTTTGAATCATAAAACAGCAGTTTTGTGCCTGTCAGACTTGTGCCTGTCATGGTTTGACACTGGCACCATGCCAATGCCCCATGAAAGTGCACTGTCCCTGGTATCTGCTGTGAGATTTCGACCAGGAGTAAGAAAAAGCAGGCTCTTACTTAAAATGAAAAAAAAAAACATTTATTAACTAAACTACAAAACAATAACTAAACTACACACAAAGGAAAAAGAAACACACAAGGAAAATGAAAACCTTACAAAACATTTCCCTCCTCCTCCCCTCAAATTCCCAATACAATGCACTTCCCAAATCACCAACTCTCAGTCCATCACCACTCTGTACATAATCAATTCTCAATTCATCAAGAGGAGAGGAGTCTTTCTTGTGCCATGGTGGCCTTTTCCAATTCATGTCCAGTACTCTCACTACTGGACACGGACCAGGGCTGTTCCAGGGTTGTCTTTTAAGGATGCTCAGTCCCATTCCAAAAAGGCACAGTCTCTCACCTTTGGGACATCTGTCCCCCCCATATTTCACCCCCTGGGGCCGAGGGGAAACAACACTGAATCTTCTTAGGTCTGGAGCATTTCTCCCCCTGGACTCAGTCTCTGTATCACAAGGGAACATGTCTCTGTCCATGGCTATACAAAAAGAGTCCAGCAAAAGCCACTCCAATCATCTCTTCCCACCAAGATTCTTCTCTTTCCATCCACGATCTCTCTCACTTGCCCATTTCCATTCTCCCCCTTCCACTCTAACTCCTTTCTGGGAAAGGTTAATGTTCTGTAAAATTTCATTGTCCAAAAAAGGGTTAACAACTCCTAAAAGCGGCCGGACTCCTCGGTGCATTACCGGGCATGCGGGCAGCCCATATCACATTTCAAGGTAACAGTCCAGCCCCAAGCATCGATTCTCTCTCAGTCTCACTCTCTCTCTCTCTCTGTCTCCCAAGGCGGGGGGGGAACTTCCCAGCGGCTCTGGGGTCTCTCTTGCTTCCACCCTTCCACTCTTAGGGGCCCAGCCTACCGCATGGCTGCCCCTGCCCCGCCCAGCAAGAGCTCTGGGTGAGGGAGGCCTCCTGTCTCTCTCCCGCCGAGTCCCAAGAGGAAGTGCCAGGGGGAGAGCCCTGCTTTTAGGCTGTGTTCACAGAGGTGGATCCAATGTCTAGTGGTTAGGCCAGGTGGCAATATTCAAATCTGAACACTCATTGGCCTTTCCTTCAACATCCCAGAAATCCTGTTTCTGGGTCAAACCATCACTGTGCCATACTACAAAATACTGAGGAAAAATATTCCCTTGCATTGTCTTCTCACAGAGTTCTTAATATTCATTGTCTTTAAATGTACAGCTCGATTTGATGATCTTGAAGGTCTTTTCCAACCTAAGTGATTCTATAATTCTGTCATTCCATTTAGCTGTTGCATTTTTAATCTAGAGATAATCACGCTCAGCTGGAGCTATTGCAATCAGCAAGAAAGGTGGAAATATAAAATATTCTTCGTGTTTTGACTGACACTTTTTCAAGCGTATTAATTAATTTATCTGATCTAATAATAGTTTAGATATTTAAGGCTTCTTAGATAAGCAGGAGGGCTACAACTAATTTTAGTGAGAACTTAGTTTTGATTTAATGAGTCAAATTAATCTCTGAGAGTAACTCGATTGAAATTAATGAAGCTGTCAGTGAGGAGATGTCTCTCTGGTATATATTTGGTCATCCATATTTGGCAGTTGATTTGCAGAATAGAGTATGTTTTATGGAGCAAAACAAAAACGCTTTACCAAAAGAAACTGTCCTGTGATCCACACTGCTGGCTTATACCACATTAAAAGGTCTTTTCTTTTTTTGTTAAGTCTTCATGGTGCAAAGTGAGGCTGCAGAATGGTATCCTGCCTGTCTCAAGAGAAGCAAACAAGCATATGAGTGGGAAGCAGTGTGTTAGACAAAGACAATATTGTAAAAACATGGAAATACTGCTACTTACATCAGCATATCTGGCACAGAACAGCACTGAGCAGGCTGAACACACCATTGGTACAGTAACATAATGAATTTCAGTTTCTATCCTAAATGTAGTCATACTCAGATATACTCTGTCTTGAATAGTTGAATCCAATTAATTTTAAGAGACAAACCTACATACTTACCTAAGAACATGTAATTCCACTCATTGTTTCAGTAGATCTGGATTTCTGCACTGATTATAAAAGGAAAGCCTCTCTTTGTTCTTGGTTTCCTCTAAACTCTCTTGCAGATATAGATGGTAGGTATTTTTAATTGTGAAATCCAGTCTTAGCATGTACTGGTAAAACCAGTCTTTTCATTTCTATGCAAGGAAGCAGGATGTCTGAATCTGCCTATCCTATTACAATATGCAGAGTGCAAGGGAGCTTTTATAGATCAGTTCACAAAAGAAACATTGTGCAGGAGAGCTAAAATAATTCTAAACTTTCCATAGCATTCTTTTGAAGAGGTGAATTTTAAAAGATAAATTCAATCATGAAAATGAATACATACAGAATTCTATATAAACAACAAATAAACATGTAATATTTCCCTCAATATTATTTTTTCTTTTTGATAAGGTGCACATGGATTTACAGTAGTTGTACTTGGGGCTTTATAATTCTAATGCTGTCCTCAAAAGAAATTTCAATCCATACATTTTATATATAGTTCAATAGCTCTTCTCGTTGCAGGGTAAGTGACACAGATAGAACTACAGACATTAACACACACCCTCTAACTACTAACCCTGTGCTATTGATTTTAGCTTTTATTAACAGCAAATATTTCTTTAGAGGTTTTATTTATGGTCTCATTTTATGTCTGCAAATCCTAACAGATCTGTGTTACTATTAAGTGTCTCAATCATTCAGCCACAAGTGTATATGCCCTAATGTATTTTATCTTTGTGAAGTGATGCTGCCTGACTGCACTTTTAGATGTGTGCTAAACTTTACTGCATTGCAAATGTCCCTTTTAATTTGAACTTGAGTATATTCCAATTTTTACAGAATAAAATCAAAATGGAATCCCCAGTTCTTCAGAATATGATCAATTTAGAGAATTAATCAAGTTAACTGGTTTCTGAAATCACACCACATATGTGATCAAGCAAGGATGTACTTATCTTGGAAATATACACTCTGATGCTATGAAGAAAGAAAGGAAGAATCCAGATCTCAACAGTAAAGCCAAATTTGTAATAACTCATTGCTGAGCAACTTTCACCACAAGCCAATTTTCTTAAAAGCTGCTGGGCAAAATTTTTATTTCAGGGCAACCCTCAATAAACATTTCAAGACTTTTTAGAGCAAAAATAGGCTAATTGGCTTTGCTTTCATACTTATAAAGAAGAGTATAATAATACCTTCTAGAGGTAATGAGAATTTTTATAAGCATATCTGTTCGTATGAGTGCAGTACTTAATTACTAAAAAGCATCCCAAGGATGTACAAACAATTACGCTGTTTAAGCCTTCCTCTCCTTTATGGCTCACACACACAGAGGTACACATGATTCCATATAAACAAGTAATAGTTTTAATTTATTTCACGTCTTCATCTGAATGCTCATAAGTGAGTGTTGAGCAAAAAAAGCAGGAAGAACTTTTGAATTGTATGGAAATAATTTATCATTCACACAAAGCAGTCATGTGACTTTATTTTGATTTTTTTTCTTGCTTTACGATCTGTCTCTTCTACCACTCAGATAAATTTAATAAAATAAATAGAGGAAGTAAAGCAAAGACCCATGAATTATGTTTAACCTTCACATGATGTTAAGAAGCTGTCCCAGTTATATTCATCAAAACACAGATCTTGACAGTTCCAGAAAAGTCACCCTGTAGGAGCTGTTCCTTACAGCAGACCTATCACATTTTTTATACAATATGGCAAGTCAGTATTAAATCCTAGGGCAAAATAGCTCTTAAGGAGTTTCTATCCTTATGTGCACCCCATTTAAGCTTACATTTCAATAACTTTTTTGGTGGATTCCTTCTCAGTCCTTCAATCTAGTAGTTTAAATTCTTTTAACAAGTTATTTGAAAATTACTGCCTGGTCAGTAGAAACTTCAAAATGTCAAGCCTCCCACACCATCACCATCTAGAAACACTTTAGAATATTCACTCTCATAGGAATAACTCGTTTTTAAAAATGCGAGGATCTTTGGAGCTATAAAAAATTTGTCACAGCAAAAAGAGTCAGAATCCTCTAAAAAGTTGCATTGCGGTATGGTTTTATGTATAACACATTCACTGCAGAGGAGAAAACACCTTGTTTCCTGTATGGTCATAGAACGAATCAAGCCCATTTTATTTTACACACTACTGAAGTTTCAATTATTTGCTATGTTGCTGAGCTACACTAACTGCAATAGTAATCATCATCCTCACACTAATGTTAGTTCTGTAATAGTAGATTTCTTCAGAAGGTCATATGCACAATAAGTGATTTTAAAGGGGATGGAAGGAATTCTTTTTTACATTAACTCATAAATTTTAGCATACTGAATATCTCAGTTCATTTTAAGTCCCTTTGTGAATAACACCCAAAAAAAACCCACTGTCATTATTATTATTTTGATAATATTTAAATAATTGAATTACAATATTTTTCTGACTACATGAAAAAGAAAGATATCTTTCAAAAAAGGTAATTAGATTTAGTCCTTTTTTTCAAAGACTGTTATATCTCAGAGAGAAAACTTTAAAATACTAGTAAATCAATGTGAAGACAAGTATCATGAAAAAACGTGCTTTTAATATTTTCAATTTTTTTCATTAAAATGCTTAATGTTTTTCAAAATATTTTATTTGTACTTTTTTTTTTCCTGTTGCAGTCTTTGGGCTCTTTAGGAGCTAGTATTGTTTTTCTCAAGAGTAAGTGACACAGCTAATGTGCAGACCTCTTACAGACTATCTTTTCTGTATTTTCCTGCACTGTTTCTCTTTTTGAATCTCCAGAACAATTTGCTGAAAGACAAAAATAATCCTTTGGTGCAGATATCGCATCCAAGCTGTTAACTTCCATATGGGAGTAGCACTAGACACCAGGCTGATGCTCCTCCACCTTGCTTACCATTCTTCTCATCCCACAACTACACAGTTCCTGGCTCCAGAGATAGAAGTAGCCCCAGACTGAATGTTCTACAGACCTTATCATCATAAGTGACATGGGAGATTAATTCCCTTGGGCTGTGGTGATTAAGTTTACCCAGATCTTCTTTGACATTTGCCTAAACATTATCAATTCTGCAAAAGATGAAGGAATCACTACTGGTTTTATTTGTCCTGCTTTACTAAAGAAAAAAGCAATAAGGTTCAAATACCTACTAGTGACAGGCATGCACAAAACAATTGCAAATTTGCTAAAAGCATAATGATCTTACTTGCCTTACTCCTGAATAGTCACAGGAAATAATGAATTAATGCACATCTAGAACTGAGCTCCGGTATCTGGGAGATATTGAATTCCCAAGGAATTCATTGACTATTTCTTAGCTATCTGCCTAAGATATATTTTGGGGAGAGTTTTCATTTACTATACTTCCTTTTTAGGTCCTTCTCTGAACAAAGATAAAGTTGCACAAAATTGAACCAAAATCCCTTAAATATTTTTAAATTAAGTACAAGATTATCTATTCATTATTATCACCAAAAGATATTCAACTTCTGTATGTGTTTGTATCTGTTTGTTTTAAAATTTGAAAATATCTCAGTAAAAAATGAAAATGTTCTCTAATCATGTAAAAATACAAAAATATTTTTTAGGAAAATAAAAATGCCCTGTAATCAATACTTTATTTTCATAGTTTCATATTCTTCACACTTGACCTCAGCTGAGTATTCATCATAAATGAATCATTATTGCTGGCTATACTATAATCTACGTACATCTAATACCTTGAGTTGTTTTTATTTCTCCAAAATCAAGTAAAAGACAAAACTCAAAAACTGGTAACTCCAAGTGTCCAAAATTAAATAAAGCACTAGTATTTATCCTGTTTCCCTTTTATTCTGTTGTTTTTTTGTTTTTTTTTTTTTTTTTGGTGGTTTTGTTTCTGTTGGGGTTTTTTAGATTTTGTCTGTTTTTCTTTTTTTTTTTTGGTTTTGTTCTGTTTTGTTTTGTTTCTTTTTTGTTTTTTGTTTGGTATTGTTGTTGCTGTTTTCCCCCTCTATGCCTTTCTTTATTTTCTTAGACTATTATGTGCAATATCATGTTTCAGTGATTTGAAGGGGTACATGATGTTTCTCTTCCATGTGACTTTCAGGAACTGCTTTAATTTATTATATCATTTCTTTGTTTGCAATACACATTCCCTGAAAATAAAATTAAAAAAAAAAAAAGGTCAATACGTCGAGATGGAAATCAAATAAATGGTTGGTCATTCAGATTTTATTAACATACCCCTATGAGAGGGCCCAATCTGATGTTTCCTTATGCCCCAGCATGTGTAACGCGCGAGGTGCAGAATGGCAGCCAAGCGGGGCAGAGAAAGCGGCCCCTGTGCTGCAGTTTGAGTTCTGTGGGGTTTTGGTGGTTTTTTTTTTTTTTTTTTTGTGCAAAAAATACTTTATTTTAGAATATTTTATGTAATTTCTTCTTTAGCCACAGAGAAGTAGTCTTAAAACAGGGTGGTTAAGAGTGTTTGCTTCGCTGCATTACAACTAGCTTGTTGGCATTAATCAGAAAGTACTATATGATTCATTAGCTGTGAAGGGCCTTAAATAATTGATTTGCAGCATGGGGGATTAACATGGAATCTCATTAACCAAGAAAGTTTGCCATAGTTTTCCTTTAAGTAGAACTTACGCTTTGGAGATTGCTTGATAGGGGAAAAAAGCCATAGCTATCTCAACAGAAACTCAGTACTGCCATTACAAAACTTCCATCGTATTATGTACCTTTTTATTTAATAGTTGAACATATATCTGATATTATATCAAACCTGTGATGCACATTGGACACATTGTTTGATTGAAATACCTGGTTGATGGTTTTATTATATTTTTGTTTATTTGTTTTGCTGAAGATTATGTGGGTTAGATGAAACTTGCCGTAGATTGACTATAAATATCAGAATTTTTTAATACCAGTGGGGAGTTCAAGTCTCATGGATTAAACTACTCTGAGGTCCTGGATATTTTACTAACAAATGAGAGCAGGAAGTGGGTTACTGAGTGTAGATGTTTTCAAAGACATGTTCCTCTGTTTTACATCTACATCTTTCTCCTTAATAGCTGCTTTTTCAGTGTTGCAGATCAGTTTCCTGAGGAAAAGAAGCCCATTGCTTATATTCTGTGTCTATTCTAGGGATTTTTTCTTCTCTTGTGTTCTAACACCTGTGACCTGGAAAAGAGTTAGTTGAACATAATTTTCTGTATCTTTACCTTTATCAGAGACATTCTAGAAAATAATGATTCTGATTATTGCACAGTCTCTTTTTTATCATTAAATAAATATATTTACCAAAGTTGCTACTAATGTGTTAAAGCATCCCTCTAGGGTGAAATAGAAGAACAAATATATAATATATATTTATAAATAACTAATATTTTTGCAATAATTTATCAAAAAGTGCTTTCAATTTTATCAACATTGTATATCAAAGTATTAAATAGGGTTCTATAATGTCAGGTTAGATCAGTTTTGTTCAGCCTTTTTATTTCTGATATCTGCCATTTTTCAGTCCTTATTAAAAAAAACATAAAATAATCTGTTCATAGAAGAACTGTCTTCCTCCAAGTACTTAATGACTGGTGCATGCACTGAAGCATAAGTGTTTCTATCCCTCCAAGACTTTTCACATATCAAGCACATATGAACCATCTCTACACATCTAAGCTTTTTTGGTTACTAGTTGTTACTACATTATTAAATCAAGTTTCTTCTGCTCTCCATGTCCACAGCAAACTTTGCCTTCAATATTCTTTCTCTAATGAAACAACCTGTAATATTAGTGATTTTTTTTCTTTCTTTTTTTTTTTTTTAATGGTGTGGATCAAACTGTATACACTTTACACAGGCATTTTTCAAATTTCATACAAACTTGTATGCGCAGCTCTACTGCACCACCTTTACACTTTTCTATGCTATTTACTTATTCTTTAAACCCTAACTCAAGAATATTTTACTGGGTTTTTTAGCTCACCTGAACCAAGTGGTGGTCTACAATGACCTACCTCTTTTATTTATTTTTTCTTCTCTTAAATGATGTATGTTTACTAGAAAGGGGAGAGAGTAGGGGGAAGAGTTTTGTGTTTGCCCAGGTGTATATTGATTTAATAGTGTATTTGACCTCTTCATTTAGGTTTCTTTCCTCGGTCTGGTTTCATAACCTAAACCATTCCTGCTCCTTTTCTGGTGCTAGCAGAGTAGTAGAACTTTGGTTTGGGATATTGACAATCTACTAACTGTTGGATAAAGCAAAAACTCTAAGTCTTCAAAGCATTGTAAATTTTATAATCTTTTCTTGATATCATTTCCCGTATGACTCAATGAAATTCTGGAGTTTTTTCTGCCTGCCCACATTTGCGTAAGAGAATCATTTTAGAAAAATACCATGAAAATTTCTTCATTTCTAATTTCTATATTTTCTCTGTTAATCTCATAGTATGATCTTAAATTTTGGCACTAAGGTATATGATGAAATTCTTAGTGTAGTCTAATTCTATAATGTCTGTTTTAATAAGCATCCTGTTAAACAGTTTGAATAGAAGTGTTAGCTAAGAGTTTTTTCATTATTCGCACTATCAGCTCACATACAATTCCAGCATAAGTTTCATGCTGCTTTTTATCATTTTAAGGGAGGATCATAGGTCCTCAATAGTCAGTTTTGATCCGCTGCCCTCCAAATATGTAGCATTACTATTTTTACAAGAGATATGATTTAGACCAATGATCAGCAAGCTGGAAAAAATGAAATAAAAAACAATATAAAAAAACCCTAAACAGGAATGATTATGAGCATAAAATGATCTCACTTCACTGAGCAATCTCCAGTAGAGGTGAGGTTTCTTAGAACAGAGGAGTCAAGGATTTGACACTGCTGCCACATAATATGTGCTTCGATTGCCATTAGTCTGACAGTTCTTGCAAGCAGAAATTCTATTCCATATCTCAAAAAGGTCACCATTGAAAATTCAGGTACAAAAATGGAATAATCTACAAACATGTAGCAATGTGTGACTCATTTACTTCTTTTTTTATGAACTTCAGCAAAAAAAAAATATCTTCAACAACTTGTTCCAAGTAAATTATTGTGATTTTAACATTGCGGTGCTATTGAACAGCTTGTGTTGTAGCTACATTTAAAGATGATAAAATATGGAAAATTAAACATGTGGAACATACCTGTGTCTGTTACTATCTGTTCCTGTAAAGCAGAAAAATAGACAAATAAAATTAATAAAATAAATCCAATTGTTTTCTGAAATGTTCTAAAGGTTTAAGAAATATTTCTCCCTACTAAACCAGATTCAATATAACTAAACCTTTCAAATTTAATTAAAATGTAGTACAGCATATTTTTTTTCTTTTTTGTGTTCTGTCATAGACTGAAACTTACCTATTCTTACTAGAATCAAAAAACTCTCCCATTGTGAAAGCTGAATAAGGGTAAGAATAGCATTGCATCTTATACCTGTTTTCAAGTTAGGAGCAAAAATATCTAATGTTAACCTCATGAACAAGGATATTTACTTCAATAAATAGGTTCAAAACTTGTTTTATTATTTATTCTTTGGGATTGATACTTCAACATAGCCTTGAAATTATAATAGTATGTGCAGAGCAATAGTATAATTATGCTATTATGACATCCCATTGTGACAAAGTATGATTTAATTTTTACTTTGTGATTATAACTCTCTTCCATCCCTTTCTTTCTAACATATTGAATACATTTTAAAAAGGGGGAAAAATAGGGAATTTGGAAGGGACATAGAGAGCACCCTTGCCAAGAAGAAACTAAGACATGGAAATGGAATCCATGGGGGTTTTTTTCCCCTTGTTTTGCTTTTGTGATAGTCTCTCACTGGGAAACTTATTGATTATGCATTTGATGAAACACCTTTTAAACTTAATAATTCTTTTGTGCCATTTCTCTTTTCCTTAATATGAAAGCTACCTCCGACATTGAACATTCAATAAATAGACCAAATATGTTTATTTTGTCTTGGGGTAAGAAAGAAACATTATTAATGTTGATCCTTTGTTAATGTTCTTAAAGTCACCACTACCTAAAACAATGTTGATGTTCTCTTCCATCATATGTTAAATTCTGTAATTTAAATTGTTTAATGATAACTAACAAAACTGTAGCCCATATAGAAGTATATGCTTATGAATTTCCAAAGTGATTGATGTGCAAGGAGAAATGCCACACTCATTGGTATTATGTGGCATCATAAAAAACCCAGAAACTTAAAGTAGCTATTGACTGGTTTTCAGATGGAAAATTGAATGTCAAAATGCATATAAATTACATTTTGTTCCCAGCAGAAATTCACAAATAGTGCTTTTGTCTAAAAAAATAACTACAATACTGAAAAGACTTACTTTCATATTACATGCTCTCAGTGTTGTTCTTGCATGCATTCTCTACAGATATACCTGAATATTTAGAAGAGAGAAAAATGAAACATATATTTTGTAAACAACATAAGTGTATTGTATAAGACTTTGGTTTTCATTAATAATAATAGAAAAATGTAAAAGAAATTTTAAAAGTAAGAGAAATATTAAGGCTTTTGGAAGTATACATAATATTAAAGGAAAAAAAAAACCCAGGGATTATAGATAATTCAAAATATGGCAGTTTCTGCTTCCTAGAAACAATACAGCATCAATTTGAGGCCAAGGTTAGTCATTCATTTCTAATTTGATTATAGTGTTTGTCTTTAAAAAAAAATAGATCTTTCTTGATAATATTCTTTCATTTCTTACTCTCCTTTTTGTTGTGGAAGACTCTCAAGTCCAAATTTAATAAAATATTTTTCTCTGTCTTCACCCAATTTATGCATATAAAAAGTATATTTGAGTAATTTGAAAAACTGTGAATAACAAGGAGTGGAGCATAAAAACTATTTTCAATTTAATCTCCTGTTCTGTCATCATGCAGCATAGGAAATATTATTTCTCTCAATACTAGCAAAAGGCCATTGACTTTTTCTTGGTCTGACCTGACTTTGATAGCTGTGATAGCATTTGTCCAGCAGACAAGTAACTATTGCCTAAAATTGTTTTAGTTAAACTTATAGTTATGAAAAGAAAAATGTGTGTTCTGAACTGTTGATGATTCCTAAATAAAAAATGTTGTAGTAGGGTAGACACAGAATGACACTTGAGGCCTAGGCATGAAACCTTGTGAATCAGGCAGAACTGGACTTTTGTGTATTTTTATTATTACCATCAAATTTATTTTCACCTAGAAGTGCCAACAACAATGGCAATGAGAAAACAGTGCAGTGATAAAATTCTTCATTATATGAGCGTCACAAACTGCCTCCCTAGATCTCAGCTGGGAAGCAATAGAATCCAGAGAAATTTTGATCTCAAACCAACATATTTCAGTTAGAATTTTAAGGTATAAAAATCCTGCTTAAAACTGTAATCACACAATAAAATAGGGAAGAACCAGACAGTCGGAATAAGAACTAAAAGAAAACCGTGTTGATACAATGTTTAATATTATTGGGGAAAAAAACCCAACAACAACAACAAAAAAAAACCAACCAAACAAACAAACAAAAAAACCCCAACAAAAACCAAAAAACTCCTGTGTCTAAATTAATGTTTTACTTCAAAGTACATTACTAAATCTGTTAGAAATAAAATCTTACTCATCAAACTTAAGCTGAGAGGCAGTGGGACATAGAGTTTGAAAGGAAAAGGATGTAAATCTTGAAATGAACACAAGTTTTCTACTGGAATTAATTTAAATTCTTTTTACCTTATTTTTACATTTTAATCAAAAATGCTTTTAAAAATTATTTTTAAAACTTTTAAAATTATCTTTAAATGTATATATTATGCATATCTATAGATAGATATGCATACTATAGATAGATATAGATCTAAATATAGGTAATACAGATAATAGATAGATATAGATATAGATATAGATGATATAGATATAGATATAGATAATGCAGATATGTAGATTGATATCTGCGGCAAGTACAAATTTATGCTTAAGCTGACAAATATATTGTCCATGTTTCATAGTAGCTATCTACTTTTTCTTCATAAGAGGGACCTAGCCTATTTACTTATTTCCAAATTGTTTGCAATTTTTATGTTTGATGGTCATCCAAGTTACTTTGAAAAGGATAAAATCTGCATAGGGTGTATTTGTCAGTCATATTCCCTAACATTTTACTGATGTCATTTTGTCTCATGGTAATTTTGAAACATTTATTTTGTTAAGTAACAGACATAGATATAGTGAAGGAGTTAAAATCATGTTTTGGTTGCCCAGTCGTGTCAGAATTCACTAGATTCAGACTTCTAAATACAGAGAAGTCACGTCTCTCAAATTAAAACTACTTCAATGAAGCACGCACAGCGCACAAGAAGAACTAGTTTTCACTCTTGGCTTTATGAAGACATTGGATATATTGCAAAGCTATTATTGTCTTCTTCCCAGTCATTTCATCTAAACAAAACTGATTGTTTCTCAGAGATCATGTTTTATAATTGTCTTATCATTTGTAATATTGTCTCTGAATGATTTATTTTGCCAGAAGACCAAGTGGTATTTTCTGCAGATTAGGAATATGCTCAAGGTGCTGGCAAAACTGCAGATTTTAATTAGATCACATTATGTACAACTATGCATGACATAGAAACATTTTTGTTAGTACGTGGAATGACAGATTAAATTAAACTGTCCTTTCTGCTTTATATAAGTACTTACCATATCAGAAACTGGTGGAAGTCATTATATTACAGAAACATATTGAGATGATAAATATATTATAAAATCCAACACTGCTTGGCATCAAGATTCACTCCTGAAATTTTAGTGTTCCTTACTTCAGAGGTTTTGGATCTTTAGGATCTCTTCTTATTCTTCAGATATTTGTGCAGTTTTCTCTTCCTGGACAGAAAAAGAACCAGAAGCCAAGAAGAGTCAACTTGCCAAGTCTCTGCAGACCATAGCTGAGCACTGCAGTTACTGGTGCATCAGTCATTCTAAAGTCTCATGCTGACCAGCCAGCACAGAGTGCCCAATGCCTGTATTACATCCCCAGCTTTCTTGTCCTATGTTTCCTCCTGAGTTTCTGCTTTTGTTGTTGATTGTGCTGTTGAGTGTCTCAATACCGTAATTCCAAAAAAAGCCTAACCAGAGGTACAACAGCCTCAGGAGCAAACAGGAAACATAACATCTAAGGTGTGAATGTTTTAAAGTTTGTGAAGACTGATTGGGGTGTTTGATTGTTTAAGTACTGCAAGGGCTACAGGGAAAATTTAGTAGAATAGAATCCTCTGTTGGAGTTATTTGAATAATACCAAAATAATCACAGCCACTTGACAACTTTTTATGTTTGACTCCAAGAACCAGACCCATTGTGTCTTTTTTATTTTTTTAATTGCCAGATGGAATTTAGTCATCCAATGCAGAGAAAAGAGGGGAAAACAATAGTTTTAAATTAATCACAAATTTTTACTACAGTCTCTGAGACCATTGTAATCTACATAATGGTCTCTCATCTGGGAGACCTCATCTGGGATTTCACAATCAAATTCTATTTTGTCTTCTGTTTTAATAGTAACAAAAGAATTAGTTTTTCTGTTTAGTGAAATATTCATTGATACCCCTTTTCTTTAATAGGTTTAATCTATTTTTCATCCATTCACTGATATTTTTAAATGCATTACTATGAAGCTAAAAAACCAGTTGATTAGTAATGTTTGGATAGATGCATGAATAGCTAGATCTGCATGCTTTAATGATATTTTTTGCTTACACAAGAAAGAAGTTTCATACAAGGCAGTAAATTCTTTAATATAGATAATTCTCTCAATTATTATTATTATTTTGAAGAAAGGTTGTCTCAGATATTCTGTATCAAATGGATATAACTTTTTATTCAGTCTACATTATTTTGTCTCTAACTTTCTGAATCCTTACAGAATAATAAAAATATCAGTGACTTAAGGAAGTCCTCATAAAAAAAGATCCTACGAATTTCTATTGTAACATTTTGTTGTATAAACTTAGACAATTGCTGAGGGATATATTCAATTTTGTTCTCTATTCTATGTTTTTGTTTTATAGTCTTTATTAGAGTATCTATATAATTATACATTTTGTGCCTAGGGAACACATAGTCCTTATTTTTGTTCTTGTGAGACTCAGTAAACAGTCATTTAATCATTTAGTCGTTGCAATCCCTGTTTATGTGGACAACCACATTTTTAAATGTTCTCATGTGAATAAGACCAACATCTGGATTTCCCAGCCCAGCATGAGCTTTGATAATCATGACAATAAGATTGTATTCTGCCTATTGCAGCTATTAATTTGTCATTGGAGCATCCTAATAATTTTCACTGTCCTGCTTTAACTAATGATTAATTGAACAATAAATTTAAACTTTAATGATCAAAACCCTCAAAGAATAAATAGAGCTCAGAAAGGTAACAACCAGAATTTGTATCAACACAGATTTAATAAATAGACTTCTAAAACTATAAACAGGACAATCAAGACCTTATTATCTTCACTTTAGAAATAAGATAATTGCTATTGAAACATGAGAGACAATGCATATTGTAAATGCAGATTTAGGAATTTCCTCTTAGGAATACCAGAGGAATGGTTTAAAGCATATAGTTATGTATAAGCCTACTTTTTTTCATATACTGCAGTTTAGATGGTAAATAAACTACTTAAAGAACATCAGAAAACAAGAAAGTTAGTATTTAGAATAAAACCATAAGAAGTTTCAATAGTTACATTGTATACATAAATAAAAATATCCTCATTTCAGATGAGACAAAGTTCATTGTCTTCTCAGTAGCTGGTGCAGGGCCATGTTTTGGCTTCAGTATGATATAGTGTCCAGCTGCTGTTAAATAGTGCTTAGTGTCTTCCAGTGAGCAGGTGCACAGAAAGCTGGGAGGAGCAGGGCTGGGACAGCTGACCTGAACTGACCAAAGGGGAGCTCCATAACACAGAGTATCATCCCCAGTCTGTAAACTGAGGGAGTTCTCTGGAAGGAGGACTGATCCCTATTGGGGATGGGCTGGACATCACTCTGTGGATAGTGAACAATTGCACTCTGCATCACTCATTTCTCTTGGGTCCTGTTAGTAGTAACTTTTTTTTTTTTCCAGTTAATAAATTGCTCTTATCTCAATCCACGAGGTTTACCTTTCATTTCTGATTCTCCTACTCAATGACAGGGAGGAAGTGAGTGGCTGCATAGTACTTCATTGCTACCTCAAGATAAATAATGATAAAAAAATAAATTAAATTTCTTTTGATTAATGAAAATAATAGTAAAAATATTGAACAGACGTATGAAATATTTTCAACTGCATTCTTCCCAACTAATGTATCTAATTTCAGAAAAAAGTGCTATCATTGAGCATTACAAAAATTTATTGTTTCTTTATCTCTCTATTCTTTATATGCATTTCCATTTAAAATAAGTAATCTTTACAGGAAATAGAAGCATACAGTTACCATGCCTCACTTGGTTTTTTTCTAAAGTTGTTCCTATGGAAAATGCAAACATATTCTTTTCTTTCAAAATTTCCAGATCCTAAAATCTCCTCACCTCTCAATTGGGGAAATAATAGAACTTCTTTCCAGACCTCAAACCTGTAAGAACCGAGTATAGCAATCCCAGTTATATATGCAGTTGCACACCAAAGAACTTTATCATAGATACCATACTTGTTCACGGCTCCACAGGGCATTGAAGCCTTTGCTAATGTTGAATTAGCTTCCTCATATTAAGCTCCAATGTTGAATAGTATGAGAATCTTCTAGTAACTTTCTGCAGAGTTTGAACTTACATATATAATAAGAGGATAATTTTTTTTAAAAAATGAATAAAAATCATTTATGTAGATCCATCACTATTCCTGATATTCCATTCTCCTGACTGCAGCTCTTGTATCTCAGACATTGCTACTAACAAACCTATGAAAAGTAGGTATTGAAAGCAAACTATCACCAGTATTTCTCTGCATTGTTAAACATAAAGAACATTAACTAAAAAAAACAGTGTAGAGCCCAATTAATTACAAGAGAAGGAGCAGAAGGGAAGCAAAAGAGTTTTCAAATGTGCTCAATAGCCTCATCTCAAGCATTTGTATATGCACCTCAAAAAGCAAAGCTAAGTAGTCTGTAATACAAATATTAATCAAATAGAACTATTAATTAGATAACATCTCTCTTTGGAAAGTTTTTTTTTTGAGAGTTTATTTTGGTATTAATATCATCCATTCACTTTAAAAGATTACATCAGTTAGTGGGGAAAAAAAAATCCATTGAGCAAAAATCCACAAAAAAACACCATGCAGAAATACATGTCCAGAGAGATCCATGGATTTTTTTGTGGTTGTGCTCTATAACATTATATTCTAACTTGCTTGCGTGTCACATATTAAAGAAAATTTAATGGAATTTTTAGCGCATATTTTAAATGTGTGAGAATTTTATTTTAAATCAAATCATCTTCACAGATTTTTTTTCACATAATCATTGAAGTTTGGTTTCATTTCATCTGTCTAAAGGAGTAATCTAAGTTCTCGCTCATTAGATTTAAATGTAATGTTGTTGTTCAACACAAAGAAAATAAAATACTTATCTTTGAGAACTTTGACAAATGCTGATTTCTCCTCATGAGTGATGCAGAAAAAAGGATGAAATGAAACTATTTAAGTTTTCATCATCAAAAATTGGATGAGATCAAATCACTTCCAGTAGCTTTATTAACATACACTGAGATGTATTTAAAAATCATCTTAGTCGACAATTGTTGAGAAAGAAAGAATAGTGCTAAGTGAAAAAAGGAAGAAAAATTGTTAACACAAACTATGAAAATATGACTATCACAATTATTGACAAGCTAAAAGCAATAAAGATATCTTACTAATATAAAATATAGCCCTATCCAAGTTAAAAACACAGTAAAATTGTTGTTAAGTCAGTTGAATAGTTTTATGATTCAGACATGAAGAGCAAGGACAAAATTTTATGCATTTTTGTAGGTTTACAGCGAGATTACAATCGCCATGGTAACACTTCTCATATTAAAAATGTAGGATAATAGATTTTGACTAGTTACTCATCTGCATCTTAATTTTCTGAGACAAAAAAGATACTGTTTCAATTTGTTGATGATTACAGGATCACACTTTTGTCTTTATTAATAATTAATGAATTAATATATTTTGCATAAATATATGGGACCTTGAAGATTAAAATTTTACAAATTGTGTGACTGAAGTGCACTATAAAACAACAGAAATAAACAAAGTCCTAACAGCTTTTTCTGTTATCCAAACACTTCTCGTCCTTAAACTCCATTAAGGAACATGTTGTTTTTGGGTTTTTTTGCCAACAACTAATATTATTTACAAACAAATCATGCCTACTATTCATCTATTCTATTTTGAACAATTTACTTATGTGGAGTACTGTTACATTAACTTCAGAGGAAATCACTTGCTGAGCCTTGTAATCAAGGCCATCAGAATATTCATATTTACCACTTGGTGAATTCATGTTTAATTACCAGTGCATTGCCCATTCTATTCTCATGACTGAGACATCACATGATTCCTGCTGGTCCTGCTGGCTCTGTTCCTTTCCTTGCCTTTGTTTTGGCCCTGAAATTTGGTCATTCAAACGACCGAAACACCATCTTGCTTCCAGCTGGTTGCTGCATATGTGATGCCAGTTATCCCCATAGTTATCCTAGTTATTTCATACTGTATACCATGCTTTTGTTCCCTGGTATTAGCATTCACATTTCATTTATTTAAATATTTTTCTATATAATTTGTGCTTTAAAATTAAACTCTGTTGTTGACATTCAGAAAACAATAACGTTTTTTAAAAAATCCATTTTATAAATTAGCAGCTTTAAGAAAAAGCTTGAATGTGCTCCCAGATTTCATGTGAATTATAGACAATTACTTATTAGAATTCAAGCCTACACAATCATTGTTTCCTGGCATTAAGATGGTTCCCTTTTATATGAATCTAAACTAAGCAGTAGAACTTTGCTGAAGTCCTGTTGAAACCCAGGCATGGTCATGGAACCATGAGACTGGTTTGGAATTGAAAAGACCTTAAAGATCATCTAGCTCCAGCATTCTGCCATGGGCAGGACTTTTTCACTAGACCAGATTGTTTAGAGCTCCATTCAATGTGGCCTTGAACTTCTCCAAGGATGGGCAGCCAGTTTCTCTGGGCCACCTGTTCCAGTGCTTCATCACCCTCATGATAAAGAACTTTTCCTAATATCTAATCTAAACCTATTCTCTCTTAGTTTGAACCCATTCCCCTTGTCTTGGTACTACATGCTCTTGTAAAAAGTCTTTCCCCATCTCTCCTGAAAATTGCCTTCAGATACTGGAAGGCTACGTTTAGGTCACCCTGAAGCCTTTTCTTTTCCACAGTGAGTAATCCAAATTCTTTTAGCCTTTCCTCATAGGAGAAGTGCACCATCCCTCTACCAACTTGGTGGCTTTCCTCTGGACTTACTCCAACAGGTCCATGTCCTTCCTGTGCTGGATGCAGCACTTCAGGTGGTTTTTCCTTAAAGCAGAGTAAAAGGTGCTTTGGAATAACTTCTTGTTCCATGATCTTCCTAATCACAGAGGTAAGGCTGACAGGTCAGTAGTTCTCAGGGTCATAATTTCTTCCCTTTTTAAAAATAGGTAATATGTTTTCTTTTTTCTTTTTTTTTTTTTTTGCATTCACTTGGGACTTCCTCTTACTGCTATGATTTTTCAAATATCATGGGGAATGGCAATTTAACTTGGCAATTACATCAGTCAATTCCATCAGGACTTGGATGCCTCTCATGGGGTCTGACAGACCTATGTACATTCAAGTTCATCAGGTGGTTGTGAACCTGATTTTACAGTGGGAAGCACTTTGTTTCCTCAGACCTCATCCTGCTGTTCATCCACTCAAGACATGTGGCAAGAGTAGTTGCCATAGAAGAATGAGGCAAAAAAGTCATTGAGTACACCAGCCTTCTCCTCATCCATGTCTCATCATTGTTTACTGGAGGGTAACCACACTTTATACATATGCCTTGTAATCTCCCTGTGACTGATGCATAACAAGAGCCACCCTCACGTACCTGTCATTCTTGGAGTGTGTTTCCAACACTGTTTTCAGTGTTTGACTACACAAGTTACTAGTTGTGTATCAACAAAAGAATGGGTATAGATAAATGGTGACAATACGGTGTCCCGGATCTTTAACTAATTACAACATTAAGAGCCAAAGGGACTTATGAGATATCAAAATTATTTCTATCATAAATCCTAACAAATACCAGACACAACATAAGAGGATTCATGACTACATTCATGACTTACTCTGCCTAATGTCAAAATAATTTTTCTTTTTTTTTCCTAACTTATGGTAGGGCCAGGTCTGATTGTAGGTAATTGACTGACATATTGATCAGTTCAAGGCACAAATGAGTTTGAAAATTGCTTTTTTTAAGTGCAACATCAAATAAATTATTATTTAGAATAGAAATCATCCACAATGAGATGATTTTCACTTTTTTAGAAAGAGGGAAGAGTGACCAACAGTGTACCACTGGATCCACAGTGGTGACTATCTTCAGCTTGACGTCTCCCTTCTCTCCTCCCCCACCTCTCTCTCCCTCTTCTCTTTTATCTTTCTTTCTAGATCTCTGCCTCACATTTACCAGTAAATAAATAAAATCTGTGTTGTTGACTTCCACATATGGTCTTATTTGCACCTTGATTTGGGCAGAAGCATCTCTTACTAATAGGATCATAACCATCTGTAACTCAGTTTTGGTTAGACATTTTTTTCTGATCTTCTTTTTCTGTGTTCACATGTGTAGAGTTGAAATATACCTAAAAAAATTTCCTATTTAGTTTGCCCTACTCCATGAAAGTCCCATTCTTATTGCAACAGTGCCAAAGAAAATACAAAACTAAATGTCTGGTTTTGATTCTGAGAAAACAAAGGATAGATTAATAATATTATGAAATTCAATACATCAAATAAAATTGTTAATAACATTGGAAATTTGGAACATTTTTTTAAAACATAAAATGTTTTTCATGACCTCTTGTAAGTTGTGTGAAATAATATCTGGGAAACTGTGGGTAGGAAACAGTCATAGCAGTGAAATATTGACAGAAGTTCTTCCTAATGAAGAATAAGAAAAATATTTCTGTCATAAGAGAACCAGTTACTTACTGAGGTAAGTGTTGGTAGAAACATTCAAGTAAAAGAAATAAAATCCTAACTAATTAAAACACGTAAAAAATCCTTTAAAATTGGAAACAGATGGTATGAAGGAAGAAGGAAATCAGAAGGAAGAAAAAATTAAGGGTTCAGTAAGGTTGAAAAACCATTAAGACATATAGTGGTCCTCATCCTTTTCAATTTTATAAAGGTGACTGTTGTTTTTAAACTATCACAAATTCGCAATTAAACAGGGCCCAAATGTGTAGACAATGGGTTAAAAATAACTCACTTCTCTATAGGATTCAGCCATACACCTACAGTAGCAAAGTTACAAGATGGATGTCTGAAAGTAAGAAGGGAAGTGGGTGGTGAGAAAATAGAAAAGGAAGACCTGATGCTGAGCAAGATCAGGATGCATGATTCTTGGTAAAAGTAGTATCAGTGAGAAAAGTGAAGTTTGCTGGAGGGAGATTTTAATAGTTTCTTGTGGAGCTAAAGAAAATTGACAGATCGGCACAGCTGAAAACTTACATGGAGCTATGTAGCCTGAGATGCTTTATATGTTCTAATATACACACAAATATTTTTGTTGTGAAATATATTACTGCCTCAAATAATCTGTGCTGAAATATTTCCAGGTTATTTGTCAGAGCTGTGTAATCATTTTGGCAAATAGCAGAGCTCAGTCTCTAATGATGACAGCAATCTGTCATCATTAGGATTTTGCAGCGTGGAAGAACATACTTTACAATCTGTTTTTCTCAATTGCTACATATTCTCTATTTTACTGTACAGAACTTCCCTTGGCACCACCCATTCACAGTTAAACACTGTGTAAAAAAACCCCAAAATGTTCCTCTTAATAAGTTAATTACAGCACTTCAAAAGCAGACATAAAATGAAAAAAAAACACCAAAAATGAAACCTCTGTCCATTCACATTCCTTTGTACTTGGAATCAGCAGTTTCCAAACAAAAGATTTATTGAAAATCTAATAACAATTGTTTATGAAAATTATTGGGATATCATAATTGCAGCTGAAACAATCTCATTGACAGCACTGTTACTCTGATTTTATCCTGTTTTGACTGTTAGTTTTGATCACATATTTACAGAATTCCAAAAGCTAGAGGGAAAAATTAATGACATAAGATCAGTTTTAAGAGTATTGTGGTAAAAAATTCTTCTGCAAGCTTTGTAAGAGAATAAATAAAATAAAAATAAAATTATAATGAAAATTAAAATCTGATTTATTCTCTTCTAAGGTGTGATACTTTATGCATATAATTATTTTACCTTTGTAGTTTTTTATGTGTAATTATAAATTTGTCAGGGGAGACCTAATTGCAGTCTTCAACATCCTCTGGAGGGGAAGTGGAGGGGCAGGCACTGATCTCTTCACTCTCATGATCAGTGGCAGGACCCAAGGGAATGGGCTGAAGCTGAGTCAGGGGAGGTTTAGGTTGGATATCAGGAAGAGGTTTTTCACTAAAAGAGTGGCTGAACACCAGAACAGGCTCTGCAGTGCAGTGGTCACAGTACCAGCCTGAGCAAGAGTTCAAGAAGCATTTGGACAATGCTCTCAGGCACAGGGTGTGATCTTTGGAGTGTTCTGTGCAGGGACAGGAGTCTGACTTGATCCTCATCCTGAGCTGGGTCCCTTCCAACTCAGCATATTCTCTGATCCTATGGCTGTTCTTATTAATACTATATTTAAGCAGGTAGGTGTTGAATCTGAAATGTGTAGTGACACTTAAAAGGATGGTAGGATTTTTTAGTCTTTGTTCAATTTTATTTTAATTGATTATACAAAAGCATAATCAAATACTTGTCTTCATATTTGCAATTAAACTTCTGGAAATAGTAAGATGAATCCCTGTTTCTTTTAACTCTGTCCTAACAAGCAGGGAGTACTACTTTTTCACAGTACTTCTTAGTAAGCTTGGGGAGAAACAAACCCAAAATGCAACCTTGTATTAATATAGATTTTAAGATTTTTAATATTCCCTATGTAAGAAAGTTGGCAGCCACAGGATTATCTCCTTCCTCACAATTTTCTTTACAAGCTCACAGTGAAAATCTTACCTAATGGAATATTTTCCCATCAAAATACTTCCAAACAGTGGACAAGGCTTGAATTGAGCTTGAAAGGCTAAAAAGTACGTGCAAGCATATCTTTACATTTGCATACCTTTACAAAAGTTATGGTTTCAGTATTCTCAAAAGCTAAATGATCTGGGGAACACCTTTTCCACAAGAAGTATGCATGTTCTTTAACATGATTAGAACTTTCCTGTAAAATGAAATATTTTGGGCTAATCAGCTCAGTTCCTCATAAACCAAATGATCAGGCAGAAACAAATTTTAACCCAGGTAAATATTTCAAACACAGAACAGAAGTCTTGTTTTCTTGTTTCCTTTCTCTAAAGGAATGCCTAAAGATTAGTCCAGTGAATATAGCAATGAATGCAGGAAACTCATTTCCACTGGTTCTGAGTTAGACAATCAGGAGAATCTTAGTATCTATCAGTTCTCAAATCTTGTTTCAGAAAACATATCTGTACACTAACTTGTTTATAGTTCATCTAAAATCATCTGCTTTTTGAAGCAAGGTGTTTGCTATATTTTCCTGTAGAAAAAAATAAAGACACCGGTTTTTGTTCAACTCCCTTCTTTATATTCTTACTTGGTAAAGTACTATCAACAATGAATCATTCATTCTACATTCCAAGAAACCCTATTTAGTCAGCATGAAAACCCTTCTCCATTAAGGAAGAAAAAAGTGTTTAATGAAAGAAATGTTGCTTATCAGGTTTTCATTAATTAGTAGACTGCCGGGAGATGTAAGTTTATTTTCTCTGTGTCTAAAAATATCCAGCTCATAATTTATCTCCCTAAACACTGGTCTAGCTATCTAGTTAACTAGTTTACAGACTACTTTCCACAATTTAGTGAACTATTTGACTAGTCATCCTGAAAGAGGAAGGTATAAAGCAGTGGGTTAGGGTGCTTGTTAAGGCAGAAAAGTCCTGAGATTAGTCACTGTTATTAATATTATTTATAATATATGGGAATAGTTCAGGCAACACTTTCAGCATGGAGATAAGAGAAGCTTTAATCCAAAAAGACCCCTCCTGTATTCTGAAAACTTATGTATGGAATGAGATAAATACCTTATGGCAAGAAAAAGGAAGTGATTTTTCATCTCTTAATGTCATGAAAAGGAACCTAAATTGCCTGTAAGTGGGAGAAATGATGGCCAGCAATGATTGCAGGCATCTGTCTTCAGGCTATGTACTAATGATTCTGCTACTCTGAGAAAAACCATGCAAATTCTTATTCCATGCAACATGTTCTCATCTGCCATATTAACTAGCCATATGCACGTTTTGGTGTTTGATTCACAGCACCTGGAGACTTAATTCTCTGCTTACAGCTAGTGTTTAATGCAGCCTTCAGGGGTGTGTGATTATGGGTGGGGCTGACCCTGGCTGTATGCCAGGTGCCCACCAAAGCTGCTCTATCACTTCCCAGATGGACGTGGGAGAGAAAATATAATGAAAGGCTTGTGGGTTGAGGTAAGGACAGGGAGAGATCCCCCACTGATTACCATCATGGGCAAAACAAATTAAGCTTGGGGAAATAAGTTCAATACATTAAAGATAAAGTTGAAGTGGGATAACATTAAATAAAAACTAAATCTTAAGCTGTCTCCAGCATCCCTCCCTTCTTCCTAGGTTCAACTTGACTCCAAATTTGCCTATCTTTTTCCCTGCAGGCTCAGGGAGGTGAAGTTGCAGTCAGATCATTGCATATTGTTTCTGCTACTGTTGGCTCCCTGCTCTCCTCTCCTGCCCCAGCATGAGATTCCTCCCATGAGGTGCAGTCTTTCAGAAAGGACTTGCTCCTTGTCATTAGCTCCTCCTTGGTCCAGCATGAGTCCTCTGCAGGGTCACAAATCCTGCCAGGAAACCTGCTCCAGTGTGGGCATCCCAGTGGGTCACAGCCTCCTTTGGGCATACACCTTTGGGCTCCTCTCTGGGGTCCTCCATGGATTCAGATGGATCTTTGCTCTGTGGTGAACATATCTTGGGAGGTCAGGGACAGCCTGCTCCGCTGTGATCATCACTGTGGAGTACAGGGAAATCTCTTCTCTGATACCTGCAGCATCTCCTCCTCCTACTTCATTGACCTTGGTGTGTGCAGGTCAGTTTCTCTCACATATTCACACTCCACTCTCCAGCTGAAATAATGCATTTTCTTCCCCTCTTAAGATTGTTATACCAGTGGCACTACCTCCATCACTGATGGGCTTTGCCTAGGCCAGCTGTAGGTCTATCGTGGAGTTGTCTGGCATTGGCTCTGTTATTCGTGGTATAAGAGTCTGGCATTTTTGCAGAAAACATGCCCTGTAGCCACCCTCTGCATACCACTACCAAAATCTTGCCGTGCAAACCCAACACAAACTAACTATTCTACCCAAAACAGTAAAAAACAAAACCAACCAAACAAAAACCAATACAAAACAAACAAACAAAACAGAAAAAAAAGCCTTTTAAAAATTGGTAAAATTAGATTTCTTAGGTACTGCAAGCATGTCAGCATTCATTCAGTTATCTTCAAAATCAGGAGTCCTTAGATTTGTTGACCTAATACCTTCTTTTTCAATTGTTATTGGGCCTAGGAATGAGCAAAATGTCAGACTGGACAACCCCTAGAACTATATGGAACACAGCCACAAGAATCTAAAACCAGATAGTCGAATTCTCAAGTTTAAGCATGCCTTAATTCAGAACTTCTCTATGGACACCAGTATTACAGTTAGTTGTTGAAGTTCTGATAACAACCTGGTACCAGTACCTGGGAGTTCAGCATTTCCATCAGAGAGAGGACAGCCAGCAAAATGCTTAGACTTGTTCACCAGAGGGACAGCATTGAAATAACTATGATCTACTCCTGATGCAAAAGATTACACAAGTATTTGTAGCCTATTTATACTACACATCAGTCATATAATAGAAACCCAAGCAGCATCATAATGTGCTCAGAAAATGGGATTCAAACGAGTGACAAATGCTCTCACATTTGTCAGATGTGGCCAGGGAGGACTGAGAGCATGAGTGAATAAGTCAGTAGCTACAGGTGGTTGCCACTGAGAATTAATTTCCCTCTTCATTAAGCTCCTTATACACAGAGCCAAGGGAACTAAGATGGCATGATCCTCAATGAAGCAGGAAATTGAGTAATCCTAGTCTGTCTTCTTCTAAATAAACCTTTCTGTTGGGAACTGGCTGCACAAGTAAAGTGACTAGTTCACTTTCCTCTTGCCTCAGCCTTTTTCTGCTTAATACCCTTGAGAATAGAGTTTAATGTCTTGTAAACAAAATTTTTAAAAAGTAAAGAGGATTATGATAATATGGCATCAATTAAAGAGATGTCAAAAGCCCCCACAAAATGGTTCAATTAAGAAATGTTCAGGCTAGGGTCACAGATATCTTACTCTTCAAGGTGATATTTAAAGGTACTATCAGAAAGACATTCTGTCAATAGTACTCTTACAAGAGGACAGTTCTCTGCTGGGGAAAGTAACTCTCATAGAGAAAAGTTTTCAAGAAAGAGATGGAACTTACAGTGGGTACTACTTTAGTCTGCTATTACACTGCTACAGTATTAGCATGTTTAGTGTTTAGTATATTAGTGCTCCTTTATGTCTGGCAAACCTGATATTGCTTAGTTTTTAACTGATATTTTTCTTGAATGTTTATAAATATTTTTAAAAGGACAAGATGTTCAGCTAATAACACTGATGAAGGCTATCAAAATAAAAGTTGTCCCTTCAAAAAAGAGAATCAAAACCAGTGATTCTGAGTGCTGAGAAAATTTTCTAGTCATAGAGTACTTTATACTTAAGGATGTGGAAGTGCAGTATTTAAAAAAAACCCAAGCCTTTAAGAAATGGCCAATTGCTGATTGACCTCAATTCACTCAATTACCCAGAGAGCTAAGAAAATTCCTCAAAGTGTGTAAGGAATCCTGAGAATTAGATACCAAAGATTTGTGGTCTCTCTGACAATCTGAACAGCAAATTTCAGCTGACATTACTATTGATTTCAATGTCCCAGAGACATGGTGGGGACTTCTGGAGCACTGGGGATGGGTCAGAATAGATCTGCAGTGAAACATACTTGACCATCTGGTCTACCTTCTGGAAATCTCTTCCCTCGGCCTGACATGGGCAGAATAAATATCTTCATTTATAATAATTTCCATAATGACTTAGAATGTTGACAGTGATTACTCATTATATTTGCCTCTATATGACCCAGCTAACACAGCCGCCCAAGAGCATATACAGTTCCACTTTTCTTTTTTAAATGTTCTCCTAAATAATCTCCCTGTAGTTGGCAGCAATCACTTTTGGATTTAATTATTTAATATTTTTAAAGTACTAACTACCCACTCTGGTCAACATGCTCCAGATTATATATATCTGAGCTTCAATACAAGTTATAAATAAGGTCCAAAAATGTGAACCAAAAAAGTTCCCATTTGTCACTCTGTTGATACAACTTTAGCTGCAGACCTAAGAAATTTTTTTTTAATTCTGTAAAGTGTGCCCCTCCTTAAAAAACACCACAATACCACCAAACAAAAGCAATGAAGAATACTGTCTTTTACAATCCCTATTTTCTTCTCAATGCCTTATCATAAGGTTGTGAAGCAAAAAAAAAAAAAAAAAAAAAAAAAATCTATCACTTTTTTGCTTGTTTTTCACAAGGTAAATTAAAAAATCCTCTCAATATACTGAGCTTAGCCCCTTAACTGAAGAAAACAGATGTCTATATTGTGGTTTAGGAATGTTATTCTTCAATTCAGGACTCTCACTGAATCAAGTACTGCTTTCTCACTCCCTCCTCTCCCTCTGTCCCTCTCCCTGGAGAGGAGAAATTGGAGACACAAAAAGCAAAGATCACAGGGTGAGATAGAACAATTTACTGGAGAGAACAATGAGATAAGAAAACAAGAAGTAGCAGCAACAATACTAATGACACAGGCTACAAGAAAGAAGCAAATGCTTCACACACAAACAATACCCAAGGCTTCCCATGCCACCCTCCTAGAAATTGGAAGGAACTCCCTTCCCCTGCTCCAGGCAATGCTGTGAGGTGGTTTGCTAGCAACTGCAAAAATTAACCCTCTTCTGGCCAGAACCAGGACACTAAAAAGAATTTCACGGCTGGGTTTTCCTGGTGTCTAAAGAGAAAAAATAAATTGCTTAAATCATATGTTACCGTGCAAGATTTTAAGATATATTTTGTAGCACTTCATATTTAAGCAATTGAAATGACATTATTGACTGAACTCAGCAATACCCTTTATTTATTTGCTGTACTTCTACAGCAGAATTAAGCTTAAGTATTCTAATAAGAATTTCTTACCTCACAGATATTTGAATGTCGGTCACATGTTACCAAAACAGGTAAAATAAAACTCCTTAACACCAGTGTAGCATTAAGAAGCAGACATTCTCATTCTGTGCTGGATGCCCAGGGAATATTTTCAAGCCTGTCGTGCATACCAAGTACAGGAAAGGTCATGTTTGTGTACCATATTTTATATACATATTCACTGTTTTTTCCTGGAACACACAGACGGATGGTAATCATTTCCCCAAAATCATTAACATATTTTCCCTCCCACTGATGAATGCAACCCCTTTCCTGGGCATCCCTCACGTGGTCCTTGATTGTCAACCCCAAAGTTTTACCTGATAACTTTATGAACTTGGTGTTACTTCCCAAATGTGGAAGTGAGTTGACATCACAAGACTGGTTCATTATTTTGTATCCTCTTCTTGGTTGATGTTTAACGTAGTTTTGCAGAATGAGCATTGTGAGGTTCATTAGGCTCATGGTTTATCAGAATAAGCATTGTCTCTTTCCATCAGCTGCATAAAATAGTTCATCTAGCAGCAACAAAAGTTCTTTTCCTCAGCAAAGTGGAGATCCTGAGTACTGTACAGGAGAAGTTGCTGTAAATTCCATAACTTCATGATGAAGATTGCAGTATTGTGATTGCCACCAAACATAGTAGCTGCTGTTTCTTGCTTAGACATAAAGCACAGATGAAATATAGAAAAAGTAGAAAAATAATATAATTCAATTCAAGTCCCGATAGCTATTTCTTATTATACTCAATTAAAAAAATATATTTTTAGTTTTAAGAAATTATTTTTCTTTGCTTCATTATGTAATAATATGAAAACATATAATGCAGAAAGCTAACCACAATTTGCAGAAAAATAAAAAATCCTGTAAGAAAGCCCCATCAGCAGTAAAAATTAAATCGAGGTCATATGATTTTGTTTTTTTAATTGCTGCCTACAATTTTAATAACATCAAGATACACATCTAGATGCACACAAACATATATGCATACACATAGGCATGAACAAATATATATATATATATATATATATATATTGATACTGGAGAGTTTAATTTTTCAGAAAAAATCCAGTTTATTTTGTTGGCTGTTAGTCTCAAAAATATGTATAACATTTTTCCTTCCTGTTCTCATCTAGAAACTGTAAATCTTTAACAGAAATTTTATTATCTTGTAGGGTAAGTTTTGGACTGGATTTCCCGACTCTGAATTCATCAATACAAATCAAATGTTGTCATTACTTTTCAATAAATGTCCTCTCTTTATGTGGTAAGTGCAAAATAAACAGTTTATGTTATGCACATGATTCAAATAATGTTGACAAATAGAGTTTTATTTTAACTGTGCGATCAGATTCCATTTTTTTGATCTCTCCTCAATGGAAACCTGCATGTCTGACTACACAAATTGAAATCAATGGAAAGATTTTCAGCTATTTTAATTTATACTAAAACCAGTATTTTGAATCCACTGTAAATAAAGGCATATAATATTAGCAATGAAAATAGGAGAAAGGTATGCACTTGAGCATATTTAAAACATAGAGAAAAGGTATTTGTGCCTTCAAAAATGACTAAAAATTCTGTCTCACTTAGCAGTATCCAAAGGGCTTTCTCTTCTGATCGTAGATACTGATGTTAGGTTTGATATATTTGTTAATTAGAGTTTCTTTGAAACCAGGATCCTGGATGACCTGTACACAATACAGACATTTTTAAGCACAGGTTTTACTTAGATCACTTTGAAAGTAGGCTCACAGGACATTATATATGTAGGCAAGTTAAGATTTGATTTTTATGTAAGTATTTTACTGAGGAATCCAAATATAAAGTTGGCAATCATTCATTTAATTTTTTTTTCTCAGATTTTCTAAATATACTCATTAACAAAAATGATCCTTTGGATGTAAAGAATATTTAGGTGATACCAAAAAAATCTGTATCTTATTAATTTTGACATCAATTTAATATGCAGACTAACAGAATTAATGTGTTCTGGAATATTATGATATCTCATTAGAATGACCAACTAACTAATTTGAACATCACATCCTCCCCAAAAACTGGTTTGAATATTAAAAAAAACAGTTTAAATCTATATATCAAATGACTAAGGATGACTCCAGAGGAAGAAGTACTGTTTAGACAATAACTGCTGGCACATATGTAGGAGGATAAGTTTCATATGATATCTTTAACTATTCAAAAACTGAAATAAATTCAGGTTTTGATTCTGGATTTTTTTGCTGCTAATCTGTATAATAAAATATTCCAGTTTTAGACAGGCACTCTCACATATCTTTCTGGCTTGCAGCAACTAACTTCTCAACTGCCTTACTGCTTACAAAACTAATGCTCTTATTCAAGATCCTATTCATAGTTTCATAATTCTTTTTAAGACACTTCCAGAATAAAAATTAATGTAACCTAGGTTTCTCTCATTTTTACTCAAACCCACAGAAACCCTTATGTGTTTTAATAACAGCAGAATTGAGTAGAGAGTTAAAGAAAGAAGTGATAAAGTATTTTAACTCAAATGTAAAGTTCTGGTCATACTGACATTCAAAAATGAGAATTTAGTTACGTAGCCTGGGTGACATTCACAGCATTATGGAACAGTTCGTAGCAAACTAATCTTATTTCTGTAGTTTAAAATATGAACAAACTGGCACTTTCACAACTAAACTGACATGATTGATTGCTACACGGTTTAGAATTTGGGTACATCCCAAGCTATGCTTAATCTAATGCCATCCCAATTTATGGGTTTTGAGAAAGATAAACAGGAGTCCTTTTCTTTTCTTTTCCTTTATTTAAGAAAGCAGAAAGAAACTCAACATGACAGAGACATACAAGTAGAACCCAAAATGTTCAAAACGATTGAAGAAATGTTGCAGATCTAGAGAGGAAAGGCCTTGCTGAAATTAACCAGTGATATGAACTAGGGCAAAAACCAGGAAGGTCTTCCTGTATATAGAGCATTTATATGAGATATATGATAATATATATATAATAGAGCATTTATTTGAGATATATATCAGTCTAGCTTAAATAAACCTCCTCCTCTGCTAGGCTGTTGACTATATTTAAATTTCTCAATTTAAAAGAAAAAAAAAAATCCACAAATTAAACATGAAAACACTGGAAAAGCTTGTTTGCAGTTTTACTGAGAAGGAACTATTGTTTCTGCTCTATCGCCATTCAAATTCCTGGCCAACCATGTAGATTTGAAAATTCAGTCTCAAATAAAAGCACCTCACAATTCCCTACAATATGTTCATTTAAGTGCAATGCAGAAAACATCACAAATTAAATTTGAAACATTTTTCCTACCTTTCAGATCAAAGTAGTTAGGAAATTTTGTATATTATTCTTTTGTTAATTGCCTAAATGCAGAATTTCATCATAATGGTAAGATTTTTGTTTCTGCACATGCTTATAGCCACACATCTGATATTCCACCACAGATATTTTCCTAATCTTTGTAGCTGAACTCTTCAGGGCTTGAGAGTAATGTCAGACCATTCATTCTTTCAGATCCTTCAGATGCTAGAAATAACTTGGCAATCTAGAAGCAGAAGTAATACTTTTATATCCAGACAGTATTTGATTAACTGATAATTCTCTGCTAGTGAAGCAGAAGTCTTTAAACTTTATACATTATTATACAGATCTCTCAGACATCATACAAAAAGTCTTGTAAAACAATTTGTGCATACTTGTAGCAATCTTTTCCAAGCAAATTCAGAAAATTCAAGTAAATAACGTAAGAAAATATCATCATCCTTTTATCACTAGTAGAATCACAGTTAAAAGTAGCATAATAACCAATAAAGACAATTAACTGTAGGATATATATTGCTTTAGGTGACAATAGCTTTTCTTGTGCATCTATTAAATACTCTTGTGGACTACCTGTCTTAATTGTTGAGAATTCTGGGATATCTAAAATTGTGTATCCAAGCATCCGTAGATCATCTGAATCTGTTAGTAGTTTGAGTATCATAATTTCCAGTGATAATTCTTTGGCATGGCATTTGAAGGAACAGAAGGGAAGCTACCAGCTTATGAGTGAAAATCAGAAATATATAAACTGAAAAATAGACCCCAATATTTTGACAAAAAGAAAGACATTTCAGATGAATGATCAATGGCCATATTAGTGGTTTCTCTTACCGTTTCTTAGATATGTGGAAAAATTAACATCCTTTTACCCGTGCAATTATGCAAATGACATAATTGTATTGTATTTTGAAGTTCAACATCTGAATGTAAAAATGTAAGACAGATGTGAGTAAATGCTGTGTGAAAAGTTCTGATAAGTACTTTATATGATTTTAGTTGCATGCTGTAAGTGGTATGAAGGAAAAAAAAGAGAATTAAACTGTGAATAGTAATAAATAAGAGTACTTACATTGGATTATGTTGTGACTAAATATACCATAAATCTGTTGCTTACATTGATTGAGCCGTGAATGTCTGTTATCATAAATGAGCCCATAAAAAATAATTCACACATTAAGAGTACATTACTCACTGATTAAACAGTTGCCACACTTAAGGCACCATTTCCTTCACTTAATTCAAATATTTCACAAATACAAATCTGCCATCAGTTTTAGAAGACAGAATGACTTCTTACATTGGGTTAGCTGAGCAAAAAATTTGCTGTGGCACATAATTTAGCTTGGATGCCATCGAAAAATATGCATAAGTAGGAATGTTGCGCTTTCTCATATCAAACTTTTGTGCTCTTTGTGCTTACAGAAGGCATAGTATTTAATTAAAAATACATGGTAGTCTCTGAAGATGAAACAAATATTTTAAGAACAATTCTTGTGCTTAAAGTTTTTAATGGCATTCAACAAAAACTCAGCAGTAATTCCTGAACGTAGAATCACAGAACAGTTTGGGTTGAAAAGGACTTCTGAAACCCATTTAGTCCAAGCCCATGCTCAGGGAGAATTAAATAATGGATGGTCAATTGTGGTTAATGCCTTCCCCAGTCAAGGAATGAATACCTCAAGGATGGGGACTTTCATAACTCAGTTATTGAGAAAGAAAGGTTGATATCCTTCCTTCAGTATGTTTGTATTTTTAACTAAATGGTCTCAAAATAGTCTCCTACATTTAATTTTCACTGAAATTTAAAATATATCTATTCTGATATACTGTGAAATCAAACTCCTATGATACAAGACTACATGGTGACTTCTGGGTTCTCAAAGAAGTTTCAGGCAGAAAAAACTAAATTTCAAGTCTAGGATGCACACAGTAGATTATGCTAGATTACTGTCAGTGAAGAACAAAGCTGATGTCAGGTAAATATAGTGCTAAGAAAGAGCCGGATTAAAATTTTCCCCTTAGGTGTCTTGGATCCAGTGCCTTCCCCTGGCTGACAAGATAATGCATTAAAGGAGGGAAAGTATTGCATTTTTATGACAAAGTGCAACTAAAACTCATTTCTTTGATAACTGTCCAGTTACATCTATTACTGATATGCATATGTATAACTCTCCAAAGTTAGGAACAGCATATTTAATAGAATCATGGTTTTGGCAAAACGCATGAGGTCCCATTTATCTTGGGGAGCTCCCCATTACCATTCTGACAGCTTTATAGTTCTGTTGGGAAATGAAGTATAACATCAGGTTACTAAGCAACTCCACAGCTTTTTAAAAGTACTTCTTGGAACTCACTTGTTTCTCCTAATTGATTCAGTCCACATCATTTTGAACATAAATGGGACATCATGTTTAGAAATATGCTGCATAACTACTTTTAGCTAACGTCTTGCTACCTCTGCATATCTAAATCAAGCTCTGGCATATAAATGTCATATTGAAAGCAAATTTTATCTTCTTCCTGAGTTGCATTGACATTTAATATATATAAATTATTTTGACAGTTCAAGCTAGTCTCTGAAGTTGTCTGCCGACTGTCAGAAAATAACATAAAAGGCTAAGTAGCAATTTCATTGTTCAAGTTTTACATAGAATAAAGTTTTAATTAGTCAATCTGACTTCTTTAGTGAATTTGTGTGCTATAATACATCAGAGCTAATAGGAAATATATCTCTGTAATTGTAATCATGTTGATATTTTCTTGAGTTACTAAACTTTGAGCAAGATACCATCCCACATCATCTCTGAATATTAGTGAAAAATGTACTGTCATATGACAACTTATGAAGAGTAAATTAGGCTTTATAATTCCTGACTTTTCTTCCCATTTTGATGGAGGTAAATAACAAATAATGAAAAACTATGCAAAAAGGCTGACTTTAGGGTTCTTTCCTCAACTCAACCTGTGTTTCTTTCTTTATATACCTTCTTGAGTGAATACAGTATTGGAAAAAAGAAAGAATCACAGACTGATGATCAACTACCAACATGTGTTGTCCCCTGGTATTTTAAAGCCTCCTTTTCATATATTTCTTAGTTTTTTGTTGGTTGGTTCCTTTTTTTGCCTTTTACCTCCTAGTCTGTCATTTCTTGAAAGATGTCTTTATTAATTAATTTATTTATTTTCAGTTTTGATTTTCATTAATTTTTGTGGGAGACAGCTTTCCTGTAACTGTGACTGGAAAAAAAAAACCATTATGTCTTGATCATCACTTAGACCTGCACTCTTTTTATTGTGCTCTATCAATTGTAATGTTGTTGAAGGCTTAAATGTAAGATGAGCCTTTACTGATTTGTTTCAGTAACTAACATCTTTCAAGGTTAAAGGTTTAAGTAATGAGTAAAAACATAGAACATATTTTAAACTGCTGAAATTACTTCCTTCCCCTCTCAGTGAAAGGTGCATTACACTTACAAGAAATGTTTTTTGCTTACTGCAACTTATACAAGTTCCTGTCTTGTGGAATTCATACATGTATCTTATATAAATTTATATATGCACTAGGCTGTGTGATAATTCCTGTAATGGGATAGATATTTTTACATGTCTCCTAGATGGACAATTTATTGGTCCACTCTTAAGTTACCTCCAACCTGAGTTCCAGCATTGTAGTACTCTGGTTTTGCATGAGTCCTATTTCAGTGCTTTGCTGAGGAAGACTACTTCACAGTGCCTCTGCTGCTCCTGAGACCATATACTTGATCCCTAGTCGGGGAGCCTCCCATTTTGTGGCCTGTGAGCCGCTGTTTCTCTCTTAAAAATGATGATGCCAGAACTGTGAGAGAATAGGAAGAAGGGATCATATAAGCAAATTTCACAGTGTGTGAGACTTAGTGTATGGGACATACTTTCAGTGGATGCTTTCTTTCTTCCCTGCATCTTTTTGCATAAGAAACTTTCCCCTATATTTCTCCTTTCAAAATCTTCTAATCACTGTCTTGCTCTTTCTTGTCTGCTGGCAGAGGGTTGTTATATTTATTGTGCTTCGTGTATTATTATTGTGCATGTGCTCAATAATAATCCTGGTAATGATTTATTTGGCATACATAAAATCTGTGTGGATGGAAATGGAAGATATGGCAGAAGAGGATGAGAAATTGTCCTGTGGAGATACTCCAAACCCTCCCCAGCATTTAGTTGAGCTTTGTGCCTCCAAACTGCTTTGGACCTAGGAATATTTACCTGTATCTATACCTTTAGTGCAACAAGGGGGAAGGTTCAAGATCTTGTCTACTACAGAATGGAAAGAGACCAAGGACCTGACACTGCCATTTTCCTTGTATGGCACCATGAAAAATTATGGATGTTAGTTTTTATGATTACCTTTCTAACTTACTTCTCAATATGCAATACTACAAAGTTGATACCAAATCATTAGCACTGATGACTGCAGCCTTTAGTGATTTTCAGTCATCAAGGTCTCAGTGTTCAGACTTAAAAACTGTTTGATGAGAGATGTCAAAGCCAAAGTGGGTTTGTCTTGTTTCTTCTCCAATTCCCCTTGTTTATATCTGATGTTTGTATGCTATTGTCTTTGATCCCCAAAGGGGGACTGGAAGGTGATCTCATCTGCTCCAAATACTGCTTATCTTGTTTTTCTTTTCTCTTGCTAGAAAGAATGACTATTCTTCTTGCATATTCATTAGGATGTCCCTGCCTATTTGCAGTTCCTTGTGCTTACCTTGTTCTTAGTATGGCAACTTATGTTTACTTTGGAGCCTCCTGTATAAAATTACACCTCTCTTACGTTTGGGTGGTCACATCAGTCACTATTTACATAGTAAATATATGTCTGGCTATAAAATCACAGCGTTACAAAGAGTTTATATGTTGTTTGTTACACTATTTCAATACACTTAAATTCAAGATCACGGCAAGCTAATATTCATGATATACTGATTAGGACATTTAGGGTCTACAGTTGTTAGAACCCTCTGCTTTGGCTACAGAGAAGTTACTGGCAGAGGAATGATGGTAACCAGAAGATAATTTGCATTTCTTTTAACATATGTCCTTGTTAGAAAAGAATGCTAATTGAAGTCATTTTGCCAGTTTACTCAGAAATATCTTCTGAACATATTTTACAATTATATAGGAGGACCTTACATCCCAGTATTAGTAATGGCAATGGATTATTTCAGAAAGCCTGCAATGTTTTGTTCATGCAAAAATATCCATGAAAACCAACTTTCCTCTTAAAAAAAAAATATTTTCATCCTATCAGGAACACTGAGTACTTGGATGTTAACAATATTTTTGTTCCAGTAGTGTTTACCTAATCCAGACAGGTGGAAACAGTAGAAAATCACGTTTGAGTCATGTTTAAAACATGGCAGTATTGCAACTGGAGTACATAAACCATAAAATGATTCTATTTTAATGGTAAAGAACTGACAAAATCGTTTGATTAGCCTTTAATAGATATTAAATCTATACCATGCAGAGACAATATAACATGAAATTTAATTCCATTTTGCTTAAACATCTGTAATAAAAAGAGATCAACAACTCTCATATAGTTAAATGTGACTGGTATTCCCTGGGTTTATATTCAGAGAAATTCGTTAGTAATATTTTGCTGGACATAGGAAAGGTGTGTCTTTAGCTTATAATAACTGATAAATGTTTCAAGTATCCATTTTTTGATATAGATATTCCAATGTGTTTTTAAGATTTAACAGAATTTTGAGTTTACAAGTTTCCAGATGAGCCTCAAGATTGCTCATGTTTTCCTGAGCATCAAAGCTTAAGTCAATGAAGACATCACTCTCACTATTCTAGTTAAACACCTTCACACAGGAGCTTGCTGAGTTTATCACAAACTCTTGACCATCAGAAATTCTTGATAGAAAAGGAGATGATAGGTAATTTAGGAGGCTTGGGTAGAGAGAGCAGAAGCAATGCAAGAAAAACCTTTGAGGATCTGGATAATTGTCTGGTGAAGCTGCCACTTCATACACTTCTCCATTATCCCAGAGGAAAGAATTGTACAGCATAATTTCCTTCCTAACCAAGAGAAAAATCAGACTTCAAAGCATTGTAAGGTAAAACCAAGTCTCCAAATCAAGAGAAACGAGGCCTTGAAACTGAATCGTTACAATACCCTTCCTGGATATTAGCAGTGAGCTTGTCTTCCACTTGGCTCTCGGAGTCCATCCAGGGTTATCTTTATACAATTTAACACACCTTGCTTACATGCTCTTTCTTTTCACCATTTCACAGTCATTCAATTTTCTGCTTTTCTTTGTTATCACTATACCCATTTCACCTTATTCACAAGGCTGCCTTCACTCTATCATGTTGTATCTGCACTCTTCCATGTCACTTTTTATTCTAGAGCTGCAGACAATTGAGTCTGATTATCCTATTATGTAATTCCTATTAACAAAACCTTAATTAGCATAAGAAAGTGGTTTTTTAGCCATTATACAATTTTAACCGCAGCTGAAACAAGTGAAAATAAGCTTAGTACAAGACAATCATAGCACTGTCATGTAAATATAAAATCAGTGGCGTTTTACTAGCAATGAAGAAGTGTTCTGGTCTAAAATGGTGTGTTGGGTTTGCACAGCCTGGTTTTGTCAGCTGAGGGGTACAGGGGTTTCTTCTGTAAGAAGCTGCCAGAATATCTTCCCCTATGTCTGGCAGAGCCAAAGATAGCCAGCTCCAAGGTGGACGTGCTACTGACCAAACTACTGGCTAGGTACATTAGAGGCAGGTAACACCCCTGTGACAACATATTTAAGAAAAAAGAAAGTTACTGCACAGATGTAATTGTGGCCAGAGCAAAGCAGAGTAAGAATATGTGAGAGGAACAACTCTGCAGACACTGAGACCAGTGGAGAAGGAAGGGAAGGAGGGGCTTCAGGCACCAGAGCCAGTGGTGCTGACCGTGGTGAGACAGCTGTGCTGCTGCAGCACATGGAGATGCATGGGAGTGAAGAGATCCACCTGCATGCAGCCCATGGAGGAGGCTCACTGGAGCAGGAACTGTGTTCCTGAGAGGAACTGTGAACCCATGTGAAGACCATGATGAGCAAGCTCCTGGCAGGGACCTGCACACCCATGGGGAGAGGAGCCCACGCTGGAGCAGTCTGTCCTTGAAGAACTGCACCCCATGGAGAGTGACACACATTGCAGAAGTTGCCTGTGGGATGGACTAATGCTGGACAAGTTCATGGAGAATTGTATTCCTATGAGAAGGACCCCACACTGGCACAGGGGAAGGACTCCTCTCCCTGAACAGTGGCAGGAACAGTGTGTGATGAACTGGCCATATCCCTCATTCCCTGTCTCCCTGCACCACTGAGGGGAGGAGGTATTGCTGGGAACAATGGGTGGAGCAAAGGTGTTTTTAGGATCTTTTTTTACTTTTTATTGTCCTGTTCTGCTTTTTTTTACTAATGAATTTAGTTAATATCCCTAAACTAGCTTGTTCTCTCTGCAATGATTTGTTAAGTGATCTCTCTCCATCTTTATCTGGAATCATGAACCCTCTTATATTTTGTCTCCCTGTCAAACTGTGGAGTGAAGGGGAGCGGAGCAGCCTTGGTGGGTGCCTGGAATCCAACTAACATCAACCTACTACAAATGGGCATTCTGTTTAAAGACTCCAGAAACAGACTTCTCCAGCCAATGGAGGAGACCAAGTCAGAGCAGATATCCACACAGCAGTGCCTGGAGAACAGCACTCCATGCCAGTGTTGTGCCTTGTAAAATCTTTGACTCATGGAGAGAGTCCCACACAGGAAAGTTTTCTGGCAGGAACTGCCGGCCATGGAGGACAGACAGTGGAACATGTTTATTGTTAAGGACTGCAGCCCATGGGAAGAAAGCACATTGGAACAAGCAGAAATTGTAAAGACGAAGGAGTGGCACTGACAGCTCCCCTCATTCCCCATCTTCGATGAGCTGTAGGTAGGGGAAGTAGAAAAGTCAGGAACGAAGTTGGGCTTGGGAATCAAGGACAACTGAGGGGAAAGTGTGAAGTTTAGATCTTTGTTTCTCACTATCCCACTCCATTTAATTGACAATAAATGAATTATTTCTTTCTCAAGTTGAGTCTGTTTCGCCTGTCACAGTAATTGGTGAGTGATGTCCATGTCTTTATGTCAACCTGGGAGCTTTTTCATCTAATTTTCTCCTCCTATCCTGTTGAGGAGGACAAGTGAAAGTGTGGGCATCCAGCAGCTATCCAGTGTCAAACCTCCACAAATATTAGGCATTATTCAGCACTAAAGAGAAAAAATAGCATGAAAAATAACCCACCTATTTTTTAGATTTCTATATCATTTATATTATCTGCAACATATTCTAAAATTATCTTTAAATAATTATATTATTTGTAAGATAATATGTTACGCAGTCTTTATTAAAGACACATGAGAGTCTGTTTTATTTCTTTTAAAAGCACAATTTATTAAGGTACAATAATCTTATTTCCCCCATATCAATAAATTATATATGTATTTTAAAATAAACAAATTCCAAATTGTAAACAATTTGGAAATTTTTCTTAGATTTTTTTTTTTGTAGAAAATATTATTCTAAGACTAAAATTGCCATGATCTAATTCAGTTTCCTAAATCTTTTGACATTTCAGTGGCCACAAACCCAGAAGATTTCTTTTCTTTCCATTTCTACTTTGATAAGTAACTGTCATTGATCCAGAGACAAAGTGAAAAAGATAAAAAAAGGGAGTCTAGCAATTTTCAGGCTATATGAGATATTATTGTCATCTTCACTAGAAACTTTGACAAGTAAAAACCACATCAGTCTTCCAAACACTTGAAGAGCAAGATGAAAGTGGTATTTTCACTTCCATTTAGTGTGAGTTTGTGGGTAATATTTTTTTTCTTGTTTTGTTTTGGCTTTACTTTTCTTCTAAGATGATACTTTTTTCCCACTTCAAAGTCTTAAATACGTTCTGGATAGAATCAGGCAGAGGAATACTTGCTTTTTGAACACTGAATTTTATTTTTTCCTGATCTTCACTGACATTTATAACCCTCACTAAAACCTAAAGCACACATGTGGCACTTATCTGTCGTAGTGTAGATAAGGTTTTTTAAGGATATCACAAAGAAAAATGGACTGTACTTGTTTTGCTTTACTGTTAAAAGTTGTAGGGAAAAACCTGTCATCTAAAAAAAAATTAAGATAGGTTATTAAATTTTGAATTTTCTTTTATTTCTAGATTCTTATACACTGTGCAAATCCTTTGTATTATGTTATCCCGAACCCAGCATAATACATTTCCAGGCACTAATCTAGAAGTTTATTTCTATAGGTTCAGCATCTTTTTTCCTCTTATTTTTTTTTCTTCTATAGTGTCTTGCCCTCTGTCTTTTCATCCTTTAGCCATTTTTTTAAATTAATATGCCAGATTCTCTCCTCTTCAATGATTTTGAACCTTACACAACCTCTGATACTAAAAAGCTTCCTGAGAAGCCATTAAGAGTGATGTCTACACTGCAATTCCTTTCTCTACTTTGGCAATCATAACTCCATAGAACTAAGAAATTAGTAAGGCATAACCCTCCCATTCCAACCTTCATTTAATCAAGTTGTGCTTTTCTAAGCATTTTCCAATCTGGTGGTTTAAAGTAGTTCCTAATAGTTTCCTGCAAATTGAAGTTAAACTATTTGGTCTTTAATTTCCTGCTATGTCCCAAAGCTTTTTCTTAAATAAGGGTATTCTGTTGGCTTCTCTGATTTCTGTTCCCATTCCCAATAGCAGCTCTTGGGAGATAATTGCTTCTGGAGCTTTGATCAATGTTCAGAGTTTCACATTCAAAGTTTTACTTGTCCTTTTCTTAATGTGTTATAAGTTATCTCCTCTTAATCTGATTTCTCTGCAAGTAAAACAAATTTCAAGGCTAAATATTTTGCAGGCACCCTTAAAATTTCAGTTTTGTTTTAATTTTTATTGTATTCCCTTTATTTGTATTTGCAATATATCAGATTTCCTCATTAATTTTGAAGTTTATTATATTAAAAAATAACTTTAATTAGAATGAAAGTGCTTGTCAGAATATGAGTTTTTTTCTCTTTGCATACATTTTAACTTAATTCTAGCGTCATTTTTAAGATTTTTCTAACCTTTCTCTGTCTAAATAAAAAGCAAAAGATCAAGTCTTCTGCTTATTTATTAATTACTTGTCTTGCAAGTACCAAACTCAGTCTTTGTTTGAAACTATAAATAATTGACCTAATCTATTTCATTCTCAGATTACAATTTCTAATATAAAAAATAGAAAGTTTCATTGTTATAAGGAAGAACACAAAAGTGATTCTGCTATAAAATGCTATCAATGACAGCCATGTGACTGAAGTCTAAATTCACGTATCCACACATGGACAGATTACATATAAAAAAGTATATCTGTATTTTTTGTACTTTCCAGCTATGATTCCAAAAACCCTATGAAGAGATATTTTTTCTTGTGCATCTTAAAAAGTCTAAACAAAATAGAATTTTTTACTATAAACAAGGAAGGTTCTCATATAAACAAGTATTTCTTCTTTTCTAATCTTCCCTCCCTCCCTTTTATTATGTCAATGTTCATGCCAAAAATTGTTCCAAATGGTTTTATGTCTAACTTACCAACATTTTTCCACACAGCAAAGTAAAATGCTTTTGGATGCAAAATTAAGTTTTTTTCTCTGACTCTCTGGATTTAGTGAATTACTAAAAAAGCATCTCTGGGCTTTTTGTGAGGCTAAACCATGGTCTGTTAAACTTTCTAAACAGTCAATACTTAGTCAGAAATGGAAACTAGAAGGACCTCCCATCTCATGTTTGTGAATTTATCTTGGAAAAAGAAAAACAGAAAATGGAAAAGAGGGCACTTCTTGCATAAAACTATTTAAACAGCAGAAGTCAAGGAAGCAGTTCAAGAAAGTGTAAGAAACTAAGTGATGATCTTAGTAAGAGCATCTGTTTTGTTTATTGATGTTATTTCTTCTTATCCATGCTGTCTCTTCTAACTACTCAAAATGGTATATACGAAGGTCATTACAACAAATGTTCAGCATTGTTTCCTTTGGACATGCAAACATACATATCATGGTTTAAAAACACATTTATTTTATACAGAGGCCATAGCATGTCACAAATAACTTCTAGTTTATTGGCAAACATCTACCCAGTCATACTATAACCCAGTGTATTTTAATTTAGAATAGAATACATAATAATGGAAAATATGAAGATATGCAGGAAGACATGTATCCCTTGATGGGAGGTTTGAAGAGTTTTTCAGGAACTCTAAGGCATGATTTGCTTCTGATTGTTAAGTGGTGCATTATTACCGGTGGCAAGTGATTTTTTTGTTGGTTTGGTTTTCCTTATCTGATGCCATAATGAATGATAGTGAGGTATGTGCTTTATTTACTGGTAAAGAATCTTTGTTTTCATAGTGACTAAGTAGGTTCTACATTTTTTTAAAGAAATCTCTAAGGGAGCAGAGGAAAATCTCAGAAAGACTCCAGACATACAGAGAAAACTAGAGAATTAAAGCTGAAAAGAGGTTGGACTATGAAGATATGGACCTTAAAGCTATTAGTCTTCTTGTATTCAGAAATAGACCATACACCTTAAAACTCCAGAAACAATATCCAATGGAATGTTTCTGTTTATTACCTTCAACTAATTGCTATGACAATGTTACTCTAAGTTTAATTTAACTCTCTACTTGGGTATTGGGTCAATGAATACTCAGGGATTCTAAATCCTGCGCTTGCATTAGGATAATTAAAATTTTCTATGTATGTTTTTCCAGATGTACCACGCACATACTGTAAACCCTTCAAATTTATTGTACATGCCCAGTCATACCATGGCACATGCATAATACACAGGCACTTCCAAGATGTGCCAGGCTGTTGCTCTGTTCAACAGGACTTTTGTTATTTTGCACAGAATAAACGAATTCAACACAATATATACAAGAGTAAAATACTATTATGTAGCAGTACGAGAATTTGCAAAGAGAAATGGAAATCCTCATTCCTGTTTTAGACAGCATTTTTCATTTTTCTGAGATTTTTTTTAATGCAAATATTATTTTTCCTTCTATAATTGCAAAACTAGAGTGAACACCCTTACAAATTCAGATTTTGCGTCTACCCTTTTAGAAAGTGAGCTACTGGTAGCTTTTTCTATGCTTTTTCCTCACTGTCAATTTCCTTTCCCCTTAACACAATTGATACAGAATTCATCTTTTATGTCCTAAATCTAAGGAAAAAACTTAAAAATCAGATCTTTCCTTTTCTTATGACAGCTTTGAAAATTTAAAGAGAAGGCTTTTAATTCAGAATTTAAGTTTTAGAAAAACTCTATGGATCTTACTGAATTACTGTGAAAAGCATATTTATAGGAAACTTGCATTGGAAGAAAATTTTAGGATTTAGTTCAATGTCTATGGAGAAGCTTTATAGAGGATCTTACTTCTTTTTTTAAGCTCACCATATGTAAGTGATATTTCCTACAGGTCCATTGTAAATGTCTTGTCAAAGTGCGGTGGTTTTGTTTATCTTTGTTTCAAATCACCTATCTTAGGTTTCTACTTATTTGGAGTGCCTTAAAACATAGTTCATTTGGGAACTATGTTCCTCAAAGTAAGTCTTTCATTGGATATGATCTCCAATGTGCTCATTGCAAGAATTTTTTTTTTTAGAATCTAAGCATTAGCATTAAGATACATCTTCATTAATAAAATAAACCAATATTTTCTTTTCCTTTTAACATATTTCCAAATCATCATTCTACGCTGAACCCTATGACCAAATTCCTTACAAACGAAGATTGTTCTACAAACACTCAGGAATTTCAAAACCAAAGAATAAACAAAACAACAATTCACTTCCATATTAATTTCCTAAGCTATTTGATAATATCAGGGTTTGGATACACACCTTGCTATTAAACCAGCATGATCACTGTTCATGCAATATTCAGTGACATTTTGAGTACAAATACCAAGATTATTATCTTTTAATATTAAACATTATATGAGTGTTTAAAGTGCCTGTGAAGCATATTCATATTAAATATTATTTCTGACATTTGAAAAAGGTCAAAAGGGATGGCCTTATGCAAAAAAATCATATTAGCAGCAAGACAGAATTATTACAATTATTAACAATAATAATTTTATTAGGAAAAGATTACATTTGAGAATCTTCTTGTATTTCTGCAAGTTAACACAACTGCCTATTTAAATTTGGTCAAAATTGCAATCTCTTGAACACATTAATACCAACATCAGGTTTTTCTGTCAGTTCCATTAAGCATACTTTTTCTAGCCAGCCCCAAATTGAAAGTATAGAGCCACAGAATGGAGGATATCACTTTTTCCCTTACACAGCAGATATAATTACTAAGCTCCCATTGCATCTAGCAGAGGTGAGTAGGTGAAGCCAAGAAAGATGTTTGTTTACTAAACTCTGCAGCAGAAAAAGCTAATGTTCTATAACTAATCTAATTCTGTGTTTGAACAGAGGGCTGGATCCTCTGCAGTCATCAGCCCTTTTCCCTAGACAGTCAAACTCTTGTCTGTAATCTGAAACTTTGTTTTGCTTAGAAACTTTATTAGCACTAAACTCATTTTAAATTAAGGTAATAAAAGAACTGGAGAGGAAACTCCAGATGCATTAACTGCAGCTGTCTTCCTTCTTCATCCCTTCCAAATTTTTCCAAGACAGACAAGCATTTATCTTAATTTTCTGACTCAATTTCTTCTCATCAAGGGTTGGATTTTATTTAGTTGTGCATTTTCTGTTTCTGTGTATTTTAAGACTACATAATTCTCTCTTATTTGGAGATTCATACCCTGTTCAAAATTCAAAGTACAGTATAGTTTTATAGTTTCTAATCTGGAGATAGGAGTATGTTATTCAGCTTTGATACACTGAAAGAGGTAAATACAATCTACAAACATAAATCAGAAGCCAAGTAACTTGCCTTTTATCTATGCTTACAACAGATCATTAATAGTGATCTACTATAGCTCTAGCCAGCTGATTAGACAGAGCTATTAGTAGCCTCTCCTTCTCTCAGAAAAGGTATATTTTACATCTGCTTTATCTCCCCCGAGTAGAATTTTGATTTCATGTCTGATATCACATATATGGCACTTTAAATTGTCATTCATGATATCAATTTGCATAGCATAATCTTATAGAGTAGTTCAAGAATTAATATTAGACATACCACTAATGCTCATTTATCAGTGGTCTAGATTGAAAATCGAAACATCTTTGATAACAAAATTTTCTGAGGACAAAGACTGAGGGAAAGCAAGTAAGAGGGCAGGATACTGCTATCATAATGTTAATAGCTTGGCTAAATGGATTGAATAAAAAAAATAAAGGCGTATAAGAACTGAGAAGGAAGGTTATATCTGTAAGCTGCACTGGGTAGATGGTATTATGGTATCATGTAAGAGGGTAGTATTTCTGAAATTCCATAGGTACTGTGTAATTCAGAAGAACTGATTGTATTGATTATGTCAGATATGTAAAGCCAGATGGAAGCAGAGAAAGTTCTCTGTGTGTTTGTACAGTATTGTTATGGCCACTGCTATGCTACCCACTTACAAAGAGGTGGTAAGAGGACAGAAATATTTGCAACCTTCCCTGAGCACTTAAGATAATAAATAGCTGGGCTCTGAATCTTTATCAACATAATTTTGTTAATGAAGGTCATGATGTAAGAGGTCATGTATGCTAAGGAGAAGAGGAAAATACGTATATCTCCACAACTTGAAAAAAAGGGCAAGTGTTAATAGAAAAAGGTAAGATTGCAGTATCTGAAAGGAAGATTTTGATCATTCACTCTATACCCAGATATTCCAAAGATGTAAAAAAACAGATAACTTGTGGCAAGAAGTAGTAATTTCATATTTCCATGGAGTTAACCTCTTGTTTTCTTGTGATGCTAAGGATGTTTGAAGTAATATTGATATGCAGCAGCCAAAATCATGAGACAGAATCAAAGCAGGATTTAAAGTTCAAGGAACTATAGTATCTAACTGAAATATGTGAATTCTTACATGTGCATGTATACAGAAATATGAGAACCTTTTCTCATTCTTTCAGTGTAGAACTTCTAGAGCTTGGGACTTTGTCATATTTGAACTGTATAAAATATTCCTTCCCTCATGAAATATGTTAACAATATTCTTATCTATGCAGCCACATTTTTAAAGAAATTGTAGGAGTTTAATATGTTGGTTATAACTCCTTCATTGTTTTGTCTGTTTAAATTGAGTCTGAAGGCCTTAAAATTACCATAGGCAAGGAAGAAGCAGACAGCCAAATCAACTTACCTTTGCCTTCTTAGGAAACAACTTTTGAAAACTCTCATGTATGTCAACTGTAAATCCCATTGCCAGGTATTCTTTTGTCACTGTGAGTAGCCATACGTGATCTTCTATGATATCTCTTGATGCCTATTGCTATTTTCAATCTTATTTTCATAAGAATTTTTTTCAATCTCTTCTAAATAGAATAAGGTATGCATGCCTTTTTTGGAGGCCGTTTTTTAAATAACAAATTATGAAGAGATAAGTAAATCTCTGTCTAAGGAGCGGGCTATTTATTCATTTCCTTCACCCTAGGCAGAGGTCTGGAGAAGCCTTCTTCAGAATTGCACCTCAATTCTGCAGAGCAGAAGAAAGCTCACAAAATTGATGGGAAATCCAATAATATTATTCACTAGTCGATATTAAGCTTTCCAAAGCAAATTTTTTGTATGGTTAATAAAACACAAGCAAGGACATGAATTGTTTACCATCTGTGAATTTATTAGGAAGAACTGGAGAAATGTCCCTAATAACAGAGAGAGATTGCTTCAGGCAAGCAGCTTGTCACACCTGCATTAAAGCATAAACAAGTAAAAAAGCTACTAAATATGAAATTGTTCTAAGTTTCCACAGCAGACACAGCAGAAACTTCTTAATTGATTGTCAGGCACACCACAGCAAAACCAGCAATCCTAAGTAAATGTGAAAATCCCTTTTCATTCTTTTTCTAATGATGTCAATAAGACTTTCCAGGCAGCACTTTTTAATATCATTAATCAAGTTTTTGAGACATTCCAGTCACTTTTCCTTCAGTCTTCTGCCATAGAAGAATTCACCTGAGGCATTTTATAATCATCAAGAAATGTGCTGTCTATTGTATCTTAGGATGAATTAGGAAATGGACAGGAATAATTTAACTAGCTCATGAGATGACAAAAATTGTGAGAATGAAGTTCACCCAGCAGAAATGCTCATCAGGAGCCCTCCTTTCAGAGCATGTTTTCATCCATTAGAGTTCCACACTAAACGTTGGGTTCTTTATTCTTAACATAGTGAATAAGTAACTTTTTGCAAACTTATAAGCTTAATTAAAGTATAGTTAAAGGGGGTTCAATGTTGGACTGTGCTAGGAAGTTTTTGATGTAACTTTTTTTCTGATAAATGTTCAAGAAAAGCAAAATAGTTTTCACAAAGTATATCTTTTCTATTTCTTCTTTCAAAATGATCAGAAAATAAGCTCTAAAATTTTAATTTGCTTTGAAACTGTGGAACTCAATAAATACATACTTGGGTTGAAATATTTAGTAGTATTTATCTCTTATATAGCATTTACCTCTCACATACCTTACAGTCAACAAGGCTTGCTTTAAAATGAAAAGAATACAAATAACTTAAACTGGATCTAAATTTGTGTATGGTTTTGCCCTATACTTACAAAATCTCAAGATGCATACTTCCTGTTTTTCTTTTCTTATATTGATTTTTTTACAAGGAGATAAAAATATTTTTCAAGAAATTCTCATCACAATCATAACATAATGGCTTAAATAAATGGATGATGGTTCTACAGAAAAGTAGTGGTTTAGAAAGCCACATTCTAAAGAACACAAAATAACTTATAGTCCCTTTAGGATTCAGGCAGTAGGGAAGTATTGATACTCTTGCCAATGTCTCCTCCTCAGTGAAACTGGTGTTTTTAGCATGACAAAGAAAAATCCTGGTTTGTTTAATTCATAATAAACATAGTTTGAAAGCTGTCAGTACCTCCCACTTTTCTTGAAGGGTTGAAGCATCTAAACTATATGCATTTACTCGGTTTTCGTGACTGTAAATAAAAACTTTTACACAAATAAATGAATTTGAAAATGATTATCAAAAGTTTAACTGATAGAACAGATGCAATTACCTTTCTAAGTGCTTTTTTCAACCAGTGATGTGTACTTTCTTTCTACATTTTATGTGGGTAATATCTACCAGGTTAGAACACAAAGCAAGGAATGGTATTTTGAGATTTTTGTTTGTTCTGTCTCACTACACCTGGAATCCACATAAAAGAGAAAAGCAAGAAAAATCCTTAGATGTCAACTGGGAAAAAAGACTATTGGAAAAGAGAATAAGATGGAAATCAGAAATCCTTCTCAGCATCTGAAAATAATCCCCAGAATATATCCTGGATTTGAAACAGGCAATGAGTCATTTTCTTTTTGTATCAAATATGTTGCAGGATTTGTTTCAGGAGGGTTTACATAGATTATTTTTTGTATCATTATATCAGTTTGTATAGAATTCTTGGTTTTTTACAAGTTTTCAATCTTTATCTTGCAGCTTTGGCTACAAGTAAAAGTGGACAATTTATCTCTGCACATCTCATGCTTATGAAGTAGAGGATATTGTTGGGAAGGTAATATGTTAAATTATTTAGTTTAAAAATTTTGGCTTTGTTTAATTTTTAATTTTTTAAAACTGAAAACATCTCAAATATCCCATGAAATTAGTGTTTGACTGTGTAAACAAGCTTCTTTTTTCAATGTTTTTCCTTTGGAAATTTTAAGTACATTTATATTATTACTTGTGGAAAACTTTGTACTGATAAAGCATTAAAACACTGTCTGCCTAGTTTCATCAAGGACTATTCATGGTTATAGTTTTACTAATATATTGATAATGTACAACTCATTGACCTTGTGATCTTTTTGACCCTTTCTATTATATACATGTGCTTTTTTGGATGGTTTCAAATTTGTTTACGTTATTTGCCTGTCAGCTTTGTTCAGCATGAATCAATTTGCTTTCAGTGGTGTGCTAGATGTTTTTTCCTTTACTAGAAAATGTTAAAGGAAATAAGGAGTTTCATGGGAAAAAAAATCCCATACTTGCATAGCATAAAGAATTTATTTATATTTAATGAATACTGTCAACTTGTGCCAAGTGTAAATTTACAACCTGATAAAAGGCAAAATACTGGGCTGTCCGTACTGCCTATCTCTGCGTTACATGAGAAACAAGAAGAAAGTAAGTAGTATCTTTAACTCACATTTAAATTTAAATCATTTAGTACTGAAGTTGTACTAATATTGGCTATATCTATTTATTGCAATTTCAGGTATCAGAGGCTTGGAGCGCATCTCCTGTTAAGACAGGACAGGAGTTGGAGTTTTTCAGCCTGGAGGAGAGAATGTTCCAGGGAAATCCTATAGCAGCCTTCCAGTACTTAAAGCAGAAAAAGCTTAGAAAAAAGCTGGAGAGGGACTTTTTACAAGGGCATGCAGTGACAGAACCAGGGGGAATGCCTTCAAACTGAAACAGAGTAGGTTTATACTAGATATTAGGAAAAACTTTGCTGTGATGTTGGTGAGGCACTGGGATAGGTTGCCCAGAGAAGTTGGGGATGTTCCATACCTGGAAGCATTCAAGGCAAGAGTGGATGGGACTTTGAGCAATCTGGTCTGGTGGAAGGTGTCCCTGCCCGTGGCACAGGGTTTGGAACTTGATGATTATTCTGGTCCCTTTCAACTCAAACCACTACATGATTTTATGAAATGTAGTTCTAGGTAACCTCCTAGATTACTTCACAACGTGAAGCAGTCCTAAATTAGCTCCAGAGAACACTCAGTCAATATTATATAATCAGCATTTTTGTTGGTTGAATTGTATATAGAATCATATATCAGAAGCTAATGTGCATTAACTTAAATATACATAGATATTGGCTTGATATCTCTCCATAAACTCTACATACAACTACCTCATCAAATACAGTTTGTGTTTGTGATGTCTCTGGCCATGATTCAAATAGGTACTTTCTTGAAATCTGCTGTGTGCAGACTTCAGTGTTTTGAGAAAACTTCCCTGTCTGACCATCTAGGAGAGACTGCAGCACCCGAGCTGGTACTTAAGTGCCTTTGCAGGGCCTTGTCTTTTGTGCTGCACCTAAAAAATTTTATAGAATGTATAGCTGTTTCTTAGTAAAAAAATAAGAAGTAAAACCATTTCATCTTTTTTTTTTCCTGAATATTCTTCTAGATGATATAATATACATATTTTTTAATTTGAAATAGTAAAAGTATTTATGTCCAGTTTTATGTGGTCAGATAGATCTTTCAGTCAATAATTTTACATTAGAGGAGTTCTTCAAGACTTTTTTCTTCAGCAAATTATACTTCTCTGAATTTTTAATGGTTTTTATGATGCTGAGTATAGGTTTAAATTTCTTTACAAAAATAAGTCTTAAACTGAAAGAAAACAAAAACCTCAACAAAAACATACTTTCCCAGATGGAAAAGCTTCAGAACCTCTACCACAAGTAATTTTTCTCTTCAGTCTGTGCTGACATGGATAGTAACTGCAGCAGCTAGACCTGAGAAAAGTGTATTTTTATTTGTAATGTAAAAGGTGTCATGCTTTCAGTAAGACTTTGAATAGGGTTACACTGCACAAGCAACTCAGCCTCTTGTGTGTGTGTATTGAATGTCCAGGTGTTTTTAGGTTCTTCTTCATTCACCCAAAAGGATGCACCCATACCTATCTACTGTGTTTTAATGGGTATTGGTTTTTGTAGCAGAAGTTCAATTGATTCCGTTCAATGGAAAATGACACAATTTTATTTCTTTTCAATTTCTTGCCTAGGAAGATTTAAGAACCTTAGATCTCTTGAAAATGGGAGACTCTTTTCTCATTTACAGAGAAAATTTGTATTTTTTCTGTCTTAAGAGCAAGGACTAAGACACCACAGATTTTCAGATAGAACAGGTAAAATTAAACATTCAGGCTGGAAAGTGTCTGAAGCCAAAAAGAAATTTCCAGGAAGGGACCATCAGAGTATATGTATACTTAAAACACTATAACACTTGGCCAAAAAATCAGAGTGAATGTATCTGGGGAAAAAAAAAAATGGTTTTAATCACTGAGGTCTTGGAGATATGAAGTGCTACTTGCAAAACCAAATGGACATATTTTCTAGGTCATTTGGGGAAAATCAAGAATTAGCATTGTACAGCATGATTTTTTTCACATCATGAGAAGGTTAATAAGTCAATTGCAAGGAGCAGACTTTATGTGAACATAATGATTCTAATGCTTTTCATTCTGACCTCAGAAGAAACAGCACTCTGCAATAAGTGAAAATTAAGCCCCATCAAAATCAGTGGTATCTACCATGTTCCTGATTTTAACAGATTTGTGAATTTTGTTGCTATTTAAATCATAGTGAGTAATGCATCCTTTTTCTATTTTTTCCTATATAAGGTCTTCAGAAATCATGAACAAGTTAAGCTAATAAGCTGCTAGATCTATTGCCATTAAATCGTGAGTTATGTGATAAGTTGCAGTTTATTGAATTACTACAGCTGGAAAAAAGTGATGAGTTCTTGACTTTTAACACTAGTGCAGCGCTACACAAACTCGGTACACACCTGTATATGTTCAAACATACATAAGTTGTTCAGGTAATTTTACTATATATTTCATTCCCAATTTCTTGATGAGTGTTTTAGAAGAAAAACATCAACTTCACCATTCCTTGTGAAAAATAGGGCTTTTTCCTTTAATGAATAAGAAATAAAAATTCACTTTCTCTCAAAAATTAAAATACAAAAATATGAAATCAGACAGAAGATGAAGCCTAATTATTTTTTAAAAAAGGTTTTCTAGCTAAACCAAATCAGCTTATGTATACAATACATAAGCACTCATATTTTCTCCTATGTTATAAGTGGAAATGAGAAAGTTCTGATAGCATGTTGCTTATCAGATTTTATTTGTGGAGGCCTACATTTTTTACTGAATATTTTATGAATAGAAATATTTGCATGCTTGCACTTAATGTGAAAATCCCATGATTCTAACTACTTTTAGCAATCCTAAGGATTACTGTCAATTGAATCAAGTCTATTTCTTCCACATGAAAACATTCACTTCCTTTCTTCATAATCATAATCAAAATCTGAAAGGCATAACTTAGCTAGCTGTGTTGTTCTCAAAAACAACAAAAGAGAAAAAGAGTACATCAGTGGTGAATTTTGGAAGTCACTTTTTGACCTAAATAATATTATACTCCCAGCCACCAACATGCAGGTCTCTGATTCAACTTTTCTTTTTCTGTGACAGCTAGACAGGATCTCTGGTCATTGTTTTCTTTCTGCTTTTTAATTGATTCATGATTAGGGCACCAGGGAGCAGGACTAGAGGCAGGACTGAACACAGGCTCTCCTGTGGTTCCTATGGGATGAGCCAAAATGGAGTTCTGGGCCCATGGGCAGGGCGGAGAGGCTGGGCAGAGTCAGGACTGGTGATGCCCTCAGGGCTCTGAAAGGCAAGAGCCCCACTGTCACATATTTTCTCTGTAGATTGTTATTTGCCTATATATGACTAGTAATTTCCTAAATATCTCTTGTTTACCCCCACCAGAAGCAAGATACTAGTTTAGGTACAACTGCTTAGGGCTCCCACAGTCAGCACCTGACCTGATCTTCAGAACAGAAAGACTATTTACATTTCACAGGGTTTTACACTCATAGTGAAGCAGTTAATCACTGTATCCCTATTTTTAAAATCACACTTCACTTTATTAGAAAGCTACATTATATTAATCAATACTATAGTAATTATCTAGTATTAATTATAGATACTATGTTATGCCACATTATATATCCCACCACATGATAATATTTTGTCAATCAGTAATTTAATTGTACATAATTATTTCTTTAAAAAAAATATGATTCTCTGTGAATAAAGAAATAAAAAAGCCAGGAGTGCATTGATGTAGATAATACTAATTCCAGTTGTTCTGTTTAACTTTTAAAACTTTCAAACTTTTTTGTATCAAATGGAATCACACTCCAGTTCACTGTACTTTAGAGTAGAATGCTGAAACTGAATATATAAATTCATATATATATCTGAATATATAAATTCAGATATCAGAGAATCAGAAATTGCTGTAATGGGAGTACTTAGAAGACGTATTGAGGTAGTTATAAAATATTTTTAAAGATAAAAAAACCCAGAACCAAGAGAAAAAGACCAAACTTTGCTCATTAACAGCATTTTTCATGTAAAGGTTAGTTCTTGCACAATATTAATACAGAAAGCTGTTAGCTTTTACTATTTATATCCTAAGCCAGCTATAAGTGTAGATATCATGGGGCTACTACTGTGCAGTTGGTGACCACAGCTGTGGTTCTTTGTGGCCTTACTCATGTGGGTTGAAATGATCACATTTGAAAGCTCCCTGTGAGAAGCTGGACCCAAAGCAAGTTTGTCTTCTTACACCATCTTGCCTGTTTGTGTTTGACATTTTTATGTTATTTACTCTCTTCACACCTTTTTGCAGCTCATCTGCTCCCAACACTGTTTATTGGGGTTTTTTGGCATTTGTCTTCCTTATATACTTTGCAGGGTGTCCAGTTTTCTACAGTTCTTATACTTATCTTGTTCTTGCCTGGGTACTTTTTTTATACTTGTATGCCTCCTATGTACTACACAACTTATTTCTCTCTTGTTGGTCACATTGATCCCATATTCACAGGAAAAGCTTATGCATTGTGTCTGGCATACTATCACAGCATTACAAAATGCTTACATATGTTCATTGCTGGCATTATTTCAACATGCTCAGATTTGAGTTTTAGGAAAGCTAATATTAATTATTTAGTGATTAATGCACTTTGATGTAGAGGCATCAAAGGATTCCACTTTGACTAGAATGGTTTAATATCATAAGTGACTTAAAATGTAATATTACATATTATTCAAATATTTGATATTCTCATATAATCTTATTTATTAAGGATATAAATATGTATATAGTATTATTTTAATGTTTCAAATATTAGTTAGGCTCTTTTTTTTTCCAAATTAGTTTAATAAATTATGATTTCAGAACAAAATAATTCATATATGGCCAAATTATTTTCCATCACTATTTTACAATGAAAAATATGAGTAAAATTAAACCCTTTATTGATATATCAGAGTAAATCTCTTTGGGATACCTACTTTTTGCATTGTGTGCCAAAACCATCATAGATTTGAAAAATTCTGATTAGTGACATTTTCATACATAGTATATTCATTTAAGCAAATTAATATATCAATTCCCTGAGACCCAAAAACTAACCATTGAAAGTAAATACCGCTTTTTCTGTTTATGCTGGTGCATTGCTTTAAACACTTCAACAAACTGCATAATGATGGATTTAGTCTCAGCAATGAATGTCATAATCCCCAAATCAAATGTGGTAAAAGAGTTTAGAATAGTGATATAAGGATTTTTTTTAATGCAGAATACACACACAGACTGTAGCCTGTTTAAGACTCTTTGTGTCTGGTTGAGATGCAGTATGCACAGCCCAGTACTATGACACCTGCTGTGACTCTGCATTATGTTTGAAAATAATAGGTTCTCCAAGAGGAGCGGATGCCTTCTAGTATAGTAATTGATTTCAAGCATCAATACAGCAGCTGCTTTTGTGCACTCAGGAATAACTTTATTTTAGGATTGTTGCTTTTTTAATAGCTTTATGTTTTTTTATAGCAGCTCCCATTATTCTTTAGTGCTATTATTTCAAGGCTTCTGCTAACAGTAGAGGAGGAGCTATAAAAGTGAAAAGATGGAACCATTTTTTTAGTGAACATGTCCTATTCAACCTGTTAAATTTGACATCTCATTTCCTGTATAGATATAGATACCTGCCATTATCTAAACTGTGGTTTAGGGACAGCAATTGCTCAACAGCAGAAAACTGCTTCTGCAATATTCGTTGTGGACAGCATAAAATGCAATGCATAATTAAAATCTAAAAGACATGTATATTAAGTAAGAATGTACATCTTCAGTCTTAGCACTTGAAGAGCACTCAGGAACCAAGAAAGAAGGTCAACACTTCTGTGAACTGCCTAAACATTGCTTGATCTCATTTTCTTTTACATTATCCTGAGAAACCTCAAATTTGTATTATTTCATACCCTCAGGAACTTAAAACAAGTATGGCAGAGACACTCACATATGCATCGTATTATTGAGTACAAAACTTTCCTGTATCACAGTTTGGAATTTTCTCATGCTAATTATCTGACCATCACCTTATCATTAAAACATATTTCTCATGAGGAAAAAATAATTTTTTTAATCTTCATTCTCTTTAATCTTCAAAATAATTTTTAATCTTCATTTGAGACCTTTTACTGTTTTAATTTTTTAGATGTTTCTAGCATCTTAATTTGTATAAGAGCTCTTTAGCAGCCATCCTGATATTGGAATTTACACAATGTGAATGAAGTCAGTCGGTCTTGTGTCTCTCTAGACTTAGATATTATACAAGGTGAAAGGAGAATTAACCAATTCAAGAAGAGAGAACAAAATAAAATACCAAAAAACCCTCACAAACACTTAAAAAAACCAACAACAAAAACCCAGAAACAAAACAAATGCAAAACAAACAAAAAACCAATCAAAGAAACAAAAAAAACCCACACTTCCCTTAAACACAAGCAGTCATGATGAGCAGGGGTTAAATTCTCAATTTACTGAGACAGACCTACACTGATATCTATCCTCTTAGAAATTAATGTTTTTTACTTGTTGTGGCAACAATCTCACATGGGTCATTTCACATAAATAAAAGAACTAGACCTTTGAGTAGGGAGGAAATAGGAGGCAACAAGAGTTTCACCTCAGACTATTCTTTTAAAGGAAGCCCAGGGCATTACTGCTTTATTTATGAGAAATTCTATCCGATAAGGAACATCAAAAGAGAAAGAGTTGTGTTTTCTAAGCAAGGGAGATTATTACACTCACAATGACTCCTACAGTTTATGCTCTCACATCAGTGGGACAGCCATAGCTAGAGGGTGGAAGCTGCCTCATACCTTCTGTCCTTATCCAAACTCCACTGGGAAAATCCTGAAAGCTGATCAGGTTTGGGTATTACTACATCCCAAGCTGAATAGCCCAGGGCAGGACTGAAGCACTTGTAGCCAAATTCAAAACAGGAGCTTAAGGTGCTATGAAAATTTCATACAGAAATTTCACCTTCCTACAACATCTAAGGGCATGCAGAATATCTAGGTTTCCCTTGGAGATGGAAGTTTTAAAGATCTATGTTTTGAACTGAGGCACTGTTTTCCAAAATTTCATTTGGATGCATTTGCTGTCTCTTGTCCTTCATTTGTTGTCTATTGTTCTTCACAGATCATTTCTGCAGCTTTACTTTCTGATCATGAAGTACAGAATATCTAAAACCTTTTTCCCCTTAGTGTCTGGGCCATTCAGGAAAGACAAGTAGGAAGAAATCCATAGAAGGACTTTCTGCTCTTCCTCACCTTGAAACTAGACAAACCTTTAATAAATGTAAGGACAAAAGACTATCTATATTTTAAATAAGAAGAAAATAAATATTTTCTGCGAGCCATAAAGCATAGATAGCAGAACATAAAAAGACATCATTAGAGGGTAGGGTTCAAACATATTTACACTTTTCTGCCCATATTCTGAGTATGCTTGATATGAGCAAATTTTTTGTAGGATGCTAAATAGCTGCTCTTGTATGGTCAAGCCAATAGGTCATTTCTCTTAATATTGTGTGAATTGTTCCTGTCTTGCTTCTAGATGTAGATAAACTGTTCACAGCACTACACTAACCCAGATACATGTCTTTCATGCTTCAACGAGTGTGGGTTCAGCCAACTTAGAAATCTCAAAGGATTTTATCTCTCTGTAGAGACATGGTAAGGGATGAAAATTAAAGCACATAATTTATTTTACTAGCCTTACTTGCACTGATATATTCCACTCTTAACAAACTGATTGAATAATAATTTGAACAAGCTGGGACTGTAAAAATTTTAGCAGTTCAACATCATATGTGATGGCATGCTTAGCCGGTTCTGTGCTAGTAACATATTCCAGAGAAAAGTTTAAAAAAGTCATAGTCTTTTATTTTCATTCCCAAATTATCTGTTGTATTGTCACAAGTAGTGTGTGAGAGTATATAAAATGAAATGCTTTCTTGAGGTTAGAAGGAAAACAAACAAACAAACAAAAAAAGCCCCTAATATTTGAGTTATCTCAATTTTATGTCCATTGGGACTTGTTAAGACTCCGGGGTCCATAATTCTGAGACAGTGAGGTCTTCTTTGGGAAAACTATGTGGTTTAAGTAGTCTTTAGAACCCAAAATTCATCATTCCTTGCCAACCAGGGATGGTTGGAAGTATGGCATATGTCTCCTCCTTCTTGTGAAGTTGTGCAGTCACACAAACTGGTAGGCCTGGGAGGGCTTTAAAAGATTAATGACTCTGATTAGATTTTATAACTACAGACCCTGAATTGATGTTCAGTGAAATTAATAGCTTTGTAAGATTCATGACGGGTAGACAGATGAGAAAAAAAACATTTTTATATATAATATTTAAAATATATTTGTATATATATTTAAATATATTTAAAATATATAATATATATACTTATATATATTCTATATTATATTTTATATATTATATAAGTATATATAATTAAAATATTTTAAAATATTTTAAAATTAAGGAAAACTATATATAGAAGCAGTGTCACATGATGAAATGTCAATACATGTCTAGTATTATAGATTTGCATGCTTTACAGCTGAAATTTGGAAACCTTGCATTTTTGATCAGCTTTCCTCAGAAGATTACAATCTACTTACATTTCTTCAAATAAAGTTCATATATGACATTGAGAAAGCCACTGATTTTTGTTCTTAATTTACAAGAGGGAGGAATCAGCTTCTATTTTTCCTTCGTCTTCAATTTGTATTACAGAAGCTGTGCACGAGGTCTTTTACATACCTGCACAATAGGCAATAGAGTACAACAGATCCTTAATCTCAGCGGGAACATCCAAACTTTAATATGATAAAATAGTGAAAATAACATATATTCATTCAATGACTTCTTTTCGAAGTGTAGAACTTAAAAAAAAAATAACAGAAAGCATTGATGAAGCCGATAGAGTCAGGGAGATATTTAAGACTGAAAGACAGTTGTTACAAGCAATTTTGTAGTGGATATTTCCTATCTCTTACATCTGTCTTTATTGGTGGTTTTAAAAATGAACTTCTAATGAGAATGCTATTTAACTAAAAAGAATTTCTTCCTTATAAGCAGAGGTCTGACATTAAGAGCCACCTAGTCCTCCATGACAGCTTCAAGAACAATTGGCAAACTTTGGCTTTGCAGGAACATTTAATAGTAATGGCTTCCAAATAAATTGAATTGAATTGCTATCAAAAGCTGTTGCTGCTATATGTATTTGAATATTCAGCAAAGTGCTTTAGCTAGGCTAAGCAAACAACAAAAATTATTCATAACTTTGCTTAATTTCTGTTATCATCTTGACTTTCAAGATACAAAAGAGAAATATAAAGAAAATTCACAGAATTATTTCAAATACAGAAAAAACCTAGCAAATTATTTTTTTTCTACTATTGACTGTGTATTTTTATTGTATATTTTTCTTGATTTGAAGTCCGTGAGTTTCCTTTTTATGGTGATAGAAATAGGAGAAAGTCATTAGCTAGCTATAGTGAAAATCAAGAATGATCAGGAATAGAATGGCTGAATTTTGAAATAAGCATGACATTTTCAAGAGTCTATCTCAGCAATAATGGAAATGGCAAGACATTGATTTTTTAATTTTTCCTTTGCTAAGCACAAGAAAAGCTTGTTTCATTACAACAAAGTCCAAACTGCAAAATATGTACAAATGAAACCATATTCTAAAGCAAATTGACAAAGAAGGAAGTTGAAAATTTTCACAGTTTTATAAATTATTTTTATTTTTCTTCTGACTAACCTGATAAGGAGATTAATTTCTTCAGGTTTGAACTATGAATTTGTATTTAGACAATTTCTGTCTTAATTTACTATCAGCCATGATTGGATGTCAGCTTGTTCCTGGAATTAAAATTCAAAATAATCCCCATTAAGTGAACTCAGAAAATAATATGATAGTGCAATACTACACATTATATTGTTGTATGACACAGCAACACCACTTACTGAAGATAGAAATTTCTGTGCATTAGAGCTTAAAATTATTCCCTCTTCAAATGGGAAACTCATTGAATCCATTAAGTCTGGTAGTTAAAATTGAGGAATTCAGGCATCGAGAAATCAGAGTTCTTCTAGATGTCGGTCATGCTCATAAGGTGTGCTGCTCTTTAATGACTTTCCAGGCAAACTGCTTCTGACTTCTGCTCCAGAACCTTTACCAGATTCCTCATTTTTCTTTGGACTCACTCCAGCACCTCAATAACTTTATTGTAGTGAGGGGCCCAGAACTAGATATAGTACTCGAGGTGCAATACAGTATTTGAGGTGCATTGAATACTGAATATGCTGTTCATGAGTCCATGTGGTACGGAATAGCCCTTTGATCATTGAGCCTCAGCTGCTCCAGCTGTGCTGCCTCCCAGCTCCTTGTGGACTCCCAGCCTCCTCCTGGTGGGGCAGCTCGAGAAGCAGAAAAGGCCTTAAATTTTTGTCAGCACTGGGCAAGAATAACATATAAAATATCCTTGTGTTATCAACACTGTGTTCATCACAAATCCAAAACACAGCCCTGTATTAGCTATTATGAAGAAATTTAACTCTATACCAACAAAACCACCCCACATTAAGATGCTATTTAAAGGCCAAAAGATACTATGCCTGGCACTAAATTTTTCTCAGATATGCATTCTTCAAATGGGCAACAAATAACAAAACCATATAAACCTAAACAAATGAAATACTGCGCTTACATCTATCTGTTGACATTTGCAGGGACAAGATTAAATTCCCATATTTCTTCCCTCTCATGCACATATCTCTTTCAGAAACAACTATTCTGTCGTCTCATTTTCCAATTTCAGACATTGACAGAAGAAAATGTTATCATCTGCATTATTGCTGTTAATGAGTGGTCTTACACTTTCCAGTTACTCATGTCCAGTTCTTATTTCTTGGTTGTTGTTAATATGTAACATTTATTCTTAAGGAAGATCAGATTCAGATTGTATTGTAGGTCTCTTGGCCCACTCTGGAATCTGCATTTGATTTTTTTCCCCCAGATAATATGGCTATTACATGGGTCTGAAGGAACTACCAACTTGGGTTCACACTTATTCTTCAAAAATAGTGGGAGTGACCATGGGTTTTCTCGTATAAGATCACCTATGTCTTTCAAAGAAGACTTCATGCCATCTGTAATTATCCCTGTTATGGACTACTACCACTAAGAGACTAGAGACTTGGATGGAGCAATTGTTAAAAAGCAGAAATTATACATTCTTTCAAAATTTGAGGGCTTTTTTACCGGCACTGATAAGATTTCCCCATTTATTGTTAGCCAAATGTCCTGAAGTCAACTTTTCATTTTAGTAGATTTTCCACTGCACAGTACCATTAAATACAAAGGACAATATTGGCTATATTCACTCTAGAACTATAAGACTGAAATGCACTTAATGTTTCAGAACCTCTACTTAATTATTTAAGTAATCATTTGTGTTCAGTACAAGTTTTATCATATTTTTCTATCTTTGGTTATGTCTGCATTGTTCAGTGGACCATGGTGTAAGAGTCACAAAATGGCCATAAACTTAAGCCAAAAGATTAACATAGCAAAGTGTCATCCTGAAGTTAAAAAGGCTTGGCTGCAGAACTTCATGGATGTGGCTGTATTACTTGTCAAATAATTTGTGTATCTTTTCCTTGTGTTATGAAAACAGCATAGACTCAATACATGTGTATTGGCTAAGCTCTTCCTAGGACACTGTTGAGCTTGCCACAGCAGCTGGTACTCATATATATATATATATATATATATATATATGTATATATAATTGCCTTGTAGGAGATGAAAGAATGGGTAATTAACTGAAGATATTCTACGAACCTACCCCCAAAAATGCCAATGTGGAATGCTTTCTTCATAGCTGTATTCCAGCATTGATTTGTGTCCAACCATTACACTCTGGGTAGATTCCAGTGCATCCCCCTAGCTATATGTGTGCATGTAAGTATAGCTGCTGTTATCAATACTTGTATTGACTGCAGTGTCAGGGTACTAGGAAGATCTCTTTCTAGAACAGCAGCAATTGTGACACATAGCACAATATGTGAGATAAGTTATTCCCTTAATGTTATTCCTTTTTGTCTCTCCACATTTTTGTCTACAAATTAAATATGTAAAGCTAAAAGTAATCCTTGACAAAAAAAAAAAAATTGTTTACTGCAATATATAGTGAACTGAGCTCAGGAAGCCCAGTTCATTAATTTTTTAGGTACTCCCAGTTAAAAAAGGAATTAATGAATTTACTCTGAGCTCTGACCTGAAGCCCCCTAGCTCTCTTATTTCCTCTAAACCTCAAAGCTATTACATGTAAATTTTACAAAAACCATGGTGTCTCTCAGTGATGTGCAGCCCCCCAAAAAGTGACTTTCTAAAGAATAAAAGCCTATCCACTTACAAGGCTATTCTGCATTGTAAAAATAAATACTTAGAAACAGGAATAGTAACACAAGGGAAATAAAAAACAAAACAAAGAATTTCTAGGAGTACAAGTGAAAAGAAAAAAGTTTAAAGGACATTTTTGCCTACTTTGCTGGGCTCAGCAGAAAGTGAATGCCTTCTACAACAAATTAGGTTTCACAAAGTGCAAGCAGGCATATTGGATTAATCTATATGTCAATGAAAGGATGAACAGATTCAAACTAGGAGCTTTGAAGTCAGGTGCCCTGCTGTCACTCAAATGTCCACTTACAATTTTCAGACCATTTTATATTAGTTTAATTCTACAGTTCCTCATTACCCTCACAGATGTTGGCAATAGACCAAGTAACTTACTTGCCCTTTAAATAAAAGTAGCAAAAAAATTAAAGTACTAAGAGCAGAGGCATGGCTGTATGTGCTGTGCTGTGTGCAGGCTAAGTCAGGCTACATCAATATGTGTGTTCTAGAAGACAATAATATTCTTAGTTTGTAAAGTGCATTTGGCAAATGGAGTATAAACTTACTACTCAATTTAACAAAATACTAAAGGAGCTTGCTACAGCATCAGGCTAATTATTATTTAAAATGATTTTGTTGCTCCTTGTTCAGTACTAACATTACTCAGGATGAATTATTTTATTTTTATGTGATGTGCAGGGAATTGCATGGGGACCCCAGCACAATTTAGCATTCATTCTTGTTCATAATTTTAGCAGACCGGCTTTTTAAAAAATAATGTTACTTCACATAATATTCTTCCTTACATGCTGTAAGATTCCATTCATTCTGCAACTACAAGGGTAGTTTTCATTATCTTGCTTCAAGGAAATATATTCAGGCTGACAAATTTTCACATCGTCCAGTCACTTATGTGCTCCAGGGTAATTTTTCTTCTGGCTCACTCTCTTCTACTGGAGTTTTTTCAGTCTCAATTGAATGTTTACTGAGCCAAACAGTGTAAGCTTGAACCCTAGCTGTCTACACACCACCTGTACTTATTCTTGGCATTTTCCTCATCTGTTTATTCTAGCTTGCTTTCTTTCTTCCAACCTTTGCAGCATATACACAATGAGGTCTGTGACTGATCCAATGTCCAGGGACAGCCTTTCTAGTGACATCAGTGGATATTGCAGAACATCCTTGTTAAATATGTCTACCATTTTTCCCAAGATGCTTGTCATTCTGGAAGGTAGTATGGGCCTAAATATGAGGAATCCTGGCAAGCAAGAATATAATAAAAATAAGACATTTCTTCTTCTATAGCAGGCGTTCTCTAAAGTGGTCTATAGAATATTGCTTGCCCTGCTTAAAATAATCCATAGATCTAGTAAAATTCATTATGCTCAGCAGTATTTATAGTGAGCTGGATTTTTTTTCCCATTCAAAATTAAATTTAATTTTTTTTTTAAATATAACTATCATTATTTACTATTTTAAAGCATACTGGATAACACAACAATTGTACTGCTATTAAAAATAGATGTTAATAACAAGTAGTTATTGAGGCATTAAATCTATACATCTCTTCTAATGGGTTATTATTTTGTAAAGTGAACAATCGATGACCCTAAGACAAGGATGTACATGTCACTACATTGTGCTAATAAAAAATAGTTACGTTTAAAAGAAATCTTCTTTCCCTTTAGTTTGACCAGCAGATCCCTATTCAGAAATACCAGTCTCAACTTGCCTGATTTCTTGCTCCTGGGGATTGCCAGCTCTTGCACTCCATGGACTTCCTTAAAGATCTGCTAGGTTTGTTCTGCTCTCTTGTTCCTGAGGACAGTTTCACAGGGAATCTCACTGACTATCTCCTTGAAGAGATGGAGGTATATTTATATGTGTAGAATATACGTACTGACTCCAGCAATGTCACTTGAGTCTCAAGAAAGTTTAAATGTTTGGAATCACTTGACAACTTAGCTTCTGAATGAACACAGATATTGGGGTTTGCAGAATGAAAAATCACTCATGATATACAGCCATTATGAGATTATGTTGGCAGGGGGTATGGATTGTGGGAATAAATTAAGATTTTCACTTCTGTGTGTTTTCCTGTGGGAAATGCCTTAAGATCATGATATGTGAGTTCATTCTCATCAATTGCCTTTTTCATCTGAAAATAAATAATTTCTGGAAAAAGCTTTTTTTCTAATATATTGTGTTAGTCAGTTGTACAGGTAAATACTTTAATTGTATCTGCAAGTAAAACACATACGCAGCTTCATGAATGTTCATATCAGGTGACCTTTCAAGTTATAATAATTTAGAGAGCTATGAAAAAAAAATGCTCTCAAGTTTTGAAGACCTGTATTAACTAGTCACAATTCACAAGAGGTGTTCTCTGAAAATATTTACAGACGCTCATGTATAACGTAACAACACCTAGAAATCCTTTACAGGCCTGTATCGATATGCAAGCACTGTGACTCTTAAACATTCCGTTGTTCTGATACACAGTGTCTAAGTTTTTTTTTTTATTTAAGTAAAATAATTCATATATAAAAATATTTTTCCATGGATATTTTAGAATATATGGGCTTGTTTTTCTGTTAGCAGCATTACTGACATTTTGTTCTGTGCAAACAGATTTTTCTCATTGAGAAGACAATTTTCCTATAACTGCAGGAGGGGATTCCCCTACTGTACTTTCCTACATCATCACCACAAAATGAGGCATTACCAAGGCAGATATTACCCTGTGATGGAACCAAAATATTTTCTGTAAAGGCACAAGTCCAGACCAAGAAATATCTTAATTGCTTGGAAGCATCATCATGTTAGCATTCTATTGTACATTATAGTTCCTATACAAACACTGTATGTTTTTAATAAAAATAAGAAAATTATCTTTTTGCCTGGTTTTCAATTTTCCTTCACTGGGGAACAGTCACAAACCTGCAAATACCTCAATTTTCTCATCAGATACGCTCCCAGTATACCTACAATTTAATTAGAATTCTTGAAAGAAGGGATCACTCTAGTGGTCCTCATGAAAAAAAAAAAAAAAACCAAACCAAAACACATAGATAAATATATTAATAATATATATATATATAGCAAAACATTTAGATTTTATGAGAAAAGTATGGTATGACCTGGATGGTGGTGAAGAACTATGTTTTTTCACAGAACAGAATAGAACAGAACACTGTTTCCTATCCATCTGCCTTCTTACATAGTGTCCAGGTTAAAAATAGACAGGAAAATCAGACAACACTTTATGCTGTTCTGACAGTTTTGTTCTCAGGTCTCACAAAACTATGCTGTGACTGCCATAGCTAGCCACACTAACTACTGAGTCAGAACCTTACACGTCTGTAACAGCTGAGTACAAGGATACAGAGTGAGAAGTTTGTCCAATTCTAAGAAAACAAGGAAATAAATGTATAAAGGAAGGTGAGGCTGGCTAAATACAGTTAGAACCAGACAGTCTTCAACTGCCCGGATTGTCAAGGAAAGCACTTCAGTAGAGAAATTGATAGGCCTAATTCTGCTTATGAGGTCTGCCAAAGTATGAAAGTAAACAGATGTAAGTTTGACCTTTCTGTTTTAATTAGAGAAGACATAGCATTTTTATTGTGCATCTCCAGGGTTAGGAATTTTTGCATAGAAATGTCTGAATGTCTGGGGTCAGAGTTATTTTACAGGTTGGCAGCTGCATCTCTTTGAAAGTCAGAGAATGATTCATGTGATGAACTAGCTATAAAAGCTGTCTGAACAGATTTCACAGAACTGAAAATCAGATTTTCAAACTGTGATTCAATAGCAAGCCCCAATTTTCTGTATTTTTGTTGTTTGGAGGGAACATGGGTGTGGGGGTCTGTAAGTTTATAATTTGTATGATCACTCTTTTCCTTTAAACATGTTTTTTTTCTCCTTCAATGTACTTCTTACTAATGTAACTGACATGCTGCAGCATAACATGTTAGAATTCTTATGGCATTTAAATTATCATATTCTTCCATATAGTTTATAGTCTTAATCCAGGTCATCTTAATCTTGTCACAGACTTCATAAATTTATTCAAGAGAACATCCATCAGCAACACGAAATCATCTCTTAATCTACACTGCTTTGTTCACCTTCTACCTGTGCAACAAGCTATTCATTGATATAATTTCTCTAGTGAGTAGAATAAAGACTTTAAGACTCAGAATCTATGTTTTCTATTTCTTGCTTTGCCATAAACTTGCCACATTATTTTACAAAGCTTTCTTAACTCTTGGTACCTTCTATTTTTTGTCTTGCCTTTTAAGACTGTAGACTCTTAGGTAAAAAGCTGTTGCCAGAACAAAGTCATGTTCTCTAGGCATTTTTTCCCAATGCAGAAATAATAGCATTAAGTAACATCAGTTCTGAATAGAAACCCACTGAATTGGGTGAGAGTTTTTATGGTGATTTCAATGTATGTGACCACGCTTAACAGAATGATTTATTGTACTGCACCATTCAATAAAATACTGAAAACATATCTGGAAGTAGTTTTATGCTACTTAATATCAGAATTGAGGGAGTGTTGCTGACATCTCTTCATAAATATCCTTTCATTAGGATTTTTCCAGCTGAAGTTGAGAAGTTTCAGCAACAAGATGTAAACAATGATTATCTGCTGCTGTGGAATGTAACAGGTCCACCTGCGATTGGCCCATCTTGGATGTTTATAATTAACGTCCAATCAGGGATGTAGCTCTCTCAGACAGAGTCCGGGAGAGCTGGTTTGTTGAACATTCTTTCTTTTCTATTCTTAGCTTAGCCTTTCAGAGAAACCTTCTCTCTTTCCATGTCTTTTTAGTATAGTTATAATATATATATATCATAATATAATAAATCAAGCCTTCTGATAATGGAGTCAACATTCTCGTCTCTCCTTCACCCTGAAAACCCTTGTGACCACCATCACAAGGGAGATTTCTTATTTTTCACCATTTTACCAATAAGCATGAGATGTTTTTTTTTCCCCTGAGGATGTGATCCAAGAAAAGATTTTAAGGGTCTTTAAATTAGGTGATGTCATTTTTTTCTGTAGTGGATCTCAAAAAGAAATAAAATTGCAGTGCTGGTTTTCTAGATTCCTTTAAAACATTTGCCGTGGAAACACAAATAAAGAATTTGAATGGGAAAATTCTAATAGTTCATTCCCTAAGTACTAAGCACATTCATGACATCCAATCTTCTTCCGATCCTCCTACTGGAATGTAGGTTCTCAACATAGGGCTGTGGGTGCATTTGGGATCTAAAACCTAGAATTTATGATCAGAATGAAAGAATGATCATTAGAAATTATTACTTGGAAAGTGAAGTTGCCTTTATATCAAAATTTTAGTTCAGCCCTTGCATTTTTGAAGGAAAGCTTCAAAATTTACTTACCTACCACACTTTGATACACATTGTGAAACAGTCTCAGAGGGTAGAAACTGAATTCCTTTTAGATAAGAGTTCATTCCTTTCAGATAAAACTAAATATAGGCTCTCAGAGCTTACCTAATGCGCTCGTTTCTAGCTGACATTCAGTCCTGTATCACAGACCACTACTCCTAAGCATGAATTTCCTGAAAGCACATGTTAAGCACCATCTGCTCAGCATACTCTGATTGTATCTGTGAAATGTGTCCTTTAGGAGAAACATACTGTTCTGCCTTTTTCTTAGCTCCAGAAAGTCTTAACCAGAAGATATGCGATGCCTAAGCTGTGCCTGAATTCTAAGCATGCATGGAATCACAGTTGTAGGTCTCAGAGAAACATTCACACTGAAAGAAAAACCAACACCTGAGTGTGTCAGCAAGGGACAGAGAAAATTATCAGGTTTCATTTTTGCAGTAGAATGTTCTCCAGGATGCTACTCTTTGATATATGAGGTCGTATTTCCTACCTTTTTCACTTCCTTTTACCCCAGCATCCATGGCTAAGCTACCAGATATACAGAACCTGGAAGGGAGAAAGGAACAAAAAACCAGGCTTGCAAGTGATAAATAATGGTACAGCAAGAATTGAAGAACTGAGCACTAGAGGGATCCCTCAATCTGCCCCATGAGGTGTCGTCTACAATAAACCACACCTGAAATGTTTCCACACCAATGCATGGAGCATGAGGAACCAGCAGTGACTTCAAAGCTGTACACCAGTCCTACACCATTCGACACCAGTGGCATAAGTTAAACGTGGTGGGATGTGTTCTGTGGCTGAAGTGCCATGTTGGACAATAACAGCTTCTTCAGGATGGATAGACGGGGCAGGCAAGGCCAGGAGTTGGTGTTGTATGTCATGGAGGGCCAGGAATGTTGCTTACATTTGGTGATGGCACAGTTGAGAGCCTCTGAGTAAGGATTAGGGGACATACAAATAATGCAGATGTCCTTGTGGGAGTTTACTATTGACTACCTAGCCAGGATAAGACACTGATAAATTATTCTTCAAGGAACAAAGGGAGATCTCCCTCCGAATCAGCTGCCCTTGTCCTTATAGAAGACTTCACTTGCTGAATGTTAACTGGGAGCACTATGCAGCTGGAACAACAGATCCAGAAAACTCCTAAAACACCTGGATGATAATTTCATGGTGCAGGTAGTAGGGGAGTTGACTAAGAAGGATGTCCTCCTTGATTCATTGAATGGTGACAGAGAGAGTCTCACAGGTGAACTGGTGGCCATCTTGGCTAAAGTGATCACAAAGCAGTCAGGACTAAAAACTCTGTTATCGGGAGGAAAAGTGCAAGCAAAACTTCAACCCTGCACATGAGGAGACCAGACTTCAGGCAGCTCAGGGAGCTAGTGAACAAGGTCCCCTGGTAAAATGCATGTGAATGTGCTGGGGTCCTCAAATGCTGGTCATGTTTTAAACACCGTCTCATAAAGCACAGGAGCAGGCAATTCTTAAATGTCAGAAGTCAAGCAGCTGACAGCTTGTGTTTGCAGAAATGTTCCTTTGGAGATAAGACAAAAAAAGGAAGGGGTGTGCCCAGTGGAAGAGATACGAAGATGCTGTTTGCCACCTTAGGGAGAAAATTCACGTGGAGTTGAAGCTGGCCAGAACTGTGGGGGACAATAAAAGGAGTTTATTTAAAGTAAGTTAATAGCAAAAAGCAGTGCAGAAATTACATGGGTCTGTGCCAGGATCAGGATGATCACCTCACAAACAGGAACACAGACAAGGCAGAGGTGTTTAACACATTCTTTACCTCTGTCTTCAGCACTGATGACAGGTGAAGGGGATCCCAATGCTCTAAGCCAGGGAACCATGGCTGTCAAAATTATAAACTGGCAGTTCACTCTGAAGTTGTGACAGATCTGCTGCTCCAGCTGGGTCCCTATAAATTTATGGAGTCTGATGGGATTCATCCAAGAATACTAAAAGAACTAGATGATATAGTTGCAAAGCCTGTCTTGATGATTTTTGAGTGGCCTTGGGAATTTGCAGAGGTTCTAGTTAATAGGAAACTAGCTACCATTGTCCCAGTTTTCAAGATGGGCAAGAAAGATGACTTTGGAGCGTACAGACCTCTCAATCTCACTTCAGTGCCTGGTAAAGTTATGGAGAAGATTATTCTAGGAGGTATTGAAAAACACCTGAAGGACAATACAGTCATTGGTTACAGCCTTCATGACTGGAAAACTCTGCTTCTCAAACCCAGTTCCTTTTTATGATAAGCTAACCCACCTAGTTAATCAGGGGAAGTCAATTGATGTAATGTTTCTGGATTTCAATAAATCTTTTGATACTGTCTCTCAAGTATCCTTCTGGATAAAATGTCCAGCACAGGGCTGGATAAGCACATCAGGTGATGGGTGAGCAGCTGGCTCATGGGTCAGGCACAAAGGATTGTAGTCAATGGGGTGGCATCAGGCTGGTGGCCTGTCACTAGTGGGGTTCTGCAGGGCTTCCTCTTAGGCCTTGTGATCTTCAACACCTTCATAAATGATTTGGATATAGGAGTGGAAGGGTTACTAAGTTTGCTGATTATACTAATATGGGAGGAGCTGCTGATTTCCTCAGAGATAGAGATGCCCTACGAAGAGGTTTGACTAATTAGAGGACTGGGCAATCACCAATTTCTTGCTAAATTAAGTGAAGTGCCAGATTCTGCATCTAGAACAAGCACTAGGGAGTGATAGGCTGGAAATAAATACAGTGGAAAGGCACGTGGCTGGTCCTGGTTGAGGTAAATTCAAAAGCGAGTCAGCCAAGAGTCAACTGTACCCTGGGTTACATCAGGCACAGCATCACCAGCTGGGCAAAGGTGGGGATTGTCTCACTCTGCTGTGCACTAGGGCAGTGTATTGAATATTGTCTATGATTTTGGGCATCACAGTATAAGAAAGATAAAAAACTCTTACAGAGTGTCTAAAAGAGGTCTGTGAAGACGATGAGCCGCCTTGAGGGGAAGTTGTATGTAGAGTGGCTGAGGTCACTTGGTCTGTTCAGCCTGGGGAAGAAGAGGTTAATGGGAAGCCTCATTGCAGTCTACAATTTCCTCTCAAGGGGAAGCAGAGAGGAGATACTGATCTCTTCTCTCTTGTGCCCAGTGACAGGACCCAAGGGAATGGGATGAAGCTGTGTCAGAGGAGGTTTATGTTCGATATTAAGGAAGCATTTTGGGCACTGAAACAGTGCCCAAAACCAAGGTGGTTGGGCACAGAAACAGGCTCCCCAGGGAAATGGTCACAGCACCAAGCCTGACAAAGCTCAAAAAGGGTTTGAAGAAAGCTTCAGGCAAATGGTGCAATTCTTGTGGCTGTCCTGTGCATCATTTTTCCCACATTACTCAATACTTTAAATTTCATTTTTCTTTATTTAAAAGGCTATTTAAGCTGTGAAAATACTTTGCCACCCATAATTTTCTCCTTCTGATTTCTATCCCTCACTCCCCATTAAATGTTTTTTTCCTCTTCTACCCCCTCATTTATTGTTTGTCTGCTCCTTTGCTTTTCTGCTCTATTGTACTGCAATTTGTGTGTGGGCAACAAGGTAAAGTGACAAAATTTCAGATGTCTAAAGAGCCACTTTCACTTTTCCACCTCCACACAGAAAAAGAGAAATATGAGCCAGCAACACAACAACAAAAAAGACAGCCTGACTGTACATCATATCTTCACATTCTGACCTTCTTTGAACTTCATATAGGCAACTTTGGACTCGTCCAGTTACTGCAAGTACAAAATGTCAATAAAGTTAGGGACAGCCTTTAAGATGATTAGTGCATTCTTTCCTGGAAGAAACATGCCATTGAGCTCAATGGCAAGAGATACAAGAAGAGATACATACATCTTGTATTTGTCCCTGCCCAACCCATTGCTGGCAGGAAAATAAAGAAAAATTATATGAAAACAGCTAGCACTCAGATGCACCAAACAGTCCATAGTAGCCATTGATAAGTTTTTTCTCACTATGGTCAGGATTCTAGGGTCAATTTATTCATAAACCCTCCTGTCTGACCATCCAGGAGCCACTGCGACTGTCACACTTGCACCACCTGAGTTGAGACTGAGCTGCTTTTTCAGCAAGTGGCTCCAATGAGCCAACAGCTGCTCCACTTGACTCCTGCACATACCACTCACACACAGGCAGACTCACACACAAAACTCCCTTACCAGGTCAACCCTAGGTTTCCCATAGCGGAATCTCAGTTGTCAGGATGCTTAAATGAATTTAATCATGGTGCAAGAACAACTTAATAGCTTGAACCGGGTGCCTCCAAGGAGTGTCCCCAAACAAAGGAAACCCTGGGCTTTTATACCCTCACAGTCTAAATTGTGATAGTCTTCTAGCTAAGTCCTCAGTTCCTAACATATCTCTGAGTGCCCAGTCCCCTGGTCAGGTGTCACAAGACTCTGTGCCCTTTGTTATGTTCTCAGTCTCTTGCCTCAGTCCCCCACCCAGAGCTCAACCTGCAGCTTGCTCTGCAACTGCACACCAAGCTACCAGCACTCAGTATATTCTGCTGAAAATTAACCAAAGAGCTCAAATTTTAATAATACCCACTCACCTTATACCCACCCTCCTCTCCCCCACCCAAAAAAAGAAAGTCTGAAGAGGGAAAAAAAGTTCTTTCCTTCCCACAGTGGAAGTGTGCCACAGAAAGCATGAAGAATCTTTTAGAATTGTGAGTGTCTGACCTCCTGCGATCTGCTCGTTTCAGTTGTCATTTATAAGTAGCATACAGCCCCCACAGCTTTCATCATCACAGACACAACCACACATTCATATTTGTCTCTAAATATGTTCTATAACTGTGTAATCAGCACATAAGTGTAAAGTGCAACTATTATAAATGAGGTACTAAGCTCTTCCTTTGTCTCGTCTATTCCCTCTAGCTACTTCTAATTCTTGGCAAACATATATGCTTCGATGTGCTTATTTAAAAATCCTTTCCAAAAGGCCCTTCTGTTCTTCTTAGCTAGGACCAGACTGACATGCAGGGAGGAAAAACATGACACCACATTCTCCGCCAACAATGCAAACAGAAGCCAAAAAGTATCTTGCATTAGCACTTAAAGGAGAGACATCTATTTAAAACTGTTGAAACTGGTAAAAGTGTTATTTTATTCCAGTTCCTCTTCATAAGGGCCCTGTTTCTTAAAGCTCAGTACTGATGTCTGCACTGTGAAAGTCTCTACCTTACTCTACCCTGCCATGTGTCTCATCTACTTCAGCTTACTATACTATGCAGGATAACCTCATTACTGAATATGTTATACTCAAAAACTTATGGGCAGAAATGAAATACACATAAAGTGTAAGGTCAAAAATTAATTTTAATTCCAATTAAAATCTTATTAGTCTAATTAAAGAAATACTTCTAGACCAGATTTAATAGAGAAAAAAGGGGGAAAATGAAATAAATTCCTAAATTATTCCTTCCTTTAATATTATTTTGACTGAGAAAGTCTTATTCAAAATAATATTAAAATTATTATAGACTTATTTCCTAATGTCTACCTTTTTTTTTTCTGTTATAGTGCTTACCTTTACCTGTCTCTCACAGTGCTAGTATTGATGAGTTTTGTCTGATGGAAGCAGTGAGTTGTTAGTATTCCAAGTTCTTTGAGAGGACTCTGATGTTGAATGTTTTTCTTTTTTTTCTTTTTCTTTTTCTTTTTCTTTTTCTTTTTCTTTTTCTTTTTCTTTTTCTTTTTCTTTTTCTTTTTCTTTTTCTTTTTCTTTTTCTTTTTCTTTCTATTTCTTCTTCCTCTTTTTCCTCTTTTTTCTTTTTCTTTTTCTCTTTTTCTTTTTTTGACTCTTTTTCTTTTTTTTTTCCTTTTTAGCAGAAAAAGGATTCGTTACAGCCTAGTTGAATTTTCAAGGGGAAGAAGTTATATAATCCCTTTTTTATGGCATAGTTAAGTTTCTCTCATGTCTCAAAAAACAAGTACTAGTATATTTTGCAGTCAACCTTCATGGTGTGCTCCTGTGCCCAGCTGTCGTCTTCCTCAGCAGTATGAGACAAGGTTTTTGAGTTTTTATTTTGGGTATCTACAGAAAATTTAGAGAGCTAGGGTAATTTTTTTTTTTTTTCTCACATATCTCCTTTGTTAACATATATATCAGGGAATATAGCTATTTTAATCTAAAGTATATTATACTGTTTGCATCATAATTGAGAGGTCCTTTCTGGCCAAAAGAGACACCTAAATATTCTTGTTCTTAGAATTTCTCAGTGAGGACTTTTTGGATAAAGAAGACATTCAAAGTAAAGAGAGCAGTTTTCTAGAAGAAGTTGTAAAACAAAGAAAAACAGTAAAATACATATGTATAAAAAAATGTCCCATACTGTTTATCAAATCACAGGAACAGGTGCTGGACTGTCTTCACTCTTACCCAAACAGAGTAAAGCCTGAAGAAAGGACAACATACTCTTACAAAAGAGATTGAGAAAAACACCTTCTGCTCATGCACTTAGGTCAGAGAAAATGGTACTGAGGTTACTAACCACATTGCAGGAATTAAGTCCCTAGGTTGACACCACTCTGAGTAAAATTCACCCAAAGGTCTGAACAACTGGATGCAACTTCAAAGACACATTCAGCTTTGAAGCTGGTTCTGCCTTGAGTGAGGGTTCCCCTCTCCAAACTAAATTATTCTGTATTCCATCAAACCTAAATTTATTTTATGATTCTGTGAAGATAAGAACACCCTGCTGAGATACTTTCAGGATCAATTTGGCAGATGTACAGTGCCACACTTTGATGTGTCCAATATATTCAGCTAAGGTCATAGTTGCTTAAGGGTCTGTCTTACCAGGCACGCTGTGGACACATCCCTTCATTTGTCCAAATGTAGCTATCTTCTCTACTTCTTTCAAACTGCATCACTTCATACCTGTGTTAAGCTGCTTACCCAGGTCTCCTCTTTTTAATCTAGCCTCATGACATTTAAGTGAAGACTTCTTGTTAAAATGGTGGCTTCCTGACTATTTCCCCTTAGTAATGGATTATATATTCCTCATAGTTTAGCAGAGTCTGTGAATCTGCCTCAAAATACAAATTATTTGTTTTAGCATGGCCTAATCCATCCTTACCTGTGGACCAGTCTGCAAAATTTCTAAGCAAACATCAAGGTAAACCAGAACTGTTTTCACTCAGCTGTAGCAAAATGTTTATAAATTATTCCAAAATGACAGAGAGGACGAAAAAACCCCAAAAAACCCCAAACCAAATACAGATTAAAAGTCCTCATTAAAAAGGTCTTCAAAGATCACCAAAAATACCTATAAAAGTGAAGAAGAATTTCTCCAGAAACCCAGGATCCTTTCTTCACAGAGAAAAACATACCTACCATATAAGTAAACAGAGCTTACCTTTTGCAAAGAAGTTTGGTACAGCATAGCTGCCATACACATAGCTTGCATCACATGGCAAGAAGCACAGGGCTTGCTTGCACCCTTCAGTGAAGCATAAAGCATGAAGTAGCAGGCAGCAAATTATCTAGTTCCAGAATCACAGCCACATACCTCTGTCAAATATAATTCTACCCTGAAGCTAATTAACCAACCCAAGAAATAATATTAATTAGCCCAAATACTTCAGTACCCTGAATCTCATTCCACAGCTACATACATGGCATTATGCAGACGTACTAGTCAACTGACATCTGGCTCAATGACATTTAGCACTATGTTCAGTGGACAAGAATGCATAACTAAGGAGCTTTACTCAGGAATCCTTATTGTCTGTTCAAAATAGAACTATTGAATTTAAATTCTTCTGTGTTGTCTAAAGCAACCTTTTTCTAACTCTTGATTTCTGTGTTAATATGATACTGTCCAAAGTATTAGAGCCCATGGATGCACACAGTCACTTATATCCCTTATCACTTGTAGCCTTATTTTTATTTTCAACTTAAAAAATATAAAAAACTAGCAGTTTTATACAAAACAACAAAATAGAAACCATCAAGTATCACTAAGCCTTCCCAATAACAGGAAGAGATTTTTGGAGGGAATAGCATTCTAAAATTGGGAAAAAGCAATATTTTCATCACTGCCATGAATGTCCCTAATGTATAAAAACTAAAGATTTGATTTTCAATTCTCCCAGCTCCTGTGCAAGGTAAGACGTTTTTCTTATACTGGAATGTTCTTCATTGCAGTATTCTTGGTAAATTTCTAGTTACAATTACAAAAATTAAATGAGACTTCAGGTTTCAACCCCATAAAATAGAGAGAGAGATAGTGTGGAAGGTCTCCTTTTGAGATTTGTGTTTAAATTATTTACAAAACTAATTATTCTGGAGAAAGATGGGGAGCACACAGGAGGAATTCTAACAATTTACACAGAAAAGAAGCAGTCAGTCAATCAGTCAAAAGCAGGTAGAGGACTTCAGTAAAAAGGTCCTTCCTAGCATTAAAGTCCCATCAAATAAGTGGTCAAGTTTAGGAATATATAATCTGTATTTATAGCAGTAGTAAGTTTCTGAATGTCTCACTCTTCATAATCCTTATCACAAGACGCAAGACTTGGCTATCTCTGACAAAGTCAGTCTCATTTCATACAGGCTGGCTCACCATCCTTCCAAATCAAATCAGATAAATAATACACATTAGGGCATTATATTTATTTACATAGATTTACTTATAGATTTATTACACTATATTCTACTTTTTCAGCTTTCTCTTCAGGTTTGTAATCCTGGACATTGATTCTTGAAATCTTCCATTGTTCACTGGTCTGCTATTATGCAAAAGCCTACTATTCAAAATCTGTTTATATGAAGATTTTAATAGTTGATAATCAAACTGAATGTAAAAATGAAGAAATCAAGACCAAAATAGTGAATATAAACAATATCCATGAAAAGGTTTTTAAGCAAGCAATTGCACTTTGCAGACAAACTATTTGGCATTCACAAAATTTGCAGTTTAGAATTAACACTTTTTTCTATTCATTAACTTCATACAACATTTTCTCCCACATGCAGGTATTACCAATATGACTTTAATTATATTAATTATTCAGTCTGACACAGACATCACAGAGATTTCAGCAACATATTCTCAATCAATGTGTTCCAGTCTGTTGAAAACTGCTGTGGTCATTTGATCTTTTTATTTTTTAGCATTAAAATGAAATCAAGTGTCATACTAAATGCAGTCTATATCTGTTGACTTAAAAGTACCTTTAATATACGATGAGTTTATATGTAAACCTTTAGATTGAATAACCAAATAATTTATGGAAAATTATTTTTGAAGTATTTGTGGCAAAAAAATGCTTTCTTCAGCTATTTATCTGTAAATTATATTCCCTGCACTTATATTGGCATATTAAGATTTCTTAGATGAATGACTTTTAATCACATAGCTTTTTTAGTTATGGCATTCATCAGTACATAAAAATTATAATTTCAAAACAGTTCAAACATTTCTTCATGGATTATCTTTTTCCTTTGTTAGTTTTATCAGAATATTTACCCATGAAAAGGACTAAGCAGATTACTTACCTTGTTGGACAGTGAAAAAAAAAAAAGCAAAACAAAAGCAATATTTTTTGTTTTCTTCATCAAACTTTAGAAATTTACTCTAACTGTTCAGTTTCATTTCCACATGGGCATGTAATTTGCAAACAGGGCAATGAAATACATATTTAATCTTTTTGTTTAGTACACAAGCAGATGTGTCAATTTGTATTTCAGCCTTGCATATCCTGTGTCTTCACTATGCACAGAAAATTTCTAATTCCCTTTTCTGATTAATTTTTAGAAAATAAAAAGATAACTATAGAAGAAGATATTTTAAAATTATAACCACTCCAAGAAATTGGAGCAAGTAGTACTTCAAAGCTCTGAAATTGCATTATTTGCAGTGTCATTCATGATTTGCATTATTTGCAGTATCATTCATTGTTGCATGAATGAACTTTGGCTGAAAAGTGTGTTCTGAAAAAGGAGCTAGCACTATTTATGAACCTTCTGACTGACTATCAGAGTTACAGAGAAGCTTTCATTCCTCTGGATCTTGTTCCCATGTTAATACCACTTTCCTTCATTTCTTTCCCTCCCTTTTGAAGAAGGAAGCAAAATTAAAATAGTTAACAGAGTTCTACCAATACTAAAAGAAAAGGTGTATATTTGGGACTTTGAGAGGAATTGCTAGACTATGTCAGACGTGTCAGTGAAGCTGTCTTACTGTAAGCTTCATACATTCATTATCTTTCACCTTTTCTAGGACTTGACTGGTGGCAACATTTATGTCTGCACAGAGGGAAAGTCATGGCTCAAGCTGTGATCCAAAGTTTGTTAGTAAGTAGAAGTAGGTAGCAGCCCTGCCTTCAAATTTTAAGTAAACCAAAGCCATTTTTTTGTAGATACAAATAATGTCAAAAGTTTTAGAGACTGAGCACTGGTTAAGTTATAAGTTTTCAGTCAGGAAGAATAGATTTTTCCACCAATCTTTGGCTCATGAGATCTCCTTCATAATAAAAATTTTACCATGACCAGGAACCAGGAATCAAAATCAAAATCAAGATATTTCTTCAGTGACAAAGAAGTATATAAATGAGCCTTCTGGAATATTGTGTTTTAATTAAATTATTTTAAATTGGCATTTAAAATAAAACAACTAAGATAGAACAGAAATGAGCATGCTAATTAATGAAAATTCAATGGAATGCAAGAACATTTTATTTAATGGTCGTGTGGGCCTTCTCCTATCTGGAAAAATCAAATCTTGTTCCCTACCAAAAAACAAAAACCAAAACCAAAAACAAAACAAAACCCAAACAGACAAAACAAGCAACCAAACAAACAAACAAAAAAACAAAAATAAAACCAAAAACTTGGATTCTGAAGACAAAAACCAATATATTTTATTTACAAATTTTCAGTTCATTTTAGTAAATATGCATGACTTTTGAGAATATTCCAGACATTTTGACAAACTCTGTGTGTGACAAAACATTGATAAGGAGGAATATTTAACTGCATATATTACAATTTTTTAAATCAGCAGCTCTGCAACTTTAGACACTGGGGAGACAGTGTTTACTTCTGAGGGTTTGTGGTCTACAGATAAATCAAATAAAATATATAAAGTATATGTACAAAAAGGATCAAATGAAACGTGTAGATTGACATATTTTTCATGTTTTATGAAACTGGGTTTTCAAACAAGCTAAATGCTGAGACTACCCTAAAAAGTTGTATGAACTTCAAATACATAATAGTGCAACAATAAACTTATTCTTGTTTGATTTTTACCATTATTTTTTCTTCCTTAAATAGACATACACATATAGAAGTTATTTTCTGCTTTCCTCCAAATTAAAAAATTGATATCACACAAAATTTGTGAAAAAAATTATCAATAAATTGTCCGCAGCAGTACTTTTTTTCTCTTTATTTTTCAGTTTTGTTTTCTTACGGGATCTAGTATCAAATATTCTCTAAAACCACCAGCTTTCTTTATGAAAGTTATCATCAGTATCCATCTACTTACTTTTAATTATGTACTTATATTTCAGCAAAACAGTCAGAAAAAGATGCTCAGAAACAATTATAAGACAAATTTCATAGAAAAGTTGGAGTTTAAGATAAATTTGGAACCTTCAATGAAGTCCTTAGTCATCCTTTCATGGTTTCTAGGTGCCACAGAATCCCAGATATTTTGCAAGATATTTGGAAGAAGTGTTACCAAGCAGTACTCAAAATCAGCCTGCATTTATTTGAATACTTAAAGATTTAGACATTTGATAGTAAATATCTATAATATTGGATCTACTGTGTTGGATTACTAGCTGTATTAAACCCTCCTACTTCATTTTGGAAGAGTCAGTATGTGTTAAAGTAGATGTATAAGACAGCTTACACACATTCTGCTTCAGCAGTGCATTACATTTTGTCATAAACATATCTCTGAGAGCTGAAAACCATGTTTCTTCTAAAGGTAAGAACTATACATGACAGCTGCAATATATGACAGTAAAAATAAGTTACCTTTATTATTCTATAGACCAATATGTTAGCTAAATGAATCCTTTATTTAAAAAATAAAACAACATCCGTGGTTTACCTGCAGTTTAAAACCAGAAAAAACAGAAAAAAAAAACAATAAACCAACCAAAGAAACAAAAAAACCCAAAAAAACCAAACAAAACCAAAAAAAACCAGAAAAGGACTAATTTTAGTTGTTTGTGGGGAGCCAATTTAATCTTGATTTGTATCTCAACATTGTTTGAAATTACCAGAGGTCTGTGGGGGAGAGGCTGCACAAGTGCTGCTTGCAGGAGGCAGCTTGGAGAAGATGAAGGAGAGCTCTGTCTCTAGGGAGACTTCTCCTGACAGCCATTTCATGTAATAGGCAGTCAGGGGGAGACCACTGAGGACATTGTGCCCTTTGGAAAGGTTCTCCAACCAGGTGGTAAACGGTTTCCACAAATGGACTACAGTTGGACATTTGATTGTGCCAATGGTGTCCTGTGAGCGAGCAGACCTTGGAAAGAACCGGGGGTTATAAAAAGTAACTGCATCACAAACTACCAGGCTCTAGCCTGCTTTTCTCTTTTGCCCTCGCTGGAAGTTGGTTTTTCTTGTCCCTGCTCTCTCACTCGCTCTCCCTCTTGCTGTCTGGACACCTGCTGGCCACCTGCCTTGTGTCCTGCCCTACCACTTCATCTCCCTCGCCTGCTGCAGCCATTGCCTTTCCTGCCTCCCTGCGTTCCTGTCTGATGCCCTACCTGCTTCATCCCTGCCTTCCTCATTCCTGCCTGAACCATCTGTTTTCCACCCTGCTTTGCTGCTCCAGCCTGCCACGGTGATCCCTGCCATGATCCTGTCCAGGGCCCTGCACATCCTGCCCAAGAGCTCACCCACCGTGTGTCTGGCTGCCCATCACCGTGGGAGCTGTGCACACACGCCCTGCCGCTTGGACATCGACGGCAATGCCCAGCCTTCTGGTGGTAATGCCGGCTTTTCCTCTCTGTCTCCTCTCTCCCTCCCCCACTCCCCCCCATTCTTTTCCCTTTTCCTTCCTCCTTTACTGCCTTTCCTGTTCTTTTTTAGTAGGGCACTGCCCTTTTCATTACCAGTAAATGGTTCTCAGATATTATATTTTCCTCATTTGGTTTAATTCTATCTTAGATTATCTGTTTTAAAAGACCTCCCTGCAGTTCCCCAGAGTGGAATGAGGTACTATTTCAGTCAGTTTCTGTTTAAAAAAGGATAGTGGTGACATTGAAAAGGGTTTATAAACCTGAAGTCCCTTAACTTATTATTTTGCTGGCTTCTGACCCTTCTGAATTCTTTAGAGATTTTCCAAACCCACAATTTAATCAGAATAGAAGTTGCTTCAATCACCGTGTCAGTTGTCGGCTAGAATCAGCGAATATGATCTAACTGTCCTTATAGCTTTCATGACCAGTGGACATATTTCTGAAAGAAGTGTTTTTATATGTTTTATCCATAATACAGCAATATACAGTAAAAAGAATGCCATAAAACTATAAGCTCTGAGACTACTTAAAATCTTCAGGTAGAATTACCTTCATTCCAAGGCTTGCAACACAGCACTCCTCTGTGCTCCTGATAACAGTCTGTGTAATTTCTTTCTTAAAAAATTTAAAAGTAAAATTGAATGGAAACAAATGATAAATATAGTTTCTAATGTGCTGCAGTAACTACCTGTGATATTTACTGTTAACCCTAAAAATTTTTAAACCTTCATAGAATTTAACATCATAATGAATTATAATTCATAGAATTCAGTTGCTTTGACTGGAAGGAATTTCAGGAGGTCATCTAGTCAGATCCCCTGCTGAATTAAGGTCACATAGAGCAGGTTGCCCAGGTCCATATCCTGGGTGGTGGACCATCCTTAGAGGTGGCTTTTGAATGTCTTCAAGGGGGAAACTTCACAGAGTCTCTGGGGAACATTTTCCAGTGTTCTCAATAGAAGGGTCCTTTTTCCTGTTCCAAGTGAATTCCTTCTATTTTGGTTTGTGGCCATGGCCTCTTATGTTATTAAATGCCACTGAAAAGTCTAGCTCCATTTTCTTTAATCTCTTGTTTCGATTTTGGAAAATGTGTATTAGAAATAAAAGTTATAGATTAGAATAATTTCTAAGAACAATAACAGTTCGTACAATAGATACTAACCTCTTTACATACAGACTGAATTAGAGGACAGCAAGTGGATTGAGAACTGACTGAATGGCAGATCCCAGAGGTTCATAATTAGTGGCATGGGCTCTAGTAGGAGGCCTGTCACAAGTGGCGTCCCCCAAGGTTTAATACGGGCCCCGTGCTGTTTTATTTATTCATCAGTGACTTGGATGAAGGTCCAGATGCCTCCTCAGCAAATTAATGGATGACACAAGGCTGGGAGGAGCTGAGTGCTGTGCAGCCCTTCAGAAGGACCTGGGCAGGTTGGAGAGAGGGGCAGAGTCTGTAGGTCAACAAAGGTAAATGCAGGATCCTGCACCTGGGGAAGAGTAACCTCATGCACCAGCACGGGCTGAGGGCTGACCTTCTGGAAAGCAGCTCTGTGGAAAAAGACCTGGGGGTCCTGGTAGGAAACAAGCTGTACATGAGCCAGCAGTGCCCTTGTGGCCAAGAGGGCCAATTGTTCCCTGCGGTGCATTTGAAAGAGCATTGCCCGCAGGTCAAGGGAGGTGATCTCTTTCAAGTGGAAAATTCTATTTCAAAAACAATTAAAGAGAAAGGAGAGAAACTCCAATATTTTGGCATTTTAAACTGCTATCCAGTGTTTTCTATTGTGCGGAAAACTGCAAAAGATGTGTTTTCCAAGAAGGAATTGTCTTAAAATTCTATTTTATTTATTCAATTCTATTGGTAAGATAACTGAAATATCAAGACACTGATAAAGTTAGAAAAATAAAAATTCTGCTTTGTTTTCACAGCATGTTAATCCCTAGCTTCTAGTTTTGTCTAATGAAAGAGAAACTGAGTATATGACTACGCAAATAGAAAAGATTAACTAAATTTTATTGAACTCTAAGGAAAACCTACAATGATCACACTGCTTATTCTAAATGTTTCCATTATGTTTACTTATAACATTTTAATCTTATATGTATTGAGGAAAATATGTATTTGATCTTCAGACAAAAAATAGAAAAGATGAAGTGGACCTTGCCTTTGTCTTTGAGTCAGAAAGCTATCCTGCACTAAGCAGTTAATCTGTTAATTAAAACTGTTAATCCTAAACCAAAGACAAGGCTAAAATAAATCAATTTAAGATGTTTCTGGATGTTTTTGTGTGTGCGTGTTTCTGAAAAAGACATCAAACACTGAACAAAATGTAAGGTAAATTTTTATGTTCTAATAATTCCTTAAACATCAAAGTTTGATTAATCAAAATGCTATGTAAGAAAGTGAAACCTGCAATGTTTTAAAAATTATACAAAAAAAAGAAAAGGTGGAAAATAAATGACAAGACAATGTAGTGATACCACAAGGGATGATGACCTTAAACTGAAAGAGGACGAGTTTAGATATTAAGACAAAATTCTTCACTGTGAGGTTGGTGATGCATTGGAACAAGATGTCCATTCCTGGAAGTGATTAAGGCCAGCTTGTGTGGGGCTTTGAGCAGCCTGGTATAGTGGTAGATGCTCCTACCTAGGGCAGGAGGGTTGGAACTAGATGATTTTCATGGTTCTAACACAAAAATTTGTATGATTCTACGAGTGTTATATGAATATCCTTTTGGTCACATCAGTTCAGCTGTCTTAGCTATGCCTCCTGCCAGCTTTTTGTGTCCTTCCTTAGTGGCAGAACATGGAAAAATGCCAAATCTTTGACTTAGGTTAAGCACTAGTTAGCAACAACCAAAACATCAGTGTGCTATCAAAATTATCCCACACTGAATATAAAGCACAGCAGTGTACCAGCTGCTAGTATGAACTCTATCCCAGACTAAACTAGGCCACAGGGACCTAAAAAAACCTGTCAGTATCAAAAAGAGATCCACCTTACTGGCTATATTCTTAGTCTTTGCTTGTACCACTGATTACAATTGCAGATTATATGTCTCTTCAACAATATATTTTCTCCATATTTCTGTTGAGTTTCACCACAGGTAAAGACCATTACATTTTTCCATTCACAGAATTCTCTTTATTATATTTCTTTTGTCCTGTTTTCCAATAATCACTTTGAGCCAGGGTGTCTCACAGAGGTCAAGTTCCAAGCTCAGAGTGGTCAGCAAGCATTGTAAGATCCTTACAACATATAGGGCTCAACAAAATGGTCCCAGCTCACCCCTGTGAACCCAGACCAAATGCTGATGCAGAAAAAGCCTCTTCAGCCTCAATTAAAGATTATTGGAAGCTCAGTGCAAGGCAACTGACATTGTAAGGAAAAGATTTCCTGAGAAGTTTCTCAGCTCAGATGAAAAGACAAAGAAATTGAGATGCATGTGGAAAACAGAGGGAACAAGAACCTTGGAAAGAGAATTTGGGACTGGAAGAAATAATTGGAGGAAAAGACTGATACATTAGGTAAAAAAATATATGTGAGGAAGAAATCAATCATTAAATGGCAGAAGAGCAGAGAAATGGGAGACAACATTATATGGATGATAAGCATTTTGGGATGAAACATAAAGGAACATCTACTGCATTCACTTTTAGGATGGGATTTTGGGTTGCATACGTTTTCTGCAATAAGAACGATGTGTTTCAGTGTTGTGAGATATGCTGTCAGAACATTTAGTACCATATTAGTTGCCAAGGGAACAACATCTTTTTGTGAAGCGCATTCTGAGTCTGGCTTTCCCTTTTGGAGTTATACCCCTGTGGTGCACAAATAAATGTGACCAAGTTATGCATGAGGAGTCTGATTTTGATGAACCATAGCAAACATTAAATTGCCCACATTTTGTTCTTCTATAGTATAATTTCCAGAAGTCTATTGTCACAATGATTAGTTTTTCATGACTACAGTTCAAAAAATTGTAATTAGACATGGAATCTCAAATGTTCTCATAGCTAGGAAGGTCTATTACCACTTCTTCATATCTGAAAGCTAAATGAGGGTGCAACTGAATTGTTTGCTATTCATATAACCAGGATAACTGGAATATTCAAGAGGCACAAACACACATTCTTATATAAATATAGTGCACTGCAAGAGCTCACTGGTACACATATATACTATAGCATATATGTTAAAACCTGACAGACGAATATGACACAGCCTTATGCCATGTGTTAGTCGATTGTTAACCCTCTCACTGACTACTGAGCTACAGAGTTCCTGAACTCTTTTACTTCTCCCTCATTTTTTGCTTCTCCTTAATTGTCACCTTTCTTTGTATTCATGTTTTGCTTGTCTCATTTGTCATTTATGCTGCCATCTTTTCTTTTGGGGGTTTCTTTTCATTAGACATTTTCATATAGTTTCATAGATTTTAACTCTAACCAATCGGGGGTACAGATAATGCTCCTATCTAAAGATGCAATAGCAAAAGATGATGGGTGTTACAGAATTAGTAGCAAGGGAAACACACATAGCTACTGCTCAGTGAAATTAATTTAATTTAGAAGGATTCAGTAAGTGTGAACCTTACACTCAATGCCCTTTTTCCAGCCAATGACAAGTGCTCTCTTTTCAGCAGAGAACATACCACAAATTCATATGATCTTCAAGCTTCTAAATGAAAAAGAAAGGTAAACACTAATATAATTCTTCAAAAGTAAACAAATAGTGTCATTTTGATGTTTGGGCCAAATTTTATAAAGTTGGTCCTAGCAGAATTTCTCCTAAGAAAATAATTTTTATTTGTTAAGGAGACACGATTGTAAAACATATCCTTCTCTCAGTTTTCAAATCTTGGATGTTTCCTTAGAAAATATCTGAAGCAGGTAAGCACAAACTGAGACTTTTTCATTTGTTTTTGACCAAAATTAGCAGATAATTTTCCAATCGTGTCTATGATGAAAGTCACAGGAAATTTTTCTATTCCGTCCTTGAAAAGAAATCAAGGTGGTATTGTTATAACTCACTAACATTTAACAAGTCCACAATAACTGCAAATCAAACCAAATTACTATGTGTTTATAATGACTGAGACACTAATTTTATTTATGATTCCTTTTTATCATAGATGATGTTAAGTTATATTACTCAGTATGTTATTTGGTGCAAATGACAAAATTATTAAACCGTAGGAAACAGAGACTCTGGTTTGATTTTTTCTTTTTTTTTTTGATAAAAAGAATGGCTATTTGTATCAAAATTCATGACAGAGTCAAGCTATTCCAAACCAGAAATTGTCTGCTTCTCATACTCGGGAATGCAGCTGTTAAATCTGACCAAGTGACTTATGTTATTCTAGGTAGGATCATCAACAGCTCAGAAAAATAAATTATTGTCATTTCCTATAGCAACCTATACAGAGTACTCCCACAAAGTTCATATTAAAAAATAAACACTATCTAGCAATACCTATTTTAAATCCGTGTCTTCAGCAGTGTCTCCTTACTGACAGCTCTACCTTATTTGGTGGCAATTGCCAGTGTGGGGTCATTTGATATCATAATTAATGGTGACAGAAACCCTCCCTGCACAACAATTCATATTTCAATTCAGGAACTGGGAGAAGTACAAGACTATAGATAAAGTAGTGTAGAGACAAGAAGCATTGTAAATCAGATTGTACTTTTTTTTAGGCACCAGATAATTTAATTTAGATTTGCAGAAATCATAATTTCAGCGTCTCATGTGCAAGTAGCCTAAGGGGAAATATGAAGGTGGAGTATAGTAATGAAGGAAATTTCAAGCTACACAGTAGTTTTATGATTAGGATTTTCATATATGCACAAAACCAGAAGTGAAAATACTTGATGATGCCCACAGAGGAAAAAGTAAACAGTATGGAGCTTGAGTACATCACAAATAAAATTGTAATTGTGATAATTTTCTGGACTATAACTTTGAATTTTATCCAATTTCTGCTTTACTTATATAAAACCTGAGTATGTCTTTAAAAATAATCCCAAAATATACTACTTCTAACACGTTAGCTATTTAACTTTGACCTCATTGTCATGCCAAGAGGATTTTCTGCCTTTTCTTTTATATACCTTTCATATAACTTTTATGTACCATCAATGTTCTTAGCATGCATAGTTGTAATTCTTTAAGTCTGATACCTTAGCATAGTTCTAGCATTCTGCTAGACCAGAAGACCAAACATCCTAAAGGCCTCATAGTAGGAGGCTAGAAAATCCTACACTGTCTTGGGAAACCAAGGTCTTCTCTAGAACATGTCCTGTAAACCAGAGACTTGGCCCATCCAGGGGGGAATTCCTTGGATAGGGGAATATCACACCATTCATCCAGGCCTCCCATGGGGGCATCCTTGTTAGTTGTGCTAATTGGTAAGGTCTATAAATTGTATACACCATTTATCATGTGTGTGCATTGTGGCACATCCCACCTTGGTGAAATGGTGGACCAAAAAGGATCCTCATTAAAATACCAAGGTAAAACACCTTATTCCTTAACTGTGTCTGGCTCTCAATTTTTTTAAGACCAGGAAAGGCATCAGTTGAAGCTCTAAGTTTTCAGCAAATCAGATTTTCTGAAGTTTTGTTAAACATCTTAACCTGATATTATTTTAAATTTGTGTTCATGTGGTGAACAATGCAACATATTATTTAATATTAAATACATGTATCAGAAGGACAAAGTATGAAAAGTAAGGTCTTCTTTTTGTTCAAACAATAATATTTTCCATTATTTTGATGGGATCTTCCCAATTTGATAAGTAATTATTAACACCTCTGCAGATTAAAGCTTAATTTTTTGAAAACTAATTTTTTTCCCCATGTTTTACTTCTACATGCAAAAAGCAATGTGCTTCTACATACACACTGATGCTTTATAATGCAAGGGGAGTCAAAGTAAAAGAATAAACTAAAAAGTTGGAATCTGATTGGTACATTTGTGACTAGATTATGATTCTATAATTTTAATTTTGCTCCTCTTTAATAGTAATTGCAATATTATATAGAAGACCAGTAACTTGTATGATTATTGCAATTTTAAGGGACAACAAAAAGCAAGTTAATTTTCAGGTTAGCACTTTATTGAAATTATCTTTCAATTAGTTTTTAGGAGCATTTTACCCAAAGAGTTTTATTCTTTATCTTAATGGCCTATTTATTATCAAATTTGTAGTTTTTTTCAGATAGTAGACTAAAAATAAAGACCTGGAAGGTAAAAGAAGAGAAAGAACTATCACAGCTACCAAATTTATTAGAGGGTTTGGGAATAAGTTTAACACTTAATGCTTTATTTTAGTGTATACCTTTGAGATTAGAAGTAATCTAATGTGTGTGTAAACACGCTCACATGCACATGCACATATACTTATAGCTACAATTATTGAAGAAATGTAAAGTCTGCTATCATCTTTAAACATGTTTAAAACACAAAGCATATTAATAGTATTTTAAAAATATGGTACTTTTTTGATGCAAACATTCAATTATCATTGTCTGAAAAGGTTGTGTTTTCCTTATTTTAAGGAAAACAAAACGACACATTTTTAAATTTCTATATAGTTACACAGAGAAAATGTAAAATACCCCAAAGCAAAATGAGAGAATCTCTATTTCCTTTTCTGTGAGATAATAATACTCTCACAGAAAAGGAAATAGAGATTGCCTTGTACAATACAATAACCTAGCAGTAAGACATTATCAAAGAGACAGAATAGAGAGCATAAGAATGTGATCGTTATTGCAGAAATGTTAATGTGTCTTGATAATGTATTTTTTATAATTTAAACAGTAAAATGGCCTGGTAACAATGGCTGAAGAAAAAGATCTGTTCCAAGGGGTATCTGGGGAAACTTCTTAGGCTTGTGCTATTGCACTACCCAAGTTAATAAGAATTTTGATACCTTAGTTCTGTTTTGAAATCACAGCAAATACCTTTCCATTCCTAGACTACCAAACAAAGTTCAAGTTTCTACCCTTCCCCCTTCTCATACAATTTAAATAGATATGCTAGTAAATAAAGTGCTGCTGGAACTCAGAACCTTCTCAGTCTTGGTCTTGGTCAAAGAAAAAGAACAAAACCCCATGAACTACCGTATTACATTGATGCCTTAAGTTTTAGCTTTCATATTTTCCAGATTCTGTAGTGCATTAATATATAACTCTGAACTTCATATAAAGTGGTAGCAAGTTCTCCTCACAGTTTAGTCAGACAAAACAATCCTTTTCCAGCCTGAGAACCAAGGACACCATTGCAGCTTCAAACCCAAAAAGTATAAAAAACAACGAATTGAAGTAAGCAATTTAGGAGGATGGGACTGCACAACCAGAAGCTGTAATTGGACAATTAACCCCAATATGTAAATGGAGCAAAACTTATAAAAGTGCGAAAACTCATGACTGGTGGTCCATCTTGGGTAGAGCTATGGCCAGGCTCTTGTACTGCCCAAGGTGTATCCTCTGAAGGCCTTTTAATAAATACCTACTTTATTCCTTTAACACTGTCTAGCCTCTGTTCTAGATAGCCTCTCAAGGCATCAACATAACAGTCAAAAAGATTACATAATGAAAAAAAAGAGTAGGTGGCAGGAATAGCTATGGATTTACACCATAAATCCCAGTCCTGTGTAACCATCATGTATATGACAATAATGGATGTTCATAATGCTAAAACTGACTATTCTGGTTTTGAGGGGTTATTTTTCCTTGTCAGCTTGTTCCTCAGTTATCAAAGCTATGTTTAGCATGCACATTGTAAACTTAATGTGCACACAGACCTAAGGTACCCATAAAATCTGTGTTAAAAAAAGCTGAAAACAAAAAAAAATCTTATAGCCTTTTTATAAACTTGCCCTTAATATACCCCTGTGGGACTGAAAAGTACTATTGTACATTCTAAAGGATATGAAGCTGAAGGACAGAAAACCAGACTTCTTTCTCAACAGGAAGAAATTGCCATAGAATCTTCTCTAGAGTAGCTCTTTGTGTGTCTCTCTCTCTGTCAATACTCTTTTGCAAGTGAGCACAAAATGCTTTACCTTGAGGCATCGCTGTCTTAATATTCTGAGTCTAGTACACACTTGCTGCTTCACTCCTGAAAGCTGCCCATAAGATCAGAAAGTAGTTCTTGGAGAGTGGAAGCCCATAAGACTGAAACTTTCAGTGCAAACAAAAATATGCCCTGAACACCTGTTTTAGTATAACCTCCAGAATGCTTGAAATGTAGGTAGGTCAAGAAACGAAGGACTTTTCTTAACTTGGGACTGTGTGTGTTTCCAATTTCTTCTGATCATTTTTGCATAAATTAATGAAGTGTCTGTCATGCTAAAATGAATAGAATTAATGTCTGAGACATACTTTTAGCAAATAAATGTTGAGATCTAATATACCTGGTCTTGGAATATTTTCCTTTTCTTTTTCTTAACTCAGACTAAAATGGTCCACTCTTATGGAATATTTGATTGTTTGTTATAATAAAGATGAAGTTCAACACTGACAATTAGAATTTTCTCATTACCCCCTGGTTTTGGTTATTTTTTGGTTGTTTTTTAAATTTTTTTAATGTTTGATTTAATTTACCTTTTTTATTTTGATTTGATTGACCTTCTTTTATTTCACTTTTAATATTATCATTATTCTATTGATCCATCTGACATATGATCTTCTGTAATACATTATTCTCTAGAATGCAGGTGTCATATAACAGCAGTGCTTAATAATGGCTCTTAAATAGCCACTGGATTATTAGTGTCTCTCCCCTCTAACTCAGAGTTGGTGAAAACTGCTGAAAATGTTTTACATTGTAGAAAATTTTGTAACTAGATCTCAAGATAAATCTGATGGTAAGCTTCCCTAACAGTTACAAGAGTTTTCCACCAGAGTTAGAAGATTTTTCCTTTTCACCATGTGTTTCATTAATTTTTTTGATTGTTTATTATTATGACCTTTCTTCTGTACTATGATTATACTGAGATACTTACAGGTCTTCACAATAATTCAAGAACAGCATTGCCCTTCATCTCTTCATAAAAGTAGATGTAACACACCAGAGAGTACAGAGCATGAAGCTTTCAAGATTTTGTGGAGTGTTATCCACAGGCCACAGCTTCCATCTCACCTACTCAAGGCCCTCTGCTGTCACACCAGGTCTGAATTTCTCTGCAATATGTCACTGTGCTGGAGTCAAATACCTTATTGTGCATAGACTGTTTGTTAGGGCTATTTGTATAGAACTGTTACATGCATACATGTATGTACATACATATAATTTTTTGTCCTTTTTTTGGCACAAAAGAGTAACAAATAGGATTTATTCTCTATGGCAAAAGCTGCAAAAAGAATCTCCGTGTAGATTTTTTAAATGTTTCACTTTTCTATAGAAAGACAAGTCTATCTTTTATCTGATACAAATGTAAGACTTAAACCAAAATTCTTCCCCCTAAGTAAGATTTTTCTTGTTATCATTATACTAATTAGCAGTGCTCTACTTACCTTGTTTCCACTAGGTCAGCAGTAGTAATTGGAACAGATTGAATACAGTGAATTAGGTCCTGAAGGATACTATGCTCAAAATCTTGTTTATAGACAAAAAAGGAAGCACATCCTGGCTATAAATAAAATCAATAATTTATTGTCACTATAAGTGAAATCTCTAGAGTCTAATCATTATTAGTCCAGGTCTAATAGTTATATATATAAAAAAATAATGATGAAACTAAAACTGTTCTACACAAGGTTCTCAGTTTCTACCCCTTTCCCTGGTATTCTGCTCATGCTTCCCCTGCTCCTCTGGCCCTAAGATCTGTAGTTTCACACAGCAGGGATGCTGCTGATGAATTGTCAGTATCTGGAATCCTTCACCAGGAGAAATATGATTTTCATGTTGCTCCCCCAGCCCTCAAGGGTCAGCTTGGGATTATTTTATGTGTTTGTTAACACACTTTTACACTTTCTCATTGGCTTACAGCTCCAGGTTACAACAAATTTCACATTTATTGTGACCTTTACGAATGTTAGATACTATTTCCTCATTTCTTTTGGTTAGCCTTAAGCCCAACTCCAGGTATATAGCCCACCTATAGGTGTATAATTACCTAGGGCATGATTGTTTAACATAACTTCAAAAATTTATATTCTTTTAAGCAATGAAAATATTTCAGAGCACTAAAATATAAGCAGGAAAATTTGCATATGAGGGTAACAAAGAAAAAATATTGCAAGGTATACACAAACCTCTCTGAACACAAGAATTAAGTACTGACAAAATAATCTTCTGGAGCAGAGATGTTGAAAAATGGTCACACAGACAGCTAAAGGCAAAGTACCATTTCAATGACAGATGCAGGATTAAAGCAGTTAGCTCCAGTTCACCTGCTACTGGATTAAATTTTAGTAAAAAATTACATATGTTGTTGCCTTGCAGCAGTGTATGACTACAGCCTTGCAGTATATGGCCACAGCATCCGCTAAAAAGCCTACTGAAATCAAAAAAATTCCATGAAGAATTAAAAATATACTTTGAGATTTTAAGTTTCAGTGCCTTTTGTATCTCTTTCTCATGAAAGTCATCACAGGGACACAAGACCTATTTCATAAATCTTAATCCCAAATTTAGTAGCGATTTTCCATTGAATGAAAAAAGATTTGCTGACAGCATGATATTGTCTCTGAAAAGTGAATGTTTCTCCTGGGGCAAAAAAAAGCTATTTCCTGTAAAAAATTGATTTGGAAGTGAAGGCATAAGAGTGTTCTTTCTTTTGTTCATCAGAAGATAGCAAAATATATTATGTTTAGAGCATTAAATGTAATTAACTAAAAGAAAAAATGAACACTGTAAAAGGTAATACTAAATTTGGAAAAGTCACTACACAATGTGACTATTTTACTGCCATGCATGGAAACAAGTAACCATTTTTAACGAATGAGTAAGTTTTGCACTTTGTTTTATTTTGTTTTGTTTTTGTTGGGATTTTTGGGTTGCGTTTTTTACTGTTGTTGGTTTTCTCTTTTGTTGTGGTTGTTTTTCTCCATTGTTCAATCTCTCTTGGATATTTTTTAAGTGTGTAGATGAATGTTTGGCAAATAATTGATGCAATGTCAGCACAACTGTTTGGACAACTAATTGTTCAGCAGATTTTGAGGAGGTAAAAGAGGTTCTTTTTTTTGCCTTTCCTTATAATAAGGTGAAACTCAAACCCTACATGTCTCACACCTGCAGCTGAGGGAAATAAAATTATTCTGAAAAATTGCTGCTGCACACTGCCCAACAGATTATACATGGTGTATATCTTTCATTTATTTCTCAATTTCCTGAACTACTTAGTCAACATGTTGGTCAGTTATGGAAAGGTTTTATTACTTTGAGTCAAAATCAGTTGTATGTTCCGGTATGCCTCCTTTTCATCGCATATTTAAAGAACATAATGCAAAAAGACTAAGCATAACTTTTCCAGTAATTTATTAGAAAGTATTTGACTTCTATGCAGAAACAAAATTAAAACATTTTACTTTTGCACCTTTATATATAAAATAGGACCAGGTATAGAGAGACAAATCCATTTGTACCAGTAAAATGTCTCTATGGATATTTATATGTAGAAGTTAATCCGGGGAAATACACATTATCAGGAATCAGATGCTCTGCTGTTCAATAATTTTCAAAAATAATTTGTAAAATATTTTAAATATTGTCACTCTAAAATAATATCAGTTCAAACTGGTTTGATTTCTTACCCTAAGTCAAATTAGGCTGACTCATAGATAGAAGCTTGAAATAGAGAAATACATATTTTGATTTTTGTGTCAGACAGTCATCTGGTGAAATACTGTATTTCAATAATGTCATATGTGTTCAGTGACATCAATTTTATAGGGGTACATAAAATTTCATAAAAATTGGCATTGTTAATGCCCTCTTTCAAAATACAGAGATCCAGAAGTACAGGAGTTTTTTGCCAAGGAATTGCTTTCCAGTGAAAGCAATGGTATCACTAGAATCAAATATATCTCACCTACCAAGAGTTAATTAGCTCATCAGCAAAGTCTCTTTTTTTGAATGCAGCTTTCTGGATTATATTCTCTTTTGTTGTTAAAAACACAACAGGAATCTTGTCTTTGCTAGGTTGCATTATTGGTTAACATTTTAAGTAAAGCAGTGCAGTAAGCATCATAGACTCTCAAAACACTGAAAGCTATGCATTTTTTATCCATTTAACTGTGCCAGGGATTCTCTTATTCATAATAGCTAGTCCACTATCCTCTTTTGCACATTCAACCATTTATAACTTCTTATTATTTCATTTTCTATTTTCTGCTCCTTCCTGGACTGTCATAAATCCAGTGAAAATTGTTTCATAATAATCTTTTGCTATCTGCTGAGTTCTTTGCTAGGTTTGAACCATGCCAGGATTTAGTTTTATTTACCACTTACATGGTTTTTTAAAGTATAAACTCCCTATCCCTCTATTTGATTTTGAAACAGGAAGCAGCAATTGTTCTCCATAAGAAAATACCAAGAATCCATTCTTTTTTTCTAAAGCAAGCTGAATTTATTTCTATTTATCATAATATTTATTTAGGACTTTTCAGTTTTCTTTGTTTTATTTCATCTGGAATTGTAGGAAAGGAGTTTGATTTTCATTTGACTATTTTATACTCATTTAATAAGTAAATTTTATATTTGTACAAAAGAAATCACCATTCTTCCTATTTTAACACCTTGGATTTTCTTATTCTGACAAAAACATGTGAATACGTGTTTGTCCTGCAGAGTTGAACAAGTCATAGACTTGAAGGGGATAAATTATTTTGGTTTTGTGAATTACCAACACAAGTAGCAGATTTAGTCCTGGTCAGGAATCTTTAATTGGCAAAATACCCCATTTTAATTAGGATATGCACAATAACATTAATCTATATGTCTCCTGCTCTTTAGCTTATTTTTGTAGAAACAGGATCCTCCTCTTTATCTCTGTCTCAGTAGTTTCTCTGCTGCTAAGTAGTTTTATTACTATGTTCAATCCATCTAAAAATCTCTGAGCATTATTGCTTACTGGCTTGTTACAAATTTTTTCCACAGCATTATTCTACTACATGTGCTAAAACAGAGGAAGAGATGGCTCGGATAATATCTGTCAACTTTATTATGTAAGATTCCATTTTAGATAGCTTTTAAAGCAAGCAACAATAGCATGCAGCAATTTGCAGTGATTTTTGAGATGTTGATCTTTGCTCTAAAATCCTATGGAGAAAGAAAGATAAAACTTAAAAAAACTTGTGCATGATGGAAATGAAAAGAATCTCTTTCTCTTTCATTTTGAAAAGAACAAAAGTGGGAAGTAAGAATATCTGAACCTACAAGACCCATAACTCCTGTAATATGCTTAAAAGGGAAACAAAATGAAAATAAAATAAATGAAATCCAATCTTAAGGATAAAGCCAAACAAAACAAGAAACTTTTCTGGACAAGATTCTATTCTTCTGGAAGGGTAAATTAGTACATGGGGTACTACAATTGCAGAATGGCACTGCACATCTGGTCCACTGTTCCATAAACTTGTGCTTGTCCCAAGGAGACAATAAATAAAGTCTATTGCAAAACTAGTTACATTCCTCATAACTCTCATGCTTTATTTGGGTCTTACAGAGAAACTGAGAGTAATGAAAGAGAGAAATAGAATGCCTTACAGGAAGTATGACTGCAGCTTCTTTAATGAAGAGGAGAATAGTACAGTTACTGTAAATAATACAATAAACATGTCTGCTTAAAAATGGATCAAAAAGAAAAAGGTAAAAAGACAAATAAAAAATAAAAAATAAAAGAAGACAAAGAGAAAATGTAAAAAATTTGAAATATCAGATAATGCTAAGGTAAATGCATTCCTAATACTAAGCAATGCATTCAGACACAATTAATTATGAGGTAGCCCTCAAAGATATAAAACCAAAAGAAGCCTGCCAAACTGGGAGGGAGCACAGCCAGGACAGGTGACTCAAACCAGCCAAAGGGCTATCCCACACCACAAAACATCAGGTCTAGTTTTTTAAACTAGGGGAGCTACCCAGAAAGGAAGCTGGTCTGTGTTTGGTAAGGGGTTCTGGCACATGTCAGCAAAAGCGATGAGCAATTGCATTGTGCAGCACTTAGGACTTGTCTTTTATAGTGATGATGATGATGACATTATTATTTTACTTTGTTTTCAATTATTAAACTGTTCTTATCTCAAGTTTTACTTTGATTCTCTTCCCAATTTCACCTGGGTGTGGAGGGAGGAGTGTAGGGGTTGAGCTAGTGCCTGTGTGGTGTTTCATCTCTGTCTGGGCTAAAAACCATGACACATCTGTAGTAAAAAAAAAACCTTAACAAACAAACAAACAAAAAGTCCCTCTGGGTTTTTACTTGATTGATTTATTGGGAAAATTGGTACACATTTACAGAGTTCAAACTTCATCAGGCACAGATCTTTCAACCAGAATTCCAGATGTTATTGTCTGACAGTGACAGATGAAATCTGATTTCTATTCTATACCAGCTCTGCATTGTTATAGACCGTATTTGAATGCACAGTTAGTAGTTTAGTTACTGCAATTTTTTCTTTTCCTGTGGATTGTACTTTCAGGGTGGGAATATTTGAAGATTCTTAATTGCAGAGGGGAATACAAGACTGGAAATACATTTGTACATCAATAAACTGCAACAAGCTCTGCTGAGAGGCTGAGGGTTCTGGGCTTGTTCCCTAGAAAAGGGAAAACTTTGAGAAGAGTTTGTCACTAAGCTAGCAGGGTTAGGCTTTTCCCAGAGCTGCCTGGAGGGAGGATGAGAATGAAAAGCCATAGATTGAAGCAAGACTGGCTCAGACTGGCAATAAAAATAATTTTGCTTAGAAAAAAAGTGAGAGTGTTTTCTACTGTGTCGTGTACTGAGGGCTTGCAGCTCCCTGGAGCTGCAGAGGCTCCCCAGGGGGGCATCAGGACAAGGCTGGGCTGACAGAGTCTTTCCCACTGCCCTGGCTAGAGAGCAGGGAGGGACACAGGGACATAGGGACACGGGGACACAGGGACACAGGGACACAGGGACACAGGGACACAGGGCACAGGGACACAGGGCACAGGGACATAGGGACAGAGGGCACAGGGACATAGGGACAGAGGGACAGAGGGCACAGGGACACAGGGACACAGGGCACAGGGACATAGGGACAGAGGGCACAGGGACACAGGGACACAGGGACACAGGGCACAGGGCACAGAGACACAGGGACACAGGGACACGGGGACACAGGGACACAGGGCACAGGGACAGAGGACACAGGGACACAGGGCACAGGGACACAGGGACAGAGGACACAGGGACACAGGGCACAGGGACATAGGAACATAGGGACACAGGGACACAGGGACACAGGGCACAGGGACATAGGCCCCTGTGCTGGGCATTGGGCACCGCAATTATCCACAGTCTTTTATCAGTTCCATATTTTTTTATAGCAGGACCTTAAGCAACACTGGCCCAATGGATATCAGATTTTTCTGAGGCAGAAAAAAATGAGAAAGGTAGAGGGTGCAAAATAATATATTCATTATATTTGGTAGGTCCATGAGGTTGCAAATAACTAATGCAGCAACTGAAATTATTGGCATAAGCATGATCCTGACAACTTTTCAGCAAAAAACGTTTTCACATAAAAGGTGAATCTATAATCTCAGATAATTCCATGTGGGTTGACTTTCCATTTATAAGAATGTCCCTCACAGCCTAGCTGCCATCAATTTTATTAATAACTGATTTATGTTGTTTCAAATATGGTTACAGTTTAGTTTGTAATTTTGTATTGAATTAGACATTAGCCAGATAACAGCAATCAATCACTAGATTTATGAAATCTCAAAATTGTTTATAAAATTTAACGTGTTAAAATTACTAGAGTGCAAAAGACATTCAGAAAGGAGATTAAAAAAAAAAACAGCCCTGTATTTGACATATTTCCAGTAGCAAGAACTGAAATTCCTCCAAAAAGTCTTCTGCATAATCAAATACAGAAAAATATTGACAAAATTAGCACAGGTCATATAAGGGGAAGTAGTGCACTGTTGTGAGGAAGCCCAGTGAAACTTATCTGGCCTTAGTTAACACTTTCTGTGTCCCTCTGCTTGCTATGAGAGAAAATTCTTGTGTAAAAAATAAAAAGCTTCATTTTCCAAGACATCAGAACCATTCCATACATTGTACATTTTTCATTCCATACAATTTAAAGGTTTAAGACAATAACTGAGAATTATTTACACAGTTGATCAGGAAAAGTATTAGAAACTTCTGTATTAGCAAGAGAAACAAGTTCAATTTTTGTCAAAGAGCATACAAAAATATATTAGGAATAATTTACAGCTCAAAGTTACTATTGAGGTGACTTAAACCAAAGGTGTGAATTTACTAAGTACTCTCTTCTAGGAATGTATCAAGGAATAACACAGACTTTGTGTTTTCATTAAAAGTGCTTTTGAGAATATGACAAAGACCTCAAATTAATTTTTGTTAGTTACTAATCAGAAATTATTGTTTTAACTTAGATTTACAGTTATACCAGTCTAGACTGAAATCAAGTTTGAACTTCAAGGTCATCAGAACAATCTTCACAACTATTGATTTATCTAAAAAATAAATAAGAGGTTATATGCAAGGAATATCTGGGAACATAAAGCAAACAATTTAGCAATCACATACAAATCATGTCAGTAAAAATTAGAGGAGAAAATAGAGGCAGAAATGTGGCTTTGAAATAGTTTAATATACTAAAATAGTATCCAAAGCTTAAAAACTATTTAAATTGTTTAAGACCCATGCAGTTTCATATAGAACTTTTATTATATCCATAATGTATGCACAATTAAGCAATCATATCCTCTGTCTTGCTTGTGCAGAGATTGTAAATGAAGACTAGAGCTGTCTAATCCTTCTCAGCCACAGGTGTTGTAAATTTTGCTTGACTTTTTGAGGGAGAAGGGAATGAGTCTTTATGTCACTACTAACAGCTTCAACAATGAATATGATGTTAGAAAGGCATTGCTCATTTTCATAAATAGTGCATGATTATGTGATGCAGGAAGAATCCCTTCAGCATTTGAGTACACAAAAAACTCAAAAAAACAAACAAAAAACCAGAAACACATAAACTTGTAGTTTTGCTAGGGAAAGAGAGGGTTCATCAGAAGCAAACAAGAAGAAATAAAATTTTTCAGTGGATTGGATGCTATCAAGGCATAGCTAATTTTCATTCTGACTGTTTGTATAAATCTACAAGCTACAGCCTTTAACAGCAGAGCTTCATGCTCAGTATGGCAAACTGAAGTCCTCATTAATTCACTTTTTATAAAGCAACATTCATTGGTCATTTAGGCATTACATTCATAATACTAGGAAAAGAAAATGCTAAAATCATAAGAAAATACATGTTTTACTATAGAAATGTGGCATTATTTAATACATTTACTAAATATGCCCAGAAGGACATCTAAGTTTATCAGAATTTGGAAGCCTGTACATGGATAGGCATGAAAAATCTGATTGAGGTTTTTGTAGCAAGGAGTGGGTATATGTTTGGAGTCTCAGTATGAAAAGAATAGATTTTTTTTTTTTTTACTGGAATTGCAGTTGCTTTTGTTACAAAAGTTGTTTCAGCATGGACCAAAAGTGTTTTTTCTTGCTATGTTACTGATGTTGGGTTATTGCACAGGGTTTTTTTATTGCTGTCACTGACTGTTTTTCAAATGAACTTCTAACACAGCAGAGAACAATAGCAATTAAATGTAGAATGCTGTATAATCTTAGCAATAGAAAGTATAAAAAAATTACATTCTGGATCTGTACAGAAGCTAAATATCTAATTTTTCTGTCTGTTAGCATAGTCATGACAATGGAATGCATTAAGGGTACACATATGAATGCTTTGAAGATTTACCTTCATGACCACAGCGGAAATAAGGAAGTTTTTCCCAGTGCTTTTCTTTGGAATTGTATTTTGTGTCTATTACCTTCTAACTTGGAAAAATGTAGCCCCTGAAAATGCATCATTAATATAGGCTGAATGGAATTATTTGAAAAAAATACTTTAAGAAAAAATTTATTACTTAAATTTAGTAGTTAATTACAACTCTTTGAATGGACAAGTTATTGGAATCCAATATGATTCTTTACTTTGCCCCATTTCTCAGAATTTTCCCTTCATTGAAACTATGAGATTTCACTGTCTATGATTCTAAGATAGAAATAAAAGCTTAAAGAAAGTTACTTATAGTACTTATTACATCAAGCAGTTATTGTTTTTCACTGGCATAAGAATTGTATTCTTATTCTAACTATCACAATATTACAAAGGAGAAAGAATGGCTTATCAGAATTTAGTGGCATTAAATGCATTTACACCAATAACTGACGGAAAAGGAGGGTTTTTACTATATTTTTGTCTTATTAAACAGATGAAAACAAGGGATAAAAATCCCAACCAAATAAACCCACTAGCCCAAACCAGAAGACTTGTCCTTTTCAAGTCATTTTTATATTTATTCAACATCTGTAACTAGGGTAAAATGTATTCTCCAAGTTTTCAATACCAGAATATGTACAACATTATCACAAGCAATGTTTCTGAGAGTAAAAAAGACCCTTAAATACAGAACATCTCATTACACTAGGGTTAATGGTAAAATTCTGTATTTTAATTCATCTCACATAGCATTATGTACCTCTGTGAGTGACTTTAACTCAGAGCTTGTCTTCAATTCCTTTGAAGTTAATGGAGGGGGAAAGAAACTCTTAGTTTAAGTGTCTTCCTGCATAAGTCTACTTTTTTCCACTGACTGTGAATGTATCTCAACTCAGAAAATATATTTGCATTTGCTTAGATTAGTCTCAGCAAGAAGTTCAGTGCAGCCCAGATGCTGACATCCCAAGGTAATAAATACATCACTCTAATACCCTTAAATCATAACTCTTTCTTTCTTGTAAACAATCTTAGTGAATAGTAGATACAGAATCATTGCACAGCAATTGTGTATGTTTAGTAACTTGAATTTTGAAAAGAAAGAAAATCTTAATTATGTGTAAGTCAGGTCATCATATTGGTTTTAGCAGTGGTATAAAATTACTACAAAATAATGTAATTCTATTTCCTTGTGTCTCACTTTCTTTACTTTTAAATTTTCTTGCTGGTCTGTTTGCTAATTGTGCTTATATCCCCTTTTCTCTCTTTGGCTAAAAATTATTAGATCAAGCAGAGATCAGTGTAAGGCAATGGTCCATAACTGATGTGCAAGGGAAGCTGTTAGAGATGAGCTTGATAATTCACCTTCAATAAAAATAGCCCTAACAGATGAACTTAGATTTCCTTCTGCATATTTAGTAAATGTATTAAATAATGCCACATTTCTATAGTAAAACATGTATTTTCTTATGATTTTAGCATTTTCCTTTCCTAGTATTAAGAATGCAACACCCTAAATAGCCCAATGAATGTTGCTTTATAAAAAGTGAACTAATGAGGACTTCAGTTTGCCATACTGAGCATGAAGCTCTGCTGTTAAAGGCTGTAGCTTGTAGATTTATACAAACAGTCAGAATGAAAATTAGCTATGCCTTGATAGCATCCAGTCCACTGAAAAATTTTATTTCTTCTTGTTTGCTTCTGATGAACCCTCTCTTTCCCCAATAAAACTACAGGACAATGAGCAGAAAGAATATATATCCTATTTTCTGTAGTGGCATTTATCTTTGTTAAGGCAGCTTCGCAGTCTGACCACCCAGGAGCCACTCAGAGAGTCACACTTGCACCACTTGAGCTGGGACCAAAGCCCTTTTGCAGCTGCACACGTCTAACTCACCCAGTCAGACCAAGATTCCTCATTGGCTTGACTCAAGTTTTCCCATAGCAGACTCTCAGACATCACAATCCTAAAAATGATTTAATCCTGGTGCAAAAATTAAATACCAACAGAACAGTTCAAGCGGTGTGCCTCCAAGGAGGGACCCTGACAAAGGAAACCCTGGGCTTTTATACCCTCCCAGTCCAAGAGCACAAAAACATCAGGGTCATTGGCTCCTGCCATGTCTCTGAGCGTCTAGTTGCCTTGCAGGGCCACAGGTCCCTGTGCCCTTTGTTCACAGCAGCTCAAGACCTCTTTCCTCAAAGCCCCCCAGAGCTCCATGTGCAGCTCCCCCTGTAGCTGCACACTGAGCTATCAGCACTGAATGTAATCCTCAGTATCTTAATGTGTGCTTCCTCTTGCAAAATGACTTTCCTATAAAACTTCCTTGCTCTAATAATGGGTGTATTATTAAATTTTAGGAAATGTTTTTGATTTTTTAAATTCTAAGAGAAGGCCAAATCACAGGATGACAACAATAGAGCAAGTGCTGTCTTCTATTAAAAAGTTCAAGCTTTCAAAAATGCAGTTTTTAGTCCTGTTCTATACATTACGCAAAGCACATATTTCACTCAGGAAGGACCAAAGGCCAGGGAGTTTTTATAATTCATTATTTCAGCCATCTCAAAGCAATTTTGAGAGGTCATATGGGCCATCATCCCCCACTGAAATATCAACTATTTCAGATTTCAACTTCTTCCATTTTTCTGCAAACCCCCATATTGTATTCAAAGTGGCTGCCATTAACTGGCTAATTAATTAGAAATACAAATTAATTTTCATTGTGCTTATTCTCAACTGGAATGCATGGAAGTGGAATAGAAAATAGGAGACTATATGACCTGGGTGCCTTCTCATTAATGCAAAATTAAATTTAAACCACAAAAAACATAAACTTAAACTGGTACATTACATTTTTCTTAATTTCTTACAGGTGAGTGAAATTATTTGAATTCTGCTTAGGTTTTACAATATTTATTCCAATTTTATTCAGAGAAAATAATAAAGTTATAGAACTGTTTGAACTGAAATGGACTCTGAAGGTCATTAGTTCCAAGCTCTCTGCAGGGAGTAGGCACAAGTTCCACTAAACCAGGTTGCTCAGATCCCCATCCAGCAAAAACTTAAACACTTCCAGGGATGGGGCATTCACAACTTTCCTGGGCAACCCGTTCCAGCGCCTCACCATCCTCACAGTAAAGCAATGATTCATTATATTCAATCTTGATCTATCTTAGTTCAAAGCTGTAACTCTCTGTCCTATTGGCCCTGGTAAGAAGTCTCTTTTCATCTCTCTTTTACGCCCCTCTTAAAGAATTAAAAGGCCATAGTACAGTCTCCCTGGAGCCTTTTGTTTTCCTTGCTGAACCTCAACTCCGCCTGTCTTCATAGGAGAATTGCTTCATGGCCCTCCTGATCAGTTTATATGTTCCTGACTACTGTGAGAGACTGAAATGGTTTATGGCTTAAACACTGCTAAAATCATCAAAAGATTTTGGTTCACTGTTGCAAACTGCAAAGAAACAGTTCACCATCTGCAACCTCCTGTTTTGTAGACAGCAGGCAGGGACTCCTCCCTTATCCTATATGCATGTTACAGAAAGAAGCAGTGTCTCTACCTGCAGTTCGGGTGTGAAAACTTAGCATTAACATGAAACGTAGTGAATAGTAGCACAAAATTATTAGAACAAAACTATTAGAACTTAGGGACTTTAAGAGAACATTTTAGGGACAAAAAGAGAATGCAGAAATCAAAAACAAACACTCCATCTGAGCTGAGGTCGGTTAAGGCTATGCAAGCTTTAGATAGATTATGGGGGAAAATTTATCATACCAATAAAATGAAGTACACTTTTCTATCTTTTAAACTTTATGTTCACCTTTAAGAGCTTTCAATGGACTAGCTCTGGCTAATAATCAAACTCCCACCAAACTATCTGCTCACTCTTTCTTTAGCAGAATGAATGAAGAGATAAGTACAGGAATAAGGAAGTTTGTGGGCCAAGACAGGGACATAACTTTTCATCACATTAGATTGTGGAAGGTTACCTGGCTATATTGTCAGTTAATATTAAAATGTAGTTACTAATTCAGGCAGTGGAAAACAGAAGGAAAAACATTAATACAAGGCCTTTCTTCCTCTCCTTTTCCAGGCTCCTTCACTCCTCTGTCCTCCCTAAGGAGTGCAGAGGAGATGGGGCACAGGGCAGGTGCAGTCAGTACCTTGTGGTCTCTCTCTGCCACTCCTTCCTCTCATGCTTTTCCCTGCTCCAGTGTAGAAGGCCCACAAGTTGCAGTGGAAAATCCAGTTTTCAGTGGGTCTCCATCTATATTACTTCTCAACCTTTTTGATGCCTTCTCTTTGTAGCAATTTCAGCTCTTTCTTAAGTGCACTTTCCCAGAGGTGCCACATTCATAGCAAACAGTCGGAACTTTGTCTTGCAGCAGGTACTTTAGAGCCAGCTGGAACAAACTGGAAGTGGCTGGCATGTGCAAATGGCTTCCTCCAGGGGCCACCCCTTCCATCTTGATACCTACACCCAGTGCAGAATTTAACAGAGTCCACAAACATAAATGAAATTGTAAATACCAGTGTTGAAGTTCTGTCATAGAACCATGAATGGTTTGGTTTGGAAGGGATCTTAAAGATCACCTAGTTTCAACCCACCTGCCATAGAGAGGAACACCTTCCACTAGGCCAGGTCATGCCATGATAAGAATGAAAAAATTGCTCTGGAAGAGTGAAATAGAATCCCAAAGGCTGAATTTGACTTACATTTCAGGGATTAATTATTGAGTTGTCTTATTAGATGTTAGTCATCTATGCGGATGTCAGAGGCTCTCTGTTTCGGCATGGTGTGTAGACATTGCAAGAGCTCTCAGAACGCCTTTACAATATGAGCTCTTCTTTAGTGAAGATAGGTTAAATAGGAGCATTGTCACAGGCTGTCAGCTCTTTTTAGCTCTGCTTCTGTTGTTGAGCAGAATTGATTGTAACTGAAAAAAAAAACTATGTGGAGCCTAAAAGTTAATCTGTAGCAGTAATGGATTAAATATAGCTGATATTCATAAATGCTTGATAAAATGGATTTTAGAAAGAAATGGTTTCCAGCATATATCAAAATTCTATAAATGTTTCTGTGTGTTCTGGTTTTCAACTGGTTTATAATGGTAACTAAACCAATATTTGCTGAAGTTTTAGAATAATGGTGATTACCTTGGCAGGTTTGTGGAGGTGTGGTACAGTCAATCAGTCAGGCCTCCTGTCTGTATCTCAGCCATCATACTCCATAGCAAAGAGGTTGTCTGTATTTTTCAGTTGAAGTGTACTGGCCTCAGGTGCTCTATATCCCTGACTCCAGAAGCCATGGGGTCGACCTCAAGTGTCCCCTGGTGCTTTTTGCCAGAGCCTCCAGGAAAGGTCGTTCTCTCCAACTGCACTGTAGAGCACGTTTTAACCTTTTGCTCTGCCCAGGCTGGCCCAAGGGTTATTGCATGAGCTATCTCATGCTGATTTGTTTAATGGCTTGTCATTGCTCAAGGCCTCTCTTGAAATAATTTTTCTTCCTGATCGCCTGACAGAGAGGGCTGACAATCAGACTATAATTTGGAATATGTGTTTTCCAAAAAAGCACAACACCCAAGAATGGTTGTGTTTCCTTTTTGTTAGTTGGTGGAGACATTGCTGTTATTTTATTGATCACATCCATTGGGATCGGATGACATACACCTTGCCATTTTATTCTAAGGACTGGATGTTTTGTATAGGTCCCTTGAGCTTACTGTGCTTAATGGCAAAATTGCCTTCAGAAGGGCTTGAACTATTTCTTTTTCCTTTTGTCAGAAAATGCTGCCCCACACAATGACATCATCAATGTATTACAGGTGTTCCAGAGACTCTCCCTGTTCCAGTGTGAAATATATATATTAAATGTATCTTTTATATTAATTTATTTTTGTGAAACTATTCCCAAAGTCTTTGTTTCTTCATTTTTCTTGCTAAACCTAAAGCAAAAATTGAGTGTGCCCTTTCTATTTTACATGTACATTACTTAGATAGCTGAGACACAACTATTTTTCAAAATTATATGATAGAATATTCTGAGTAGAACAAATCAATTTTCACATTATATAATCCTCACATAGGTTTCTGGCATTTCCAAATTGGAATTAGAATGAAAATTCTTCAAGAATATGTATGGTAAATTTATAGGGTATTATTGACTCAGGGACAAAGTAGGAAGCTGAGAGAACCTGTAAATAATGTGTATTATCCCTTAAAATTTTAACACACTTCTCACAACAAATCAGTAATAGCTTTAAGAATTTACTTCATATAGACACACTATATACCATCTCACAATATTTGGAATCCATGTGATAGCTTTTGTAATATGAAGCACCTTGCATCATATTCTTTTTCAAAGTAAAAATGTATTGCTTATGAACTACTCATGAAGTTTATATAAAAAAAATATTCCTCAAATATGATATACAATCATTGCAGTTACTCTGGTGGCCTGAGGTTTGTTTCTACTTTAAAATGAATCTGCAGCAAATCACGTCTTTCCACCAATGATATACAACACAATTAAAGTCATTGAGTTAGAGCATGTTTAATTGACATTAATGGTGAATTTTTTGGGCTTTGTTCTGTATGTTGATTGTAAGCAACAACAGAGATAGATTTAATAGAAGATGCTTGGGGACCCTACAGGAGTCTCTGAAGGGTTATTTATTTTGCTTGACAAATAAATAGCCGAGATAGGCAGATATACCTTTAGAAATGCCTGTCTTCCACCAGTAATGATGAAGGCAGCTTAGATTTTGCTGTACTTATTGACAGTAGGAAGACTGAGGCAAACAGCAGGAATTCTTGAGCTTGCTGTGACATCTCTTGAATGCATATTAAAAATGTTAATTAAATTATTGTAACACTTACTAATATCCAATAAAATAAATCACAGTGTCACATAAAATATTATGTCTATTAAGCTATATCCCACTTATCTATCCACTATTCTAGGAAATATTACCTTCTTCCAAGAAGAAAGCATAGGGAACGTGTGTTGATGCTGTATGATATTTTATTCATTAGAAAGTTTAGCACACTTTGCTGGGAGTATTTACTCTGTATTAATTTTTGCTACCTCCTTAAAGATGGGGTTTCTTTTGTGTTTCCTAATAGCAGTTCACTGGCAGTTTATCAAATACTGAAGACTTGTCTAGATTTTGACACACTAGAATCTTAGGAAACCTTATACTACCATAAATTAAGCAAATGAAAAGGCCACTGTTAATGGCCTGCCACACCTATAAAACTCAAGCACTTCATTTCCCTTTCAAATGTTTTACTGTAGATCACAATTCAGGAAAGTCTGGCTTGACAGACAATGCAAGGCACTGGCTGACAGACTGGGAAAATAAATCCCTATTATACAGATATAGTGCTCTAATGAGCTACATAGTCTGCATGCTTACTTCCCAGCCACCAAAAGCTGTGAGCTAAGACACCAGCAGGCTTTGTGCAGATAGCTAGGCTGTACACGGGCTGAAACAAAATATGGTTCAAAATGTTCAGAGATGTCTAACTTCTAAAACAGTTCTGTAAGACTAGTTTTATCTACTAAGTGTGATTAATTTAGACAAAAACAAGATGTGTCAACTCTCTGAAGTGTACATTCAATTAAAAAGTTACTTTACATTTCCAGTGTTATATTTCTTACGGGCTACTATTGGCTAGTTCTCTTCATATTTTATTCATTCACTACTTGTAATCTGAGCAAATTTACAAAAGCAAAAGCTTAAATACAGAGTAGTAGTTCACTTTAGAAGACTTTTTATACAGAAAATAATTAGATATGTCTCTTTCTATACAGATAGCAATGTGATCTGTTAGTATCTTTGGCAACCTACATATACATCTGTAGAAAATCAAGATATGGCAGATGAAAAAACACATGATAAATTGATTACATCTGCCACAGAATCACAGACTGGTTGAAGCTGGAAGGCAGCCTTGAGGGTTATCTGGTCCACCTTACCAAGTCCAGACCCAGGATCACATCCAAAACAGACTTTGAATATCTCTAGGGATGGAGACTCCTTAGCCTCCCTGGGCAAGCTGTGCTAGTGCTCAGTCACATATTAAAGTGATTCTTTATGTTCAGACAGAGCCTCCAGTGCTTCAGTTTGTGCTTCTTGCCTCTTGTCTTGTCAGAGGACAGGACCTATCTTCCTTGCACCTTCCCTTCAAACTTTTATATACATTAGGAAGGTTCCCCTGTGCCTTCCCTTCTGCAAGGTAAACACACACAAGTTTCTCAGCATCTCATCATATGAAAAGTGTGCAAGTCCCTTAATCATCCTAATGGCCCTTTTTTGGTTTCTCCAGTAGCTCCATATCTCTGCTGTCCAATACGTCCACATGCTGCTTTTAGAGGGAGCATGAAACTGAACACCCCTTGTTAGTAGTAGTCAACATTCAGTGTTCTCCTTCACCAAGGGAAAGTCATCCTTGACCAACTCTCTAAACTTGTACAATGTACAAGTTTACAATGCACACTTGACTGGCCTGGTAGATTGGGAGGGAGCAGTGGGCGCTGTCTGCCTGGACCCGGGGAACATCTTTGACATCGTCTCCCATTGCAACCTCATAGAGAGGCTGTTGATGTAAGGGTTGGATGGCCACACAGGGAAGGGGATTCAAAATTGTCTAAATGACCCAGCCCAGCATGTGGTGATCAGTGGCAACAAGTCTAACTGGAGGGCAGTGATTAGTGATCCACCCTAGGAGTCAATACCAGATCCAATACTCTTCAAATCTTCATCAACTATCTGGATGATGTAGCAGACTGTATTCTCAGCAGGTTTGCAGACAGTACTGAACTCAGATGAGTGGCTGGTTTGCTAGAGGGTTTCACTGTCATCCAGATGGACCCCAAAAGGCTCCTTAAGGGAACCTCATGAAAAGGGGAAAAGATAATTTCTGCATCTGAGGAAGAATAACCCCGTGCACTGGTGTATGCTAGGGTACAACCAGCTGGAAAGCAGCTTTGCAGAAAAGGACTGGGGGACCTGGTGAAAACCAGGTTTAAGAGGAGCCAGAATGTGCCCTTGCTGCAAAGAAGGCAAATGGCATCCCATGCTGCTTCAGGCAGTGTGTTGCCAGCAGGTCAGGGAAAGTGATCCTTCCTTTTTATTCAGTGCTGCTGAACCCACACCTGGAGTATTGTGTTCAGTGCAAGAGGGACATGGACATACTAAAAGGGCCACAAAGGTGAATGAAGAATTGGAGTATCTTTCCCGCGAAAGACAAAGAGAGCTGTGATTGTTTATCCTGAAGAAGACTCAGAAGAGATTTCATCAATGTATATAAATACACCAAGGGACAGTGCAAAAAGGATGGAGACACAGTCTTTTCATTGGTGCTCTGGGGACAGGACCAGATGCAATGGATTTAAACTAAAAATCAGCAGGTTTAGTACAGACATAACAAAACACTTTTTACTGTGAGGGTGACAGCACTGCTACGTGTTGTTCAGAGAGACTGGGCACCCTCTTCTCCTAGTAGATAATATATAGATGGCAACTGGGGTAATCCGCTCTAGGTAGTTCTGCTTGAGTAGGGGAAATTGGTCAGGATGGTGAACAGAGGTTTTCCCATCTCAGAGATGTGCTCTAAGACTCTGTGACACTGCTCCAAATGAAGCCTTAGCAGTGCTCTGCAAACTTCTCTTGCCTAATGCAGATAAGGATGCCATCAGACTTCTTTTCTGCAAGGACATCCCCAGTTCCTTTTATGAAAATCTGTGATCTGTCTGGCCAGCCCTCAGCATTCCAATGATGCATGAGATTATTCTTCCTTCAGCGCAGAATCTTGCACTTCCCTTTGTTAACTTTTCATTAGGTGATTTTATGAATTCATGCTGACTACATACAAATACCTTCTTGTCCTTAATGTATCTGGAAATGGTTTCTGGGATTAGTTGCTTCATCACTTTTCCAAATATCAAGATGAGGCTGACCAGTCTCGTTTGCTCTTTCCCTTTTTGAAGATACTTACCAGTATTGACTCAGAAACACTCTGCTCTGGAGCTTTAGAAAGGAGCAAAAAATGTTTTCTTGGGAACACAAGGAGCTAATAGTTCTAGATGAGACACTACATGCAGTAAAAGCTAAACAGGGTTTATTTTTTGTCTGAAAGTGCTATCAATTTTTTTTTTTAATTTGCTGACACAATCTCCTGTAGAAGATGGAAATATCTTCATTGAAACTGTTGTCACCATGTTAAAGTGTCGTGTTGAACCAATTTCCAAATTGTTACCTTTGTTTTGGTATCTCCAATTATTGTTTCAACTTGAATTACTGCTGAGACAAATGTTCTGTACTGAGAATTATAGAAGAATGTTTTATTAGAGTAACAGAGCCTAACTTTAACGAGTTCCAAAGGTTCTTACAGAGTTTAATGTCATCACGAAGTTCAAGTGCTGCCCTTTCTTCTGACAGTAGTTTTCTGATGATGATACCACCATTACATCTGCTCTGAACATTATGAGATGTCTGAGGCCCATCACTGACTTCCCAGCAGGCAAAAAAAAAAATCAATGAAACAGAGTACATGCTCTTAGAGTTATTTCCTTTATAGATGACAATTAGAAGACTTTCACAAACAGAAACAGCTGAAAACTTTCTCCTATCTGCAGAAGACCGAAATACAATCAAGCAAAGTAAATATTCTGGACAGGATTATTCCTTATTATGAGTACTTGTAAGAAAATTAAATGGTAGAGATATGGCAAGTGTAAAAATACATAAGGATGTGGCTGATTTTGATAAAAAGTAATAAACATTATTCTGGATGCAAAAAAAAAATTAAAATTATATGGATTGTAGTTAAAGTTGTAATATATTTCAAGCTGGATGATGTATCAATTAACCAGAATCTGCTTTCTTCATATTGTGTTTTAATAGTGTAGAAGTCCTTCCTGTATAGGAAATCTTGCTAAATGAAATGATAGATTTCAGCAAGTGGTTTTGTTCAGAGGCATCAAGGAACCACAGTTAAAACACCTCTTTCAGTAAATATTAGCTTGTTTATTTCTGTACCACTGCAGTTGAATTTTGCCTTTAAATATCTGCCTCAGAGAAGAAAGTGGAGTCTCTGTTATCTACCAAGTTCACGATATTGGAAATCTATCTATATTTCATCTTAAAATAAGCGCACTCTAGAGCTCAGCATTTATAACAATGTGAAAAACAATTAAGTTGTGTGACTCTGTCACAGCACAACTGGAGTTTCCCAATCTAAAGGAAACATGTTGCATCTCAGAAACCAGCTGAGCTTCCATTTGTTTCCTTGTGGATTTTATTAATCTATAAACCTCTATTCTGACTAGTGTATGAATGTATATATATGTATGTATGTATATATACATGCTTCCATATATTGGTTTTAATGTATAAATATGCAATTTTTGAATAGACAGGGTAGTTATCTTCCCTTTTTCCCTTACAGCTAAATTTCTTCTTTTTATGACTCTTCTTCTCTAATTCCTCTTTCTTGCTGTAGCTGAAACTTCAGACCAGTTGAAATCAATTGGATTTTTACCATTGATTTGAAATGAGTCAAGATGTCACTCATGAAGTTCATACACTGCAAATAGCTACAGAAAGCAAGCATTCACTCTTCTCACCATCCTTAAACTTCCACCTACCAGGATTACTCAGCCAGCTTTACAGTTTGCATTCAGCAATTCTATACTAGTTTGTAAAAACAACAGTCTCCTTTGCTCTTGTAATGCTGGGTGGTTTATTTGCTCTTTTTAAGCCCCAGATTTTACATAAGTAGAATTCAAACAACTATTTTCTATTTTAAAAAATAGTTAGTTAAAATATTTAAGCATTCTATTGAACAAAATATGGAACATTGAAAAATATTTATTTATTAATTTATTTTTAATTCATGGGAAAATTAGTGTGTTGCTTCTTAGCAATCCACATAAACTGGGATTCAGAAAATGGCTGTTAGGGGGAGCATGAACTGGTTTTGAGACTACAAACTGGTAGGGATTCAGAGGGTATTTCTGACTCTTGGCTACCTCAGAGGAGCATCAAGCTTCTTTCAATAGAAGGCTGCATTTCCTACGTGTTACACAGCTGCCTTGTGGCAATTGTAAATACAAACGAAGCTGTAAAAGATCAAACTGTGATAATGTGTTTATTTTTTAACAAAAGAAGAAACTAGTAAACAAATTCAGTTATTTGTCATAGCTAGATTTGAGATCAATTTTGAGAGTCATACATTTAAAAGATCAGTCTGAGATCTACAGTTCTCTGATGCTACATTTCCTATTACACATTTTTTCTCTCTTTTCTATCAATGTGGAAAGCAGGTATACAGTAGCTGCCAACTGGTTTTTCATGGAAAAGAGTAGAGTATAATGTAGAATATTAAATCCCAAATTCCTCTGGGTGCATGGTGTATAGTACATAGAATTTACTATCTGGCAAAAGACCCAACTTAAAAAAACAAGATTTATTACAAATCTTACATTAAGGAATTTCATGATTTTGTTTTGTCTTCATCATTTAACCACAAAAGTGTGCTTTTTAGTACATTTCATTTAGTACATTTCACAAGAATTTAAGTTATTTCCTTTCATAAAAGAAGTGTTAACCTGTTGAACAAAATAATGCATGGAAGCTGTGCAGATTACATATTTAACCTCTATTAATGATTTTTTTTGTCATTAACGTTGACTTTTAGTTGATTTTTAATTTGGTATGGTAACCTTGGAACAAAAGACTACAAGATTGCCTTAAAACTATGTATAGGATCGTTCTCTTCTTATGTTTCTTCTTTCCATATAGACCACAGTTATACTAGAGTTTGTGTTTATGAAGGATGTTAAATCTATTTAAATAGAGAAGATGGTAAATCTTTTCTGACTGGCTCCAATGTCTGCAATCCAATGTCTCTTTCTCACACAATCCATGTGTATGCTTGGATCAAACTTCTGAGAAAATGGATAAATTGTGAAAAGAAGCTGTGAGAAAGTGCATAGGAAAGAGCCAAAAATGATTGCAAGGGTAAAAATGCAGGAAGTAGAATAATTGACATAGGACAGGCAACAACTAAGGGATTATAGATGGAAAACACTGATGTAAAATGTAAAAAATCTCAAATACATGATTATGATTTAACATCAATGATCAGACCATCCTGAGAAGCAAGAGGGCCAACATTCTTCATCTGATTAGTGACTGTCTGAATCAGCACAGATACATGACATGTCTCATCTCAAATAACAAACATGTTAATTGTTAATCAGGAATAAATTTGTTTTGGTCATTTATTAAATACATTTACAGTAAAAAATAATTACATCATAACCTTAAATTATGAGAAAACTTCCTGAAATCTTTTTGCAACTTGGAAAAGTTACCTGTACTGCGTCTGAGAAACAAAATGCTACAGGATCATCTGAGATGATATCCTAGATATTCAAAATACAATGCAAAATATGCAATTTTTCATCTGCAAAAATTGAAAGATGACATTGTTAGAAAATTTTAATCCATTAAACAATCTAGAGTTCTTCAATAACAGATTAAACAATTTTGTGTGATTTATTGACAGATCCATCAATTTGACAGCGTCTGTCTTAAATCTTTGGAGGTATAGTAAATTTTTTTCATTCAAGGTTAAACAGTAAATTAATTTATGGCAAATGAATTGTCTGCCTTTTTTAATATATAGACTAAAACGCAATAGTTTTTAATGATGTACTTACCTTTGGTAACTTATTCCAAATAAAAGCAATCTTTGATGGTAACATTCTTCACATGTGGCATCATATTAAAAACTATAAATGTTCCATCACTATTTTTATGTTATTTTATAGCTGTGGAAGGACTAACAATTTATTAGCCCTTTTACACTGCCATCATTATCATGTATTTCACATTCTGAATAAATGATGAACTGTGGTCACAGAAAGTATTTTATTATCAAAAAAATCCACTACCCTGTCAGAAAGTGTGAAAAGCCATAGCTCGGCTTTTACCAAATCCTAGAACAAGAAAAAAATGAGCTCCTTTGTGCTTCCGGCACCATTCAGAGAATGCTGCTGCTGTGAGCTACAGTTCAGCTTGCTCTGCAAAACCACATGTAAGAGGCTATGTATTTGAGGTTCTGCAGTCTTTTATTTCCCTGAATCACATGCAGTGTTTGAGGAACAAGAGTATAATTTTTAATAATTTTATAAATGGTAAAAAAAGAAGAAAAAAAGAAAACTTAGAAATCACAAGTCTCACTGATCTTGATATTAAACAGGAATGATGATAAAATTTGCTAGCAGAGGTATTTTCAGGCTTTCCATATTTCACAAATTGAAAAGTATATTTCTTGTCCTATGAATGTGAATATTAAATGAGGTACAGGAGTTTGTGATCATGTTAAATTAATTTTCCTACCTGAAAACAGATGTAGTAACAAGCCAGAACAGCTTGCAAGTTTAGGATTTTGAAGGGAAGTGGCAGAAGGAAGTGGCGGAAGGAAAGAAGTGGTGGAAGGAAGGAAGTGGCGGAAGGAAGCGGCGGAAGGAAGGAAGCGGCGGAAGTGGCGGAAGGAAGTGGCGGAAGGAAGGAAGGAAGGAAGTGGCGGAAGGAAGGAAGGAAGGAAGTGGCGGAAGGAAGGAAGTGGCGGAAGGAAGGAAGGAAGTGGCGGAAGGAAGGAAGGAAGTGGCGGAAGGAAGGAAGGAAGTGGCGGAAGGAAGGAAGGAAGGAAGTGGCGGAAGGAAGGAAGGAAGGAAGTGGCGGAAGGAAGGAAGGAAGGAAGTGGCGGAAGGAAGGAAGGAAGGAAGTGGCGGAAGGAAGGAAGGAAGGAAGTGGCGGAAGGAAGGAAGGAAGGAAGTGGCGGAAGGAAGGAAGTGGCGGAAGGAAGGAAGTGGCGGAAGGAAGGAAGTGGCGGAAGGAAGGAAGTGGCGGAAGGAAGGAAGTGGCGGAAGGAAGGAAGGAAGTGGCGGAAGGAAGGAAGGAAGTGGCGGAAGGAAGGAAGGAAGGAAGTGGCGGAAGGAAGGAAGGAAGGAAGGGGCGGAAGGAAGGAAGGAAGGAAGGGGCGGAAGGAAGGAAGGAAGGGGCGGAAGGAAGGAAGGAAGGGGCGGAAGGAAGGAAGGGGCGGAAGGAAGGAAGGGGCGGAAGGAAGGAGCAGACAGGCAAAAGTTTGATACACACAGCTTCATATTGGCAGGTGCCTATGTTACACTAAAACACTATTTCTAGGATCCATGGAAAAGTGTATATTTTCCTGAGCAGTGTGTGAAAGGAAAATGTGTGCCAGGAGCATAATACTCATCCTCTCAGAAAACAACATAAATACAAATGGTCAATGATTAACCTGTATTAGTATGCACACCACAGCAGTATGTCAAGAAGATGAAGATGATAATTTCCAATTCCTTTATCAAGATTAGATTATTAATACATAAAATGGAAGGCATAAATCTACATGAATCCGCTCAGCCAGTCAGTGGCCAGGTATCCGAATTATAGCAAAAGTTTACGTGTGAATCAACAAATATTCACAATTATAGCTGATATGTTCACAGAGAAAATTTTTAATTGCCTCTTCTCTATGGCCCACTACATATATATTTCACAAGTGTGAAATATATAGTTACAAATGTTGATTGGTAAAATAATACATATTCTGAATTGTAGCCATACACTATAGTTCCAATTGTAGTCATAATAATAGTAGTCATATTAATAGTAGTCTCATACTCTCTCGGGGGTTCCTCGTGGCCCAGTCTTCATCATCTGATTCCTTCCTTGGCAGACTGTTCCTGCTTCTTCAAGGCTGCCTCAGGGCTCTGTCTCATTGGGAAGCCCAGCCCCCTTTTATCCCAGCGATCCCTGCTGGCCACAGCTGCGCCCAATTAAGGACATTGCAGCTGCAAGCCATTCCCAGGATCAGCTGGGACTCCTTGGGGCAAGGCCCATATACAGATATTCAGATAGGATACATATTTTACTACTCAAAGGCCACCTCTCCTACACTGAATCTGCAGGTAGAAATAACATAATTAAGGAGTGGGTTGTATCAACTCCTCAGAAATACTAGAGAGAGATCAGAATTATTTTATTATTATGGTAATTGTTTAAAAACTGACTAGATAAGATGCCATCATAACACTGATTGATATATGGCTTTTATGTTGAAAAGGCACATCATAATTAATCATGAAGGCCAATGACAAGGGTTATGATCAGACATACTTTTTGTGTCTCTATTAGCTCTATCTTATCAAATAATATCGGTTGCTAAGAGTTGTTCTTGATGCATAGCTGAAGGGAGGATTACAAGAGGAAGTTAAAGATCATGATTTTTTAAAATTATGAACTTTGCAATAGATCTTCTGCAATCAATTCATTGTATACAGATTTTCTAAAACTTATGATTAATGATACACTCTTCTAGACCCTCTGACAAATAATCATAAAAAACCAAATATTTGTGTCAAAAAAATGTACTGTATCAGCAATTCATGCAACTTAACTATTATTTAACCTTCTGTAGGACAGGAGAAGGTCAAGCTTAATACCATAATTCTGCAGATATTATCACTTATTAGTTTCTATCCAAATAGCATATATACACATAGCAATTTTAGCGTCTCTTTGCTGTTAATTATCTTTAAAATGCTATGTGAAAATGCAATTCTAGTATATAAAACTCTAGGAGATGGTCAAATATTCTATTAGATCTGTGTGAATTCCCCCTAAATTTTTGTAATTTCTAACTGATGTACTCTTACTACTCATTTATTCCAGATACAGAAAGAAAGATTGCTATTATGTTAATCCTGAATATGCCAGCATTTTTTTTTCTTTACAAAATGTTAATTCATCAAAACATTTTTGGTTTTAGTAGAAGCATACAGATTTTGTATGTTGCTTTGATCATGAGAGATTTCCTAATTCTTGCTCCCTGCACATCCACACCAAAATCACCAAATCACATATCCAAGTCATGGATCATAATAACTTATTAGAAAAACAGTCTTTCACTGTTTGAAAATATTGTCTGACATTTTTCTTTTCAGCTTAGGTTCCTCCTATCCTTGACTTTCACTTAAAACTGCATGCTTTTTTTGGAATATATATAACTGGATTTAACAAGAGCAAGAAGGTATACTGAAGTGCACCAAAAGGCAAAAAAATGCTTTTGAACAACTATTTGCAAGCAGACCAAGACAGTGAGTTTTCTATTTCAAGGGCTTTGAAGCAGAATGAGTGGCTCCTAGAATGAAAGTTCACCTGTGGATACCCTCTGAGTCAGGAGCACCACCCTTTGGCATATTGATGGTTCACGGTTATTCTTTGAATAGAGTACTAAAGCCAAAAGCCAAAGAGCAGCAAAAGTCTAGAAACAGGAGGGATGGGTTATGCCTCCAGAGCACTGAAAAACAGAAAGGATGAAGAGTGCAAATAATAAATAATTCCACAGATCTAAAAGAAATAAAAGCTATTGTATTTAGTTAGGGTGAGAGGAGGAGGGTACACCCTTCTTGGATTGTGTTCTAGGCACTATGCACATACCTTACATTCCTTACTCCTTTGAAGTTTTTCTTCTGTGGAACTTTAAGGCAACCAATCTTTTACCAGGCTCTTCCTGTAGCTGTAAGTAGTAAATGACTGTGACATTGTGCTAGGGAAACTCTCTGTAATCAGGGGCTGTCCAGTGAGCAGCCATAACTCCAGGAATAAGAGAAGAGTTTTTTCTTAAGAAATGAAGATATACTAGCCAAAGCCTCTTGTGAATTCATAGGAAAGGGCACAAAATATGTGGGGAGAACAGTCATAAGTAACCACGCATGTCCAAAAGGGATGCCTGATCGTAAGCGAACTGATTTGGAAGAGGGTATGAAGATATTTCTTACTCTCTCTTAAATCAAATGTAAAATGGCAAATGACTTACATTTGTTCAAATACCTGTTCCTTAAAGGAAAGGTCCCAGAAAAAGGACTGTAATAAGTTAATTTAAAATATCCTCCCAGTATTGCTGATGTGGCTGCTCAGCTGACTTCAACACCCTTCCCAACTGTCCGGACTCATAGCTGGGAGGTTTGTTGTTCAGACAACAACTACTCAGAAAATACACAAGGAAGAATAATAATACAGCTCAGATATTGAGAAGATGGGGGTACTAATATCTTGTTATCTGAGAAAGATAAAAGAACTATATGGTTCTTCATACAAGAGTCCAGTGTTGGGGTAGGAAAAGATTATGAGGTATCTTTTCTTTATAATGCTGTGAACTATCTGTGTAGTAGAGATGTTTGACACCAGGTAAAGTGCTTCTCACTCTCTAAAGCTCCCCAGTCTCCAACCCACTCTAAAACAAATCAGCCAACCAAACAGACCACCCAGCCCAGGGGCATTAGTAGTTTGTGCACCAACTTCCTCAATCTATTGATTCAAAAATATTTTACTTTGCTGATTTACTGAAACAATAATTATCAGATGTTTAATATCCAAACATCAGAAAAAACACTGAAGTTAGACATTGTCAACACTTAGCATTACAAAGCTGACACTTCATATCAACTAGAATATTTATTATGTAAATCTAAGACCCCTATGATACAGTCAGCAGGATCAATCAAACAAAAAAGTGACTTCAACAAAACAGTGAATGCATGAGGTGGTGCTGACTAAATTGCCATCACATTGTTTTCAGCTATTGACTGTGAAAACTGACAGTGCTTGAATAGTGTCAGATTTTTAAAGCCTGAAATTCTATGCAGGAGAGGAATTGAACAGTTGTGACACTCCTTAAGGCTTTGAGATCTCAAAATTCCACTGACTGAAACCGTCATGTTTATTTCAGCACTTTGGTATGTGTGATATAATAAAACCATGTTATGTTTTCCTGATATAATGTTATTAATTTTGAAAATATTTTATGCAATAATATTTTAATGTGGAATTAAATAAAATATTTAGAATAATTATTGTAGGATACAATTATAATATACATTTATTACATGTTTGCAAAAAAATTATGTTTTGGCTTCATTAACAAAATATTCTTTTTTGGAGTGAAATATTTATAGAATTTTTTACATAACAAGGCAGATGGATTACTCTGAAAACTTAACAGGTACATGCTATTTAGAGTCTCTTAGAAGACAAGTCTTGATTACTGTGACTAAAATGGCAGATGTTACCCTTCATTTCCAAAATCAATCTCAGATTTTGCTTGCCTTCTCATTCAAATGTTTTTTTTTGACAGATATGTCCAATTAGCTTTCTATTTGGCTTTAAAAATTTATCCTATGAGTCTTTTTGCAAGCATATTTATTTTTTAAGACAAAAGGAACTAGGTGAATATTGATATATTTCATGAGCTGTTGTGTATTTGATGGAAAAAAACCTGATATTAACTCCCACTAATGTCTGAAAGATTCTTTCCTTTGGTAACTATATATGTTAAAGCAGCTGTCTTGTACTAAAGAAATATAGGTGTAATATTTACACTTTTTCAGGTGTCTAGGATTAATATTAATAATACACCCATCCTTGATGATTTATTTTCAATTTAATTTCATTTGGATTTTATTTCCTTGAAGTTAGGCAATTTTATGAGAAATTACCCTTTTCCACATTTTTTGAATAATTGTCTTTGTAAAGAGTGTTTGAATTGTATTCAAAAATGGGTAAACAGGCAACTGTTCCATGACAGCTCATTTCATGCTTTTTGATGTCCTTTGTTCAACTTTACTGAATCTCACCATAAACCAACATTGATTTGTGTGACTGTCTCAGCATTTAAGAAATATAGACTAAAACTAATGTAACTTATGCTACATTAAGTGTTGCAGTAACATCTAAGAACAAGGCTTAGCATCTGGGTGATAATTCCATATAGATAAAATTCAGAGAACAAGGAAACTATGTAGCTCAACAGTAAGGTACAGCCTGGTGACTGTAGATTTATTTGGAAACATTAGAGTAATTTTGAAAATATTCTCATGCAACTCACCTATAACTAAACTGACATTCAAATGGAGTTGGCAGAGTATTTCTGTCCATGTTGCACACACCATGGATAGTTTGTTTGAAAGCAAGCAAGCAAGCATAGTTGATTTCTTTGGTCCCTTGAATATGTAAATGTCACATGGGGAATGCCTAAAAAAAAGACTGTTAGTCACTGTCCAGATGGAAATGAGGTTTCTGTTACAAGATTCCATAACAGAAACTTTATTAGGATTGGGTCTGACTCTTCTGCTGAAGTCTCATGATGCAGGTGGCCCATAGTCTTATGTGACCAACTCAGCTCATGTATGATCCACTTGCCATAGATTTTCTTAATCCACATGTAAGGCACCTCCTGACTTTCTGAAGTATGTACAAAAGACTGTCCTATGCATCCATTTCTGCATTTGCAGGAAGATTTTATTGCTTAATTATAAATCTTTTACCTATGCACAATTTGATCAGTTTTGTAGCACGAACCATTTAGGGGAGTCTCTGGAAAGATGAGCCAGATCCTCCCCAAAGGACATTAACAAACATACCTAAGAATACTTTTTCCTTCCAGAGAAGGAGAAGCTTGGAGGAAGTTTCCAGGACAGTCTGAAATTTCCATTTAGAGAAGCCCTTCACATATTAAGTTTTGAGTGTTGCTCGCATAAATGAAGATCCCCTGGGCGGACAGTTCCTGGACCACCCAGAGAACTAATTTGCCTTGGAATTTTCAGTTTTTGTTATAAATTGTTCATTTGGAATAACATCCTTTAACTATTTCTAAAAAATAGATTACTAGTCTACAGTTGTAAATTACACACAGAAGAAATATTGATCCCTCATCTGAGAATGATTTTATGGCCTGAAAAATGTCTGACCCCCAACAACCTAGAGAGCCTAGTGAAATCTCAGAGTATTTTCAGATTAACATTTAAGAGCAATGTGACAATTTATATTGTGAAAGTTACATTTTTTCATTGGAATTACTGGGTTTTCAGTACATACATAACCAACCTCCACTCTTTTCCCCCTACTCCAAGCTATGCAGGTATACTGATACAATGTCTTATGACTCTTCTAGCAAAAAATAAGATAAAAAATATTAATGATATGAAGAAAATAAGTGTGGCATTGTCCTGGTTTCAGATAGGGTAGAGTTTAGTTCTTAGTAGCTGTTACAGGGCCTGTATTTTGGATTGGGAATGAAGAATGGTGTTGATAATAAACTAATGTTTTGGTGTTTGGTTAAGACGTGTTTATCCTATGTTAAGGAATTTTTCCTTGTCTCATCTTCTGGCCCAGTGAGGAGGTACACAAAAGAAAATGGGGGTGAGCATTGCCTGGGGACAGGTCGCCTGAACTAGCCAAATGAAATTATTCAGGCCATAAATTGTCAAACCCAGAATATAAACTGGAGGAAACTACCTTAAAAGTCAGCTGATATGGTTTTGGGAAGAGGAGTCTAGCACTGGTTCATTGGGCAGTTAGCAATTGTAATTGTGCATCACTTGGTTTTCCCTTCAACTGTCATTATTATCAATATAATCATTTATTGCTGCAATTTATTTTCAATTACTAAAACTGTTTTTAATCCCAACATATAAGTTATACTTTGATTCTCCTCCCTATTCCACCAGGGTGGGAGGAGAGGGGGAGGATCAAGCAAGCTTGCTGCTTAGTGCTTAATTTCCAGCGGGGCCTCAAACCACAGCAGACAGGCTGTCATGAAATAATAACTTGTACCAAATACCACAGAAGAAACACCGAATGGAATAATAACATCCAAGACTCAAGACAAAAAGGATGCTAAAAAATTCCTAGCACTTGTATACACATATGTGCTAAAACCTTGCACTGCACTCACAATTCGATCAGGTTATACCAAATGATGTCTTCTTAAGATAGCTATAAATGACATTGTATGTAAACACTTCCATGTTTACAATCATATTCTTTCCCACTGTACATGAACTTTTACTCACTAAACTGCTAAAATACTTGGATTTTTTTATTTGCTTACTCATACATGGAGCTCTAAAAGTGTTTATGTTTTACGGATGTGTATATATAGAGACTGAGAGAGAGAGAAAATTGCGTTTATGTATTAAAATTAACTTTTCCTTTAAATTTAAATATTTCCTTAATTTAAGATTGGATTATAGATTAAAAATCTTTGTATTTATTTTCTATTTTTGTTAATAATCAGAAACTTGTTTACAAATTTCCTATTCAATTAATGAGCTTCATAGAAAAGCTGTGAATATTTTTAGTCTACCATTAACTGACTTTTCCACGAATTATTTGCCTTTTTGCAAAGTCCTTGGAGATAAAAATAAATTTGATTTTTTTTTTCCGAAATAAAGAAACCATTAACTTACACAGCTACATTTTTTTTCTTTTTTAAATTACATGTACAGAGAAAAATAATGGAGTTTGCAATAAGAAAAGACAGAAAACAAGCAATAAACAATGGATATCCATAAAATACTGAGACAAAATTTTTTTTGAGCATTTACCATTAAATAATTTGGTTGCAATATTTCTCCTCCCAATACACTTTTGTTTCAAAGAAAACCTTCTTTTCCAATATCAGATGATAATCTATTCTACCACATTCCCAACTTGCAGGGTAGAGCTTTATCATATATCCTTTGTCTCTGGCGCAAGCTCATTTATTCTTAAGTACATTTTTTACTATTTGCTATCCTATTTTTGACATTGACTGAGCAGTAACACTACGGGGCAGAGGTTAAACTTCAAGTGAATGTTGTGAGTCAAAAAGCAATACAATATAGGTGTTTTCTTAGGCCTGTTGAGAGAAGTAGTAACGTAGAAAGCTGTTTTCATCAGCCTGAAAAGTCACCTTACAACAGAATCACAGAGGGCAAAAATGCCAGCGGCTTCATCTTGACTCCTGTTTGGAAAGTTCTGATGCCACATCACTGCACATCCTGCATATGTTTTCAGTCTCTCTTTTTTTGCCCTTGGCCCCTATGACCTTGCTGCAATATGAGCCCAGTGGAAATGCCCAGGGCAGCTGACGATGTAGCAATCTCACTGAAAAATGTGAAAATCATTCATAACATGAGAAATTCTATACTTACTTCACACTGAAGATCTTACTTCAAATTGAAGTTCTTAAGGTCTCTTAGGAAAATGGTTGTTGGTTTAGAGGAAGGTTTATAACTGTGGGGGGAAAAAAGGGTCAGTATCAGTCGACTCTGCTGCAGGGGTAGATTTCAGACCAGATCTGTGTGTGCCACAGATTCATACCAGTTATTCTTATACAGCTTAACCCTGTATCATTTTGTTCTAGGGGAAAAAAACCCCCAAACTAACCAAATGCCAGAAAGAGGGAGGTAGAAAGCTATAGGAACCAGCTGAAATTTTCTAGCTGTAAAACAATTTAAACTCTCAGCTGGAAAATTAGATAACAAAAACTATAAAAATATATAATAAAAATATAATAAAAAATTCCCAACTTCTATAAAAAAAATTTAAACTTTGAAAAGTAATAACAATTCATTCCAAACAAAAGATTCAAATCTACAGCACCATGTAACAAAGTTTAATCCATAGAGGTTCTCTGTGCCCTGTAGTCCTACAGAAATATGAAAACACAGACTGAAAATGCAAAGAGAAAATTTCTAGATTTTGTTTGTCTTGTAGTTCTCTGGGCAGTCAGTCTCTGAAGTACAAACCATTCAATTCTTGTGTTAACGTAAAAGTACAACTTTTATATAGGACAAAATAATTTTGAATATTACTTTTCTTTCTTTTTCCTTTCTTTCCTTTTTTCCTTTTTTTAAAAAACCCTTGAATAATTCCTATGGAAAGATGTATTAGCTTAAGGGATCTGTGGTTCTCACAGGCTGAGTATCAGTACGCCTATTGTCACAGATTAGTGTATATTCCAATATGAAAGTTTCTCAGCTTGGGATAGAAGTGTCATTGCAAAGGAAAATCAGAGTGCCTTTAAGGGAAGACTTTGTTCATAATCATTGTTTCTGACTGCAGTCTGTAAAAATTGTTTTGTTTTATAAACCAAGCATAAATACTTCTTCTTTTTCTTCTTTTTTTTTAGTACCTTTTCTTTTTTTAATCCTTGTTGCCTGTACGCCCCATACTAAAATCTCAAAGTCTTTTAGTAATTATTCATGCAAGAATGAATGAAAAATGATTTATAGAAGCCAGTTACTCACTTGGATCAATTAAAAAAAAGTCATAAAAAAGAACATTTATACATAAATTCTATGTATGCAAATTTGGAATACCAATATCTAAGTAATTCAGCCATTCCTAAAGATGATTACATGGACAAGGCAGAGGTGTTTAGTGCATTCTTTGCCTCTGTCTTCAACAAAGATGATGCACCCTGGGAATGTCAGTGGCCAGAGCTGGAGGACCATGCCTGTGAGAATGATTAACTCCCAGCTGAGCCTGAAATTGTGTGTGATCAGTTCCTGGATCCTTAAATGGAGAAAATAGCATGTACTAAAAAGTACTTTAATCTAGCACAGAAAATATGCAGTACATCAGGGTCTTTCAACTAAATTGGACAAGTTAAAAGCAGAAGCAGGTACATTTTTAAGAGTAAGGTTAAAGAAAAATGAAAAATTCTGTTCATCTTGGTCTTTCCACATCAGAAAACAGATTTAGATTAATATATCTTGCTAGGCTAAAATCAGGAAAAATATTGTCAGTACTATACAGATCAAACTATACTATCTAATTCATTCTTCTGAAATTAAAATTTTAGTTGTTTCAGACTATCATTGGATGATGTAACAAAAATAATTGACATTAATGAAGTAACAATCTGATCTAGATTGCAAATTTCCAAGTATTTTTAAAGTAAAACCACATTATTCCTTGCATATTACATTGAATTAATTAATTGATATTTAAAAATAGAATAGAACTCTAAAATGAAGAAAGAATAATTTGAGATAGTGTCTGAACAAATAGAGTCCCTTTTCTAAGCCATATCTTGTTTTTAAAACTGAACCATGATCCAAAAACTTTATGTAAGAAAACAAGAACAGAGAATTACATTAGTTGGGACTTGGCTAAATTTTTAAAGAGAGAACAAAAATAATAAGCCAAAAAATGTTCAGATTTTCAGAACAGGAACATTTTTTGCTTTCATGTGTTTTAAATCCTCCATTAAGGTCACTACTATTTCACAATCTTCTTTATTTGTCAAAAAAAAGGCACTGCTACTTTTTTCCCCCCTTTCCCCTCTTTTCTTATTTCTTCATTTGGATATAGAAAAGTATTCTTGAATAAAATGATGTTTGTTTTGCTAAGTCATTTAATATGTTCTATTTCAGGAGTTTTTCTGTAGTGCTACTCCATTCCAATGTCAAATAGGCTAAAACACATCAGTAAAAAATTCAAGTTCATATTTTACATTCACAAGACATGAAAGATTTCTTTGCTCATCTTTAGAATAGCAGGAATGTTGTGGCTTGGATTTTGTGGCTTTTTTTTGTTGCATCTTTTTTTGGTTTTTTGCTATTAGAGCTAACAAAAGGCAGGAAATTTTTGTCTAACTAGATAAATATAATGTAGACAATTTTTTTGGCTTCAGATTTTTTTAAACTTTAATTTTTAACTGTCCATACCTTAACAGTCTGACAAAATAGTAAACATCCTCAAGAGAAGAAGACACTGAAAAATCTGTCTTATTTTATTGACTGATATTTTTTGTGCATATATGTCTTCTTTAACCTTTGGGAAACCACCTAATTTGTTCATGGGTTAATGCTTTTCAGTGCTGTGCTTTTGGCTGCTGTCAACCTGCAAAATAGCTCACACTGCAGATATATCAGCTAAAATCAGTCTAAGAGTAATGTCTTTACTGATTATATTTGTCCTCAGCAAACCATGTGCCTTTGACAACACTGGTTTTGCCTGTTTGTTTAAAAATTAATTGGAAAAGGGGCATCAAATATTATATAATGAGTGAATATGTCTTATGTGGAGAAACTGAGTAATTTATATTATAAATTCGCAATCAGTTTTCTACCTGGAATGATTTCATAGTGAAATAGAAGTTGCACTTTGTGGCTGCAAACTGATAAATTTACTATCTACGTTTAGGAAAAAGAGGAGGGGAAAAGTGATCCAAAAAAGCAGAAGTCCAATCATCTGACTTCTATGCTTTATGGGAAATAAAACTAAAAAATAATTTAAAAAAGAATGCGTGTCTCTTAATTTGCCCCATCCTTCTATGATAGAACTCTCCAATTTTATAGGAATTCCACATTGAAAAACTGATTATAATACTACTTGTTGAAAGAGAAATGGTTTTTACAATTATTTTTTCTTGTTTGATGATTTTCCCAATACTTTTTTCAGGGCCATTGTTCTGATTATTGCAGCTACATTTAGAGATCTCAGAATATCCACTCTTACAGAGAAGGAATTTGGAAGCATTTAAAGTACAATTCTAAGCAGACCAGATTCCCAGAAGTGCAGATTTGGAAAGTGTATCTTAAATACCCCTTGTTAGAATTATTAAAGACCTGAGTTCTGTACTTCGATTTCCAATTTCAAAACTTCTTGGTTTATCTGCTAGAACAACAATTTTTAAAGCAGGTTAAAATCCCTAATTTCAGTAGAATTTCTTGAATGGCTTTTGTATAAAAGCAGAAAGATTATTTTGAAATTCAGTCAGTGCAGACTAGAATTTCCAGGGAGGTGGGTGGGTTGTAGAGCAGTGCGCATCCCAGTTTCTCAGAACTTGCCCTGTCTGCCCCACTCCACACACACACTTCAGTTGTTTTGAGCCAGTAATAATGTTCTGCTGTCTCTCACACAGCATGCTCATTGCTTAAATGTGTTTCAGTAGTTCGTTGAATTGCATTCCAAGGGTTACATACAAAATTAATGTGATTTTGAATACAGCTTAATGAGGGAAAACACAATTCAGGTGGAATTTATGTGTCTTATTCCAAAGTTGTCATCCATAAAAATCTATCCAATGGCTTTAATTTGTTATAGAAAACCAGCCTATACCTAAAACCACCTGAGATACAAAAAACTGACAGTTTGACAGAAAGATGATGTTCTGAACATTTGTCTGAATGGTTCTAATGCGTAGCAAATCAGCAATTATTTTGGCAGAACTTACAGAAGCCACTGTAACAGAATAGTTTTGCTGTTAAATTCCTTGCTAGGCTTCTAAGAATTGTTCTAATAACTTGTCTGGAAACTGAGCAACATGAAGTATCAAGTCTTTACATTTTTAATGTCTATTCAAATAACCCAACCATTATTTATATGTTCTTATGAACCTGGCAAAACTTCTTCATATGAATGTGACACTTGCAATGCAGTTTTCCTGTTTCACCTCTCTGTATGAAAACAAAGCAATCAGAAAACAGGTACGAAACACAAATATTATATTTAACTTAATTTGTCAATTTGAATATGGCTGTGTCTATTAAAATGAAAACAACGCTGCTGCATTTGTCTTTCTCATGAGATTTAAATATAATTTCTTACCTCATACTTCTAACAGAAAAAAACTTCTTTTACATATATTCTTTGCATCTGAAGAGGTGAAAGATTTTTCCAACTCGCCTCTTAAAGTATTGTCTGTTGATTGATCCATTTAGACACCTTAGAAGTACTCTTTGTTCGTCTAATTTCCAAGAAAATGATAAAAATGTTTTTACAATAAGTGATGCTCTTCCCATGCATCTCCAGTCATTCATGAAGTGTCCACAACAAGAGGAAAGTTATGACAGTGTGTGTGTATCAAAAGAAGACAGGAAAAAACGTTTATGAAAAAAGCCAGATTTATAATGTGTTGGAAAACTTAATTAAGATTAAAAAATATTTTTATTTTAATTTTTGGACAATATTCTTTTTGCCATACAGCAATGGATTGCAATAGATAAACTATTTAATCTGCAAATCCACTTAAGGCTTATATGTAAATGTTTGTGCATATTCTGAATATTCCCATTAGATCTTTTTTCAAAACTTCTCAATAAATAATAATGTATTGGTCAAGCACACTTAATGAATTTATGGAAAAGTGGAATGGAATGCATGAACAAAACCATCTTCCACTAGAAAACAAAATTGCCTCTTTTTGTGCATCGAAAGGTGAATAATTAAAATAAAGTCTTAAGACTTGTGAACAATTTACATACTCTCTCCTCTTTCTTCATGTTCTTGTAAGCAATTTACAATATTCTATTTTCATTTACCCTTATTTAAGAGCTATGATAATGTAAGAGATAAAATGTTTCCTAGATACAGAAAGAACCACAGCCATGTCAGAAACGTTTTGACTATGTCTTATGACCTTTTTATTTCATATTTGATTCTTTTTCTATTCCAGATTTGATATTTTTCAAGTCAAACTGCATAGATTTCATTATTCATATAATGCATTATATAATTTATATAATGAATGATAATTCCAGGAGACAACCCCTAGCTAGCATCAATCAATTTGGATCCCACTGTGATATGCCATAAGAAAACTCAGCTCCCAAAAGCAGGATAGTCATTGGTGACACTGTGCCTGGACTAATCAGCTCTATTTCTAAAAATGCTTAATTAAAATAGACATATTCTAAAAATCCTACAGATACACTGCTACATATGTGGAAATGATACTTCTATAACATACTCCACTGTACAGTGTAAGCATGATCTTCTTTTAATATAATGTAGGACATGCATAGCATTTGTGTACCTCAGCCTGAAACTTATTCATCTGCTATGTGAGCTTCAAATTGCTTCAGAATTATGGCAATTTGTAGCCTAAAATTCTCCACAGGGGCCGAAGTATATATTCAAAAGTTGTTTCAGCTTTATAAATTTGAGTTATATTACTACTGATGTAGCAGGGGTCTGAAAAGACTGCAATCCTGCATTCAAAATCCCCAATTAGGTGTTTTCAAAATGTGTCTAAATTTCTAGCATCAGTGGACACTTTCCCAAATGAAATTCACACAGTATGCATATAGTATGTAGAAATGGTTTGCTATTGACTACAGTGGCCTTCAATTACCTCTGGGTCTTCATCAGGATGCCCTACTCATTTGTACAGCGCAGTCAATTATCATGGCATAATACCGTATAGGAAGTTATTATACTTGCAGTTTTCTGAAGGAAATGTAATATTCACAAAAAGTCTCATCCAAAGCAAGGTAGGAATCAGAAACAGTCTATCCTTTAAGTTCAATGTGATTTTGATGATGATTAAACTGAACTAAATATTATCTTAAGTAAAATACATGGAGTCAGTCCCTCACATGAGTAACAAGAAGTGGTAGAATGCAAAGGTTTGTCATGGTTCAATGTCCACGATGTCTCAAAGGCAGAGAAGGCTAGAGCATTGCAAATGGTATTGATCAGTTTGCTCTTCTTAAAAACAGTGCAAAGAAAACTAAGTTATCTTCTGAATTGGCATAGCACCAGTTCCACCATGAAATAAAAAAGACAACATTTTGTTTTGGTCCAGTCAGGTCTTCCCTGAAAATTTTAGTTTTCTTAAGAAAAATCAAAACACTGTTTTTGCTAGAATTTCTGCTTTTTATGTTGGTATGTTTCTTGCTGAAACTCAACTATCGCCTGACAATTTCAAACAGTCTCTGCAACATTTTCTTTCCCTTTTGTCTTTAAATGGAAAGTGTGCTAGATCTTGAGCATTCACCTTGCACTAGGAGAAGACCATTTTATTTAGATCCCAATAATTTATTTTGTTCTTTACCATATAGATGAGGAACACACCAACAGTCTTTGAACAGAGCTTCTTTTTGTATTTAATATGACTCTACTATTCAACAATTCAAGTCCATCAGCCCTTGCCTTATCTATCACACGCACATAAAGAAGAAATTATTGCTCCAAACATAATAGCAAGTCCAGAGGTGGGCCACAAAATTGATTAGAAGGATGGAGCTCCTTTCCTGTGAAGAGAGGCTGAGACAATTGGGTATGTTCAACCTGGAGAAGACTTCGAAGTGACCTTTCAGTACCTGAAGGGAGCTCACAGAAGAGATGCAGAGGGACTTTTTGCAAGGGCATGTAGTGACAGGGCAAGGGTAAATGGATTCAAACTGAGAGTAGGATAAAGTTAAACATTAGGAAAAATTTTAAAATATTAGGAAAAAAATTCTTTATTGTAAGAAGGATGAGGCATTGGAACAGTTTGCCCAGAGAAGTTGTGGATGCCATCCCTGGATGTGTCCAAGGCCAGGTTGGATGGAGCTCTGAACAATGTCATATAGTGAAAGGTGCCCTGTCCATGGCAGGAGGTTGGAACCAGGTGATTTTTAAGGTCCCTTACAACCTAGGCCATTCTATGATTCTATGAGAATCAAAATAACACGTGTAATAAATACTGTGCACTTAATCCTAAAGCTCTCAGGGAATGGGTCATGTATAAATTCAATTACTATCCAAACACATATCAATCTCTTCTCTCAAGCACAAGTTCAGAAGAACTGCAACTTATACAAATATAAAAATCAGTTTACTTACCTCTTTATGTTTTACACAGTATGATCTTTTAAGAAAAGTTTCATCACTTTGCGTAAGTAGCAAGCCACTTTCAGATCACCCCCATATTTCCTGCATCTATATTGTCATGCGAATAAACCTCCTATATTTTACATCATAATCCCTTTTACAAATTGTAGGCATTTTTCCACTGTCCAAGCTATCATTTATTATTCATTATTAATTATTTCACTATTCTTCTGTTAAACTATTCCTCCCAAAATAACAGATACAATACAAAAGATCAAACCTTAAGTGGTTGGTCACCTAGCATACATTTTATAGCATTATTAGATCTTTCAACTGACCTTAGAAGAGACAAAAATCATCCATATGTTTAGTGGAGCTTAATAGCCATCAGAATTACAGGCCTGATTCCCAATGCAAATTTAGCCTATACTAAGTCAATGGAACAGCTGGAAATAAATGTAGTTACAAGTCAAGCTCCAATGATTTATCCCTGTTTTCTTCTCTCACAAATGAAAAAATTACAATAATTTTTCTGCAAGACTTACAATAATTTTTTCTGCTCTACTGTTTAGTCACATGGAAAAAAAATGCAAGTTTTGGAAATATGGAATATAGAGCTGAAAATTGTCTTTACCTGAATTTATTTTTGGGATGACATTTATAGTATAATGCTAGCAAGTGTGAAATGACTTTCTTGTTTGAGATTTATATTTATGTATGAACCCCTGGTAGCACAAATTCCTGAACAAAAAATAATTCAATTTATTCTTATTTTCAACAGTTTTTATCAACTCCAAAATAAAAGGAAGATTCAGTAAATGCTTTCAGACTAAAAGTGACATTATTTGGTTCTATGGTTGCAATTCTAATTGCTTAACTTTATTTTGTATTTTTATTGTGCCATACTTATCTTGATTATGGTGTTTTTCCATTTTGACTGTGCCTTTTTCAACTTTTGTGAATGAGGATCATGATTTCTTTTGAACTAACACAGACACAAGTGTCAGTGGTGCATACATATATTGTTTTTTTTAATTATTTCCTTTAATTTCATTCAGTAGTACTACCTAATTGTAACTTTCTGTTGTGGTATTTACATATGGCAATAAGTCAGCACTACAGCTTTTATGCTTTTTTATTTTCATTGCTTCTAAGTGATTATTAATTTTAAGTATTCATTGAGAATTTCTTTACCTTGTCTAAAATGTTGTAATAATTGTGTTCATTCTCTATAAAAGTGATTTTATAAAAAGCATGAAGAAGATGAGGGGATTTCAAGGACACAAGCAAGTTCAAAATAACCTTTAAAGCTAGCTTTAAACATGCATAGTTGTCACAACACTTTGGGGGAATGATATTCCTTTTAAATTCTTCTCAGGTCGAACAAAGATATTGGACCATATGTCTGGGTACTCTGATGTTTTTTTGTATATTTGCCATAACTGCAGACACCAGCCCACTGTTTAGACAGAAAAGGTGTTGGTTAACAAGCCCTTAAATTCTCAATAGATTTCCAGAAAAGTGAAGGATAACAAGCCCTACATTTTATACAGTACGCTTCAGTAAGTTCTCAACTCCCATAAAAAACTGCTCTAGAGGTGCTGGCTAACAAGCCACAACACTTTCACAAAGCTCCCCCGCCCCACAAGAAACCACAGTAAGGAGTATGGAGTAGAATACAATAGAATACAATGCTTTGCTTAGGCAATGTAAAGAAGAAAGCAAAGATTGTTACCAGCCCTTAGGTCCTGCCTTGGTCCTGACAGGTGGATTATCTGGAGCTGAGGTTGAGGGTTCCCTATCTCCTTCCTTTTATAGTAAACCTGGTGCATGCCTCCCATGTGAACTAGATGTTTTGTGCTGTTTTGTTCATGCATGTACAGCCAGCCCTTCTCCAGGGAGTCTCAGGAGAAACAGGAATTGGATAAGATCGGCTTTGTCCCACCTCTGCAGGACCCTCTTCTCAAATCACACCTTTCCTGCAGCAATAACTCAGGATGTTTGAGACAAAACATGATGAGGTCTAGCCCCCTACAATGGCCTAGCAGAATAACTTATTTTCTCACTTGTTATAATCTGGTAACATATGAAACAGAAGGCTAGAAGGCCTATGAACATCCCATGTATTATTTTTAAAAGTTCAGTTAGGTCTTGTACTCCATAGTTGTTATACTAACATAAAGCCTTGAATATAAATATATAGAAAAATACTGCAAAACCTGAAATTAATAAAAAATTATGCTTATGTGACTTTGTTCATTGCTTGCAAGCATGCTTGTAACAAACTCAGACATTATGGTGAATGCCTTGATGGTGGATAATTTCTTTCTTTAAATGCTACTGATGACCTTTCTCTGCCACCTTCAGTAACAAGATTTCTTACCTTCAGCAAAATAACACATATTGATAGGTTACCATGAAACTAGGCGTTAGTTTTTAACCTCAATACACAGGTCAAATTAGTGACATACATTTCCCCCTTTATTAAAAATATAAACAAACAAACAACAACAAACCAAACCAGTTAAAAATATCTGGAAAAGACAAAATATCATACTGTTTAAAACCAAGCAAATTCCATTGAAATTGTAGTTATAATATTTAGGATCAAGTCTGTGAAAATGCAAGGAAGGGATATGAGCAGATGTGACCAAAGAAGTTAAGGCTAGAGTTTCTGTATTTACTCATCATCTGGCTGTATTTCAGTATTTATAATTGAGTTTGCAAATGGCAGTAGGATCCAGAAAAATAGAAATCCTCCCCTTATTATTCAGTGACAATGTTCCCATGAATATTTTTTCATTAATTGCCAAATCATATGTATATTTTGTCTCAGTAAGTCTACTTTCAGAGTTCAAAGATAACATTTAGTGTGTTTTGGATAGTTACTATGTACTACAGCACTCATGCTGAGTTTATTCTTGGGCAGATTGAGTGATAGATGAGCTCTTCACCCAACCATCTCTAGAGTAACACGATCCTAAAAACTGGGCTGAGGAAGTTTGGAACTCTTCAGTATTTTTTTTATTTATTTACTTAAGTGGCAAGACATTAGTCAAACTTAGAAAAATTGTAACGATTTGTCATACCAAAATCATAAAAATGTCAATTAATACAAGTTTTGAGCAAATAATGTATTCACCTATCTAATAAATATTTCCTCTGGTCATACAAACAGATTATTGAATCAAATATGTTCATGAATAAAATTGTTAATTGTATATTTACCAATAGTAAGTATTGGGCTGCAACTTGCTTTCAAAATGGGTTTCCTGCAAGAATCTGAAATCCATAGTTCAAAGGTTATTGAGTGGCTCATACTGAGAAATAGGCTGTAAAGAAAGACTGCTTTCTGATGAGTGAAATGCTCTAATAACTCAATTTGCAATTGTTAAGTTAAAGCTCAATTTCTGCCCATATTCTTAATTTTTGATTTTGGTACTTAGCTGATTACACACAAATCTCTCAGGATGTTTCAGGGTGCACACAGGCAACTTTGAGGCCAGCATCATTTTTCTTTTTCATCTTCTCCACATGAGTGAAGATGTTTTACAGGAGATAGAAAAAAGAATTTATTGCTGGAAATAGAATTCCCAGAGGCAGAGATATATTCTATAACAAGAGGATGAGGAAACTGTAGTTTGGAAGCCCTTTTTTTGTGATATATTTGAGAATGCAAAGAGAGTCTGCCCCAAATGAACGTCAAAGATTATTTAAAGTGTTTTAAGGAATAATCTATTAAGAGAACAGATTTGCACTCCCTTGACTGCTTGATTTACATCTACCGCAAAAAGTCACCAACCAGGAGAGAGAGAAGAAAACTTTATTTGACTCAGTTATATTTGAAATGAACTCCTATATTTAAGTTCATTTCAGAATCACAGAATGGGTCAGGTTGGAAGGGACTGCAGTGGGTTATTTGGTTCTACCTCCTTGCTCAAGCAGGGTCATCTTAGACTACATTTCACAGAATTGCATCCAGACAGTTCTTGAATATCTCCAGTGAAGGAGATTCACAACTTCCCTGGGCAATCAGTTCCTGACTGTAGTCAAAGCCCTGTTGCTGTTGTCATATATGGGAGGGGGACAGGTACTTTATATGATACTGAAAGCTTTGATTACAAAGGCTGTGGCTCTTGTGCAAAGGCAAAGCAGAGCCATGACACATCAATTTTGTTCCCTCTTTGTCCCATCTGAGCCAGTAATCCAGCCTGATAACCTATCATCGCCATGAGCAGCCTATCATGACTGAGTTTTAATCCCTTTCCCATGGAATTCCTTTTACGGTTTTAGGCCTCATGCCCACACTGCCATCCCATTGGCACCCACTCTTATCTCTTTCAGTGATCTTAATTGTCTATGAAATCTCACCCTGCAGTCATCTATTTTAGGAAATAGTTTTGGTTTTCACTTGTTTTGGCGCATCACTTTAGGAGAAAAAGACTGTACTTTGAAAAGTAGGGTTAGAGAGGAAGAGAGGTTAAAAAAAGGGCCATCTTTTTCTTCAGCTTTTAAAGAATCAGCTGAAGCAGAAACATTAGTTTAATTCTGTTTTGGCAAGTTAGTCTGTCTTTTTTGGGTTAGTATTTCAAGCCATGACCACCTTGCGCTGGGTTCTGGGCATTTCTTCTGTTTCCCTGTGTTTTGCCATCAGGCCAATGAGCCCAAAGCTGCTTTATCAGGCACATTGCACGTATGTGGCTCAATACTGTTTTGGGAGAATCTTGAAGAGCTTGAAGGGTGTGTTAGGCTGCAGAACAAATATGAGACATAATGTGTGTCTTGCAGTATCCAGGTGTGAAGGTAAAAATAAACGGAGCAGTACCACTTATACAGAGTTCACAGAACTGTGTTAATTTTCCTTTCTTTGAACAGAGGATACCAATAACCTGCCTTCATATAGATGTTCTGCAAAAAACACCATGGCACATTCTAATTCCTTTCCATCCATTCACATGCTCATTTATTTGTAACTTTTGTAAATATCTTCTTATTCATTAAGTTACTTTCTGAATATCAAGTATAACCTCACCACCTCATTATCTCCAATATCTCAGTATTGAAGTCAGAGGTGACTGATATTCCCAGTCAAATATTGTAAAGGTCAGGCCTTATGGCTGAGAAAATAAAAAAGTTGTTTTACATAATCCAGTCAGAATATAATATCTGAAAAGAACTCAAAAATCACTGAAGCACCTGTAACTGTTCCCTTAATCAAGTCATATAACTGCTATTTTGCATTAGCTCATATTGCTTTAATCAAGGCTCAACCTTCATTTCCATTAAAATGCTGTATTCAAACACCTTGTTTTGTTTTTCTAATTACTTAAGCTTGCTTTTTTTGTAATTGTCATACATGTCATTAATACAAATTGACAAGGCTGCTCTCTTTTAATTTTAAAGATATGGAGGGAACAAACAGTTCTCATGCTTCTGTTACTTCTATGCTAAATTCTAGCTCAACATTACTATTTTCAAAATTAAATATTTTTAATCTGTAAGTTTTAGCGACTTTCTGTATAGCATCATGAAAAATTATATACTGGATATCAAGTAATGAAATTCCTTTATACAACTGCTTAGTTTGTGGTGGCTATCTTATTTGATGTTCTTCCTCCATAATTATTCTAGGATTTCTGTCTATTTATCAGGGTAATTTTTTCATCCTAATCAACCATTTTAGATTATATTTACGTGTTTTAAAATCGTTAAAAATTAATAAGAAAACTTAGACTACTAAAATTAGGTATTTGCAAAGGGTGAGGACTGTCCTAATGCAGAGAGCCTGGACAAGTTCCTGTATCCTACTTTACACACTTTCAAATCAGGCAATCATTAATTAGCTCTGAAACAAAATTCTGCTTGCGGCTGCATATTGGGTCTTAAATAAACTGTCTGTAGGCTGAGAAGCAATTACATTTCTTCTGTCAAATTCAGATTGTTCAGAAGATCTATTAAGTATCTTTCAGTAGCTTCTAATTTTTATCAGGAGCAATAGATAGTTTGCATTAAGCAAGCAAGAATACAATGAACAGAAATATGCATATCTTATTTTCCAACAGATCTTGTTGTAAACTTACTACAACAGGGGAAAAAGATTAAAAATCACCATTGATTTAAGATATGTTAACATACTTTCTACTTCTTTATTTGTGTAAAATTCATGTTAACATATTTGAAAGATTTCATTGTATTACTCATGCTTATACTTGAAAATGTAGGCTTCTAAATTTCGGGTTATCGAAAACTAAACATATGCAACAAATCCAAATATGAAGCAAATGTTTTGAAAGGCAATTCATTGTGTACTTGGACTATATCACACCACAAGGCAGAGCTACTGATGTAAATAAAATTTAACTGCAATGCATATTTTGGTTTTGGATGACAATATTTAGGAAAAAACATCTTTTCACATTTGTTTGATTGAAAAACATCAACGTGGTATATGGCATGCAATTCTATGAAGAGGGATTATGCATTATATGGGTATGAGTGACCAAGATAATCTTAGGGACATTTGCAAGAATAACTGTAATCAGAGGTAAAAGTAATTTTCCCTAATCATTTTGCATTTTCTTTAAAATATAAATATTTTTTTTATAATCAGTTTTTAAGCAATATTCCAAAAGAGTGATCTGGGTTTTTTTAAAGAAAACAAGCAGAGAGTGCCTCACATACCCCTTTATTGCTTCCAGGAAGTTTTTGTTTAATCAATGTTAACATCTTATATATTTATCAATTATACATACATTTTTCTCAATACTTTTCTGCATGTAAAAGTAGGAAAATATGTAGGACATGAAAATGTGGTTTTCAAACTGAATTTAAGGTTCATCTGCTATGGAACTTGGCTATTATTTACAGTAGCTGTTAGTCTGAATGTAATTGAAAAAATCTCCCCACAAAGACACCATAAATCCATGTGGTTAAGTTACACATTCAATATAATTTTTACAAATTTTAGCTTAAAAGAAGATACATATAGTAGGTGAAAAACATTCAAAGTATAGCTCAACAAGGATTTTTTTCTGTACTTTTCCATATAGTAGATGGTATTCTTCTCTGTTTACAGAATATTAACATTTGTCTCAAAGTAATTCATATTTCATGGAAAATATATCAAATGTGAAAATTAATATACTTCCATTTGACAGGTATATTGCCATTTTTCAGGGGAAGAGCTCAATAAAAAAAAAAGGAAGAATGTGTTTTTTCCCTACAAAATAGGAAACAGGACAGCTTAAGAGGTCAAAAAAACTGCCTAAGACATAGCAATCTGAGAATTATTTAGGGAACTTCTTTTATAGCAATCATGAAACAGCAAGTGCCAGGTCATCTCTGCAACATTAAAAATAAATACGGAAAACACAAGACAAAAATAAAAAAGCTTCTCTTCACCTTAATAGGTGTTTGGTTTATTTTGTTGGGAGGTGTGCAGAGGTTTTCCTGAACATCTGAAGCAAACACTATTTGCCTGTGAATAGTGTCAATCACAATCTGCATTGTAGTGAGTTACATTACGTGGCATCAAGAGACACGTTGGACAAACATGGGAGGGAGACCCATCCAAGAGTTTCAAATAGGAAGAAAATGCCTGTCTCAAAAAGTATTTCTTCCCCAAATATTTAGAGAGGAGGAAGTACCCTAAGAAATTATTTTGTGCCTGCTGCTCCTTTTTAGACCTTTGCTTTAGGCTACTGCTAGAGTTATCATAAATGTCCCTTTCTCTAGATTAACCTTTAGCCTGACATTGCACAGCTTTTCTTCTGTTTTTACTTTCCTCATTATTCATGCTATACTTGCTGAAAAGGTGAGAAAAAATATAGCCTGTACTTAAACAAAAGCTTTAGGTAGAAAAAAAGCAAAGGTGAAAAGGTGAGAGAAAAGAGCTAAATCTGTGTGCTTAAGCCCTTAATGAGTAAAACAGATTCTGATGATGTTTCACTCTTTATTCAATACTATTATAAAATCAAATATACCTTTCATCTACTTTTGGAATAATTAAGATAAAGATACAAAGAAAAGTATATTTTCATCCAGAGGGAAAGAAAATAAAAGCAAACCAAAATGTAGCTTTAAGAAAGTGGAATATCTTTTTCTTTCTGTAAATACTATTTTTTTTCATTTTACCAGAGAGCAAGAATTCATATTGCACACGGTCAAAATTTTTTCCTCAAGAAATACACTGTATCTCAGCAACAGCTCATGTACTGTGGATTGTTACAGCCACTTTCTCTCTTCTCCCCTTATATTTTTCTCTTAGAGTAAATAAGCTCTTAGGACATCATGAAGTGCTCCTTTTGACATTTCTGTAGCTCTTTTGTTTCCATTTTCATCCCAGGAGATTTTGAGATTCTTAATAGAAAAATTGGCATTTTTAACATGAAAAGATAATTTTATGTCCCTAAAGGTGTTCCATTGAGTATATCAACATATCAGGTAATTTACAATGGTGAGACTACCACAGTCAAGTAACTTATATGCATTAAAACTCAGTTTTAAAACTGATTCCTCAATTATTTTATCAGTTTTTTTAGAATTTATGTCTTTGAATGTCTTCATAAATATATCACGTGTGAAGAGGTAAATACTAAATAGCAAAGTAGTCATGAGCTTTTACAAAAATATTTAGATTTTGGCATCTCTAAAAACATTTGAAAATTAAGGAAAACCTTTATTTTGCATCCAAGCAATGACAGGTTTTCCCTTTAAAAAGGGATGTTTAAAACCATGTTTTTCAAATTTATTTGGGGGGCGAATTTATATGCTGCCTTAGATATTTCAGTGATTTTTTCCTCAGTCTCTGTTTACAGATTTTCTACAACATCTCAAAATGAGTTGAAGTCAGAACACAAAAACCAGAATAATCTGATCTATTACCAGTTTTAACACTTAAACTTTTATGGACAAAATTTTTTAAAGAAAGTTTAAATCACTTTCATTTTCTCAGTTTGTTAGTCATTTCAATGGACTTTCACTGACATTTGCAATGTTTGGAATTGCTGAAATAAAAGATGGAAGACATTAATAATGCAAACACAGTAAAACAAAAATTGAAAATATAGATCTATTTAAGATAAATAATACACCAATAAACATAAAAAATACAGAATTATTTGACATTTATATATTTCTATACAAGCATACAAATATTAGAAGATATGGTATCATGTCTTAGCTGCTTTTCTATGTGTCTGTTAAAAAAACCCAAACAGCTATGTGGTGCATTGTTTTAGTCTGAAGAAAGATGTGCAGCAAGCACTAACTTTTGCTGTTTGGCAAAATTTATATTTTGTTCTTATTTTATTTTTATTCTCATAACAACCTGAGTAATAAGCAGTAAGCATATTCCCCAAAGAAGGACACAGAAGACCATTTGACAGAAACTGACAAGTGTAAATGAGCCATCAACATTATAGATAATAGGCACAGTGTAGCATAGCAATGCATAGTACAGTGCAGTAGGGAGCATTACTGTGCTGTATTGCATTGACTTCTATTTCACATATAATAACTCATAATGTAATAGGGATTTCAAACGCACACCCAAAAAAACCCAAAAAAATCACAGGATTTTTGTGGAGTTTTCTGATCATCCCCATTAAAAAAGTTGAAAATGGATAGGGTGCCATGGCATTTTAAATCCACTATGCCTAAAGTAATAGGAACAAATTCCTTCTACTTTGAGATGATCCTAATTTGCACTAATGGCTAGCAAAAAAGTGAGAGGCATGCTGAACATTTTAAAAGCAAAAAAATAAAATACAATTTCTCTGAAACTGAAATCCGTGGAGTCAAATGTGACATTAGTGGTTGCGTAAAAAGAAAGGACTTGAAACATCAGATATTATTACAAAGGCTCATCATTTTATTAAAAAGTACTAACTTTATCATGTTTAAAAATAAAGAGTTCCAGAAGACAAAGAATGATGAGCTGTTAACTGTAACTATATTCCATATTTTTCACTATAGATATATTTAAATATCAGCAAGTTTCTAGCACAAACAGAAAACATTTTTATTTAGTTGACTCAAAGACATTTTCTTTCTCTCCTTAAGGTCATCATATTGATTCTGGCAAAATACTGTAAATATTAAATCCTCCAGTCAATAAGCTTAATACTGACCTAAAAAAGTCAATATATGCTTACTAGTTGCAAAATAACAACAGAATGTAGCTGGGTATACTCTATTCTTTATAATACTCTGTGCTTAAAATAGGGACAGTGGTTTTATGTTTTTAGAGGAGTGGAAATGTTCTTTCCTGGAAAAAAAATAATGTTAACATTTTTTAAACCATTGAAATTTTCAACATCTTCTGTTGCTTAGCACAATTTTGGAAGTGTTTAAAATGAAATGAACAACAGTTTTGCAATCAAGTTGTATGTTTTAGAAAACCTCTTTTAGAGAAGTGGTCATAGAAAAAAAATTTAAAAAATTAAATGAATTAAGACGAAATTAAGGACGAAAAGCCCACTCAAGTCTGAAGCATAAAAACTTTCATCTTATTGAAGACATAAACCTGATGCTGAGGCTAATATATGTGGCAATTATCACAAATTACAGTATGCATTTGTCAATACACAAAAGTTAGCAATCTAGTGTTGTCAACAGCAACAATATTAATTGATATATCCCTTGGGCTGTGTGTTCTCAGAGAGATCTGTGTTATGGAACTGCAGAATGATTGAGATAAGAAGATTCCTGTGGAGATCTTCCAGCCCAACCATCCTGTTTAAATCAAGAAAATCTAGAACAGGTTCCTCAGGATCATATCATCATGTTTTGAATAGCTCTGAGAATGAAGCCTCAATAGTGGCTTTGGGCAGTTTTTAAGCATGTTCGATCAACCTCACTGTGAAAAAATGTTGTTGTTTTGTTTTTTATTTTGTTTGAATGGTGGTTTGTGTTTTGATTTGGTCTCATTGGGTTTTTTTTTTTAAATTTTTAAATGGAAATTCCTGTATTTCAATAGAAATTAAAAAGCAAAAACAAAAAGAAAAAACTGAAACATGAAACACCTGTGCCCATTCTTATTCCTCTGTCACTGGGGCACTCTGTGAACAGAGTCTGTCTTCCTTGCACCTTTCCGTCAAATATTTATATATTTTTATAAGATATCTTAGATTTCTCTTCTGGCTAAACAATCCAGACTCTCTTAGCATTTCCTCATATTTCAGATGCTTAAGTCTCTTAAGTGTTTCTGTGGATTGTGGTCTCTTGCTGTATTTGCTGTACCACACATCCATTTGTCTCTTGTACTGAGCAGCCTAGAAATGGACTCAGCACTCCAGATATATTTTACTGGTGCAGATCACCTCTGTCCACCATCTTCCTGATGCTGCTACAGGCTGGTGCTTTGGTTTGTGGGGTTTTATTGCCACAAGTACAAACCATTAGCCAGCTTCAATTCGTCCATCCAAACTGACAGATGTTTTTATGCAACTCATTGGCCACTCGACTCCCCTGGAGCATGAACTTGTGAAATGAACTTGAGCATGAAATCCCAGGTGCAGGATTTGACGTTTCCCTTTGATGAACTTGATAATTTTCCTGTTATGCTAGGAACAGACATAGTAAAATCCCAGGACAGTCAAGGCTTGTTTTACAAAATACTGAGTTCATTCTCATACCAAAACATTTTGAAACTTCCTAGGGTACTGTCCATTTTTTTATGTTATTCAAAATATGATAATCATTATTTACTTTCCTAAAGAGAAAGATGGCGTAAACATTAACCAGAAACTACCATGTCTTACAGAATTTTTATTGTTTGGTTGTTTGTTTGGTTTTTTTTAATATAATTAAAAATTACACTAGGTTCAATTTGAACTGCGAATGTTGATATTAGATGCCATTTTAAATCTGTTTGTAAAATCACTAATACAAATATTTATTATATTATTCATGAACACTTACATTTAAAGTTATTTATCTTCTAAAAGGAGTTGGGGTTTAAGCTTTGTTTTGTTTGGTTGTTACAGATAAATAATTTACTGCAATGTTAGAATTAATAAAGATTCTAAGTGCCAAAGCTGATTTTTTGCTTTCTCATAGGAAAATAAGATGATCCTCACTATATAAACATTCTAACAAATCATTTAGTTTTACTTTTGTGACACTTTTTCTGTAAGCAAACAGTGCTTCCACTTCTTTTTTTTCTTGATTGCTCACAGACTTTGAGGGGTTAATCTAAATCTTCCTGAGTAAATATGGACAGTTTCAGGAGTATTTCTTTTCTGTTCTGCTTTCAGGAGCCATTACAATGTAGAAAAATAGAATTCCTAATAATATATTTTAGTGGTATATTTAGTTCCTTCCCCTACCATAAGGTAATTTCAAAGTAAAGCTATTTGACAATCTAGATAATTCATGCAGTCCAACATAGTGTTCACATTTAGCTTCTCATTCCCAGTTTGCTAGAAGAATTTATGGGGCAAGGAGGGGTGGAACAATTGGGGAATCCTAATGAAACTTCCTCACTTATGAAAATCTAAGTAAAAAGGAGTTTTGCATAAAGGAGAACAGTCTGTGCTTCTGTTTATTGGCACTGAATAATAAAATAATATTCAAACAGCAGTGACAACCTGGCAGGACATTATTTTAGAATATATATGTAGAAATAGAATGATTTCTTTTCCTTTTTCAGGTTGTTCCAGTACTATCATGCTGATTTTCTTTATTAAATTTGGCCTTTTTCCATTGCTGGCTCCTACTCCTTGACAGTATGGGATTTCCCAGAAAGCTTAGTCTGTTAACAGAAAACATCATTAGCTGCTTACTGAGCATAGGGAGCTCACATTTCAGTTTTTAAGTATGACATACTTGCTACAAAAAGCTCTCAAGACTGCTATAGACAACCCTGTAATTATTTGCCATAGAAGTCATAGAGATGACTTCATTTTTCTCTGTCTTTTTACTTCTCTGTTCCTGTTTCATACAAAGAACTGTGACCCTTGGTATTCATCATTTCCTATTCTTTTCTGTGAATGTTTAGTATAAAATAAAAAAGTATGTTGGTATATAAGTTATTATAGTGTCTTTTCAAATAAATATAAAAGTGAAAAGCAGAAAAGAGAAGTTTTGGGGGCCGGTAGTAAGATTCTTATAAAATACATATTTGAAAAAAATATGTTTCTTGTAAGTAAGGATTAAAACAGTAACAATATTCTTGGTGAAGAAATAGGATAGAGATGAATATAAGCAGCAAATAACATTAGTGTAGTAAGGAAGGTTAGGGTAGACTTAAGTGATATTTTTTACTAACTCAAGTTTCAAGAGAGGTGATTAATTTACTCTAGGACTGAATATTTTAAAGATAAAGTACAGATTATATTATACTGAAATTCCTCAGGTACCCTCTAACACCACTTGTCTCTTGAATTCAATGTGTCCATTCTGTGTGCAATTAAAAAATGTGGGGTTTTTTGTTTCTATAGATGTTGCTTAACTTCAACAACCACAGCATGATCATAATGTTTTCTCATTTTTTGCAGTGCATGAAATGAATGTATCATCAATTCATAATAAATTTTGGTATGCATGCTAAGGATTTCATTTTACTTTGTTCATTGACAAGGAAGAAAAGAGACAAGAACAAATGGACAAGAAACAATAGAAGCCTCTGTAGGATAAACTAGAAGAATGGATCACTGAAATACTGGCCTTAGTTTTCCAGGTGTTACAAAACATTTTTCAAAACAGTCATCATTTTGTTCTTAACTGTCATGCAAAATTGAGCTTGAATTTAAATGAATATGAGAAGAAAAAATATGCAGTCAAGTTTTTCCTACTTCAGTCAGTCAAGTGTCTTATGTCTTTGTGATATGAAATAAGAGACAGACATATATCACATCTTAGCTCCCATGAATTTTAAATGTGCATTTTAAATATAGCTTGAAATCACCCTATCACATGTGCTTTGTGGAAAAAACACGAAGTGATTAAACTTCTACTTTTTCAATCCTATCCTAAAACATGACTTTACCTTCTTCAGCTACAAATGGATCTGCAGGACCTGTGTTTAATCATTCAGTAGTAACAGAACCAGAGGCAATGGGCACAAACTCCCCTCATATTGATGAAATCATAATATTTAGTTCACATTATCAGGGGAGATTCCCTCTAAATGTAAGGAAACACTTTTTTTTTTTTTTTTTTTTTTTTTTATTATGAAGGTGATTGAGCACAGTTACATCTTGCCCATAAAGTTGAAACATCCCTGCTTGGAGATATTCAAAGGATGCCTGGTCATGGTGCTGAGTTGTCTGCTCTAGGTGTCCCTGCTTGAGCAGCTATATTGGACCAGATGACCTGCAGAGATCCCTTCCAACATCAGTCATTTTGTGGTTTTGCCGTCCTGTGATTCTGTAACTTCAGGAGAGTCACAGGAGTAAGCTTGTTCTTCTTGGTCGTCAGAATTGACACTGTGATTGTGATGTTTTAATTCTAAAAAATTTAAAATATTTATGTTTTTCAGCTGTAAGAATATTTCAGCATCAGAATGCACATGCAAATTACTGCAGGACATGTTAAGAGTATGAAATTACCATGCAGGAACTGTTCTGTGCTAATTGCCCATGCTATTTTATGATAAATTTGAGATAGTTTATTATTCCACTGAACAAACTTACTTGAATTTGTCTTTGACTTAGCCTAGGTATACAGCTATGTAGAGCAAAGGAGCTGAAAGGAACTAGGTTGTTAGACTAGGCAACTTGATTGTTTGTGTTATAACCAGTTTGTTGGTCCTAAAATGACTTTCTGAAACTTGAAGTAAGGAACATGAATAATAAATTTATTCAGAGAGAGCTGGCTAAGACTGTTTGGAATACATTTTGTAATGCATATAGACTTACATTTTTATTCCATAAATGCATATATACTCCAAGGGAACATTAAAATAAGAGACAATCCCACTGAAGAGTTAGATCATTTGAAGATGAAAGCCAAAACCCACAGGTGCCTGAGGGCATGGCTACACATGAGCAGAGAGTCAGCTGGCCAAATGTTCAAGTAGCTTTGGTATTGAGGTTAAGTTTGCATATTTGCATAGCAATATGCTAAAATTCATCTGTCCTTATGAGCAGAGTCCACAGAAGTAAAACTTGGCAATACTGGAAAGCACTATGTCTACATTTTTCTGAAGTCATTTGTGCCTGCTATGAAAGGTATGTCACAGGACGAGAAGGATCAAAATAAAGGAAATTTATTGTTTCAGATATATTTGTGCTGTATTAGCTCATAGTACTAATTGAAAAATGAAAGGGAATTCCAGAACTGATTGTTAAATTTAGAATAGTCTTCTCATGCATGATGAAAAACAGGAGAGGATCTAGGTTACATTGATGGAAACCTTTTAGCAAAATCTTGCAGAACTTCTAAAAGACAGTGTGTCTTTGGCAAATATTTTAAAAATATCATTAAGACAAAGCTCTCAGAGATAAAAAGAGTGGCTGTACATTAACTAAAATATATTAGGGTTGGAATTTTCAAAAGGGAAAAAAAATAATCTAATATCCCAATTTAATTTAATATCCCAATTCCAAGGCACCTTCAGTAAGTATTTGATATTTACCTCTATGGAGCTTTTCAAGCCATTCCAAATTAATTGTTATGGTTTGATTCCAGCCTCATACATTGATTTAAAAGACGCACATAGAAATCTCAAGGGATTCAGGAGATGTTATATGTTCATTTCAGCAGGCGTTATATAGGTTCACACAGGTATCTGCAAAATAAAAGTTCAAATAATATTCCCCAATTTCTAGGATGATAATAAAGATTAATTTTGAATTAGGAGTATAATGCATAATATATGAAATCAGATTATTTTTGTTTGGAGAAATAATTACAATTTCTCTGATCTTTTAATACTTCTGTATTGTTCAACATGCAAAAATTAGAGTACTTTTTTACAAATCTTACTTGTGAAGATACTATGATGTAAATAAGAATCATTAAGTAGCAAGTCTCAGGCTAGGTGCAGATTACCACTTCTGTTAGTGACTGCTACTGATTCTCTTACTGACATCTCTTTAATTTAGTTTTCCTTACTATTATTATTGCTTTAGGTCACTTTTTTTTTGCAGTACTTCGATTTTCTGACAGGACTTCAAGGTAAGCAGTATAATTTGCCTGAAATGGCACTAAGGAAGAAGAATTTCTGATAAATAAAGAGTTTTCACAGGATATTCTTATACAATCACTGAAGAATCACCTATGTGTACTTGGAAGTATATATGATAAGACATTATACCTGCTTATGGTGGATTTTTGGAGTAGGCAACCAGGTTTTAATTATTTCTCATAACACTGAAAATACCATTAAAGGTGAAAGTCCTTCTTCCAGTTATCCTTTGTGGGGTCTTAGACATATGTTCTTATATTCTAGCTGTCTACACAGTGGAAAGCTTATTTTATTGGCCCACACTTGGTCATCGTACTTCAAAGTCTTCAATCCTTTTATACAGTGAGAAACTCTTTTATACGCTATGACAAAAAAAAAAAAAACAAACAGGAAAGTTACAGAATAAAAAGAATCACTGAGGCTTAACTTCACGGAGAATGCCATAGAAAATGGGTTTGTTCTGATTTTCCATCAGGAACAATTAATCTACCAGACCCACAGTTAATCTGCAAGGAGACAACAGGAATAGTGTAACTAAGATGCACTGGAACAGTTTCAAAAATTATATTCAGTCTAGAACAGGGAACAAATTATTTTTCCTTTTACAAATGAGAAGTTAAAAGGTATGGGCATGTTAAAAGAACAGAGGAGATCTGGGACACGGAACAAAGATTATCTAAGAGCTTATCAATGGGTGAAACTGAATTTATTGTGTTGTTTAATTCAAAATGTGTGAAAAAGAATTACATATGTATTTTTTTCCAGATTAACTGCTCCAGTAAATCATATTAGAAGTTTGAAGAAAAGTAAATAAAGCTAGAGCTGAATGAATTGAAGGTTTGTCTAAGACACTGAATGCAAGCTATTTTATTATCTTCCTGTGACAACTGATGTGTCTTCAGATTGGATAAAAGGAAGGAGAATAATAATTGGCTACTTTACTTTTAGAAATGCCACTATGATATATTTTGTCTTTACTTCCCGTTCATGGTTTTCAGGTTCATGAAACGCCTGCACATCACAACCCTGAAAGAATAAGCAGTAAAAAGAAGCTTCCATCTAAGGTACAGGTAAATCTAGGATGTCCTCATCTACTTGAATGGTGAAACAACCAGCTTAACTCACTCTTTCAGCGGTTATTTAAAATGGTTCCCTATCTTTTCACTATGTAGAAAGACCCTGCACTCTTCAATTCTAAAAATAAATGCAAATAAACAAACAAAAGAACAATGCCAACCACTAATCTGATTCTGATATCTGATTTTTCTCTAGACTCTTCATTTTCTGGAAACAGTATATATGAAATACTGTATTAGAGAGTAACAAGGTTTACACAGAAAAATACTTAGTGTCCTTGAACCAACTGATTTCATTTCTGGAAGTTAAGTCATATAAGAGAGAATTTTAGATGATCTATTGATAATAAGCAAAATAAACAACATATTCTTGCTTTCCTGACCCAGAACACTGCATGTCATACCTTTTCTGGTACGGCCGTGAAGAATACAAATGGAAATCCTTTTCAGCTGGGCATACTGTAATCTAGCAAACTGCTGAATCTGATAAACATCTGTCTCATTTCTGATATTTTTCACAAGAATCTAAAGATTTCTTTTCTTTCCAGGCATTTAGTTACCTGCCTGAATTTGGAATCCAAGTTTAAAAAAGTAATGGTCAGATTTTATAGACTCGACTGACTAGCTTTTTGTGCCTTTTTTTGTTGGTTTTTTTGTTTGTTTTTGTTTGTTTGTTTGTTTGTTTGGTTTTTTTTAATGTGTGTGTGTGTGTGTGTGATTTTTTTACTCAATTTCACACAAGTACTAAAGATTTTTAAAGATCACTGTTATGCATCTGGGTTGAAAACAACCTGTAGTGGAACATTCACAAACAGATGAAATTAACATCTAGGTTCAGGTATTGTTAGAGTTTATGTTTGGCCTTAATCACAGCTTATTGTCTATTATAGAACAATTTATTTTCTGTTTGTATGTCTGGTGCTCTCTTTTTAAAATATTCACTGGGTAAGAAACATGGGTTTGAGATTTAAAGGGCTAGAAGAGTTTTATGGGCTATGCAGTCATAGTCTCAGTTCATGTCACTATTTCTACAATGGGAACTCCTGTTAAAGAGGAAGCTAGAGATTTTTTCAGATGTTCTCCCCTCATATTGATGAAATCATATTTAGTTCACATTATCAGGGGATTCCTCTAATCAGTAAGTAATATCTATGTATTTAAACAATGAATTAAAACATTACTGATCAAGACAGTAAATTAAATCCAGCATTGCTTAGCATGAATTTTCAATGCTGATGAAGTTGATGCAAAGGAACTACCTCCAACGACAAATTGAGGCTCCATTTCTTATTGGTTTTGGATCCAAACTCCACTGAGATGGCCTACACTCCCAGAAACTGTGAGGACATGGATCTGAGATGAAAATTACCACAGATATAAGATAATAAGTCATCGGATTTGGTCATCTATGGCTAGGTGAAGGTAAATTAGTAATCTAATATATTGCTAGGTATTTAAAAACCCATTAAAGTTCACCTGTGCTAAAGTGCCAAACATTTTTTCTGTGTCTGAGTTGCAGATATCAAAAATTATTAAACAATTTAAGCATTGTAATCTCATTGCAGTAGGAATTAAGCACCTAGTTTTCTTGGAGAATGTTTTGACAATGTTTCAGAAATAAATTCAGTTCCATTGGAAAAAGCCTTTTAATGTAACCTGGAGATTATAAGAATATTACCATGATGCAGTTAATAGAAAGTCTAAAATTTTCCACAAGATCTAATGGATGGAATGTGATGTATAAAGAGGTGTTGGATCAGACATAATTCACTGAGCTGAATGTGACCTATGTTGCCTATCGCATGATATTCCTAGTGTCTTGATGTGCCTGAATTTTCATAATTTCATTAATTCTTTTTTTGTCACATTTTGAAATTCTACTGAGTTCTGAGTTTAAAATTTAAAAAATAGCATTAAATTTGATATATTCAAAACCCACTGAAAACTGTTAAATAATGAACACACCTCTACCTCTATAATACACCTATAAATATGGGACGGAATTGAAAGTGGTTTTTACCTGCATCTCAAAAAAAGAACAACAAAAGGTTCTAGTCAGAAGAGAAGACTGCTTAGAAGAGAAAAATACAATGTCATCATACTCATCCAGCTGGTTAAAGGCTAGGAAAAGATTAATAGTTGTAGTACAAATTAAAATGTGAATATAATAATGTAATTTTATTCTACTTTCATCGTAATTGAAAAGGTGTAATGGGAGAGATGGATGTGGTTCGAAGTGTGCATGTAATGAAGTACCTCAAACTGTGAACACATGGGTAATTAAAAGGAAACTAATCTCATCCAAAATAGTATTGGGCATTGGCTAATCAAATGATAATGTTAATCTTGCTATCCAAGAAAGTAATTTTCTATTCCAGAGATTTTGTAGTTTTATAATGCATCATGCTATGTTTGTTGCCATAGCCTTTAATTGGAAAATGCATAATTCAAAGGATTGAATTTAATGTTATTGAAATTATATTTAGATTTTGTACTTAGATTTCCTAGAAAATGCCATGCTTTTGTGCATTTGCTATTGTGCTATTTGCTCATTCTATTTATAATTTACCAGTGTACACACTGTAAAACTTCTGTTAAATTTATGTACCAGCGTATGTGAACATTTTTCACGGTTAATCCTTGTAAAACCAGTTTCTTATTGTAATACTTTTAGCATATAGCAGTAAAGAAGGAAGAATAAAATGCCACAAAGCATTTATTTTTCTTAGAGTTCTGTTTTCTTTTCCATTTGAGCAACCCCCGGGGCCAGGTATCATTAATCAGAAAATTAATGAAAATTGGACTGAATCTAGGAAGATAACCTATCCCTTCATTTGCAAATGAAATTGTCAATAAGCCTAGTTTGCATCATTCACAATGATGTCAGCCCTTAGAGTCAGACCACACAGCCTGCTGGAAAGACTCCGTGAGCATTGCTTTACAAATAAATGTATTAAAAATATAGGAGGGAGTCCTATTGAAGAAAGAGAGGCAAGAACTACTGATCTAATCTCTATAATCTTCATAACTTAGTTTCAGAAGTCCATTATAACTGCTGTATTTGTTTTAAACAAGCTCAGGGAATGAATTTTATCCTCTGCTCTCTGTGTACAAGCCACCATATGTATACTAACGTATACATTCTGTCCAATACATATTATGGAGTAGAAAAAAAAACCAAAACAAAACAAAAAAATCCCCTAAAAACCAGCTTCATTTCTCAGCTATACTTCTAATCATACTATAATTTTCAGACAACAAATTATGGAGCTAAGTTAAATAATTTGATGGGAAAATTTTTATGTAATTCTTTCCAACTGTTCCCAGATTCATCAACGCTTAATCCACCTGCCAGTAGGAGTGTATGACTTGCCAACTTTTGTGCTATAGTATTTCACATTAAAATTCTCTTTAATTTTCCAGGATGTTGGAAGATATAGTTGTTTTAGTGGTGGTTCCATATAACTTCCAGTGGTAACAATTTTTATTGAGCATAAAGTGAATGGAAGGAAGGCAGCATAATTGGTAGTCACAGACATGAAAGAAAAATCTTATCAAATGGGTAGTCTGCTGTAGTATCTAGGTAAGATTCACATTCAGAATGAAATAAAATACACTGCTGTAAACAGTTTAGATTTTTAATTTTACTTTAATCAAAGCCATTTTCACATAGTAATTTGATTTGTTTGACATTAATCAGAAAGTGCAAATGCAAATAATGAACACGGTTCTTGCTAATAGGTAGGCAGATGGATTTTCTCCATAAATATTTCAAGAGAGAAGTCAATCCATAATATTATTGATTGAACATGAAATAAAAAGTGTCTATTTTTCACTTGCTGAATGCACAAGAAATGATGTTCTGCTAATAGGAACTGCATATCCAGCAAGAAACAAATTATGTTCATGTGATCTCTTGCTGTGATGACTTCAGATCTCACGGGCTAAGTAGTGCATCAGGCCAAAACTGAATCTTCCATATAGGAAAGTGAAAGATGAAGAGTCAAACAGCTTCAGGTACATATGTTAGTAGTTCAGCAATTGAATTTTTTTCCCCCTGGTAAGCTGTGAACATGAATCCCCTCATGGTTCAATGGGTCATTCTGCAGCTGGAAATAGTGTTCAAAGTCTTGCTATAATACTCGTTAAAAAGCCCATGAAAGTTTTAAAGGAAAGTAGTTGTTTTTATCTGTGGTGTTAGACAAATTTCTCATCCAGAAAATTCTTGTTCATGCGTTAACTTTTTTTCTGAAAACCACCACATAAAGGTGTTCAAACATATGTCAGGGCAGAAAAAAAAAAGAAATATCTGTATCACAGAATAATTCACTTCTCATCTAGCCAAGCATCCTTTTTATCACAAAGTCAACACTGAAGAGATGGGATTAGTCCATCTGGGTTTTGATAACCATCAAGCATGGAGACTGTGAAGTCTACCTGGGTGACCTGGTCCACTTGGAATGAATAAACTACTCTTTGTAACACCTTAAGAACCAGACAACAAGCATTTGTTGTGGTTTAATCCCAGCAAACAAGTACCATGCAGCTGCTCACTCACTCTCCCACCAATGGTATTGATGAGAGAATCAGAAGAGTAAAACAGGAAAACTCATTAGTGTAGATAAAGACAGTTTAATAGGGAGAGCAAAAGCAGTGCATGCAAACAAAATAAAACAAGAAATAAATTTACCATTTCCATGGACATCCAGGTGTTCAGCCATCCCTGGAAGAGCAGGGCTTCTTCACATATAACAGTGATTTGGGAAGACAAATGCCATCTCTCCAAATGTCTCCCCCTCCTTCAAATACAGAGCATGATGTCACATGGTCTGGAATATCCCTTTGGTCAGTTTGGGTCACTTGTCCTGGCTGTGTCTCCTACCAACCTTCCATGCATGCCCAACTTCCTTGACAGCGTGGCTGTGCAAAAAAAAGAGAAGACCTTGATCTGTGCAAGAACCGCTCAGAAATAAATAAAAAAAACCCCACTGTATTATCAACCCTGTGTTCAGAACAAATCCAAAGCACAACTCCATGCCCAACACTCTGAAGACAGTTGACTCTACCCTAGCCAAAACCAGCATGCCAGTCTCTCTTTTCCCTGTTGTGCACATCTGTAAAGGACCTGGCTCACTTCTCTGTTTAGGCTTTAGGGGGCTTGCTCAGCTGGCCTCTTCAGGATCAACAACACAATCTCCTCACAGGCTTCAATCCCTGACTGTTCTGGTGGCTCATTGCTGAATTTACTGCAGTCTGATTTTCATGCAAGGCCAAAACATGGGTGTTGTATTCTTGGTGCAATGTAATGACTACCAAGTGTAGGGTAATAACCTCCTTCCAAAATCCAGTGGCTGCACTTCTGTTAATATTATCTGTACGCTTTTAGTCTTCATTATTCATTTCTACTGACTGAATTGAATTCCTGCAATAATGTAGAAATGCCTTTTCGAAACTTGCAAAAAATGATTGATTTTATCTGGAACTTACTATGTAGGATCTTTGTAATGATGTCATGTGCTGACACTGTCCAGACACTGGGCAACCCCCAAAGCTGCTCACTCACTCTCCTCCAGCAAACTGGACAGACGAGAGCAAACTTGATGAAGGGTTATATGCTGAGATGAGGACCGGGACAGAGATCACTCATCAAATATCATCACAGGCAAAACAGGCTCAACATAGACATACGTATTGAATTTATTACACCAAAAAAATCAGAACAGGATAATGAGAAAATAAAACCTTAAATAATCCTTCCCCCCCTCCTTCTTTCCAGCTCTACCTCCTACCCCAGTGGTGCAAGGAGACAAGGAATGGGGGCTGCAGTCAGTTCATCACCTGGGGCTTCTCCCACTGCTCAGGGTGAGGAGTCATTCCCCTGCTCCACTGTGGGGTTCCTCCTACAGGAAGCAGCTCCCCAAGAGGTCCAGTGTGAGTCCATCTCACAAGCAACAATCCTCCCCACACTGCTCAAGCATGAGTCCCTCTTCCAAAGGGTACAGTCTTGGACATGTTCTTCCAGTCTGGGTCCCTCACAGGGTCCTGCCAGGAAACCTGCTCCAACATGGGTTTCCCATGGGTTCACAGATCTCTCAAGGCATACACCCACTCCAGCGTGGGGCTCCTCCACAGCTTGTGGGTGGATCTCTGCATTCTTGTGTTCCTCCATGGGCTGCAGGGGCACAGCTGCCTCACCGTGGTCTGAACTACAGGCTGCAGGGGAATCTCAGTTCCAGCGTTGGAAGCACCTCCTGCCCCTCCTTCTCCACTGACTTTGACTTCTGGAGAGTTGCTCCTCTCACATGTTCTCACTTTGCTCTCCTCTGGTCACTGTTATAACTGTGCAAGGACTTTTTTTCTTTCTTCTCATATATGTGTCACAGAGGAGTTAATCATCATTTCTAATTGGCCCAGCCTTGGCCCAACAGCAAGTTCTCACTCTTAACCTACCTCACCATTTGTCTTTGGAGACCCCAGAGATTGGCTCTGCCAACATGGGGGAAGCTTCTGGTGGAGTCTCACAGAAGCCACCTCTGTAGCCCCCAGCTACCAAAACCAGGCCATGCAAAACCAATACAAAAGGTTTTTTTAATGTTGTTTTAACAGTTAATTTTACATGCATTTTATATTTTTGCAGAATTTCCTCTCATTTTCTATACACAAGGCATCCATCTGTTTACTTCATGGTCATGACACCTCAGCTTTGCTTTGAGCTGTAGTTCACTGTTTATATACACTCATTTATCTTATCCATAATCATTAGAAATTAAGAACTGGTTTTTTGGCCCTATACTTCCCCATCAGCTTGACCATACAGGTCTGTCCATACACTAACAGCTTCTGATCATACATTCCCATCAGCTAGCCTACATGGTTATTGTAAGAAATAAATGAACTGAAAAGAAATTAATTCTGCAATCCTAGTAACACACAAGTGGCTCAAGAAAAATCTACAGTTTCATATGAAATTTACAAAAAGCACTCCTTTTTCCCTTGGTTCTACAGAAATCAGAAATAAATCAGTTTGTAGTTCCCAAGAACACTGCAGTCAAAAGATGAACTGGAAATGAGGGTGAATAGTAGGAAAGACTGGAGCAGTGGCAGGGAAGCTGATTCCATCTTCTCACAGTAGTGTCAATTTGTGAGATTAAGTTTGCTGTCTCATGAACCTTCATAATCAAAATGGGGTAAGAATCTGCTTGTAGTGGAAATACAAGAAAGAAATTTGCTGTCATGAATTTTGTTCATCCTTCTAACTGAAGTCAATTGAACTGGAGGGTAGACAGAAAGACAGAATCTCTGATAATGTTAGGGGCCCACCTAGACACAAAGAAATTTCCACCTTCTTTGCTGAAGAGATCTTGAGCTCATCAACTCAATCTCCAGGACTGTGGCCATCAAGGACTACAGCCATGCGCACTATCAGGAAAACACCAGCTCTTGGTATTGAATACCCAGAGTTAGGGTGATTGCTTAGGAGGTGATTGTTGAGAACTGACTGTTTTGTGTGTATAGTGTCAGGGATCAGTCGTGTGTGAGAACTAGCCATAACATAAACAGTAAATTAACTGAACAACATTATGTTTTAAAGTTTGAACTTGATTTGTCAGTCTTCTAAACAAGGAGCAGCCTGTTTCCCAGACACACTTGTAAACACTTATGTTCTGTTGCAACTCACTTTTCATCCTGATTTCAGCATGTAGTGTATGAAATAATGCTTGAAAATTAGAAATACTTTCAATATTACTTCAAAATATTCAAAAAGTGAGCAGTTCTGCTGCTTTAGAAGGTACATAGGCCATTTTAAATGGCGATGACAGTGGCTAGGTATAATCAAATAACAAAATCTCCCTTACAGACTTATGTAAGAGTCAGACTGTTCTTCGTCAGTCTTTCTGAATCTATGACCCCAGCTTGGAGTACAAAACCTGATCCTCTAGAGTCTGTTAATTAAGAGTTTTGACTGGGAAGAAAAAAATTGCAAGAACTGGAAACTAAAAAACCCTGAAAACTACAAAAGACTTTCTTGCTTCCAAAAGCTAAAAATGCTGCTTTTGCAGTTGCTGCAGATTCTACCTTCTTGGGAGTTGTGAAGTGATCTTGAGCCTCAAAGATAGCTCCTCTATCAGCAATTATAGAACAAAGTACTATGAGTGCTAAGAGAAGTTTGTTAATTTCATTTTGCAAAATGCTTTTACTAGCTCTGCTGTATCAGCTTCTCCTTAGTTCCACTGATTGTGTTGAAAGAAGTATTTTTCCACACTCCAGAAGTATCACAAAGAAAATCTAAACAATTTTACAAAACATCCTTAAGTTATAAGGAAAAAAGAAGCAGGGAGAAATTGGTGGGAGAAAGAAATGTGAAAACTGGAAAGAAGAAAAAGAGCAACATGGAATTGTGAACTGAATGGCATGGAAGAGAAATACAACAGCAAATAATTTTTAATTCTATTCACATAATTGTGTTTTTTAATAGAAATAAGAAAAAAAAAGTATTTGGAAGCAGAAAGACAACACTGTTGTGTCTAAAGCAGCACTGTCAGTAAAAAAAAACTGAATAGAAAATTCACTAGTTAAGACTTAAATTTCATGTGCTATATTTTTAAATATACAAAGTGTTGGAAGCAAGCTCTTATATTTTACAAACTCCTAGTACTTTCCCACAGAAAATGTAATTGTTTTAGAACAAATTGTTTGACTGGAATTACAAACACAGCAGATGTTTTATGACATTCTTTTTTTTTCAGTTGAACACAGCAATAAAGAGTCCAGTTTTGGGGTCATTGTAGAAAACAATGAAATCAAGATGACAAAATACAGATTAGTTTAAAAATCAATCTATAATAAAAACTGTTCCTTCTGCAAGAGATACAGTGCTGTTGAAATGCTACCCTTGGAGCTTAGATTCTTTAAAAAAATGAAAAAATTAAAATGCAGGCAATAGTTTTATAGAAGAGGTTTTTAAAAAATGTTTATTCTTCTCTAAATATACCTTTTAAATACCATCACTTATCACCCATTCAATTTAATGGACAGTGTGGGCAGAAATAGTACTGGATTAAATGAATACTCATAATTAGCTCTAACACTTAGGGCCATATTTGTTGGCCACCTTTGGTTTTGGTGTCATACAGAGCTCCTCTGGAAATCTGGCTGTAAATTTATTACTCTAATTCAAACCACAAATGTGTTACTGTGGTAGTGTGATACAAAAATAAGTTACTGTGAATTTCCAGCAAATTAGTGATGTGAAAACTCTGTCATTTGATATAACATTATACTCAGACTCATAGGGTTGAAACTTTCCTGTTAGCAGCCAAAATGGTGCTATGGAAGAGAGCTGTCCCATGACCACATCAGTGATAACACCAGGATATTTTCAGTACTGCTGAGCCAAGGCTGTTTCTGCCTCTCACCAACCTACCAGCGAGGGGTGCCGGTTAAACAAGTAGGGAGAGACACAGCTGGGACATCTGGCCTCAACTGACTGAAGAGATTTCATGTATATCAGGCAATACTTCTCATGGACACACAGTATTTGAACAGTTTGTAGTTTGTTCTCACTCTTAACCTACCTCACCAAAAAAACAAACAAACAAACAAAAAACAAACAAACAAAAAAAACCCAAAAAAACCCAAAGACAAAAAAATCAGAAAAACCCCAAAAAACAAAAACAAAACAAAAAACAAAACAAACAAACAAAAAAAACAACACCAAACCCATATGGGTAGCGTGATGTAAAGATTTGGAGGAAAACGCTACATGCCTATGTCCAGAAAGATTCTTCTCTCTCTCTGTGTATGGCTCATAAAGAGTAAAATACAACTTCCTTCAGTTAAAGAAGCCAAATAATACCCACCCAAATCAGTGTGGATGAATTTCAAGAATCCAGACTGACCAAGTGAATTTTAAAACATTCACCTATATTAGCTAACCGATGTGTTTTGCTGGCACAATCAATGATCACATTCAGTGTATTAGTGAACATAATTTAGGAAATCTGCAAGTCCATACAGCCTGGTAGTATTTTTCTTCTTATAATGGATGTGTCCTGGGTTATATTTGAAATTGTATTTTTTATTTAATATGTTTTTAATACTTCAAAATCAAGTAGAATTCTAGAATTCCCATTTACTATTTAGTATCCCAAAATGCTTTGAGATTTCAGCTTGGATGTTTATTCGTATGATTATTAGTATTAGTATTAGCAGTAGTATTAGTAATAACTTTAGGCATTTGGGCTTTTTCAGACATACCCTGCACATTTTTATGAAAATTCCTGACTTGTTTTAAATTTCAATAGTAGCTTTCACTGAAGCCTCAGCCAACAAGAATTAAACAACTTTCCTGTTAGAGTCACGTGACATATCCCATGATTTTTTGATATTTGTCTTTGCCCCCACAAGCTTCTTGTCTTAAGTAGCTCTATTTTGCTAAAAGGTGAAATTTATTTGTGCTTGCTTTAATCCACTGTGACAAGAATCATGGGGAGTAAATATTTTTTTCTGATTGGTTGTTGGACTACATAAAGGATATTACTTCCTGCTCACAGAATATTTCTAATAAATATACTTCTTGCAAAGCATGACCATCTAACTTGATACAAATATTCTACTTGGTGTCACAGAAATGTTGGTAAGATATAATGAATAAGAAATCTTTCTCCTCTTTGGTGTGTCTCCTTTATTATTGTGATTTAAAAAGGAATGCCAAGAGGCTACCTTATCAAAAGAGTTTAGAATTTTTTAAGAAAGCAAAAACTAGATAAAAAATAGCAATCTAATGTTGTATTTTAAAACTCAAAAATACATTTGAATTTTTAAAGTCATTTGCTTAAAGCATGCCCTGAGAATTGCAAACTTATTTCATATGAATATTCTAACAATTCTACGTCAGCAAAAAATAATTTAATTAAATGGTAAATTTTTCAAACATTCAATTCATAGAATTCATAGGATGAATCTATTATGTTAAAGAGAGTTGTCCAAAATATGTTATGCAAGTCTTATAGCTCTTACACACTGACTACACTTATGCATAACAATGTCAGGGGGTGAAGAGTTTATGGCCCAATCTTTTCTCTGGAACCACCCTTGGCTTTCCCATTTGCTTTCTTTCTCTCACACTAAAAAAAACCCAAAAAAACTAACTTGGTTCAAGGATGACCACTACAGTTTGTTTATCCTGAAAAATGAATCCTAATAAAGAGTTAGAAAGTATGTTCCAATTTAAGTGGGAACAAATGATGTAAACCACACATGAAATCTCACTCCATAGTATCTGGAGTCATTTAAACTTCCAATCATATTTTGCATGTGGAAGAGCAAAATCCCTGAATTGCTTCAATAGATTTAGAATGGTTTTCTGCACCAAAGAAGCTGCCTACCACTTACTGTGAAATTTTGCTCCCACCCAAGAGATCTTTACCTTATAATGCAAAATTATCACCTATCAGATTATTATTTGGAATACTAGGGTTTTTTCTTATCTGCTCTTTTTTGACTGACAGATGAGAGAGAAAGAAGAGAGCTTTTTGTTGTGTTTACCAGTAATTAGATCAGTCATGAGGAAAAATGGGGTCAAAAATTTATCAGACTTTAGCAGATTTGTAGTCTGCTTTTTGGGACTTAGATGGTGAGTGCAAAATATGAAAGTCTGCCTTTGTTTTAATCCCTTATTCTTTTTCTTAAAATGACTATAATCCTTCAGTATATCTGTGCCCAAATTCAGGGGATACTTAATAGATTCCAGTTTCCTATTAGTTATCTGTATAATTAGTGGAAAAAAAAAAGTGTGCATTATCATGAGTTGGGTGATCATTATTATCCTCAGAAAGGAATTTTTACATTTGCATTCAGTTCTCCTATGGAATTTATTCCTTCTACTTTTCTTGAGGCAAAAATCTTTAGTTTTGTTGGAACAAGGATTGAAGGATCAAGAAGTTACTCTTCTCCCTCAATGAAAAGATAGAGGATTTACATATTTCTGCACTCTCAGAACTGGAAAGTAAATAAAGACTTTTCAATCAATTCTGAAAGCAAGTCTGAGCTTCCTACAACTCTAACAGATATGTCCTGATGATCAGTGGAATAATCATTCTACCATAGATTCAAAATTTCAAACATCAAGAGATACTTAGAACTGGATGCAGATTCTGCATCAGTGCCTAATGTAAACCTCAGATTGATTTAAGTGCAGAAATTTGATATCTCTTTTTCTTATCACAGCCTTGAAGAAACTGCCATAGCATGGTGTCAGGAACTCTCAGACGCAGTGCTTCAAGATTTCAGGTCCTTCATATTTCTTATGCTTATGATTTGTCAAAACTATGCAATCACTTCCTAATATTTTGATTTGTTATCAATACACATGTCCCTTTAAAGAATGATTTATTATACTTACTAAAAAAATCTTCTGTAGGCTCTATAATAGAGTAGGAAACTAAGCAACATAAATTCTCTGAAACATCCAATTTCCAGAAATTTTTCTTAGATAGCTGCATTTCTTTGGTCTGCCAATACAAATTCACTTTGTAGTAGAGAAAAAGAAAGAGAATAATCATTGGCTACACAGTAAAATACTCTATTATAGAGATTTACCCTGTAATGTCTACTCTATAGCCTTTGCTAAAAAGACTACTTTTAAGGAGATTATTATTTTTTCCTAATTAAAGAAAATAATTGATGTGTGAAATGTGTTCATTAAATAAGGAATCAATTAGCTCCAAATTAGTAATCTAACTCAATACTATTGTCATAATCTGTTGAATTTCTCAACACCTCTTTGATAACAAAGAATTTTAATGTCAGATCCTGTATGACATAACCTTAGTTCCACCATGTTTTGAAAATGCTATACTTCAATACCAACATTTAGAAGATCCTGTCTCAATAAGCCTTCAGCATAGGATTGTCCTGTATGATCATTAAATTTTAGATGGAACAAGTCAATATTCCCTACTAGACTTAATTACAATTGTACTGTCTGAGGACAAAAACATGCTATAGCTGTTTGACAGTTTTATGCAAATAACAGGGAGTATATGGATTTCTTCTAAAAATCCAGAGGGTCTTTCATTCTGATGAAACATGAGGGAAACTGAAGAAATGTATTCTCATCATAAATTAGGTCGTATAAAATACTAATTACGTTGACCAGAAATTTTCCATTATGGATAGACAGGGAACATGTGAAGTTGTCTCACATTATGCCCATATCAGCCAGACATTTCACCACAATTAGATTGCTGTCTGACTTAAGAGAGAAATTCTGCAAAATCAGCCATATGCTTGAATATTGATGCACTTAGCTCAGTTGAATTGAGTAGGATTTAAGTATTAGTTATTTTTGCAACTGTGCATTTATTAGACAGATGCTTTCATAAACTGAAGAGTCTCTGTATTGAAAAAAACAGAGAAAAAAAGGTAAGAAAATGTATGTATTGAATACTGTATTATAGAGCACATACATTTCACCAATGACCCCAAGAATAATGTTTCTTGCCTGTCAATGAAAATAGTTTTATGCAAGAGCAAAATTTCATATTATGAGACCAAAAAGCAGAATGAAACAAGAAAAATGTGAAGACTAAATATGTAAGAGATAATTTTGCTACAAAAACCTAGGCTTTAGTATTTATACCTTAATATATGAAGACTTTGCTTTCAAATGTAAATCAGCTGAAACCCTAACAGCTGAAAAAAGGTTGTTAACTTTTTTTCTTGTTTAATTTTCAATAGCTACTACAAATTACTTCCATATGTTTACTGAATTCAGCAATTGAGTGAATACAATGTCCACCAAATATCTTTCTCTCTTTTTTTTAGTGTCACTGTAAAATATTAAATATGTTACATTCCAAGCTCTGGTGGCACTTTTGAAACAAAAACAGATACATCTTAAAAGCAGTTTCTATTTTATTTTCATAATCAGTTTGCCTCTTATGAAATTTTTCTCTGCTAACAGGAAAAAAAAGGGAACATGATCTACTTTAGTACAGCACTTTGTATTTCTTATCCTGATTACTTCTTCTCTCATTACTTTTCTGTTACCACAAAATCACAGAATCATCAAAGTTGGAAAAGATCTTCAAGCTCAATTAGCCAAACCTTCAAAACAGCATCACCATAATCACCCTTTGTGTCACACCCAAATTCTTCTCTAACTCTTTCACAGGTAGTGATATTCCACCACCTGCCTGGGAAACTTATTCCAATGCCTAATCACTCTTTCAGTGATGTCTTTTTCTTTTCTACCTACTTACCTAATCTGAACTCCCCCTATTTATGGTAAATATCATCTGTATTTCTTTCTTTGGTCTTTTAATTCTTGAAAAGAACTAGGCCATGAAAATACAATATAGAAATACTACATTCTGCTCTCCTTCTGTTCTGTTCATTTATTAGGAACAAAAATATGGGTATTGTTGTTATTACCCTGACATAAATTTCTATTCCACTGAGATTTTATTTTTTTTTATATCATAATGTGATTAAGAAAATGACTCAGAAAGTTATTCCTATTTCAAAACATTGTATTTATGCACTACATAAAAGATTTGTAGGTTTTCATATAAATTTTCATTTATGTCCAACCTGTATGCAGTGATTTTCCAAATTGAAATTATAGCATTAGATATTGTATGTCATGTAAAATTCGCGCACAAATCAAGTTTCAAATATTCTTTTAACTCAAAACACTTTTTAATCAATTTAAGCTAAAGAAGAAAAGTTCTTTTTCATACCTTCTCTGTATCTATCTGAACACTGATTATGCTTTAGAAATGGCAAGAAAAACCAGACCTCAAATGTCTGTCTCTGATGATGAATAATGCTATTGGTTGCTGGACATTGTCTCCTGTATCAAAAAGTATTTCTAGAACTTATTTAATTCTGAATTTGCAGGTTGTGACTGTGTAAATGTCATTTCTTCATAATAGTGAAATCAAGAAAAATTCACAGCACAAAAGTAGAAAAAAAAAGTTTGAATTACTAAGAACCTCTAAAAAAATCTTACAATGTAACAAAATAAAATACATCAGAATTAATTTTTCAAAAATATAATAGATTCTAATTGTCTCTGAATGTTTCTAAACCATTAAAAAGAAAATCCTGTGCCTAAAATACTAGGTAATATACAGATTGTTTGCTGCCATGGAAACTGACAAGTTAAGAGATGCTTGAATTTCTGTGTGTAATTTTACCTTACCTTTCTTGTACAGATTTAATGCATTTTACTTTCTGTATTAGACCTTTTCCACAAAAAATAGTTTCTTTGTAATGGCTACTCTCAACTAGTTACCCTTAACCTGTAATAAGGCTGAATGTCATGGAAAGGTCAGAGATTTTAATTCTTGTAATACTAGTTGCTACTAAAACCTATATATTTTAAAATCCAATGCTCTTATGTAAGAAGCTAAAGCACTTTAGACTGGTGAGCCTGGAGACATTCAACCAAACTGATAGCAATAATGACATTTGAGCACATTCAAATTACCACTGACTCTTTCATTGTCTAAAAACCAGCCCTTTTTTAGGTTTTTCATTTAGATTTTTTTTTAGACAGCTTCATCTTTCATTTATACCATTAGATGAACTAGCACTTCTTACAGACACGTCAGCAGTTCAGAAGAAGTTTTGGCAAGCTGACTGTGTAATATTCAGCTGATAACTATTGCCTATTAATGCAAACCACTTGATCATCGAGCAACTGCTCATCATCCACAGATTGATGCCCAGCCCATTCCTGGGCAGCAAGCAACCAGTGGCTTCCAGCAGTTTTTATATGGTCTGGAACAGCCCTTTGGCCAGTTTTGGTCAGTTGTCCTGGCCATGCTTCCTCTCAACTTCCTTTACACATAACTCACAGAAGATGATAATGAGAAGTCCTGGATTTAAAGCAAGATGTACTTAGCAATAGCTAAAACATCAGTGTGTTGCCAATATTATTCTCATACTGAATCCAAAAGAGAGCATTGTAACTGCTACTAAGAAGAACATTAGTTCTATCCTAACGAGGATTATAAGAATTTTTCTTATGAATTTGTGTTTTCTATTAAAAAAAATCACTGTTATTGTATTTGCAGGCAATGCAAATACATTATCTATTATGGTGCAACCATCATATTGTTGATGTGCAATTTCTACTTCAGTGTCCAGAATATTGTAAAGACCAAAATTAGGAAAGGGTTGAGGAAAGCAGATATGAAAAGACACCCAGCCCTGGGCATGGCTAGAATAATAAACAGGTTCTTCTATAGTCACCCGGCTGTCTAAATTAGGTTTCACATGTATTGTGCCCTAAACAGACAAAACCAGTTGAATACTGTAGGCACCACCGTACAAATCTTAATAATTTTCTTTTTAGTGTCATGATTCTTATATGTAGAAATTTGTCTTCAAAAGGAAAATTAAAGTAGCAAAAGAAAAAAAATAAAGGGGAAAATATTGAGATGGTCAATGCGTTTATTTTTAGCTTTTGACCAAAGACGTAAGTTATCCCATTTTCTTGGATATTATACCATTTTATAATGCATATACAAGACTACCTCACCTGTCCTGTTAATTTTTAAACCAGTAAGAGGAAGCCAACTAGAAATCTGCATGCAGAAATCTTCAGTGTAGATCCAGAATGAAAGAAGTATCAGACACACCATTTTCATTATAGACATCATTCATATCTTAAATTATACATATTTACTTTCAGTAGGTTTAGAGACGCTTTGTCACTAAAGGCAGATACAGAGACTTATATTTGATACTGAGGTAGGTAAGTTGAGGATACCTATTTAAAGAGGATTGCTTTTTATTACAAATTGCATTTCTATTGAATTGAAATAGTGTAAACCTGTCTCTAAGAATACTATGAGTATATGAAACAAGGAAAGATACACATATATATATATACACACAAGAATACTTTTATATATATATATATATATATATATATATATATATGTATACAAAGTCTTGGGTTTTACTTCTAGCTCTAAGAAGGGGGATCTCAGCCAGAAAATACTGCAACAGGCCCTTTCCTGTTATTGGAATGGGGAGAATATCATAAGGGACACTTTTTCAGGAATCCTCTTTGAGAAAACCCACAAATGCACAGCATGGGAGATTTGTGAAGGCTGGAATGTAATATCCTCTAATTGTATTGACCTTGCAGAGGTCTAAAAACTCCTATATAATTTTTATCTTGCATTGGGTCTGTCAATACATGTCTGTTTTCAAGCAGAAAAAGGACAGCTCTTTTACATGGAAGATTCAACACCTTTGTAAAACTGCTTGATTTTTCTTGATTAACCTCATATCCTTCTATGATGAAGTGACCCATCTAGTGGACTTTAGCAAATCATTCTCCTGGAGAAACTGGCTACCTATGGCTTGGATGGCTGCAATATTTGCTGGGTATAAAGCTGACTTTACTCAGGCTTCTCCTGAGTAAAAATGCCAACAGAAGGTGAAACTGCCTCAAGCTGCACCAGGAGGGGCTTAGCTTGGCTAGAAGGAAAAGAATTCTCCACTGAAAGGGTGGACTGGCATTAGAATAGGCTGCCCATGGAAATGGACAGGGAAGGGTGCTATCCCCCTTCCTGGGAGTGCTCAAGAGGTGTCTGGATGTGGTACTTCAGGATATGCTTTAGTGCTGAACATGGTGGTGCTTGCTTAATGGTTGAACTCAATCTTAGAGGTCTTTTATAATCTTAATGATTTTATGGTTCTATAAAATCTGGCCAATATAAAATAAAAAATAAATACTGGGTAAAGTGAAAATTAATTGATGTTTTTCTACAGCTAATTTTGTCTCATTTCAAAATAAATCTGTTACATTTACATTTAGCAATGAAATGCTATGTTATGTGAATTGTAAAATTTACACAAAAATGTCAGATATTTATCAAAATAATTATTCCCGAAGTTTAAAATATAGACATTTACTATTAAGATGTAAAGCCTTTCACCTCTTTAATGAGCAAATAACTACAGGCATATATGACGTTAAAAAAATAAATAATAAACCCCCATATGTGGACCACATATAAATAAGGGTATGAATCCTATAATTACATTTACTTAGAAGCATGCTCAATAAGGAATTAGATAACCAGCTTCTTTTAAAAATTAGAAAAGAGTTCTGACTGCAAAAAAAATCCTTAATTTTGGATATAGTAAGTTTTAAATGTCAATGACTAAGACTCTAACACAAAGCACATTAATTTCAAGCTTTCAGGCTTTAAGCATTATAGATCTAACATTAAATATATGAGAAGACTGCAAATACTTTCCAGAGAAAATGAACTTAAAAGCTGACATTTGTAATCAGAGCAATGGATTAAACTCTGTTAAGAAGCTGTATTGAAAATGGAAATTGCTTAATACTGAGTATAAGGAATGCCAGGGAATACATTATCTATTATATGTATATATATATATATATATATGTATGTATGTATGTATCTTAGTATTAATAAATTGTGTTTTACAACAAATTCTCTATGAGAATATACAAACATGGAATGACAGAATAACTTGGTTTGGAAGTAACCTTACAGATAATCTAGTTTAAAACCCCACTCTCATGGGCAGGGATGTCACTAGATCAGGTTGCTTAGGGCTCCATTAACCTTGACCACTTCTATCTTTCTATCAGACTTGGTCCATAGGCTCTTTCTTAACATCCATAACATGAAAGGAGTTAAAAAAGTCCCAACAGCAGTCCACACAACAAGAGAAATCTATTCTTTATTTCAGTTTTAGTACTTAAAGGTCTAATGAGGTTCTCATCACCTGAAATCTGTTTTCATTTCAGTTTTAGTACTTAAAGGTCTAATGAAGTTTTCATCACCTGAAATCTCTCTAGTCCTTAAATTTCCCTCAGTCTTAGAGCATGGTTGAGAATATGTCTACATTACAGTTCCATTCTGGATTAGGAGTGTGGTTTTGGTGCTGAAGTCCCCATACACCATGCTTTTATTTACTTTGCAGGACAATCTCAGAGCACAGCTGCATTAATTTCAAGTGAAACTAATCTGATGATGCACATCAAAGGTACACCCAATGACCTTCAGTTATTAATGTCATTCAGTTCATTAAAGCAGTTTGAAGACAATCTGAAGTAACCTCACATGAAACATGTTAATGGTGGATGTCAAGTTATTGACAACTGTTTTGATTTGCAAGTCCATTTCTACTGTTCAGCTTTACTTGCCTAAGTAGGCATAACCTACATTCTCCACTTCTGCTCTCATGTTACAGAACAATCAATGAAAAATACTCATGCTTTTCTCTAGAGAATACCCAAGTTCTCTCCTTACTGTTTTAAGCACAAGAAAAGGTTTAAGTAGTAGGTGACTTGTACTGTGCTTTTAAGAGAGAGCAGTGAATAGCTACGAAATATGAAAGAAGATAACCCAACACATAGAGTGCCAGTAGTCAGGTAGCTTCTAGGTAAAATGCTAATAATTTATGCGTCAACCTTTTGACTAGACAGTGAAACTAAGTAGAATATTTCCATCACAGAAAGCAAAATAAAAATACCAAATGGATTTTTATTCTGTTAAATACCAGCAGTGTTTTCTACAGAATTGTTCCCAAAAATATAAATAACACTGTTCAGAGTATGAATCTAACGATGATAAGAATGACAAAAACCAAAGAACAATGTTTAAATAAGCTACATTCATTTATGAAAGAACCAAACAGGAAATTTAGCACTTACAGGTTAACCATTTTCAGTGGCTGATTACGCTCAGCCTGAAAAACGGAATCAAAACCTATGAGTTAAGCACTCCATATGAGAGAATTACAACTTTCTGAAATTTGCCAGAATTTCTACAAAGTGATAATAAAACATTTAAATTCCTAGTGAAAAATACCAAATATTAGACGCTTGTGAACTTCTATCTTTCTGCATGGACTCAAATTTTACTAGACCACAAAGAGAAGACTGTTGCATGAACATACAGCCTAGTCGCTCTTTTATTCATATGCAATCAGAACTATTTTTTAAATGCGAGTGAAAATCTATGATGGCATCAAATAACATGGGGAAAGGTGTAGTGGTATATCTATGCCTCCTGTCTATGGCCCCTGCTTCAGCAAATTGCAGCCAGAGTGAAAAATTAGGACTAAAATCAACTGTCTTGGAACCCTATAAATAGTGGTTCCAAGTGAGACCTTTTGAGCCTTCCTGGACTCCAGTGGGCTGTATCCAGCAATATTCCTCTCCATGGAATGCCTCTCAGTCAGTGAACTCTCAAGTGTGCCATTCTTGGAGGATCACTGAATGACAATGGAGCCTGGGTTGATACTCACATTCCTTGAGGCTCAATCCTTTGCCCATTGAGAAGATACAAGGATATCTTTGTACTGAGTCTTTGTACTCTTTTGACATAAGTAATTCACTGAATTTGAGGGGATTTTCCAAAAGTATGTCTTGTACATACTCTTTTAGGTCTGTGTGTGAGTGTGAATATGCCCTAGCAAATATGATATGAAGGCTGATCTCCTAGATTCTTAGGTACTTAAGATTTGTAAATAAGTTAGACCTGTAAGTTGCTGTTTTGCCATAGGAAATTCTATGTGAATCTTTGGCTAAATTGTTAAGCTTAAGTTATTGATTGAGTACTGTTCAGTTTAAGTGATGATTAAAATTTAGACTTAAACTGGTGGTGTAGTCTGGGGCTAAATTTGGCAAAATGGTCTATTCTGAACCTTTAAACTCAACAAAATTGTCTGTCATATTCCTTTTTTTTTGCCTTACTATCTCTTAGCCTTATTCTTTCCCCTACCACCTGCCTCCACTGCCCCAGCTTTCACAGAGGTAATTTTTGGGCTGATTTTGTTTAGATTGATAATACACTTTAGTTTGATCTTTCTCTGTGTCTTTAACCATCTAGTAAGTAGTAGAGTGAAACTTGTTGATGAACATCGTCATGCTTTCACTTTTCTATTAAATGTGCTTATGCTGATGCCTTTGCAGGGATTCTTTAAACAACCTTAAAACAATCATTTGCAACCAAGGCTCATTAGTTAAGTTTTGTCACACAAAACGTAAGGCCATCAAAATTAAAGTTCTCTTGATATGGTGGGTATTTTTGAGTGTACTATGGACTTGAAAGATTGTTGTCGTGGCGCAGGGAAACTCGGGACGCTCAATATGAGAATCAGCAAGCTCCATTTATTGATAGAGCACCAGAGAATTATTTACAGCAGCGATAAGCTCATGAATATTCTGCAAGCTAAGCAATCTATTGGTTACTATCATTATCAGCTCTTTTCTTACTTCTTCATTCTTTAAGACTTACATCTTCTTTTTCTCCTGTCTCTTTCTCCAATTACAGCACCTTGCTATCGCAACACAGCTAGGCTTCAAGGCCACAGCGCTTCCACAGCTGCAGGGACCCAGATTAGTCACTGTCTTGTACTTTTTGAATTTCTGGTTAGCTATTCTTCCAACAGATTGTAGTCCTTCTTTTATACATAACAAGAATATCTATATCTGTCTTTTTATAAAAGTCACCGGTTTGAAAGACAAACATTCCTTCACAATAGAGAAAGCGCTTATAACACAATGATAGATGTGACTTTCACCCTTAACAACTTAAGTAAAACATATATATATATATTTATTTATATATATATAGTTGTGGTATTAGAGGAGAATTTACATTCCCTTTAAATGTAATATAACAGACATGAATTTAAAATAATATAAGATTACAATTTATTTTCAGTACACTGTTCTCTTTACTTCTCAGCTGCCAAGCAAATGAAAATGCAGTTATGGTTTCTCTGTCTTTTCTCATTATGCTTCACGCCTTCATAATCACTTTCATGAATTCAAATTCAGCTTTCATGCCTGTGTTTATGCATCTTTCCAGACATGCTTTTTGTTCAAATCAAAATTTTTCTTTATGTTTCTGGATTTCTACTTTCCAGTTTATTGTCCACATAGCCATAACAGTTCAAAAGTTTTGGCATGGCCACCACTGAGGCATAACATAGGCTCTATTTGCCTGTAGTTTTGAAAGATGCCTCCCACAGTAAAATAAGGATGGTATTCCACTTGTAATAGAAGCTGAACTAGGCTGTCAGAGCCTTCATAATCCCTAGATTTTTTCCTTGTGCTGGTTTTAGTCACCAGCCAGTCACAGGGAGAGAGAGTTGGGACACAATTTTGCGTTTTTCATGGTAGATTTCACACAGACCAACAAGCTGTTTCAATTCACCCTGTAACTCATAAAAAAATATTTCAGGTAAAAGAAGTAATATTTTTAAACCAAGAACACCTTCCATTCAGTCTTTTTTCCTACCCTCCTCTGCCTCTTTTTTATAGGACTATTTTTAAAATATTTTTTCTATTTTTCTGTAATTTCTGTCTCTATTACAGTCATAAGCACATATTCTGTATAAACTAATATTTTATATTATATATATGCATACGCATAACTATTTCTTTTTGTGCAGAAAACTCTATCAGCAACACCTGATACCTTGTAGAATTAGGGTGATTATATTTTTTATTCTAATTTTACATTATTTTATAACATGTATTCCAGAATATAGTATTTCTACTGTTACTGATTTTTATGTTCTAGTAGCATTTTCAACATGCTCTGTATCTATGTTATGTGATGCAAACCTAACCACCAGTCTTTTAAGGAGGGATTTTGTGCTGATCATTCTTTCTGAGATTTTTAGATTTTTTAAAAATGTAAATATCATTTATCTTTTCTTATAATGCATTTTTTTTATTTGCAAATGAGTGTAGTGAACACTTCTTTTTTCCTACTTTCTTCTATGCTTTATTTTATCAGTTTGACCAAGTTTTCTGAAAAGTAAAATGACTTTTCTATGTTATTGAAGAAAAAAATTTTGTACAGAGAAGCGTTCTTTTAATGAAGTCTCCTTACAGATGTTTCTGACAAGATTCATAAATCTTCTGGCTTAGAAGCTATTTCTTTCAACACACAAAGAAAATGTAACAGAAACACACATATTCAAATGATTAGCAAAACAGGCAAAAACGCCCACTCAATTCTCTATTTATTTAGCAATGTAAAATGCTATTTATAGAAAAATGCAAATATTCTAGGATTAATCCACCACATTGCCCCACAAACAATGTGAGAAATTGCTAAATGGAAAGAAAAATGTGAAACATGCAAAAATTAATGGAAGCATTGTGGTGATTATGCAAATGTAAACATCATTAACCAGCCTAATTAGAGAAATGTGTTATTTTTGGTTGCACAGAAATTTTTCACAGTTTGTTCCCAAAAGCTCAGGAATCACTTATAGCATACTTGATTTGTTCTAAAATACTGAACATAGCTTTCATATACTTGACCTTATGACCTACTGGTTATTTGAGCTTTGGAGAAATAAGTTTCTCTGGAGAGGTAATGAATTTATTAAACTTTCATTTTGGATCAATGAATCACAAAATAAAGTGTCTACCAAAAAGAAAAAAAAAAGTTCAGTTAGTGTCTCTTACTCTTGCAATTAAATATTGGATACAAAAGTTCATTTCTTTGTTATATGATTGTATACAAGGAAGTCAAAATTTTCAAATATAAATGGAGGGCCTAGAATTCTCTATCATGAATTCAACATTTCTTTACAGACAATTAGAGAATTTAATGAAACAGTTAGACAAAATGTAAAAAGTAAATCATAACCTTTTATTGTGAGTTCAGGAATATCACTTGATAGGAGAAGAAAAGAAGACAGCCTTACTGCTTCAAATGGGAAAAAAATGCAGTAATATATGAAATTAACTTAAACACTGTTATTTTTAATAAAAACCAAGAATTCATAAAAAATACTCAAACTTTAAAAAATACTTAAAATCACTCATATGTGAGTAGAAAAGGATGCTTAACTCATCTCTACACTGTTATACAAGTGCAGTTTTCATTTTCGAGAGAATGTCATATTTTAGTCAGATCAGATACTAATGTTACTGTCTTGTATTAGTTCTAGCTCACAACATCTTCTGAAGGTAGTTTTCTCAACTAACCCTGACTTGGACATGATGTGAAAGAATACAAATTTTACAATATTGTCTACAGAAAATGCAGGGCTATCTAACAAGGAATTTTTTCATTCCTGTATCATACAGTCCTTCTTTAAGTGTTTGGAATATTTTACGGGCTGTAAACAACACTGTTCAGAGAATTAACATTTTTATCTATATATGCAGAACAATATTTTCAAAGTCTTCCTGTTTTTAAACTGAGCTGAGGGGTTTTGTTCAGTTTGAGGCCTCTCCACCTTCAACATCAAATCTTCTTTACTTTATCTCCAAAGTTACCTATGTGTTTATGTGGAATGTTTATATATTTATAAATTTTTCTATCTTGTTTTCTTTGCTGACTGATTCTGACAGAAAAATTACCCCCAACCTTATTACAAGACCCTGTTTTTCAAGAGTTAATTCTAAGCGTTTTAAATTTCTTGCTGTCATCAATAATCTTCCTATTTTTTCCTGTGATTTTACCTCAAAATCTTTATAAATAAATTAAGAATTTGGCCTAAAAAGTAAAAATGGGGACAGAGAATGCCAAAACAGTAATAGTTTGTGTCCATGACTGAAAAAGGAGAGGATCTTAAGTATAAATTTTCATATCACTAAATATGAAGTTGCATGCTGCACATTCTTTCTAGAAACACTTAATTGAGACAAATTGGACAAAGAGCAAACAACTAGAAAGTAATCATCCCTAAATTTGTCAATATCTCACAGGAAATTTTGACTGACAGCTAAACTGCCTTTTATTTTTTTATCCTTGGGTTGTTCTGTCACTTCTCTCTGTTATTACCCACCTACATCCCATTTCATTTTCCTATTTCTCTGGCACCTGTCTTACTGTGACTTGACTTCAAAAATGTGTACTAAGTACTTAAACTGCATATGATGTGTTTAGGATTAGCAGTGGAAGTTTGATTCATTATGGTGCCTTAGCTTTGCAGTTGTGAAAGGCAGCTGTGAAAGACCCCTTGGCTTTCCTAGGAAATTCCATGGTTAATCCTATGTCATATTCATTATATCATTCAGATTTTTAACTAATTTTCAGATTATATTGCTTCATTTTATCATGTTTTATAAGGAGTCTAAAGCATCTATGTAGATGTCCAAATTTACCAAAGCTGGAATTTTGAAACAAGATAAATGAAAAATCTGCTACTCTCTTCCCTGCCCTCAAATGCTTTTTAATAATTTGAACTGAACAATGAATAGGCTGCAGCAAACCCATCAGTGTAGCAGTTTGCAGCAAATTCTTGGTGTTGATACAGAGCAAATTTACAGTGGTTACAGAGGAAGACAGAAGCAGAAATTTTCTTAGGAATATCTTGATTTGCTCTTCTCATAGGCATGCATGACACAGGCCTCTCACTGAAATCAGTGCAGCATTCCAATGTGCTTTAGGGGAGTAAGAAATTTTGCTTGATGCAAGGGCAAAGAAAACATTATGAATCATGATTACAAACAAATGTTAAATCATTTTGACCGAAAGAATGGGGATGCCTGCCAAAAAATCTGAGTATGTAGATGACTTACCTAAGAAGTAGGTGCATTTCCTAGCATTTATATTCACAAGATTCCATGAAGTGGATCAGAAATTTTGTGTCTTTTTTTGCAGACCTCCTCTATGTTCTAATTTTTATACACAAGTCAGTCCAAAGCTGTCATCATACAATCCTGCAATTCACTAAGATCTTCATAATATATTGCTTCTGCTACTGAAGAAGAATTAGGTTACACTTCCAAGAATATTCTGAATAAAATAACATGAATGTATTCTTCAATGATCTGTCATTGCACATAAGCAAACTGGTGGTGGTCAGGAAATAGATATGTATGTCTGCATGCATTTAACAGATCAAGATACACGTACATACAATTCTATATTGTTGCAAATTAAAGGTCATTATGTGTTAGAAACTTACCATACTTGAATAAATTATATTTTTATGATTGCATCTAAACATATGATTTTATTTATTAATAAAAATTAATATTTCTTTCATGCTCTTAAAACATGTTTTTCTGCAATCCATACAGGAATCAATATTTCCATTGTGAATGGCTTTTTGTGAAATTTTGTTATCTCTACAGGAAAGATCTCAGTTTCTTCATGTTTCAAAACCAGTTGAATAAAAAAGCAGCACCTCAGCTATGTAGGATCAAACATTTAAATAAAACTGAAATAATTCAGGATTATTCAAAGATTGTTTTCTCACTCTTGAGAAGAAAAACTATTCAAAACCTGAAAAAATATTACAGGTATTATTCATTATGTTGATGCATTAATGGTAAAGTTTATCAAAGCATACCAGGTTGCTTTGTTTTGCTTGTTAAAATTTTTCCTTTGATTCATCTTTCTTCCCCGTTTTTCTGCCTCATTCCAAACTGGCTTTTGATTTACTTGATTTTTTTTTTTCTGCTGTTCAGACTTGCTAAAGTGCTTTTGTCAACAGTTCAGTGGTTGAGTGAAGCAAAGTGTTAGTTAATAGTGTGAAAGCTTGGTGTGCTGTCAGAAAAGGGCAGGCCATTAACTTGTGAAATTCGGCTTTCAATGTTCCACAGTCCTGGCAGAACAAATATCACTGATGATTTGCCATTAAAGTTACAAATGGCATATGAATTTATGACACCATGTAATTAAGAACCACGCTTCTGCCTAGAGCAGTTAAGATGGCAGACTATGAAAGATGGTTTATAACACACACATACATAAAAAAATAATCAAACAACAAAAACAGAGTAAAGAAAGAAAGAAAAAACACAGCCACACTTAAGAACAACTCCCTTTCACCAGAAGCAGTAACCATGTCGAAGGGTTGCAATTTTAACTTCACAATCTGACCTTTAAATGATCAGATCAGTCAGTATCTGAGTACAACTGTGTTAATTATATTACAGTTATATGAACAAGAATAGGGTATCTTGAATGCAAAATAATAAACATTGTCTGATTTCAGGCCTAGAACAAAAACAAGGTGATACCTCTGAATTACAATAGAGAGCCCTGAAATGACAGAGCTTTTAAATGATAAATATTATGTAATGATAGAGTATATTGCATGCTCTCTTTCTGTCTTAAAAAATGACATGTCTCTGTATCTGAAACTGCACAAGCCAGCTGATCGCAAGTCTGGTAACTTAAAAACATTTGTGTCACTTGTAATTTCTGTCATTACCTGAATTTGCCTTCTAACATCTATTAAACAGCTACAGGGTTGTTTGGTACAAATGAACAATGTTCACTTTAAAGCAACTTGCTTGTGGACCTGCTGATAATGTTGTGGTTTTCCTTTTTCTGGTTTGTAAAATTACCTCAATTTTTAGTTTCATGCTAAAATAAACAAATTTATGTCACCCTAAAAACCGTGCATTTCTATAGTACAGGTTGATTTTGAAATACTATGTCATGCAGTTCTGACTACAGCCATCATTTTAATTCTCTCTTTTTATTGTTGCTGTCTTTAGATTTGAAAATTCCTAGTATGTCCATCTCCTGCTTAGGAACTATGATGGCGGTATTCTATTATAAAGAAAAGGTGTGTTAAATTATTCATACTGGGCATAAATAATTTTTTCATTTCTCACATTTACTCTTCTTTAAAGCTCCTGTTCACCTCATGCACCCTCTTAAAATGATACAGTGATTTCTTCAGGGTGGACCTATGGAGTTTTTGTGGCAAAAGATGGACAATGGCTTTTATCAGACTCCTTAGTCTCCCAGAATACATAAATTTTGAAATTCTGTAGGCATTAAAACAAATATTAAGCAAGTGTAAAAGTCACATTTATTAAGTAACAAATTTAAGGTTCAACTTGCAAGGAAACCAAATGACAAAACTTCTATTTCCCCCAAAATTGAAGGAGACATATTTTTTTCAGTATGCACTATGTATGGAAAAGTACAGAACAAATAATTTGCTGGAAATCAGAGAAATTTTGCAATAAAACATTGTGCAAGTATACTTTCAAATACATGGACCTGAACAGTCACATAATTTGCAGACAGCATTGAACCTTTGTCTTAAGACTCGTCGCAAGAAAAAAAACTTGTCAGTGTTAAACTTTAAATTAAATTCTGGTTGCATGATGCTGAAGCAGAAAAGAGAAGGATAGCAATAGAGAAAAGATCAATGACTGACCAACTACAATATTCTTTGGGATTTTTTTCCTATTATTAAAACTATGTGGGCATAATAATTTCCCAATACAGAGTAAACAATATATTTTCATTCAACTCACGAATAATACCAAATAGTTGTCAAACTTCCCTGCAAATGTAAGTTAAAATATATAAATCTTGGGGAAAAACCACTCCAACCAACTTGGAAAAATAATCTAAATCACACATTCATATTGCTGCAAAAGTAGTTCAGTAAACTTAAACAGCAGTTTCAATAATGGAGCCAGTTAATTTAAATAAATAGATATGCATATAGTCTGATCATCCTCTGTGCTATAGAATTTAAAAGTAATTATTTACTATGAAAGATTTTCCAATTTATTAATTCATAGGTATAATATCAGTTTTATATTATTGTCATGAGACAGGAGCAAAACCTTCATGTTCAAACTACCTGCAGTATTGTGTGATTTTTTTTTCCTCCCTCTAAAGCAGCTATTTCTGACAAATGTGCATCTCTTACACTGTAATTCCAAAGACAAAAAATGTAATGTATTCAACAGCCGTATCCTTTTTGTATATGCTAAACTGTAACTCTGTATTGGTAGAATTAACTGATCAGATCAATATTAGCAAATATCTAGAAACATTTATGTAGAAGACAACTACCTCACATTCTAAACACAGAAATGTAGTGAGTGTCTTTAATACATGCATACACATTTATGTTCTTCAGTCACAGATTTCAAACATGTAAGGGATTTTCAGTTGGGGCAGCTGGGTAAAATTTGATGTCCCACATACAGATTCCTTTTGTAAATCTCTTTTATCTGAGGAGACTCAGGGAAAAGAGAGACATTGGGAAAAAACCTATCAACTGAGTTTCACTTAAAAAACATTGTGTTATTGTATTACATGAAGATAGCCAAGATTTGAGACTCTTTTCTGATCATTGTTGTGCTACCATCTCAGTATCATTTATCATTTGAACTGGTTTTAAGCACATAACATCTCTGCTTTTTGGTAACTTCTGGCATTTCAACTGAAAAATTACTGCAGCCTGGACCCAGATGGGTAAGGATCAAGTTAAATGGCCTGGAAGCTTGATTTATATTAACACTTATGTTGTCACCATAATTCCAAAGAGACATTTTTGCGTTTTAAAAGACCCGACAGCTTTACAGTGTGTTACAACCAGTCTACTTTTGATTGGCATTTAGTAATCCTAAAGATGGATCTGCAGTCGTGTTTTCTTTACAAAAACTTGTTGTTTCCTGCTGATTATTTGAGAGAAACTGGGGGAAAGAAAAGTGTTTTTTTCCTCATGTGTAGCCAACTGTTATGATTCGTACTGAAGAGTATTCAGAATCCTTGCTCTTTATTAACAGGAAGATGAGTAGTGCAATTAATGCTCTTGAGGAAAGGGATGCCATCTAGAGGGATCTTGACAGGCTTGAGGTGGGCCATTGTGGAAATGAACAAGGCCAAGTGCAACATCCTGCACCCAGGTCAAGGCAATCACCAGTATCCTTAGACACTGAGTAATGGATGCACTGAGAGGAGCCCTGGGAGAAGGACTTTGGGCTATTGGGAGATGAAATATTGGATATGAGCAAGCAATGTGAGCTTGTGGCCCAGAAAGCCAGTTATATCCTGGGCTGAATCAAAGGAAGTGTGGACAGCAGGTCAAGGGAGGTGATTTTCACCTTTTATTTCCCTTTTGTGAAACCTCACCTGGACTACTGCATCCAGCTTTGGAGATCAGCATAAGTTAGATATTACAACAGTGGAATTTCAAAACATTTCTTAAGAAGTCAAAATCTGTTGTCATTACATTGCAAGGGTTCCATGTTGCTAGAGTTTTGTACCTCCTTGACATTTCCTGTAGGCACCTCCTCTAGGCACTAACTCTTCCTTGTCCTAAGAGCAGCCAACTGACTTTAATTCCCCTCAACCAACCACTCCATTCTTTTATAATACTCTTCTTATTGGCTACAGGTGTGGCCTGTTAACATCAGGCCTGTTCCTAATCTTTAGTAATTGGTTCAGCTGCAACTCTTTAGGGGATAAAATTACATTCTATACCACCTTCATTTACTCATACTGTATCTCCCTACAACCAGAACCATTCTATGATTTTTATGATCTTTCATGCACTGAGACAAAAAATAAAAATCCACTGTGACAATTTCTGTTGTTTTGTATGCCATTCTCATTTAAGTACTAGCCTTTCTTAAGCAAGTTTTTATTCCCTTCTCTTACACAGATGTTTTTCAATTTAGTTCTGTCTACTCATCCAAAAGATTGGTGAAACACTGACCTAAATAGTTCGACATTACAATATCCATTCACTTCCCTATGCCAGCCTTGCAGATCCCATTTTTGCAATGCTGTCCTTATCTTTTATCAAAGTTATCTATTTCCTGTATTATGAAAGCTCCAGTAACCTGATAACATGTAAGTAGCTGTGAAATAGAACTGAAACTCTGAGAGCAATTTTAAATATATTTAATAAGAATGGTTCAAGTTTCTTACACTGAATTGCCATCAAAATTACTAATGTTGCAACATGGGTGTAAGTACAGTGAGCTCTACATCAAGTCACAGATGACACACTGGAACAAGTCCCAGGGAAGAGGTCACAGAGCCTGACAGGGTTCAAAAGGAGTTTGGACAATGCTCTTACACACATGGTGCAACTCGTGGTAGTGGTGACCAGGAAGCTGGACAGGGTGATCCATGTGGCTCCCTTCCAACTCACTTATCCTGTGAAGTCAGAGATTTGTGGCATCCAATCCTGGAAGAACAGGATTGGACGTCACTATTAAGCTTAAATGTCACTATTTCTCAATTCCACTTATGTTACAGTCAAACACAAAGATAACTATGGTCCAGAATGAAATGCACAAATCCTGATCTCCAGAGTAGTGAGACTACAAGCCATCATTTTCTTAATAATCATGTTCCAATCATTAATCATACTTTCTGTTTACAGCATTTTTTGCCTTATTTCTTACTTTAATTTAGCAAACCTCAATTTTATGCTTTTGGTTTTGCTAAATCTTCCTCTTTAAGTGTGGGGTATCTCTACCCATGACAACTTTTATACTGTAATTGGGTCACCTCACCTTTTACTCTTCACTTGGTTTCTTAGGATTACCTACTAAGAATTAATAAATTTCATTTCTTGCTGTACAAGGTTTTTCTAACTCTTACTTTTTTTAGTTTTGGCAGGGATTTTTCTGTCTTCTAGGTGTCTGTCTCCTCTTAAAAAGACAATAACTATACTGAATAAAATATTCCAGATGAGTATCACCAGGTTTACATGTCATGCTCTCATTCTTTTTTCTTGATCTATCATGGACTCCAACATTACACTTCTGTCATTGATTTTGAATTCTTAAGAAGTATTTTGAAATTCCACTTCTTCTTTAAAAGTAATGTAGCTATTGTCTAAATTTTTGTGCATGTGTACATGCAATCATATGTGCACTGGGACATTTGAAGGGTGAGACAATAAAGGTAAAATTGCTTTTGACAGAACATCTATTTTATTAGAAAATATCCCTCACCAAGCATACATAATGCATTCTGTAATTGCCTTTTACACATTGGTTTCCACTTTAGCAGCTGGAGTCAGTTAATATCTCCCCTTTTATTTAATTTGTTATTAAAGCAGTGCCCTGAAATTAATTGTTCCCACTTCATTCTTCCAAAGTCATGATGCACTGTGTGCAAAAGCTCTTATTTCTTGTTTCAGTTGTTCTTTTGAGGATTCTCAGGAGAATTTTGTCAGCTTTTACAAATGACACAGATATGACTTGTAGTTTAAGCCCATCACCAGCTGTTTTGTTTGAGGTTTAGCACTGATATGTTTGTGAGAATGCAAAGCATTTGAAATGATTCAAAAAAATGAAACTGCTGCAGGCTTTCTACCTTGTTTTTCTGTGCTGCTTTCTGTTTGTGTTTCTGTGTTTGTATCCTAGGAAACCACTGGAGGTGGAATTTGTGAACTAAGATCCCATGGTTATATTAAACATTAAAAAGATTTCCGATTTTAGAAGTTTGTTAGGAAATTAGGTAATGCCAGTTTCATTTTGTATGAAAAAATATAATTCTGATGGCTGTGCAAAAAGATTGTTTAAATAAGTGAGCCAAAGTTCTAGAAAATGTATATAAATGAATGATGACTTTGTTAAAATATTAAGTTTCAATCAATAGAGTTCCTTTAAAAACCCAGGGCATGATTTTCATGTCTGTTTGCTGTTTTAGTACCATATCGGTGAACCTCGGATTGTGAGCCCCACAGAGGCTCACAATAAAGGAGAATAAAGGGAGAATAACTAGAATTTGTAAAAATAGGATTTGATAAGAATTAATAAAAGTAGTTTCCAGGTAACTTGAACTGATTACTATATTTTAACACTCAAGTTAAACTTATGGTCCTAATATGTGAAAGGTATTTAACTGTTGTATGTGAATCACATTTAGAATAACAAAACCCAGGAAGCTAAATAAGGCACTTCAGTAATTATGCAATTTGACTCTTGTTACAAAGAGGGATACTGTGCCCTACTGATAGAATCATGAGCACAGTATGTCTGTGTCTCATTACATCAACACAATTTAACATAATATAAAACCCCACAGAGCAGAAATAATAAGATGCAGAGGGAATTTGAAGGATGAACATTAAACACTTTCCACTTTAAAAAGGAGATATTGAGGTACACCATAATTACTTAACCCACATACAAAGTGCAGAGAGATCTACAGATAGAAATTCTATGTACTACTCTGAGTATTTTTTGCTGGTTTTTTTTATAATTTTATTAACAATGAAAGGACAGAAAAGTAATTTAACATTACAGATAAGTCACAACAAAACTTGTCAATTCAACTTGTAATTCATTTGTAAAGAGCTTGCATGAAGAATGCTTAGTAAGGCTGTATATGACATGAAAGGGATTCAGAGAAAGTAAATACATCCATTCTATTTTAACCACATAAAATGTCATTGTAAGCCTATCTCTGCATTTTAATTAGAGTCCCAAACCTAGGTTTGACAACATTTATAAGACATACAATATTGAATCACAGAAGAATACTGAAGGTGATGCTTGGAATGTAGGAACAGTTGAAATAATTGAGTTAAAGGTATTGCCAGATATTGCTGTCAGTAAAAGACACGGCTCTACTCATCTGTGGCTGTTATCAACAGAAATGGTTGGCTCTCAAAGGTGTGTACTTGTTCAAGTGTACAGCCTCTTTTAGATGTAGCAAATGATTCTTCTGCATCTCCTCTAAAAATGATAACTCAAATTCTATGGCCAATGCAACATCTGAGTGTGTGCATACTGTGTATGCATATATGTTTAATGTAGGTCTTGCCATTGTTAGCTGTGTTTGTGGAAAAGAATGGTGAAACCAGCCTTTCATTGCACAGTTTAAAAAAAAATTAATTCCTTTCTCCAAAACCAAAGTATGAAGCAGCCTTCTTGAAAATTAACAATTTCATTGGTGAAAGCTAGAAGAGCATATCTATTTTTTTCCAAAGAAAAAATATTTACTTTGTTTCTCATTTATATATGCCTTCACTTAAGCTATGGTTTCTTTCAGATATCATATTTTATTTTATAATATTTAATAAAATAAGGGAAATAACTAAGGGTTGGGGTTCTTTTTCTGTCCAGATTTATCTTTTTAGCACTAGAGAGAAACATCATGGATTTTAAGGTGCTTTTAACAAACTCATGAGATCAGAGGAAGTTGGAGGTTTGAGGATACCTGAAACCTAAACATCTCTAATTATGCCAGTTTAAGTACAACAGATGATTTATCTTAAAAGACATTAGAAATGTTAATTCTAGAGCATGTTATTGGCTTACTTTCTAAGAACTGTAATCCTTCTTAAGTTTCCTCTAAGCATAAGGGTGTTCAATCTTCTAGGCATAAGGTTTTCAATATGGAGAATTTATGAAATTTTATGCTATACTGAGGTGATAATTTTGCTAAAGAGAGCTCTTTTGTTAAACAGCTTTGTTGAAAGCTGCATTTTTCATCTTTCTTTTTATGGATTCTATTATTTGGGCCAAAGTCAAACATGCAAGCTTATGTCTTTGTTGGTATTTTTACAGTAGAGCCTGATTTGATTTGTGAAACTGAATTTCTGTGTCTCTGTTGAGCAGAAGTTAGACTTATTTTTGAAAACTCATCACTAGCTACAGATTTCTCATAATACTTCACAGACAGCAGATTCCTCTTCCTTGGACACTGTGAAGAATTGTACTTAAGCACTGTGTTTGGTGCTGCAGTTTACCTCATTGAAGAATAGTCTAAAGCATATGTGTAAACATAATCTTATCTCCACAGTAGCCTTCATCACTGTGTAACACTCACACAAATTGGTCTTTTGGGAATTCTGAGCATCAGCACTTACTTAAAGTTTTCTGTGTTTGATCTTTTTTTCCTATCTAGGTAAGAAAGAAAACTATGCACAAAAAAGAACAAAAATTACATCTAATATAAATTTCTTTTTTCTTTCTTCTTGGAATCACAGAGAGAACAGATAACAAGTACCTATTACACACATGGTTTGAAAGAAAACAGATAAACCTTTCCTCCGTAACAATTTTTTCGAGGGCTTAACTCTTTTGTTTCACCCACCTCATTTCTATAAATCTGATTTTTGTGTTGAATGCAGTATATTGGATTGAGGATAATCTTGTATTACATCCATAGGTTTTGACAGTTCATTCCTAAGGTGAATTTTTTGTTGTGGGAGCACAGATAAAATGCTCCTTTTTTGGCGGGGGGTTGATATAACCTGATTCCTTGGGAAACTTATATTAGAGGAGAAATATGTGTATAAATTGATAGCTAGTACTTTTTGTTTTTTTCTTTTTCTTGAAAAATAAGAACAAAACTGTTTCTTAATAAGGCTTCTTTAATACTCAAAAGTAGTACAACTCTGTTTCCTCTTCAGGTAACTCTCAAGCTATTTGTGTTCAAGTTAGAAACTAACTAGTGCAGGAAGAAATTTGGAAATGAGAACTGGTTCTGTGATAAGGGAACTGGGTTAATCCTATTTAGTGAGAATAACTTCAAGAAGTACAGCAAAAAATCTTTCTGGTCTTCAAGTTCTGAAGCAGCCTGAGAAACCACTTGTTTCACAAAGGAACAGGTGATGAAAGGCTACAATATATTGATGTAGGCTACAAAAACTGAAGTAATGAACTAAAAAAATCTATCCAAATACCTTAAAAATTATTTCCATTAAACAGTAGGTCAGAGTTGAATCTACATGCAAAAACATTAAAACAAAGCAGACTCTTTAGTCTGTTGGCAAAGGTGTCATATCCCTTACACAGAAAATCAGTTTATTTCTTTTATTCCCAGCCCTGCCACCTCTTACATAGGTTGTGTTTCTTTCCTGCTATGATTGTTTTTTAGCAAAAATAAATCAGTTTATTTAACATTTTAAGGTTGTAAACCTGTTCTATTAACACCTTTCTTACACTTTCACTAAATAAGATAGAATTTAAAATTCAGGCTGCATATGCTACATTCCAAAGTCTTCTGTAAGCCTAGTCATATCTTAGATTTCTTTAGCTTTTCATTGAGTTTGTAGAGTTTCAATTTGAGAAAAATTGAAACACTAAATTGTAAAATATGATTTGGAACATATTTTTTAATTTCTTTCTTTAAGTTTTTCACAGAAGGAAGTCTTTCTGCCATCTACCCTGCTTTACAAGACCTAAGATCTTGTAATTCAACATTTCAAATTGCTACTAATGACACTCATTTCTAATCTTCAAAGTTTCTTTTTTAATGTCCTCAACTTCCTTTTGCCTATTCCCAGCCAGCCCAACTATCTATAAACAAGTTTATAAAGGGAAATTCATGCTTACATCAAGGAGATAATGCAATACTTTATTATTGATGAAATTTATGGGATAATGTGCCTTACAAACAGAACCACACACAACACACAACACACTCTGACTATCAGAGCTCATATTCACTTTTAGGTACTTGCAAAACTCTCAAAACTCCTGGTCCAGAAGGATGAAGGGCCCTTCTTTATTTTATTTAAATTCTGCATATTTTTGAAGGATTTTATTCCTGTTTTTTTTTTGTTTTTTTTTTGCTAATCATACAGCCCATTTCTCTTCCTTTTCCAATTTCTGTCTTTTTCTCTTCTTATCCCTAACTCTACCTGCTATTTTTTAGTCAAATTACTCCTTTCCTTATTCCCTAAAAAATGCTCACTTTTGTGTGTTATTGCGTTGTTTCAGATACCCTAATTTCTCTTCTTTAGTGATATTTTCTTGTCCCATTGTACTGATTTCAGTTGGGACAGAATCCATTTTCTTCTTATTAGCTGGTACAGGGCTGTGTTTTGGATTTAGTATGAGAATAATGTTTATAACACACTGCTGGTTTAGCTGTTGCTAAATAGAGTTTACTCTAAATTGAGGGCTTTCAGTGTCTCATGCTCTGCCAGTGAGGAGGTGCACAAAAAACTGTGAGGGAGAATGGCCAGCACAAATCATCTGGACTGACCAAAGAGATATTCCATAACATAGAATGCCATTCCCAGTAAACAATTACTCAGTTTAATTACTCAGAAATGGACCAATCACTGCTTGGGGACAGACTGGGACTTGGTCAATGAGTGGTGATCAATTCTGAAGTAGATAATTTTTTTCTCTTAGATTTCAACTCCCTTTTTCCTTTCCTTTTTATTACAATTATTACAGTTATTATCATTAGTAGTTGTAGCAATTTTATTATTACTATCATTAACAATGTCATTACTATTGCTAACAATATAATAGCTATTGTTACTGTTACTGTTATTGTCATTACTTTAACTTTGTTTCAATTATTACACTCTTCTTATCTCAACTGACAAATTTTATTTTATTTTCTTTCCTGATTGTCCTCTGCATCCCACTGGGGCAGATAGGAGGCGAAGTGAATGAGTACCTGCATGGCTTTTAGTTGCCAGCAGAGCAACTAAACCAAGTTCAACTCAACTGATAGTCACATCCTCTTCTTTAGAAGAACTTTCCTTATTACATAATCAAAGATTTCTCATGAACCCTTTAGAAAGTTGCTGAGCTAGCAAAGAGCTTCTGCTGTGTGCTCAAAGGGCAAAAAACACTTTACTCTCTCTTGTGTTAAGTATGTGAAAGTAATTATTGATAATGTAAGTTCACCCTAGTAAATGCTCAAATAAAAAGGAATTGGCCAACAGAGACCTTTTAAAAATAATCTGCAAATGAAAACACTAATGTATTTACTACTAGCAACAGGCCTCAGAGAGAATTTTTTGAACGCCAGAAGTTTAATGAGTATCTTGTTCTAAGAAAGTGCTGTGGAGTGATGCCTTTAAATTAGCTTTATAATCAGTCAGAGCACATTTGAAGAGGATTTAATTTGCAAGGTTTAACCATCAATCTTGGCTTAAATCTGTAATCTCTGGTGGGTTGGTCATTTCTCCAAAAAAGATTTTCAGCACCAGCTGTTCAACCTTTGCCAAAGCTCTGTAAATTGATTGATCTGTCCCTGTTCACACCCTCAGGACATAGTTGGTCTATTGGCCCCTATAATCCTGACTGACAGTGTGGATTAAAGCATGGTCAGCATCTGAATTCATTTGTATTTGTGACTGGAATGCATTCTGAAAGTATGTTTTCAATTTTTAGATTTGTTTTTATTAGCCTTGTGTAATACAAGTATAGTCTACAAACAAACATGAAATTAGCATATCCATATGCAAAAAAGTTTACATATCTAACAGCATAGACTGGATACAAACATACTTTACAGCCCTAAATTCAGCTGAACCCAGTGAAAGGAATCCTAGGGGGCAGGGGAATGAAAGAAATATCTAAGGAATGAAATCTATTCTTAATCACCAAGTGTTCATCATGATGAAATTGGAAAAATGCCCTTCTCCACTTATTCTCTTGGATTTTTAATAATTGATTGCATTAAGTTACTTAGTAAATACTAGAATAATTTCTTAATCAACACTGAAATAAATCTACATATGCTTACATGCAGCATTAACATATTTATTGTCTCTTGTACTCCCTGTGCATAAGAAATGAAAGGACACATTTTTACCTTTAACACATATATTTAACAGTAAGTGGTGAGAATGAAGATTTAAAATATTATGTCTTTTCCAACTTATTATCAATAAATTATGGAAAAATTATGTGCAATAGAATGGCTAATCATTAACAAGTCAGCATGTTCCTTCTGACACAGTTTGAAGGTGAAACAAATTCAACAGAGATACCTTTATCTGAGTCCATGTGTGCACACTCTATATGTGGCTGGAACCCAAAAAAGCAGACCATGGATGTATTTTAAAATGTGAGTACAAACACTAGAGTTCAAATCCTATGTTCCTCCTTCAAGAAAGCTTTCTTGATGTCAGTTATTCCTCTTAACAAATGAGGAATAAAATGGCTCCTGATTAAAAGTATGAAAAATAGTATGAGATTAAATAATTTTACCAAAAGCAGTAATTTATTTTAGTCATGTTACTAAACAGGTTAGAGTTTGTTCTTTTTTGTTTTGTTTTGCATCTATCTCTTTTAAACTGGGTCTTCACGGAGGGGAAATATTACATTTTTTGGTAGAAGGCTTTCGGATTTAAAAATTTTGTCATCTCTTGGTTTACAAGGAAACACATTTTTGTTCAGAAACTTTTAGGAGAGCCAAGAGTCCGCTAACTGCTTTCAGGTTAATTTCTTCTGGGAAAATGTGGCAGTAAGCAGATGATTTATGACTTGGTTTCACACAACTGGGCAACCCAGCACGCACTGGAAATAGAGGAACTGAAAAAAAAATATTTACAATAAAGACCTCTGTGGATCCATTATTGTTGATATCATTTACCATTACAAAAAAATCAATCCTCAAAGTCAATAAACCCCACTGAGCAACTTGGAAATCCTAAACTACATTAAAAATAATGCATTTTCTTACTCTTGAACCTTTTTCTTCCCAATGAACTATGTATTTAGTTAAGAATCCTACATTCTTTGTAGTACAAAAATGTTACTGAGCGAAGGACCTTTTTTACGTTCCTAAAGCTTTTGTTTAAAGTCATCATCAAATTTAGTAAAATGATTGGAATTCTTTCCCATTGCTATAATCTGTGTTAACTGTCATCTACACTAGAGAACTTTACCAATGAACTGTGTTAAAGACCACCATTTTTGAGAATACTTTCTTATAAGAGTAGTGCCCTAAATGTTGCTCCAAACCATCCTTCTTAAATAGAATTTCCAGTTTCAGAAAGTTATTTTTTCAATACAATCTTTTATGTGTTCTTTTTTTTTTCTTTTAATGAATGTTTATACTAAAAAATAGCAACAGTATTTTCGGTCTCTCTGAAATAAAAGTTTACATGATATGTACTTTTTTGGTTCTAAAAAGACACATAAACCCCCAAAACTTTTTGAAGAACTAATGACCCAGCATAGCAGAAATTAAGGAAGAATGTATTAGGGAAAACATAGAATATTTAACTATTAGAATACGTAATGGAGAGTTACGTTTTACTTAATTACTCCTTTAATTTTGCATAATATATAACGGATTTTTTTAAAGTTGTACTTCTTCTATATTTGCCTTATATTACAAATGTTACATTTTTAGGCATAGATATGGCCTTCCTGAATTGGTGGATTTAATCTTAAGTTCTGCCTTATTTTCTTGAACATTGTAAACTTCTGGAATTTTGAGACTTAAGGACTTAAAAAACTCCGTAAAAAGATTTAAGCCCTTAAAATCAGGCTTCTAAAGTTTACTTTAAGGTAATTATTTGTAGCTAGTTTTATATTCATGGAATTTACTTTGCATGTGACCAGTCTGACCAGCTGAAAATTTTTTTTGTATTAAATCAAAGGCAGAGATGTTAATTTTTTAAATATTCAAGCATGCATACATACATACACAGATACATGCATTATAAATAATAAAAAAAGAGAATCAGCAGCTAAAGTAAAAAATGTATGGCCTTTTGAAAAATTATTTTAACATTTGTCCAAATATATACTAAAAAAAGAAATTAAGATAGCAATTATATTCAGTAGATTTCTTTTTATCACCTAGGAAATATATATATATTTTTACTCAGATAGTTGAGACGATAGGAAAAAAATGGGGAAAATGCTAAGAAAACTTCATTGCACACAGGTATATTCCATTGTTACTGGTGTAAACAGCCAATTGCAGTGATATTAAAATATTCCCTCATTTTAGGAAATTAAAGGTATTGAAAAATGAAGTTCTAGCCAAAATTCTTTGAAGGACAAATGGGAGAGCAGCTCATTAGACGTCCTCTCAGATTTCTGCTGTCCTGTAAAATATTTGTGCCATCCCCATATATATATTGTAACTGCATATCAGAGATCTCTGAGGGGAAACATTTTAATTTCCCTTTTCTTTTTACACTAAAGCTTCTCATTTCCCATTCCTTATAGGAATAAATCCTTGAAACAGCAGATATTGCCTTAATCTATTATGCTTGTTTTCTTGCAGAGGGGAAAAAGAGTATCAAGAGGGGAAAGGAATAACTTTAATTAAGGCAGATGTTTTTCAAAGTTGACTAAACAGAAAATTTTCTCTTAAAGAATCTTTAACTGGTAAAAAGTAGATTTAAAGTCTTACATTCTTATGTAAAAATATATATTCAATCATATGAGTCATTAAGGTAGACTGAAGTGTGACATGAAATTTATGATTGTACTGTCAAAATATATCTCTTATTCAAAGATTGCTTTTGAAAGAGGAGTTTCATTAGGCACTCTTTTTTCTACAATTATAGTTTCTTCAGTTTTTTCAACATGGACATGAGCATAACATCAATGCCCACAGGAGAGAAGGAATACTTATAACTAGAGCTGAGCTGTTGTAAATACTAGAAATGTTGAAATGGCCACTGATTACACTTGTAAACTGAGATACAAGAATTAATATCTGCATGTTAGGTATATAAATAATGTTTATTTTATGAAACACTTCATCCTGAAGGTAAATATGTGGCTGGGGTTTGAGGTCATTGTCTTTGCTTTGAAATGAGTGCATAGATTCATTCAGAACTCCGTTCCAAATATGAAAAGAAACTGACCATAAACTATGGCCACACATATGTAATTGCAAGGTTATGATTTATTTGTGCTAGCATATGCAGCTGTTGCAAAACAGTATTTCAAAAAGTAGGTCTTTCACTTGGGTGCTTCAGAATCTCTAAATATATCCACACTGTCTTAGAAAGAGCCGCCTTAAATGCCTCCCCACATAATTTAATTACTTATAAGGAAAGCAAGGTCTTTTGTACATATTTTCAAAATTGCTGGGTTTAAAATAAATAATTATGATGATATACTCAACATTAGGTATTTTCAAGTAGAAAACCACCATGATTTCACTTTTCTAAGCATCACTGCATTCTTTCTGTCATGGCAAAGCTTTGATTTCTACTCTGGAAAAATAGACTTCCTAAATATATTGTTACCCTACTTTCACTGCAATGAGGAAAGGAAAGGTGATGTAAGTATCAATTTCTCATCCAAACTTTCAGGTGCTCTCCTGTCTTCATAATAGACAAGTCTTTTCCTGTGTAAGGTAGATTCTTCATGTTTTAGAGACTATTCAACTGGTGTGAAATAGGGAACAATACTACAGATATGTGTAAGGTTGTAAAATTGCACCCGTAAGTGAAGAATGGAGCTAGGAAAGAGACAAGGAAATGGCATTCAAAGAAGAAAAGATCTGCCAATGTTAATTAATGATTAAGTGAACAGAAAATGCAGGCATCAGTACCTTCACAGAAAACATTCAATAAACACAGGAAGAACTCAGAAACATTACTCTGACATTCAAGGATGTAATAAAAGCAGACCTCTGCTGAACTTGGAAATGAAGAGATGCAGAAAGCTAAAACATGACTCTTACATTTACAGCTGAAGCAAAGCTTAAGCTAAATTCAATTCCATTCTCATGCACAAAAAGCAGAAGAACTCTTGACAATGGACTCAGGAAAAGGTGAGGCAGTCAGCGCTGCCTTTAGTGGAAATATTGCTCCTGAAATATTCCAGGTTCACATTGCCCAGTGGCAGAGTCTAAAGGATTACAGTATTATTCATAAGATAGGAAGATGAATTCAAGGATAATGCAGACAACTGGATATGCACAGGTCCAAGGGAGTAGATAGCAAGGGCACCAAGGGAATGAAGCAATTTCTACTGGACTATTCTCTGTCATCTCTGAGAGATCATGGTAGACTTTCCCAAAAGCAAGAAAAGAAATGAGCTGGCCGATGCTCGCTGTCCAGTGCTCCCTTGGGCCGAGGGCGGGCGAGTGAGACCAGCAGACCCGGGACGCCGCTGAGGCGGGGCAGGCGGACAGCCCCGCCGGGGGATGGCTCAGAGCCGCAGTCCTGGCGGAGAAACCGCCGCCCCCCGCCCACCGTCACTGCTCTGAGAGCCCCGCACTGGCAGCACCCGCTGACACCAGCTGAGAGAGACCCGTGGGAGGGTCTGCCCAGCGTGGCCACCCAGCGCCGGGAGCGGGACAAACTTCACGCAGCAGCGCACCCGCAACACCAACACAAACCCCCTGGCAAAGGTAAAAAAGTCCTTGCCATGAACGTTTTGGGGACAGTAAAATGGTTCAATGTAAAAAACAAATACGGTTTCATAACCCGGAATGATAACAAAGAAGATGTGTTTGTTCATCAGACTGCTATAAAAAAGAATAACCCCAGAAAATATCTCCACAGTCTAGGAGATGGAGAAATTGTGGAATTTAATGTAATACAAGGAAGGAAAGGCCCCCAAGCAGCCGACGTGACAGGACCTGGTGGAATTGCAGTTCAAGGTAGCAAACATGCACCAGACTACAAACCCGCAAAATATAGAAGTCCTCCACACACCTACCAAGGAAATAGAACCCGAAACCAGCAACCATCAAGCCCCAGCAACAGCCTAAAAGCAAGAAGAGCACAGAACATGGGCGAGCTGTCCTGTACTCGAAAGCCCATGTCAATAATGAAAGAACTTTCCAGTCTGATAAGTCCCACTTCTTCTAATACCCTTCCCCAATTCCTGTGGCCTTCCTGGCCCCATCCCATTTTCCCCTTTTCCCTTCCATTGTCCTATTACCCCCTTTTTATGTTCCCACAAACTCCTACCACCCTTTCCCATCTCCCATTGTCTGCCTCCACTAATCCCTTTCCCCAGAGTTCCTTCATAATACCAGAGGGAGCGTGATTAGGAGAGAAAGAAAGGATATGTCCCTAACCACCCTTTTTTTTTCTCTTTGAAGTAATGACTTCTATTTGGAGTTTCCAACAGGCACACCACCACCTAAGCTGCCTTGTGCAGAGTCTATCACAGCCGAAACCTTCTCTGGACTCAGTTTCCTGATGCCATATCCCTCCTGCCAGCTCTAAGAAATCTGTTTGGACACTGGACACTCAGAATTGTTTACATTTTGAAAGTTGTCTTATAAGCACTTTTGATTGTTTTTGTCATTTTGTGTTAATCCTTCAGAAAAGCTTTCTTAATAATGTAAAAAACGGGGAGGTGTGGAGGCCCTTCTCCTAACTTATACCCCGTTGGCTCCTTCCCCTGTTCCTATGCCTGAGATGCCTGAGGTTCTCCCACCCTTTTCCCTGACTGGGTCTCGCCTTGCTGGAGACCGGGGGCTGCCGGGAGGCCCCGAGGAGAGGGGGATGGACCTTAGGAGGAGGATGGGGTCGGGGGCAGAACACCTCGCCGCGCAGCTGAATTAAACATCGATGAACATTGTGCAAAAGTCTCTTGGCTTCTCTACTCTGGACCTTACTAGCTGCATTTAAACTGCAACAGAAATGTTATGCCATTTTCCAGAAATAGCAAGAAAATCACTTTAGCATAGACTTTTTAAAACTGATCTCATACTTTTGGTATAAGAAAGTTTGGAAATAGTGAACACAAAATGCTTGCACTAGAACAAGTAAAAAATGTATTACAAAATTATTTCTGGCCATTCATAGATTACTTAGACACTGCGACAATGTTTTCCTCTATTAACTGAAACCTAAACTCATCAGTCTGGGTATGTTGCACATTAGTGAACTCAGAGCTCTCTTACCTGCTCTTTAAGGTGAAAAATAATTGAACTCTGAAATGAAATGCTGTTTCACTGGTGTAAGTTAATTTTTTTTCCTGTTAATTTCAAGATACTCCTTAGGGAAACACTAAAAAGTGTAGAAGTTTTACTATAATCTCACAGTTTGGTTTTTTTTTCTGATGCATTGTAAGTTTGCAGCTGATACTGAAACCATCCAAGTGGGACAGAAAGAAGGGCAAAAATAAGAACTTCTAGAAGCACATAAGTAGCAAAAGGTAGACTAGGAAAATGTGAGGCGGCTGCTGAACAGAGTAGAGCCTTAGCAACACAGGACAAAGAAAAGGATCAGGTATTGAATTCCCTCTTTGCCTCTTTGCCCCTAATTTTACCAGTAATACTAGAGAGATATAGTCTTGGCAGAAGAGGACCAGGTCAGGAAATGCTCAAGCCGAGTTGTCTTACATAAGTCTGTGGGTCTCGATGAGGCGCAGCCACGAGCGCCAAGGAAAGAGGGTGATGTGATTGCAAGGCCACACTCCATAACCCCAGACTGGCCATGGCCACTGAGGTATGCCTGAGGACTAAAGAAAAGCACAAAATATTCCTGGCTTCAAGAAGGGCAAGAAAGGATCCAGGAAAGGACAGTTTTCTCAGCCACACCTCAATAAATCCCTGGGAAGGTGATGGAGCAACTAATTCTGGAAACCGTTTCCAGGCACATGAAAGACAAGAAGGTGATGAGGAGTAGTTGACATGCACTCATGAAGATGAAGATTTGCTTGATCAACCTGATAAACTTCAGTGATTAATTTATTAGCTTGGTAGGCAAGGAAAAAGCAGTGGATATTTTCTACCTGGACTTCAGGAAGGCTTTTAACACTGTCTCCAGAGTGTGAGAAATTAATATAACAGAGTGACATTTTATTGTGGAAGTTATTTACTTTTCTTTTCAAATATTCAGGACTTTTTTCTGATATTATTTTTGCTCCTTATGATACTTCTGAACCTTCTGACATTTATGACAGTGATTGATTTTAGATGTAAATTGCAATAAAGATTTGATGACAGCTCATTTAGATATAGTGTTATTTATTTATTTTTTAATCTGGCATTATTTATTTATTTATTTATTTAATCGTAATCAGTTAGGGGAGAAAAAAGAATTCTGCTTTATATCATATAATAACTGACAAACAGTCTTAATTTTTTCAAGAAAAGTCCCTTAACTGTGAAAATATATTTCTTATTCTTTTGTTCTCAAAGAATTTTCCAAAATATGAAAACAGTATGAAAATTTGAAACTTAACAAAAAATCTGAGCATGTATCCCTTTAATTAAAAAAAAAAAAGTAAAAAAAAAGGTAGTTTTCAAAGTTTCTTTGTCTTCCTTTAATTTTGTTGTTGCAAAAGCAAATGTATCTGTATGGCTGATCAACATGTTAGCAGTTAACAATTAACTGCTCTGCCTGAAAAATTAACATTTTTCCTTTCTTTCCAGAGCTAGTTTTCAAACGATTCCCTGATCTAATGCTAAATATGACATGGCAGAGCATAATAAGGGAATGAAACAGGAATTGAATTCCATTGGAATGGAAAATAAGCATAAGAGATGTTCAAAACAGCTGAAGCCATAATTTCACAGTTGCAAAATAACCTGAGGACCACAGCAGAGACAGCATCATGCACTATTGCCTCAATTAGGACAGAGTCTAGAAAGATCAATTGTGCAGAGAATCTGGTCTGATACTAAGCAGAGACCCTCAATACCTAATCTGGAATTTTACTCTACTGAGATCAAAAATCTTTATGCTTTACTTATGCAGCAAATACCCACGTACATTCTTCTTTATGCAGTGTTACATATGATGCCCTATTTTGGCAAAGTGCTCAGTGTTTCCTATCAGGGGATAAAAACTCTTTTCCTACTGAAATTGGGGTTGCAAGGAAGCTCCATACTCTCACATTCAGATTATCTTTTACTTAAACATTCATGAATGTACACACACACATATACACACAAGAATATAAACACAAAACATCTGGAAACTGTTGAGAATATTTTACTCAGAAATTTTCTTTAGCAAAGATAATAACTGAGGTTCATTCATTGTGTTTTTAAAAGGATTTTTAAAAAGTACTGTGTAAGATATGTAATTGTGGTAAAGACTATCAAGGTAATACAGGTTCTACATATTGTAAAAGACTGTCATAGTTCATGACACAAGGCATTAATTAAGTTTCCCAGGGTTCTCAGCCCATAAAATATGCCATCAAAGTAAATGGAACACAGATATTTAATTTTTTTTCAAATTACTAGTGGTCTTAAGTGCAAGCTAACAATAGACTTTTTTTTCTGGGTGGCTACTCTATAATATTGATGGGAAAATTATCACTAATTTATTTATCCATTTGCATTATGCAGTATATGAGTTAGAGAGTGCAGACGCATCATTTAGAGTTACATACTAAGGGGGTTATAATGACTTTAAAATAGCCATATGAAAGATGAACAAATAATTTTTAATATTTTTCAAAAATACCCCTTCTGAGTCTAAATCTTTTCAAAATGCTAGGACCTCAAGTAAGTATAAACATTTCAGATAAAACATCTTATAAAAGAGGACAAATGAAAACAAAAGATGACGGGAAAAATAAAAGATGGGGAAAAGCACTTCAACTATACGCATGCTTTATATAAAATAGTAAAAAAAAATTACAACAATATTTACATAGAATCACTGAATCATTAAGGTTGGAAAGTACTCCAAGATCATTGAGCCCAACTGTTAACCTAACACCAGTGTTTACTACTGAACCATATCCCCACATCCCACATCCACACACCTTTAGAACACTTCCCCCATATGCAGCCATCTCTGCTGTCAGAAGCCAAATTGTCACTACAGCAAACAGTGACACTTTTTAACTTTAGCAAATGATCCACATTTATCTCTGTTTACTCAGTGAACCAGCAAATATTGTCTCCACACTAGCTTTTCAGTAACTAGCATTTGGTAAATATAGATAACTAAGCTGTATGAATTGTGATGGTATTTCTAACAAAGAAATCTCCCATTTGAGGATGATGTATAAAAAAATATGCAGAGAAAAAATTAGCAAAACATAACAATTTTGTTTTTGGACTCATAAAAAATAGATGCATTAATATGAAAGATTTAAGTACATCTACATATGTTATAGATCATCATTTTGTAGAAGAAGAGCCCTGTGACACATATAAATTAGCATTTTGCAGGGGCATATGAGCAGTTTGAGCACCAAGAAGGCAAAGGAGTTGTACAGGGGAGACATCCAAGTAAGGTAATGTTGAAAAACCAAGAACAAGAGAAATGCAAGGAATGCAAATATATACATTCTGACTAATAAATTGGAAGAAGTACAGGAAAACCTGCATCCAAATACAATTTTAAGGCCCTTCTTTTGAGAGAGAAAGTAATGGCATTAAAGCATCAAGCATGAAGAAGATGGAAATACCATGGCATATATTGCTACTGAAAAGTTTGGTAAAGTTTATTTTTAAAGTTTAAAACTGACCCGATCACTATTTGAACAGTTCTTTCACAGCAATCTCTAAGATGCCATTTATTCACAAAAGTTGAAAAAGCAGTAAATTACCTTAGTAGAAACAACTTAATAAAATTATTAAGCAATTATTCCTAAAATTAATTGCAAAAAAGAAAAAAGACCAAGTAAATGTCATTCTGAATTTTACATTCATCTGCATATCTATTGAATGTAGCTCATCACATTGCTTCTGAGTCCGAATTATACCAGATTTCCAATGAGTAATGGTCATAAGCTGTTCTCACAAGTTCTTTAAAACGCTTACACAGTGTAATAATTTTTATCTAATTTTTTAGTACTTCAGTTAAAGCATACAAAAAGCCAAACACTCTCCAGATGCATCCTTAGAAACAAAACAAGTCTGACATTGCAGCAGTCAGTGTAACCAGCTGGATTTAGACAGGGGATACAATTCTTTTGTTTGCAACTGACTTTGTCTGATTATTTACGCCAGCTTTCGTCTCACTTTGCTCCAAATATTAATTGAAATCCTTGTATTTATCTAGCATCTTTATCATATGACTCTGCTGATCTTGGTGCTATTATGGACATCAGTAATACCAACACTCTCACAGAAGAACATGATAGTTGTTGCTGCTTGTTTCACTCATGTCTTTGGTAGTGTCAACAAACCTTATACACACATTATGTCTTAGCCTTGAAAATATGTCATACAATGCAATAATATACATGCTTATAATATGAGCTTCCTAACCTGGAATGTCTATGAGTTTAACATTTTTCAGCTCACCCATAAGGCTGACATAGTTTGAATACAAAGAACATGAACAGCACAAAGAAAAGCAATGAAAAATTTTACAAAACAGTCAAGCTACTCATTCATCCACATATCACTAAGTTTTCATAGTGAGATCCTATGAGGAGTGAAAAACCCCACTACTAGATGTTGAAGGAGATAGAACCAGATTTTTGCATTGTTCCTTTTCCCTGAAAGTACCCACAGTATATGTGAAAGGGTCCATAAAGCGTTGGTCCACTTTTAGCAATTCACAGTACTTTCCCTAAATATAGCACAGATACAGAATGTTTCTACATAGCAAGGCTTTAGAAATAAATTAATCCATTAGGTAAAGACAAAAATAAGCTTGCAGTGGAGTTTTTCTTTTTCTCTTAAAGTCTTGTAACATTCCTTGGGAAATATTAAAATTTCCTGGGAGTTGACTGAAGTATGGCTTCAGAAAATAATTTTAGTTTTACCATCAGTAGAGTATTTCCAAATTCCTCCTAATAAAACTTTGCTAAGAGACATAATTTCTTGTTCCAAGAGCAGTCATATTTTGCATACCATACTGACTGTGCATATTATTCTTTCTATAGTCATATGCCATTCAAAAGATTGTCTCAGTTACTGGTAGCATGTTTTAACTGATGAACAGAGATGCTGAAGGGAAAGTAATTAGGTAAAACCTTTTATTTCTCCGATAAAATTTTTATAAAAGAAATACTATTTTCTTTGGAACGTGCAAAGGATTTTTTTCAGCACAAATGGAAAATTCCTTTATGAAGTCCATTAAAAGAAGAAAAGGAAATATAATATGTCTGCAAAAGGAAGAATTTAATTCAAAGGTGCTTTTAGCCAAAAGCCATTTCATTAAACCAGGGCATAAAAAACCCCTAAACAAACAAGCAAACAAAAAGCCCTCAGCTCTATCTCTTAGCAACTGGAGTGTCTTTATATGTGTTTGTGGGGAAAAAGTCTTTGGATTCTAATTCCACGTTTAATGTATATTCAAATATGCTATGCAAAACATAACAAATTGAACACTTTAAAACTAGAAGCTCACAAAACACACAATATTATAATTGTACCACATCTCACTTAACAAATAAAACATATGGCTATGAATCCTTTGGGGGAGAAATAATTTATACTAGCTGAGGAGTCTAAAACACTTGGCTTTTGGATAAACCACAAAAAACTTCCTAACCTTCCTAGGATAAGGTATTTTAACTTGAACTAGTCTGGTGAAAAGGTGCTGTGTTTTATGTCCACTTGTCAGTGGCTTCTCTCAGGTGCCTGATGGCATTGACTGGAGCAGTTTCACCTCTGCGAGACAGTCTCATTGGCTTCCTAGACCAGACCAGCTTTGGACTTCAAGTTTTCAACCTTCCTTGTGTTACTCAGCCAATAGGTTGCTCTGGACTGTGAATATAGGTTGCCTGATATTTTGGGATGATCCATTTACTTTTACACTTTTTTATGGTGACGAGATGAAAAACCAATTAAACTTTACAATTTATAATACAAATCCAATGCTTAGGCACTTTTTAAATTGCCCTTTTAAGTACATGAAAATATCCATTTATTTAAACACTTGGAAATCTTTATGGTTTTTACTTTATTTTAATTTCAGATGAAACAAAAAAATTCAGATGATATGGATGAATTGACACAATTCATAAATACTTCTGATTACTACATAATAATCTTTCAGTGACTAAAGTGATCTAAAACTTCAAACTTCAAAACAAAATAAAATAGCCAGTCTTAAATTATTTCAAGCTGCAATATTCAGACATTTATTAATTTTATAGTTGATATTTTGTGGTAACTCAATCTTAAAAAACTATAGTCCTGGACTTTCAACCAAAAGAACTGTCATGGGCTCCATTTACTGTAGATCAGTGATCAACTAACTGTGAGTCATGGCTAGAATATTAATTTCTACATAAGCTTACCTGCTTGTCTCTCCTTCTCTTGGGAAACTCACTGTACTAAAATGTTGAGCTGCTGTTGCTGTCGTCGTGCTCATCACCGTTTGATACTGCCAGCTCTTACATACTGCAAATTACTAAATAGAGCAAACAAAGCTGTGAAGTAGGTATGTTGAACTTATAAATAGTTGGTATCAAAGCAGTTCAGTGTTATAAGAGTGACAATTAGATTTAAAATGATATGCACTTAGGCAATTTACTTAAACGGAAACTCTTAACACAGCAATTTGTGAACTAGACCATTATGGATGTCTTTTTGGTTTCAATTTTAGAAAATGATTTCAAAAAATATATTGTGTTAGGAATGTTCTTAAGAAGATAATTACTGTAAAAATTCATTCAATATAATTACATTAAGATGTGAGTGTATGAGTATAAAGCTGTGTATGCCAAAAAAAATCTTTCTATGTATAAAATATCTCAGAAATATTGAACAAATAAATGAAATTCAAATATTTCTTCCATAATTTTATCATCAGAGCTCAAAGAAACCACTTTTGTTCATATGAAATTAGCTGTGTGAGAAATCATCTGTAGGCCAAAATGTAATTTATTTAGAAAATAACATTGAGTGGAAGGTAACAAAAGCTTTGAAAGTTCACATATATAGTGCTAATTCTTGTCAACAATGGGCTTCACTATCATTTATCAATTCAGTGGTTTACAATTTTCTTTACCAATTCAGTTCAAAATAAGTAGAGATGTGTAAAAAAAACATATAGAACTATTTTGGAGAGCAGAAATATTTCATGCTCTAAGAATATTTGAATGAAAAATAAGTACCCTTTCTGGCAACTTGCCACTGACTCTTCATTATTGCTATAAACTGAAATTTAACAAAGTAATCAAAAGGCTGATTTAAAAAAATATTTTATGAGAGCAGGAAGAATTAAGATAACAAGGCAATTGCAAATTTATCTATTTGTGGAGAGAGATGTAACTATCTAGTAAGTATAGAAATCATGTAAATGCTTCTTTACACAAACATATGTGTATCAATGAATCCTTGCTTATTCTAGAACAAATCGCTTATTCTATAAGTGAAAAAAAAGCTGCATCAACACAAAATAAGTATAGTAATTTGGTTTTCTTTATAATAAACTCTACAGAGTCCCGAATTTAAAACAAAACAAATTAAACAAAATTAAACAATTTAGCTTCATGGGAATACCCTTTCTACTACTGGAGATGAGTAAACACTGCAAATGCGCTGCTTTCAAACTGAGAGTCCTTTGTTTCATGTCCTTTTTATCCACACGAAAAGGAGTCACAGATAAGTGTGAAATAATCCCCCTTCAAATTTTTCTCCTTGAAAAATCAGTACTGCAGAAAACATCAAGGATTTGGAAACTGATGGAAGTGATGACCTGGTTGTTCATGGCTTGGGCAGGTGTACTCTCTGCTGGATAAACACACTGGCTGGATGGGCAGCCCCAGAGAGGGGTGGTGAATGCAGTAAAACCCAGCTGGTGGCGTTCCCCAGGGCTCAGGACTGGGGCCACTTCTGGTCAAAACCATTATCAACAATTTGAGAAGGAGGGGGTGTATCCTCAGTAAGTTCACAGACACCAAGTTGGGTGGGAGAGCTTTTCTAATGGAAGGTGGGAAGGCTCTGCAGAGGGATCTGGACAGGCTGAATGGCTGGGCGGCAGAGAACTGTGTAAGGTTCAACAGGTCCTGCACCTGTGTCACAACAATGCCACATATCTCTATGGGCATGAGGGTGGGTGGTGTGAGAGCTGCTCAGCAGAAAGGGGCGTGGGGTGCTGTTTGACAGCCAACTGGATATGAGCCAGCAGTATGCCCACCTGGCCAAGAATGCCAATGACATCTTGGCCTGTGTCACTGTACTCAGCGCTGCTTAGGCCACACTTCAAGCATTGTGTCCAGTTCTGGGCCCCTCATTTCAAAAAAGGACATTGAGGGGCTGGAGCCAGTCCAGAGAAGGGCAGCAATGCTAGTGAAGGGTCTGGAGCACAGGTCTTACAAGGAGCAGCTACAGGAGCTGGGGTTGCTCAATCAGGAGAAGAGTAGGCTCAGGGAAGACCTCATTGCTCTCTATGACCACCTGAAAAGAGGTTGTAGCCAGGTGGGGGGCACCTCTTTTGACATGTCTCAAGTGACAGAACAAGATGAAAAGACCTTAAATTGCACCAGGTGAGATTCAGATTAGATATTAGAAAAAAATATTCACACTAAGAGTGGGTAGGCTTTGGAATAAGCTGCTAGGGAGGTGGTGGAGTCACCACCTCTGTAAGTGTTCAAGAGTATCAGGATGTAACACTTGGTGATATGGTTGAAGAGTGTTCATGGTGGTGTTGGGTTGATGATGATCTTGAAGGTCTCTTACAACCCTGATGATTCTATGATTTGGTGTAGGTATACATTGGTTAGATGCAGAGAAAGGATTATAAGCAAACCCTTACTCTTAGACTCAGATGACTGTGCCTTGACAGTAATAAGAAAAAAAGAATAGTTGAAAAAAAAAACACTCCCAAACCAAACCACAAAGGTCAGTAAAGCCATATCAAGCCTCTTTTCTGTCTCATGATTCTACAGCAAAAACCTCTAACCATAGCAGTAGGCTGTGTGGACAATCTAATGCTGCTGTGTGATCAGTGAATTTTGGAAGCACAACGAAGTACATCTGCACCACTGTTCAATATTCAGAAGGAATATAAACAGGTTAAATTAATGTCTGGACAAAAAGAAAAATCCTTGATTAATTTTTTTGGGGATTCTAGGGTTTTGTGCGGGATATAATACCATGAACATGTGTGGCAGCCTCTTGCAAGAATTTTTAACATACTGTCAGTATATTTGAGTGCCTCATGTTCTTCTATTTCAATGTTCTTTGGGATTTAAATGACAGTTGCGCTGGATATACAAAAGGGGAAACAAACCAAAAATCAAAGTAAGCAAAATAACAAAAGGAGAACTCTACCCTCCCTGAAATAAAAGCAAACAAAACACACCTCTCAACAGAGTTTCATCTTTTGTCTTTGGCAAGATTCCACAAAGGTACAAGGCTGTTCAAATCATCATGATCAAGGGGAAAAAAGTGTTCAAAACCCATATTCCCCACAAAACAACACCAGAGAAAAATAACCCCTCTCCTATCAAAACAACTACTGTCATAAATTTGCAAAAAACAACAAAAAAAGAGATGGTATTTTATAATAAAAATTTAAATGAGAATCTAAAACTTTCATCTATGTTGTACAACTTGCTGCCTTAACATGAATTTTCATCTACAACAAGTTCTGAATTCGTACTGCCATTTCAGAGTGGTTTTGTTTATTTTTGTTTTGTTTTTACCCCCTCAGGGACTCTATAACCTTCCATAATGTAACAGTCTTTTTTCTTTCCCTTTTAAGTATTTTCTTAGTAAATAGCAAGGAAAATTAATCTTAAATGTATAATTTAAATTTTTTAAAGTCAGTTCCATTAGACTCTTTCAAAGGCATGATTCACATTTTCTGCATATTTGGGACTCTAATGCTTCAGAAATTCTCCATGACTACTTAGCACTGCACTTCATACTAATATACTTAATTTTGTTTCTATTCACATCTTTGAGATAACCTCATTCTTCTTGGTGTACATTTCTTTCTGTATAAAACCTTCCAGATGTGTTGCACTTGAAGATTTTCTGAGTGCATCCCTTCTTTTTTTAACTTTTGTGTAAAGAAGACTGATGAAAACATTCAATGAAATTATTCCAATTTATTTCCAAAACTGCATGAATACCCCTTTCCCTCTGTGAACCTACAAAAGTGGACCTTTTGCAATAATTTCTTCCCAAAAATCAATCTGATTAGTCTGGAGGAAATTAAGTATTGACTAAAATGCAGAAACTGCTGCCTCCATGAAAAGCCATTGCTGGCCTTGATATGTGTATGACATATCACTTATTCTCCTCCCATGTTCAGTCAGATAACTCTTTATTTTGGATCTCAGAGGCTGTTTACCATGAGGCAGTTTTACTAAAACTGATTTGTTAAAATATATTTTCTTCCTACAATATTGAATACTGAAAATATTATGAATTATTTAAATTTAATTTCTACTATTTTTCCACTAAATTTGTGAGTCCACTGCATTTTTTTTTGTTTTCCTTTTAAACTTAATTGTATCCTGGAAAATGATGCTTTGCAGAAGCACCATTTCTTCAATTTAAGTTTCACAGTCACCCTTTTTTTCATTTTATTATTTTCTGTTCTCCATGGCAATTTTGTTTGTGACAACTATAATTATATATACATTTGAATAAAATTGAAACACTGGGGAAAAAAGATGAGTTACCTTTGTACTTTTTATTTCAGAGATTTTTATGACACCTCCTTCCTACAGCCAACATACCACAAGGCAGTAATTTCTCTGTCTTTCTTCCCATCTGCTTTTAGTGAAATATTTATTATGAACTAACATCTCTTTTGATACAAGCACAGAGATTCATGAAAAGTCTTGTTTTAGGCACCTGAATGCCAAAATTATGTTTTCAGTTCCAAATGTTATAACATTAAGTAGAATTGCCTTTTCTGGATTTTCTGAGGCACTTTCTCAGGATTATGAAGATGCCCCAAATAAATTAGTAGTTTTATTTTGCAAACAATGAATAATTTCTTCTTTTGCCAGAGAAAATAGGACAGACCAAGATAAAATTAAAATTTTTCAAAAGCCATTCTGAGGGTCTCTATCTGCAGGTAAGAATAAAAGACCAAAACAAAAACCCACCTGATCTTGCTTAGCCAATACAGTCATAGTATTAAGTTATTTAATATTATTATGTTACTTAATTTTAATTTATTTGATTAAATTAATTATTTAATTTATAATTTATTATAAATATTATTAATTCCATATTTAAAATAAATATAAAATTTATTTATATTTATTTTTTAGCAAATCAGAGTTTGCTGATTTGCTAGCACAGCACTCAGGATGCCAACAGCAGTATACATGATGTATACTGTTAAACAGTTCATTAAATCGATGTCTTTGCCTCCTTTTGAAAGTTCCATTGCTCTCTGAAAACAGAGAGGACCATATATGACAGTGACTGCTTTCTCTCATGTGAATAATCCTTTAAAATGAAATCCTTAATATAAAAGCAAAAAGGCTAATTATACTAAAAAATATTTCTGGGTAAATTAATTTCTTTATTAAGAAAAAAAAAAACAAACAGCTAACACATTTCCACCTGAATTTAAAAGAAGAAAAAGAATACACAGGCTCCTATTTGCTTCTTCCTTAACTCAGCTGTAAATAAATGTTGACCATTTTATGGTCACTGAAGAGACTAAAACAGTTTTCAACCTTCTAATTATTGTTAAACTATAAATGCTATTCTCATATCATTGGGTTATCAAGCAACAAGCCACTAATAAAGTTAATTTATAATTAATGTTCTGCTGTCAGACTAAATGGAAATGGCTCATCCCATCAATTTGCTGGTTCAAGAGTGCTGTTAAACTACAGTGCTGTCTATCATCAGGAATTTTTAATTTCCCCTGGACAAATTTTCATTGACAGAGTAAGCTAGGTGTTAATTTTTCCCATTGCAGTCTTGTTTTCTAGTATTCAGAATGGTACCCATGTTAGAGGGCAAGTTGAAAATCTTATGTATACTTCAAAGTTCTCTTTTCCTTTCATATGCTTGTGGTATAATAGTACCAGAGAGAGGATATTCACAGCACCTATTTTAGTTTTTCGCCTAAATCAGTTCTTAGTCTTCCTAAATTTCCTCTTCAGCATTGTGGTTAACACAGGTAAGAAGCACTACCAAAACAAATAAGTTAAGAAAAGAGATCAAACAAAACATATGGAAAAATTAGGTTATAAGGACATGCACTGTAAGCAAGGGAGGTTATTGGCTAACAGCCACGGATGCCCAGGAAACTCGTGCTGGGCCGGCAGCTAGGGCACTGGGAAAGGCAAGTTCAGGATAAGCAGCCACTCGTACATTCTACCTGCAGGTATTCAGGACTTGGTTTAACTCTTTTAGAAAAGGTGAATTCTTCCTTTCATCAGTAATCACATGAAGTATCTGCAAAAAATAGGATATTCTGTGAATATATCAAACACATAGAATAAAAAATTAAGATCATTGTATTTTTGGGGGGGCGGGAGACAGCTGAAAATAACAAACCTCTTAGAAGTTCTGTAAGACTTGCATAATGAGATTTTCATTTTTTTGTGGAAACCCTAGTGGTTTCATATAGGAAAATTTACAATTTTCTTTAAAAAAACCCGGCACGGTTTTTTTGGGGTGGTTTTTTGTTTGCTTGGAAGCTGCTTCACTAGGAATGCAGTACCTCTGGTAACAACCACCTAATAAAGGTAATGGAAAATTCTGTAATAAGCTACAGTATATTTACTGATAATGCTGGTGCTTTTCTAGAGTGGTATGTTAAGCACTATCCAAAAGATTCTATCAGTGACAAATTAATTCATTGTTCTCTATATTGCTTAGCAGATTTTTGCAATATTATCCACAGATTTCCCTAAGTTATTCAGGAATTTATAATGACGTTGTTTGATTAATGCCCACTGAAAGCAAAATCTCATGAATTTACATTTTCCTTTTTTCCTTCTTTTTCCTTAATCTTGTTTAGGGCTTTCTGGGGGGGGGGGGGAAGTGTGGGGGGAGGAGTGTGTATGTGATGAAATCAGTCAGCTGCATCATGTGCCATGGTGTAACCCCATATGACAACGAAGACCCACAGAGCTGCTCACTTACTCCCAAAACCCAGTAGGGCAGGGGAAGTGAAATGCAAGGGTACAGGTGGAAGAATTCATGGGTCAAGGCAAGAACAGTTTAATAATTGCAATCAAATCAAACCTTTCAATGAGAAGGAAAGTAAAAAAAGGAAGAGAAATAAAACCCAAGAGAGATAAGTAATGCAAATGGAAACAGTTCCTCTGCCCCAAATGAACTGAAGCCCAGCCAGGCCCCTTACCCCAGCCTTTTATGCTGGGCATGAAAGCAGAGTATGGGCTCTGCCTTGTGCCACTTGGGGTCAGCTGTCCCAGCTGTGTCCCCTCCCAACCCCTTGTACCCCCCTGACTGGGAGGGGTGAGAGGCAGAAAAGGCCAAAACATTGTGCAAGCACTGAATAGCAATTACTGAAACATCCCCTAGTTATCAACAGTGTTTCAGCACAAATCCAACCACAGCTTCATACTAAGCGCTGGGCAGAAAAGTAACTCTATCCCAGCCTAAATCAGCACATATTCTGAGACTGAAAAACTCAGCATTATGAACACAAACCCTTGAACATACTACTTAAAATTAAAATGTTTGCAGTTTGGAGAAAATTAACTCTTTTTTATATAACAGTCCAGAAATACACTGAATATTATTGCAGATAGGCAAAGCATTTTCTTAATGATATGTGGTCCTAACACTTTGCAAAACAGTGGAAAACATACAGCTACCCTGTGAGATAGAGTATTTTAACTCTATTAGTGCTTAATTTTATTTCTTTTACACAAATATTGATATAATTCAAGAAGAAATAGGAAGCAATACTAGACCTAGCAATATTAGGAAGTTTGTGTAGTATTCACAAGCCAGAGTTGTTTACTTTTCACCACCCCTTGACAGAAAAAGTGGAATCCACAACTGTGAATTTATAGATGAGACATCTCAATATCACTGAAATAAGATACTATGAAGTCTAGTTCCAGAAAGAAAATATTCTGCAGGAATAAAATATCATCTGCAAAATCTCTTTTCCTTCAACATTTCCTTTTTGAGAAAGCTTTAGTAGTTTTTATCATGTTCTTTACTTGCACTATAACTGTTGACCCTGAAGTGAAAATTCAAACTCAGTGTATCACGCTTCTTATATATATATGCGTGTGTGTGTGTATATATATATATATATATACACAACTGACTTTTAGCAAAATACTTAGAGAGTTAAACTCATTATTTGATGTTTATCCATGAGAAGTACATAGTAAAGACAGACAACCAGACGACCTAGTAGTCGCTGTATAACCATAACCTTTTGAGTCAGTTAAGGCTAGAGGAAGTTATTCTTCAGCTTAAAACTTTAGTTGAGAATCAGTGAGCTGGAGACCCTTACTGTGGAAGGAAGCTGATGTATACAGACTCTGAATCTGCTCTTAGATGCTTTAATGGATATACCATACACTGTAGGAAGAGATACATTGCAAATATTCATAGCATTTTTTCACACAAAACTGACTTGAGTTTTAGTGTCAATTTATGTCTCACAATATAAGAAGGCTTATGAAAAATCAGAAAATTTTAAGCTTGCCCATTATATGCCTGGGTTTGCTTTTTTTTTTTCACAATTATCAGATGTATATTCTCTACCTCCATAGAAAATTTGCTGTTATGAGAAAGATTGTTTTGTCACTGAAAGATCAATAATGTGCTTGGATTTTAGATCAGTTCATTCTGTTTCAAAGTGACTACATTTATACATAATGCAGAATGATGACCTTTTGCTGAGCAAATATGGGGCTCTTCTGTTTTTCTCCAGAGTTTTTAAACAAATATTTGTGATATTGGTTATTCAGATTTTGTTATTTATATGATCTTGTCTGGGTCACCTCCTATTTATTTTTGAGAACTGAGTGTTTGCTAGGAAATGTAGATATTTCTCTGATAAATATATTTTTTTTTCAACACATTTCACATAATAAGCATTGTTGCTTAGGTTGCCTTATGTTTTTCCCCCCCACCTCAGATAAAACAGATGTCAGAGGGGTTTTGTCTGTTTAACTTTTACCATTTAATCCTAAAATAAACATCTATAATCATAGTGTATAGAGCTTCAAAGACACCAAACAAGAATTTATTTAAAATACAAACACACACACACTTTACATTGGAAAGCACTGCTTAAAACCAAGTAAGATGGTTTAAACTATCTACATTCCCCTTAAAATGTAAATTTGAAAAAACAGGAATTAATTTATTCTTTTTTTTAGTAAATATATCTTTCTTTCCTGTCTTATGAACATCAAAATATTATATTCATAATTTTTCAATAAATTAAATCACGGTTTGCTCAGAGAATTTTTTTGGTTAATGTATTTTATTCTTTTGGTTTTGTTAAAACACAGAGGTCATAAACTAGTCTTTTACTGACTTGATTCAAGGAGAGTTAGCAACTTGCAGCACAGAATCATAGAATCATTTCATTTGGGAAAGAAGCTTAAGATCATTGGGTCCAACTGCCAGCCTAGCCCTACCAAGAGCCCCACTAACCCAAGCCCCCAGGTGTCACATCCAGATATGTCTACTTGTTTATTTTCCTTAGTTCTATGAAACTACAGTCTAGAGGTCTGTATTCCTTTGAAGCATTTTGTGATTTCCATCTTTTAGAAGGCCCTCATTTTCTGAATAATTTAAGAAACGTCTTTTGGTTTCTTAACCAAAAAATGTACATCCTTCTAAAAGACGGAAATCAATAAATACTCCAAAGGAACACAGACTTCTTAACAAAATAAACAAAACAAACAAACAAACAAACAAACAAAACCTTTAAACTTAACTGCCTCAATGTGATTTAGTGAAATAGAGACACCAGAAATTGGTATCTGAAGGTCCATCCAATTCTATATACCACTACCGGCATATTACAAAAGCCACCAAAAAGTTCTAGGGAAAACAGATTTTTTGGAGCTGAGACTCAATCTGATTTTAAGCCTAAAAATGAATGCTTTGATATTATAAAGGAATTCTCTCAGTATTAAGTCAATCTAAAAATCCATAGTACATTTTTGACAGTAGCCAATAGTTGATTTTTAGAGAAAGAAGGATGACAGAACAGTGGAGAATGACCTAAAGATATCAGCAAGCTTTAATTCCTTCCAGGTTTTTTGGCATTAATGTAGCTTTTATCTCTCCAAATTCAGATAGTCAATCTTTTGATTTTGTATAGTCCTTTCTTATAAATATGAAGGACAATTTTAATGTGACTGATTTTTTCTGTCCTTTTAAAGGCTGAAATTTTGCCAGCTTGCTCTTCTATGCTGAACGACCAGATTTTCTTTATTTATTTCAGGAGGAAATATTTGTTAGAAATATGCTTCTGTTTCAATTTGCTAATTTTGACCTTGACTGCACTTTGAAAAAATACTGTCTCTAGTCCAACAACTGTGTATCTGACCATAATTCATGAAAGGACATAGTGACTTCGAACATAGACATGGTCCAGAAATTTTAATGACAAAATGATAAAATACTGCTCAGTTCAGTAGTTATAGTTGTGAAGACTCAGGTTATCAGTGCTTTAATTATCTGGAATGAGCCTGTCTTCTCTTGAAATGTGATACTAGGAATTGTATATGTTGCATTTATATTTTTCTTGCAAGAAAAAATGTAATCCCCATTCAATCATTAATGTTACAATCCTCAAAATACCCAGAAAAGGTAGAGAAATATTGTTATATTGAAAAAATAGAAAAGCTCACACGCAGAAAAAGTAAATCTCTTAGAAATATTTAGGTATGCAAAAAAAATAGGAAAGTAGGACTAAGTACTCTATAAGAACACAATGTTTTGTCTGGCAAGGTTTTGAAAATTAGCAGGGACTAAGGCAAGTACAATACGCTGAGAGTGCATAAACATGAAGTGCCTATTTGGTTAGAGGCAACTGAATTGAATTGATTACTGATTGAGTTTTTTCATTTGTTTGTTTGAAGAAGACCAGGAATAGGAGAGGAGAGTGATTGTATTCACTTTTTCTATGGCCACATGAGTCAGCAGCTCTGGCCTTCCTTTTCAACTGGGCCTTGTTAGTCTGCAGGAACATATTCTAGCTATAGACTACTGAGCCAGGGAGTGCAAGGCAGCACTGTGATCTGTACACTAATCCAGGCTTCGTATGGAGACTTGGTTAAAAGCAGAAATTATTTAAAATGAGAAGCCAAGTTTTGACTCTTCTAACAAAACAGCCAAAATATTAAATTCCATAGGTACTTGTTGTCCTCTTTCTCCCCATAAGGCACTTACCCCAGCTGAAAAGCAGCCTAGTCTTTACAATGGGAAATGGGAGCACCCGTCACTGCACTCTTCTGCCAAAGTAACAGCAGCATCTCCTGGGACTTCACAGCAACAAGACAAGAGCAAACTTAAAATACCTTCTGACTCTGAGTACCTAAATGCATTTGAATAACCCTCTGGGACTCAGATACCTATCTTGTACTGCAGATACCTAAGTGCATTTTTGGATCTCACTCCTACTATTTATTGATTTCAACAGTACTTCGATGCTCTGGTGCTTTTGAAATTCTATTCATCTTCTATCTGTATTTTTAGAGAGCTATTGCTTTTAAAACCCATCACACAGCAAAAAAACCCTGAACCTAGATTAGCTGAATCACAGGATGGCCAATCTAATCAATGATGTGGACTTCCTCACTAATCTGCATCTTCTAATGTACATACAGTTAAATAATAAAAGTCTATTCCAATAGCCTGAGTAAGTCCATATACCTAATTTAATAAGCTCAGTACACCAAAATGTCAATTGATGAAAATAACTATTTTGCACTACATATCTCGTTTTTATTTCCAGGTATTTTAATTTCTTTTTGATGTATACAATTTTTACTTCTTATATTTTTCCCCAATGGAACAATTAGACTGAATTTAGAATTTGTGGAAATACAGCCATTGTCTCTTCACTCAGTTTTATGTTAGTACAAAAATACTGATCCTTTTAGGAGAATGTATTAAAAAATTAAGTAATATATATAAGAGTAAAAACCTTTTATGATTAAAAACTTGTTTTTCCCTGTAGAGGTACTAATAACAACAGCAACAACACAGGGAGATTTTTTGTCAGAAAAACAAAAAAGACATTTTAAAAATGCTGAGGGGACACATGAAATATCCATTATTATTTATGATGGTTATTTTGCCTGGAAACAAAATTGCAAAACCTGCAGAAATTCCATAAAACCTTCCTATAAGGGTTTCCTATAAGGGAAATCCCTTCTTACAAGGATGATTTCAGTTACACTGCATTTCAAAAAAGAGCAAACAGGAAAATATTTATCCACAAACATATAAGGACATTTCATGCAGTATGTAATCTTGAAACCACTGTGTTATATTAAAGTTGAAACTGGTTAAAAAGGAATTGCAAAAGCCAAAATGGTCCAAGAAAAAAGAAAAAAACTCAACAAGTTTTATTAGCAAACTACATATTTCTCATGGAAATTGGTATATTTTTTGCACCTACTTTGTAATAATAAGATAAATAAAACTATGAAAGGAAAGAGGGAAGAATGAGAGATCGAGAGAGAGAGGAGAGAAAATCACCAGTCCTAGGTCCACACCACTTGGGCTTTGTGGGGGTACCTTATTATAGGTAAGTTTACCCCACCCTCAGCTTAGGTTTCTCACTGTTCATGTAAATGAGATAGCATGTGCAGTCCATTTTTCTGGACCTTTCTGGAAACAGGCTGAGGGGATTTGAGGGTCTCTTGTTGGTCTCGTTCCCCCTCTACGGGTCTTGACCCCTCCTTGATCCCTTTCCTGCACTTCACTGTTCTGCGTTATGCAGTCTCCATTGATCAGAACAGGGAAGTTTGCCTCAGAAAAATGTTGCTTTACCTCCCTTTTCCAGCACATCCTGTTCTAACCTACCCACTGGAATGGCCCTCATTGTTCAAGGCACAGCAACACATGAATTCCTCACAGTCCAGGTTCACTACAGTTGCCCAGAGAAGCTGTAGATGCCCCATCCAGGGAAATGCTCCAGACCAGGCTGGATGGGGCTCAGAGAAACCTGGTCCAGTGGAAAATGTCCCTGCCGATGGGAGGGAGGTTGATGCTCAATGATCTCTAAGGTCCTTACTAACCCAAACCATTCTATGATTTTCTGTGAATGTTTTAAAAGCTATTAAGGCAAATATCTTAAGTGGTTCGTAAAGATTCATAAAGGTGAAATGACTGAGACCTCAGGAGGGACATTCACACAAGACACATTAATTATAGATTTCTTGTCAAGCAGTATTATGGTATATTTAACCATAATATAAAAGGGGCAGATTGAACAAAGAAGAAAATAAAGTGTTCTACTGGACAAGGGGCAGCATAAGAGACAGCAGAACCTTATTGAGTCAATACTAGCTGCATTATATTTTCCTTGCTCTACAAAATAACACATACTATCTTTTTTAAGGTACTGTGAGACAGATAGTGAGAAAAGTGAAAAACTACTTAGCCATTTCAAATAATAAAGGCAAAAGTAAAGAATCATTTGACAAAAATGTTCTTTTACTACTCTTACTTGTATCTAGGTCAAGCAACTGGCACATCAGCATATGTAGTACCTTATGTCTTTTATAGCAAAGCAGATATATACAAACCAAACCATACTTTGGCTTATAACAAGGTAGAAGATCTATATATACATTTGTTCTGTCCATTCTGCATGTCCATCTTTCATTGTTGCTTTTTTTTTTTTTTTCCCCAAGGTCTGTTTTGCTGCAAGATATTTCTGGGGAAGGAATTAAAATATAAACAATTTTTCTCCTTGTCTGTGACATAGCCTCTCAAACTGACAAAAGCTAACAAGTTTATCTGTGGGAAAAGAACACTCTTCATAAAAATTACAATTTGTGCCTGCAGGTCAGAGGGAGCCTTTGTCTCCCTGTACAAAATACAAAGATGACACAATGACATTTATCTCCACGGGGCTTCTCTTACAATATTTCTAATGGAGTATATATTATACATCTCTAACAAAACACTAAACTGACTGCAGGTCTCAGAAAATGTTTTTTTTAAAGTTTGATACATTGCACAATACACTACAGACATTGAAACTACCCACATTAAGTTTTTGTTCAATTAAATTAGAATAGATTAGATGTCACTCATGAATTTTCTTCTGCTCTTCTACAGTAATTCATTTAATTGGCCTCAATGATCAACTCTGGGGTTTCTCATCTCCAGTGAATTTGTTCTGCCCAGGAGCAGAGTTTGCAAGAGATATATCAATTCTGAACACTTGTCTTCAGTTCACTCCAGGTTCTCAAGTAATTACATGACTAGACATGCATTTCACCAAAAGTAACCCCATCATCCTGACAATTTAAAAATATTACTCCTTTAAAGTTCCTGATTAATTTCTACCTATTCAGCAAGATTAGTCTTTATATTTATTTCACATCACATTATTTTCCATCAGTTAATGTCCACAGTTAAAAGAATATAACCAGCTACAATATTGCATTTAGCATGTGACATTTCTATTTGGATACATAGATATACAGAGTTAACAGCAATAGTACACGGCAATATTGCTAAAAGTATGGATCAGTACACAAGCATCACACTGTGTTTTTTGGTGGGTTTTCTTTCTAAAATACTATTTAAAGCAGAGTAGGATGGGCAGTAGGAAACTTTCAGAAGAGGGAGAAAAAGGAAGAAAATCATGCCTCTCTAAAGCTAGACCCAGAGAGGCTAAAAAGCACAGATGGATTTATATCTCTTTCCATTATATTCCTACATAACCTCTTAGACTGGTCACAAAGTAGAAATGTTAATTATAGAGCCCTTACCTGCATTTTATAGGAAGGATTGAAGTAATTTTTTTGTGAAAATATGAAGTCCAGATGTTTTTATTATATAATTTTGAGACTGTTTAGGATAACAGTAAACATGGAGCTTAATGCCCAGAGGCAGTAATCAGAGCCAAGAAATCTGGCAGGAAAGTGAAAGGAACTTTTTTAGCTGGGAGTCTCTGTTCTCAGGAAGGACTTTAGACTCTGACATCTGTCAAAGGTGCAACACAGCAAGATGCAAGCAATCAAGATTTCTGGCATGTGTTGGGGTATCTTTTTGGTAAAAGTATCATGATGATGCATATGGATGTGGGTATGTACTCTGAGCAACCTTTAATGCCCTCCTAAATGTGTTTTTATACATATGCATGTTGGTTTGTTCTCTGTATGAAAAGGCAAGTATAAGTATAGGATGTTCTCTTAAGTCTGTGAAAGAAAAGTGTTTCTAAACTTACAACTTTCCAGTTTATACTAAAATACAATTTGTTTTAGGGTTGCTGTCAACAGGAATAGAAAACTCTCCAAGTGAGAGCTTTTTTAACATGGTTATTGGTCAATTAGTTTAAGAGTTGATGAAATAGAGCAAAACAATCATTAGATATTTGAAAACTTAGGAATCCTGGTTTTTATGTACTGACTGTTACTTCAATTAAAAAAAAAATACTTGATTCATTTGTTCCTGATTGAGCAAGCTGCCAATGAAGCAATCTAGAGCTGCACTTGCATTTTCTTAATACCTCTCAAAACAGAGGTTTCACAGCAATCTGCAGGAATAAAGCATTAATCATTACTTTCCTCATCTAAGCTGTTGCATTTCAGAGCTTCAGCACTTTAATTCATGCCTGAACAGTCCTTTAGAGACAAGCAAAGGATCATCTGCAATGGCTGGAACTAGAAAGGCACTTCTAGAAAATCCAGACATGTTTAACAGGCTGATGATATTTGGATTTAAGTTTGGGATCTGTCTATCAGGAGAATACTTTGGAAATTCTATTTCAAAGCTAGATCTGGTATGGGTCACTTCCAAGGGGTGCAGTTCTTCAGGAATAAACGGCTTCAGTGTGTCCCCATGGGGTCACAAACCTGCTCCAGCAAGGGCTTCTCTCTCCACAGGTCCTCCCAGGAGCCTGCTCCAGTGTGGCTTTCCATGGAGTCACAGCCTCTTTTGGGTATCCATCTGTACCAGTATTGGGTCCTCCACAAATTGCTGGTGGACCTCTGCTCCACTGTAGACTTCCATGGGCTGCAGGGGAGCCTCTGATACTTGAAGCATCCCCCTCCCTTCCTTCCTTTTTAACTCACCTTGTTTTCTGCAGAGCTGTTTCTCACATATTCTCACTTTTCTCTCCCGGTTACATTTGTGCAGGAAATTTTCCCCCTCCTTAACAATCCTCTCAAATTTCATAAACTTCACTCATGTACAAATAAAAAAATAAAGGAGCCCCACACCAAAATCACATTAACATCATCACAAATGCAAATGAAAGCAGACAATTTACACTCATTCCATCCCTTGTTCCATCACCACAACATGACAATTGAAATTTCCATGATCATTCCACTCTTCATTCTCTTAATTCTCTTCATTCAATCCATATTTTGCCCATTACCTCTCCTTGTCTTGAATTCCTCAGGCCCTGCACTTTCACTAAAAGGATCCATGGTGGGTTGATCTTGGCTGGATGATAAAATGATCTGATGCCTGGACCATCTGCTTCCCCTCCCTCCAAATCTCCTCCTTAAGAGATTAAAATGTATTTGTGGAGGTGTTCCTAAAAAATAAACAAATTATTTATGTGATTTTTAAGCTCAAAATTTAGCATTAAAGGCCATCTTGATCTGAAATGCTAATCTGGAATAAAGTATATTTTCTTGTAGAGGTTATTAACAAGATGTTGGCAGACTGCTCTCGTACCAGGCTACCTTATCTTGGATTTCTTTCCAACTTTTCTCACCCCTCAACCTTTGTGTCAGAGAAGATGTAATATCTTGTGTTCACTGTAAAGCTGATGTTAAGTCACTTAGCCTGCCTATAACTGAGAACAGTGTGCTGCAGCATATTTACAAATGCAGTCCTGTGCTGACTACCCACCTAGGTACAGCCATCCTCCTGGGTGTCTGTGCACTGGGCAGCTGTTATAGCACACCACTTCAAACAAAAATAGATTAAATATAAACTACTGACAATGAAAATTAAGTATGTCTTCCAGAACACTTTATATTAAAATTCACCTAACAACACCGGAATCCAGATATTTCTGTTATGATAAAGTAATTTAATTTTGGATTAATTGATATTTTTCCTGTACAAAAACTTCAGGTGAATCCCTACGGCTGCCTGTATTTAGTGCTTAGTCATTATGGAATTTTTTTAATGGTGTTAACATTGTATTGCAGTATTCTGCAGGTTGAATTTTATAAAACTCCTAATTCAGGATAAAGTTTTATTCAAAGAGGAGAGTGGAACAAGGCTTTCCTTTCCTGCTCCCGTATTTTTTTATTTTTCAGTGGTGGAATAACTACCTTTAAATATGACTAGGTTTGGGGAAATTATATGCAAAAAAAGTTATTTCTCAGATATATTATTCATATTTCAGAAGAAAAGCTTGTCAGTTTCAGAAACTGTTTCAACTACTGCAAATAGGTATTTGGGCAAACTATAAGTCTCATCTTACTGTACCTTGGTGCACGTTTTTCAAGGAATGCAAAATTGGTTCCTACTTGTCTCAGTTGAGTGCTGACAGTTCTGAAGGCAAAACATATGCATATATCAAATTCTTCGCTTTTTAGAAAATGTTGTAATTGTAATTAGAATTTTCTTCTCTAATTAAAAAAGAAAGTTGCTAATTTATTTGGTAATAAATTGAGGATATTTATTACAATTTTATTAACAATGTGATTATATTTGTACGTACATAGATTGCTATTGTGGAATTTAAATATTTTAAATAAAAGGCTTTTACAAATTTTAAAATTAAAATTTCTGTAAGAAAATATGAAAAAGTATAAAATATAATAATATTTTATTTTATAAAAAAATAAAATATAATCATTATGGACTATGATCCTGTTTTCAAGGAATACTTAATTTTGTTGAAATGCCATTTATAATAGGGAAAATAAGTACTTTGTGGAATATGTTGAATTTCTTTGTCAGGCTAGACTGTTTTAGAGGTCTTTGTTAGATAATAAAGTCTATTCTTCACATTTTTGTGTAGGATAGATTGTTCATTTTGCCTTAAGTAATATGCATCTCAAAATTATATGTGACACATTGCCCTGCCTGAATGTACAGAAATAGAAGGGTTTTTTTCTAATTATAGAGAAGCTTAGCAGAAAAGAGGAGGGAAAAAGCTCTTGGTGAGAAAAATCCACTCAAGAACAATAGCAAAATTTAAAGCTGGGAAGACTCTACTCTTCAGTTCTTGGCAATGAGGATTTTATGCTCTGGTCAAAAGAAGTAAGATCAGAAGAGAACAACCTATTAAGAAGAAAACCCTACAGTGAGGCAGAAGCTGTCAGCTTCTGAGGCTGACATGGGCGTACTGAGAACCAAGATTTACAATAGATGAGAATTTACTGATATCTCAAACACCAGTATATGCCATATTTGTGTAGAGACTGAAGGGAATGCCAAACATAAGTCAGTTAATAATTGTATTTTTGCTTCAAAACCCCCTCCAGCTGGTCTAAATAATTTAGCAAAATGAACCCCACTTCGTTTATATGTATCTGCTCTGCAGTTGCACAATCCTGTTATTTTCCAAGGATTTAAAATAAAAATATTCAAGACACCAGGAAACTTACACTATTTCCAACTTTAAAGTCAGCAGTCAAGGTGATTTCAAGGACTTTAACAAGAATGATCTGCTCACAGAGAAACAGAGGTGTAAGTCAGGTACTTTGATCAGGCACAAAGATGGAACTGAGCAACAAAAGCCAAAGCTGACTCAGAGAGCCCTTATTCTGAAAGTTGTACTTCAGAAATGAGATCCTCAAGTCAGGTCTTCAACATAAGTGCTTTGTGGTTAAGAACACCTTCATTTTCAAAGTAATGGAAAACTTAAATTTTGAAAATATATTCTTCTTCTAGATGGCAGAAATCAGGATGAAAGATTATGTGTGTACAAATTATATTGATCAATCCAGCATGTGATCCTCCACTTTTCTCTAAAATAGGATTTGGGGCCAGAAAAAAAAATTTTGGAGATAGAAATGTGTAATAAAAATTCTTACAAGATTTAGCAGGATGGTTTAATATATATTTATGTAAACAGCATGGTAAAACACAACCATTTGTTATATAATTACTCAGTACATTTCTTCCCACTCTGATGTTTTTTCCCCAGACTTTCTCCACCTTTTCTGCCTTAACATATAAATAATCTCTTTAGATGTATAATCAAACTTTTTTTCACACTTGAACATTAGTTTTAACAACAAGAAAGAAAGTTATTTATTATAATAGAAGTTGAAACTAAACGAGTCCAAACAAGTTTATTGTTCATGTGGCCTACTATAGCGCTACAAAAGATTTGCCGCAACTGTTTTAGCTGATTTAGCCATTTAAATTTAATTTGATTTAAGAAAAAACCCCAAAGCTCAGGGTCTTACATTTTCTGAAAGGAATCTACTGGATAGTGTAATGGACTTCAGTAGAAAATGGTTTTCAATATAAAAGTTTTATCCCACCACTCCTAGAATTTCCCCTTATTTCTCAGAAACAACAGTTTATTGAAGAGGAGGAATGTGATATTGATGCTATTGAAATACATGTAAGTTTTGATGATTTTCTTTTAACAGTCATTCCTTCTTTATTCCAATGATCATTGCATTGATAATGAAGATGGAGAAATACAGGAGGAAGATTTATATTATGTCTATGATGATACATAGACATGGACATACTACATTCTATGTGGTATTTTATGTTTTGTTTTGCTTTAAAAAATCTGTATGGTTTTGATGCACTGCAGTCTATTTGGAGTGCTTGATTTCTCAAGCATTCCATAATGTAAAATTTACATTCCAAAATGTAAAAAAAAAAATGAAGCTCTAAAACAGAAATGAGAAAAATGCGTTCTTGATTTTGGACCACTTGAGTGAAGAATCATGAATGTCCTAGACTGATAATTACAGCACTCTTTTGTGAATGCAAGCAGCTGAATTCCACCTCTCTTGCATATGTAATTTAGGAGTTTTAGTTTGTGAATTTGAAAGACCTGGAAGCAAATATGTAAATACAGTCCTCCCCTTTTCATCCCCTGTAATCTGTAAATTTGTTTAATTTGAACCTATAATTTGTCCATACCTGACTACAAAAATCCCACAATTTATAAAGGAAAAATAGAAGTTGACATCTCTTTTCATTGTATTACCAGTAAAATTCCATTATGTTTCACTTTTCAAGTATCATACAGCAAAGTAGAAGTGGTCTTGGTGAAAATGACTAAATTTAGTTTTTCCATTTCCTTAGCACAAATTATTACTTTTTGAGTAAAAATATGGAGGTTGCTTTTCCAACTCCTTGTTAAAATAGCATCACCATGTTGTTTGACTCGCCTTTCAGGAAAGAACTGAGTGACTTGAAGTCAGCATTGATGTTGACAAGGTGAAGCCCCTGTTCAGGTGGCTTCTGGTATAGAAACATCTCTAAACTTAGGTTTTTAAATTATCTCTATTCTGACTGGGAGAAAAATAATCTATCCGTAGCCTGATGACAGGGATATTCCTCCACAGGGGAAGAAAAAGAAATAATATACTTGAATCCCTTTTGAAATAGGCTTCCTTACTTTTGGGAAAATGTTTCAACCAGAATTTTATGTTTTGTACTTCTTTTCATGGAAAAAAAAAGAATTGGATTTGCTTAGCAATTTTCACAGATTAAAACAAGTATAGTGAAATTCAATGATTTTAAAGCAAGATATTTTCCATGTATACCACAACATTGGATAATTTTGCCTAAGTCCAGATACGTTTCTGAAAACACGTAGGCATCCAAATCTGGGCATGTAGTTCGTATTGGAGGTAATCATTTATTTTAGACTGCTCAATTTCAAGTAGTTCAGGAAAATAGGTTCTTTACTATTTTTTAATGACATCTACATATCTTGACCTTCCTAAATGCCTAAATATGTAACTTGGGTTAGTCTAGAGTAATTTAGATAGTTTTAAGCATTTAATCTGCACCTTGAAACATTTCCATATAAGGGTTCCATAAGCTTAAGCAAGTCAGTCTTTCAGAACACAGTATAATTGCATAGGACTTAAGGAAGTGACACTCTATTTCCATAGTCAAATAGCTCATTCATTGTATAATGAGACTGTGAAGAGAAGAGGAATTTTTGCCACAATACTTGAAATTGCTTTGACAGCAATTGGAAATAAAAGTTTTGCATTCTCCTTGACTTATAATGAAGCATTTAATATCTTGTTTCACTCTAGGCATGATCATCCTCCCAGTGAAATTGTGAAAATTCTTTATTGACTTCACTTGTTTTACATAAAAAAAAGGAAATATTACTGAACTCTGTAGAATCCTGAGATTTATTTTTATGGGATGTCAAATATATTTGTTATTTTTATATTTTAAAACATGAAGTGTAATTATTTTCTGATTTTGAATTTGGTAATGACAAGCATAATTTTATTTTTAATTGCATAAAATTTAAATAAAAATCCCTGAATTAAATGAGGATGGTCATGTTTAAGACACATTGTTAAGGTAAGAAATATCATGCAGCTGTCAAAATTTACTGTCTTGTAAAGTCAATATTTTGAAAAGCAAACTGTCAGCTTTAAAATGTAATGTAACTAACTTGTGTATCCTTGTATTTCTGTACAGTGTTACAAAAGCTACAACTCAGTGGCCGCTTTGTATGTGGCAAGAGCCATTAATTTACAGCTCTGAAAAAAGCCACAGTCTCCTCTTGTTTTATGATCACTTCAAATTGACCTTTGAACCTTTTCTAATATCATACCATCAATTTCAGAACAGAAACTATATAGACATACTCAGTTATGTTTTTGGAAATTATTTTCTGTACTTAAGTTGTGGGGAAAAAAAAGAAAAAATCAAAAACTAGCAATAGTCATCTGCAACAGTACAGAAATTAATCTGAAATTCCAATAAACTCTGTGGCCCAAAGAAAGTGTTGTATGACAACAATGACATGTTACAATGACAATACATACAAAATAAGATTGATTTGTTGCTGGAGTCTTAGCTCCCACTTCTACTATTGACTGAGCCTGACACTTTTTGTGTGCATCATTTTGCAAGTATGAGATGGACTTACGACTGAATCTTTAAAATAGGAATAGCTAAATGAGATGTACTAGGGGACCTGACTTTTCAAAATGAGTTTTAGAATCTGTGTCACTTGTGAAAACTGAGCCCCAGCAGGATTAATGGCATTTGCTCTCTTCAAGAATGCATTATGAACATATAACTAGTGTTCACAATTAGCATTTGAACAGAAAATAATATTGAAGATATTTCAAGGAGTAGAAATGCTACTTGGAAATTCTTGACTTGACTCTCAGTTATTTCTTTAGGTTCTATATATCCCTATGAGTGGGCTATAACTTGATTTTGCTGTGTTCTGTCTTATCCTTCTGGTTCTTTTTCCTTTTGACAGGTAAAGGGATTTCTAGATATGTCTGGATTGCATCTGTCTCTTTTTTTCTATTCTGTGGTTCTCTTTTAATACAAAAAAACTCATTAAATGGTTCAGGTTTAAACGTACAAGAATGACTGTAATTATCTTTGATCACCTTTCTGAAATTAGCACTCCCAAGAAATGTGGGGGGAGATTTTTTTACAGGCACAGAACTTTATTCATAAATCCTAACACGCAGATTTATGAACAGGTCTGTTTTCAGATATATTTTTTATGTAGTATAAAGATTAGTCTGTTGGAAATTTCCACTGCTGGTTACAGAATACCTATAGCCAAAATATGTAGCCATACACTGTAGTCTCAATTGTAGTCATTATTAATTGTAGTCAATATTTTTCTAAAGTCCCATATCTTCTTGGGGGTTTTCTTGTGGCCTGGTCTTCACCACACTGACTCCTTCCTCTGCAGGCTGTTCCTGCTTCTTCGAGGCTCCCTCAGGGTTCTCCCGAATTGGGAAACCCAGCCCCCTTTTATCCCAGTGATCCCTGCTGGCCACAGCTGCGCCCAGTTAAGGACATTGCAGCTGTAACCCATTTAGACCAACTGGGACTTACTGGGGCAAGGCCCATATACAGATATTTCAAATATATTATATTTTACTCATGGCCATCTCTACTACAAAAATACTGTTCATCTGCTAATTAGTGATTATTGTTTAAAAAAATACATTGTATTTTACAGTGGTTTATTTTCCAGTCATAAGAATTGCCTATATCCTTCCTCTGCTTCATACAGAACGTTTCCTAAGTTGGAACTAAGTTGCAAATCTGCAAAAGCCTTTTATGAATTCACTCTCTGCATACACATCATTAATGGCTGTGATGAATAGGTTGGGAATGACAGTGTTCTGCTTAATGGAGATGAATAGACGTGCACTCTGCACACTTATGATATAATGAGTGTTTTGCTGAGTAAGGGTTGAGATTAAATGCTCTGTGTAAAGCTGAAAGGAATAAAAAAGCAATCTGGTTAATTAATAAATTATTTTCCAGGAAACTGCTTAAATAAAATGTTGTTCAATACAAAATAATTCTTGATAAAATAATGTTTTAGTCCAGATGATGTCAAACCTTGTTTAAATGGTACGATACAAATGATCTAATAGTTTTTTATATCATGAGCATGCTGAAGAGCTGCTGTAACAGTATATGCAACTGGACAGCTATGCACAAATGCAAACATGTATTTACGTCTTTCAACTCAATTCTATTTGGAATGTAATGTGATACTGTTTGCATCACACTATAAGCAGTAAAACTGCCTCTTTCAAGAACTCATTCCCATAAAATGCCACTTACAACAGATGGAGGTAGAAATAATGCATTAAATAAGGAACAAATATTTACAGCTCTCGGCATATCATGGGCATCCATTAAAATTCAGCCTGCAGCAGGACTAGAATATATTCTTACTGATGTGGTATTCACTGTTTGAAGAAAGCATCTCTTCTCTGCTGTTACTCTTCTCATTTGGCATATGATGTCAATTTGTTCCAATAATATTAAAAATTACTTTTTTTCTGTCATTTGAGCTGAATATGGATTCTTAATAAGATTGTAAATCCATAGTAAAAATTTTGAAAATTCTTTAGTCCACCTTTTATAAACACAGCGTACTTTTTTCCTAAAGTTTGGGGCTCTATAAACAATATTGGACATTTTACACAGACCTTTGAAGGACTGAGTTCTAAAGGTGGCAAAAAATAAGTTATATTTTCACTGAAAATCTATTTCAATTATTTAGGAGGACAGTCCAGACTTTGCTTTGACTTCATTTATATCAATCAGAGTGGACCATCTGAACAATAAACTATGCTTCAGTGGTGAAATTATGTATTTTAGAGTAAACTTATTTTAAATGTTTGTGATTGTCTCATGAAAGAGAAAAGGTTCTTGGCAGCAGTCCATATGGATCAACTAGGGATGAACCATCAGTGTAATCAACTTCTCTGATCAAATGTCCAGATCTTCATGTGAAGAGAAAGCGATCCAAGAGTCTCCCAATACCTGTGCAGAGTATATTAAGAATATGTATTCAGACTTCCCACAGTAGTGCATGATGGAAGAATTAGTAGCAACAGGAATTAATTGAGACAGCAGAGGCTCTATCTCAAGTTAAGGAAAACTTTTCCACCTTTAAGAACTGGAAGAGGTTGTCCAAAGACATGATGATGTCTCTGTCTTTGAAGGTTTTCAAGACCTGAAAGAATCCAATGCTGAGAAACCCAGAACAATATCACAGATAAAGTTGTTTTCAGCAGGAAGTTGGATCAACAAACTCCTCTGGTCCCTTCCAATCTTAAAAATTCTCTGATTCTAAATAGGGATAAACAGGAGATGGACCTGAAAACTACATCCTGACCTGAACTAAAGTGCTAATACAGGTGCATCCCATAGACATGTACTGCATACTGAAATAATGTTAATACAGAAAATAAAGGAAATAATACATCACAAATTCAAGTTCTTTGAAATTGTCAAAAAGCATTCAGATGAAGATGATAATGCTGGAATTGCACTCATGAATTAAAAAAATAAATTTGGACACTGACCTTCACTGAAATTTCATAGTAACAGATGTAAAGAGGCATGATCTCTTCATGGTTAATATATTTTGAAAGTAAGAAACAAAGATAGAAAAGAGTAATTAATTCTTTAATGGAAGCAGATCAACAGTATATATCTGTGCAATGGACCCTAATGTACAGGTATTATGATCTCACAAAAGAAATGGGCATATAATTAACAAAATTAAATGCTCCTACCATATTATTCAAGTTAATCAGTGTAATGCCGGCTTTGAAATATAATTGAATAATGAAATAACAGGGGAAATTCAGTATTAATAAAAACAACATAAAGAGTATTTAGAAAAGCAGTTCTAGTTATGCATGCATAACGATAAGTCCTAGTCATTAAAAGTCAGGAAACAAACCTTAGAACGACTTATGAACATGTTCTAAAATTGCCAGTGACAGCTGGAAGCGGTACTAGAATGTTAGGAAGCAACCCAATATAATTATATCATTATGTTAATCTTTGATGCACCTGGATCTTCAATATTGTGATCAAGCCTAGTTGCCCTGTTTTCAAATGAACTAAAAAGATACAAAACACATTGACAGAATTATCACTGAAGTGGAAATCAATTTCTGAGATTTCTTGAAATGGGAATGAAAAAAAGGATATAATGACATATTAGGGGATAGTAAGCAGGTCGTGGAAGACTATCAGGAACAGATATAGTCAAAATAAACTTTATTAAAGGTCTGTAAATGTCATGTGTGGTATAAAAAGGCTGAATAGCAAAAGCCCACCTATTACACATCTTAAGAAGCAGGCAGCAACCAATGTAACAATAAAATGGTTGAAATGAAACAATAATACTTTTTCACCTGCTAGAAAACTACATCACAGAGTTTAGAATACAGTAGGGGCCTCCAGTATAAATATCTTTAAGGGCAATTAAACACTTATGTGTAAGAGAGTTCCATCAAGACCTATAAAATCAGAAGGTCTTAATGGGAATCTTCAGTTCTGAAAGCTGCTAAACCTGTAGTTGCCAAAAGTTAGGAAGCTATTTCAAGGAAATGCCATCTTCTGTATGTGAATCACTCCTCTTCTTTCTTTTTTTAAGACTTTAAATTGCTATCCAAGGCTTGCAAGACTGATTATATTTTTTTAATTATGAATGCCTCTTTTGCCTAATTTTGATATACCATAGAACTTCATTTCAAATCCAATATATTGATAAGGGTTAAAGTGTACATTGAGATTTAAACACACCTTTAATGAGGTAAAAGCAACAGCTCATAAGTGTGTCTTTGAGTGTCTTGAATTAGACAAATTATTATTTTTCATTTTAACTCTGACATGGGTTCTCATTTTAAAATATTATAAGCATACTACCGTCTTCCACAAACTGTTATGGATGCTGGTAACCAAAAAACCCCATTTTTAAGAATGCTTGAGACAATCCACGTTCATGTAAATCTTGTACTTAATTTTTACATGAGCAAAACCACTTCTACAAAAGATAGCTTTCTTTTCTATTGCTCCCCTGCAATAACTCTCATATGAGACAGCCTGCTGATAGCTGTCTGTGCTAAATGACTGTTCAGTACAAAGATGTTAGTGACTTTGCAGCCCTGCAGGATAACAATCCATCTCTGTATCTAACACCTGCTTAATGGACAACAGGACATCTCTAAATCTCTCTACTGACATATTTGAGAAGGCCACCCTTGTGTTAAGCAGCAATGAAGCTGGTTTTACTGAGACAGGACTTTCTATTTGCCTACTGGAAAACAAAATTTGGTGCATGTTAAACCTCTTTGAAGCAACTGCTGATATGCCCCTGCAGTGAAGATTAAACTAGCGACCATGTGATGTGCTTGTTTTTTACTCTGCTGAAAGCAAAATATGCAGGTTTTCCTACAAAGAAATCTCTCAATGATTATTTTTTCTCTTGGGAATATTTAGTAATGGATATGTTTATAAACTGACAATGTATTTCTTATTGGTTCAAGCATATCTCATATGCACAGCAACCTTGATAACACCAAGATTTTCAAATACCAATAATTTTTATAATTACTTTCATGTTACATCCTCTCTTATATGCATATTGGTGTATTTGGTTGTTTTCATAAGTCCTGGGCAGCCTTCTGTTTCAAAGGTTTAGATAGAAGTCTTTCCAAAATCCTAAACTCAGAAGATCCCTCTTAATTCCATGTGATGTACATTACTTTGGAAAAATAAACCATTCATACTTTCATCTTCCCAAGTAAATGTCAAAGTTTACATGTTAATAGTCTCATAATTTTTTCTTATTATCTGTTAATTAATTTCCTTTTGGCTCTTTTTTCTTTATCAACTCCTTCCTTGTTGAAAAGGTGCCAGCAGCACTTAGAAACATTCCAAAAAATCCACACACATTAAAGTGCATGACGGCTGTGAATCACTTGTAACTTTAAAAAACCCAAAACATAATCTGCCAAAATAATGTAGTCATGTTCCTGTGTCTTTCTAGTAATCTCTTTGTCCTCTCGTATTTTAAAATCTGATTTTTCCTGCACCTATATCAATGGGGGCCATTGTTTTTTGTTATGATACAATTTGCTGTCTACAACGGGGTTATAATCCTAAATTAGGTGGTCTTTGGAATAATACTAAATTGGAAGGTTGCTAGTAGGCCAAATAAAGGAGGCAGCAATACACTTAGTTATTTGAACAAGGAAAGCAAAAATATAAATTGAGCAGAAGGCTCAGAAAAATGAAAGATGTAAGGCAGATAAAATGAGCATAACCTGCACAAAGATAAGAAGTGCCAACTTGAACATGGTCACACTCAGTCCAAAGAAGAGTTCTATGATATGTACAGCTCCATGTTCCAGAGCTCCATGTTACAGAGAGAAAATATTCATACCATGGACAATGAAATTAGGACTGAGGTATCAAATATGGAAATGACACTTAAAAATAGGAAAACATTATCAGAAGAAAAGGAAATTGATGTTCTTACATGGAGTAGGAAGGAATAATTAAAAAAAAAACCTACTAGGAAAAGCTGTATAAAAATGCAAATGCCACCAGCATTGCAGTGGCTCCAGCAACAGTTCCCACTCAAAACACCAGAGACATTATGGCAAAATTGAATAAGCAGTCCAGTTGACTGGAAAGGAAATTGATATTTGCTGATAATAGACAGCTGCATATAGAACTTAATGAAGCCTAATGATAATTAGGGTTAAGTCATCATTTATTCTTTAGAATTGTTCTAGATTGTAGTTTAAAAAAAGAACAGAATGTTGGCTACAGTTTTGTGATGGAAGTTTCCTCATTTAATGTTCCTGTAAGACTGTAATATCTATCAACACCTGTGATTTAATTGACACAGGAAGCATCTTTATATCTATTTTTTCATGTTACAGTGATATTTTTTACACTTCAATAAGCCTCTGTGTTTTTCCACTTGCTGTTCCTTTTTTTTTCTTTTCCCTCTTATGAAAACATACCTATTTTCAGATGTTGCAGCTGACTTTTGCTTAGATCTTGTATATACATATCCTTTACATATGTCCAGAAATGGAAATTGCATGATTGAAGTTACCATTTTTCTGTCTTAGTTATACAGCATAATGGACTACATTAAATTTAACATTTAATATTTAAATTTTGTGATAAGCTATGTCACTATGGTCATGGAAAACGTACAGATACTGTGTTTATTGAGGTGTCAGAATTCTTGGTTTAGTTGATTTCATGAGAAACAAAGAATTTAGGGGTTTGTGATCAAGTGGTAAATTGGTTCTCTAGTTATTTAATTTTCACATAAGAAATTGCGAAGCTTCAAGGTACCTTACTGTAGACTCCTTAGATTAGCTGCCAGGGCCTCACCAACACCCCAGTCTCTTTAACATGGCATTCTAAATGACCTGTCAGCAGTGCCTGCATTCAGTTATTCACTTACATAGAGTACACATCTGACTAGAGTTCATTGTGCTAGGAAAATCAGCAACTATAACATAGCTGTAATTCATACAAAAACTTCTTTAAAATAGGATATTTTTAAGTCGGCCAGACTGAGGGTAGGGCAGGGGTTCTCCATGGGAGTGGCGGGAGAGAAACCTGCAGCCAGGAAGCAGGACAGGCTGGGGAGAGCCAGAGGCAGCCTCAGCTCTGAGCTTTGGGCACCCCCATGGGTCCAGGGATGTGCCAAGGCCTGTCAGTTGTGTTAGTCTGCTTTCGGACAGTTCTTGTGCTGCCTTACCCTCCCCCAGGAAGAAAGAGGAAAAGTCTCCACTTTCCAAGCCACAAATTGTGAAAGCGTAACAGTGCGCAACAATCTGCTGCTCTACAGAGGAATTTGGTCTCATTATTTCTGCAGCTCAGAGAATCCAGTAACTGTGAACTGCTTCTTTGTGTGCTTCTTCATCCTAGAAATGACTGCACAAGGACCATCTCAGCCATGAGCTCAGACTGGCCAGGTCCCTGTTGTGACGGGTGTATTATTGTGCTTGACTTACAGCAGCCTCTTGCTTACCGAACATCTGATGTTACTGTATACGGGGTTGTTTTTTGATTTAGCCAATGATTTTCTGCTAAGCTCTTACTCATTCCGTCCTTTTCCCGCTGTTTTGATCTATGTGATGGTCCATGATGACCTTCATAAAGCTTGTGTTGACCAATATGAGCTCCAGGGATGTTCCACTTAGCTACCAGGCATCAAGACATAAACCATCACCCTTTAAAAGTGATAGACTACCCAGTTTTAAATCCATCTAACAGTCTGTACATCCAGTGCATATTACCACCAAAGATTTCCTAGAGCATCATTCTTCAGCATAGAAGACATAGCTAGAGGTGAACATGATAGAAATCTTTATTTTAAAGACTGACATGGAGAAATTGAATAGATTACTATTCTCTGGATCACTGAAAAGAGTAGGTGGCAAATTTGAAAAAAAGATGAGAAACAGTTTCTTTTTAGAGCAGATGGAGGATACTTACAGCAGTTCACCAAAATTTAAAAAAAAACCCATTGGAATTAATAAACAAAAAATTAATTATGCAAAATTTATCAAAATGAGACATACTATTTCTACTCAGCAGAATGCCTGTACTACAAACCACTGTAAAATTGAAAATTGTGTCAGAAAAGAATGGCAAATGCATTTCTTATACACTCAAGTTATGCTACTGACCCTTGCATAGTAACTGAGAAGGATGATTCTTCTAGCACTCAATGCCATTCACGTCTGACAAAGACATTGGGTTTAGTTACAAAAACTAAACATTTTTTCTTACAGGAATGGAACCTGACCATGTATTATTCCCTATTATTGACTGAAGTAAGGGAGGCTATATAAAATATTACAGCTTATTTTAAAAATATGTTTCTACTTAAATATAATATCACTATGCTCTGACAGCCAAAAATATTTTTAATACTCTTCAATCTGGATCCTCTGATCTCCTCATAAAAAAAAAATCCAGTGATATTATCAACAGAGATTATTTGATGCTGTGTGGACTACAGCTATTAAAGAAGCATAAATATGTGAAACATGATTTTGAAGCTTAGTTTTTTTATCCTTTCCATCATTTAATGACTATAACTTCATCAGGAAAGACAAAGATGAGACTTTCTTTGCAAACAAGAACTAACTTGCTAGAAGTTGCTATTTTAAGTGTAGCCTGTTGTTAGGGTAACTAAAGTACTAAAAATACTTTAAATAAAAAGGACATTACCTTAAGAGCTACTCAAGTAGTCATAGCAACAGTGTTTTTTAGAATAAAATCAGTTCATAGAGCATTCTTTCCTCCTGACCTGAAGTTTTACAATAATGCATAGCCAACTTCTATTTTTAAAATATATTTGTTTATCCAAAGTCAGATAAAATTCAAATTAGGAATATTCTGGATTATACCAAAGAATTTTATGTACATACAGGCTACTAACCAACTTAAATACACTTCAAAATTCTTGTCACTCTTTTCCGTAATTCCAGAAAGCACATTTGTACTGCAGTTTTATGGGGGCTCATACCAAAAAACACTTTCACATCTCAGTGCCTATAATAAATACATATTTTATTTTAACATTCATATACATTCTATATTTATCAGATAGATAATTTTCTCCATTGTTTTCTTTCAGAAATATGTCCTTGTGAAATTTTACTCTCTTGTTAGTAACAAAGACATATATTCCTATGATGAAGAAATTTTCTATTTAAATCTAATATAAAATTTTACTACATGATTACTTAAAAGCAGCGCTTTGTTTTGGCTAACACTAACTATACTGATCTTAAGGGTAAATTTGTTTTTTTCATTTCTAAATACAGATAGGTGTTTAAAGTTTGCCTTCTTAATGAAGTAAGACTTTTGATTGTGGCTACTAACCGACATAGCCAAGAAAATTACTATTAATCCTTCGTGTATGTCATTAACAGAGTTGCTAAATAAAGGCCTTATTTAAAGCTTATTAAAGCTAGTATAAAGACATATTGTTTCCAATAACCTTTGAATCAGGCTTAACATTTATTTAGTTACAGGTGTACCACCAAAATGAAGGTTATATTATTAAGGAGTTATCACTGAAGACATAACACAAATGTAATGAAATTTAATCTGTAACCAAGGGCCTAATTTGTCATGCAAATCCTTATTAGCAGAGATGACAGATGCAAAGAGAAAAGCACAGTTTGAGCTCAACAGCTCAGGTTGTGATTTCAGGAGTGAAATTAGAAATAAATAAATTAATATTGTAGAGATGCACATTTAACATCATTGAGAGGCATCAAGCATAGAAATTATGAGACAGTGACTCTTTAGGCCAAAGATGTTGTAAAAGTTCCTTACCATTTCAGAACAAAATAACGCCTCTTCCAAACCAATAAAATTTTAATACAAAATAAATAGTACCAATGTTTGGATAAAACCAGAATAATTTTGTATTGAAAAGTCTCATTTCTGCATGGATACTATTTTAAGCTTCTGAGAATTTTGAATATAAGCAGCATTCATAAATAATTAAGGGAAAATTTAGAGTGATCATGTATGTGGTTTCTTCATTGTTTCCCTTTTTTTTTTTTTTGTCATATATCTCAACAGCTTCTCAAAATATTTTTATCACCACTTACATGGCCAATATCTTAAAATATACTTATGGAACTATATACTATACTATACTATATACTTAGAGAAATGAAAGGGATGCTATACTATATGGATACTATACTATACGGAAATATGCAAAAAATTATCATTGTAAAACCATAATCATTATTAAAATAAAATGGCAAAAATTCAGCTTTATGAAAAGGCTATGGATAAAAAAAAAGTTTGGGTGGAAGAAAGCAAATAGTAAGAGTCAAAATAAATGGAATAAAAGAAAGAAAAGTCTACTTTTCCCGTGTTGACAAATATATTACTAACAGTAAATCCAATCAAAAATATAGGCTGAAAAAGTCATAGTTTGCCATAAATTCTAGTCAGGAATTGTGAAAGCAATTGAAATTTGTCAGAGAATTTTCTTTCTCAGTAGTATTCATCTGTGGTTCAGACATTTCCTGTTGTTACTACTCTCAAAAGGTTGCTGCCTAGGTTTGCAAGCTTCAGGATGTGTCTGTACTTCTTACTCTGTTAAGAAAAGAAAACTCTTAAAGATTAAATTTTGCGAACATATCATATGTTCCAGGCTGACAACACTCTTCTGAAGGCTTCCACTAGAAAACTCTAAGGAGTAGAAATTCCTGCTATTAATCCATTTTGGAAGCATCAGAGTTTAAGGTTTATTCACCAGTTCATTCTGAGATGACGAGTCAATGCTCACATCCGGTTTTCCAAAACAGAATAATCCTTATAGTCTTTCATAGTTTCATTACTACTAGAGTACCTCTTCAGTCTCCTCTGCAAAATGCTTTCATGAGGCTACCGAAGCAGGGAGACTGAGACACCAAGGAATGAGTTTTCTCATGCCTTGTGAGTAAGAAATCTATGCTTATTTCGTGCTGGATTGTGGACAGACTAGGCAAACAGAATCTTGCCTAATGGAATGATTAAGTGTTTAAAAGGATGTTTTAATTCAATCAATTAAAAGCATAAACAGCATGAGTTTGATTGAATCAGTTTAAAGAATTACACAGAAGTCAATGTGGCTGTCAGCAGGGGTGAAAAATTCATGTATCACCTACACACAGCTTGAATTCTGCATTTCTCAATTAGATATTACAAACAACCTACTCTATCACAGAATAGCTCTTGAGTGAGAAAAAAAAAAAGCATAGCAAAGCTTTGAGAACATGTGCAGTTAATTAAAATTTAGGCACTCAGCAACCACTGTCAAACATTTAATAAATATGACAGATTGATTAGTCTTTATTTGTTCTGTGTCTTTCATAGACAATTTCAATAAAATTTTTGATTGATTTAAGATTAAAATATGGTTTTAAGAGGAAAAAAAGGTTTAGTATTTAACAAAATATCAGGCTTTTAGGAGTATCTAATTTTAATATTCGGTAGATGCATTCTTAAAACACAATACATGGGAAAAATCATAAATATTTAACTACTATTAATTGTACCAAGTACTTAAGACATAGCAACATGAAAGAAAACAAAACCATGCAATTACAATTGTGACATAAAATTGCTTTTATCCTACAATGCAGTCATTTATGCGGTAAGTTAATTATGTAAATGTTAGGGCAAGATTTTCCAGAAGCGCTCAGTTTTGGTCTAATTAAGTATTTACTTCAGTGACTAAACTCATTGGCTCTAAGACAATTTTGATTAAAAGGAAAGATGGGAGGCAAACTGCTTTTGAAAAGATATGTTCCAAAAATTAACACCAATATATTGTCATCAGATTTCTTATTTGAATGCATGATTTTGAATCCCTTTGCAGTTACAAAAACATGATCTGATTATTAAAGTAAACTGATGTAATTTCTTCCATTTCTATACTTTAGTTTATGGGCCTCTGCTTAGCAATTTTGTTCAATCAACTTAAGGTTTCATTGTAATCAACACAGGATATTTCATTTTATCTATATTTTTCAGTATAACATTTTCAGATTGCTAATTTTTCTTTAAAATCCTATTATTATATTAATTTCTTCACAGAAGAACTTTGCCATGATAAGAACTTAAAATAGTATCACTTTTAAGAATAATATAAAGAAATATATATATATAAGCAAATAATGCATTCAAAGTTAGTATTCTTTCCTTTGATTCCTCTCACCTCACTTAGTGCATCAGCTTGGCTCCAATAGCCTAAGTTTTAGAAGAAAAGAATGACTATGGGACTGAGACTTTTCACAGCATTCATGCACTAAGGAATACTTTGAAACAAACTTATGTTAGTATTTTACTAATGGTATTTAGTTCTTCATCTGAAAAAAGGGCTGAAGTATTAAACTTTTCCAAATAATATTAAATACGTAATCAAAACACCCTCAAAATATCTTATATGCCAGCACAAGTTTTGTAAGCAAGGAACTGGTGAGAGTAGGTTTAGGTTAGATGTTAGGAGAAAGTTCCTTATTCTGTGGGTGGTGAGGCATGGGAACAGGTTTCCTTCCCAGGGAAGTTGTGGATGCCCCTTCCCTGAAAGTGTTCAAGGCTAGTTTGGATGAGGCTATGAGCAACCTGGTCTAGTGGAAAGGGTCTCTACTCATGGCAGGGGGCTTTATGATCGCTATGGTCCCTTCCAATCCGAACCATTCTCCGATTCCATTAATTAAAAATACATAATTCAAAAGAATTTGCCAGAAAAGGTGTGTGAGAGAGACTGAAATATTGAAGATTAATGACTTATACATTTTCAAAAGCAGCAAATGTTTCACTGAGGCCAGGCTTGCACATACACCCCCCCCATCCAATTAATTACCATTAATGATGGTAATAATCAAATTCAGATACCAAATTCTGATATGTTCAGCCATTCACAATCAATGCAGATAGTTACTTTAAAATTATACTTAAGAAACTGGATACAGAATCATACATGTGAAATTGGTCGGGTATGATTTTAAAGATTAGACTAAAAATATTTGTCCATTCATTTAATTCAGTAGTTCAGATTCTAGTAAACCATAATCTTTCTTGTTTATGATTATACAGATGTTACAGACTGTTAAATTTCTCAGCTATCATAAGTCTTATTCTATCAAAAAAAGGTACAAAGCAGGAATGAAAAGGAAAGAGGAAAGTTCGGACCTAAATAGAGAATTTAAAAAGCACAGAGACCATGACAGAATAATAGCAGAATATCCCTGCTACCAGGAGTAACTTTCAAAGTGTTTCAGTACATGCTTTGCATGAGTAGTTGAATCTAACAAACATAAAACTTCTAAAAATTCCCTTGCCTTTCCAAAAATCTTTTTTGCTATTTATAAGACTAAATTAAATTTATTTCTACATGTAAATGTGAAGAAAGGTCTTTATGAGGTAAAGATTGAAACACTCAGCTCTGGTTATTGCCTTTGGTGTACTTTATAAATAAAATCTAGGCTCAAAAAGTCCTTAATAGTCTTCAAATGTCAACATTCATATGGCCCAATCATAGTTTTAAAAAGAATCAAATTATCATTTGGTCATTCATCTAATGAAAAAAAACCAGAGTAAACAACAAAAAAAATCCCTCGTGATGTTTTGTAATAGCAACATAAATGTAACTGCAGTTAGAACACACTGAATTGTATTATTTCCAGAATATTGTTCAAGTTCTATTCTCAACACAGATCATAGTACAAAATGAGGAAAATATATGTTTAAAAGTTTAACAGTCATGAAGATGAGGAGAGTTTGAAGTTTGTGGTATTGGCATTTTCCTTAGGAAAAGTATTCCTTGCAACAATTTTTTTTCTCTAGCAATTACACAGGTGAAAAGAGATTGTAAACCTAGGGATGAGGAGTGGGATCAACTCAAGTTTCAGGCTGACATGTACATTTTGAAGACTTAGAACAGAAGCCATCTGTTACAAGACTTAAAAGATGGAATTATTTATGCAATTGGGCGTAGACAGGCATTATATGTGCTCAAGAACATAAATCTGCCTGTATGAAAATCCTTTTGAAAAAGCTGCCATTTATTTAGTCTGAAGCACACCATTCATTATCTTCTGTAGTAAGTCTCACCAAACTCCTGTTGCTGCAACTTCATGTCACAATCTAGAAGAAATATTTTTAGAGTGTCATGCAGAATCATTAAAATGCTTCACTACTTACACTACTCCATATGCCATGACTACTACGTATATAAATATGCCTAATATATGTTTATGGCATTTAAAAAGTTTTGAAGTTTTAAGTCCTTTTCTTGATAATTTTAACTATCAGAAAGCTGGGTATGTCTTTTTTTCCAAAAATATATTGCATTATTTCTCAATGCAGAAAGCTGGATTTAACTGATTTATAGGCATGGTATGACTTTCCAGTGGGGGTACTGCATCCAGGTATGGGGCACCCAGCACAAGAAAAAAACTGTATTTGTTGAAACAAGTCTAGGAAAAAGACACCAAGTTGGTCAGAAGACTGGAGCACCTCTCCTATGCAGACCAGCTGAGAGAATTGTGGTTCAGACTAGAGATGAAGCTCCAGGGAAATATTATAGTAGCCTTACAGTACCTAAAGGGGACCCGTGAGAAGTCTGGAGAGGGGCTTTTGTCAAGAGCATGTAAAGACAGGAAAAGAAAAAATGGCCTTAAACTGAAGGATGGCAGGATTAGATTAGGTGTTAGGAAGAAGTTCTTTGCTGTGAGGGTGGCAAGGCACAGGTTGCCCAGAGAGGCTGTGGCCTTCCCATCCCTCCAAGTGTTTAAGACCAGGATTGATGGAGCTTTGAACATCCTACTCTAGTGAAAAGTTCCCAGCTCATGGCAGGGGGGGTGAAGAAAGATAATGTTTAAGGTCCCTTCAAGCCCAAACACTTCTATGACCCTCTGATTGTTGAGGGTTTTGATCTGGGTTTGGGAGAAGGTTGAAGTGATTCCCTGGAAATGAACTCCAATTTCAGCATTATGTCTCAGGAGCCTCAGATTAAGAATTCTCACAGGGGAATTCAGATTGCTGGAATGGTCCCAAGGCTATGGATTGGTGAGAACAAACTTTTGGTTTACCCTTTGCTCACGGCCTGCTGTGCACTCTAGTGACAGAACATCTGTTCTTCATGTAGGTGTATTAACTCTGTATGGAGTCTGTCATGCTGCCTAGTCTCTGTGCCAGTACACACATCAATCTATTTTTTTCAGTTTTTCTTGTCTTGTAGTCAGCTAGACATGTTTCTTACAACTTTTTTTTAATGACATTTTTGCTAACATTTCTTTAAATGTTTCACTGAATTTTGCCAGCTTACTGTTTCACAGACAGCAGAGCAAAAAGGATTTACTTTTACAGTTACATTTCCTTATTATTGAGACCTGTAAATTTTCTCTAAATTTATCATATCACTTGAGTCTGTTTTAACTGCAGGTTTTTAGCCCTACATACCTTTGCACAAAGCCTCTTCCTTCAGTACATAGAGCCTTTGCTTCAGTTAAGCTTGTTAATTATGTCCTCTGATGATATAATAATTGTTTCCCATGTAGATTTTAACAGTTTAGGTTAATTGTTCTGTAAAGAGCAGCGAAAATGGGAGAAATGTAGGATCTTGTCATGTACCTGACTGGACAGAAAACTAGCAAGGTGATTAATAAGCATATGATCAGAGAGGTACATGGGTGATGTGCTTCAGCAATTACTTGTTTCTTCAGGCATGGGGTTAGTTAAAGAGGACTGTATCTCACCCCAGAGCCCATGTAGGAGTCCATTATCAGCAATTGCTACCTGATAACAAGTAAACACGATCACAGGAGCTGCAAAGGGAACCCTGCTGTTGCAGTAGCTTACTGCATAAAATCCTGCCAAGAGACAGAAATATTTCTTGTACTGAAGAACTACCAGCAGGTATCTGTTTTCTTTGAATCAGTGACTATATCTGACACTTAATATATTAAATTCTCTAAAATATTACCATAAGGAGTGTGAAATATATTGTCAATTATGACAATCTTCAAGCTGCTGTAATGATACTTACCAAACTTTAAGGCAACTTCTCCAGACATATATAGTGATCTAATATTCTACTACAAACCATATGCAATTTTTTGCTGAGCAGATAATCTGTTGTAATTTCTTTTACATAGAATATAAAAATGGGAAAAAATCATGACAGAATTATTCTCAATTGCAAAAGATTTTACTCACTATGACATTTTGGAGCACCATAATGATATTATTGTGGCATACTCCAGCACCTAATATTGAATATTGGCTTGACTATAATTGCGAACATATCAAGAAGGACTGAAAACTGTCATCAAATGTTTCCTAAGTGTTTATTTGGGTCCCAGAGTCCCAGAGTGTGAGTTTCTGAAAAGAAATTTAAAGTGCCAAATCTCAATTGCTTCAATGGCACTGCAGCATGCAAAAACAGAGTTCTGCCAGCACTGAGAAGGGTCCTGACTCCCATAAGGTGCACCGTATTAATTTCAAAATTTGCTAAGAGGAATATATTCCATAAAATTCCAATCTTGTGTTTTTCTTGCATTCACAGAATTACTTTTATTGAGGTCCCAATCAGATATGTAGGAGAAACCTGTGGAAAGGAAAACTCTAAAGAAGCATCAAAAAGTTGGATAGAGCTCACTTCATTTTCAGCAAGCAGGAAGGTTGTTTATTGCCTAGATTACAAAATATCTGTATCCTTTTCTTGCTTAATCATACTTTCCTTACATGACCTTGCATGAGTAATTCAGCTACTGCATGACTCCTCCATCTGTTCAAGATACAGAATATTTACCCACAAATAAGGAATATAGCATAGTTAAAATCCTTCCCACATTTTTCAGAATTCTAAAAATCATTTTTAATGGGTTACCTAAAACTCTGGGTTCGTAATTTCAATTCTTTTTTTTCACTTTAAGTTAGTCATCATCTGTTTCTTTTCTTCATAACAAAGAATAACTTTATTGTAGAAATCCTGATATAAAATAAAACTTTTATGCAAGACTACAAAGGAAATATTTTTCAATAAGTGGTTCTCCCTACACATGTTCCTACTGCCTGGAGGGATATTCTTATTTTAATTTAGAACCACAGAGTGGTTTTATCAGATAGCTATAAGCAGAAGTTCAATATTAGTATACTAAGGTTAGAAAAACTTCCATAAAGCTTGATTACTCTTCATAAATACGTAGAGGAAAAATTATTCTTTTAATGGCTTTCAAAAATCTACTAAAAAAAGAAAAATACATTTCTGAAATGCCTGTTTATACAATAGTTTACATAATTTTCCTCTTTCCTTCCTCTTCCCTGATTCTAGCAAATGCAAGAGACCTGCCTCATCACTGTCCAACAAATCAGAGCAAACATTTTTAACCCATTTTACAATGTTTTAAATGAGTACACAAGAAAAATAAATTATTAATCTGGGCCCAAGTGATATTTGCTTTAGTTGCAACAAGACTGTAAGATCATTATAACAAAAGCTGGTGCAACTAAAACTCTCAAACAGAAGCCAATGAGTTACACAGACATACCTAAGAACAAAATGTTTTCTGTAGATTTTAGCCAACAACCCAGGAAAAGGTTAGAAACTATTGCCCTGTGCAATCTGCTGGCTACTGTTAACATTTTACTTGTTAGGTTTCATTGCTCTTTTATTGCTTTACTGATTTCTGTTGATTTTTTAAATAGAACTATTTTCCTCTGTGGTTCAGTTCACTTGCTTTTATCACTGCTTACTCTATAGTATTAACAATTGCCATTAATTGGAACACAACCATATTCTAAGCCAGACTCCAAATAGTTTTGGTGTTATCAAAACATTTTGGGTTTTCCTTTTTTTTTTTTTTTAATTATTTGCAGGAAACAGGTAGCAAACTGTGTTCTTAATAAGTCTTAAAAACAATTCCATTTTCAATTCTCAGCCATCTCTCATGAGGCAGCAATTCACTTTCATAGTATTCTGTAATAGTTTTTCCTGCAATAAGACTAAAGGGGAAAATGGAACATTTGTTTTCTTTGAAGAAATATCTTTGAAATAGATTTAAATGATTTGGTGTTTCTACTATAAAATTCTTGAAGCTTAAGTAGACTTACACAGAGACCCTTTTCCCTATTCTGAGAGGTGACAGATTCTAAGCAGTCCAGAACAAATCTATACAGGCAGAAATGGCTTTTTGAGAAGAACAGGTGAGTATTCAGCTTTAACTTTCCAAACAAGATAAAATATTTGCATTTGGTCTTGTGCTAACAATCAGAGTGTGACTATGACAGAGAAATGCAGCCTTGTTTCCAAGGATATACCAAGGCAGTGAATGAATCTGAGCAAGTGCTGATGTTGTTTTGTACTTAATCTAAGTCTAAAATAGAATATCAGTAGTCCTAGAATTTGTCAGTCTAATTATATCTGACTACAGTTAAAATCACACTTTCTGTTCTCCCCTCTTCTTTATATCATCAGTAAATCAAATGATAGGGTTTTGGTTTTTTTTTAATGTAGTGAGGGGACAGGTAATACCTTGGAACAAATTCTTCACTGCTTGTACAAGGTTTAGTTATTTACTAGTGTACTACAGTGTGCTACAACTATTATACAAAAATGCAAAAGTGAAAACTCTATTCTATAATAAGCTGGTCATCTTCTTAATAATGGGATCAAAATCACATTACCTCAAATCAATCAATATTTTTTGTATGTAATCAGCATTGTCCAGGCTTCCATCTACTCAAACCAGATTTCTTTTCAGTAGACTAGATTTTAAAATTGTGATGGTTAAAATCACTGGAAGAAAAATTATAGAAACTATTAACTTAAAAGTTTTGATTTATGTGAGAACATTTTTTTTCTATTTTTACATCCTTAAGTTAGACCTTTTCATTTCAATTTCCCTTGCCTGCATTTGGTTGATTTTTATTTCATTTGTTTTTAGCTATAGACTTTTTAATGTAAATATTACTCTATATTCCCACTTTTCTTTTTGTGTTTTTAATTTTGTTTTGGCTTCACTATACTTTCATTTTCTTCTTTTTATTTCAGCTAATTTATTTCGGTCATTATTTGAGCTTACTTTTGCTGTCTACTTAGTTTTTCCTCACATTACTTGTTAGGATGATTTTTGTCTGTGTGTTAGAGAGCAGCAAGAGTAGTGCTCCTTCTCAGAGTATGAGCCGTGAACAAAAGGCGGCCGCAGCACAGGCACTGCTCTCCCGAGGAGGGCAGAGGTCTGCAGGATCTGACTGCAGCACACAGGGCAGGCTACTGCTCACAAGATCCATCAAGAGACCTGGTTTCTCTGAGCTCTTAGTCTTTAGTAAATAGAGAATTACTCATTTGCTAAAGCAGCTCATTGTTAACATTTGTAGCTCTTAAGTGTAAACTGATCCTCATACAGGATCAGTCTCACCTCTCACAGGTGAGACTAGGAACATAACAAGATGATCCAGCACCACAAAACATCACCTGACACACAACAATCAGGTACAAAAATGTTACTGTAAAGCTTTGTTCCATTAGCCCTCTCACCTGGAGTAAGCTGTAATGCTCAGATGCCAGGTACCACTTTATTCAATACATACTGAAAATACAACAGAGAATTGGACTGACCTGTATATTCCCACAATATGCATTTATTTGTATATATCCTTTTCTAGTGCACTTGAGAAATGTAGTTCCTACCAGTTGTCATGGTTGCTGCCTGCAATCTTAATAAACTTCCTAAAGTGTTTTGAAGAGTGCACAGAAATACCATCCTAGGCAGTCTGCCAGCTGGAAGGAAATTATAAAATACTGCACTTGTTCACCAGGGGTTTCCCACAATATCTTTCCAGCTGGCAGCCTGATCTGCTAGACAGAAGCCTCTAGAAGAGCAACACTGTACCTGTTGCTGGCAGATTTGTTCACACCGTGGGGCTGAGAGTGTCCCAGGAAGAGTTTTTAACAATTTCTTCAAGCCTGGACATTTATGTGGCTTTACTTCCACTACACCTTTGTGCTGACAGAAATCTGCCTGCTATAAAAATAACATATGAACTGAAAAACTCCCCAGTTTATAGAAATATTCACGTGATATTAAAATTTCTAAAGATCATCACACTAGATTCGGGAATATTGAATCTTAAATCATGAGAATAGAGAAGTTAGTCTTGCATCTCAACAGAGATCTGTAGGGCAGATCACTTGAATTTCATTGGTCGACTAAATTAATATGGATCATACAGTGATTTAGCATCAGCAAGAGTTTCATCTCTCTAAGTAGTTTAGAACCATAATTTTGACTCAAAAAACAAAGACAAAAGGTCACACAAACTCTCTTTCAAAATCTCATTGAAGGATTTGAAGACTACCTTTTGAACCTTTTTTAAAGCAGTCTCAGGTTTCTCACTTTCTTCAGGAGACCATAAAAGAGGCTTCTTATGAATGAATATCCCACTTCTGAATATCTTAACACCTATTAATTTATTGAATGAGGATTCAGCAACCAATAACTAAATTAAAAAGCAGAGGTCCATCTGAGAAAAAAAAATCTTTATAATATAAATCAGAACCAGCAACTGTAATTCAGATCAATCCAAATGTTCCACCTCTGCCTGTTCAAGAGCATAAATCTTGATAGAGGAAGAACACAGCATAACTGTTAAACTATTTCACTTTTTTATTGTACAGGATTGCATCTAGATGGTTCTTGAATACCTCTGATGAGGGACACTCATCTCTCTGGGCAACTTGCTCCAGAGTGCAGTCACCTGCACAGTAAAGAATTTCTTCCTCATATCCAGCTGCAACTTCCTGGCTATCAGTATCTGCCCATTGTCTCTTGTCCTATTGCTTGGCACTACTGGGTCCATCCTCCTGCCACTCTCCCTTCAGCTACTGATAGAAATTGATGAGGTCTCTTCTCGGCCGCCTCTTGAGGTCAAACTCTCAGTCTATCCCCAAAAGGGTCATGCTCCTTTCCCTTAATCATCTTTGTCTCCCTCCTCTGGGCCTGCTCCAGGAGCTCCATGTCTCTCTTGTACTGAGGAGCCCAGAACTGGACACAGGACTCCAGATGAGCTTCACCAGGGCTGAGCAGAGGGGCAGGATCACCTCCCTCAGCCTGTTGGCAGTGCTCTCCCTAATGCACCCAGGGTACCACTGGCCCTCCTGGCCACAAGGACACTGCTGGCTCGTGGACACTTGGTGTCCAGCAGGAGCCCCTGCAGTCCTTCTCTGCAGAGCTGCTCCCCAGCAGGTCAGCACCCAGCCTGTGCTTGTGTCTGAGGTTACTCTTCCCCATGTGCAGGACCCTGCACTTGCCCTCGCTGAATTTCAGATGGTTCTTCACTGACCATCTCTCCTGCTGAGACCTTTCTGAAGGGCTGCTCTCAGCTGCCCTCTGCAGATCCTACCAGTGCATTCTGGGCCCCCACAATAGGTGCAAAAATCTATCAGAATGAGGTGTAAGATTTTGTTACATCAGAAGTCCCGGAATCAAGTTTCTGTAAATATATCCACAGGAAATTCTACAGGAACACAAAAGGTTTCAGGCAAAAATAATGAATAAAAATAGCAATAATTAGCGATTGTTTGTATCAAATGACATTAATTTGGTCTTTGAATTGCATAAGATAGTGTCAACAAACCAACAGTGGGCTTTGCTGGATATTCATTTTCAGACTTGCACTCTTTATTGTACTATAAGCTGAACGGACATATGCCTTGGTGCAAGAGCTCTCAAATTTCATTTGTTTTCAAATGAACTAATATTTTTATATTATATTGCATAGGCAGCCTTTCACTTCCTAGTATGTAGTCTCTCTCAGATATGTCTAATTAACGAGATTTAAAAAAATTATCAGCTCTCAGTCACAAGACTTTCATATCAGTATGAAGAAAGCCAGCCCTTTTCAGCATCAATAAAATTCAAGTTTCTTCTGAAAAGAGGCCATGAACAGCTTTCTGAAGGAGAAAAAATTATTTATGCCACATAACTTGATTTTTCTCAAAATTTACAATCTGATTCAAATCAACAGAAGAAAATATTAGATATAATTGTGAAAGTCTGAAAAGACACAAATTTTGACTAAGACAAAATTTCAGCTTAGCTTCTTGGACCTCGTGCTTGGTATGGCTTGATCAGACGCACCCAAGAATCACCTCAGGCGGAAAAGTCTGTAAGTTCTGTTGCACGCTGATGAGCATCATGTTGTAATAGTAAATATGACAAATACATAGGATATAAATCTCTATTCCAAACAAATAGTCTGTATCCAAAGATGCTGAGAAAATCGATTTTTATTTTTGCAAAGATGATTACTCTGAAAGGTAATAGAAGAAGTTGAGTGGTGCTTTGAGAATGAAGTTTCTCACTCAGATGATGTAAGTTCAGGTTTGTGTGTAGCTTTCCTCTTGGGACAAGCCCTTTGCAATGAAGATACAGGCTATGTTGATCAAATACTAGAACTATCAGTCCCCTGATAGTCAGTGACATTCTCCCACAATTTGCTGTGAAAGAATTCAGTCTTTTTGTGAGTGAAGAACCATTGAATGAGCCTCCAGAATTTGTCTTACAGCAGAGTTTGTAGAATGATCATGAGAATTTTTATTTTCTTAACTTAAAAAAAAACATTTTATGGGTAAGTCATAACTTTCATTATTCTAATAACACTCTCATTGTTGCAATCTATCACACATTTTAAATTTGTACCTTTCATCACATCTGATTTTATTCTAGATTGCAAACCACGAAACAAATGTTATATTTACCATTGCCAAAATTTATATTTAGAAGAGGTATGTACAGTGTATGATGTTAAATGTGGTCTCTGTGGTCTCCCATTAACAGCCATTTTCAATGTCTATTACTCATGAAAAACTAAATTAAGCTTTTGGTTTCACCTAAATACTCAGTTTAATTGAGAGAGCTCAATTAAACTGCACTTGTGTCAAGTACATTAATTAAGATGACATCCTTAAGCTCACAAATAGTTATATTGCTGCTCATAGCTGACTGATATGGAACATCTGGAGATTTTTTTGGGTGCTTTTGCTACTTTCAGAATTCTCTGTGATTACACAAGTCAAGGGGGATCTAGATTTGAAAAAGTAGTCAAGGAATAGCATAATTGGATGACTTCTTGATGCACTCCAGTTATGCAAATTACTTTAAAAGGACACCTCAGTGGAGTTCTTTTAAGTGCTGCACAGTAAAGTAGGAGAAAGGGACACAAAAGTAGAAAGAGACCAGTTTCTCAGACAGCAATTTTAGTGTTCTACTGTGGGACTTGCTGCACATTAGAACAACCAAAAAATTCTATCATCAAAACATTAGAGAAGTCCCAAATCTACAGAGGATATTTCCTGAGTTAATCTTATTGATGGCCTTGTGGGGAACGTGACTAGATTCCAAAAAAATTCTAATGCAGATTGACACAGAAGGATTGCATTTACTAAAGGCATTACAAAGAATAGTGCTTTTCACTCAAAGAATCTAAAGAAATTGTCCCTACAGATGTTGGACAAACCAAAGAGTACTACCTTTAAACTGCATAAATTAATATTTATGAGATACCAATAGAAACTGAAGCATTTACCTTGATCACATCCACTAAAAAACAGAAGACAAAACACCTGCCTTTGCACAGCCTATTTCTGTCATTAATTACCTGACTTGATTGGAAATTCTTAGGAATTTTTCAATGTTGTTTAACTGCATAACTGTACTATAATCACAGGAAGATTGATTTAAGGTAAGTAAGCTAAATTCAATAAACTCCTAATGAAAATGTACTTCTTCAGAGCCTCTGTATCACCCATCCTATCTATACAAGGACTAAAATAATGATTTACTTAATTTACTTTAACCTCCTTAGTTATTAATTTCTATGTTCTCACACTTACATTTTTCCCTGTTATGAACTCTATTTTGTACTCATTAGACTTTTCTGAGTTCAGATACTTTCACAAGCTTGATAACATTGCTAGAGGACAACCACTACTGGTATAAAGCCAAATAATTAAAACTTTGCCTAAACAAAACGGAATATACTTGAAAAAGGGTTTTTGTACAATATCCTTTAATTTCTCTTTTTACAACTTTCTGAATAGGAAGTATTTGAGTGTAATACATTCAAGTTTAAATTCAATCCTACCAAATTCTGTAGAAGCAATTAGAGAGACATCAACAAATGTTTTAAATAAATCTGTAATATTATTCTAGAGGTGATTTTGCTTTCTAAAAACTGATAGTACTGAGAAACGGCTGAGTCATCTAACAAAAGAATCATTATTATATGGCTTCCTTAAAGGAAAAAGGAATGCAAACACTACAGTTTTTCAGTTATTAGACCAGAATTTAAAATACTACGCATGAAGTAAGTTACAGTCTTCTCATAAAGAGAAGAAAACAAACAAGGAAATGATCCCTTAATTTGGATGCAATTACGTAACTAAAATTACTATCCTAATTCATACATGCAGGAAGATCAAATTAAGGCTGCAGAGGTATTAGGCCTGTCCTTTATCACACACTAAGTGAAGATGCCAAGTTATCATTCTGAACAGTATTGCTTTGATAGTCTCAAAATCAGCAGTATCTTTAATATCATGACACTCCCCAAGTGATTGGTTATTCCTGTACTTATTTTTTTCTCCCAAATTACACAGTAGCTTAAGAGCTAATAAAAGTGTGGCTATTATGTCATGGTGGCCCCAGAATTTTGAAGCTAACAATGGTGTTTATAAATGTGCCATGATATATAATTTTAAAAATTATGAAATACACTTAAAAATACTTTCATACAATAATCATGGTTTGTTTAAAGTTTGATGTATGTGACAGAAAATGATGTATATCCTTCAAGTGAAAAAAAATCAGCTTCTAATGTAATACAATATCATAAAATAAAAATCAAATGGGAGCAAAGGATGTTTCAGAGCACCATGCCCATTCAGAAGAAGTTGTGATTTAAGTCTGTGCTAAAGCCAAGAATATTTGTCAGGACTCAACAGATATATCGACATGAACACATATAACAAATCCCAAAAATATGCTGTTCTTCTTTTTAACAATGTCAGAAGTTTGAGAGATATTATTAAATTAATAGAATATCTATCAGTATTTTATGAACACCAACCATTTATAGGAAAACTATAAAAATACACTGAAAACTACATCTAATATGTTGTAGAGATTAATTTTAGGATTGTAACAGACCTACGATTCAGAAGCTGCTTGGGTAAGAGGAGTTGTTCCTAGATTCCATCAGAGTAAAGCAACTGATATTGAGAAATCTTGGCAAAATCTGAATATATTAACTTATTGAAGATATCCAAATATACCTAAGATTTTGCCAACATTTGTTGAAATAGAGAGTAATGCTTGTTTACTTTTCTACTTTTGCTAAATGTGTAAGTGTTCCAAGTCCATAACACTCTCTACTGATCTCCCTTTTCAAATATGTAGTTTAAGTGATTAGGACCAGTCAAACATTTCGTGCCGGCAGCTTCTCAATTAGAAAAGTGTCCATTTGCTTAAAAAAAAAAAAAAAAAACAAGGTGGGGGGGGCAAAAGCATTTTAGATATTGCTACTTTTTAATGTAAATGGCTCTATGCTGCTGTAGGATGCAGTTTCAAGAAAAAACACAATAAGATTTCTATACAGAACAACTGATTCAAAACGTACACAAGAAGGTAAGAAGCCCAACATTAGATCTCCTTATTTAGGAAGCTGAGGGTTTAAATGGTCTTTGGAACACATGAATACTTTAATCAACAGACTCACAAAGTGTTTCATAAAATGTGTCTCTCAAGCTCTCTTTTAAAGAAAATATTATCTATCTGTAAAAACAAATACTATTACAGTGATCAAAGAACTCTTTTTTTTTTAAGACTTTTGAGACTAAAGTCTCTAGAGCATTCAATTACACATATAAAACTACATCTGCACTAGGAAAACAAGAGAGTGAAAACACAATAACCAGTAGTCGCTGGACAAACCATAGGAACAGTAATAACAGGAGGCCTCCAGTTTAAAACCCCTCCCTAAAATGTACCAGGTACTTAGTGTGGATCTTGATTTTGTGTTTCACACAGCAGAAAAGTCTCACTGATACAAGCAGGAAATACTAAAAACAGCTTAGCCCTCAGCTGGTGCATCAAACTTACTTTTTCAGGCAAGGTGAGGTTCACTAGTTCTTTACAAACCAATATTTTTGTATTCTCCTGTCCAACACTGAATGTTTTTTCAAAGTTTTGGCTTGGTTAGTCAGGTTTTTTTACCACTACCATCCCCCTTCCTTGCTGTTTAGAATCACCACACTGCAGCAGTAGAGGGAAGCACAAAGAGCAGGGCCACCCCTCAGGGAAGAGCAATCAAGAGTGCTCAGGGCACTCAGAGGGCAGTGCCCTTGCCAACCAAAGTGGATCTGTCAGTGAGCTGATAACAGAGTCCAGCATTGCTCCCAGACAAAGCAAGGAGATTAATCAGGTACAGAGTTTATCCAGTGCGAAGCAGCAGAAGACAGGACCAAAGACAGGACTGGAAGCAAGATAAAACCCCCATATGAGAGGTCTTTTCAGGAACAAGTTATCTTCAGTGCAGGTCCAAGGTCCATCCACATGACATGAACAGGACAAGTATGTGTCAGCCATAGCCCAGGACAGGGGGCTGGATAATCAGGGCTCAGCTCCCATGAAGCATCTGGAACCCAACACAGATGGTGGGATTGGAAGCCCCAGGTGAGGCTGGGCAGGGTCGTTTAGACCTATAAGCATCTTAAGAGCCCTGACAATCGCAGCCTTCTTCATTATACCAAAACTTAGGAATACAAACAAACAATCTTCTAGTCAAGCTTGACTCAGAAAAAAATCAGCCTAACTGCACTCAGGTTTCATGTCTCAGGCATCAATACAACACTACGCAGATACAAACATGGCTTTTTTTAGATCATCTGTGAAACTCCAAATGTATTGTTTACTCCACAAAATTCTGGGTTTGATAATACTGAGAGCTCTTTAAGTCCAAGGAATGTTGAACAACAAAAGACTCAGCTTAGGTCCAAAGTTTGTTGGTGTCCTCAAGATAAAATTGTGTCCCACTTCTGCTGGAATTCTCATGGATAAAATTAACCGATTAGCCTCAATTCAAAGCTTTCCCACATGAAAGGGAGAAGAATTATAAGTAACACAAATATCTATGAGCTTTTTTAAAAAATGTTGTAGCTGTCTATTTGTACAGTAGACGAAAAGTAGCAAAATCATTTTCAGTGTTTGCTCGAACAGCAAAGTCTTAGATGGCTGTAATGCGAGCTCTCCTCCCATGAAAGATGTACTGGATGAAAGGCAATGCTCAGAAATGCCATACAAAGAGGTTGACTCCTTCTCACACCCAGATGACTGACACATTTTTGTTAATACAAAGAAAAGGGTTTATACAGCAGAGAGTTAATTCCCTTATGAATTATCCGCTGTTTTATTCCGTCATAGGATAGAGAAAGTTGTCATGAAAATACTTTGCTAAAGGCAATACAGAGAAAAAAATAAAAATCTGCTCTTGATTTGACAACACAGGGCCTGTCCATTTCTCTATCACCTACTTCCAAGTCTCACTGTCACCTCTATCAATTAATATTTAGAACAATGGACTAAATATTGGTGTAAGAAATATGTCAAAAGCTACCAAGTCTCTACAACTAATAGCTTCATAAGTAAGACAGAGATGCTTCATACACAAAAAATATTGAGAGGTGTCATCTTTCTTTTTCTAAACCAACTACTCTATTTTTTACCTTCTGAACAAAAAATATTTTTCTAAAAGATAGAGGTTTACATAAAATGGAGTTAAGAAAAATAGTTAGCATCATTTATTATGGAAATAAACATGTCTAAAAAGCAGCATTTTCCCATCAAGATTTTATTCCTTTTGTACTAATATGTAGCTTTCTGACATGACAGAAAAAAATGATTGCCAGATGAAAAAACATTAGTTGTGTCCAACTACAGCTTCAATTAATGACCTTAAGCATATTTTCACTATGGAATTCATAAGTCCTGTTACATTATCTATATGTCAAATGTATTTACATTTTGCACCAGTTGTAAAATTATAAGACTATAACACAAAAGAACCATATAAATATTTTATCAAATTCTTTTACTCATTAATAATTTTTAAAAATAGACAAATATCAAAAATATTTTTCCAAAAGTTACCAAAACAAATATATTACAAGTTTTAGTGGTTTATGTTTCATTCATTTAAGTTAAATTTCTATATTTCATCCATATAGTAAAACTGGTGCTTTCATCATTATAAAGGCAACTTTTTTTCTATTATGTCTATATAGAAAGTTTTCAGCAAGAAAATATTCTCATTAATTTTTTTAATCACAAAAATTTAAGGTGGTCAGAATTTTTTCCCTATGCATCCTAAACTAGAAACTGAAATGAATTTAAAATATATATATAATATCTTTGCATCTTCACCTTCCCAAAAATCTCACATTTTGAGTAAGACCATACAACCATCAGTTCAGCATTTGGTACTAGTGAGGAGAACAAGTATCTGAAAGGAGACCAAGGATTTCCAATAGCAAATCTTTAACTAAAATAGTAGGTTTCAATGTCATTAGACACAAAACCAGTTTAAAAGGCTCTATTGTATTGCTGTAATATTTCATCCATACATGTACAAGTAGGGCTGGAACATTTATCAGCTGTGCATGGGACCATGCTCTAAAGGGATAAAAATTTCATCCCTAAGCTATCAATAGAAATGTTCAAGAATAAACCAAAGAGGTTAAGCAATTATAAAAGGAAAACCTGTGATTCCTTTATGGTCATTGGAAAGGTGATCATCATTTAGAAGGCCAAGGTTTGACTTTTTTCGTGACAAACAGAGGAAAACAGTAATTCTAGAAGAGCAGTGAGGTATGTACCTAAGGGGCAGTTTGCTCTGTCAGTACATCAAAAGCACCACTGTCCTTTTTAAAACTATAGGTAAGAAAAAGAGATTAATTCAGCAATTTATTTAGAAGATCAAAGAGCTCATTTTTATTTGGTTTGATTTTTATTTGTCTTGAATTATGTCCATCAAAAGCATATACCTCAGGCTTATAAGAAAAAGATGATAAGAAAGTAAAAGTAAAATTAACATCAGGGGAACAGATGAGGAAACAACTTCAAGACCAATAAGTAGCTATGACTTTTCTGTTAAAAAGATAAACATTTTGACCTTTTTAAAATATGACTTCTGGAACTGCAAAGGAAACATAATCAAGTCTTTTACAAAGGACACTGATTCAATGCAATAAATTGAAGAGTTCTCAGAGAGCTGGAAAAAAGTGAAATTAATATAATGTTAAAGCACGAATTACTTGTTTTTAATAAACTTGGCCATTTTAAATTCAAGTGTTAGAACACTGACAGGTTTCTGTATATTCCACTGCAAATTTCAAAACTTATTTGAATTATCAATGCTGTGGAAACTTTTCAAGGTCTTGTAACTTGCAACTTTTGCACAATGGCATTGCAAATGTAAATGCAATACTAATGTAAGCTTATTGTCAAATACATATATCTTCTCAAAGTGTACATATATTTTATGCATAAGAATCAAAACATCACATTGTTAAGCAATTCAGTTCCAAGAAGTCCTTACAAATTTACAGAAAATATGTTAGCAAAAAGTACAATTCTGCTCTGAAAAAATCACAGAAAACTTTAACTTGTCACAGAAAAATAGCATGCAATGCGTCACCTCTCTAAAAGAGAGAGCTGTCTGTGAAGCTGAGCTGAATAACAGCTGAGAGTAGTTTTCTTCCCCCTGAGGCGAATGACTTATGATTTAGAAGAATCCTTTTTCACCCACTTACAAGTTACTCTCCTGAGTATATTCCTGAACATGGAGGTGTGAGCTAGCAGTTTCCTATGGGAACTGGGAGCCCTGGGGAATTCCCAGGTTGGGCAGACAGTCCTGTCCCACTGCCCAAGCCAGAAGGGGAGTGGGGTCACTGGGGGAAGCCCCCTGGAGGGGGAGGCACTGACTCTGGGCCCAGGCATGGACTGGTGGGTGGGCTTGGTCCAGGGATGGTCCGGGCTGTGGGGACTTGGACACCAGTCCTGGGACAGAGAATGAAGGCCCCAGTAAGCTATGATGAGGTCCAGAGCCCCACACAGGGGCACAGAGAGGCCCCAGGTGAGGCTGAGCAAGGACAATAAGGCCTGATATTGTCATTGGGGCCCTGACAATATTAATCTCTACTTTTACATCCACATGATCTCTTCACACAGCTTCTAGTCTCTCTCTTTTCATGTTTCAAAACTCTCCTTATTTTCCTTTACTATTTTCTTCTTCATTCTTCCTCATGAACCTTAGCATGCATAGGTTCATGGCAGCAATTTACTAAAAAATATTCAAACAAAGGAACTAACTTATTAAAAAGCATAAAGGGAAAGGATCACTTCCCTTGACCTGCTGTCAACACTCCACATAACACAGACCAGGATGATTTATTTGATTATAAAATAAAACAGTATCACCAAAAATCTTAATTTCTGACTCAGTGTTGTTATGTATCTCTACGATATATTTAGTGTTAATGGTTAAATATCAAGCTTAGTAGTGTAACAACTGCCATTGCGTTGCAATTCGATCCAATCAAACAGTCAACACAGCTGCTCTGCAGTGGTTGTTCTGGCATTCAATTTACAGTTTCTTTTCCTTAATTTAATGCCAAAATTCTAACTACATCATCTTGTCCTGAACTAAATTATTTCTCTCTGATTTAATACTTCAAACCATTGGCTATTTGTAGCATACTAATTCTCCCTGCCCCTTTTCATTGCTGAGTTAAGATGTACATACTTCCTTCTCTTATCTTTCCTCAGAAATCAATCCCTCCGTCTCCTTGATCAAGGGTTTGGGTTTGGGTTTTTTTTGGTGTTTTGTGGGAGGGTTGTTGCTTTATGAACTTGTCCTCACAACCTAGTTCAGTTTGTCAATATCTCTTTTGGATGCCTCTTTTAATATCAAATGCAATATTCAAGATATATTCACTCCAAAACACCACAAAGAAAGAGTTGTTTCTTTGGTTGTTGAAACAGTACCAAACTCTTTACTACTTTCTGACCTCTTTATGCTCTACTCTGCCACCTGCAGAGCCAAAAGAAACATTTAAGTCCCTCATAGCAGATGTGTATTTCTGTCTATTCTCTACCTGTCTTTCCAGGCTGATACAATGGCAAACTTACTTGGAATGTTAATGAACAATTCTTTCAGAACTAAATAACACCAATAAAAAGGGCAAAGCAAAACAGAAAGAAGTCATGTAAACACATTACCTCTCTTATGTTATCTTTACATTGAAAATTTTATCAGACTTTGTAAGCTCTGCAGGTCTCCTCAAAATCTTACAAGTTATTTGCAGTTGTTAATAACATAAGATTACTAAGGACCCAAAAGGTCAAGTTCATTTCCCCTGCTACCATAAATTCTATTGTAAGTTAATTTGTTTATGAGTTTATCAGTCTACCTTAAAAGTTTTCAACTTTTCTTCTTTACACTGTAAATTACTCATAATCATACAGAGTTAATCATAATCATAATCATAATCGTACAGAGTTAAAAACTGCTACCTCGCTTTTGCATGCATGGAAATAAAATGTAGAGATTCTAAGATTTTTCTGGTGGACACAACTAGAATAGAGGTTGTCAGCTCTGAGGTATACAACAAGTATTGCTTAAGTTGTTGGTACTAGACTTGCTATGAAAAAAAAAAAAATTAGAAAGTGTACCAAAACTAAGTAATTAACTACGCTGCACTTTATTTTCCAACACTGGTTTACTTATTAAAAATACATATGCTCAAATATTAATAAAAGTAACATGCATTAATATTAATAGGTGTATTAATAAGGAAATGAAAAATATTTGTAAATTTAAAAAAAACCTCTATTTTTTTCTGTTAGAACTACTCTCATTAAATCTGCACAGTGAGAGTAAGAAGTATTCTCATAGCTGTCCACTCAATCAGATTAGAAGACTCTCTATACACATGTAGTCAGAAAATTACAATAATAACATTATCTGGCTATTTTTAGCCTCAATTTCTTCTGTGTAGTTATTGTAAAACAGAAGAAAGTCTATAGAGTCATTTTAATTAATACTTCACATTACCACACACTGTCTGGATAAAAAACTTAAGATTTTTTCATAGTTAATACATTGGCTTAATTCCTGTGATTAGAAAAGAAAGAAGAAAATGTTTTTGCAGACCTCTGAAGGCCTAAAAGTATTTTTTTTTGCTTTCAGTCTCATTAGAAACCTTGAAGTATAAACCATCAAAATATTATTTTTATTTTTAGAAATCTGTGATACTTTTCACATCTCTTTCAGTCAGCTGTAACCCATGAGAAAGTAGTTTTCTTATGTCAAAAGTGAACTTGTCCCTTCTTGTTCTACAGGAGCTTCTGTTTTCTTCATTTATCTGCTATGATGATAAAAAATAATCCCTACATACCCCTAAGATTGTGATTGCCTTCTGTTTGCTTTCCTTTATTTGTCCTACACATGTAAGATATTTTCAACTCTTACATAGCCTGTGACATGCTAAGCCCACTCTAGTTCACGTAACGACTAAGATAATTTTTTAATTATTTTTATATCACTCCCTCATCTTTTCTCTATTTCTCCAAGCACATTCAACTGCATCAAGATGGGTTTCTTAGGATGTACCTTTCTTTTCTTATGTAATTCCATTTCTTTTTGCTTATGTTCTCTGTGCTGTATCCCAGCATTCTCTTGTAATAATATTTGTCTCTACCAGTGATAAGAAAATATTGGTTCTTTTAGTTGTTGTTCATTTCTTTCAGAAACCTGATTTTTTGGCTCTGTTAAGCTATTCCAAGAAAGGAGATTCAACAAGTTCTTTGGCTTACCTGTTCTATCATTATACTACTTAGTGAAAATGTAATTTTTTTCTGATGTCCAGTCTGAACTGCATGCAATAATTTCAAGTTGCTGCCTTTACCATCTTTTAGTTCATTCCATCATGTCTTTAATTCTCTATCCAGAAGTTGTCATCTGCCATTTGGCTTGCACCTTTGTCAGTGTAGTAAACAAGCCCAGTTCTCTCAGTCTCTCCCAGCAGAATTCTGTCAATCAATCTTAAGTTTGTCAAGATCTGTTTGGACTGAAACTTCAGAGCTTGCTGTGTTTGCTGTTCCAGTTTTAGCATCACCCACAAATTTGCTGAATATGTATTTTAACCTGTCGTCAAGGTGGCTATTCATGATGTAGTATAATATTAACAAGGTAATCAACACAGAAATACCCTCCTCCAACCTCCAAATGGCTATCAAGGCATTGATTACTACCCTTAGACCCTTGTGATGCATCTGAATCCATCCAATTCTTCAGCCCACAATTCCTCTACTTCCAAATGAGCATGCTGAAAGAGAAAATCTCAGAAATTTTCTTCATTTCAGCAGGCTGAAAGAGAAAATCTCAGAAATCCTACTGCAAGGCATATTCTATTCATTGCTCTTTCATTTTACCCATTGCCCTTTCATTCTACTCATTGCCACTCAATGCACTGTTGAAATCAACCATGTTAGCTACCAGGTTTTCTCTGGTTAGACAGGTTATGTCTGTTTATCTTCTTTTATTTTACATATGGAAGTGTTTTACAAAAGGAAATTCTCCATGATCTTTACAGGCACTGAGGCTGGACAGACCTGTCTAAAGTGTACAGGCTTTTGTTGTTGTCTTAAAGATGTTCATAAAACATTTTCCATTTGCCAGGAACTCTCTCTTCCTCCATTATCATGATAGGCAGCACACTCAGAGTAACAGCCTAGTCTTTTCGATGAGTCTCTACTTTATTTTCCCCATTGTTAGTTGTACCTTACTGTCATTTATATAATTATCATTAATCCAAGCATGATAATAATTCACTAAATGAAGAACACAAAAAAGCAAGAGTCCTTTTACTGCAAAATCATGGGTTTTGTTTAAGAGCACTGTAGAATGGTTTTATGTGGATATTTGTCTTATTATTATGTGAAAAAAATTTAATTTACCCAATATTTTCTGGAAAATTGAATTCCAGTGCACACCTGCCGGCCAGACTTGCTCAGTAGAGGGTCCTTGTGCTTTTTTCCAGCATTTTACCTTCTGTTGAGCCTAAAGAGAATTTCAAAATTTTAGATTCTACAATTCTAAACAACACAAGATTCACAGCAGTTCATAAACAGACTGGCAATTTTCATGAGAGTGGTGGTCTTCAAAAATGAATTCTTGAAGCAATAAGATAGTCCAAGTTATCACAAATTACTCACCATACCTGTCACAATCAACAGAATAAAATGAACAGTGAAATTAGGCGCACGTTATATGCTTCTTGGGTAACTTTGGTCCTGTGAAAAACCATTCATTGATGAAAGCAATTTATTTTCCACAGTACATTTTAACAAATTTAAACAAAATCCTAGAGCAGCTTGTGAAGAACTTATCAATATACAATTTCCTAATTTTTCTTTATGATAATTTTTGATATTTCTGAGTGGATTGGAAAAGAAACTGCAATGAAATACTAAATGGTCCATTTTGAGCATCAGTACTGTTGCAGCCTTTCAGTATTAAATTTATTCCACTGGTGGCTAAGTGTGTTGGTTTTGTCTAGGATAGCATTTATTTTCTTCATAGTAGCCCCTATGGCTGTGTTTTGGATTTGCACTGTAATGAGGTTTGATAACACAGGGATGTTTTCATCACTGCTGAGCTGCACTGAGATTTTCTGCGCCTAATCCCACCCCATCAGCGAGGAGGCTGGGGGTGCAGAACAGTTTGGAAGGGGACACAGCCAGGACAACTGACCTCAGATAACCAGAGGGATATTCCATACCATATGGCATCATGCTCAGCATATAAAGCTAGGAGAAAAAGAAGGAACGGGGAGGAATTCAAAGTGACAGTGTTTGTCTTCCCAAGTCACCAGTATATGTGATGGAGCCCTGCTTTCTTGAAGGTGGCTGAACACCTGCCTGCTCAGGGGAAGGTGTGAATGAATTTGTTATTTAGCTTTGCATGGGCATGAAGCTGTTGACTTGCCTGTTAAAAAGTCTTTAACTCAACCCAAAATTTTTCTTATTTTTACCCTTCCAATTCCCTCTCTCACCCCACCAGGAGAAAATGAGCAAAGAACTGTGGGGTGTTTAGTTGTTGGCTGGGGATCACCCATGAGACTAAGTAATTAACTTTTAGCATTCCAGAACTTAATTCCAAAAAAAACAAGTAAGTAAAATATGAAGGTAAATCTCCAAGACAAGGCAAATACTGCTGTCTTTCTCACAGTGTGTTTTCCCTTTATCCTTCAGTTGATTTTTTTCTTTCTCAATAGACACTGATTCTTAAAATAATGTAATAAACTTTGCAGTTAATGTGTTTGGACATGTGGAATTTTTGCACTTATTAAAGTAGATATATAAAGCTTCCTGGTCTAAATTAATTTTGTTTTAAATACTTTTTTTTTTAATGTTAGAAGGCTATTAAGTTTTTTTATTTAAACAACTTTGAAAGCTGAAGGAAATACAGAAGCAAAATTGCTACAGTCCAATAATTCTACCTCATTATAAAAAAAAGGGAAAAAGCAATTTTTACAAATTTGTCTCTATAAGGGTTTTAACTGAATTAGAGGTGTCACTACTGTGGTCAACCTTTGCAGTATGAAGAAGATAAGGATATGATTTGCCAGGGTCAATAGAAGACATCTTTTCTATAAGTGAGGATTTGTTGGTAATATTATTGAAACTTGGAAATGCAGCTTGAAAGTAATTTGAACTGATTAATGAACAGTGTATAAGCAAGTGTACAACTGGGAAGAGGAGAGCAGAACACGGGTTCAGGAAGATGCATTTCTAATAAGCATTAGGAGTGTCTACTTAGCTTCATTACAACAGGTTTCTGGGATTAAAAGGCCATGCTACCTAGATGGCATAATGACAATGAAGTCATCTTGTGATTTGACATCAGAGGATTCAACTTTTGTGTCTTCTAAAGAAATTACTTTAGCAGGCAAGCGATTGTAAAGGCCACAGATAGAGTCACTACATCTGCTTTCCTCTAGTATTCTGCAGGTCAGCAATCCTGTTCTGCTTGTGAGATTTGACAGCACCAGTACATTGTTATCAGCCACAGCAGATGGTCTTTAGCTGTGACTTCCTATATTGTGGAATTAAAGCCATACAACTGAAATTTTTCTGACCCTATCTTCGTAAATATTAAATGGACAGAATTTCAGCCACTTACAGTATTTTTCCAGGGATAAGAAAGAGTCTATCCACAACAGGTTCTCCAGAATTCATGCTCAGAACTCAAACTACCCTGAATAAATGTTCACGATCAATGATTCTGTGCTGAGCATTTAACAAAATTAATTATATCATATTATAACAATATCAGGTATATAAATCTGACCACATTATATCTCCAGGAACCTTGCCTGAAGTAAAAAGGTTCAAACAGGTCAAGTCAGATACATATTTCTGTAGTAAAAACATTCTTTTTTTCTTGCCTAGTAAACTTAACTTTGAATTCTTTATCAACAATTTGAAAAGCTACATCTCTGCTTTTAAAATCAAGTCAGAGCTAACAACTGGGTAAATGCAGTTGTCTGCAGTTCTCTTTAAGCTGTTGCCTGAAGGTGCTAGCAGTCCTGTGCTTCAAGGTTTCAAAAAATTTCTTGGCATAAGGATGGATGCTACAGTGAAAAGTTCTGAAAGCATTTACAGAGATTAAAAGAGTATGGGAAGTTAGTCTAGTCTTCACAATATCCTAATTCTCATTTAATGCACTGGCACTCCATCCAAGGGATGCACATATGAGAAAAATCTTAAATTCCTCATCAAGTGGGTTCAAAACGGGACCTCTTTTTGGTCTAATCTACAAAAAATCCTAATCAGGTGCCATGGCATAACAGTCCCTGACAAGGCATACTGACAGATATAATGAGAACAACTTTGAATTGAAGCATGGTGAAGTAAGGAGCACAGGTTGGGGAAATAATAAAGTAGAGAGAATGATAATCAGTAGAAGATAAAGTTACTTTAATGGACTTTTAGACTCCTGAAATGTGCAATGAGATGGTGTCTGAATATATAGGTTTTTTTAATGAATTGAAGAAAAAGACCCTCCAGTATTATATCATTCTAAGGCAGCTAAGTGAAACCAGAGAGAGGAAATTATTAAAGCATAGGGAAAAAGGAAAATAATTATATTCTACCTTTTTTTAATTTTATTTTCCCATTCCTTATGCAAACTGTCTACTTAAACTGAAATCACTTCAAAGTAGCAGCTTATATTTTTGCCTGACTGTAAAGCATCCAGCACACTTCTGTGGACCCTACACAGATGCCCTAAAAGAGGGCTTTAATGGCATTATTTAGACTGATTAAGACAACAATATAAAATATGAACATTAACTCCTAGCACGTTTGAAGACAATTATAAGATTTTGACCTTTTTTGAGGCAAACTTTCAGTCCAAATATGAATATATCTCTGTATATGAAAATATATGAATATCCCAAAATGTATTTTACAATTTTTTCCTCTATGTAAATCTCCACAAAAAACTTATTTTTCCTCCTGAGAAATATTATATATCCTTTGACGAATAAATTTAAATTGAAAGACTTCAGTCCTTAAGATTAAATTCCCAAAGATTCACCTTTAGGGAAAGACTATGTCCTGCCAACCTAAGATACTGTCTCCAAGCAGCCCCAGTAAAGTTACTGGGTCTGTAAGAGAGATGAAATCCTTGTTTTTAATATTCTTTCTATGGACTATAGCTCTAAGCAACCTTTTTTTTTTTGTTTGTTTTTTGTTCTAGAAAGTAGGCTTTTTATTTTCTTTTCTGTGGAATTCATTGTGAAGTGCTTGTTTTCCTTTCAGTATACATGGAGTGTGGGTGTTCAATTCAACATTCAGGAATGGTTGGTCCCTTTTTTGGATTCAATCTTGAGCACTGATATATTCATAATAAAAACAAACACAAATCTTTTCCAATATTAGCATAGGCTTTACATTAATTGAACTAGGGAAAGGCAGAAAACCTTTTTACCTCAGTATTTTCATAAAATGCATTGATAGTATTCACTAAATGCAGATAAACATTGTGAAAATTAGTTCTTCCTGGATTTTGAACACATCAGAGGTTATAAAAGGTTACTACTATTTTTTTTTCAGCACTGCTCATTCTGTACTTGTTGGCTATTGAAAATAATTGATCCTTTCACCTTTATTTTGCCCCTTTGCATTTACATAGTCATTACAGCTGTCCCTACCATTCTTTTCTTCAGACTGAAAACACACAGCTCTGTTTTAACTATCCTTTCCAGGTTCAATTGTCAAAACTTTTCATCATTTTTTTATGTTCAATTTCCACCATTAATTTTGAGCAGCTGCCCTCTTTACTGATTGAAGGGCTATGACTGAGGTCTGCCACTGCTGAAATTTTCCTCATGCGCTTTGTTAGACCTCCATGAGCTACTGCTTATGTTCTGATTGTTAAACCAACATAATCACAGATTAATTTTTAGCTACATCAGTTTGCTTATCCCTCCTACTGCACAGACACGGGGTCATGAGCACTGACACAAGAGATCCATAGGCAAAACGTGGGGAGTGGGGGAGGTATAACTGTCCCTTTCATACATGCTGTTTCCTTGTGAGAAAGTCACTAGTTTTATTTTAATGACACTTCCTCCTGTCTTTCCAACCCTGATTCATCCTCATGGTATTTCTATCCACTTTATTTTTAATAGCTGAAACTTTTCATAATTCATTTCACTTTGATGTTTCCATGCCCAATTTTTTTTTTCACAAACTCTTCCTAGGATTTTCTGCAATCTTTATGGTAATAGCTCAGAAAACCTAAAAGGAGTCTTCTCTGTGTGGAAAGAAAGTGTTATTAAATGAGGACAAAGACAGAGGTAAATATGAAAGAAACCATAGCTTCTGGCTCTATGATCCTGCTGAGTTTGAAAGTCGGTGGAATGTGAGAGTCCTTCCTCTTCTCAAAGGTAAGGTATTTCTAATCAGAACTATCGTGCTTTAAGGCACTATCTCACAACACCCATTAGTTGTAAACCCAGCAGGAGCTGCAACCCTCTGCCTCTCAAAGAAAAAAATATTTTTCCTCTATGTGATCCAGATTATTCAGAAGAAAAGGAGACTGGATACAGATTACATGTGAAAATGTGCTACATTCCCATTCAAGCTGCTGTTGACAATACCATTATACAAAAGTCATGATCACACAGGATATTGAGTATTTTTCACTGAAATGAATTTTGGTAGGAACAGGATTTTCAGATTACTCCTCCTGTGTGCCATGAGCTCCAGGGATCAGGAAAAGATTGCTGACTGAATTTTCTGCACTCAGTTGGGTGTAAAAGAGAGCATTCTATACTACAAATGAAAACGAGCAATATTGAAAGGGAGTAGACACACACAGGTAGTAAAATGATCAATTTTTCTGAGTCTAGGAGCCCAAATTACCTAAATGTATTGCTGATCTCCTCAGTAGTCTTTCTTGATAGTATACCAAGTAAGGCCTGGCAGAAGTTTGAAGCTGTTCATTTAGGCACAGTTGCAATAAAAACAGGCTTTGATCCCCAACCTATCTCATTGAAATGAATTTTCCTTTTGATACAAGTATTATAGAATATTCGGATTGCAGTTCTTGTATTTCAATTCCTAAATAAAAAAGCACAATTTATTATCATTATTTTCCAAAGAGGTAGACAAGGGACAGACATGGAAGGCACCAAAAAAGGCACTCCTTGAAAAAGTCAGTGTTTCAGGAAACCATTTGGACAAGAAATGAATCAAAGAAGCCTTTCTGTAGAACAAAAGAGTCTTCAATAAAGCAATGATAAGAACTTGACTATTTAGATGGGGCCCACCACAGTTTTTAGCTCACAAAATACTCCACAAAAATATAAAACTGGATAAAATTAAAATTAATTTTTTCTGCTTTTACCAAAGATAACCATCTTCACAATTTGACTGTAGAAACATATTGACTTTTTAGACCCTTTAGAAAATTTCAAAACCTCATACTTTATTTCCCATCTTTTAAAGTTCAAATGCACCCTTTCTCAGCTACAGCACTACAAACTCACAAGGTTTACTAAGTTATTACAATCATCATATGAAAATTTTCCTTCTCACAGCCCTCTATCAATTATAAGAAAGCAAGAGATTTGACTGATTCAGACTGCATATAGGCTCAGTATTCACATATTTTCTCCCAGCTACATGAGAGTTAGCAAAAATACTTAGATCTTTGCCAAGATAAAGATTTGTGAGCAAATCCTTTCTTGTATTTTATTTATAGGCACTTAGTTCAGGACTAGTTTTTTCCTCTGTTTATACTATGTATTTCTTACCTAGCTGTTCTCTATTTTATGGTAGCCCCATAGTATAAGTATTAATGAGAGTAATGTAACAAAAATTCACTGGTAAATTGGATCTCAGGCTAGAGATCTTCTCCTCTTATGGATAAGAGCATTCACCACTCCTTTAAAAATCTTTTCTAAGATTTAAAAAAAGATAGTTGTGTTCTGAACCTTGTCATTTAACATCAATTTAGAAAAGTCAAGACTCACAGATACTTGTCCTTTATGCTGTTCTCTTCTAAATTCTGTTAAAGTACATACTACCTTAAATGCTTTAGCAATCACCATTCTGTTTAAAATATTTTCTCAAGTGCAGTGGGATTTTTAATGTTTCAATAATTTTAAGGGATTTCAGGAACATTAGACATCTGTTGGATACCCACACAAACACATCCTTGAAATGAAAACTTTAATGTGGAAAAATGGATATGAGTTTTTTTAATTAAAACTGCAACAATTTTAAAAGAAAAACAATGAAGGACAAATATTAAAATGACCAAAGTGTCAGCACATCCTGTTGGAATGTGTCAGTCACACTACATCCTTACATTCCTCTTCTGCATAATGCTCTTTTTGCCACCACTTTCACTGAAAGGCAGAGCATGACTAACAGCATTTGAGTTAGAAGAAGAAGGAGGCAGGAAAAAACAGGTTTTGTTTAGGTTTCTGCTGTTGACCATAAAGTTCTGGAAAACCCTTATAACTAAGTCTTCTTGGAAAAATGTTAAAAATCAAAGTTCACAAGAAAGAGGTCATGTGAAGGGCAACAAGGAGAAAAATCACTGTTCAGTTCACGTTTTTTTCTTTTCTACATTTATGGCAGAGGGCATAAGATCAAATGCTCTTTCCCTCTTACTTCTTCATGTGACTAATCTTCCTTCTCTCCTCTATATTTTGTAAGTTGCAAGGTGCCACTTTGTGTCAAATTCAACTTATCAAGTTCTTTGTCCACATAAAATGTCAGATTTGAGAGTAACTTCTAAATGGTACCCTCAGCAATGTGTAACTAAACCCCAACAACATGCAAATATAGTAAACTGCATGCAAAGGCTGAAGTAAAGTACTGTCTGGAAAAAGTTGAATATTTTAGCATTATGATTACTATATTATAACTGGCAACTATTATAAAACCTATCCTAAATCAAAATTTCTCTGCCAGTACAGTATAACTATACTCATATGAACAACTAAAAGAAAACACTTTTTTTTTAACCAACAATATTCTTACTTCCCCAGCTTAAATAAACTTTACTGGGTGGGTATGGTTTTATGCTCTCCACCTGATTACTAATATATTTGTATTTCCTCTTTCCTTAGTATTTCAGTTTTCTATACTTTCCATAGCCTAATTCAAATTCTGTTTATCTTATTAATACGAATGAATTAAAAAGTCACAGAGAATTTTCTCCATTGCTAGATAGTTACCTTCACATGTCAGTGGGCTGCTGAGCTCCTTTCTCATTCTCTCCTGTCACTTTAGGGCATCTCAGTAAACTATGATTTCAGAGTTCTAAAACAAACTCCAAAGCTGAATCACAATATGGGACACCCCAGGTTTCTATATCATTATGCTTCATTGCACTAAAAATATACCCTTAAGCAAATAAATGTAAACCTTTATGTAGGGGGAGAGAACATAAGTAAATAAAGATAGTATAGAATGTAACATTATCCCCCACCCAGCCACCCCCCCCCCCCCGCTGTTGCAAAAAACTTCATTAAATAATCCTATTCACAGTATTTTTTCAATATTAATTTCCCTCATGCTTAAAAATATTCCTAAAACATATATAAAACATTTGATCACAGCAAGTTTATACCTGTTTGCTCTTGTGCAAATATATTTTACCTTAAATCATCCTTTTCTCTGGTGTTTATTTCTGGAAGGCAAAATATATCCTCTCACAGATTTTACCTTACAAAACTTTTTGTGCTCAATAAGTTACTTTCAATAAAATAACTTTTTCATCCTTCTGGTCGCCTCATCTTCAAAAAAAATATGTCCAGAACTATATAAAAGAGTCAATATCGTATTTTAGCAATACTTTATGGAAAGCTATTGGTATTTCCTTTTCGATAACAGAAATAATTTCCTGATAGAGCCTCTGGTATGTCCCACCCCTCACTTCTTCCTGTTCTGCCCTTAATACACTAGTCTTTCTGCAATTGCTCAGAATGTTAATTTCTTTGACTTTGGATCTTTTGAAGTAGAAAAATCCCATTTTATAGGGGAATATTTTTTTAATATATAAATGGATTATCACCCATATTTCAACCCATTTCTAAGATCATCTAATTCTTTCAATCAGATATTCTGAACACTTCTGTATTGGTATTAACTTCCAATTTTCTGTCATCAGAAAATTTCATGAGTACCTTATGACTTTTTGTGAACATCAATGAAAATCAAATTGCTTTCTCAAATATCCCATAATCTAATGGATAAAACCTTCTTGGGTTTCCAAAGGTATGAAAAGGTTCTTGCTTTTAAAGAATATGATCAGCAATGACATAAAAGAGCTTTGCAATGTTAAATTATTTGGAGAAAGATAGGAATTGAAGGTAAGAGAAGTCTGTTCTTACAGGATAGAGAGGTCAGCTACTGGTGACCACCAATCACTGAGAAATTGATGATGTGTTACACTGACATGACTTGTGAAAATATTGATATACAGTTTAGCAAAAGGGACAAAGTGACAAAGTTTGCTGATGACATGAGTTTATTTTAGATAGTAAGGATAAAGTCTGGTTGTAAGTAATTGCAGAAGGAACTAGTGACTAGGAGAAACTAGCAACTAAAATGGCAGATGAACTTCAATATGAATAAAGATAAGATAAAAAGCAATAATAATTGTCTTTACAATTATAATAAAAAATTTAATAAACCAGTCTAACTCCTCATAAAAAATGATCAGCTCTGAGCTGACAATCAACCCCTCAAAAGCATGGTTAAGGGTTACAAAAGCAGCTATCACAAAAATCATTAACTTGATATTCAGGAGTGGCCATAAAGCAAATCAGGATATTAAAAGTTAGTCGGAAAAAAAAGTGCTGTAATTTTTCCATCTACAAACCCAATATTACCATGCATTTTCAGTACTATGTAAAATTCTGTTTCATTTTTCTCAGTAAGAATAAAATAACAATGGAAAAGATGATGGAAACAAGATCAAAAGTATAGCAAAAACATCCCAAAGATCAAAATCTTAGTATGACTAAAAGGAAATGCATAATAAATATTTTAAACACAAATACATATAGCCAAGAACTTTTGTTTATAAAAACTGAGCAATATAATCAGGCTAAAGCAAGTAATCATAGTCTGAATGAATATAGAACACCTCATTAATAATAGTACTGTATTTTTGTTGCTGTATGAGAAAAATTAAAATATCTTTTCTTCTCTCTTATGCTCATCCCTATAAAGTCCATCTAGGTCCTAAGTTCTGTGCCACCAACCTTCCTCAAGCAGAGAAGAGTTATAATAACAGGAAATTACTGGCGTCCAGAAGGGCATGTCCCTTCATCTTCAGTGTTGACATCCATTTAGGGATTATTTTCTGTGTTTTCTAATAACAGCCCTTTCCTTCTTATTGATTTCAGTAAATTTCCCCTCACCTGGCAAAGGAGGACAAAACTGACAGCTCCACCACCGCCCTGCCACCTGAGACATGTCCAGCCTGCGTACTGATGTAGCAGCCCGCCCTTGGTTTTTCCTCCACTCCCCTGCCCTCTCCAGCCATTCCATGTCTGTGTCTGATACCAGTTACCCTCTGGGCCTCTCCTGACCCATGTCCTGGGTGTTGTCTCAACATTGCTTCATCCCTCCCTGCCAACATCAACCTCTGGGGACATCAGCCTGTTTCTGGCTCTGGTCACTATGGCTGGCTGTAACAAGCTAAAAAATCTCAACTCATTAAATTTTATTTAAATAAATTTATTGTCAATTATCAGTTTTTAATTATTTGTTGAGGTAGTGAGTAATTAAATATTTGGGGAAATGCCTTCCCTCCCTCTTGTCCAGATTCAGCTTAAGTGCAACTCTTCCTCTTTCCTTGTCTCAACCAGTCTTGTTTTCACCTCACACTCAGTCCCTCCAAACCCTTCTGATGAGGAAACAGGCAGCGCAGAAGGTTGGGAACAGTACACAGAGATTTCTTTCTGCAAGTAGCTTTTGTTTCATACTGCTCCCCTGTTCTGGCATGAGTTGCCTCTGGGCCACGCTCCTTTCAGTGGTGTCCCTGCCCCAGCACAGGCAACACAAAGGATGCAATCCCTCAGGGGTGTCCCTTCTCCTCACTTCCAAAGCACTTCCTTTCAGGAGTTCATCTCTTTACATGTTCCCAAAAATTTCTCTTTTCATTCATTTGCCTCATTCTTTCTCCAAACAGTCATCTTCACATACTTTATCTTGTGTCCCATTTTGAATGTCCTCTTGTCTCCTGTGTCCTGCTTGCATTTCCTGCCCCCAGTAGCTGCCATCCTTCCTCAAAAAAAGAAATGACATGTGATCCTCTGTTTGGTTGAAGCTTTGGGGTGTCATGGACTATTTCCCTCCATCTAGAGCTGTCTGGAATCCACTGTGGCCAGCACAAGACGATTTGTGCACTCCTTCCACAGAGGACACCCGCAGCCTCAGCCTCAAGCCCTGCTTTTGTTCCCAGCTCATCAGGGCTTCCCTGCCCCCTCCCTCGGGGGGACAGGCACTGGCTGGCAAGGACTGTGTCCTGCCAGTCCTGTGCTGAATCCTTACATCAAATAGTTTCCCAGACCCTAGGCAGCCGCTGGTTAGTGTTATCCTGTAATACTAACAAAATTAATGGGTTTTATGCAATGACTACATAGATTGTAAGACTTGTACCATACCAGAAACTCAAGGACCTGAAGTTAAAACAGGTGTGTTGAGTGGCCAGTTGCTAAAAAAAGCCAAAATTATCAGAGGCTAGCTCCCTGATGCACTGCTCTGTCACTTCCTTGATCCTGTGACTCTTTACTAGGAATTACAAAAAAATTATATTCAATGAGTCAGAGTATAAGGACTGATTATGTAATTAATTTTATTGCCAACATGAAAACTCAACAATCAGAAAATGTTAGATAAAACAGAGCCAATGGAGCTTATTCACTCTATATTAAAAATGTTTAGAATGTATCAGTAAGGTATTAACAGCCAGATTTTTTTAAAAATGCATTTCTTCATCAACTTCAATGCAAGAAGCTGAATTTGCCACAGGATACAGACAAGATGAAAAAATTGCTAAGTCTGAAAGTGTCAAGACCTGACCACATGCCAGAGATTCATGGAAAGGTACAAATCAGACTCTTTTTCTGAATTAGAAAGTTCAGAGCTGAAAAGAGATAGAGAATGTGTAAGCATGTGGATAAAGCATCATATGTTAGCTGTGTTCTTATCTGCCCTAGATAAATATAGTCAGTGTTGAAATGGTACATTTATGAGGACATGTCCATCTCTCACACCTTCCACAGGCATTCACACATTCCTGTGTTCTAAGGATAATAAGTAGTAAAACTGCCTCCTACAATTCTGTCTAACATAACCATCTCATCCTCAGCATTTACATTCAAATCTTTGTTTGAAACATGAAGTTTCTAAGTCCAAAACTAGGTAATTTTTAATCCCACACTAACTCAGTCCATTAATGTCTGATTTTCCTTCCTTTATTCCATACTTGTTGACACAAATAAATTAGATTGCACAGATTCTTCAGCTGAGGAAAAAAAATATATTGGCTCTTGTTGTCCTTGTAAGTTGTCTATTAAGATGATTTTTTCCTTATAAGTAAACTCCAAATATATTTGTGATTTGTACCTAGAGAAATTTTATATATTATCCACATTCAGAAAATTATTTTTTCCCTCTCTTTAAATAAGAATCCTGAAGCCAGACTTTTATTTATTCTTTTCTATAACTTAAACAGAAGCCTTATTTTTTATATAATTGAAAAGGAACCACTTTAATGTACTTCAAAAGAGGCATACTGTCTGCCTCCATTTTACTTATTTATTATTTGCCAAAATCAAAATGAGGGCATCATAATCTTTCTTGGTAACTTTTCTGGAAGAAAAGTGAATTTTGCAATATTGATGATGATATTTATTTTATTTATTTCCATCCACTGTCTCAGTAATGCAGTTAAGTGGCATCTATTGATCAATTTCAAATTCTTTAGTATGCATGTTCTCTCACTGTTTCTTCATTCATTTGTAGAATCCTCAAATACACAGATATTCATCTCTGGAAACAAAAAAAAAAAAAGGGTAAAACCAACAAAACTGCGACTAGCCAGAATTGTGTACTTGGCATATTCTTAATTTCACTTATATTTAGTCTACTTCAATGTTTGTTTATTTGGATAAAGATTTGATTGTATCTTCTGTATTTTTTATTGTATTTCGGATTGTATTTTCTGTTAGATCATAGAATCTTGGAATTATAGAATAATTTGGGTAGAAAGGGGCCTTAAATATTATCTAATTCTAACACTCCTGAAATGGGCAAGCATACCAGGTTGGTCCACCAGGCTGGTCTTCCAGGGATTGGGCATCCACAACTTCTCTGGGCAACGTGTTACAGTGTCTCACCACCCTCATAGCAAAGAATTTCCTCCTAACATCTAATCTAAACCCATCCTCTCTCAGTTTGAAGCCATTCTCCCTTTTCTTATCATTATATGTCCTTGTCACAAGTGTCTCTCCACTCTTCTTGTAGACCCCCTTTATTTACTGGAAGGCTACTTAGGGTTTCCCCTTAAAGAGCCTTCTCTTCTCCAGACTGAACAACCCCAACTCTCTCAGCCTGTCTTCATAGGAAAGATGCTCCAGCCTTCTGATCATCTTCACAGCTCTCCTCTGGACTTGCTCCAGCAGGTTCCTTTCCTTCTTATGTTGGCTGACCCCAGAGCTGGATGCAGCACTCCAGTGGGCTCTCCTGAGAGCAGAGTAGAGGGGACAATCACCTGCCTTTACCTGCTGGTCACATTTCTTTAATTGTCTCCCCAGCCTGCACTAGGACTGCCCTGACCCAAGTGCAGGACTTTAGCCTTGGCCTTGTTGAACTTCATTAGGATCACACAGAGTCATGTTTCAAGACTGTCAAGGTCCCTCTGGATGGCCTCCCTTCCCTCCAGTGTGTCACCTACACCACACAGCCTAGTGTCATTGGCAAACTTGCTGAGCTTTCACACAGTTCCACTCTCCATGTCACCAGAAAAGATATCAAACAGTGTAACACCCAATAGTGACCCCTGAGGAATGCCACTCATTTTTGGTCTCCACTTGGACATCAGGTCATTGACTGAAGCTTTTTTGAGTCCATCCATCCACCCAAACTTCTCACCCACTAACTTCTCCATCTGTCAAATCCCTGTCTCCTCAATTTAGAGACAAGGATGTCATGCAGATGCAGATATGCTATCTTTTTTGCCTGACTTTGTCTTTGCTGGGATGCATTGCTCCTGAGAAGCCATCCCACCATGTGTTGGGATCTATAGGTTAGGGGGTTTTTGAGAAGGTTTTGAAAAAGACAGGCTCCGAAAACAGTAAAGGACAGTGAGATGCCAAGCCAGCAGAAAAAGTTCTAAGCAGCAGTATAGACGTGAGAAATAAAACAGTAGGCCTATGTGAGTTGTCTTCCTAAGTTGCAAAAAGTATATTTTAAGTATACATTTAGAAGGTTAAATATGAATAAGGCTCTGTGCTTTGTCTTCTATGAACGAGGCATTGTGTTAGAGAGAAAACTGCTATTGTTTTAGCCACAGTTACGTAGGCTTCAGGTGATTGGGAAGAACTTCTGTCAATATGCTCTTGCTTCTTGTGATTAGATGAAACTTGGACCTCGTTTGTCTTATGTTAGGCTGTAATGCTAAGTACCTCTGGCACTCTGTTTGGTCAGTGAGCTGACAGCATCTTTTGCTGCATTGTTGTAACAATGTAATGAGACAGATGCTGGAAAAATAAAAAGCTCGAGACGCTGTCCTAGAGTGTTCCGTTCCATTTGTGACTGTATATAAACGGCCGGCGAAGCACCATGTCTCCATGCTGCCAATAAGGTCAGAGCCCTATAGATGTGTAGTGATCTGTAACTCCTCTTATTTTTCCTGATCTCTCATTCAGTTGTATAGAGGCACTATAGTTGGGCCACCAGTAAATATTTTCACTTTGCACTTAAAAGGTCTGAAAAACCTTCAAATAATTACTTAACCCATTTCGGCAGAGAGACAGTAGCTAATGGGAGAAGCCATTTGCTACAGTTTAATCCAAAGTGGCATATCTGTATACACCTTTATTTCCACCAACTAAACATTTGGTTTAGACATCAGATTTAAACACAGCAGCGGCCTATGCACCTTGCTGTCATATTATTACAATCCAAGAGGCTGTTCATCTTTTTCACCAAGTGATTTTAAGTAGTCTAATGACAAAAGAACAAAGGAGAAATGGGAAAAAATAACAATACGAATTTCAAATTCTTCAAATGGTTTTAAACTGATCTTATGAAAAGTAGAGTAAATGATGTATGAATTAAATGATTCATTAATAGCTTTTGTGACTATGCATGTCTTTCACTAACTACAAATTAACCTCCAAAATTAATGTGGTGTGTGTAGTACAACTCCCTTTCTCTCCTATATTACTCAAGTATTTTTCCTACTCATTCTTCTCAAATAGAGGCAACATCCCTGAAGAAAAATCCATCTTATTTTTCAAATGTAATTTTTCTTTCTATCTTTTTATTAACATATGGGTATTTCCCCAGTGAGGATAAATTTTATCATTGGTTCATTTGGTTTTGTATGGTAAGGTTTTCTCTTTAACAGAGTGAAAGATGGACACAGTTGATTAGAAGAGAACGCACCGTTGATTAGAAGAGAACAACCTATTTTGCTAATGGGTACAAGGTAGGCCAGACTAATTTTCATTTTAAGTAGAGCCTTTCTCTGCAATCACTTTATTGAGTAAAGGCCAACTCAGTAACAAAGCTGGGCCATTAATAAAGAGTTGGTCTTCTAATAAAGAAATTTGTTCTACGCATGATGTCTCAGTAATTACTTTCCAGAAGGCAGTCATTCTGTGGATTTAGCCAGAGGCATAAAGCTAGCAACTTCCTCTCAAACTGAAAATCTATCTATCAGGACTATCTATCACCTGGAATATTAGATACAGTTCAAATTCTGAATTCATTCACAGAAATGTAGGCCCTGGTTCTTTAGTAACATATGATCAGTGATCTTCTTGGACCCATCTAGAGGGAGTACCTGCTAGAGGGAGTACCTGCTAGAGGGAGTACTCCATAAAAAGCTGGCATCTCAGAGGACCACTTCAAACAAGCAAATAGCATTCAGGAAAATGTGTTGGTTCAAAACGTGTTGATCTAGAAACAAGTCTGCAAATTCCTCACAGAGAGAGGTGTCTTGAATCAATATGAAGTAAACATGAGAAGGCATCCACAATATGGAGAAAAAGCAAAATTGAGCTATTTTTTATTATTCCAAAATTCAGTCATATTACTCAGAACTTAGTGAAAAAATCTTTTCCTGGTATTGTAGGAGGATACAATATAAGAAAATAAAGGTAGTATAGAAAGTAATCTTACTCCCTTAAGGAGTTGCAGCTGAGCCAATTATTAGAGACTGGGAGCAGGCCTGATGTTAACAGGCTACACCTGTAGCCAATAAGAGTGTTATAAAAGAGTGGAGTGGTTGGTTGAGGGGAATTGGAGTTAGCTGGCTACTGTGAGGACAAGGAAGAGTCAGTGCTTAGAGCAGCTGCCTACAAGAAACATCAAGGAGGCATGAAACTCTTGCAATGTGATGACAATAGAAGTCTTGCAATATAACGACAACATGGTATTGTTTTTTTAATAGAGGTAATGTAATAAAGTTTGGAAAGAATCTTAGCAGCAGAGAGAATAACTCAGTTTTCCATCCTGCTGAAATAGTCTCACCACTAGTTTTCAGTATCATACTTATATTTCTTCTCTTTTTTTCTCACTTTCCCTTTCATTCTTTCCCCATAAATCTTATACTCTTAACTATGTAGGAACAGATTAAACAAGAAATTTGGAAGCCACCCTCCTTTTCATATATGTCTTTCTTCTTCCCTTTTGTAGTTGTCCCACAGTGCAGGCTGTTGATTAAAGCATTAATTTTGAGATGAAAGTGAATCTGTGTGTCTGAATTCCCTAACTCTGAAAAGATTGGTGGTCTGTCAATAGCATATTTTGAGACAGTTTTCTATCAATCCATGTACTAAGGCAGCCTTCATTCAAGGAGCTACATTATATTATCATCTCCTAGAATTAAAAAATATTTTTAAAGAGAACAATCACAAATACACTTGCACAGTTAATGTTCTCTGTTATCAGGCAGAGAAGAATACAGACATAAGAATACCTCCTACACGGAGCCATTGAGAGGATTTAAACTAACGGAGATCTGAATCACTGATTAACTAAATATGTAAGTATTCAGCTGGCAGAGGACATTCTAGCAATGCCCCAAAATAGATGAAAAAGTGTAGGAATTAAACACTGACACTTAGGCTCCCATGCCCCACTACATGGCAGAATTCTTTCATCTGAGTTAAGGCAGAGTTTACGCGGAGTTTACATGACACACAAAATAAGAAGACAAATCAAAAACTCAAATCCTGGTCCAAGGAGTAAGGTGGCACATTTTTCCATTCACTGCTCAAAGTAAAAAATTATTTTTGAGGAAAGAGAGCCAAACCAAGCTCCATATATTCTGTATGCTATCACCTAGGATATAGAATACATTTTTTGCTTGACTTAGAAGTAATTGAATGCCTACAGATACCACTGAAAGCTAAGACATTCTAAACAAAGCTGATTTCCTTTTGAAATTATCTCGATAAAAATACTTGCTTTACAAAAACGTCTAAAATCAGTATAATACAGAACAAAGTGTTCACTTCAAAAAGAACCTATATAGGTTTGCATTCCTCCAAAAACAGACCGAGAAGGAATGGCATCAATCTTGTTCTTTACAGACAAAATTAAAATGCATACAAATACAAACAAGTATACAGTGCATGTATTTACTAGACTGAAGAAAATCTGCCCTCAATTGTCTTCTTTCCTATGGATTCTCACAGACTCCACAGACAGTTTGATAGGAGTTTTTGTTAATTTTCTGTTTTTTCTTATCAGAAAAAAGATGCCTTCATCCAGACATCTTTCTTCTGATAAGAAAAACAGACATCTTGAATTTTAGGTACCACATATTTACAAGAATTATTCAGCTTTATGATGTAACAGAAAATTACCATAGGAGGAATGTTCATTGAATATTTTATTATGGCTAGGCATATGATTGAAAAGGGTGTCAAACCTTTGAATTTGTAGGTGAGTATCCAAGTTGACAATTTTTGGTCTCTTAAATTTATTCATTTTCTGTCAGCCACATTGTCACAAAAATCTATCTTACTTACAAACACACAATTTAAAAAAAACATATGCTAGGTGATGAGACCAAGTCAGATTCTAAAGGTGGCCAGCAATACCTAGTGACATTTCAAGTCCAGAATCATTCCTTCATAAAAACTACACTCAGCAGCTTTTGTAGATGTACAGACTGTTTGATATATAAGCTTATTTTTAGATCATTATTAATCTGTTTTCTTTTCTTTTCCCAGAGGAACAGTCTGACTATCAATCTTCTATCTTAGGCCAGCAGAAATCTGAAATGAGGCTACACAGCAATCTTAAGTAGATGCTTCCAAGCAAAGCTCAGCACAAGGTGACTACACCTTGTAGTCAAGAAAATATAGTTGAGATCATCTTTTTTAAAAGATAAACAAAGGAGTTTCCGAAATTTCCTCAGTGGCATGAGTTCAGAAATAGAAAAAATCTGGCAGATATTTCAGGAATATTCCTAAGGTGAGGTTTTTGGAGATATCATCAGAATGTCAAGAATGTTTTTCATTTGAGTACTTCTTCAAATTAACTGATTTTTGTTTCAGTGATTAAGGAAATGTAAAAGACACAGAGCTTTCTCACCCCTCATCTGTTCCCTCTCCTCCTAATTGCCAAAGGTTGCCTCAATCCCTTCAATAAGACGATAGTGAAAATATTTGGGGAGTGTTTACAGTCAGTGCACAGTGGTTTGTCTCTGTTGCTCCTTCTGTGTCATGCTTTTCCTCCAGTCTCATGGGGGTCCTTCACAGACTTCAAGTTAAATACTTTCTTCAGTGCCTGGAAAACCTCTTACTGTGACTGTGGTGTTCCCTCTGCTCTTTCTCACTCTTGGTGTTTTCTCTGCCTATTTGGAATTTTCTTTCCATTCTTAAATATGTTTTCCTAGAGGCATCACCATCTTAACTAATGGGCTTAGTTGTGTTCTGTGGTTGGTCTTCTGGAATCACCTGAAATCATTGGACTGGACCCAAAATTGATTCCTGGGGGACACTACTAGTATCCCCTTGACTGGATGGTGATGTTGTGCCTGAAGCACTCCAGGACACAGGTGGCCCTCTGGCTTCCAGGGCACTGCTGACTCATGTCCAGCTTTCTGTTAACCAGGATCCCCACAACTGCTGCACTGCTTTCCAGCATCTCAATCCCCAGTCTGTACAGACATCCAGGGCTGCCCCATTCTAGGTGCAGAATCTGGCACTTTCTCTTGTTGAGTTTCACACGGTTGGTGATTTCTCAGCCCTCTGATTTGTTGAGGTCTCTCTGCAGGGTCTCCCTACCTTTGAGGGAGAACAGCTCCTCCCAGCTTTGCCTCATCTGCAAACTTGCTCAGTATCCCTTCCAGTCATCGGATGCATCAGACATTTATGAATATGTTGAAGAGCACAGGGCTGAGGAAGGAGCAGGGATGTGGAACCCCACTAGTGACAGGTCACCACTCTGATGTCACCCCATTCACTGTAACACTTTGTCCCTGACCTGTGAGCCAGCTGCTCTCCCATTCCATGATGTGTTTATCAGCTGTGTGCTGGACGTTTTGTTCTGAAGGATCCTATGAGAGACAAAAAGCTTTACTGAAATCCAAAAAAATTATATTAGCTGGCTTCCTCTATATCATCTACGTGGGTTAAGTTCTAGGTCACCACTTTTTACCACAAACCCTCTATATAAGAAGTTTAAGGTAAAAGTTGAAGCTAAGGGAGTGTTCTCTCATTTCTGTCTACTTTCACATTTTTAATTTCTTTGTCATATTCACTAAGTGATACCTTGTTTGAAAGTACTTTGTAGTCTTCTATAAAGACTAATAAAATATTTTATTTCCCTCACTCCCCAGATGATCATTAATGAACAGTAAAATAATTCAAAATACTACAGATTGGTGGAATATTGTTTAATCCTTTCCAAGGCAAACCACAAGATGCAATTATTCTCTTAGCATTACAAGTGTCTGATTGCTAACAGTCTCACATCTCTAGATGCCTGTAATTATCCACTGTAATTTGTTAGCTCATTTGATTAATTCAGAGAGACTGTATGTTTCTTCTCATACAGAGATATATGTAATGGTATGGACCTCTTACTTCGCACAGTATACTAATTGCTAAATTTTGGGTTGTGTAACAGTATAACAACATTTGAAAAATCAGTAAAGAGATTAAGTCTCCCAGTCCAAAGACAGAATAATTACTCTTACAAATTAACTAGCCCTGTTTCCCATGAGTGAAGAATCTGTCTAATTAATGGTCAGTTCATGCATAAAAAATTACTATCAGCTGTTCAGCCATTATTTGAAGATGTTTGCAATAACTGATAGAGTTTATCTGAATTTTAAATGGAAAACAATGTCAGCGAGACTGTAAAATATATTGAGCATGCTATTTAATAAATACAATTTATGAAAAATACTACCTTGTAAAACAAGCACAGAATGTATTAGACACTAAAATCATAAACATCACATATTGTATTTTTCTTACTGATATATTGGAGTTTTAAGTTATAAAATGTCTCAATTAGATAGTTTAAAAGTATGTGCAAGAAAGCAAGTAAATGCAGGTATATATGCTGTAATCAGTTCTGAATTTTTGAAAAATTAGATTTAGATACATAAAAGATATTAGAGATCTACTTACACAGAGTGTAATTTAAACAGAATTGGAACTACAAACATTTTTCAAAAATGTTCCATGCTCACTTATTTATCTATAAAGTATAGTTGGTTTCCTCTCATTTGGGGAAGCTTGTCAGTGCTTTGGTGACTATTTTATCCCTACTTATTTAATAAACCAATTGTTAGAAAGCTGCATCAACTATTTGACTTTTTGTGTTATTTTTTTCATTTTTCCAGCCAGTTTTCATTTTCTCAGCCAGTAAATAGTCTAAAAACAAGTCTAGAGAACCAAACTCACTTTTTTTGCCTTGTGCTGTGTGCCAATCAGTGTTTAATTACTTAATGCAAGACAGAAAAAAATGGGTGAACACCACTTAAAACAGGTGGTTAGGCATATACTTTTAAGAGAATTCTGCTAGTAAAATTAAATTGCATTTCTTAAATTTCAGGTGTTCTAACCTGTATAAAAGCAGAAGGTATTTAGAGCTATATATCTAGAGTAATTAGTTGTGATCCAAATGTGTAATGTCCAACTCCATCAACAGCAAGTTTTATTTGGTCAGATAAGTAGTGTCGATCCTATTTTATTTAATAACGTACAGATATATTTATCAGAGATTAAAGAAGAAAACTTATTTTTTTCCTTTGTAAATAGCTTTGATTTTTTTTTCAGGAGAAAAAATTAAAGTATTCAGTAGTTACTATTACTAAGAACCATTTGTTTCACTTTATGGAGACATTAGAGAGAATACATATAGTTTTTCATATGGCTTGATTCATGTAACAAGAATGGTACAAAAGCACACAAGCACATATAAATATAGAAACTGTATATTAAAAATTTAATTGCAGCTAAGTATCTAGGAAGCATGTAAAGAAAAATAAAAATTCTCTTTTAGTAAAGGTGATTAGTCAAACAAAGTAGTAAGTCTTAATCATGTCACTCAAAACAAGTTAAATTCCTTCAATAATTTTTGTGCCAATGTCATGCTTACCATTACCTCTGGTCTTTTCTGAGGTATATTGTTAATTTACTCATGCAACTGATAAAAACACGGCTTACAGGTCAATGTTAACACTGAGCTGTGAAGTGGGTGTGTTATAAAATCCTTGAGCATTTGCTAATGAGGAAGAACACTGTTTCTCACAATGGCTTTTTAACTTGTTAATAGCTCAGCAAGGGATAAACAGTTATTAAATACCTGCCATAAATCTCAAATTAAGATTGCAATTAGTACTTTCAAATAAAAAAAGTAGAAAAATGTGGCTTGTTGGAAATATAGATAACACCTTATTTGTATAAAAGAATAATAAATAAAGTGCAAGGGGAGAAAAAAAAACTGTTATTAGCCCAAATAACTTCCAGACTGAGAAATTAATTACAAAGACATTGAGATTGGGAAACATTTACAAAGGTTGAAGTACTCATGTAGTTTTCTTCTCCAAGTTCAATCAAATACATACCAATTTATCATATTAAACTTGAGGGGAAGCATATTATGCATTCATATTTGTTCAGCTGGTTTATGTGGTTAAATGTGCATTGGCTAATTCTTAAAAATACTTTTCCTTTGAGCAGACAATCCTGAAATTTAGTTAAATAGAACATTTTTGAGAGTGCAAGAAACAGACTGTTTCCTGGTGTTTAAAAGACACAAAGGTGAATTTCTGTCCGCACTACCACAAAAAACATGGGATCATTTTCTGATATTGAGTCCAGCAAGGGAAATATTTCACATTGTTACTTCCAATCTTGTTACTCTTCAAAACAGGTGTCTTCCATTTAGGGATTTTTCTCTGACTTACATTAGTTTCCAGACTGTGCCTAGGACTGCTATATTTCACAAAGTAAAAGTATTTCAGGGATTTTTCTAGCAATTTTAAATTATGAAGAACAGAGTTTCAGAGCCTGGAAGTGTCCCTTTACTCTAATTTACAAGAATTTCTTCAAGTGATCTTGCTTCATTAGCTAGGAAAATCCTGTGACACGCATCAAAGTCATGAAAAGTTAGCTTTCACCTTGAAAGTGCTAAGAGTTACACAGAATTCTTGCATTATGATTAATTTAAGATGCAGTCTTCTTTTACCGTGAGCTCAAATACCAAATATATCTTAGATGGTTCTCTAGCTACTAGATTTCAGGGTGCAAATATAAGCTCTTTCACAACATAGACAGATCCTGGGAAAATTATAAAACCATCTCTAATGAAGAAGAATTAATATTATTGAATATCATTGAAGAAACTACACAAATATCAGGGTAAAATTAGAAACTCTCCATTAATTAAATTTACTTTGAATCCCAGATGGTTTTTCTTTCTTTGGAATTCAATCACATGTGAAAATAAGTGTAAAAATTATGTGCATCATCAAAGAAGAAAAACAAATTAAAGAGAGAGAATAATAAAGCTAGGCTGCATCATAGCGATTGCCTACAGAGGCTATATTTTCTGATATTGGCAGGTATGAAAAAGCAAATTTTGAATAAAGGCAGAGAAGGAGACACATGTTCAACAATTTAAAAGTCCTTCTAAATTCTGAAAATTGTCTTGTGATATAAAAACAGATTTCACATTCATTCTGATTTTGTGGGTTTTATTCATAAAGCAAACTGAATATTTTATATTCACATTGTAACTCCAGTTGAGTTTCACCCCCTCCCCCCCAGGGTAAAAAAACAGCCAATCAACTAACCCCAAAAAACCCCCCAAAACCCCATGCCACTTGCAGGAAAAGTGCTTCCAGATTTAAGAATTATTGTGTCATCACCATTGTACAAAATGACCACCAACTGCCAGGTAAAACACAGTTAGTCTATGCAAATAAATCAGTTGCTAGGTAAGATTGCTAGTCTTTGAACAGAAGCTACAAATTTTCTTTACAAATGTGCTTCCCTGTCAACACAGAATAAGGAAATCTACTATTAGCAGTGTTTTGTTACTCTAAAAATCAGCACAGAGATGGAAATAACAGCATGGCTACTACAAAGGAAATGCAGGCCCCTCTAATCTACTAAAATAGTGGATAAATGGGAAATGTTCACGTAATATTTTTATGCCTTCCAGAAATCTTTAGCAAGTTTTTATAGAAACTTCCTACTCATGTGAAGATAAAATGCTGCAATGCATTCTAAACAGATTTAGATATTGAAAATAAAGTGTAAGAAAAAAATATCGACTTTCAACATGACAAAAAAAGCTAATAACTGGATTTTCCAAAATGTTGTATGAGGAGTGTGGTTCTTATACTCGCATATACTCAATACTGGTACAATGATGTGGAGGAAGGCCATGATGTTTTCTAGGAACACAACATTATCCAGACTAGTCAAGATTGAAGAAATTGTATAGAATCTCCAGAAAAACTGAAATTTATTTCAATGATGGCAATAGAAATCTAATTCTCATAAATGGAAGTTACTAAATCTTAAATCAGTTCTATCCACTTACAAAGTCAGGTTACTGTATTTTTAGGGACTATTGACTGGAAAATCCTGCTCAGTTACAATAAAATAGAAAGTCATTAAAAGAAATAATAAAATATAATTTAAAAAATAGTGTGAGCCAATGCACAATATTTACTGACATAAAATAACAATTTCAGTTTCCTAACAAACATGTATCAGAAAAAGAGAAAAGCAATTTTTGAGCAAGACTGTTTGGGTTTGCATCCTGTGTGATCAAGATGGAATGAAGAAATATAAATAAACTGTTCACGTTGATGGTGTAGATACTTTTCATTCTGTATAGCATGATACATGTATTAATATATATATATAAACATCTGCATGCCTTTTGGTTCTTCACAAAATCTGCTTTGCTGTTTTTGTGTGGGGACATTAATCTTTCAAGTCCTAATATTTTCTGTGGAATATAAAAATGAAACTTACTAACCAAATTTAGCAAGCTATTTCTTTTACCTGTTTTTAAAATTTTATCTTCCTCCTACCCACAAAAAATATCATTTTAATAAGCAAAAATTATAACAGAACTTTCATCTTGTTCACAAGAGTTCATGAATTAAATTTGCTCAGTGAACAGTGAAATGGATGTTTTAAAACAAACAAAATGATGGAATTTTTAGTATCCACTGACACTTTCTTTGAACATTGTATATACGTGTACTGAAAGTACTATATATGAAGTAATTTAAATGAATAATTCTACATACACTTATGACATAGACTTAAATGTGAGATCTGTCCATTCAACAGGCAATTAGGTAGGTGTGAATTAAATGAAAGAACTCTTTGTTGTTTGATCTTTCTGTTGCGAATGGACGAAACTAAAATATGAGTGGATATAATTGATTGATTGTTAAATGAAGCAATGGCCTCTGCATTGAGCCATGTGGGGCACTGTAGGCCAAGTGAGATGGCTGGAGGAAAGGCTGAGCCTGCTGGCTTCCCTGCTGCTCCTTGTCCCCTGCAGCCATCAGCTCTGGGACAGGCAACATGGACAAGAAATTACTCACTCCGAGGATGATGAGGCACTGGAACAGATTCTCCAGAGAAGTTGTGGATGTTCCATGCCCAGAAGCGTTCAAGTCCAGGCTGGATGGGGCTCTGAGGAGCCTGGTCTAGTGGGTGGAGTCCTCGCCCATGGCAAGGGGGTTTTATCTTTATGGTTCCTTCAACACAAACCATGCTGTGATTTTATGACTCTATAACCTCACATTGCAGATTCTATTACAATGGTGTATTCTAATAGATACAACAATATAATATTTACAATTAATATCCTATCACTTAGTCAATATTTTAGTCTATTAACCTAATTCTTCTGCTTAGACAACTATATTGGTATCATGCAAAATTGTGTCAAAAAACCCCTTTACCATTAGTGATTAATGGAATCAGAGAAGTGAGAATATATTATTGTTGATAACTCCAGATAGGCAACTATATTGTATTCCTCTTTTGTGCATAACCAATCTGTATATGCTATGCCTAGATCAATAGTTTGAAAGTTCAAAGATCTTTTTTCATTCAGGAAAAAAATATATATTTGGGGAGTTTTTGTTTTCATTTATAAGTGGCACCATTCTACATAAACAACCTTAGTTTTCCTTAGATTTCTTGTTAAACTTCTCCCCTTATAGTAAGTTAAAGTATCTTAAATCCCATCTCATTCACAAAACATCGAATATTCCCCACTGATTTATTTTTGTCTCTATCATTTATTTCTTTATTTACAATGAAAATTAATGATTTAAATAATTAAAAGATCTTTAAGAGTACAGAAAAATAAAATTCTTCCATTCATCATGTACCAGAAATTAACATAGGTAAGATGAAAATCTCTTTGTGGAGGAAACAATAGAACAGATTTTTTTCAAGGATTTCACAAAGCTGTGCAAATGTGTCTTCACCAGTGCTTTGTTCCTGTGTGTTCTAAATGCAACACACATTGCTTTGACATCAGCCAGCCAAAAAAAACCCTCACGACACAGCTATTTTATCACTATTTTATTTAAGAATCAAAATTTGTAGAGAAACCATCAACAAAAACTCAATTCAGATGCAAATTCACAAGTCCAAAGAGGTTCTGGGGTAAGAATCTATAGGATATTTTTTCATAAGGACAGTAATCCATTTTTATTTCTCTTTTTAGTGTTAGAAGTATGATTTGGATCTGTCAGTAAAAGTATTATGAAAAGGAGGATGGTAAGTTATTTTAAAAACAGCAATTCGAACATCTACTAAGTAATTTCTTATTGTTGGACCATATCTTTATTTATGTATGTACATTTATGAATTAGTTTCTTTATACTGTTATACACTAGCAGCAGTATCAAAATCAGTTTTGGTTTTCAGATGAACTAATTTTTTTCCCCAAAGAAATACAGATATCTGATGTGTGACAACACATGGCTTAAAGATGCACTGTTGATAATGATTTCCCTAGAGGTAATATTATCTGCCAAAAAAAAAGATAAACCAAACTATCTATCACATTCCAATGGGCAGAGGTCAGTGTAACATCTGCCCTATGTATTTTCAAATTGTTTATGAATTTATATACAGTGTTCCTCAGTCCCAAAATTTGTTTGAGCATAAAACTGCAGTAGCAATGAATTGAAATCTTCACTATTTTCTTTTTAGCTGATATTGTGGCAAATTGCTTTTCAGCTGCAAAAGCAGCTTATTCAAGGTTTTTTTTCCTAGCATTGTTAGAAGTGAATAAAGTGGCCAGATACTGAGTCCATTACAGCGACCTTGCTACTAGAAGTCAGCAATAATGAGCAATTTATGAAGTATGATACCTATGCTCTAGTATCAAAACTAATATTATCCAATGGATTTTTCAATTTGTACAGCAGCTTTTTTTGCTCGTTTTTCAGTTTTACTTTGCTGGTGGCACTAGCTTTTTGAGGCCACCCTAACTTTTAATCCTCTTTTATAGCAGGAATCAACTAGTACTCAGCTTGGCTGTCTACCTCATTCCATTCCTATAAGAGAACCTTTGAGAAACATAAAGGACTCTGGACTCAGCACAAGTGCCTGTCTGCAAACCTTCAGGCTGCAGCAAACTAAGTACATACCTATCTGAGTTTCATTTTTGCAGACACAGGAAGAAATTTTGAGTAACTTGAACCAGAACAGAAGCTTGCTACTATAATGAATTTTATTTGATCACTTATAACATGGATAACTGTTTACTTGGTGATTTTGGTCTTCTTTTTTTCTTACATGCTTTACTAACCTCCTAAGCGAGTTTAGAAGCAACCAGTTGCTGCTCATAGCATGTTAAAATTTACAAATATATGTGGAGAGGGAAAAAAAGAGAAAATCATTATAACCAATGGGTGGTGTGAGACTTTATGTATAAGAGCTAACAATACTGTGCTACTTTAAAAGGCATCACTCTTTTCAGCACCTATCCAAAGCACAGCCCCACAATAGCTACCATGAATAAAATCAACTCTAACCCAGGCAAAACCAGAAAATATGATCCATACTCTATCATATTTCATTGTATTTGTTATTGTGTATTATATTTGACACTATGACTCAGCATATGTAAAGTCCCAAAAAACTTGCTCAACAAGATTTTTAAAATGGATTATTGGTGTTCATGTACTCTGAGTTAGATGCATGGGAGAAATACTGACAAGATATTTTCAAGAGATCAAAACAACAAAGAGAACTTCGCTGGCAACCTTCAAAAAGCAGATGATTTTGGCAAAGGCTTAGAGCAGCATTCAGTCAACATAAAATCCTTCTCAAAGTATTAATTTAGCCGACTCAATTTAGCAAAATCCAAGCCTATTTGATTGTAAGTTACTCAAAAATTCCAAGAAGAGAGAATTAGATGAAAAAAAGAAGTGATAAAGACAGAAACTATATAGAAAAGGGCGCAAATAGCAACCAACTCCTGGGTTCCAGCAGTGTTCAGGAGATAGAAATTCCAAGAGGAAGTAGTATAAAGACATGTGCTTGCCTTGTGTTCAGCTTTAAATACCCCTGGGCTTTCCTGGGCCCATCCCTTAGGTAGGACTTCCACACAGGAGCTGGGTTAGGGGCTCCAGAAGCAGGTGTGGAGCATTGCCTCTGCTGTGCCAGGAATTGACAGGCACTGCTGGGCTGGGATACAGGTTCAGGGATGAGGGTTGCAGAGCAAGGCACTGCCTTGCCAGGGTAAGGCCCGACCTGGCTCTTTCCCCACGCACATGCACCCCAAAATACCTTGAGACACCAATCTTTAGTCTCTCACAGCACTCATACAGTTTGCCCAAAGAGGCTCTGGAGTCTCCATCCCTGGAGATTTTCATTTTCATCTCAACATGGTCCTAATAAACCAGCTTTTAGTGACCTAACCTGAGTGGGGGAGTCAGAGGAGATGTCCTTCAGAGGCCCCTCCAGCCTCAACTGATGCTGCTATGGGAATGGAAAATTTGAGAGCTGTACTATATTCACTGCATACCTGCAGAAATCCTGTCTCCTTATGTTCTGTTGGCATCCAGCCTGTGAGTATTCAACTTTAGCAGCAACTTCCAGAGACTTCTGCAGAGAAAATATTAGCTAATGCAGACTAGTGCAGACTCTTACCTGACTAAGCAGCCATGGGGTAACTCCAGCAGGCAGCTCTGTCCCACACATAGCCAGTCATTCACTGCCCCGCACTGGAAAAGTCGACAAGGATTCAGAAACCACTTCTTGAAGGTGTTTAAATGTAAAATTATGCAAATTTTAAAATATAGCAGTGAAATTTGCTATAAAGTGAACAAGGTATATCTCACAGGTAGAGTAACTGTCAGTAATAGAAACTGAAGTACCAGAAAATTAGAAAATATTTAAAGAAGGCATCACTGAACATATGATGGGGAAGGGAATTTTTCCTTTTTTTCATCCTGTTGATAAAAGGATGAAAAAAACTAAAAGTTTTTTAACACAAAAAACTAAAAGTTGCAATAGATGTGTTATGTTAGATCTTGTCTAGAAATGTGCAGCACTTTTGAAAACCAGTGAAAATTTTTGGAGCCAAGGGATTCAGCGTATATTGGTTTTACTGCTTCTGCTTCTCCTTTGCTGGCAAGTTAAGATATATTCTGCTGTTAGTAGCACAGTGTAAGGAATGTTAAGCATTAGAGATTAATAGAAAACTGAACCGTATCAGTGGTGTATTCAGTTGTTTTGTGATTATATAGAGTTAGATGGTAATGAATTTATATTTCAAGGTAAGAAGAGGTAGTTCTAGAAGTCAAAGTTTTTGTATAAGCAATAACAATTAATAAAAAATATTAAGCATTATTCTATTCAAACTAAGTTTCACTTACTCTTTGCATTTTTCTCATTATTCTTTATTTATCTATCAAGAAAAAAATTCCCACTTTGCGTACAGTTCTGGTGCAATTACTGAAGAAATTTAAGGAGCACCAAAGTCCTCAAAGGCATTTTTTTTCCAAATGCCAGAAGAAATAATGTTCCTTAGCATAGATGTATAAATGTACATAGATGTACCTAGGTGTAAAAATAAAGGAAAGAAGCTCACAGCAGCCTGCACCAGTCTCTACACAGAATTTAATGATAATCAATATACTTTACCATAACAATTGTGTAGAAAGAAATGCAACTATACTTATGAAGTTGTTTCTACTCCATTTTGTAAAATCATTATATATATGTTACCAAAATATAATGCATACATATGTCTGTATTATGGATTTCAGTCATTCTATGTTGAGACTTGACTTCTTCATACTTCAAATCTTACTCCATAGTATGTCTAGAAGATACATCTTTTTAAGATATTTTACACTGATGATGTGAGAACTGAAACACTGGTGTTCTCACCCTTAGAAACTGAGCCATACACAAGTATATTTAAATGAAGTGTATTATTCTTATTATCAAAGAACGAAGCCTTATGAAAATTGTGTTGGAACAATTGCTTCCAAGACAACAAGAACATCATAAAGATTTTAAGCAGGACTGTTGGTACCACTTATTATTAAGGTTGGCCAGTGGTTCATATTTTAAGTTAATTATAACTTTGCACAGGTTAAATGGTCTGAACTCATATTTTCCATGCTAAGTGAACAACTCAATCAAATATATCTGCTATTCCCAAGAAAGTGTCTAAGGAAAATTAGATAGAATTAAATAATATTTCCTTGTATTACAATTTCCATTGCCACACACGTTGGAAAAGAGATTTTTACAAAGTCTTTCAAGAATATGTCTGTTGTTATCCCACAACATCTTCAAATCTTCTCAAGGTATAAGAGTCTAAAAAGTTTTTACTACAGAATGAATAACAATAAGCAATATAGACTGACCAAATCCTTCTTCAGAAAACTACTAGTGCCTGGAACTCCTGATAGCCATATTGGTACTGAATTCAGGAAACTCACCTTCTTAGGTTCTTTTCCATTAGAAGGCACATGAGACTCAAAACTAAAAGAGAAAAGGTCAGTAGGTGGACAGAAAGCAAAAACTTGTGATAGTAAACAAAAATTACAAGGAATGATCTGAGAATAAACAGAACAAAAGAAATTGGGATGACTGGTAAGGAGTTAATGTATTTGTATGAAGCCTAAGTGATGACACAGAGAACCTAGATGAAAGAATAAAGGAAATGAGTGAAATAAGATGAGCTAGAGGAGAAAACTGATAGAAGGCAAAAAAAGGTTAATGACCAAATCACCAAAGGGAAAAAACTGTGACTCTGTACCCTTAAAATTATCCATGAAAGTAAAAAAGATTTTTATTCACATTTTTTTGATGAAAAACTCTAAGACCTGGAAGACTGTGATTTCTACAGTTCTATGATGAACTGAATTATCTGACAGTCCATTGCATGTGTATGCCATTGCATGTTGAAAGACTGAGGCTGGATATTAGGAAAAAATTGTTTACTGAAAGAGGGGTTAAATATTGGAAGAAGATCTGGAGTCATGGAAGTGGTGGAATCACCATCCATGGAGTAGATGTGACACCTTGTGACATACTTCAACGCCCCTGATGATCTTCAAGGTCTTTTCCAATCTTAATGATTCTATGATTATATATTCTGCCTATAAGGGATGGGCGAACAAGAGAGAAAAAGGCTACTTGTCAGCTACAGCTACGTTGCTGTCTTCCTAGTTGAAAGGAATGCTTTCAGGAAAGGGAAGACTGCTATCATAGGCTGAGCATGTGGTCAGCTTGAAAAATGTTGTGTGAGGCAGGCACCAAGGAGTAGCCTACAGGGTAAGGGAGATTGAGACCGTGTTCTAAACAAAGAGTTTTCTGTTAGGTAGAAACAAAAGCCAAACTTGTGCAAGATATTTTTTTTAAAGACCTAAAGAGAATCTATGGGTTTTTCTGACCCAGAGCACAGGGAATTCTTTGATTCAAAAACAAAGCTAGAAAAAAGGAGATAATGGAGAAAAAAGAGAATTGTTTAAAGCCTTCTCAGGTTATATTGATATTTGAAACAGAGAACATCTGATTTTTTTTACAGAAAGGATTACTTTGTTTTAGTTTATGCATTTTCTAAATAATCCATTTTTAAAGATAGAGAGTCTTTAACGTCTTTTCATATGTTCACTCAAAGAAAGGAACATGGAGAGCTACTTGACTCAAGATTCTCCTCTAGCTGGGTTTGTCAGAGTCTGGACACGCAAGAACTTTGTGATACAAAGTAGAACAGTTGAATCACACCATTACACCATTTTTTTCCTGCAGCAGGTTTTGAGTTCCTGATTTTCTGAGAGTACAATAATGCCACGAATGGCTACCAGATTAAACACAGGATGCCTTCAGCTGCATTTGAAGATACTGGGAAGAGCAGCCCAAACTGAAGGGCTAAGTACTTTAAGCTTCTAGATATTCAAACCAGTCTTTGATTTACCAGATAATGCATCTCAGTGTTCCAGTCACAAAAATTAGGATAATTCTACTTCTTCAATTCTCCAACCCATTTTGAATGTAAATTCAATACTCTGTTGTGAGGCAGTGAAATACCATTAAGTCATGGTAGTGTAACAGGCAGTGTTAAGATTAGCAAGCTTTTTAACAAACCAAATCAGTCCAGGTTTTTGTAGTGTGAAATGGATAAAATGGGCATTACACTCAGTAACACTCTGCTCAAAGCACTGCATATGAACTCTTTCGTGAAGAGGGCAAAAACACAAGAGGGAACAACAGAACAAGTAATACAGGACAAGAACAGAGGTCTCCTCCTTGCCAACTGATAATTTTCATCACAAGATGAAACCCACACTTTTTACATTCAAAGTGTAACATTAGCTTCACATGCCAGCTACCTGAAAATTTCATCCATCAATGGCTGCTAATACTCAGTCTATACTCCATGGTTACTCGAGTATAGTAATTGGAGGTGTAGATTTACTCTTATGTTCCATATGAACTTCATTAACAGAAGCATATTACTCCATGAGTATATTTTAGAATTCCAAGGAAAGTGAAAATGTGCATTCTCTACTTTCAGTTGATATTACATACTGACCTGGTCACACAGAGAGGCTTTCCAGAATGGACTCAAGTAAGAATCAAATGCCACTGTTGAATGGGATGGGGGGAGTGGAACACTGTCAGCAACAGTCATTTATTCCTACATACAGTAAATTATGACAGCTAACATATTTTAAGACAAAGTGAGACAAAAAAAAACTATACATGACCTCTATGATTTCTTTTCCTATCAACTTCTGGTAGTATAACTTAGAACAATAAAATCTTTGTATTTTTGTTAAAGAACAAGGTTGGGGGTGGTACGTGTACCTTCATTTCATGTTTACATTATATTTCCAATGGAGATATAGAGGTTTTCTTATTTATTCAAGGCATTATATACTTTAGAGAATTATATTCTTATTATAGTCATTCCTTACTTTAATTTCTCTTTGATTTCCCCTAGGCAGAACTTGGTTTGTAAATATTTATCTGAATTTTAAGCAATATTCTAACACAGCTTTCAAAAAAGTTCTTTGTCACTCTTTTCGTATCTTGCTCATAGTTACAATGTTCTTTCTCAAACAGTTGCAGTATATGTAATCCTAAAATCTGCTTTAATCCCTGAAAGAAGCTTGTTGGAGTTTATCAGTGTGGATTTGGAAGATATGTATAACCAACTCTACACACGATTAGAATCTGGATCTGTAGACTTACTAAACCACCTGACTCCCCTGTCTTCAGTAAAAAACCTTTTTAGCACTGTGGCAGAAAATAAAGCATCAGAACCTTATTTAGAAAAACTTAAATCCTTCTGAGAAAACTGTACCATTTTCTTCACACTTGTAACCATGCTCCATGTGCCTGCAGTGGTAAGCTGCCTTTTTGTCAGTGACATACAGACCTTTAAAAGAGGTCACAGTACCATTAAAACAATCTGACATTTTGTAGCATCTCAAACTGCTGTCAATAATGAATTATAATCAGTGCTTTTAAATATAATATCAATCTATTCTGTGGATGAACATAAAATCTAGAAAATATTTTCATTTTTAACCTCTTTGTTCTGTTGTGCAAGCCCCAGAATAAATGTGAAAGGTACAAGATTTCCTCTGTATCTTCTTGATACAAGAAATTTTTTATTCTGTGCTTCTAGCATTCAGATTGAATCAAACTTGCAGGTGACATTATTTCAAATAATGTTAAAGTGCAAGTAAAAGTGGAAACAATTGTTACATTATTGCTAACTTTGCGGGCACAGGAGAAAATTCTAGAGATGTGCCTTGGTAACAAATTACTTTTATCTACTTGATATCAGTAAAGCTTTCTGCACAAAGAATAACCACATATAAATTATGTATAATTATTTTATAATAGGAACACTATGTCTATATGAAGTCCAGGTTCAGTTTGTAAATCACTGGATGTGCAGAAAATATTTTTGATGAATGCTTTGCAATCCCTAGTAATGCAATTAACTAATTACTGGGAGCACTTACTTAAACATGTAAATATGTACTACTTTATGAAGTTAGTTTACCCTTATAAATATTAAATCACATAAACAATGTTTTATCTTCAGGCTAACTTCAACAGATTAAAAGAAAATTCAGAGCTAATTTAGAGACCTCTTGTGCTGTTTCATTGCTTTTAGATATTTTAGGCCATAGTATTAAATATTTTTATTATAGAGTGAACAGTGGCAGAGCTAAAAATATGCTAATATTCCTGACCTGTATTATGTACTTTATAAAATTGTTTCAATATTTTGCTCCAATAACTTTCACTGAAATATTTTGAGCTACGACTGCAACTGACTTAAAACTCACAATATATTGAGCAAACCTACTCAATGCTATGTAATGCTACATTTTTTTCATTACACATCTTCACAGTGTGTTTTTATGATTAGAGTGAATTTAATGTATTAGAATTAAAAAATGCAGCAGTAGAAAACCTTATGATTAAAGCTATGGAACTGAAAAAAGATCCATTGATTGATTCATTGACTCTGAAGAGAGTTTTTCTGTTTCACAAAAGTTAGGGTTAGGAGAGATGGAGCAATTTCAGTGGAGGAAGTTAAAACATAATTGGATTCTTCAAAAAAAGATATAACAAACAAAAAATAACAGATTACTAAAAAGAATGCCAAAACAACCAAAAAAAACCTCTATAAATTCAATAAGAAATTTATGAATGGCTAAGAACACTTTAATGTTTAAGCCCAGCACTTGAGAAACAGCCGAGTTCTTTACTTTGACATGGAAACTTTGGAAGACCTTTGGAGGGCATGGTTATATGGTATAGTCATCTGGAATTAAAAAGAACACATGTGAGCCTTTATTATTTGCTATAAAATATGGGTTCTACTTGTAAAATTGCAACAGTAATAATTGTCAAATGCAGTAAAATGCAAATGTCATTCAAATGCACATTAAAAATACCTGTTGGTTCACCAAGTTCACCAAAGCACCTTCTAAACACTCTGTTCCTTGGCCTGTCAGTATTTTGTCCGTGATCTTGTCTAAGACATCTAATTTATTTAAATCTTCACTTTGCAGATGTAAAACATTAAGTCAAAACATATCTAAGTATTTAATATTTCATGTATTCATCCAGATTTGGAAGATGCACAGAAGCAGATCTGACAGGAACAGTTTATTTGAGTAATATGAATAAAATTTATGTTTTAAAATATGTTTTGTGTCCAATCTGCTTAGAAAATTTGAGAGTGGGCATAACAGGACTATTGGAAAAAAATATTTTTAGTAGGGAGGTTATAGTTGTTAATGAGTGTCTACTTAAAAAAAAAAAGAACAAAACAAAGCCCAGCCATTAAAACCAAAATGATTCTGCTTACTTTTTAGACTACCTGGTAGTCATGCATACCAGAAAGTATAAGAAAAGGTATTTTTATAAGGCGTTATAAGTCTAATGTAATCTCTAGAAATCTGACAAATTTCATTACTTTTTAATGTCTCTCTTTTTTCCTGAAGTTTGTGCATTCAAATTTTCTGCCTAAATCAACAGAACAGATATCTTCAGTTCCCTGAATGAGTTTCTAAAGGAAAGACTATTACAGCTACCAAGACAATGGTACTTAAAGCTCCACTATAAAGTATTAACTTGTTTAATTTCCACCTCATTCACAGTGTAAACTCTGAAGCCCCATTTTTTAAATCCCTCTTTCATACATCCAACGTTGCATTTATTATTTATGCAGTCAAATGCCAGTATATGTGATGAAAACAAAAATCTACTGTCAGATCAAAGTAGCAACATTCCACAAGATATCACTTAAATGTAACACCAAGCAAGAGGCTACTGAAAAGCAGAATTAACCTTGAGAATTTTGGTTATCGTTTAGTAATGAGATGAATTAATAAATTAAAGGGTTTTCAGGGTGTCCAAATTTCCTATCTCTTCCAGGTCCTTGAAACTGATTGAGCAGAGTCAGGATGTCTTTTGGTCTATGAGATACCTAGGGAGGAAGATGGCATACCACTTGAAGTTCTGAATTACTGTTTATTTAGAGATTCAAGGAGTAGCTGGGTTCACACAGCTTTATTGAATGGACGATCCATTCTACATTTCTCTAAGGGACTGAGGGAATGAATAAGCAGAATGAAAATAGGAACCTTCCTAAAGCACAGCAGAGAGTTTCTGAGAAAAGGAAATATTAGTATACTCATTTATAAGCATGATTCATATTTTACAATGCTAGCTTAACTTTCACCTGTGTGAAATTCACTGCACTCCTGCATCAATAATTCATGATAAGGGACTTAGCATTTTAAGTATATACCAACTTTAAGTATACGCCGAATTTAAGTATATACCAACAAATGTGTTACAAAACTGCTCCCTAGGAGAACCTTGTGAGATGTTTCCACAATACACTTGTCAGTGACTGTTTCACCTGCTATTGCTTTCTGAGCAAGTGGTTGAGTTTACCAAGGACCAAAATCTTAGCAAATGGAGAAAGACCATATGACACATATTTACTAGTACAGACCTAGATATTCAACCACGTGTCTGTCACATGCCTGCAGTTACTGTCCAGCACATTTTCCTTGCTTTTCAAAACTGCTACTTAAATATCCTTCTTGGATAATGACAGCATGCTTTTTTTTGTTCTTTATTATTATTACCGCTTTTGGTATTATTTCCTGCCGCTAACATATATTGTGTTGTTTTACTTACAAAGGGAGGTGAAAAAAAACAGTGGAATATCTTTTCCTCTGAGTCTGATGCAAGTGATTAATTTGATTCCATACAAATTTATCTTACCCTTTATTAATACCTATTGGTTTATTCTTCATCTGAATTTTACATCCAGCATTGTCATCATATTCCTTTGGGAGGTTATTGCTTTTCTTCTCCCACCCCTTGATTTTGCAGATCCTCCAACTCTAATTTTTGAATGCTTTTCTTAGGGGAAAGTTGTTCTGTATCACCAACATTCACTTTACAAGTATTGTTTTCTGCTTTATTAGACATTCAGCATCTCAAAAAGGGCATAGTACATAGAAAAGTTGAAAGTTTTACTATGTCTTGCATACCATTTCATTACTTTTTCTCTGCCTTTCCTCATGATCAATTAATTCTGAGGAGTGCTCTCAAATCAAGGGATCTCAAAAAGAGTGTTCATCTATGTATTCAGTATAAGGCAGGTACTTAATTTCCTTTCTGAAGCAACCCTAATTAACTATTACAGAAAAAAAGTATTAGTTTCAAAATATATGCTATCAAATAAGAATTACTTGTATTGAAAGCTTTGGCTGTAAAAAACAGTCTTATTGCATCCTTTTAGATATATATTCATTAGAAACATGACAGTTTAAAAAAGTGTCATTTTTTATATCAGCTCCATTTAACAATGGAATGATGATTAAAAACATTTAGAACAGAACTAGAAGCTGAACTATATTCATAAGAGGAAGTAAACACTAATTTATCTATAAAGAAAATAAATGTGGTCTTGTGTAAGACTGCGCTGCAAAAAAAAAAAAAAAAAAGCCAAGCAAAATACTGGACCCATAGTACTCATCAGGGGCAGTAAAAATCAAGTAATTTTTCTGAAGCTCAAAACTATATTGACCTGAATTTTTCTGCTGATGCAATTTGTTCATTTTTGTTTTGCCTGCTAGAGCCAAATGCTTGTCTCTAAGTGTAGCCCTAGAGCCAAAAAAGAATGCACAGCTCATGTAATACGGTAAGTGCTATCTCCAGTCCGGAAGTTCCTCCTGTGATATTTAAGTGCCAAAAAAAGATGATCTGCAAAGTGAAGACAAGTACATAGAATTCCTGAGCATCTGAAACTGCCAACAGGACAAATTGTTTTTATAGTAAGTGCCTAAGAAATGCATTAGTACCACTTCCACTTGGAAGCCAAAATGAATGCAACATAAGAGCAAAACAGCACAATCTGTTGTAAAGCAAGCCTGTGGCAGACAATGACACTGTTGGCACATATAGCCTAAAGGAGGAAATGGAGAAAAGTTGTCCTGGGTGTGGAGATAACTAATTCAGAACTATTAAAGCGATCTGCATCTGCAGCTTGGTTTAGTTTTACAGATAGATACACACAGAGACACCGAATCCTGCAGGCTGCACAGCGGGAGCCCAAGACTGTATATTCTGAGCTTCTACCCTTTTCCTTATACAACATGTTTTCAAACAAATTAATGTCAGAATGCAACAAATACATTCAGCTTCACTGGATAAATACCTTTCCTTGACTGGTGTCTCTGGTAATGAGTTCAGTCCAGAAATAAATAATGCTAAACAATAAGAAAACCTCCTGTTTGTCTTTGGTTTATGTTCCATCTAATCTTCACAGTGATTTTATCTATGAATTATCATTCACAGTATTCCTGATATTTAACAGTTAATTAAAAGTGAAAATTGAAGGCATTATTTTTTAGATAACTTTCAAATATCTTTAGTTTAAACTGTCTAAAAAAGGCCACAGTCAAAGTGCTCTATTTGCTTATGTATCTTTTTGAAAAGGTCCTAGATCACTTGGATAGATATCTTTTCTATAAATTCAATTATCATTGATGCTTTTTCAACTGGTTTTGCTGACAGCTAAAAAGGATGCAATATTATGTGTGTTTAGGCATCTTCATAACTAAGAGAGTAAGAAAATTCAAGTTCTACTCAATAGGTTTTTTTCATTAAAATAAAAAAATCAATTGAAATATCAGTCCTTTTAGGCAGTTTAATTTGTTTTTTTTCTCATTACAAGTTTATTACCCAGCAGAGTTTGTTAAGAATTGGAAATCAGATTATAGACTTAGTCCCATATGACTAATAACTTTGTATTCCTGGTGCAAAAAAATTTCAAAATAATCTGGAAGTAATTTTCTTTTACGTTTTTTTCCTTTGAAATTTGATTGATATTGTTAATATGTCTACAATTGTTAGTGCTAAATTTTTAATTACATTAGCAAATTAGGTATTTCTCTGAGCTTATAGCAAAGTTCTTGTTCTGTTCATAGGACCTAATTATATAATTTAAGTATATTCTTATGGAAGGTCTTTCACAATATTCAACAGAGGGTTCAGAATTTGAAAAAGAATGAAAAAGAAGCAATAGACAGACACTTTCACTGCCATAGAGATAAAATATTATATAACCATTCAATAAAAGCATGGTAGAAAGCCCAGCTAAAACTTTTCAGTGTATCTCCATCTATATCTCTATATCAAGAGCACATTGCCAGGTCACACTGAACTTCTCATGCACTAATACCCCCATATCTTTTCCTTCTTCCCAGGGCTGCTCTTGATCCCTTCTTCACCCAGCCCATTACTTGTGCTTGGGATTGCCCTGACCCAGCTGCAGGACCTTGCACTTGGCCTTCTTGAAATGCATGAAAAGTGCAAAAGCTCACCTCTTAAACCTGTCAAGGCTCCTCTGGATGACATATTCCTTCCCTGCAGCATGTCGACTGCACCAGACAGCTTGGTGTTGCTGAGCACTGAGAGTGCACTCAATCCCACAGTCCACGTCAGCAGCAAAGATGTTAAACAGCACCAGCCCAACACCAACTCCTGAGGAATACCACCCATGCCTGGTCTCTACTTGGACATCAAGCCATTGACTTCAAATCTTTGAGTGCATCCATCCAACCAGTTCCTAATTAACCACATATTGCATCTGTCAATTCTGTGTTTCCAGTTTAGAGACAAGTTTGTCATGTCAGTGTCAAATGTTTTGCACAAGTCTAGATAGATTACATCAGTCTTCTTCCTATTTTCACCAATGCCTTAACCATGTCACAGAGGACCACCACATTAATCAGGCATAATTTGCCCTTAGTGAAGCCATCTTGACTGTCATCAATCACCTCCTTATTTTACACATGCCTTATCATACTTTCCAGGAGGAGCTGCTTCTTGGTCTTTCCAGGCATGGAGATGAGACTGGCATCTGTAGTTCCCAGGTTCCCTTTTATCCCTTTTTAAAACTTGGGGTAAAGTTTCCTCTTTTCCAGTCAGTGGAAGCTTCACTGGAGCTGCAAAAATTCCCAAATATAACAGATATCAGCTTAGACACTTCATCTGCCTGCTGTCTCAGTATCCACAGATGCATCTCATCAGGTCCTATGGTTTTTTGCACCTTTAGGTTCCTCAGGTGGTCCCAGACTTGGTTTTCTCCTACAGCAGGAGATTCTTCATTCTCCCAGTCGCTGACTTTATGTCCTGACTCAGGCAGTATGGCTGGGACATTTGCCATTGAAGACAAGGACAGAAAAGTCATTGGGTAACTCAGTATTCATCCCCTGAGTAATCAGGTCTTCCATTTCCTTACAAAGAGATTCCACATTTTCCCTAATCTTCCTTTTATCACCAACATAGCTGTAGAAGTTTTCTTGTTGCTCTTGATGTTCATGAGTTGATTTAATTCCATCAGGTCTTTAGAATTTGTATTCTGATCCCTGACTGCTCAGTTAAACTCTCTATATTCATCCCAGGCTATCTGTCCTTGATTCCATCCTCTGTACTCTTCATTTTTGTGTTTGAGTTTGACCTTGTTCATCCCCACAGGCCTCCTGGTGGTTTTGCCTGACTTTGTCTTAGTTGGAATGCAATGCTCCTGAATGCATTGGGGAGCAGATCCTAGAATATTAGACAATAGATTGACCAATAGATTTAATACACACACACACACACACACACACACACACACACACACACACATATATATAGTTATACAGATACATTTATATAGCAAGACCTATATTTATATAACAAAGGGTTCTAGCTAGACATTATTTCTCATATATTATGAAATAAAATTTCTTTCACATGTATCTATGTATATATTCATAATTAAACTACTAACAGAACAAATTTTTTAATCAATGTGTACTTTTTCATGGCTTCAAAGACAAAGGATTCTCAGAGTGTTATTCATTCTTCAAAACACTAGCATGAGCACTAAAAGATATAGTCACACACAATCGCGTGTGCAGGAAGTTGGTGCTGCAATTAGCATGTTTGCACTACTAACTCCGTGATTTTGTTGCATGCATGTTAGGAGGTGTTAAACTGGAAGGCAGCACACCAGAGCACAGAGGTAGGGATAGTTTGCTCAAGGGTCTTCCTAGTTGTCTTGTCTGCCACCTAGTGTCAAGCTAGCTGATCATTCTGATGCTCTAGCTAGCGGGGGGGGGGGGGGGGGGGGGGTTAATATTTGTTTGTTAGTTACAAATCATTTGGGAGTTGACATTGAAAAAAGCTTCTAAGATTCAAGATAACACTAAATGCAAAACGAAGATATATTGGGCTTTGATCCAACATCTTCTGAAACTGATATTTAACATTGCAAATGTAAATTTTGAAAGCATTAAAGAGAAAGGAGTTAAAACACCCAGCAAATATGATTTTTAGGTTAATTTTGAGATGGAAATTTCAAAAATTAGGTGGAAAAAGGAGACTTATAGGCCCCTGTACCCTCATAATAATATGAAAATCTATGTAGCCCAATTTTAAGGCTGATGAGCACTCATAAACCTCATTAGCTTCACATGATTTATGGAGAGCATGTCTGTTTCAGAAGGGGAGAAAATAATGATCTGTGAGAAAGACCTATATTGGGAGTTCTTATTTAGTAGCTTTTTATTTTATTTCAGGCCTAAACTGATCTGGTGACTTTTTAAGATGCATTTGAACAGTTGCACAATTATTAAAATATCTCTTTCACATTTGACTGCAAAAGTGGCAAGGAGGCCTTGATGGTCTGATCCCTATTCTTGTTACAAACATCCATCCTTTGTACTTTTATACACATAATCTGATCTCACCTGTCAACTAATTATGAAGCGTTTTGTATGTTGAACAACCCCCAGCCTAGGCACTGAGCTGCGAAATGCCTAAACCTCTGCCGGTTTTAAAGGATCTTTTTCTCTTCTCTCAAAGCTTGAATTTTCTGCCTTTCCCTTGTCCCACTATTGTCTATAGAAAACTTTATTGAAAACTTGTATTTTGGAAAGTTCTGAAAAGCAGGGGAAACAGCAGTATCTGTTGTCAGAAATAGCCTGGGTGTTCAGATGTAATGTCTAAAGGATTTTCTCTTCCTCTGCAGCAGGCAGCTGCAAAATTGATCTCGGTCTGACAGAAGGTGCCCAATACAGAAAGCTAGATACATTTCTTTGACCAAAGATGGATGTCCCTTGGTTTGCACATAGCAAAAGAGCAACCAATCATTTTCTGTTTTTCAAGTCATTCTAGTAACTTAATGAAGAGATAAATTGAAAGTTAATCTTTTATTGTGAACCCTTCCCTTCCCTTCCCTTCCCTTCCCCTTCCCCTTCCCCTTCCCCTTCCCCTTCCCCTTCCCCTTCCCCTTCCACTTTTCCATTAATAAACAGAAATTAATATAAGAAAAGGAAATGCCTTCATGCTGGTTTAATGATTCGCCTTTAACCCAAGAAAGAAAGAAAATTCAAAGATAAGGCTTCCAATTAATCTTTAACTTGTAACATAAAAGCACTGATTTCAAGCCTTAACAACATTGCAATTATGAAGGCACAGGGGGAATGTACTGTGGACATAGTCAAACTTTTAATCCTAAATATGTCTGGCTCTTGTGAATTTCTCATAGCTTTAAAATTTAACAACATTTCTGTATGTGTTATAAACATATGTGTTCTTGACCCACTTCAAAAAACAACCACAAGTGAAATACCATTTCCATTAATCATTCAAGAGCTTTGCAAGAAGATTGCATCTCAAGAGATGACTTTTTCACTGAAGTTTACACTATTCAGCTTGGTTTTGTTATTTTTTACATATATTGAGTTGCAGCTGCTTGTTGTTCAGAGCATTGGCTTTAGAACTTATTCCCATCCTTTCCATCCAAATGCACACATTTTCACTTAATATCCTGGAGAGAAAAATTAATTTCTATGTAATTATAGTTTTGCCCTGACAACTACAAAAAATTCATTGTATACTAATACCTTGCAAATGAAATTCTATTTTCATCCTTTAATCACTATGTAATGAGACTACAAGGAGATGTTTGTACTGTGTTGAAATAGTAAATAGGTGTAACTATTTTTTCACACTTTTCACGAGATTTTTTACTATTTCTTAAATGGGAATATGGATCCACACTAGTGGCTCTCTTTGCAAGATTAAACCTTAAATTTATTATGTATTTGTAGAAATTACTTTTCCTATCCATTATACAATGTCATGTTATGTTGGAAATATTCTATGACTGTTATTGGCACTAGTAAGACAGTATCATTTAAAGAATCATAGTCAATTAATCCTTTAGATCATGTATCTGTATATTAGACCCTGAAATTTATCATTGCTCCACCACAGTTTCTTCAAGGATCTAGCTCTAAAATCCTGTACTCGTGAGGAACATACGTAATTCAGTGTTGAACATTTTAAAATCTGTACTTTCTGTTTAACTGTCTATGCAATAAAAAGTATAAGGAGACTGAAAAATATCCATAGTTGAATATTTTTTCTCCCCCTTTGCACAATTCTTGATGCCTCAATATTTCTCAGACAACGATGAGATGCTTGATTCTTGAACAGAACAGTAATTTTGGTTTTTTTACATAATAGAAAACTAGGTAATCATCTACACTTGTAAGAGCAGGTGAGGCAGAAAAATTTAAATTCTGTATGAAGGATACAGATTGTCAGGCATAAGTCTTCACTACTGTGCTTGAACTAGGGAAGCTCAGTGCCTTCAGAAGGGACTCTGGAATGATAGATATTGCAACATTAGTTCATTATATTTCATAAGAAGTCCTTTTCAAAACTGACAGGAATGCTAGTGCTGTCCAGCATTGATGTTTTTACCTACTTCCTGGCTTAAGATATTTTATGATACTTATTAGTCTGCTAAATATTACATTTTTATCCGAAGTTTTGTTAGGAAATAAAGGGAGGCAAGTTTTGTGTTGGTTTTTTTGTTTGTTTGTTTCTTTGGGGTTTTTTGTTGATGTTGTTGTTGATTTGGGGGATTTTTTGTTTAGTTTTTTTGGAAGAGGGTTTTTTGTTTGGTTTGGTTTTTTTGAGGTTTTTTAGTTTTGAGGTTTGGGGTTTTTAAAATAAGAATTATCTATCTGTCAGCTCAAACAATTAGCTCAGTTGATGATCATCCCCCTTGTTGAGAGAGCTCAGGTATGGCACTCACTCAGACAAAAGTTTCTGTCTCTACACACACCACAGAGGATGTAGAGACCCAGAAGGAGCAATTACAAGAGCATGCAAGGATCCAGGTCTCAGGCTGCTGGCAGTGCCAGTCTGGCACAGCTCTCTGAGGGCAGCAGAGATCAGCTGTGTGAGATGCCACCAGGCCAAAAACGTGCTCAGCCTAGTGACAGAGATGAGAGATGAAGTGGAAGGACTAAGAGCTCTTAGGGACTCTGAGGAAGAGATTTTCTGCAGGAGCTGCACTCTATTGTACCCCAGACAAATGCATCCACCATCCACTTCGCAAGAAGTAATGTTTGTCCCGCCCTCTCACCACCAGGCAAAAGAAGGGGACCTTAGAAATGGAAGGAAGGGAATGGAAGGGGTTTCTGGTTGGGCTGGCAGAAAAATCCCCTGCAAGGGAGGCAAAAGATCTGCTTGAATGAACAAGGGACTCCTGTCATTACTCAAGCATAAGCAGGAAATACACAGAAGATGAAAGCAGAGTCAGGCCACTTGGAAATTTGGCAGGAGGTATGTGGCTTTAGGCAAAGATATAGATCTAAAAACAAATTCTGCCAAGTCTGGAAAAGTCATAAGCGTGCAAGAATCACTCTTCATGCTGCTGAGTACTTGATAGTGTTTTCCTAATAAGTTTCTGACTATTCTTCTCCTCAACAGATATGCACTTATCACAGTTCCAAGGCTGATCAGGATGTGCACACACCAAAATATCAGGAAATTAACATCCACCTCAGAGGTAGAAGAGAACAGGGGGACTTTTCCTGCTCTCATCTGCTCTGGATTAAGCCCCAGTGCTTGAATTAAAAGATGAGAATCTGCTTCTCCTGTACCATCCACATCACTGATAAAAAGAAATTATGAAAGATTAACACCTTTGATTCAAATATGTGGGGGATTTGTCATGGAGAAGACATTAGACTCCTACAAAGCCTTACAGAATCATTAAAATAAAGTCAGAAACAAATGACTTAGAATTCAAAGTAAGTTGACCCCTTGCTGGCCAACAGCAAAGTCCACATCCAGTTGCCCTCTAACTCTTCCACCCCAAACGGATGCAGGAGAGAATCAGAAGGGAAAAAAAAAAAAAAAAAAAAAAAAAAAAAAAACACCACCAAAAAACTCGTGGATCGCAATAAAGACAATTTAATAATTGAAGAAAAGAAAGACCAACGCACAAGTGATTTAAAGGCATTTACCACCTCCCATCAGCTGATAATTCCCACACAGTTCTCCAGCTATCTTTGAAAAACTACTCCCCCAGAAGGTACTTTTATTGCTGAACACCATGACACATGCCATCAATATTCCTTTGGTTAGCTGGGGTCAGCTGCCCTGATTTTGTTATTTCCCAGCCTCTTGCCCACCCTCAGCCCACTCTCTGGGCAGGGCTGAGTGAGAAACAGAGAGGCTCTTGACATTCTGTAAGTACTAATCAGCAATTGCTAAAACACTGGTGTATTAATCAACATAGTTTTGGACATAAAAATAAAACACAGCACCATATAGAATGCTATGAAAAAATTGACTTAATCCTAACCTGACCTAGTAGAGAATTGTACTGGTCTGACTGGAAACTGCTAAGTAGGAAAACCAGAATCACGGAACAGAGACTATAACACATTGAACAGGGAGACTCTTCATTAAGCAGCCTGAATTTAGCTCATTTTTGTCTCTCAGGTGAATGATCCAAAAAATTATTTACTGCAGACCAATAAATTTTTTGCTTATTTTTTACAAAAAGAGAATTATTCATTTGCTTATTAAATTTGCTGAATTAAGTGAATATTTTATAATTATATTTTTGTTAATTCACAACACCTATATGAAGAAATGAAAGATTAGGAATAGATGACAGGTAGTAAAAAGAAACACATTTAAGAAATATCTGTAAATTTTGGGTAGTCAAATCTGATATTCATTGTGTGATTTTCAGAGTGCTTTGTATTATCTCATACTTCACATGTTCCAAACAGATCTCATTTCAGTTGTGGCTGAGACTCCTAAGCAGTTCATAATTCATGATTTCCAGTTATGCTGTTACTAAAAAAATTAGTTTAAGCTACTTTCCTAGGACAATTTAAAAAATGCCATGTCAAAGACAAAAGATGTAATTCCAGTAGTCTAAGAAAATATCTGCTTTTTTTCCCTCATTTTTCATATCTTGACATGAAACAGTCCAGCTTGTTTTTAAAATATAGAACATGAGATATGTGAAGGTAAAACTTACGAATGCCCCATAGATGATCATTCAATCCCAAAGCACGAGGGATGGTGCAATGGTTTGTCTTTTTGAATTACAGAGACTCAGACATTACCCCATGGTACAGGACCTTTTGTCTTTGGAGCTGAAAAGCATAAGTGCTGCCCTGTTGAATGACAGTAGTATGAACATGGGACATTTGGCCTGGCCAAGATGTTCCCATGAAGGCTATGAGGTGCTGCCAAAAATATTAACCACACATGTATCTGCTTTGTACTATAGGCACAACATCACATTGTTGAGGTTTTTTTCATGTTCAAAAAAATATGAGTCCCCGAATTGGTGTATTTCTTCTTCTCTATGTCAGTGTCAAATTTTTGTATGTTACTAATGGTGCCATCAGTGAAACTGTGCAATGGTTCTAATAGAAAAATATAAGTTTTATTCTGGAGTAACATTACTATAAAACTGAACATTAGTACATAGTGAACATAATTTCTAACTCTCATTTTGATTTGCATCTTTCAAGGAATGATTGTTCAGGTAAGAGGAATTATTTGTACTAAACTTCAAATTCACTTTACTTGATATTATCAGCTAAGCCTTTGAAAGAACATTAAAAGCACCTGTATTTTAAATTGCAGCTGATAAAGCAGCAAAGCTCTTGCTGAAGATAATGACCTAAAAAGGGATAACATCACAATAGAATCAAATAGTGCCATTCAATTATCTGTTCTGCCATAAAGAAATGTGCTGTTATTTCTTGATTTAAGATTATGAAGAACAATGCTGAGGTAATATTCACTTTTTTGGGGAAAGATTTTTATGCATAGAATTAGATAAAGAGAATGCTGTCTTCTAAGGCTGCTGAAAACCTATTGAACACAACAAACTCTGTCTTTTCAAAAAGTCAAACAGTAAGCTTTCTCCCACTATAAGCATGTCAGCATGTAATTCATATTCCTAACCTCAATAAATAGAGGTCTCATTGAGTTTTAAGATGACTGAAAGAAGAAAGAAATTGTGCAGGGTTGTCAGCACTAGAACAGCAGAAAATAGGACAAATGTACAATTTATTGAAAGCAGTTTATTCATAACAAAAAGGTAGCCAGCTACTTTGAAGAAAACAACCATCTCTAACTGGTTCAAGGGACATAGTGATTTTGAAAGTCTATACCTTCAGACAGTAAATGTAATACTTTTCAATACTTAGAGAGCAGTGTATACTCTATTTATAAAAGATGAACTTATTAATAATTAAAGAAGAAAAACAAAGGAAAAAATCAAGTAAATTCCCTATGAAATTGTTCAGTGTGTGTATACCATCCATGTAGGGGGGGGTACCTGAATATAAGATGTTCCTTTACACTTATACACGAAGCATAATAGCAAAAAGTCACTGGAGAATATAAAACAGAGAAGGAAAACCCAGACTTCAGCTCTAACTGATACCATTTTTTTTTCTTATGCTAAAAACAAATAATGGCACAAATTGCAACCTTTTTCTTTCTTGTTCCATGGAGAACTGATAACCAGAAATGTTGGAGCAATTTTCTTTTGCTCACTAAAGATTAGTGCTGAGTGAAATACTCACTGCTGAGGGGAAAAATTATTCAAATGTTATAGAGCTTTTGTCGATTAAAATGCACTTAGTGTCTGGTATTGCAGAAGACTTGTAGAATACTGAAATATTTCCTGTCATTTTAAAGAAAATTAAGAAATTGTTTGTTATGTTATCATTAAAGCCTTTATCCTGCAGTGATGAAACTTGAAAAGATCGTTGTTCAGAAAATAAAGTAAGAACAAAGAAAATGTAGAGATGCTGGAGGTCAAGATGACTGTTTTAAACTGACAGATCTAAATTTTAGGTGTCTGTCTCTGTGAAAGAGATGAGGGAAAATTTAGTTCTCAGAAGGCAAGGTTTAAAATCTCTAGTTCATCAGTGAAGAAGGGGTGGCATTTTTTAAAATCCCCATCACACCCATATTATTTTCAAAACCCCTCCATTGTGTAAGGCACCATATCTAAGATAGGTGTCTAGCTGACTTTTCCATTAGTCAATTCCTTCTGCTCAGGACCTAATCTGCCTCAGCTTTTTCTGAGATGGATGGTGGCTCTTCCAAAGGGGATGCACCAGTACCTTTTTGGCTATTACCTAATACTTCATATTAGAGCACCTTCCTAGGAATTTGGAGAAGTGTGTTCAGCGTCTGCTTTAACAGCAGGGGAATTAAATTTATGTCTTAAGACAATACTGAAAGAGCTGAAAGGGCAAGAAACCTGACACTTCAAGAAGGAGCTAAGCTCCTGTCTCAGGAGGATTAAAACTGAAAAAATAAGCCTATAGGCTATTAATTGTAATACATATTTGTATTATATTAGGTCAACATTGGAAAAAAAGAAACTATTTGCTAAGATCCTTTTTAGACATTTGTCTAAAAAGTGTAATAGCCTCTGTTTCTTTCAGTATTGTGTTCACTTACAGTTCAGTAGAGATGAAAAGGTGGCTTCCCAGAATTTAGAAGAAATTTCATTTCTGCCTCAAGATGTTTAATATGACAAAAGGAAATTTTCAGATTTCTCTGAAAAATGCTAAAAGTAAACAGTGATTTTGAAGAAACTGAACAGTGCTAGAAGCTAAAAGATCAGGATCATGGCCGTTTTTTTCAGAATACCCTTACAGATCTCAGTAGGAGTTTTTTTGGGTTTTTTTTTTTTTTTTTTTTTTTTTTTTGCTGTGATCTAGTCAGGTAGAGACATAAGTATGAAAATATAATTATGTCCCCAAAATAAATACCACTAAGATGTGTGAAAGCAGCAAAGATGTCAACTAATCCTTTAGATGCCTACAAAGATAGGCTGTAAAATGATACAGACATTCGGAACAGCTGCTTAGAAATTAGGTAGGACTTCAGGTCTCCTTGATAAGATTTCAGCAGCACAAAATTCAGAAATTCACTGATTTTTTTCAAAGATATTTTTAGAACCAAGCAAGTAATTTGAAACAGGAGATTAGGTTATCTTTCACATCAAGTATATCTAAATCATATTGTACAGTGAAAAGTTAGGCATACACGAACAGAGGGAAAGAAGGAATAATGCAGTCCTAGGAAAAAAGGAGAATGATTTTATGCATATTTAAATGGATTTTGGATAGCTACTTTTTCATCAGCCTATGACTATACTATGACTGAATTTTTGTACTTCTTTCATCTTTCATTTGATTAAAAAACAGCACTAATGCATAAGGCAATGGAAAATAGGACATAGTCCTCAATCACTTATATTTAATTGAGTTAGGCAACAGAATGAAAGACAAAAATTTAAAGATATAAAACATACATTATTAAGTCTACCAAACAGCAGTCTTATTCAATATGTATGTATCTGAGCAAAAATTTTAAAAATTGTTCCAATTTTGTACCGTTTCTAAGTGTATCTGAGGGGGCTCTGCACTGATAAATTGAGTCATTCTCCAAAGTTACCAAGCACTAGTATATTCAAATGTTCTTTAAGCATAAACTTTGTTGAAATCTATGCAGGATAAGCATGTTTTGATGAGCCTTATCCAATTCTGTGTATTGGTAGTATTCTTCCTTTGCAAAAATTAATTGCCTATTTTAAAAATTCCCAAATGCTAAAAAGCCAGAAAATGAGGAATTATGGAATTTAGCCCATTCTCAGCTAAGGTATAAATCTTCATTACTTGTCAGTAATTACCTGACAAATGCCCCCACCCCCCAATATGCAAACATGTCCAGAAGTCAATATAGTGCTTTTTAGGAGATTGTTTTGGATGGAATATATAAGATGCAGATTTTTGTAATAAATCTGGGATTAGAGCACAAGCTTAAAACCAACCTGAGTATACATGGCACCATTCCAAAGGATAAATGGCATCATGACTCCACCATGATCAGCTTCTTCCCCACTTCTGCTTTACAGTTTGTTTTGCTCTGTGCTAATAATGCCTTTCTGTGTGTAATAATGCCTGCTCTCAGGTAAGTGAGCAAGATCAGTGGTCTGTTCAGAGTAAAATGGTTTCAGATGTGCCCACAATGCCTGCATTGGCACACAATAAAGAAAACAGGCACGAATTTAAGTGTTTGGCTATTCTGTGAGTGGTGACATTAATATTTACATATTACATGTCTTCATTAACCCCTGTTATTATGAAAAAGTATAAGCAAATCTTTCATACTTTAGAAGAAAGATGTATGGAATTAGCTGAGAACACTTGCAATGAACTGAGGTTGTATGCTGCTTACCTGTGTGAATAAGGAAAAGTAAATAAAAGAGAAACTTTCTCCCCTTTATTTTTCTGGACTCTGCAGTATAAGAGGGCAAAACTTATGGAGAAAAGTTATTTTGTTCATTAGACCAATGATAAACTTGGCAAAGAAAGAGAATTATTTTTTTCTCTCAAAAGTCTTTCTTCAGAGATAAATAAGCACCAAGACCTCTTTCCCTGAATTGCTGGCTAGTAAAGAATGTGAAGTGTTCCTTCCATGTACCCTGCTTCTGCTACTGCACTCAAGACAGCAAGGTGTAAAAGTTTCAAAGTCACTTGCCCCCATTAAAATTATACTGTGGTACAGCAAATGTTAATGGCTAGCTGGTGCCTTGAAGGTAGAGAATCATCCTTTCTGATGTACTTCCACTAAACACTATGAATCCTCTTGAGAATGTGACCAAAGGACAGTCAGCCTCAGCTCATGTCTTCCTCTCTGTTGTCTGCTTGCCCCAATGCCTACACATCTTGTCAAATTTAGTTCAAGTAAAACAAGACAGAAACAGGGGTTAGAGCCATGTTTCCTAACCCTGCATGTTTATTTCAGTAGCGAACAATAGCAAGCTTTTTTTATAAATATATTTGATTCTTACTGACAAGTAGAAACAGGTACACACTGCCTGCAAACTTTTCCAGGATCCACATGCATGCAAGTTTTCTTCAGAATCTTTTCAACTGGCTAATTCACCATATTTTAAAAGCAAATATTTGCAGGCAATATATGATTTTTTAAGTTCTGTGCAATACAGAGACATAATAGTCCAGTCTTGCATAAGGTGTGATAATCACTGCCACATCTTGGAGTAAACCATGTTTTAAGATTCTAATAAATGTCAGGACAATTGTTCCAATTAAATTCCTATTATGTATGGGAAATTAATCCTTTAATTCCCCAAAACCAATTTCACACCAAAATAAGCACAAATACTATTCCAGCATTTTTTAAACTATACCCTATACCCATTTGCTGTGTTATATCTCAGTTTAGTGACACAGTGTCTCTGTATAATAAAAATAAATAGAAAAGAAATCCTGAGATAATAATCAAATGAGTTTCCTTTATTGCTGAGAACCAGCAAAATGCATAGGATAAAATGACATTACTATGGCACAGGAATCTGAAAGGTCTAGAGTAATTTTTACTCTCTAATTATTATCAGAGTTTTCAGAAAGATACACCATATCTTACAGATTATAGAAGATATCTTCAGGTTTTATTCTCTGATATAAAAGTAGGAAAGTTCAAACAGGTCCAAAATTCTATAAATAACATTACTGTATTACAGTGTTCTGAGAATGTGTCAAGTCTTGAAGAGCCAGATTGTGATCCTGGCTTTGTGCCCACACCAGGAATCATGAGGCTGTTCAGCATTCATACTGCCTACATTTGCTGCCTGTGTAACTGCTTGCAAGTATGGAAGCAAGGAGCTTCTCTAGAACCATTGGTTTACCCTCTTTGCATGTGGAACTAGAAAATTGAATATAAATAGTATAGAACTCTCCAATTCCTAGGAGTCCTGAAAAGTAATCCACTCTCATTACAGGACTCATACATGCTGGCATATTCCTCTACCTGAAAAAGAGAGTGGGATAGAAGTGTGAGAACACAGAACTCTGTGGCTTTGAGTAGTAATAGGACTTGTTTCTTTTAGGCTTGTGGATTATCTCTGTTAGCCTATGAGTCAATATTAATTTACTCTATGCACTATGGGCAAAGAACCCTCTCCTGACTCCTGGTATTTACAGTTCCATCTGTCCTAAAAAATGAAAGAGGAATGCTGTTTAAGCACTAGACTTTGGTACATATACACCTGTTTATTTGATAATTCTTTCCCTATTTATGCTTTAGATTGCTCCAAATACCTCTTTTTAAGAGAAGACCTGCACAGGGGAGACAGCTTTCTTCATGAGCAAATCTCAGAAGTGTATGCAGATAAAACTTGATCAGATTTCCACCAGTTTTCCCTCCATGTATTTTACACAGTCCTCAAATATGGTTCTCATAGACTTATCACACAGTCACTCATCACAAATCCACATCACACCTCAAAACTTCCAATAACAGGATCCTCTGAGTTTCTTCATATAAATTGGTACTCTAAGGAACTGTAAGATGGTTTTCACATTAGTTCTGTCATTTTAATCTGGATGAAGATGAGGGAAATCCACCTGCCACATGACATGTAAATTAAAGATGATGTCTCAGGGCCTTCAAGGTTTGGCTAAAAGACAAAATCGAGCACTATGTAGTGTGGATCAGGTAAAGCTGTGCAAGACTGGCTATCTCTAACCCATGTGGAAATGAACTTTTCACTTGACTTCAGAAACTCTCAGTTCTCAGAAACTCTCATTCCTTGACTGTTTTTTACATAGCAATGAAGGCAGAGTCTCAAGTTACTGTCCATTCACTGGCAATTACTATCTGTCTTCCCTCTGTTCTTTGTCTATTAACATCTTAAGAAAAATATCATTAGTACAGCACTGCCCTGAGAAAACAATATGGTGAATGTGCTGATCCATAAATATAATCCATAATTTTTAAAAGTAGGCATTTACATCATGTTGGGATTTTTTAGACACTGTTTATCATATGCTTCTTCAAATGCAGTAACAGATGACTGCAACAACTTCTAGTGCTATTGTGAAGGCAGACCTCTCTTTTATAAGCTGAACACTCCAGTCGTCTTCCCACTCATTACATCCTACATGTTGTCAATCTTAGTTTCAAGAACTGTCAGTCAGAAATGCAGTGGATATGTGCAGCATTTTTTAACGACACTAAGGTGGGCATTTCTTTGATTTTCCTTTATTCTCTTGATTGCAAAGTGCAGTATGTGTCTTGAATACAAGCACACACAAAAGTACATGGAAAACAGTATCTTGAAAAATGAAAACAGAACTTTGGTACAGTAACCCTTACAGCTAATCAAAGCCTTATTGTTAGTCCTGATTATTTTATACAGTGGTTGTAGATATTATACTCACCTCTTTAGGCTTAAGGTTATTGATTTAGTAAGAGCAATTATGAAACATTAAAAAAAGAAGGAAAATAAATGTCACAATAATTTGTTGAAGCACATTGTAACTTTTACAGTTCTATTAGTATAAATGATCAAGATGCCAGGAGAAGGAAAGGAGAAGAAGGAGAAGGGAGAAAGAAGGGAGAAGGGAGAAGGGAGAAGGGAGAAGGGAGAAGGGAGAAGGGAGAAGGGAGAAGGACAAGAACAAGGACAAAGAAAAGGAGGAGAAGGAGAAGGAGAATGAGAAAGAAAGAGAAAGAAAAAAAGAAGAAAAGGGAGGCATAGGACTAGAAGTAAAGGCAGTATTAAATGTGTGATTTACTCAATATGCAATTTTTTAATGTGTTAATTCTAAAACAATTACTGCTGCTATCCTTGGAGGTGTACAGATGTCTCATATAACAATGTAAACTACAATAAAAATGCTGTTCTTATATAATTCACCTATGGAATTTCTGTGAAAATTTTTGTTTACTGTTTGAGGGAATACATTTTTGACAACTCTTTCAAAAAATCTCAAGAGATTTACCTGCTGCCATTGGTATCAGAAAATGGCAATTTCACATATGCTTATAAAGTCTCTGGTGACATGCACTGAAAATAACTTGCCAGACTTGCTGAGCTGGTTTGTCTCAAAAGCATTAAGACTGACCAGTTGGTGATCTATTACAGTGTTATAAAATTGATACTGATATTATTTCAGCAGTATTATATACAGAGCAAAAGGTCTTCAGTAGAGAATAAATGAAAAAAAAATGCATGCTTTATCCTAGTGCTAAAAAATATTTTCTTCCTGTCTTCCCCAGAAACTTAACTTTTTCAGTGACTATTCGTGATGATTCAGTGGGTATTTCAGCAACATCACAAATTTCCAATTCAGACCTGAACGACTTCATGAATTTTGTGGGGTGACCGAGAAGTTAAGTACTGATGGTAGTATTACAGCTTTAAAAAATACATACTTACACAGCTTGAAATAGAAAAAGCCTTCATGTCTCACAAATGTTGCTTGTAATGAAAATATTTAGATATTCCTAACTACAGATATCATCAAATGTTGCTAAAATTACCAATGTTGCACCATACTGAAGGCAAAATGAATGATTGTCAGCTGCTTCTGTGTTCCAAAAAGCCTTATCAGCTCTAGCTTCTCATCTTTTTAAAACTCCTTTCTGGATCTCCAAAAGTACTGATTTTCTATAATGGGGCATTATAATTTCTCTTCCAATCCTTGACCCACAGGATACCAGCAGAATTTACTAGTTTTCAATTTGTCTGAGTGCTGTTTCCTGCAAGGACTCTTTGGACTATAATCTATTTTATGGCTTATTCTTAGATTTAATTTGCTATCTACTGGCATATGACAAAATGAAGGCAGCCTTCCAAACTCCTCACCCTGTTAAGGGGTAAAGGAAGTTAAGTACACAGAGAATGTAGATATGATACAGATGAGCTTTCGCACAACAGATTTACTTTTTCGGACTTCTTCAGCATTCTTATCCACAATTTGCTTTTCAATGTTTCATTGCTTTATTTCTAATAAGAAGCAGATACCTGTTCCCTGTCTAGGGAATGGTAGATGGAAATATTCCCTGATTATACCTCTGTGTCACCATTCTCTGCATGTCACATACAGAGAATATGGCCAATTCTAATACAGCTTCAGAACAGAAGGAAAATTATAGCTCATGAGACCAGAGTCACAAAGTATGAAGTATTAAAACATACTAACATGTGGACTGGAGCTAATTTATGAAAAACAGTTCAGAGGCTGGTACCTTTTTCCATACCTGTTCTGAAGTGTTCCTCACCTTACTTAAACTTGCCTTTCTTACTTTTGAGAGCTACTTAGAGATTTTTTAAAGAGGCCCTATGTAAGAGTGAGGATTTTTAGTTCTGTGAGATGCCTATGCATTGCAATAAGGAATGCAATAAGGAAGACTTAAAGGAATAAAAGAATATGCAAAATTAAGTGGATGTTGCACATTCTTTAACTCCTTCTCATTCTAGAAGGCAAAGATATAAATTGAAAGGGATCATCATCTGCCTGGAGTTGGTGAATCAAAGTATGAGTGAGAAATAAGATTTTAATTTGTTGTTGGTAGTTGGAAGTAATAACCCTCACAATTCCAGGCCCAGTGTGGAGCAGAGCTGATTAAGGCTTCCTAGAACCACACACACACATACCCCTGGAGTGCTCAAATAGGAGGAATTCTTCTTTCCATTTACTGAGTTGTGGCCCAAACCAGCACTAAATTAACAGAAAAAACTGACAATTCCTCTAATAAATTTAAATAGAATAGCTAGAAATATATTTAAATTACTAGAGAGTGGGGCTTTTTTCCATGAAAGAGAAACATAAATTGCATCTTAAAATTTTCACTCTGTAAAAAAAGGAAGGGGGAAAAAAAAAGTAGGACTCTTGGAGGAGAAGAAAGAATAACCCTTAATTATCTGTCCAAATCCAATTGCAATATAGTATGATTCTTCTTAACCTCTGAATTGCTTCCTGTTTGTATTTCCTTTAAAAACATGGTTGTACAGAAACAGAGTAAATACACTGAGAGACAACAAGGTTTTTTTTTTTTTTCATTTTAAAATTCCAGTGGAAAAACATCTACTGAGAAATTTATTAAATCTTGCAGGTGACAAAAAATTCAGCAGTTTCATAAAAATTCCATGTTTATATAATAATCTGTTAGCACAGACGATTTTGAATCTTTACCAAATCATTCAGCACGGTCTAGATTGTGAAAAGGAAATCTTACAGATCTTACAGATATAGACTGTATGCCTTTCTGCACATTTTTCCCTCTGACAAAAGCACCAAGTAAAAGAAGGTTCTCCCAAATACTAAAATAAGCTGTAGGAAAAAAATTGGCAAAATGATGAAACCCATACATGCCAGATGGCTGTGTTTCCATGTTCCAGTACAAGGGTGTTATAATTCCATTCTTGACTGCAGTTCTTTACATAAAAGTCACCAAAAATAGAATGTATTGCAAAACCATATTCAACCATGAGTATGAGTTTTAGGAGTCCCGGTACATAAAAGGAAATGACTGCTACATCACAATTTTTAAAAATATCTAACACCTCTTTAAAGTAAAAGTTAAACACAGACTGCACACAAAAAAAATCTCTCTAAAGCTATCTAACAAAAAAAACATACTTAGTACAACTGAGTTTGAGCTTGCAGTCTTTTTTGAGATGTTTGGTGTTTTTTTTCAATCACAGCATTCTTATCTCTTGAGACAGCCTAGTGAGCAGAACAAAATATTCCTTTTTAAACAGTGGCTAGTTGTCCTGCTTTACACAGCAAACTACATGGAAATCCAGAAAAGGGTTCAACTAACCAAGAGATAATAAAACCTGTATCTCAGGCCTATACTTGCTATAAAGGCAATTCAGCCAGGTATGCAGGTATTTCCTGACCTAAACAAGAGCATGCAATTTCTGTAGTATAGCAGACAAAACATTTTGCATATGTGAGAATTTTAAGATCATTTCATACCAGAGATACACTGAACTAAAAAAGAAATTTGAAAAGAGGGCAGTTTGGAAGTTCTGCAGTAAGGTTCTTTCCTGCCTGTTCTCCTGGCCAAAGCCCTCTATCTCCCTCTTAGACAGTATAACAGAGATTTGGTAATCCAAAATAAGAGTTTCTCCATTATGAACTAATGCAAATAGAGACATTTTGAAGTGTTCTTTTGAATGTAGGAGCTTAATTTCAGCTTTAAAGTTCACTTTGATTGCCCAATATGAATCTGACCATGAATACTTTATTCCAATGTTTGAAAATTCATATTCTACTGCTAGACATATTCTTTCAGTAGTATTTCAAGAAAGTAGAGTTTCAAATAACAGGACTTTTCAAAACACAGAAATTCTTCAAATTCGTTATAGGCACACAATTTCTTATGGTTAAAGAACTTTAAAAAGAAAGGTTTACCATTTAGAGTTGAATGTTCCCAAAAGTTAGTTTATTTTTTTTCTGTCTAATACCTACAAAATGAATGAGGAAAATATTTCTGTTTAAAAGACAACTATGAATTATATAATATAAGACGATTACTGGAAAAAATTTACCACTCTTACTGAATGTACTTTTACTGAAATAAAATTTCTTATATAATTTTGGATAAGGGGAAGGCAAAGAGGGAAATACAATTTTCTAATATCTGGTTAAAGCTAGACAAAAGTAGGATTTGGGGATAAAAACGATGAAAAAAATTAACTGTGAAGTTAAAAATACAGTAAAGATAATGGAAATAGTCACTTTGAAATATATTTTGCACAGTAAGTGTGGTCTTTGAAAATAAGTCCGCCTTCTGGAAAAAATAATTTACAATAGAATTAAACTGTCATTAATTTTTCTGTGTTATATCAGAGTTGCATTGAAAATTGAAAAATAAAGTATTTTTGAGCATAAAAAGATGAGTAAATACATGAGATGTGAAAGACATTGACACCAAAATATCTTCAGAAATGAGAAGGCACACAAAAAAATAACTAGCTATGGTATGCATGTCTTTGTGCAGGGATCTTTGCAGAGTTAACTCAAGATATGAGGATGGTGTTTCAGGGTATGTCTCCTCAGGACATCACTGCCATACAGATACAGTTGACAAGCTACATTGATCTAAGTCACCTTTGCATGCTGTCAAACAACTTAGCACTCCATTTCACTTCACTCTGCAGTTCATTGACAGTTCACACTGCTTGTATGTCAGTTTGCTCCTGGGCTCTCTTTTGAACTGTCATAGCTAATTTTCTCTCAGGGAACCTTCAGGTGGGGATAATTTACTCCAAAGTAAACCTATAGGCAGTATGAATAAGACTGCAACAGGTTTGTGTGCACATCTGCACCACCACAGTCACACACACACCCGCATGGCACACACAGAGCCCTCCCCTGCAAGGCCAGACCTGTGCTGCTCAACAGTTGTCACATCATACTGCCAGCCATGCAGAACACACATTTGGTACAATTCCACTTGTGGAATAAACAGGGTCTTAGCCTTCCTCAGGCCCCCTAAGAGCTTTGGGCATGGATGGTCACAGCAATGTAGATCCCCAGCCATCCCAGAAACAGTACGGCCGTTAGGGAGGTGCTTTGTCCAGACCAGAAACCCTCCTGCTAGCTGTTCTATTGCACTAAATACATTCATGTTTAGAATATCCACTCCTGTGCCTGAAGCAGTACAGCAGGGTTCACAGAAGAAGACAGAGGGCTTGCTGCATTCTGGCCTACTCCATGCTGTGCACAAACACTGGTAGTTCCTCAAAACTAATATGTAAATTTAAAGGTGTAGAAGTTCAATATTCATCCAGAACACGCTCCCAGTGCAGATGCACTTGTTGGTGGATTGTTTAATTTTTCTCCATTCAGAACAAAAAATCTTCACACTGTCTGTGTCATACATATAATATTGTGTAATATTTTATTAAAACATATCTCAAAGTTATTTACAAAGGAAGCTACTATCTTCCAAATACTGACACTACCATAAGAAAACCCTATTGAGTGCATGATGAGTTTTTCATTCTCCAACTTGTTTTCCTATTCACAGCATAGGAAGCTGAAGGATGCAGAGTGCAGAGTCTGAATACACAGTTTATTCATGGGAAAAATCAGGGTGTATATTTAATATCCAGGGTCCACTGAAAATAAAGGTACATGACAATATGTTAAAGACATAATGATAAGACTAAATGAAGATTCTGCAACTATTTCTATGTATGAGTACTTATCTCTTAAATTATATCTTCTATTATTGTTTTATATTTACTTTTAGCTAACACACAGCAAACTTGTTACCAGTGCCCCCACTCAAATAGATATACCTGAACTAGACCCTCATTTTTATAGTACAGGTTGCATTTTTCATAGGAATAAGATAATATCAGGCTCAACAACAGTATTTAAATTAGTGAATTACTGTTACTTTCATTTTTGCTCAACACTTTTTCATATGAAAATGACCACAACCTGAAACTAGTTATAAAACTAAAATACTGCCAAAATGTTTGTAAAATGATTTGAATTCTTACCATACTATTTATCTCCTTTCCCTAGTTATAGGAAAACTTTACAATACTTAGATAGTAAAAACAGATGAGGGGAGGAGTACAAATCAATAAGTTTTTTCAGATAACAGGACTGAAACCTATTCTACCGTGGCAGGTTTTCTGTTTCCTTAGGGGATAGGGAGGGAGGAAAACAAAAAAAAAAAAAAAAAAACAAAACAAAACAAACAAAAAAAACCAAGTAATGAGAAATAATGGTGAGGATGCAAAAAGTAAAAATGTTTTTAAAATGAGGTTTCAGTCTTCATGGCTTTGACACAATGCTGGCTTTCCCCAACATTTCTACAGAAGAGTGGGGAGGCAGAGTGCTCTGCACTGCTTCTAGGACATACACTTTCCTTTGCTGACTGCACTAGGGCTCAGCAGCACCCTCACACAGCCAACACACAGTCAGTGTTTAAAATTTACTCTAAAAAGATCCTAAATTCAATTCAATTCACTAAATTGAAGGGAAATCAGTGCTCACATCTCAAAGAAGATTCCACTCAAACCTACCTCAATTTAAATCATTGGCTCAGCAAATTCAGACATTTCCATTATCTTTAGAACATTAAGCCACTCCTTCCAGCAATGCTTGAAAGAGACATTTCTTCTTCCTTTCTTCCTTCCTTTGAAATGAGTTTCTTTCACCATAAGAAGCATGCTGGAAAATTGTGAACTGCAAAGAATTATTAAGATAAGTTAGTGAAAGAGGTGGGAATAGAAATCAGGAACTCTAGGCCTTATTCATGTGCCTTGAAGCTAAAAGAGAATTACATAATATGCATTTTCCTATATCAGACACCCACTATTATACATTACAGAAAAGCATGCCTCTAAGAAATTTTTATGGTAATCCTTTTTCCTTGATTGGCAATGCCAAGACATCAGCATCTTTTTTAAAAATGAAATAAGAAACTACTCTGTATTCCATGCATCCTAGTGTTTCGATCTATATAAAGAATTCACTAAGTTTATTATACCATCTACTTGATTTGAAGGGGGAGGAATTAATGAAATGACAAAATCTAGTAAGGCATGTCTCAAAAGCTTAATGATTAAATTACTTGTTCTGTCACTGCAATGATAACATTTGAAAAAGTCTTTACTGAGATAGGAGAACAGATTTCTTATCACAGAAATCTATCTGTGGGGAAAGTAAATAATTTGCTCTAATCTATATTCAATATATTCTTTCCCAACTAGAAAAACAAATTCCATCTATAAAAGAATCCCTTAAAAACAGAAGGTAACAGGAAAGACAGTCATTCCCAAAGTAGTAGCTGCTTCTGGTCATTTGGGCTCAGCATAAAATTAATCTTCAGAAGAATTTAACACTACCCTGAAGATATTAGAGAGCATTTTATATATATATATATAAGACTTATACAGCAATGATTTGGATGTTCTTTCTTGCTTTGACATTATTAGGGTCATTTGTAAGGCCTTTGGTCTTATGATGGAAAAGGAGGGAGTTTTCTACTGCCGTCTGTTGATGAATGAGGAATAGAATTGAAGTCCACAGGACAGCAAGCTTGTTCCCACTCCTTTTTGGTGAGCAAGAGGAATTGAAGCTTGGAAAAAGTCAGTCTGCATTAGCTTTCCCTGGGAAGCCCTCCAGGACTCATCAGAACAGCATGCAAACTCCCAATGGCATGGAAAGAAAGAAAAGGTTCTGTTCTGTGGTTAGGGCTCAAAGGTCATGTGATTGACCCCATCTTACCACCGAAAATTTTGTGAGCAAATGATACAGATGTGATTGTAGGAAGATACCTTTACAATATAAGAGCGCTGTGTTAAACTGGCAGAAGGCAGCAACAGAAACCTAATTATGGCTGTTAAAATCCACTCTGACACGTCCTGAAGGCTTCAGAAAATAACCTAAAGGTGCACTGGTTTGAAACCCTGTTTCAAACATTAATAGTGTCTCACAGTTACTACATTTAAACAAAGATAAAGCAGCATATTCAAATTCAATACTTAAAGGACAGTGATTCCATTGGATTAAGAACGTCGTTTGGTAGATAGTTTTGCAAAGCACACAGAATGAAAATGTCTGCATTTGCATTTGTTACCAATTCTGGACAGAAATATAGTAAGATTACTACTGCAGCCATGGGGGGGGAGGGTATTTTTATAAACATATATTCTTAATGTATGATTTTTGCAGAGAATTACAGAATACTTTCTGTATTAAAATCTGATTTAAAAGAAAGCACAGTTTCTGGAAGGAGCTTAATAAATTTACTTTTGCTGCTTGGTTTTAGCAGCAAGTCAGCTTCTTTAACATTTTCTTCAGTGCTCACTGTAACTTGACTTAAAATTCACTAATATTTCTACATTGCTAGGAAAGATTTAGTTAATAATCCATTTCTTTAGCCTTTCTGAAAAAAAAAGCTTTATGTAACCTTTTTAAAATTTTAAAATTAACTGAGGCTAATAGAAATGCACCCCAAGTACCAGTCTAATAGATGTAAGACAGTAGAAAAAGTTGATATCTAACTTCAACTGCTCATTAATAGAATGAAGTATATTGTGTTGTTCTTGAGGGAAGTTTATTAGTTTCTGTTCTGCTCTCTGCTTCACTGGTGATGTGACACATATCTCCAGATTTATTGGCTGGGAACCGATGATTTAGAAAACTCATGGGGTGGTAAGTGTTCTTATAAACAACTAGTTAATTTGCTCCTGGGAAACCTTTTCATGCCCAGTTGTCAAAGCTTTGCAAGGCTTATAGAAAACCAGGTTTAATCAGTGAAAGAAAAAATTAATCTGAAATTAAAATTTCTCTTCCTCAAACTAGAATACTTCACATAAAACACAGAGGACCAATAATTTTGAATCTGAATGATCACTCATTCTGTACTGCAAGCTGAATACTGATGCCCTTGTAAACTGCTTACACCATGTGAAGACCTTATCAATAATGCACTACCAAGAGTCCTAGTCACCTAAATGTAACTCAGCTCTCCTGGACAACACAATGTGCCAACACCAAGGTACAACTAGCATCAGGAAAATGAGTTATATGGCAAGGGATGTTAGCTCATTTAACCTATTTTACTGTGAGCAGAGAGACAAATCACTGGTACCAAGCTTTCCTGGACACTGTGTTTTCTTCTTCTCCATCTTTTCTCTTTTTTTCACAGTGCTGCACTTGACCATCTTCTTTCCTTCAGTTTGCTGCTACTGGCAATGCCACTCTGGGCACAGAGCCTCACTTAATACATTAATTGGACTGTACTCTCTTCTGTGCTTTGCCTTTAATACTGGCTCATCTCTAGAGAGGGCAGCCCTGCTCATTGGGAAACACTGAACTGCAGGGATAAAGTGCAATTGCTGTTTTACAGCACATAAACCAGAGGCTGATGCATTCTTCTGGAGCATTCTCCATATAACTTACTGAATTCTTTTATGCAGTGATGATATTTGTCTCTGGCTTGTATCTCATTAAGTACCTGCATCTGAAAGAGCATTGCAAGTTAACAGGCACAGAGAAGGCATTTAATTTTTCTAGGCCTTTTAAATGGGGGTTGAATTTAGATGTCCTGGCAAAGGCCAAGTAGGGCTCCATGAAATTTCTTTCAGATAACCTGATAGAAAAATACAAATAAAAGCTTTTGATTTTGAAATTCAAACACAAATCCTATAGTAAAATTTGGTTATTGAATTTCCTTCATAATTTTTCATTAGGATGATTTTTCTTCAAAAATTTTCCTGATGATGGGTCTTTCTAAAACAGAAGGTAGATTTCTTTTCAATGCCTAATTCTTTATTTGTCTAACAACTACAGCAGTGAACAGCCCAAATTTGATCCAAATTTGATGCTTTCCATTACTGTATGTGAGAGGCAGTCTTGCAAAGTTTTCCTTATTTCTCCTACCACTGCCTCCACACACAGTAACCTTCACACTGGATGAGAATAGCTGGATACAGCTTCCTGCATGGCTTCTCAATTGCTGGCAATTTAGTTGGCCAGATGGGGTTTCTATGGAGAAACGTGAAGGCTAAGTGTGCCCCTGCAGAGCTCTTGGCTCCTGCTGACTCAGCAAGTTAAGGGCACAATCAAATAGTACAACTTCCACCTCTTTTCTCCCCTTCTTTATAACCCCTTCTATTTTTCCTTCTTCCACTCATCCAGGACTGTGTCTGTACTACTATTTCAGGTGACACTTTTTTTTCCCAATTAGGATCTGCAGTATCTTGCAATTAAGGCAGTCTTTACCAGTCTCACTCTAAGTTCCTACAGGGAAACTGTGAAGTCATAGAGACTACAGAGAGGCATGAAGCTTTAGCAGGCACACAAAGCAGCAGCTGTGTGCGTAGATAATATGAAATGGTAGGACCGAGCTCTTCAGCCAGGAATGGAGGATAGTGCAGCGTCTGCATATTGTCTCTGTACGAGTATCAGAATGCGGCATCAGTTGGTTTCTGCTCTTACTGAGACTAGGAAGGCATTAAGAGCAGGAGCAGCAGCTGAGATATATTTTTTTTTTCCAGAGAAGCCTTAAAATAGACTAAGTGAGGGCACATATTGAGGGAAATGAGATTTAAGCTGCATTATAAATGGAAATGTCTTCAAATGGCATAATTTTGAAAATGTGCTGAGGCACCAGTCCTTTTAAAAGTCATGGGAACATAGTCATTAACCACACTAAAGTAGAGGAAAGTCCCATAATACAAGCTTATATTTGCAACTGATTGACTTTAGAATGCCTTAAATTGGCACATAAATATTTTTATGAAGGAGAGACAGCTCTGGGAAACAAAACACTGAAGAAAGCCAGCCAGTAAAACCAAACACCTTATCAAGAACAGGCTACCAGCAAATGAAATTTTGGCCACAATATACTTGTACATCAAATAGGAGAGTTTGGCTCTCCGACATTTTTCTTTAAAATGGAAATATGCCCTCAGTTTTATAAAGGTATGTTCTTTTCTTCAACATTATATCTCAAGGTCCAAAAAAACAGCCACAGGATGGGAATATTTTTGTCTCTGCCCAGATTTAGTGACGATTCACTAAAAGAAATATTTCTGTTGTAATTATAAGGCACAAGCTGAATATTTAGAAGTTTTCTTTTCCTTTTATGGGCAGCAAATTATGATTATTAAAACAGTATTTCATGATTGATTAGTCATCACTTTGTCCCAGAGTTCTTTTTATTTTTTTGAATTAGCAAATCAAAGTGACAGGAGCCTTGAATGATTATGATGAAAGCATATGTGTAGTGAGAAAAAACTACTACATGGGATGTTCTCTGTCTCAGACCTTAAATTTCCAGCATGAATGAGGTTTTCATTCTTCTGTACTCATTTAGTTGGCATCTAATCCTTTTTCATTAAAACCAAAATCATTTTCTAAAAGCTATTTCTGCTTTTGAAGTACATATAAAAGGAAAAAAAAATCAACATAAATTATTTACTCCAAGTTTATTGATGAATCAGAAAATTGACCATATTTTGTGTATTGTTGATAAATAATTCTGATGTCCTATTGGCAACTCCTGTGTTTTATGTAATTTTACAGCACCAGCTATTTGTCAAATATTTTCTTGCTATATTCAAGTGACCATACATATATGTAGAAATATATTCAAATATAGACATACAAGCATATGTATATATGTTATGCAGGAATCTTTGAAATGGGATCTAGGTAAATTAAATTTTCTGGTATGACTTTCTTCCATTTCCATCAAGTGGAAGTCAAGAGAAATAGTTTATTTCCATTCTGAAGCTTACTGACCTATTTCATCAAGGTGCTTTCTTTCCTACCAGATATATACAGCATAGCAGACATGAGGCTAACTGGAAGTTGAAAGGGTGGAAGTTTTGCTGTAACCTAATACACTATTTAATTGGATATATGATTTTAGTTTTCTAAACTGCTAATATGTTTTATGTTGTAGATTCATTTGAGAAAACCAGAGGTATCTCTGGGTGAAGAGAACTTATTCCTGTCCTTTCTTTCCCAGAAAAGTTTACAGAACAATGTTTAGTTATTGTATCTATGTTGCCTGTCAGGACCTGACACCTTCCTTTCATGGAATACATTTCATTTCTGAACCTTCTTTCTTTCAAGTCTTTCCACTAAATTACATTCCATCTGTGAAGCCTACAAAGCCTTAATCATGCCTTCTAACAAATGTTATCACACTTATATAGCAAAAGATGCCCAGAGAGAATCATAGAACATTTGGGAACTTCTACCATCTGTGCATCTCCCACTTATGCTTATTCAAGAGTTTTTCCCCACACCCCAGTTCCCTCTTCTCCAAAGTGTTGCATACCTAAGTGCATTTCATTTTGTTGAGACAGGGACCTGTGCTGTCCTCTGTCTGCAATAGAAATTACTATATGCCACCAAATTATATTAAAAGGATATTTTTAGGGTCAAAAAATTACTGTTCATTTCATAGTTAAAAAACTATGAAATGAAGCTATAGGTGTAATCATAGTTCCTGTACAACTATTGGTACTTTTGAAGTCTGACAAAGTCTTTCATTAGAGCCATATTTTTTCTCCTCAAGATCCCTACTTGCTGCCTTGTACAGAACTGACCTTCTCTGATGCTAAATCAAGGCAAAATCCAGGGTTTCATTGTGTCTGAATGTTTTGTTTTAAAGCTGGAGACTGACATTCACTTCCAGATAGAATTCCCCCATGATGTCACGAACAAAACATTTTGTTGCGATTTCACCATATCTGAGTTCTTACCTGAAATCATGAGATTGTTTAACTGAAGAATGAACATTTCCAGACACTAATGTCACTGAGATTTCGGCTTGGATATGTAAAAGTATGTAATTCTCAACGCTCCTCAAAAATATGGATCTTAAAGACTCAAATTAGATACACTAAATCTATGGATATTTTTTCCCTCAGTCTCTGTATACATTCACATTTTTAATACTGGAATCATGATATCCCACAGTATAATACAATTTTCCACAAATTAAATAAAGTTTTTAAATTTTTTAAACAATGCAATGATATACACCATAAAAATACCATTTAATAATTCTGTGTGCTGGATGCTGTTCTAACATATCTCATGGCAATAAAGCCATGAGACAAGTACTGAACATGAATAAAACCTTTCTTAGTAAATCCAATCTTATATATTTCTTCTGTGTAATTAAATAAAAAAAAGTATTATTGTATTCAATTGTTTTCTTTCTTTATTTGATTTTTTTCATTTGCTCTTTCCTTCTTTCTTTCTTTCTTTCTTTCTTTCTTTCTTTCTTTCTTTCTTTCTTTCTTTCTTTCTTTCTTTTCCTTCCTTCCTTCCTTCCTTCCTTCCTTCCTTCCTTCCTTCCTTCCTTCCTTCCTTCCTTCCTTCCTTCCTTCCTTCCTTTGTAGTTTTATTTTATTATTTTATTTTATTTTACTTTATTCCGAATTGAAATTTAATGCAGAAAGAATACATGAGCATGTCATTAGATTGTAATCACTGAATTGAGGTTATGCTGAAAGTATTCCGATATTTTCTGACTTCTGAGGGCTATATTGACTACATTATTCATATGTAGTTATTAATATTGTTCTTTATATTGTTTTTTTGGGTTTTTTTTTTTTGTTAGGTTATTTACCAGCCAAAACTGAAATTTTTAAAAAACTGAAAAAAACAACAGAAGTATATGTTGATACTTACGTGGTTTGTCATTAGCAAAAGCCTTTGCAATTTGAACTAAATATATACAAAGTTACCGTTGTTTAGAGACAGAATGAATGTGATAATTTTATAGCAAATTTCACAGCTATTTTTGACATCACTGATACCTGGAACAATCAGTAGCATTTGTTCATCTTTTTCTCTCTATTCAGATCTAACTTTGATCCCTCTGTGTTCAAACATGGAAGATTTCTGCTACCATTGTTATGTCCCAGAAGAGGCCACACAATACCAGAGTATTGTACTTTCTGGACAAAGAGATGAAATTGTCAATAGAATATTAGTTAAGTACATGTTGGGCTGCATAAAATGTGAATAAAATATTTGAGGAACTTATTCTCTAAAAATGTCAAGTCCTTACCACCCTTATGTAAATGCAATATTTTAGTGCATTGCAATTTCAACAAATTTGGATTGATTGATTTTTATATTCAGACAAAAAAACTCCAAAAAGCTAGCTTCTTAAAAGCTCAAGTTCATAGTGGAATGTATAAAAATACTGAAAATATTTAAATGACATTGCCTATAAATTTCATCATGGGTAAATCTAGCTTCATTATCAGATATCATTGAATCAGCCTGACGTTTTTCAAAAATTTAAATATAGATGTGGACTTGTAAAGAAGTTATATGCTAAAACTCAGTAAAGTAATAAGCAAGCAAAAAAAGGGATATATTATTTGAAGTGCCATGAAGTCATAATATTTATCATTCTTACTTATAACTTTCAGAGGAATAATAATACCAAGTTAAGTTAATAACTTCTTCCAAGAATGACACAAGATGAAAACTCAAAGTTTTCTTATCAATACAGCCTTTGACTGATCACCACCTTGTCAACTAGACTGTGGCTCTAAATGTCACTCCAGCTATTTCTTGAACACCTCCATGAAGGGTGGCCCACCAGGTTCCTGGGCAGTCCATTCCAGTGTTTAACAACCCTTTCTGATGTCCAGCCTCAACCTCTTCTGGCACAGCTTGACTGTATGTCCTCTTGTCCTGCTGCTGGCTGCCTGGGAGAAGAGGCTGAACCTCATCTAGCTAAAACCTTCCTTCAGGCACTTTTAGAGAGCAAAAAGGTCCCCCCGAGCCTCCATTTCTGCAGGCTAAACATCCCCCTGCTCTCTCTCAGCCACTCCTCATAGGACTTACCCTCCAGACCCTTCCCCAGCTCCATTGCCCCTCTCCAGAACTGCTCCAGAACCTTAATAGGAGTAGCCAAATATATTTAGGCTGTTAAGCACTGGTACATACCTGATCAGCTTTGCTTCTGAAATGTTCTGCACTGCCATCTGAACTCCCCAAAATAGGAATGAAGAGGTTGTAGCCACTCCTTCTGTGAGGAAGATTACATAGCCTGACATCAAAATCATCTGATCTCCTGCTGTCTCACTTGCACTTTTTGCCATGCAGACACAGCCATACTTTTACATCTGCTTTAGGTGTTTTGCAAAGTTTCTTGCACTGAAGGTCCCAGAACTGGATACAGTACCCAAGGTGTGACCTCATCAGTGGCAATACCAGGGGACAATCACTTCCCTGGGCTGCTGGCCATACTATTCTTCTAAAAGAAGCACAGAAGTATAGAGAGCAGAAGTAAAAAGCAAATGTAACATCCAAACATATTCGAGAGAAGATACTACCATATATCTGTATCTTTAGTAATGTATCTTCTATTCAAAGCATGAAATCTCACATATCTGGACCTCAAAACAGCATTTGACACAATCTGATATGAAAATAATTACTTAAGACAGAGAAGATAAAGAATTGACTAATCAGGAGAGGACCACATGTTGTGTTAGCTGTTTGCATGATTAGATGGAAGCTTTTAAGGGGTTCTTTATGGAATGTCTTGCTATAGAGCTTTCTGATATTTAAGTTAAAAACTAGATCATAAAACCTCAGAGCACACTGCTGAAATTTGCTGGTAAAGCAAGTCTGAAAACCATCAAAATGATAAAGACAAACAAGAAGAATCAGATGACTTGATGACTTCTATAATAGAAATGCGATTACATTTAATAGTACAAAGAGCAATGTAACTAGATTTTCAGCTATAAGCTGAGTTTATCAGCTGAAAATGACAGAGAAAAGAAAGATGCAGCCAATCTACTAAAGAAGAACTACTAGTCATCAAAACATGATGTAGCTAAGAAAAATCTAATACTGAGTATTAAACATAGTATTTCTGGGTTAAATAAAGAGATGTTTAACATTACTACATGAGGTAGAGTACATCTTCATGATGAAAATCATTAGCCATTTGTGTCCTCCATATTAAAAATGAATTCACTTTAAACATCATTAAAAATGGAGTGGTGCGAGGTGAAGGGGAAGTTCATCGGCACATCAGGAATGCGGAACTTAGATCACGAAAGGAAATTCAAAAATCTTGTATTATTTAGCAGGAAAAAAACCAACCCTAAGATGAGAGAAATTCACTCTGTAAACACATGAATGGGTAAAAAGAGCCTGCAGATGTTTATAAAGTACTGAACTTTAAGATTAGTATCAACATAAGAATTTTACAGATATATAAACAAACACATATTTTAAAGATATGCTTTTCATGCAACATGAGTTCTTGCACTAATGGAGGATAGGACTCAGTGCCCAAGAATGACAATTTATTCTGAGTCATAAAGATGATCTCTGGGGTCAGTGTTTTAATGGCATTTATTTTGATTCAAATGCACATAATTTTCTTCTTCACTCATCTGCTTAAGATCTACATGAATGCTTTAAACATCATTCACTCACTAGGTGCCTAATGCAAAGCTTATTTAGTCAAAGTGCTTCCATTGACTTCTGTGTGCTTTGGATTAGGTTCTGTATCCTTACCCATAGCCAGCTGCTGCAGACTGTGGTTTTATCACAGTATTAGACTGCTTTTTTCTTTTCCCCATGATCTTAAGAGGGAAAGAAAGAGGTATACTTTGGCTTGCCCTGTCTGTTCTTTAATGTGCTTAGATTGCAGTTATTTCCTGCTGAGCCCTGAATGAGGTTTAGTTTGTTGAAGAGCAACTTTTTAATCATCTCGCAGAATGAATGAACTAGAAGATACGTCAGGTTTCTATCAGAAGATGAAAAACATAGAAATTTATCAGTACCTCTCTTCCTCTAGATATATTGTAGGTCATAAAAACCCACTCTGTGCAGTACTTATTACTCTTATAGAGGACACTAAAAATGTAATTATGCAAAGGATGATCACCAAGAAACTTCGCAAAACACCTAAAGCAGACGTAAAAGTATGGCTGTGTCTGCATGGCAAAAAGTGCAAGTGAGACAGCAGGAGATCAGATGATTTTGATGTCAGGATGTCAGGCTATGTAATCTTCCTCACAGAAAGGGTAGCTACAACCCCTTAATTCCTATTTTGGAGAGTTCAGATAGCAGTGCAAAACATTTTAGATGCAAAGCTGATCAGGTATGTACCAGTGCTTAACAGCCAATATTTGGCTGCTCCTATTGTTTCTAAAAGGATCCTGGTTTAGGGTGATAGAACCAGGGTCTTCTTCAGCTTCTAATTGCTATTTTGCAATCTAATTACTATCCATATCTATATTGTACAGGTCTAGTGAACAGCTTTGGCTAAATACCAAAGCTGTTCACTAGACCTGTACAATATAGACATGGATATACAAGTTCATGTTTTTATGTAGTTCAGGGAAAGGCTCAAGGAACTCTACTTCATGCTTTCTCTTGCTCACCATTAACAGTTGATGGTAGCAGGTGAATAGCCCTTACTTTTTTTCAGTGAACAGTCATATCTCTGACAGGGTCAAACAGTGAATTAAGGAAAAATTTGCTTCTTCACTGTACAGCTGAATAAGGCTTATAGCAACATGACCTCTAGGGATTTTAATGATGCACTTTTCATATGAAAAGAAATGACAAGCCTAACATTATAAAATACCTAGTAAAAAAGTTTTAAGCATTGCAGAACAAAGCCAAATAGCCTGTCCAATAAGCAATCAACAGCTTGATCCCATTCTAAATTATTTTCCTTGCCACCATACTTATTTCCCTAATATAGAACAACGTTCTATACCCTAGTTGTTCTATAAAACTATTACTCTTCTTTTTTCTGCCAGAGAGCAGTAATTGTTCTGAAAAATCAGACAGAAACATTAAAGCTCCCAACTAAGTGAGTATATGTGTAGATTTATAAATTTCATTTTGGATTTAATCAATAACATATATTGGCATTAACTTACAGAAAGGAATAGAGCTGCACAGCATTCAGTTCTCGATAACACTGCTTGAGTTATAATATCAAAGGTTCTTCTTCAGAACATCTCAGAGTTGCCATCTTGCTTGAGTATTTTATCTTCTGATTGTACCATGTCATCTTCTGCAGCTGACATGGTACAATCATGAAGACATGCCAGATCTTCTATGATCTCCTGAATTATATTAAAAATAAATTAAAACTGCACAGGATGCACAAAGAACAATTAGACAAAAGATTTTATGCTCTCATGATTTTCATTCAAAAATGGAAGAAAACTTTATTTCAAAGAAAAAGTATTTGTAGCATCGTAAAAAACAGTAGAAAATGTAGAAGATAGAACTGAAAAATCACATTAGGTCAAGTCCTCAAGAGTACATTGAGGTAAGTGATTTTACAGTCTGTGTACTCAGTTTGGTATATAAAGGATAGCTGACAGGAGTAAGTGAGAGTACGTGCTTAAAAATAACTGTATTTCAATATATCTATAGCAGTTTAGTATATTTTATTGCTATCCATCAAATTTCATGACACAACCTTTTCTTTGTATGTGTAGTTGTCTGGAATACAAACCTGTTTTAAAGGCTTCAGAAAGAGTTCTTTGACTCTCCAGCAATCCACCAAATAAAGCAGAAATTATTGTCACATATTTAAAGACAAATCTTGATGTGAAGCCAGAATATAGTAAAATAACATAAAGAAATGCACAGCTATGGTCTAATGAACCTAATCTAGAAAGAGTAATTTTTTTTAGTGATTTGCCTGAGTGACTGCACAGGTCATTGCACTTCTTTTTATCTCCTAGGGATAATTTACAAAGCACTTTGAGACCTTCAGTGTGCTCACTACTGGTAGCCACCTTGGAAACACTATATATATTAAAAAAACCCCTAAATTATTTCCCAAAGTAACTGTACTGTTCTCCGCTAATAACCCTATATACATATCAGTTATGCACATTTAATATTTTCTGTGACAATTAACATATTTTTCTTTCTTTGGCAGTGCTACCTGGTTCTCATACATTTCATTTAAATAAAGTCCAGTTTAATTATCTCTCCTAAATGTCTCATTGTGTCTCTTTATGTAGAATATGTACTAATGACTCATAATTTTCCTCTATTTTTATAGGAATTCATGAAAGTTCACCTTAATTTTTTATAGTTTTCTTTGCATTTAGAGAACATGAACAATAGTTTGATTTAAAAATAAATCTATAAAATAGTGGGGCTTCAATTAGCACTCATTTATATCCCTGCAAATACAGGAAAGTTAGCAGTTGCATATGAAAATTTAAGAAATTTAACAAAAATATGCCTCCCCTCATAAAAATTCATGAGTTTTTAAAGACCTTTCACTAACTTTTCTTTCTGATTTTAAGCATATTCTGTCTGTTATTTCTGCATGATTATGAGTGGTTAGATTTTTTGTCAACATGTGGGAAAAAAACCCAGTCTGTAAATGGCCGTCCATGACAAATTCTAAAGAAAAGAAAGAAAAGAAAGAAAAGAAAAGAAAAAAAGAAAGAAAGAAAGAAAGAAAGAAAGAAAGAAAGAAAGAAAGAAAGAAAGAAAGAAAGAAAGAAAGAAAGAGAAAGAAAGAAAGAAAGAAAGAAAGAAAGAAAGAAAGAAAGAAAGAAAGAAAGAAAGAAAGAAAGAAAGAAAGAAAGAAAGAAAGAATCTTAATGTTAATAATTGTGATTTTTTGAGGAATATATACACACTGCAAAAATCTTAGTAAACAGAATTACCATCTCTTTGGCTAAATATTAATTTTCATCATTCTTCATAAATGTGAGAACTCAGAAGTGCTGATGGAATCATGCCTATGCAAGGACCTTTCACTTTGAACAGACTTCAGTTTCAGTTTAAGAATGAACAATTATAATCATGCGAGACTTAACCACTGTTATCCAACACAGATTAATTCTGCTCTGTCAGTAACTTTTACGGTGCATAATCTAGCTCAAAATTCTCAAAGAGAGTAAAAGAGAGAGGATTTAAACAAAGTAACTGGTTTCATGCTTAGCTAGCATTCAGTTAAATAAGCACAGATGTGGGGTTTATCTGCTTAAAAGTAAATCTGTGGTTTTCTTATTTAAACTCTTACGTTTTAACATCCATCAGAAAGGCTGCTGCTGCAATGAATAATTTAATCACTGCTGCCTATTACATGTTACTACACCGCGAGCATATTTGCAGAGCTGTGAAAGACACTGGCCAAGTGTCAGCACTCCCTGCAACTCAGCCGGCCTCCCGGTACATTCACTGCGAGCAACTCAGGGAGCTCCGAGGCGGCCGGAGGGCACTTGTGGTAGGGAAGGGAGTGAAGAGGTCACAACAGAATTGCACCAGATCAGCAAGACACTTTGGAGAGATGAAAGGTCACCGCGGGCTCCGTGCTGCTGCGGTGTCATTTCAGCTGCTTGTCCCTTGGTGGAGTTCTTGAGTTAGTTTCGCCTTTCCGTCAAATGGCTTTAACTGCTTCATGTGGGGGTTCTGTCCTTGTTTTTACCCTGCTTTTGAATTTTCTGTCATGTTTACCGTATTTAATCTTTTCCGCGTATTATTATGAATACGTTATTTTCAAGGCAATGTGATTTTTTTTCCCCTCCTGAAGCTTCTTTTTCGTTTGTGAGTGAAAATAGTAATATGCAGTGTGTATTTGTTAATGTACGGAGTGGTGTGGATATGTAAATAATCTGTCCCTCTTTAACCAGAGACTGATTCCCACTGCAGATCCCAGAAGTAATTTTCCAGTGAGAGCCACTGACATTCCTAAACTGTGAAAACCAAATTATCGCGGGCTGAAAGCGCCAACTGAGGACGCGAGTCCGGCTGCCGGCGGCAGAAGCTGGGCTTAGCCGACACATGAAGATAAACCAGCCATTAATTACATCTGCATATTTTAACGATGACCCCTGTCTTTCCAATCAACAACTACAACTACGACAACAAAGCCCCGGTGCAGAGCATCGGCAGCTTGGGGGATGCACGGAGCCGGGGAAGCTCCCAGGCTGCTTTAGGATTTCCCCACGTACAGCAGGCTGCGATTGTCAGCAAGACGGATTCCTTCCCACACGCAAGATGCCACTTCGGTGGCCTTATCAGATGTTCCCTTTAAGGACACAAGCTCCCATTTCCCCTCTGTATATCACCAGCATCTCGGGCTATTTTATTTATTACAGACGATTACATTTGTGATCCCTCTTCCCACTTGATCTCGGCAGATCAGGAGGACAAATGCCGTGTCGCGTCTGAGCGCGTGTGGGCGTCTGTGTGCATGGGAGCGGGGGGGCGGCCGGGAGGGGGGACTTACACTGCGCAACAGATTTGCCCGAGAGGGACAAACCTCCCCCGCCCGGCAGAGCCGCGCCTGTTCCCGCCGACACCCGGGAGCCGGGGCTGCGCGGACCGGCAGGCTGCGGGGCCGGGGGGCGGAGCGGGGAGGGCGCGGGGGTGACTCCGCTCGCTGCCGTCTGGAGCGAGCGGGATGCGGGGGGGCCGGGGACACACGGGCGGCGCAGCCCCCGCTCCCCCCGGCAGCCGGGGCACGTGGGGCGGGAGCAGCGCGGCATCCACCATGCAGCGCACGTCGGGCCCATTTCCCACGCCGGCCGCCTGCCCTGCGGGAGGAGGGGAGGAGGGGAGGAGGGGAGGGAGGAAGGGAGATGGTAGGAAAGGGGGGGCCGTTACCTCTGCTCCGAAAGAGGAACCAATCCACTGTGAAGGACGCAGCACTCCCGAGCAGGAAAGACATTGCACATTCAGAGAGAGATTGCATGTGAAGACACTGCAAAAGAGGAGGAAAGGAGGGGGGGGGACTGGGGGGGCGCAGACCGCGTGTGAAAGGCATAGTGTGTGTAAGAGAGGCCAGCGAGGGTAGGAAAGGAAGGGGGAGCAATTGCACATGGCGAGAGAAAGAAATCACTCATTCGCTTGAAAGAGGCACTCGCGAGGAGACCGTAGTAGAAACAACGGGGAAGGAGACGCAGGCAAGAAGGCGAGCGTCCATGCCGTGCAACAGCCTGGAATCCGATTAAAGTTTATGGCGGGGAGGTTAAAAACGCTCTCATCCCGCCCCTTCCCTGGCGAATACATTAAGTTTCCTGGCTGCGTTTAAAAACACAAAGGGACGGGAACAGCGGGACCTGCGGATCGCAGTTGTATTTCCAGTGCAGGGAGCCAGTGTAATGCAGTATGCTGGTATTCCTACGTACTGGCATGTCTGGATCTTACACTGTGAGCAAAATTTCCTCCTCGCGGAGCTCCAGAACAGCGAGGGGGAATTTTGACAAATTCAAGTTGCTTGGCAAATATAATAGGGATTTGGTACTAATCCTACTTAACCCGCTGCGAAGATGCTGCGCTCCCGAACCCCCCTCCTCCGTCCGGGACTGCGGCGGTGAGCACTGAGCCTGCGCTGAGCTGGGCTTTCTCGCTGATGCTGCAGATAGAAAGCCGAGTGTCTCCAGCACCGGCGGGGGAGGGTTTTCGTGTTCTGGCGAGGCAGAGCGGCCGGGGCCGGTGCCAGGGCCGGAGGAGGCTCCGGAGGAGCAGCCCTGCAGCCCTCCGGAGAAGGGAGCAGTCCCTCCCTCCCTCCCTAGCGCCGACTCCATGCGGCGCGGCTCTGCCCCTCTGTCTCTGGACTCCTCAAGGAAAGAGGTGGCAACCTTCCCTCCCTCCTACAATCACTCACCGCCCCAAATGACAAAGACACGCTGTGACCGCTGCTTTGAACCACCTCAACATATCCGGACCGCTGCTTTGAACCACCTCAACATATCCGGCCGCTTTTCGCTTGAATATATCATCGCGATGAAAGAGACATTTCGCTACATTGGTCTGCATGCGTTTTTATTCAAAAGAGCCATATATACCGAGGAATGCACACACAAGCACATACAGAACGCGCAGGTACAGAACTTGCTTTCCCACATGTGTTCACAGAGGGAGAAAGCAGCTGGATTCCTGCCTTCCCTGGCTGCGCGCACGCACACAGGCGCACACACGCATGTACCCGCACACACCCGCACACACGCATGTACCCGCACACACACATGTACCCGCACACACACATGTACCCGCACACACGCATGTACCCGCACACACACATGTACCCGCACACACACCCGCACACACACATGTACCCGCACACACACCCGCACACACGCATGTACCCGCACACACACCCGCACACGCTCATTCTCTCCCCTCTGGCTGCCCCGAGCTCGGCTGCCCCCGGAGTCTCCCTCTTTTCCCTCCGGGCTCCGGGCAGAGAGGACAGGTAAGGAGCCAGGCATCACCAAGGGTAGGGCGGGAGCACACAAAAGCCGTACGCGATTAAATGGCTCAAAGTCAAAAGGAGACGCGAACTAGAGACGTCAGAATAAGCAAAGTTGAGCCGGAGAGCTTTACCATTAAAGTTTATTTCCCACTTACCCAGGTAGGTGACGCTACATTTTAGCAATCATCGAAGCAGCAAGTCTGTGTTCGGAAATAAATCTGTTACTTCTTACATGTGTTTCTTCTACTAACCCTCTCGCTCCCTTCCTGATCATATTCTCCGAGGGTTTTTTTTGTTGTTGTTGTTGTTTTTTTATTTCTCCTAGGAGACCCACAAACATGCTGAAAAGACACATTCAAAACATGGTAATAGGAAGAACACAATCACAAAGACCGAGAGGCTGAAACAGCACTGGGAAACAGGACGAAAGTCTGAGATCTAAGGCAGTCCCCCTTCCTCCCTGGAGTTTTATGCAGTTACAATGACTGCAGCTATTTCACAAAAGCACCGACACAACAGGGGAAGGTGGGAATCTGCAAAACGAGTTTCCTTACCAGCTTGATTCCGCAAAATGCAGAATAGAAGAAAAGAAAGGCGAACAAACATTTGCTTTAAAAATCGTTGCTCGATTCACAGTCTATAGCGGACGTGGGGAGGGAAAGGGTAGGAGAAAATCACTACAGATCACGGGTTTGAGAAAGCCACAGAAGCAACACTCGGGCGTGAAATGAGGATCGGTTTTGAGGACTGAACTGGTGTTTTGTGATGAGCAGCTATCCCACTTGCAGCACTAGCAGCAGAGACAGAGGGTAAGACTGAGCTTTCTGGAGTGCAGCGCTTGACTCGTCCTCCCTCCTCCTCCTCCCTCCCTCCCTCCCTCCCGCCCTCCCTCTCTCTCTCGCTCTCTCTCTCGCTCTCTCTCTCGCTCTCTCTCTCCCTGCTCTCCCTCTTTCTCTCTCTCCCTCTCTTTCTGTGTGTATGTAGCGCAGGCGGCTCTGCTGCTGCAGCGTCAGGGAAGAGCTACCGAGAGAGGCTTCAGCAGCTCCCTCCACTTTGGGCAAACTTGCCGGTTTACCGCTTCTTCTTCTTTTTTTTTTTTTTTTCCTTTTTTTTTCCTTTTTTTTTTTTTTTTACGAGTGGGAAGCTTCTCAATTGCCATTCAACATTTTAAAGCACAAGCCGCTCTGCCGTGAAAGCGTCTGATCCACACTTCTCTGAAAGACACAGGAGGGAATACACAATTGCAGATTTCACCCACTGTGGCGGTGCAGATCACAGGAAACAACTGACTGATACAATTTTATTTGCAAATAGAACTCTGTATTTTATTTTTTTTTTTAATCGCGTCGCGGCTCTTTTCCCCTCCCCTTTGCCATTCCGCTTTATATGGATGTAATTCAGAATCTGTGTTAATTCACATGGGGGATCCAGTTACATCTTGTTCCGCTCCGGGTATAATTACGAGAGACCAATAATCGCCTTTGGACACATAGTTTTGTTGCTAACCTTTGAACTGAAAGGATCAAGTTCAGATCTGGTTACCTGCATTGGGACGGGAAGGAAGAGGAGAGAGAGAGAGCGAGAGAGAGAGAGAGAGAGAGAGACTGCAATCTCATTTGTGAATCGCTCTCAGTGCTGCAGATCCAGATTGCTTTAACACATGCAGTGCAAATGCAGGTAAGGCACACACACAAACTGCGGATGCAAAAACAAACTTGGGACTGTTGTGTGTCTATGTTCTTATCTCCAGCCTTGCAAATTCTGGGCAAACGGCTTCTGCAGTTTCTGTATCGTTGCTTTGTGACTAATGACCTTGCGCAGAGTTGTTAAAAAAAAATCCGCTCCGGAGAAAGAGCTGAACATTTTAAGCGATCTCTGAAGATGGATTTGGGTGCTCTTCTGCCAGCCAAAGGGGATATTCTGTGGACTGCACTGTAATACTCGGGGTTCTCCTATCAGCTGTGCAGCTACCGACATTATTGGAATTTTTTTTTACTTTTTTTTTTTTTTTTTTTTTTTTTTTAAAGAACTGCCCATTGCTAAGAGGATTTGGAGTTTTCCCGGACCCAAGCCCTTTGAATAAAGCAAATCACTTTTTTTTTCCCCTGTGTGTGCAGAGAGGGGGAAGAATAAAGCTATTGCCTTGCTCGTAAACGGCTGAGAGGGGGAGAGAGAGAGAGAAAGAGAGAGAGAGAGAGAAAAGAGAGAGAGTGTGTGAATTGTAGTTAACTCTAGTGTTGAAGACGACGACCTGGGGGGCTTCGAATCGTACAGTACTGCTCCTGCTTTTATTGCAAACCTTGCAAAGTGATTACAGTAAAATCAGAGAGGAGGAGGAGAAGGGGGAGGAGGAGGAAAATCCCATCCTATCTACTGAGATGAATCTTTAAAAAGCAAAATCCACTGTCCCGTGAACTGTAAGTATATCGGAACTGGAAGGCAGGGAGAGCAGCAGAGGAGCCAGCAGCAGGGTTTTGACCACCAATTGCACCAGTCATGAGACAATAAGTTTCCAGAAATAGAAGGATTTTATAATTGATCACCTGGACTCTCAGCCGCACTGTTGGCTTATCAGGGGAGTTTATTGGGGGGCAGGTGGGGGTGAGAGGAGGGCGGGGGGTTTCGGTGCGAGGAAGATGAGGAAGATGCGGACCCTCCTTCGTTTTGTGCATTGCTGCTGCTGCTGCTTCTTGCTCCTCCTGCCTCCGCCGCTCTGGGTCAGCCTCGCAGCGGCTAAGCAGCTCCTGAAGTACCGGCTGGCCGAGGAGGGACCCGCCGACATCCGCATCGGCAACGTGGCTTCCGACCTCGGGATCGTGACGGGCTCCGGAGAGGTGACATTCAGCCTGGAGTCGGGCTCCGACTATCTCAAGATCGATAACATGACCGGGGAGCTGAGCACCACAGAGCGGCGCATCGACCGCGAAAAGCTGCCGCAGTGCCAGATGATCTTCGACGAGAACGAGTGCTTCTTGGACTTCGAGGTGTCGGTCATCGGCCCCTCGCAGAGCTGGGTGGACCTCTTCGAGGGCCGGGTCATCATCCTGGACATCAACGACAACACCCCCACCTTCCCTTCCCCCGTCCTCACGCTCACCGTGGAGGAGAACCGGCCCGTGGGGACCCTCTACCTGCTCCCCACCGCCACCGACAGGGACTTCGGCCGCAACGGCATCGAGCGCTACGAGCTGCTGCAGGAGCCCGGCGGGGACGGCGGCCGACGCGGCGGCGGGGGCGGCTCGGCCGCGGCGGCCCCCGAGAGCGCCCCCTTCCCCGGCGGCAGCAAGCGGCGGCAGGAGGCGGAGGCGGCGGCCCGCAGCAGCGTCTTCGAGCTGCAGGTGGCCGACACCCTGGACGGGGAGAAGCAGCCGCAGCTGATCGTCAAGGGGGCGCTGGACCGGGAGCAGCGGGACTCCTACGAGCTCAGCCTCCGCGTGCGGGACGGCGGCGACCCGGCGCGGTCCTCGCAGGCCATCCTGAGGGTGCTGATCACCGACGTGAACGACAACAGCCCCCGCTTCGAGAAGAGCGTCTATGAGGCGGACCTGGCGGAGAACAGCAGCCCCGGGACCCCGATCCTGCAGCTGCGAGCCACCGACCTGGACGTGGGAGTGAACGGGCAGATCGAGTACGTCTTCGGGGCGGCCACCGAGTCCGTCAGGCGCCTGCTGCGGCTGGACGAGACCTCGGGCTGGCTCAGCGTCTTGCACCGCATCGACCGGGAGGAGGTGAACCAGCTTCGCTTCACCGTCATGGCCCGAGACCGGGGCCAGCCCCCCAAGACAGACAAGGCCACTGTCGTGCTGAACATCCGGGATGAAAATGACAACGTGCCCACCATCGACATCCGGAAAATCGGGCGCATCCCGCTCCGGGACGGGGTGGCAAGCGTGGCCGAGGATGTGCTGGTGGACACCCCCATTGCCTTGGTGCAGGTGTCAGACAGAGACCAAGGTGAAAATGGTGTGGTGACCTGCACCGTGGTGGGCGATGTGCCCTTCCAGCTCAAACCGGCCAGTGAGGGTGAAGGGGAGCCGCAGAATAAGCGCAAGTATTTCCTCCACACCTCGGCCCCTCTGGATTATGAAGCTGTCCGTGACTACAACGTGGTGATTGTGGCCGTGGACTCAGGCAGCCCCAGCTTGTCCAGCAACAACTCCTTGCTGGTGAGGGTCGGGGACACTAATGACAACCCTCCCATGTTCAGCCAGGCTGTGCTGGAGGTCTCCTTCCCAGAGAACAACTTGCCTGGCGAGAGGGTGGCCACAGTGGTTGCCACAGATGCGGACAGTGGCAAGAACGCTGAGATCACCTATTCCTTGGAGGCCTCGCCCCTTTCCTCAGAGGCACCGGGCAGCATCTTCAGCATTGACCCTGACTCTGGGGATGTGTCAGTGCAGGCAGTGCTGGACCGTGAGCAACGGGACACCTATGAATTTCAGGTGACGGCCCGGGACAAGGGGGTGCCATCGCTGCAGGGCTCCACCACAGTGGTGGTGCGAGTGTCAGATCGCAATGACAACGAGCCGCGCTTCATGCAGGATGTGTTCACCTTCTATGTGAAAGAAAACCTGCAGCCCAACAGCCCCGTGGGCATGGTGACTGTGATGGACTTTGACAAGGGCCGCAACGCGGAGCTCAGCCTCTCCATTCAGCCTGGAGACCACGAACAGGCAGCTGGCATCTTCTCCATCGAGAATGATACTGGAACCATTTTCTCCACTGTCTCTTTTGACCGTGAGCAGCAGACCAGCTACACCTTTAAGGTGAAGGCAGTGGACGGGGGTGAGCCACCACGGTCTGCCACAGCCACCGTGTCTCTCTTTGTGATGGATGAGAACGACAATGCACCCACTGTCACCTTCCCCAGCAACAGCTCCTACACTGTGCTGCCACCCTCCAGCAACATGCGCACCGTGGTGGCCACAGTGGTCGCCACTGATGCTGACACAGGTCTCAACGCTGACCTCAATTACAGCATTGTTGGGGGCAACCCCTTCAAACTCTTTGAAATAGACCCGGCCAGTGGTGTGGTGTCACTGGTGGGCAAGTTGGCCCCCAAGCACTATGGCCTGCACCGCCTGGTTGTGCAGGTGAATGACAGTGGGCAGCCCCCCCAGTCCACCACTGCCCTGCTCCACGTCTTTGTCAATGAGAGCCTGTCCAACGCCACTGTGGTGGAGAGCCAGGTGGCTCGCAGCCTTCACACCCCACTGGCCCAGGACATTGCTGGCGATCCCAGCTATGAGCTGAGCAAGCAGAGGCTTAGCATAGTCATTGGCGTGGTGGCTGGCATCATGACCGTCATCCTTCTTATCCTCGTGGTGGTCATGGCCCGCTACTGCCGATCCAAGGGCAAGCACGGCTACGAGGCCGGCAAGAAGGACCATGAAGATTTCTTCACCCCCCAGCAGCACGACAAGGCCAAGAAGCCCAAGAAGGACAAGAAAGGCAAGAAGGGCAAGCAGCCCCTCTACAGCAGCATTGTTACTGTTGAGGCTTCCAAGCCCAACGGGCAGCGCTACGACAGCGTGAATGAGAAGCTCTCGGACAGCCCTGGCATGGGCCGATATCGCTCGGTCAATGGTGGCCCAGGCAGCCCTGACCTGGCCAGGCACTACAAGTCGAGCTCACCGCTGCCCACGGTCCAGCTGCACCCACAGTCCCCCACTGCTGGCAAAAAGCACCAGGCCGTGCAGGACCTGCCCCCAGCAAACACCTTCGTGGGCGCTGGCGACAACATCTCCATCGGCTCGGACCATTGCTCCGAGTACAGCTGCCAGGCCAGCAGCAAGTACAGCAAGCAGGTAAGAGCGCTGCAGCCGCGGGCCCCAGCACGCAGACACACGCACACAGCGCGGGCAGGGGCGGGATGCGCGTCCCCCGCCTCCCGCCCCGGCACAGGCACACGGCCCGGCCGGGCTCAGTGACCCGTTCAGTCTGGCGCCCCCGCCCCCTCCCTGCAGGCAGGCAGGCAGGTGCACAGACCAACACACAGCACCAAGGAAGGACAGTCAGACATCTTTATTGCTATTGCTATAATTTTTATCATTGCCTCCGCTTATCAGATCCGGCAGCCAACCAGCCCGTCCGTGCTGCCGGCGCTGCCCCGCCGCGGGGGCCGGGCTCTGTCGCCAGTCCCGACAGCGAACTGGAAGGCGGCCTGAGATGCCTTTATCAGCCCCGAGCCCGGAGGGCAAACCCGGCGGTTTTGGGGGGGTCGAGGGAGATCAGGACCCCCCAGCAGGCGGAGCCGCCATCCCTCTCCCGTTCCCCGGCCCCGCCTCCATCAGCCTGTCCCGGCGCTCCCCCCACCGAGAGGCTTTCCCAGCCCCAGGGATGTGTCAGCTCCGGCTGAGGAGGAAAGTTTCGCCTCGGCAGCCAGTTGTTTCGGGGAAAGGGGGGTGCTGCCTGCCTGGCGCTTCCTAAAGCTGTGGGTGAGAGTGCATTTGCAGCCGCATCGCTGAAGCGTTAATGGCTGTAATTACCGGGTCTTTCATTAGGACCAAAAGGCTTAAATAATCTACACAGCCTATCTGTGCTCTAATTTACACCACAGAGATTTGCACTCATTGCAGCAGTTGCTCTGAATACACATAAGCGTTAGTTTAGAATCGCACCTCAGTATGTTATGCTCTCATTGCTTTTTTTTTTTTTTTTATGCCCCTCTTGCCTATCTCAGGAAATTTCATTCACGCTGAGAGGCCCTAATTTGCTCGCCCAGCTGCTGCATAGCTCTGTTTGTAGCCGTGAGACCTCTCGGAGCGAAATGTGCCTCCAGGGGTGCCGCGAGTGGCTGGCTCTGGTCTCGACTCTGTTGCCAGGGCTCGGTTCAGTGAAGCTCCGATAGCCTAAAACTGGTGATGATAGGGATAGTCTTTACAGTCCTTGAAATAAGATAGGGATAGCACAGAGGGAATCAAGCTCCTAAATGAAGGCTTCCGTTTGTTTTATAAGACGCTTATGTACCCTGAACAGAGGTCCCTCTTTTTTGGGGGAGCACTTTTTGGGTGATAGTACGTATAAGATAACATCCTGAACGTTTTCTCAACTACAATGCATGTTACACAGGAAGCTAGAGGAAAATGAATGCTGATTCATGGAACTACACATCCAAGTCTGGAACAGGGAAATTCTGACTAGTTTGACAAAAATGCTTTCTTTTTCACTTATTAACATGCAAATATGGTACACGATGACATTTTTTTATACTTTGAAATGTTTGCTAGTTTACTGCAGCAGAGGTTTTACAAGTGTTGCCAGTATTTGCATTCTGCTCAGAAATACTTAAAATATGGTAGCATAAAGCCAGTTGCGTAAGCCACCCCGTCCAGTCTTTCAGGTCACCAAAATAGTGTGATTGCAATATCCACCAGTGCTTTTGTATATGTGGCTATGAAAGTGATACAGACTTATAGAACGTTTGACACAGTAGTTTCTTGTGTGACATATTTTATTAATGCTGTCCTAGAGATTCCATCACAATTTCAGTTTGAGAATAGTCTGTATAAAATACAAATTACTAAATTCTTTATCTTTCATCTCCGAAGGTTTATTAAGCATGGAGTAGATTATGCTATTTTTGCAAACACTGGAATAAAAGTAGCAGTGGAATATATGCTAATCAGATATCACTTCTTTATTGATACTGCAATTCATCTAAACATATGGATTATAATCTTTTAAAGTGTAGTTTTCTTTCAGTGTAAAAGAATGATTTGCATTCTAAGAGTAGGAAAGGTAAAGGAATACACATTACAAATTTCTGTTTTGTTTGATAACAAACCTCAAACTTGTTTAAGATTATAATACAGTATCATATTTTGAATTACTTAATATATTCCAAGGATTTCTTTTGGCATAAAATATATGAGAAAACTTAGTAGAAGAAAATGGCTTTATTGCACTTTTACAAAGTAGTGCATCTTGAATTGCTCCATTACTTGTTTGCTGCAAACCAGTTTCTCAGTGTTGATAGTTCTCTTGTGTTAAATATTTAGCCTGTTAGGAGTGTTCACTTATTCAAGTAGTTTATAGCCAGTATTCTAATGTCTTATCTATTTATTTTTAAATATGTAGAGAGTATTTTCGTACTTGTAAAGCATATAAATAAATTGGAAATTGTCCAAGAAAATAGTAAAGGTAGTGTTAAATAACAGACTTTATGGGAGAGTCTATCAGTCACAAACCCTCTGTTTACACTTTCCTATGTGTACTTGCCAGATTGTTGCTGAGTGACATTTGTATACTTTTGCTCATTTTGCATAGTACTGAGGACATTAAGACTTACTTGCATAAACAATAAACAAAATGTACACTTTTCACATCTCAAACATTGACAGTACAGTATTTCTCAGCTTAGCAGGCAAAACACCTGAGGATTTTTAGCACCCAAACCACGTGAGCTCTTGTTCAGCACAATTGTTTAGAGAGAAATGAGAAGCAGATGCAGATAAAGGGTTCTGATGGGGTGTATATCAGATTGTTTCATAGTTCTGCTGTACTTGTGGAACAGAACCAGTAGCATAATGGTATGACTGTGGTAGGGAGACTAGGAATCTCTAAGACTGCCTTTATTTACTCATTTTCAATTCTCCTTTTGTTCTAAGGAGACATTAGATAGTGTATAAAATTTTAGAACAAATAAGTGGACACAGCAGAACATACCTGCTCTGAGTTACTGGAGATGAGAGTGATGCTAATTATCCATTAGTGTAATTAGAATTGGTAACTGATACTTTCCTATAACTAAAATACAGCAGTCAGGAATAAAGTCTCTACTTACATGACTGACTGCTGTACCCCAGGGGACACAGGCTGTTTTCATCCCCATGATTTGATACTTAATTTTTAAGGTGTTGAATTGAATTCTTATATGAGTTTCAAAATATATCATGTTTGATACAGGACATTATAAAAGAACTTAATTGGAGAAAACTGCAAACAATTTGTGACTCTCCCTCTGACATCGTGTCTTTTATACAAAGTTTAAAACAAAATTCTGTATTCAGTAGACTTCTGACATTTCAGTCACTATTTTTAGGAGATCTTTAACAAGTTTAACTCTTATCCTTGTCTTACTTAGCATGGTATTACTCTGAAATATTCTTTTAGGCTCTCACTTATCAATTCTCTCCTTTTCAGTAAAGCACTACAAATGTTTAAAACACTTAGCATTCCACAGGTCTTAATCACTTGCCAAAAGTTAAAGCTGTACAGAAGTGTTTTACTGAATGGGGATGAGTTTAAGTGTTTTTCTGGATCATGGATTTAAAATTTGAAACCTCCAGGTGCTGCACATTGCCTGTGAGGAGCCTGGATACTGGGATTTCCAGCAAAGACAGCCAAAGATATTGAAAGCTCAGTACCTAAGGGGAATCACTTAACAGCTTGGAGAGTTACATACTTAATCATAGATCTCATAATGAATTTTAATTGTAAACACTTGTTTATTTTATCTTTTAGTTGCAGATATATTTTTGTAATATATACTTCTCCACCTCTTTGTCTCACAGTGCAAAATAGTGTCATATAAGCAGTTTTATTTCAGTGAAAATTTCAATCATGAATCCACATGTTACCAATCACTCTTTGAAGAACAGGCCTTTTAAACACTCTTTATAGATTATATTTCTGGGCCATCATCTTATCTTGGTTTCTTTTTTACTTGCTTTACTAAGAAATGATTCTTGGCTCTTTAAAACACTTCAGTTATAATGCTGAGGGGTTTTTTTGCCTGTTATTTTTTTAAGAGATATTGGTCACTGTAAGTGGAACTTATAGAAACAGTAAAGGAATTCCTGCATAGAATTATTTCTGTATTTCAGATATTGGCTTCTTAGCTAACTCTGTAATTCTTTATGAAAAATCCCAATGCCTTTTCTGATTGAAAACGTACTGTTTCATGAAGAAAAATATTTATCAAACCAGTGTGCTGACACTAATCAAAATTATATGCATTTGCTGTAAAGTCTAACTTTCCTGAAAGTGAAATACAAGGAAATTAATTTCTAGAAAAAAATCCTTGTTCAGTAGCCAGTTAATTTATTTCATAAAATTTCAAACATTAATCAGTCTGCTGCAATATTGCAGTAGCATTTTGACTAGTTGGTTATCATGTATGTCAATCTATAAACTAAATGGATCAATTTCCTCATATACATGCACATATACCCAACAGCCTATTAGGACCCCAAATTCATCCATTAAGGAGGAAATCAGTTTAACCATACAGGAGGGCATCATCTTTCCTCTTGCTTATATGCAGGCACACACATACACAGAGAGGCTTATCTTGAAGGCTATTTTTTATATTCCCAAAAACCTCTAAAGAATATTTTTTCACAACTTTAAGCTAAGCAAATACACTGCAGTATAATAATCATAAAAATGACAATGTCACTGTGGCACTAACTGCCATGACAAAAAAAGAGAGAACATTGTTATTGAGTATAAACATTTACATTGGTGACTTTTTTCATACATTTAACTTTCATACTGTTTAGTGAAAAATGTACAGAAGTATTTTCAATTTTCTGTTCTCATCTTGCATTATGTTAAATATTTTACAATTAGTTTTTAAAAGTGACCCACATTTCACCTTCAGTAGCAAATTATGATGAGAGAGGGGCTAATTAAACATGAAATGGATGTATCATTGATGCTTTAATTATCTTTATTTAACAGAAAGTGTTTCACTGATAAGTGCAGCTTTTATTTTTTTCCTCTCCAGTAAAATCATCTTGTACAGTGCACAAATGACTAAGTTACCACTGAATCATTCTGCACTCCCAGGAGATGTACAGAGCCAAAAGGGACAGGATCTGAGTAAAGGAGGATACATGCTCTGAATAAGTAAAGAACTGTACTATTATAGGCAAAGGGTAGCAAGAAACATCTTTGAAAGGATAGAATCTGATTTATCAACTCAGACAGCTCTCTGGCATTATACATAGAGAACTTGGGTTATAACTATGGTTAGCAGCTTTACTATTGCTGTCAGTCTTTATGTTTCTGAGTGTGTTTTTTCCTCTTTCTCTCTCTTTTTTTCTTTAAGTTTTTGTTTAGCTATCTGGTTTTCTAGTATTTGAGATAGTTGCTAGTTTGACCATCAGTACAGCTTTGTTTCATCTCTGCAGCTTCAGACTCATTTTCCTTCAAGTATTTTCTTTCAAAAGTTTAAGAAGGTTTATGTACTTAGTAATATGCTAGGCTACTTTGACATATAAAGCTAATCAATTTGGTTTTGCATTAAAATATAAAAGAAAATCAACAAACTTCAGAGGTAGTTAGCATTATAAGTCAACTAAATCCTTGACAAGTACTCTGAACTCTTCACTATAATTGCAAAACATTTTAGTACTTAATTACTAATCTTAACAAGATTAACATAATTTTGACTTTATATATAGAGGATATTGATAGAAGCGTATGAGCAATCCAGTACAGTATTCAACAGGAAGATTTTCTAAGCAAGTCTGCTTCCAACAGACATTTAGAAACTGTTAAAGCTGCAAAATATACTTTTTTCAGTCTTACACCATATTACGTGAAATATGTTCCATGTCATTTATGTTCTACATTTCTCAATTAAAAAAAAAAAAACAAAACCTTTTTAGTGGTTTTATTTCAGCATGTGTTGAGAATATGGTATTTTTCTATTTTTCTTCCCTGATTTTTCTTTCCTGGAAGAATTCGTTTTCTGTTATCAGATTTTAGACTTTTGTAGCATATACTATACATTCCTTTTAATCAATAATTGAAATGACAAAAGTACACCAACAGCTACAATCAAGGATCAAAAAAATCTTTTAAATTATTGTTATTTTTTGTATATAAATTTGCATTATTTTAATTTTTAATTTAGTTTGTAAAAGAAAATTGTGTCATGCATAAAAGTATATTTCAAGCTAGGACTAATTTACTGTTTTTCATATATTTCAGGAAATATACTTCCCAAGGTCACTTGTATTTTGCTATTGTAGATGACAAAATATCACAGTAATGCTGTAGTAACTAAGATTAGTGGGGCTTCTGAAATGGGTGGCGAGAATCAGAGTGGAATAAGGTCACAGTAATCCAGAGGAGATTTCAAACTTTTTGATTTCTTCTTTTAATGCAATTTCCTCTAAAAATATTTAACTGAGAGCAGATCATGAACACAAGTCAAAATCTCAAAATGTGATTACTCTGAAGTATGAGTTAGTCAAGTTCCTGAATTATGTCAGTCATACACACTGAAGTTGTTCAACTCTGTGGAGATGTGCTTAGCATGAGTCATTTGCTCACTCTTATGTGGCCATTTTCACTGACAAGAGATCTAAAATTAAAATTAAGAACAACTTTTGTACAACTATCCCTTGGGTATTAAAAACCCAAGGGATTAGCTGTATATATAGCACATACAAGCAGTGTGAAGGAACCATTTATTATTACTTTTTGTAAAAGGAAAATGTAGAAAAACTTTAGAGTAAATTTTGGGTTTAGAAGTTTGAAAAAAAGCAATGTTTTGGCCCCATTTAAAACTGTAAGGTAAAAAACCTTTAAACCTAAGGTAGGTAAAAATGATGTAACTTTTTTATTGTTTATACTAATAAAAAAATCCTCTCATTTAGGCAAAAAGCTGTTTTGAAACCATTAGTTTGTAAAATGGTGCATCATAGCCCCAAAAGATCAGTTTTACTCAGAGTGGATCATAAACAGCACAAATGTTAGAAGTTGAAGAAAACCATTATCTTTGTCTTCAAAACCTAATTTACCTTATTAACTACTAATAAGAGTGAGTATACTTATTAAAGGCAAACATTTTTCTGTCAAATGAGATTTTGCTACAGATTTAATGTTCTGAGTTTGCAGCTGAATGAAATGAATGAATGAATGTGTCTCCTTGCAAGTAGCATTCTTGCAGTATTAGGGAGCAATAAAATTGGTATTTATCAGTGTTTGATATTAGGTCTTTTATTATCTACAGATAATTATGGATAATGTAAAGTTAATGTTTTAAGGCTAGGTACAGAAGGTAGGTATTAGCTGATGCTGAAAATTTCTCATAGAACCAGAATACAGAAATACCAATTCCATCTGCCAAAAATTCAGAGACAATATTTTCTTGCAGTCATGTCTGAACAAATTCCTTTATGGTACCACATTGTAAGTAAAATATTGCCACCTGACAGCATAAACATTCCTGAATTTTGAATGATCATGTGATTATTGTGAAGAATCTGCCATAAACTCCATTCAAATTAGATTCTTGACTGGTGGTGTGGCCAGGAAATGTATTGTGTGTTATGTGTCAAATGTTTTGTCTGTTGTAGCATTTCTCAAAGAGAAATGGGAGGGGGTGCTGTGATTTATTCTGTCTATCCATGTATAAATGTCACAGTCTCTTCAGGCCTGGAGCAATGTAAAATATGAGAAATAGCCCCTACTTCCTTTGGATACCAAATCTTGAGTCAGAATTACTTTAACACAGAGACTTATCCTTGGGTAAAAAAAAAGACCCTTCATCAGGACAGTGCATTTAAAGGGATACAGTCTGGGGTAGGATTATGTTTCTGACTTCAGTGTTGTGCTGGAAAATGAGTTAAAGGAAGTTGTGGAGACTGTCATGGCATTCTGGTTATGGTTCAGCTATCTGAGGATGAGCATCCTGATGTCAGCTTAGGTAGCTGAAAGTTCCTGTGCTGCCTGCACAGAGCTGCGCGCATGATGTGTATGATGCAAGACCTGGCTGTCTTCTGTGACTCTTCTGTAGCTGCAGCTCAAGGCCAAACAAAAAACCAATCACTAAAGCCTTTGGTTTTCTGAAAGGAACAATATTTGAAATAAAATTAAGCACTCTGTGCATATGGTGCACTTTGGCAGGGATGAAAATTATTTTTCCTGTGAGAACTTCAGCACAGTTTTCAAATGTGTGTGCCATACACATGCCAATTAGTAGAACAGAATCTGCATGTGCAGACATCTGATTACATATAAGCAATTAACTGAATTTTCATTCATTGTCAGACCTCTCAGGTTGATGTTTATCTCAGGTGAAACTGCAGGTAATGCCTCTAAAGTCAATCTACTTTAGCTAGTATTAACCACAGTAAATTGTGTCAGGTGTTGTAATATTCAGAAAATGCTTCATATTAGAACAAAATATAGATAGAGAGCACCAGTTTATCAGTTTGGATGTTAATCCCCTGCATTTCATTTATCAGCATGTATATAAGTATAATTTGCAAATTAACAGAGTAGGTTTTCATCATGTATTACATCCAAATCGAAAATTATCTTTCTAAAAGGGTCTGGAAATGACGTGGCTTTAATGACACTTTAAAAAAGTAAGATTTTATTATTGAATACATTCTTGCTTAAACTAATGGTACAGCAAGAATACATATGTCAAGCTACCTTTGTTGGTCCCCAGACAGGTCATGGTGTTTGTTCATGGAGCTGTGTATTACCTCTTGTAGGCATATTTACAAGAAAGGCTTGGCCGAAAACTATCCTATAAACTTCATAATGCAAAACGTTGCTTTGGATGAAATCTGGCCATTTGTTTAGGAAAATCTGCTTGGTTATTGCAAGTCCCATTTAAAACACTGTATTGTACAAGAGAAAATACTTCTGTAGTTTGCAGTCTTTGTAAAGGTGAAAGACAAGAGTGGAAATACAGATAATAAACCAACAGAAAACAAAAGCATTAGTTCATCTGCTTCTAATATTTTCACAGTAATATTTTAAGCCCCTATTTTACATTTTTGCTATTCACAATTTTTACAGTCTTGCTGGTTTTAACATACATTTGATCTCATTATGTCACAACTGCTCTAAGTGAGGTTGCATTGTCCTAAAATTTGAGTAATGAAATAGTAAATCAGTTTCCTTATCTCCATCCATGTATTCCAAATTGGTTATAATGACACAACATGTGCCTTGTGTGATAGTGAGAGAGGATGTCTATCATTCTGCTGGATTAGAAAAGTGTTATTTTCAGTGAGCATGTAATTATATTCCAATTGCAGTACAAGTTTACAGAAGGACAGTAATTGATTTACTTGAAAGAGAAATATTTGTTGAATTTTCAAGTAATGTTGTGAGATCTTATATGGAGGGAATAATTGCACTGGAAACTAGAAATATCTACTTAACAAGGCACTACGTGCTCAGCCTCTGAACCTCAGCCCAGATCTTGGGTAAGGTCTCTCACACTTTAGTGAATTTAGAAAATTCACTCAGATGACTCCTCTGACTGTATGCTGAATGTTTTACTTTTCTTCCTGCAATACAAGGGCCTAAATTTTAATCATATTCAGAAAAATTCCATTAAATTTAATTTTATTGTAATGGAATTTTTCTGAATATGAGTAAAATTCAGCTATTTCTAGAGCAGGTGTCAATTCTGATGAGTAAAAGTGACAGCAGGGTGAAACAGAGCAGTACCTGTTTTCATAGAGTCTTTAAAAGATGAGTGAGATTTTCCAAGGAATTGCAACACAAAGCCTGGGTCGTGTATTTTGCTCAGTTTGTTACTAGATGCATATGAAAGAGAAGAGTATAACATACCTGAACCAACTACAGTGCAGATGTGAGTAGTACTTCGTAGACAGACAGAATTACCACCGAGGCACAGTAGGGTTTTTGCAGCGTATGGGTTTGTGTAATGGGTGGGTTCACCCAAAGGGTTCAGTAGCTGGCAGACCCTTGAGCAGACAGGAGTTCACTAGGGCTTGGTGCACCACAGTAGTTCATTCTCTTTAAATTCACCAGGTTCATAGGTAGAAATTATAGGTATTCTACTAAAATACTTGCTACTTGTGGTGTTTTTCTGTGCTTTTGTACAAGAATTAAAAAAAAAAAACAACCCACAAGACAGCTTCAGTTTAGAAGTAAAGGAAACTTGTGCAAGTGTTCACAAAGTGGTTCTGCATTTACCGTCCTGTGTTTTGCAGAGATCACTGCATGCTTTTATAATTTATACTTTTTCGTGCAACATGGGTCTTTAAATAATTATTTATAGTGTTGCTGGTATTCTGGATCTTTCTGTTTGTTCTTTAATGCTGATGAGTAACAGTGAAATCTCTCTGTCCAGCATAAATCAGGAATATTTTGTCTTCATTATATTACAAAATGTTTTATCACTTGTGGTCTCCTATTCAAGGAGACTGGCTGATATTTTATTCAGCTGGCCCTTCAGAAGCTGATGAATGAATGAAAATTTATCTTGGACTTTCTAATACTGCGCATTAGTGCACCTTTCTAGGAACCTTGAATACTAAATTTATGCATTTTTTCTATACTAGTTCTTAATTAAATATATGAAGGGACTGAACTCTTTAAATTGTACCATAAACTTCCTGGAGAATTAATGTTACAGAAATATGAAAGGGCTGGCTAAAGCATCACTCTACCAAATATTTCTAAAAGGCTTTATATATTTATAAGACTTCATGATCTACTATTGATGCAAATTACTAAGGATAAAAGAAAATCCATCTGTTATCAAAGAAAAAAAATAAATTAAATAAGTCTAAGGATTTGAAAGACTTAGCATTAAGGACTAAGTATTCATACTTTGTGATGGGTTTATAGTAATTGACAGTAGAAAAGACTTCCTTTTAGCATTTACAATGTGGGTTATTTTTTTTTAAACTAAAGAAAATGACTTTGCCATAAAAGCTTCTCATGTAACATATCCTGTCTCATTTCATAATTTCCTATCCTTTACTGAAATGTCTCAATTAAAATACAGCCTACACCATTTCATGTTGTGTTGGGCATTACTAGCTTTATTATTACCCTTACATTTAATCAAATGGTCAGTAGCTAAATAAATAGCATTTCATCAAGAGCTGTTGGTTTTCAATCAGCTAGGAAACAGATTACAAGCCTGAGCACAGATCTAAGGCTAGTGTCTCCAATCTGCAACTAATTGTGCACTGATAATAGCACTGCCCACAGGCAAATCTTACTCGCTGTCCTGATCTATGATAGATTTTCCTGAATGTTAATATTACATCAGATGGAGTAATTTTGTTGCCGTTGCCATATTTAACCTTTCCTTTTTAACTGAAAATATATATTGTTTGGAGATACTACCTTCATGTTTAATTTCTGGAAAGAAATGCATAAAAAGAAATCTCAAAGGAAACATTATAGCCATGCTTTTCCCTTTAGCTTCTCCTCTCAAAACAGTTTCTTCTTTAGAAGATAAAGTACTGCTGGTACTTAAAGAAGTACTTACATGTAATATTAGATATTCTGTGGCTTATCTCAGGGGTTGAGGACCATGTTTTACAAACTGCAGCAGGAAGCAGTGCTTCACTCTACCCTGGTGTGTCAGGACTTGCTGTTGAGGGTGTGGGTCCCAGAGTTCTCTCTGGATCAACTGTAGATCACAGAGTAACTGCAGATAGCAGATGTGCAGATTACATCATTAAGACATTATAAATATTCACATTTTTCCAGTGTGAAGTTGATGAGGGTGATTAAACACACAGCAGACCCAGTACTGTACCAAGACTCCATAATTTCAGGTGCATCACAAATTCAGATCGCACTGCAAAAGCTGCTTTTAAACATAGAGGGTGGAATAGCAAATACTGCCTGTAGTCAGCACATTATGCTGCTCTGGAAGAAAACTGTCTTCTGGGCTGTGTACATTGTTCTTGTGAAATGATTCCAACAGTTTCAAATCTTTCTTTTCACCTTGCTAGTTATAGAAACAGCTCTTCACTTTTTTTCTCTAAAGCAAGTGGGAATTGTTCACTGTCACAAATAATAAATAACAAGAGTACCCGATCTGCAGAGCATGGAAGTGATAAAAACACATGCTTATGAGTGCTTGAGATTTCACAGCTATTAATTTTGAACTTTTTGATTGCAGTTTTGTTTTACAAGAGTGGATGTTGTTAGGGCAGCAGTACACAGTGACAGTGAAGGATTATGACAACATGCATTTATCACTGTGAGCTTGATAAATTCAGTGTAAGAGATGGTCAGAAAATGCCCCTAAACCTGAAGTTTACATTATAAAATGTATCTTGCCTTTACTGAAAGTTAAAATAGTGAACATTTTCTATTACTGCTAATGACCTTTTTCAATTATAATTCAATACTAACATGAGTATGCTTGAGAAGGTTTCTTTGAGCATAATGAAATGTGTAGCTCTTAACAACATTAGTGAATTTCTTAACACGTGCACTGAGGGAATCTAGGAGTTTTGTGCAGAATGCTGTTGTATATATAACATGTAATCACATACAGAAAGGTCCTTTAAAAAAGGTCAGCAAATACTATAGGAAGTTTGGCATTAATAAAAGTCAGAAGGACTCTTCAGACTTTCAAGAGTGCTTTAAAACAGTTTTTAAAGGAAGCTAGCACTTAAAGTCTAACTTGCAAGTTTGTTTAAAAGTATATTCCCTGACTACTTCTATGCAAATCAAAATGTGGTATATCATCTTCGATTTTGAGATTGTACCATTCACAGGTAATAAGAGTGTTTCAAATCAGAAATCACATTTTCGGATTATGGATAGAAACAGGAATTTCAGTAATAATTGGACAGCATTCTGAAGTTGTATACTGTAAGAAATTAGAAAATAGAATCTGAATACTTAATCTGTAATATTTATGCTCAATTTTCAAGGTGATAACAGAGAAAAGAAATCCTCAATTATACAGTAGAAGGTCTGGAATAAGGGAAGCAATTGAGTAAGAACATGTCTAGAAATGTTAGTACTTCATTTTTTTAATCTTTATCATTCTAGGGAATTAATCTTCAGCCTTTCTGAAATCCTCACTGAGCTGGTAATTTTTTTCACATTTTCAGAACATCATCAAAGCCATGCTAATCTGGACCAAGGGCATGTCTCAGAGTCCTTGAATCTCTGAAGAAAACATTTTGCTGTCTTTCCTTTTTTTAACATAATCGAGATTCACTTCTAACTTTTATAAAACCTTTAGAGAAGACAGTTTGATTATTTACAAGGCTGGTGTTGTAGGATACAATCAACAGTTTACAGTTCATTGCAAGATTAATAAGAAAAAATTGCAAATCCAGGAGGCATATGTTCTCACTAAAATTCTGGCTCAGTAATTAGACAATCTGGCTACTGAGTGAGGTACATTTATGATAGGTTGCAATGTAGATCCCATGTATAAGGCATTGTAAGCCTATGATCTGGAGGAAGAAAAGGGAAGATATCATGAGAAAAGGAAATCCAGATTTTTTTTCCTGTAATGTGAATCTGTAGCTATTTGTTTTGTCTCCCAAAAGAAAAGGCCTAGCATTTGAGCAAGACTTTTCTCATAGACAAGGAGAACAGTTGGAGTTCTGTCATTTTTATTTTTCTCTAACTCTAGAATTTTCTTTGTAATTAAGAAAATCTAGTTTTTAATTATCCAACTCTTTAGATTCTGGCAAGGTCTTTAATTAATTAATATCTGTGTAAACTTTGTCAAGTAAAATTTATACTCTCTACCTTCCTCATCATCTTCATCAAAAGCAGTACACTTTTAAGACATTGAGGCAGATAGATAAGAAAATTTAATGTTTCAGTATTTGTAGGACTGCCTACTTATTTTTTCTAAGCTTATATTTGAAATGATTTTTAAGGGACTTTACAGGAAGCATAGACTATGTAACTACTACTAAGACATACAGAAAAAAATAAGGAGAACCTGTGATAGAAAAATTGCTTTCAAATTTTTTTCCGTTTTTCTTTTGTTAAATATAAATATTCCGGTTTTAAAAAGTCAACCTAGAGAACCTTAAAATATTTATTTATATGTTGGCTTTATGGAAAGCTGTTTTGAGAGCCAAATAAATCAATCTGTAAAATTGTTTGGTGTTTTGGACAGAGAACCTTTTCTGAGGAGGCAGTAGAATACATATGCTGACATATATGAGAATTTCACTCACATTTAACATATCATGGACTCCTATACTATCTGTCCTCTAACACCAGCTTTGTGCTCTGCTTTTATAGCCTTATCTTCCCAGTAGAAGTCTGAAGATTTTTGGATTTTCATTTCAGTCTGTGTTCTTCCCACCAAACCAGTATATTTTTCTAATACTGTAAGAGTCAGATACTGCAATAAGAGATCAAATGTTATGAAAATGTGGAGACTGAATATTATTTTAAATTTGTTCCTTCTGCTGGATTACAGAAAGTGTTGTCGATCTATAAGTATGTTACTGTTAGGGTTTATTTGGTTTTTTTGTGTTTGTTTGATATTCTTTATTTTTAATAATTAAATCCTGTTCTAAAGCCTTAAATATTTGAAGATCTGAGCATATATGAACAACAACAAAAAATCAAAATTGAAAAAGAAACCCATATACCAAAAAACCCACCAAAACAAAGACCAAAAAAACCCAAATCAACCAAAACCTGCAAAAATGCTCTCCAACTCAGGCTGATTTCTGTTTCCATGAATCAATACCCTTAGTCAAATTCACAGTCAGTCTGGCAAACACCTATGGCTGACCAGTGCTGTAGAGAATAAACAGAGACGATGTCAGTTTTATGACTAATCCTCTGTCTTTCATGAAACCTTTTCTTTCCAAAAGAGGCTTAAGTATTTTGAGCACAAGTGAAATAGTGCCCATGTTCTCTACTTTTCCATAATTCAAGAGCTAGGAAGCCTGATTTGTGAGAAGCTTATTCTGTGACTTTGTGTGTAATTGACAGTGAAGGGGGAAAATGAGGCAATGTTACGCCTTTGCCAGTTCTTTTGAGAGGAAGGAATATACTTACTCATTAATGATCCAAGCTATGAATAGATTCATGGTTTATAGCACAGCCTTAGAGTGGGTTAAGAGAATTTAAGGGTTTATCACACAGTTTTAAAAGAGGCTAAGAGAATTTAAAAGAAAGCTATTCAGACTGGAAAATTCTGGGTAAACATTTACCTATCTTCTTGCAGTTCATTATTAAATTATATGTTGGCATTTTACAGTCTTAGAAATAAAAGAGAGGTACAGACAAAGTAATAGAAACACTCTGATGACCTATTATTAGAGTTTAAGCTGAATAAATATTCAGCATCCAAAGTATGGAGCAGAGGTAATAAAAATCATTGGAAACTACCATCCACAGTGCATAATATCCAGTAATACAATTTAGTTAATTACATTAATAGATGATGTAGTACTGTATGATGCAGTATTATCACACTCTTTCTATGCCCTGGGCTTTAATTTGTTCAAAGTGTCTGAGTAGTTCTAAATAGTAGATGTTTCATGATGACTGGCAGATAAATGAATTAATATAACTGTAAAATAATGAAATCACATCAAGGTGTGGGGAGTTAATTTTTTTATTATTTTTAAAATCAAATATTCTCATCTTCCTCTCATCAGAGGAAGAATCTGCATGAGAAAGAATCCATGTGAGAAACAAAGAACCTTGTTAGCAGTATGCTGTCATAAGTGTCCTTTAACATATGTTCAGTTCTGTCTTATTCTAGACATGCCCTTAATATCACCCTTTTGGTTTCTTGTCATAGGAAGTAGATAATAGCATTTTTTTGCTTCATGATCATGTTACAAGTTTGGAAAGAGGTCAGTAAACGAGCAAGTGCTCTTGTTGCATGCAGAATTTTGTCCACACTCTGGATTCTACTCTGCAAGTCAGAGACCAAAATGTTGTGAGAGTCAGGTTCTCTGATCTGCTTGTGCTGTAAATCCTAAGGGAAGTACAAACAAGCATAAATTGTAAGGTTACTGTATTCAGCTCTTAGAAATGTTGGGACACTTTTTGTAGGACAGTTTGAAATTACCCTGATGAGATTATGTATCTTGTATATGTTTATACAGATGGATTGCAATACACTGAAGTATGAATTGTAGTGGATTTCACAAGAAAGCTTAAATTTGATTCTCTTGAGAACATAGTGTCTTACTAAATTTCTCATATGTTTTACTTATTATATATATTTAAGAATTAAATTCCTGTTTATTGATGTTGATACAGGACAATAGATCTCTACCTTCTTTGCATGTTCAGTTTGTGTTTAATTATTGGAGTATAGTAGATATTTTATCCTAATATTATATAGGCCTTATTTAGCACCATTGAAATAAGCTTAACTTCATACATGTTGACTGTAGAGGGATTTCCCTGTATTACTCTAACTCTGTGTTCCCTTGAAAGATTAAAATAACTGTGATAGAATGATGTTTGACTCATGTCTATGAAAGTATTTCAGGCAACAGAACTATTGTTACGTTCCTATATGTGTGTCAGACTGAGTTCTCCTGGTAAGAATGAGGTGCAAATGGCAATGTTAATGAAAGACATATTTTTCAAAATTTGTTACTTAAAGGTGCACTTTGGCCCTTAGGCCAATTTATCTTGCCTCAGCTTGCTGGTCATCTAGCCCAAGTTACTTATTTAGGAACAATTTACAGGAGGAGGAATAGATGCCTTAAGGAGTCAAGCTATTCTCTTTGCCTTAGCTATGTACTGTCTACTGGACCTCTGTCTCCACTCATCATAGCAGAAGAGTAGTTTAGGTGGCTTCTAGGTCACTGATTTGGGTTGGTATTCCAGGTGCCCTGTGATTTTTCAGAAGCAGATATGTTTCGCTTTTTTTGGTGCCATATTTCACTCACACAAATGATGACACAGACCTATAATAAAAATATTTTAAGGTATTTCTGTATGTTTTGATTGTTGGGGCATAGACAAATGCATTTGATAGTGAAAGCAGGGGCTAAGAACACAGGGACTAGGCCTGCTGAAGGAGTGTAGCTATGCATCCTTCTGTCCTCTCACCTGTTGCCTCTATGTACTTTTTGGAAATGTGAAAAATGACTGAGGGAACTAGGAAAGCAAGCAAAATGCAGACGCTCTATAGATATTCTCTCAAAATACCAGTCATATAATTATTTCTAAAAACTGTAATTAGATGTTTACCTTAGTTATTTTAAGTAAAAGTATAAATTATGGAAATGCAAGCATTTATGTGATGGTGATACAAGAGATTGTGAGCTCATCACCACCAGGATATATGCATAGTTTAATTTCACCTCACATCTGCAGAGAATTTTGATGCTTTGCTTTGTCCTCTTGCCCTAGGCAATTTTTATAGTCAGTAAACATCAAAGTTAATTAAAAAGAAAAAAAGACTTGTAGTGTTCATCACATGTCATAAATAACATTGATGGATTCTGTTCTCTCTATCTTAGCCTAGAAAATGAGGAATATGTAAACTGATATACTAGAAAGTATTTAGAGCCTTAATAATAACTAAGATAACATACAGCAGCCACAGTGTCTTAAACTGTTTTATGTTTTGTCCTCTATTTTGGCATTTATCTAACAAATACAGCTTGAACTGTAATAGTCAAGAGAAAACAGCAGGTAGATAAATTTTATATCATGATACAGACATAGAAGCTGTATATAAATGTGCCAAAGATAAGATTTTTATTTGGTTGGGATTGCAGGAACATCTGATTTTAATAATGCACTGTTTTATTCTTCATCATAGTGTTGATGCTGAAGATTATGAAAGTGGTTCAGTAAATTTTCCTCTAAGTTGGGCCTCTTCCGGAAGAAAAAGGGAAACAGTAATGAGTTAGAGATGCTAGCAATGATCACATCCAAAACTTAATAATAACAACAGCAACAAACTCAAAAAAAATGGAAAGGTAATTTAAGGAAGTTCAAAGAAATAAAATTATTTGCAAGATTAACCCTACTTTTTGCAAAATACTTTGTGGTAACTGTCTGTTAGTAAAAAACAAACTATCCTGGGTTTGTGATAACACACTATAGTGTTTTGTTACAATTTCTTCACTGGTATTTATATGGTGACTTTATAAAAACTGTTTCTACCACTGATCTTTCTTTACCCTTAAAATGGATAATATACTTGTAGAAATATAATATAAAGTAAAAGTAGTAATGCAGTTGTTCTAACAAACAAAGTTTTAGTCTTGAAAACAGAACAACTATGGTGTTCTGAGTGTCAGATAAATGTATTTCCAAAATCTGTGTCCGTACATTCAAAGTTATATTCTGCTTTCTCTTTCCTGAGAAAAAGCTGATGTTTATGAGATAGAAAAAGTCGTGAGGCTGATCAAGGAGATTCAAGTGAGAAGATGAAAAGTATGCATTTTTTTCCCTGGGAGGGAAAATACCAGAAATGAACCTGGAAATATTTTCACACAGGAATATAATGGCTGAACAGGGAGATAGGTGTGTCAGGAATTTTAGCTGAAATGGTGCAGAGAGATCCATCCAGCTAGGATGGATTTGTATGTCCTTGATGAGTGTCTGCCTAGCTGCAGATGAGGGCTGTACGGTCCATCAATGGATCTGTCTTTGTGAAGAATAAGGTGCTGTGGCAGAGGTGCTTACAGATTCTAGCAGTTCCATGGGTTCTTCTAATAGATTGTGTAACCACTTTTTTCCCATAACTTATGCAGGATACCAGGATGTGGTTGTTATATTATAATTGATTAAACATGACCTATAGACTCTTTGTGCCCAAACAACATGATATATAGGTTGCCTGGATTTTCAATAATCAATTTTAGCTTTATTAACCCTTATTTCTTCAGATGCATTCAGCGCACAGACATGGTTATACTACAGAAATCAAGCTCCTCTTATTGGTGAGCTTTCACAAATCTTTTAGGCCTAGTCTATGCATTTTTGGGGATCTATACAACTCAGACTGATAAAAAGAATTTTATAAACTGTGTAACTTCTTCCTGTGACAGGTTTCCTCTAACATTACTGCAAGATAATGTCAATCACTGTAAAAAATTTGTGATGCCACATCTTGGTTCCTGTTCTCCTGGATTTGTCATCTACAGAGACATAAAACAAAGAGCCAGACTGAGCACATAATTAGAAGTGTCATCACTCTTATGTTATTAGTCCCTGGTTTAGTGGATTTTGGAGAAATCATTGGCGATCCATGCTATTGCCTCAATGCAGATTTCTGTTCTAGCAAAAGACCATTTGGGGAGCAGTGCATTGCTGATATAGAATTGTTCTATCATTCAGACTGGGGAGAGGTGACCTGTAAAGTGAAGATGATGATTTTCAAAGAGATATGAAACTGAAGAGATATTTTCTATCCCTTTCTCTGATCTTGAGCTGTGCACATTTTGAAAGGAAACACCCGTCAGTGGCTTAGTATTTCTATATCCTAGTTTTAAAAACAAAGAAACAGAGTTCACATGTGAAACACAGAGAAAAAAGTAAAAGGCACAGTCCTACAAACTATGATGAATATTGTGTTTACAGGACCTCAGGTTGGTATTTTTATATGCTGTTTATTCTCAGACTTACTGTTAAATCAATAGAGTTATTTTCAATTCCTAAACCTCTGGTTTTCACTATTTAATGTTTTGTCCTATAATAATCAAAAGGTGATTTTTACTTGGCACCTCTGATGTAATTAAATAATTTTGTTTACTTTATAGAATTATTTATTAATATGAAATGTGATTTGATATTCTGCATGACAATTAGAATATTAATTATATAGAATAGATTGACAAATAAATATATTTAATAATATCAAGCAATAATTATGGTAATAACTTTATTAATTAAATGAGAAAAGGAAGAAAAATATATGTTTTACAAGTCATTACCCTGGATTTTTTCCATTAGCTAACAGATTAGGGAACTTTTGAGACTTAGCACCTCCACATGTGTTTAAGCTAGTTTGCATTTATTTTAGTATAACCTTTCAACTCATGCAGTGAATAATTTAGAAGAAATAAATTATGACCATATGCATTAGAAGTGCATTAGTTTTATATTTACATAGATATAATAACTATGACATTTAAAGCTTAAATTTTTTAATCAAACATGGCATTCATGCAAAATGTGTTATTTTAAAGAAGAGTACTCAAATGATGTAAACAACAAAGTTGTCTGCATTAAAAAGAGGCATGAGAAATATCTCAGAATAGAGAGTGGGAACTTGAATGGATTTGTAGTACAAGTGTTTTTACAATTGTATTCAACTTCACTTATACAATAATATTTTACAGGGCTGAACATTCTGAGTATAAAATGTCACACATAAAATGTGTTATGTCACATTTTATAAAGAAACTTCATAAACACTGTATGTGTGTGTAAATTTATGTGCTAATACAGACCCTGTTCAAAATGGGAAGCTTGATCACCAGACACAGTACTTCCTGTCTGGATTTTTTTTTTAATTTATGGGTTTTGTTTTGTTTTAAGAAGTATGATATACCAGAGTATAGGGCTACAATTTTATGCACTGGTTCATCGCTGCTGTGTTTCATTGGTTGCTGGTAGTCTTAGTGCAATGCATTGAAATAATTTATTACATTTCTAGCAGCTAATGAAAAGTGTTGTTTTTTGATATTTCTCTGACGATTTAAAAATTTTGATCATAAAAATTCTCATTGACCTACCTAAGGAAACACTCTGGCAAGTGGTACAATTCTCTAAGTGTTTCATTCACCTGCTGTGAGAGCGATCAGGGACCGAGCACCTTATGTAAGCGTCTGCCTGCTGCCTTTCGGAAGGGATCGAAACTCGCTGTGATATACTCAGGAGCATCCCATTCTTCTCCAGTAATCCCAGCAGGCAAAGTCCAGTAGAAGAGAACAGCTAATAGAGTATCTGTGATAAGCAGTTACAAATGTCAGCACAGTCTCTTCCAAGTTATCACATTCCCAGAGGATGCCAGAGAAGTTCGTGTATTACTCATTGCAGTTTCAGTATTTATCCTCTCATGAGACATACTTGAGGACAATCTTCCTTATGTGTTCTGTGTAGTACCCTGCAGTGTAATATCACTGTAGAGTTTTATTTCGATATTATCTTGGTAGAAGAAAGGTAGAGATTTTGCTTTCTTTTAAAGTAACCAGTGATATATGTTATTTGTTTCAATTTCTTTCTTAAAAGTTGACCTTGTATACTGGGCTTTGACTTTTTTCTCTCTATGCATATGAACCGTGACATTAGTCAGTATTTTAAGGAAAAATACAGGTCACATTTTTACATAAATATGCAGGTACACTGATAAACTACAGCTATGGCTACTTCCTGCTTTTATCCCCAGTTACTAGGTGATGCAGCTACGGTTGCTGCAGATATTTTAAAACCTTATTCCAGAAAATTTTTTTTAGCTTGTTGTATTTTTATGCCAAAAAATATTTAACTAACATAATTTAATTCATGGGATCATACCTGTTCTTTGTCAGACTAGCTACCATGCTTCTCTTATGCTTCAGAACAGAATGGGTTCAAGCTGTGGATTGGGAATGATTCCTGGGCAGTGGTGTCTGCTGAACTGTGGCTAAGCTCTCTTGGGGACCAAGTGCTCATTGGCATCAACCAAAATTGTACTAAAGGTCATGCAGATAATTTAGTGCTATGGAGGCTCACTTATCAGAAAATGAGAATGTGCCATGACCCTGCACAATTTACTGCTAAAAATAATACTTTACTGTCCTCTCAGAAAGCCTTTAGTTTATTGCAGTAATGGACTTCTTTAAAAATGAAAAAAAATATTTTGTATTGCAGCTACATGCCAAGATGCTAATGTATAACTATATTTCCATATGGAAAATGAAGTTTCACATGCTGACTGAATATAGATAGACTTAAAAGATCAAGTAGACTTTTAAGTATCTGCATTCACACATATTTTTTTAATGCGATATATGACTCATAAACATCAGCCTGGCGATTTTGTGCAGACTATTACTTGTAGGATCATTGTTTTGACTTCAGATCTCAGCTTAAAGAAAAAGTGAAAACAAGAACAAAAAAGCAAAGTAAAGCAAAAAAAATACCTTTAATATTATGTGGCAAGTATGATTATTCTTAACTAAGTTTAACTTGGTTTTTTGAGCCTCTTTTAAAAGCTTAAAAAAATGTTGATTTTTTTTTTTAATAAATCTTTCTAATGTAAATATCAGCATTGCTACTCTGATTACAGTGCTCTACAGAATCAGGGTTCTTTTGCTCTTTCCAATATATGACTATTAAATAAAATCTCATGGGAAAAATAATGCCCACAGCACTTCCTACTAACCACTTGAAACTGCTTTTTGTAGGAATATTACCAATGGAACTACGAACTCTAATTCTCATTTCAGCTTAGGTATAAAAGCACACTAGAAAAAATATTCTAAATTTACATTTATATAACTGAAAGTAGACTATGTCCCGTGATACTTTTACATCTTTTCCTGCAAAGTGGCAATTGAAACATTCTCTCAACACTAAAAATGAAATCCCTACAGTTGTGTAGGAACTTAAATTCCTGTCATTGGGAAATACATTATCTCAGGATGGCCATGGGTACCACAAGATGCTGAGAGCAGTCCCTGAATAGAGTGTAAGTAGTTATCAGCAGGCGTCGGTGCTATTGAGTGAACCTCAGGAAATTCTTACAATGCAATGTTATGACAGGTTCTCATTCAGTTCTTGAGGCACAATTGGAATTTCCCATTGCAATAAGCTAATAAAAATGCATTAGGGTTAATGCAGATATAAAAGCTCTGAAATGGCTACTATCAGTAGAAAAATATAGTACAACTGCTACTATCAGGGTTTGATGCATGCTTAAATACCTAAGGAAAGAAGTATTAAATCATTTTTAAGAGAAAAAAAAACCACTTAAATATCATTCTTTCACACTCAGATAATTCCTAGATGGCTGGAGCAAATTAGGGGGAAAAAAATCTGCCCAAGTCTGAAAGTTTTTAGAAACCGAAATACATTGAGGATTATATGAGAAATAGATAAAATTCCTATTTCAACCTCATAATGGATAAAACTCAGAAGAGCAGTACACGAAATACGGATAATTCCAGCCACATAAAGCATTTCAGTGAGACTATTGTGCTCTGCCATTCCAAACCCTGTGATGCTCAAATTCAAATACTTCTGGTTTCAATCAATCTTTATTATCCACTTATGTGCTTGGGATTGATGGAAACAGTTGGCAATGCTTGAAAAAAAGTATGAGGTGTGTGTGAGCTACTAACCTTTAACATGGCTCATTAGAATATATCCTGACATCCTTTTTGCCTTATACAAGACAGGCTGTTGTACACACACAAGTCATCCCTCAAATAGCTGGGAAATTGTCTGTAACAAGCCAACTGCAGTAGTGATAGAAGCCCAAATGTATCACTTAATTCCTTTTTTCTTTTTTTTTAATGGGAAAATATATTTTATTTCAAATTGCTTGAAATCTAAGAGGTTTTCTTTTTGTGAGAGTTATTCATAATGCATTGCATTTCAAGCTTTTAACAAGAAAGAGATTGTCATGCAATGTAAGAACCTTTATTATGAACAAAAATCTTGACAAAATCAGGGTATTTTTTGACTGAAAAAGTTAAGATCATATATTACCTTCCTGGAAATTATATTAGATTTTAAAAGACAAGTATTACACATTGATATTACAAGTATCAAGTATCACACACTGATAAATTTTCAGTAATGCTGGAGTTCTTATGAGGTTTACATCTTTAACATTACTTGAATTTTGTTTAGTTGTAGTAAATTACTATAAATTGCCATTGTTGCAATATGACCCCAGTCAGCAGCCAAGCACCCACAAAGCTGCTTGCTCACTCTCCTCTCTATGGAGGGGGAGAAAATAAAAGGACTATGAGAAGACTGAAGATTGTGATAAAGGCAGTTTTGTAGGTGAATTGAAATCTGTGCACACAAACAACGCAAGAAAAGGAATTAATTCACTACTCCCATTGGCAGACAGGTGTTTAACAACTTCCTCAAAAACATGCCTTCATCACAAGTAGTGGTTTCTTGGGAAATCAAATGCCATGACCCCAACCTTTCCCCTTTTCTTCTTCTTTCCCTGAGCTTTTCTTGCTGAGCATGGCGTCATGAGACATGGGATATCACTGTTGGTTGATTTAGTCAGCTGTCCTGGCTGTGCTTCCTCCCAGTTTTTTGCTCACCCCAGGCCTACTTGCTGGCAGAGAGGGGAAAAGTGAAACTCGATTCTGCACAACTCTGCTCACCAATAGACAAAAGATTGGTGTACTATCAACATCATTTCAGTCACAAATCTGAAACGCGGTAGCATATCTGCTGCTGTGAAGAAAAATCAGTCTCAGACAGATGCCACACAGCCATCTAATTATTTAATTACCTCATATTCTAAGATTTTTTTTCCAAGGAGCAAGGAGAGCTTTGATTTTCTTCATTCTTTTCTCAAGTTACTAAGTCTTATTGATAATTTCATCATAATAGTAATAAAAATTCACCTTTTCAAAGCAGTAAAATGATTGGCTCAAACTCATTGTTTTGGCTTGTGTCATGAGACAGCACAGAGGATCGGACAGAAATTGGTGATTCTGTCTCAGGACCTAATGTAGTTGGAATAGCAAAACCACTGAAAGTCTTAACATTGACCTCAAAGTCATCTGGATAAGCACCTGTTTATAAATTCTCATGAACTCAGGACAGATTGTTCATAATTACATATACCTACTCATAGCAGAAAAGATGTTTACCAAACTGGTTTTATTTGGATTGACTTAAGGTGTATTTTTTCACATTTACTACATGGTATTAGTTGCTCTGATATGCTGAATGACATCTGTAAGTAGTTATTTCTGATGTTACATCAAATATCAAATTGTATCAAACATAGTCATAGAATCTTTTATAACAGAGTTCCTGAAGGCTTCTGTATAACCTACAGTTGGATAGAGAAATATGTTACAATCATTCAGAAGAATAATAAAGAAAATCTAAAAGCATGATATTTATACACTCATCTGGATAGGCAACATGATTATATCTTAATATGTCACAATGTTGTCTACAATCATAGATGAAGCTAACTGCATAAGACAGCATGATATGTTGTAAAATATGTCAATATTTGATCTAGTAGAAAAGGAACAATTTATTTACCGTCAGATGTTCCACATTTTAGCCCCCGAGCATTAAAGAACGAGCCTTGGAAACCATTTGAGAAGTGTAAATTGATTATTATAGTTTGTCCTTGTTAACAGAGGCTTTGATTTCTGAACTTTAAGGATAAACTGCCTTTAGGACTCATTCAGACAAGTAATTCCACTTTAACTTAAACACTTCCTAAACAGATATTTTTGTTTTATTTATTGGGTTTTGTTTGTTTGTGATTTATTTGTTTATTCATTTTGGGATGGGTTTTTTTTGTGGGTTTTTGTTGGGTTTTTTTTGTTTTGTTTTGTTTTTTTTGTATTTTCGTTTTTTTTTTTTTTTTTTTTTTGTAAAGGAAACCATTTTTACAGGACTGAGTTGAGAAGTAAGTGCACATATGGTTCTCCTGTCAGATGTGAGGAGTTTCTTACCTCCAACAGGAAAGAGCTGGAAGAAGCAGCTGGTAAAAACAGGGGGCAGTAACCTCCTGGTCCAGAACAGCATGCTTAATTGTCATCCTGTGGTACAGATTTCAAAGTACATATAAATGTAGAAATGGTGTTCTGAGGAAGAAGAAATGGAAAGAAGGGATTTTAACTGCTAAATTTTTTTTAAATTGTTCTGGGAAATTTGAAAGTGTTGAGATTGCTTGTTGTATAGAGTTGTATAGAGACTGCAGTACCTGTTTTTGGAAGCTCATCCATATTTCTTTTGAGTCCTCTAATTGCAGAAGTAATAATCCAGTTGGGCTTCTTGGAGGAGGGATGTGAAAGAACTTATTTTTTTCAAATGTTCCTAAATGGCATATTATGAACAGTGGATAAATTTGTGGAATAGATTTCCAAACAAAATAGCTGGCTGAAGATCATGGCAGCAAATCACAGGAATGACAGAGTAAATGGAGATTTATATTGAAATGGTAGTAATACAAAATACATAGTTGGACTGTTTTTCCCCAGGCTATTACCTATGAGAGGTTTATCTATTAAACCAATAACTTTACAAAACTCACAAATGAGAAGCCATAAAAATCCATTCTGTTTATGTTTACACTACCTAAAAGGAAAAAGGGGAAAGGCTAATGGAATATATATTAAGCACATGCTGAACGATGTCTTTTTACATTTGATTTGCCTCATAAATGTTTCTTCATTAAGTGTTTTAACTCTACTTTTTTATTAATTTGATATAATATAATGGATGCTGCTTTAAATACCTTTCTACTTTGCTTTGGCCACAAAGTTGGAAATCCAGAATGAAAAGGAGAGGCACAGGAAACTCTGGTGCTACCTAGCATATTATTTTTTAGACATTTTTGTCCAAGGGTACAAAACTGCAGAAGCATTAGCGGTGTAGTGTTAGACATTGTGCATCTAAATTCTTCAAAACCTTTATAAAAAGGAGTGTACACTGGCAGTGTAATAGAATTTATGACTGTATTTTTTTCCTAAAAGCTTTTCTACTGCAGTTGTGATTTTTTGTTCTGCTTGAGAGTACTTCACCTCTGTCCCTAAGCTGCTCAAGCCTTCTTCATATGTGGAGGTCACTTCTGTTGTTTTTGCTTTTTTTCTTAAATATTCTTTAAGTGCTTAAAACAAGCAAAAAGTGTTTAATGGAAACATTTGACTGAGAGGAAAAAAAAGTGAGAAAGAGGAAACATTCAACAAACAGGACACAAAAAGGGGAGTCAGTGAATGGGGTGTGAAGAAGGCAATAAATGCCTAAATCAGCATATTGGAATGGTAATGTGGAAACCAGGGCAAGGTAGTTTTTTACCTCTCCTTAGAGTACACAGAAAAAATTTCTTCATTGTCCTTTTATAACAATTTGGAGAATCTTATTAGTGTTTTGGGTGTTGATAAGGTTACATAAAAAAAGACAGTTTATGTTTCATAGGCTTCTAACTGTTGTTGTCCTCCAGGTTCTTTCTTACCTGTCAGTATATCTGAGACCAGAAGCAGTGCAGTCAGAAAAATTCTAGTGCTGACCAATGCTTTTTAATTATAACTGAAGTCTTATAATTTCTGAATAGAAAATGGGTTTCTCAGTGTCCTAAGTACTACCATTCCTTTTCCTGCATTCCCAGTGTGACTCTTTACTACACATCTTGGCTTAATTTTCATTGTCATTCTGAGCTATTGTTTGTTCCTTTGGAACAGTTCCTTTCTGTGAGGCAGTGTAAAATGTAATTTGTTATGTATTTGTGATTTTTTTACCCTTTTTTCAGTGTTACAGTTCTATTATAGAGTTAGTCTGTGGATTTGTCAAGGTCATTTGAATTCAAATCCTGCTTTCTTCCTGGCGCTCAGAGCCTTTCCCTGTTTTGGGTCATCCACAGTTTCCAGGAGTATTACATTATTCAAGATGAAAGAAATATTGAGCCAAATGCAAGAAATATTCCTATAGCATCTCATTTGTAGTTTCACCTTTTCCTGCCAGCAAAATATGGATAGCTACCAAATGGCAATTTTTTTCAACTAACTGAAAATCAGTGTCATGAAGAACACTAATACTGTGGTCATTTCATCTGGGCAAGTTAATATTGAACCTCTTGTCTATATAATCTTTCAGTCACTTAAGATTCTTTCTTTCTTTCTTTCTTTCAATTCTGGCTTTAGATCAGATGGTCTTTGAATAAAATAACCTACATACAAAGAATGACCGTTAACCAAAAAAAATTAAGCTAGTACAACTCCTAGAAAATCAAAATCAAAACCCCTCCTAGAAAAGAATGACAGAGTTTTGTATTTTTATTTTTACTTCTAGTCAAGGGAAAATCTGAATGTTCTTTGAAAAAATGTGCGTATTAAATTTAAAAGAGTATGGTTTAGAAGCACACTAAATACCAGACACAGAGACAATTATTAGATACTGAAAACATTGATTATATTATTGTCATGCCGTAAATGGGAACATAGCAACATAGCCAGTTTGTTTAGGTAGTAATGGCAGTATGGAATTCATAATGAACTGCAAAAAAAAAAAAAAACCCATAAAAATATGAGTTCAGTGTTTTTGCAGTTGCACACAGCCATACACTGCTGATCAGTTGGTTAAAACTGGGACTAAGCTAGTTCCATTACCTATACAATCCAATCTCATTGGGCCCTGCAGCATAAGCCTACATCTAAATCATGGAGAAAACTATGGAACTGCTGCCAAGCTTGGCACTCACAGAGACTCTGGCCTGATCCTATGGGCCAAAATTCTTGCTACTTCTATGAAGTCTATTTTTATTGATTATTAGTTCAATCATCATTGATTATTAGTTCAGCAGCATTCCTGCTGCTTCAAACTCTTATTTGTTTGTTTGTTTGTTTGTGTGAGTTAATTTGAGTTCTTCTAATGTTGAAATAATAACTCTGTTTGTAATAGCTGATAGTTCATTTTGTGTATCAGCCATTAATCCAGTGGTCTGGTCTTGCTAATTAAATCCATCTGCACTGCTGCTCTTCTAAAGTTAGGAAAGCAGGGGTGAGGTAAATCAGCTGTAGCAATTCTAGTTTCTTCTTGCTGTGGAGTTAGGCACGTCATTGCTATTACCTTGGTTAATGCAAGGCTTCCTTTCAAGTTTGACTTCTTGTAATGGAAGCTACAAAGAATAGATTCATTAGTTCATGGGTTATGCTCATGGGCTTCGTGACTCTGTTGCAATTCCTAAAGCAGTCATTATATTTTATTTCTTATTTTTCCTCTCCTTCCCTTCAGAAGATTTTCATTTGCTTCATAGAGAGATGATAATGCATTTACAATTTGTTCGGTTCTTAGCTGATAGAGAAAAAGGGAGCAAGAAGGAGTTTGCTGTTTGGTTTCCACATCATTTTTGCTTTGCCATTTATTCCACTGTCAGCCTTTGTTATTCTTTAGAAATCTTTTGAGCAGGAAGTGGCCAAAGGAGAAAAATCTGACTGAGAAGACTTTAACAAAGCTGGTCAAAAAAGAAAAGGGAAAGTAATATCTGTCTGAGGAGAGAAGAGAACCATACTGTGGAGATATCTCAGTCTTGTGGGTACATACATATGTGATCCGGATATCAGTATATAGCTCTTATGTGTCAGCTGAACCCTTTGCAAAATGTGGTCTTAATTCATGTGGGCATGTGTTTGAAAAGTAGTTTTCAAAATAGACTTTTTTCCCCCCAAAATGATATTAACCTTTGGAAAAGCATGACTTTGATTTTTAAGTTCAACAGTAGAAAAACTTTTCATTTAACATGCTTGATTTTTAAGTTCCATTTATAAAAGTTGATTTAAAAGCAGCTTTCAAAAATGCTGTACTTTTTTGGTTTTTGTTATTCTTTGAATATATGCAACTATGCTTCTTATTTTGCATTTCCTGATCTACTGAAACAACATATCTTAGGTTTGTTCAAAGAAATAAGAAAAAAACCTTCATTTCGTTAAGAAGAAAATACATGAAGATTTCTTCATATTTTTCACAATGATAATTTTAATTTAGTTTTTCCACCTTATTCCTCGTATTTATATGAGTCCATAGAATAATTATCTTTATTTTTACTCTATTTGATTGGACAGCTCCTTTAATACTTTTATCAAAGTTTAATGTTTGTAGATTAGGGAAAGCAGTTCCAATAAAATGACCAACAACTAGAAGGAATTCAAAAACCAGAAGAAATGTTATTTTGAAAAAAGTTATTTGTCTTACTGGCACCATTTACATATTTTTTTTCATTTGAGCATAATGTAAAATTAAAAATAAAAGTGAGATAATTAAGGAAATAGGATTTAAATTAAATTTTAAAAATTACTAGTTAGAAAAAATAGTTTATAAAATTAAGTTACATTATGCTAGATATAAAAAGCTTGCTTTTCAGGCAGATGAATAGACAATTCTCACTACAATCTGTGAAGAGCAGTGGGTGATGAGTGCCTCCAAAGATAACTCCTTCACGCTAGATCAGATCCAGGTTAATTGTTAGGATGAGAGAATTAGAAAAGGAAAAAATTCAGAGTTGGAGGAAGAAATGTTTACTCCAGAGAGCTGTACCAGTCAGCTGCTGTGTATCCCATCTACATAAGATTTTATTGAAAGGAATCTCAAAGTGAATATTTTCTGTATAATATATATATATTTTTAAACATTATTTTAAAAAGGATTTTGGAGCACAGCCTGAAAGAGGGATTAGATTTTAAAGTATTTTTTGTATGGAACTGAGACTAGTTTAAATTTTCAGGCTGGGGATGTAAAAATTGCTTCTTTTTGTTAGTTGAAGAATCAGTTCAGTATGCTGGAACTGTTCCTTAGGGAGGAAAAAGAAGCAAGTGCAGACTCCTGGCTGGAGCCCAGCTGCCTGTTAGAGTTCCAGAGCATGTCCTGATTCACTTCTATTTGTTCTTCTCTCACTTGTTCATTCATATCCTTTCCACTGAATCATGAAACAAGAAACTGTGAAATCTTTGGGTCAGTGGATTTTGGTATACTCTTAGATCTCTAGGCATACTGTGATTGAATGTAGTTGACAGTGGGTTTAGTACCATGATTCCTTAGAGCTTTTTTTTCCTAACGTGGGCAATACTGGGTAGCAAACTTTTTGTGTCTAGAAACATTGAACTGAAATAATGTCACTGATATTATCAACAGTTTTTTTTTCCAAAATACTAACACTGCAAAAGAAATGATAAATAAATACTCCTACATACATTTAATAATGTATTTACAAACAAGCTTCACAAACCAAATAGTTTAAAATCTATTTTGTAAACTATATTCTGATCCATTACTGCATAAAAAGAGTAGCTCAGTTTTTGTACTGCAGACTTCTTTATTTCTCATTTGTCTGTGACAGTAGTACATAGGATTTGGTCTGTTGCTGGTTGTGGTGGTGTAATGAGGCATGGACCTATAGAACTTTGGATCTGTCAGAATCTAAAAAATAATTCCTTTACATTATCACAAAAATCTTGAATTCAGCATCTGAATACATGTTTGAACAAGAAAGTACATAGGTTTGGTTTAATGAAAGAATTGTTTTCTTAATTTTATGGTTACTAACGAAATAAATATATAAATGTGTAGAAAATAGTAAGGAAACTGTATGTTCTTAAAATAGAAAGGAAGCTAGGTGAAGAAAGTCTGGATGGCTGGTATTTTGAGCCTTAGGTCTAACAGGTTTCCAAAGTCTTGTCGTGTTTTCTTGAATTGTCCTTCTATTGGACTTTAGAAAATTTAGAGGCTAGATGTAATGGTATAAGGGAGAATAAAATAGTGTAATACTGCTTCTGCTTCCTGAAAGCACATTCCATTTAGCACATTACATTCATACCCAGTCCACCTTAGAGGTCTGATGCATGGGCACGAATGTCTAACTTTGTGACACTTAGCACCTCCGTCTATCACTTGGTTGCTCCTGAGCAGAGGAATTGCTCATGCAGCAGTTATTGGGTCAGTGCAAGTTGAAGCCCAAATATTAAAGAATCAGTGCTCTTTGGCCTCACTATGCTGGGTTGTAAAGTGCAGTTGTTAGCTGCTGCCTCATAAACAGCTTTGCTGTTCCTGGTGTGGGTGTATATATCTGTGAGGAGGCAGAAAGGTGGAGAGCTGAAGCAAAGATCACTTCTATCAGGAAAACTGCTCTTTTTCTTGCAGCAGAAGCTCTCAGTTCAAACCCACATCCAGTTGGAAATCTTTGCTTGCTACTTAGATTTGCCAATTGATTTTAAAACAATTATTCATCACACACGTACAATAAAATGAAGATAAAGTCTGAAAGAATGTAGAGAGTAACAAGTCTGCAGCCATAGAATAGATTTTTCTGTTTATCCCTCTGGTAGGTACTTAGTGCCAGTGCAGGGAATCACCTTTCCTCTCCCCTTCTGCATCAGTTTAGCTCCCATGTAATGTCTAACGTAGCTCACAGTGGCTTGCATAGCACTGATCTCATGAATTCAGGTCAGAGTTGAAAACAGTTTTCCAGGTTTGAGTTTACAGTTGTATTACTCTGAAATCAAAATCAGTTTTATTTTAGTCTGGTTCAAAGACGTTGAAATCAAAATCATCAGAATTTTCCAGATTATTTACACTTTGGTTTGCTTTTTTGGTTGGTTTGTATATTGTTTGCGTCTTTTTTAAATTTTGTTTTAGTTTGGTTTTGTTTTGTTTTGAGGTTTTTTCCAGAGTGAGTGGGACAATTATAAGAAATTCCAAGTGCTCTTGGAAGGCTGTAGAGGTCTTTTGAGGAGTTCAAAGAATCCCCTGGGTACTGAAATAAACTCTCACTTTAGAAACTTCAGGGTGTTTAATTAGTAGTCCTTTCTTTGTTCCTGGTTTGCAACAAAGACTCTTTGTCAGCTTTGGGTTAAACTATTAATGAAAAGGGTGTGTTAATTAAACAACTTGCTTATTTCTAATTGGCAAAAGTACTCTAGCCCTCCCGAGACTTACAGCCAAGCACAGCAACGTCTGCTAAGAGATACTCATGAGCTGCTGAGAGATGCTATAGAAAATATTAAGATCCAGGAAAAGCCACAATAGTAACAATCTTGTGTGGGGTGTGGGGAATGCTTCACAAAAGACAAAAAATGGATATTCATATTCTCAGGGAACTTCCTCTTTTTTTCTCTTTTTTTTCTTTTCTTTTTCTTTCTTCACAGTATACAATTTGCATGACTTACAGGTAAAACCCATTGCAAAGTAATTTGAAATTTTCAGGTTCTATTGCATCATGTAGAAACAATATTCAGCTCTTCTTTTTGGTGTTTTTTTTCTGTTTTGTTTTGGTTTGGTTTTTTTTTTGTTTTGTTTTGTTTTGTTTTGTGTTTTGTTTTTGTTTTTGGCCACTAATGTATTAAAGGAAAGCCCCACTGATAAGCCGCTCAATTTAGTTAGCATTATGCAAGATAGCCAGCAGCTGGGTTGACAGAATGGCATACAATCATTCCATCCCAGTATGTTATGTCAGTACAAAGAAAAATTTCATGAGATACAATAGCTTTTAGTTTATATTTCTTTGAAGGAAAGAAGTTATCTCTTATCTCTCAGCAGCATGGCCTATGCTACTATCTTAGAAACACGTTAAACATTTTACAAGTACTTTTTTTACATGCAGATGTTTATTAGAATTTCAATACAGATACATTTATTATCTCACATATATAAATTAGTTGGAGAATCATATTTACAAAAAGTATTGAAGAATCCAATTTTTGCAGCAGCATTTTGTTGCATACTAAAGCATATTGTAATGAATTAATGCAACACTAAAGTTCATAAGAAATCAGTTTGAATTTTACTAATCTGTATTGGCCATTTGCTATTTCACTGAGAAAATAGCTAATTTTCATATGGATTAGGAAGACTTTATTTTATGTATCTAAGTAGTTAATGTACCTTAATGGAAATGTGAGTACTGAGAAATATACATTTTTGTTTTTTGACAAGATCTTGGGGATATACAGGAATCAGGTGTGCATGCGTGTGTTTCTGTGTGTGTCAAATGTACGTAGCTTTAAAATCCGGTGGTTAAAGAAAGAGAGTAATCTGCCAGCTGCACAGCAGCTGAGGATGAGGTTGTTAAAAAATGTTTTTTTCTGTTAAACATCGAAGTAATCTTAGATTGGCCAGTATGTATTGCTTATCCAAGGGTGGAACACAAATAATCAACACTTCTTGTCTTAGATTTGGAAAATATTTTTAGTATATACTTATGAGAAGATGCTGATGGGTTTGTCTCATCTTCAATTTTCCACTTCTGTCAGAAAGGTCAGTAACTTTGTCTCCAATTCTTTGTAATGTGCTGCAGAAGCATTTTTTAAAAGTAAGAAATTGCCTTGTCTTACTTATAGTAGTCCCAATATTTAGATGGTAATATGAGAAAATGGATGAAGTAACCTTTAGAAGAGCTCTTTGTACCTAAAATTTGAGATACTATTGTTTGATTTTACTAAAATTCTTATTTTAGGTTATATTATTTTTAACCTATACTGAAAGAAGATTTCAACAAGGGCTCTGTGGGTGATGATCTGGGTGGGAAAGAGCTGTCAAAAAATCTTGAAAATGAGGATTAGAATTTAGAGCAGTGTGCACATGCAAGTGTCCTTAATCAGAAGGGGATGTCTAAATGACTTTTAACTTCTTTGTTTACTTCCTATATTTGATTGAGTAAAATTAGAATAAAATAATTTATTTACCTAGGACTATTTCCTTCTTAGTAAGAAACTTTAAATTGATTCTAACTAGACATATTTCTTCCCTGAAGTAATACAAAATCTTTGTCTCATAAATGCATACAGAGGCGTTGTGGCTCATCAGGGTGCCATGACATTCCAGAGTATTGATTCTGTGGTGTTAAAGGGTGACATATTTGGTGCTAACGGGCCATCAGAGCATTGGGATTTGAACTGTACATGGTAAGAAGCACTGACTTTCCTGTAACATGACAGGCTTTTTAAAGCAGTGGGAGTAATGTTAATCTTACATAGTTCCTCATGTATAAAGTTCAAACATTAACAAGATTTTTGTATAATTAAATTAATAAAATTTAATATTAACTGTTTTGTAAGAGCCAGCACCATTCTGCACTTTTTTGTTTGTAAAATTGCTTGCCATCTAGAGTTTAAAAGTCACTCTTGAAAGAACCAGTTATTTCATACTTTGTTTTGTTAGATTTTTTTTCATATATTTTTTTTCTTCCGCAAAATGTAATCTGTCTTAGGTAAAGATCTTAATATTTTTTTTAGCGTAGTTTTTAGCAGCACACAGGATTTGTTTGCATTTCATGTAATGGCTCTTCTCTTTATATTGGAGGCTAAAGACACCTAAGTGTAAATTTGTTCCAGTTTTATGTTGCCTTGAAGGGCATCAAATACAGACCAAAAGAGCATGTGAATCACAGAGGCTTAAAACTGAGCATCTTCTGGTTTTCTGTCTTTCAGATGAAATGTGTTTTTTTAGTTTTAGTGACCTGGAGTGTTTTCTTTGGAAATAACATTTTGATTTTTTTTTATTTTATAATTTTGATTATAATTATTGTGCAAAAAAATTAGCAAAGTCAAAAATAGTGAGCTAATTCTATCATCTTTGGAAATTAATCAGATTTCCCACTAAAAGAGTCTGTGGGACTCAAATTACAGATGCTTACATATTCATTCTGTTTTGTGCTTGAATTCTAGTTGTCCTGCAAAGAAATGTAGAATGTATTTTATATCATATATTTGCTCTGGTTTCTGACATAAGTGTTTTGCTTAAGCAGATTTGCTAGGAGGTGACAGCACTGAAAAATTGGACACAATGACTGCTGGAAGTATTTCAGTTCCCAGCAATCTAAATAGTGCAGAGAGAAAATGAAATATCGCCATGTTTTAAAGATGACAGTTTGGTCAAAGACTGCTTTTTCCTGTAAAAAGAAGTTGAGTAAATCAAGTAGTTCTAAAATGTCTGCATGAATTGAAGATGCAAAACCTTTTTTCCTTGCCTCTTCTTTCTTTATAAGCATGTGGTAGAACAGTGACTTATTAACTGTAAAACACTCCATGAGTAGCATAGTTTTTCTGGTTTAATTGTTATCTTTTATAGTTTTGAATCATAACAGGCTTTCATGAAGCATAGTTACATAATCTATATAAAATTTGGTAAAATGAAACTGAAATGAAGTCTTATAGTCTTCAGATTATATTTTCTAAATAACTTCAGAAGATTATTTTTTGTCAGATCTGGTTTTCTAAATCTTCAGTTTCGTGGGTTCCTGCTGCACTTCTGTGGATCACGAATCAAAAAGTTGATCTGGCCTGTTTGTTTCAATTGTTTTGAGTATTAGCAAGCATCTACATAGACAGGTTTTGTAAATAGGGTCTTTAAAATAGAAGAGGGGGAAATGTTTATTGAGCGTGGCTCTCAACTTGAGCAGATTAAATGCTCATGATGAAATTCTTGTTCCTCAGTGGGGAACAGTGAGCAGTGGGATAAATGACCAGTGTATTTCTCTTCTGCTACTTTTAAAGGTGGCATAAGACTTGCTGCAAGTGTATGTTCCCTGCACATTTAACTTGAAATATTTTGCAGAAAGACTTTACTAATGTTTAAAGTTCTGTTGAGAGTGGAACCCACTATCCATAAAGTAAAAACCTTGTGTGCTACCACAGTCTGTGCAGATGCTGACGAGAAGACACCAGAGCTGCTGCTGCTGCTTTCTTCACATTCTGCAATGAATTGGTCTTATTTGGCAATCTGCTCCAACACAACTTTGCTATTGTATTATACTAAAAACTGTCAAGATATTTTCCTTCTTTTTAGTCCTCTCTACAATATCACAAAATGAATTTGCATTGTTTAAATGCAGCAGATCCAAACAAAAATCTACACCCTTGGATTTCTCAAATTCCTGCCTGGTACACAGAAGGGACTTAAGTATTTTTCATCCTAGAAAGCAGAGGGTATTTATGGACCTACATCATGTGTTAGTTCCTAGGAAAACCAGGAGTTGGAGCAAAGCATTAATGTTTTTTCCCTCAGATATGTTACATCAAGTCTTTAAGAAAATATCTTCGAAGGTCTCTCAATTTCTTGAAGAAGCAAAGACATTACTTAGAAATTTCTCCAAAAAATTCTATGTTTTTGGGCATCCAAAGGGGGACTCAAGTTACAAGAAGTAACTACTGAAAAGACATCAGGGAAAAGGTTATGCATTTTTAAGATGAAATCAGCCCAGGAGTCTTGCTATTTGAAGAAGGAGAGAGAGGCTTTTCATTTGCAAAATGCTCTACAGTGATGCAGAAAACCAATTAAAATATACATGAAGTATACACTCATTTTTAATTTCTGAGACATCCTTCTCTTTGAAATAGACACCCCCATAAATAAATATCTAGAATTGTATCCAATCAGTCTTGGCTGGTGTATTCTGTTTGCCAGCCAGGCTAGGCACACTTTCATTGGTGTACATGTCTCCTGAAACTTAATTGGAAAAATATCTTTTCTTGTTCATCCTCCCTCGAAGATATGGGGCAGCCATTTAAACGTGTTTTACTCCTGAGTCCTACATCTGATAACATTCTGAGTAGGGGCAGCCATGTAAAAATAAACTGAACTATACTTCTGTAACTTACCTGGACAGAGAAAAGCTTTTTCCCTCTTAATATTAGATGTAATTTAATAGAAAAGAAGTGGAGACACACTTCAGACTGATTTTGGGTCCTACAATAAAAATTTTGCTACTTCACTGCAAAAAGATGTTTTTTATTCTTGATCAAATATGAGAAAAAACCTAACCCTAAACACTAAACTAAATTGGTTTATAGTGTATATTTTGTACTCCCATATGCAAATTCTGTACCCATATTAATTGGCCATGAGGAATTTATGAGCAAAAGGAGTAGTAGTTACCTAAAATCTGGAAGTGTGTGAACTATGCTACGTTCAAATCACCAGAGTGCAATCTAATGTGAAGTAATTAATCTGATCTTACAAATATTTGTATGCAACATTTATTGCTTTCCACTCTTCCGATATTTTTCATGTGAACTCTTAGCATGACAGCTTAATTTTGTACGTGACATTATTTCACACATATAACCATTGCCAAATCTAGCTTAATTTTGGTCATTTTAGGTTTAATTTAAAAGCATGTCTAAGAAATTAAATGTCACATCATTAACTGCTTATTTTTTTCTTATGTTTATCTTCATTATGCATCATATGTTAAAGACAAAAATAACTTTCTCTGTTTCCATTAACAAAAAGTGAATAGAGAAGAAAAAGCCATTATTTGCAAAATGTAAAAAAACCCTATGATAATTTGACAGACTTTAGTTAAACCAATCTACCATAGTGTACTCATAAGGCACATTATAAAATAATCTCTTATTTGTTAGGAAACACCATACTACTCCTTGATAAAGGACTTCAAAAGTTGCAAGTGGTTTAGAAGCATGGGATTTATGTTTCCTTTGAAAGGGAAGGCATAGATACAAAAAAACCTTTTTTGCTTTGAACTTAATTTTAAGAAAATGAACAGTTGACAATACAGACAGGCTTATGGTATTGCTACAACAACTTAGTGTTTTGCATACATACAACATCTAAGAATAGCTCTGTTCTTTATAAACTTAGTTTATCATTATGATGCTTCCATAACATAAGTGATTAGTTAGATGAATGTGCAGACTAACTGAGAATTTGTACCTTTTAAAATCCCTTTGATTGTAACTTGGAGGTGCACTTAAGAGGAATTCTGGAAGCCTAATTTTATGTTTTGTTTATTGAACAACATCCTCCTTTAATGTTGCTTTTCAAATCTGTATTTTACATCCATGTTTTCTGTGATCTGTTCAAACAGTGTGTTCAACCTATGTCTACTGTGACATTTCAAATGACTGGTAGACTGGTGAAAGTGCTTTCTTTCATCTTCTGACATTTTATTAATAGGGGTTTTTGTTTGTTTGTTTGTTTGTTTGTTTGTTTGTTTTGTTTTTGGTTTGTTTTTTTTTTTACTGAACCATCCGTACCAGGAGAGGCATTGCTGTGATTCTAGGCAAGAGTGATATCTACTTGTAATTTGGAATTTGATAGAAAGGCTGGTAGGTTTGTCATTTCCTACCTAAGGATCCTGTATAGAACAGTTAAGCCAACTTCCCTACATCTTTCACCCTCCCTGCTTTCTATAACTTTTTATTTTAGTTTTGGCTGCTGTGTAAGTCTCTACCTTTAGAGCCCTACTGTGCCTTTGGGGTAATCTTCTTTGCTGCCTGATGGATGGAGTTTTATTTGCCTGAGAAGAAGCAGCAGGTCTCTGTTTCACAAGCATTATTAGTGCACTTTGACTAGAGAGGAGAATAAATGCCTCTCTCAGTCAAGGGCAAGCAGGGGGGCTGAGGACTGGTGGTGGGGCAGGAGAAGCCCCTGTGGTACCCCAGGTAGAGTAGGAGTGTCTGTATTGAACGGGACTGCTGGCCCAGTGTCTCCAAAGGCCTGAAGTTACAACTTTCCTGTCAAGTCTGTTGTGCCCATGAGATGAAAAGTAAGGCTTTCCTTAACAAAGTTAGCACCAAATGTATCAGCTTGCTATTTCTACCACATCACAGTGATCTGTTTTGAATATATATATATATATATAAAGTATTTAATTCCTTGAGTAATTCTTCTGCCTCTCATGAACATTTCACTAAAAGTCTTTTCTGGCCTTGTGTGTGTGAGTAGAAACCTTAGTAAGCAAGAAATTTAATTGACAGCTATGATTCTGTGTAGATTATATATTAGGCAATGATTTAAAAAGTCTTTAAAACAACCAAATATTAATGTGTGTAAAAAATAAAATTACATTTAAAAAACCCCATATTTTTCATTTAACTCAGCTTTTTTATACATTAGACTCTGAAATTTTGCCATTCTTAATTTTCTTTCTGTCTTGGTGAGTACAATGTGATGGCTAGTGAAATTAAATTAATGCTATGTTTGAAGTGACAAAGGATCCGTAATAGCGAAAACAGATATTTTGCCTCTAGGCAGATTAATTCTGGGACTTGGAATGTATGTCCCCTGTTCAATCAATACAGTTTATTCTTTTCAGCATTGGCCTTCAGTAGTAGGGGTAGACAATGATTTTATATACACTGACAGATAGGAGGAAAGTGGAGATTTTGATACAGAAATATTCTTCACACTTGTCCATGAAGTAAAATACCTCAAACTCCTCTTCAGAGTCTCAGCTGCACAGGTGTCTATCCCATGTAGATTCATGAGAATATATTTTTTTAAATGGAATAAATTATGAGATCAGAAGATTGTAATGAGTGGGAAATGGAGGGAGATGGGAAGTCAGATAGAGAGATGTACAAAGTAGGGGTGTGGTCATCATCAGGATAAAGTGCTCTGACAAACAAATGTCAGCTGAGGTAGACATTAAAGGGGTGATTAAAAGAAAACTTTATTAAGCTATAAGAACAAGGGTGAGAATCAGAACAATTATTACACTTAGAAGTGAAAAGTTATGTAGATGTGATAGAGATATACATGGGAAAAACAAAAGCTGGAAGCATCTGAGATGAAAGCAAAACCAGGAGTCTGATGTATGTAAGTCAAGCAAGACCAGATAGGTGTCACCACAGAATTCTGAGTGATGCAGAGCAAAGCCTGCCATGTCTTCTTTTAAATAAATCTGTTAGGAAAAAAAAAAGTACTGTTTTGTTGGAGAATAGCAAATACAGTATTTATATTTAAGTAGTGGAGAAGATGGAAAAGAAGAGATAAAGGTCTGAAAGTCTGACCTCATCTTTTATCAAACAGTTGAGCAGAGTTTATATGAAAAAAAAAATTAGCTACTGACATAACGAGCGAGGGAAGATAGGATGAAAATTGAAAATGCCTTTACTGCAAAGAGTTCATACAAACCAATCTGATAACTTTCTTTGAAAAGATAACCAATTTTCTAGACAAAGAAAATTTAGTAATCTCTCTCCTGGACTTCAGCAATCAGTTGATACTGTGCCACCTGGGAAATTATTTGTGCACCTGAGGAAGATGGGTACTACTAAAGAAATCAAAAAATATGTAAGAAATTCACTTAAATGAGATGACAATTGGTTTTCTTGCAAAGGTAAGCATTATAAGAAGTTACTTGAGTCAAGAATCAGTCTTAAGAACATTTTTGCTTTATATTTTAAAGCAAAATGAGTGTAAATGTAATAAGGAGACTTGATTATGGAACAAATAAAATAATGAAATTTTGTGAGAATTAGGTTGTATTAGATAAAGGACTAGAAAACATTCTAGACTTTAGGAGTTAAGACTTAAAATAAAACAAGAAGAAGTTGTAAATTCAGTTAGGAAATAATGATATGGGAGCAGTAGAAAAAAAGAAGAATTTAATAAATTAGGCGAGAGTTACTAGGAGCATTAGTGACACATCAAATTTATTTTTGCAATATAAAGCTGCATCAATTTTGGTGCTGCTGTGAAACAGACATAGTCAGGTCATTTGAGAAGTCATTAATGAGACTTCCTCTGAAAAATCGTTTTGTTATTCTAGTCAATCATTTTCAGGAAGAATTAAGCTTACTTTTAAACATTCAGAAAAAGCTGTTTAATAACCATGGAATATAGACTTAGCTGTGGAAGAGAAGACTAAAAGGGCTTTGCCTATTCAGACTTAAGGCTCTGAGAGACGTGCTGTGGCAAGCTAAAATTGGACGGCAGAAGTTGTTACTATCCTCAAGGCATGAATACTTGAAGCTCTTTTGAATCACTTTGTGAACCACTGCTTTGTATATTAGGGTAAACCAAAACTTTTACTTTAATACACCCAGCTAAAGACTGCAGTAGCGCATGAGTTCCTTCATAGGCGTGCTGTATAATCCTGCCCTGAAGGCTTCAGTGACCATCAGAGGGGTGGAGCAGATGTTAAATATTCCTGCCTCTGATTTTAAGCCACTGCTACATTTACCTCAGAGCCTTGAGAAAGCAAGTGGAAAGAGGAGATGTGATTGTTCTTCATAAGTATATTGGGAATAAATATCAGCAAAACTTATTAAACAGTAATATTGTCATAAAGGCAAATATGTACTGCTATATGTTTAGTTTAGAAAAAGAAGAAAAAAGGAGATTTCAACTCTCTGAGATTGAGGCAACATAAAAATATCTTGATAGTTTTGAAATGGAACTTCATCTGTTCAGAATAATACAATTACACAGATATTTTCCTTCCAGTAAGTTTGTGTATTCCTTAGAAAAGGGAAAAAGAAAACAACAAAATGTGGGCCATGCTTTTAAGGCCTTAGTTCCATAAGGATGGATTAAACTGTTAGTAATATTATCTATGCCAACATCAAGCTATGTTCTGTAAGCTGTTTAAGAAGCAGCCCAAACTTCCTAGTGTGAGGTTTACAGCAACAGAAGCATCTAAAGATATTGGCATTTGTGCTTCTGTTTTTCTGTGAACCCTTTTTTTCTTGACATGGCACTATTGTTCAGTTTTTTAGGAGACCCAGAGTCTCTGTGGCTTGATTGCAATAAATAACTTAAATAAATCAATTTTATGCTTGTAATGATGGGTTAAGAGGATAACTTTTTGTTTGGTTGGGTTTGGTTTTTTTGTTTGTTTGTTTTTTGTTTATTTTTGTTTTGGTAAAAACTAAAAATATTCATTTTGATCAACTTGATTTATATAACATGCAAAAATAAGTAGTCACAGAAAAAATATGACTAATTTAATTTAAATGAGGTGAGATGAGAATACAATCATGTTAAACTGTGTACTAAGTCTAGATGCATTGCCCATTAAAACTGTTGTCTTTAACTTTTCTTTTTTAAAAATTTTATTTTCAGGATTATTAATTTTTTATATTAATTTAGACCATATTAGAGAAATTTTAATTATCAAAATCTATGAATCCTTTTGTGATCATGTGCAGAAGTCCTCATTATTTTATTATTCAGAAAAGAACTGTTCATGGGTTCCGTTTTGCCTATTTTTTGTCTTATATGTGGCCTTTACATGTGTATACAAATGGCACAACATAAAAAAGTGAGTATTTTATTTACTGATTAACTTTTTTGTTTATTTAAGAATATTAAAATTAGCTTTCCTTATGTAACACATACATTCTAAGGAAATACATTCAGTACAGTTTCTATAGTTCCTCATATCCTATTTTGATTTCTGTCACAAACTGGAAATGAAGCTACATGTGTATAAGAAGTTTAAAAATAGGTTAGAAGTATCTTGTGAAATGTAACAGGAAATCTACGGAGATATATTTTTATCTGGCATTTTCTGTGGTGGGCAAAAGTGAGCATGTTGTGCCTTTCAGTTCCGTTCAAGAATGTTGCAGAAACTTGTAATCTGTCACATTTTTAGTCATGTGTACATGTCAATCAGATGAATATATAATATATATTGCAATCATAACATATTTACAGACAGAGATATAGTTCTAAGAATAAAGTGAAATGAGTGGCAAAACCCCCCCACAATAAAACTGTACTTTGAGAAGTTAATAATTCTGAGTTTGCAGTAATATATTATAGCTGGGATCACTACACTCTGTTAAAGTGTGACTTCTCACTTATTCAAGGAAAAATAATTACAATTAATGGCAAATATATATCAATAATGCTAAAAGGTCTCTTCCCAATGGCAATGAATATGTAAGTTAAGGAAAAAGGAGAAACAGAACTAAAGATCAATAAATAAAGTTCGGGTGGGTTCTACAATAATTTTTATGTACTCCAGCATTGAAATTCTGGAAGCAATTTCCCATTGAAATATTCAGGAAAAATAATAGTAACCTATCAAGAAATTATGTGAAATTATGCCTATGATAAGCAGGTGTACTCAGTATGTAACAAGATACTTCTAGGCCTATATTTTAGTATCATGGATTGGATGATAGTCAGTTGTCATGAGCTGCAAGCATTTTGCTCATGTCAACTGAAGTAGTGACTATCAACTTTTCATTTAACTCTAGTGCATGTGCATTTTTCTGAAAGGAAATGGAAGGAGGAACAAGACAAGGGATCTTGTCTTTCATGGAAATTAGCAAGATTCATGGAAATTAGCAAGATTCTTCAACTACCATAGAAAAATAGGGAAAAGCAGCACCTAATTTAGCAGAAATTTGTGGAGAAAAGTTAATTTTCTAATTATTTTCTGTCAATATTTATGTATGGATGCATCCGCTAATGACACAAAGCATGGGAATGAGTTTTGGGTGTGAATTTGTCTTCAGTCTAAGTTTGGAGTCTTTCTGTACATATTTCTGAGCATTTTGAAGCACTGATTTGTCCCAGCTTTGTCTTTAGATTGTCATGTAGTGTGTAGCACTTGAAGCGCAGGTGCAAGCCTTCCATCAGTGTGTTCTCTGTGCCTGCAGTGTGTGCCAAATATTGGCAGGTGATGCAGACTTTGGGGCTCGTTAGGATGTAAAGTAAAGAGGCACAACAAATTGCACTGTCATCCTTGCCTTTGTATGCTGCATCAGGTGTACTGCAGGTAATATAGACACACACTGAGACTTCCATGATTGCCTGAGATTTAATGATATAATATATTGCATTTCTGAAAGAAAAGATTCAACATTTTGTCTCATATGCACCAGGTAATTTGTTTTGCTTTTTTAAGCTTTTCTCTCATGATTTATGATTTGATTTATTAATTAAAAAACCCCTAGTATCAGTATCTTTCATACAAGAAAGGTCTAATTATGGAAGGTATATGTTACATCTATGAATATTTTTTACCTCAGAAATATTTTATGAATGCACCAGATGCTCACAATTGTGTTTATATTTTGGAGAATAGTATTTAAAATACATGTTAACAGGTCCCTGTTCATTGCATACTGGACAAGTCTACTATTGCAGTGAATGTACTCTCGTTGAAGTTAGCAAAACTTAATTTTTATATAAATTTGAACAGCTGTTAAGTTAGTAACTTTGAGGTACTCAATGAACTTAAATGAAAGATACAGATAGATCTATAAAAATAGGTAGGTAGGTAGGTAGGTAGGTAGGTAGGTAAGTAGGTAGGAAAGTTGATACATTAACTGTATTTTTATTGAATGTTTTGGGCTATTTAGTGTTCTTGCTGTTTTGTCAAATTAAGTCAGTGTAAATTGAACAAAGAGATTTGTATATAATTTAGTTGGTAATGTTGAAGAATTTTACTAAGGTGTAAATATATTCTTTCAATATATTGAACCAAAAGAGAATGTTTTGCTTGCTTGTCCCAGGTGGCTTCCTGTAAGAAGATCATATTTAGATTGAGGAGCAGACATTATTATTTGAGGACATTTAGGAGTCTTTTATGGATAATGTTCATAGAGGAAAAGATGTTTTATAGAGATGCTTGACATTGGTATCCTTCTTTTGTCTAACTTGGTTTTAAATTTACATGTGGGTAACACATTACAAGAAATGATTCATTAAAATAAGGATGCAGTAGTCCGTGACGTAAAATAAATATAAATTATTAATAATTCAAGAGTACTGGAAAAGCTGAAAAGACTGATGAATGCCAACAAAATGTGTTATGTAACTACCAATAATGGGTTAATATTTTTTTTTGTGTGGATGACCCAATTCCAAGTGAATTCATCCAAGTGAATATTTTAAGTCCTGTTTCTGAAGAATATTTTGGACAGAAACCTTCACTGTTTATCACTAGATGTGTCTATTTAGTGTCTCATTTTCTTCACAAGCATATTGATCAAAGTGAGTCAAAGGAAGAAGGTTCTTCCACAGTCCTCCATTTTCTTTATGTCCACCTTAGAGTGAGACAGTTGATATCTGGCATTTTGAGGAATGTAGATGTTCATAGAACTGTTATTGTATACTGTATGTTGTCCTTCAAATCTGGCTTGCTCACTCCATTTTATCTGGTGGTTGGGTGAGAGACATGAAGGGAAAGAGGAGTTGCCTGTTTGTTTTCTTGTAAAATTCTCGTTTTTTGCTTCTTTCAACTCTCTGTACTGCACTATTAATCCCATCATTTAATGGAGAAGAGTTATGCTCATCACTGATACCTGAGACATTTATAGTATTTTTTACTCTGTCTGCAGTAACTCTGAGTAAGAAAGGGAAGAATTTATAAATCACTCCAATTTGTCTATAATTTAAAAACAGCTTGTTTCTGGGCATAGTTCACTTAATTCCTTCTTCTTCTTAAGAAACATGAAACAGCCTGTTTCTGGGCATGTCTGTAGGAAACAGACAGTTTGAACTGTCTTTGCTGCCAAAATAGTTATTCTATGGAATGTGTTTGGATCTAAGGACGAGAAGAGAAATTTTTTGCACACTAGTAAGATCCAGGAGAGAGGATTAAGTCAGCCAAACCCTACTCACATCCCAGTAAGCAGACATATATTTCTGTATTTTTTGTAGGTGGATACAGTGCAGACCACGCAGCACCCTGGCCATATTGAGGAATCATGTAAAATGAATGTATGTGCTCGTAAGTGAATTATTTATGAACTGACACTCCAACTCTAAGGGATGTTGGATCACCAAATCCATGAACTCTCTTTACTCTCATGTTAAGACATTGATTCCCAGGGGGCAGGGTTACTGCAGAGCTAAGTGGACCTTTAAAGCAAAGCTATTAGAAAAACAAAACAAAACATGGTAAAGCAAGATAAAAACTGCTTGAAACAAGAAATTCAGATTACATTTTGGATGCATTTGAAGAGACATTAAATGGAGAATGCAAAGAAGCAAGAATCCAAAACAGGAAAACAAATGGTACATAGAAAGGTTTGGTAAGCAGAACTGATGGTAAGTGGAGGAAGAAGATCAAATACCATCTAATTCAGGAGTATGAATAGGATGAAAGCACTCACCATTTTCTTCTTTGTTCTATCTTTGAAAGGACTGAAATTTGATTAGATGATTTGTTGAATTAGTAACTGGGAAATGAGTGTGAACAAGGTTGAATTTTCAGTGTTTGAATCAATGAAATACATGTGGTTTGATGAAAAAAAACAAAAAAAGCCCCATATAATATGCTAGATAAACAAAGAAAAAATATACCTCAGGACTGAAATTCTGGAAATCCAGAAAGAGTCTTAGTATTTGGAAATCTTTGACCTGCTCAGGGATGTGAGGGAGAGTGTGGAAGAGGATTCAAGTCAAGTGACATAAGGTCCTTCAGATTTTGCTGAGAGAAATAGCTCTCAGTGGAAGTTGAGGTAGATACAAAGAAGAAGCCAAACATGATAAAGGACTATCAGCAAATAGGGAAATCAACAGCCACTCACCAAGTGGTGAACATAGAGTTTGGTTGCTAAAGACAACTGAATTCACTTGGCTAGAGTGCTCCAGACTAGAATAATTGTATCAAGGATTGTACAAATGCCAGTATCAAAATCATATATACAGAAAATCTCTAAATCTGCAGTCACTACTAAGCTATATGCACCACATAAAAACAAAGACTATAGTGCCAACTCCAATTTTATATGTGTATATATATATACACCAATTTTTATATTTATTTTATATATGTATTTGGATATTACTCTATATATCAGCTTATGATTTAGAGAAGGCTGAATATTTCCTCCTAAATAATTTATTTAGTCATATCCTTCATCATAAGAAGCAACAAAAAAGGATATTTGAATAATAATTTTCCAACAAGGTCATTTTCTTAGGAATAATGCATAACTTCATCCCATTGAAGTTTGTGATGTAAATCTGGTATAGCTGTGTGAGAAAAGGACACAATATTTGTAACAAGACTGTATGTTGTGACTTGCCTTCATAGTATGGCTTTTCAACTGTATGAACAAAAATACTGAAAAATACTTTTTCTCTCCTGATTGTTATGTGTTTATGTCTGAATTAGCTCATCCTTTGTGTTCATCCCTTCAAAACTGATGGTCTGCCACTGTTTCCCATTTGGAGTAATTAGTTCTGAGTGGAGGAATTTATGATACAGTAGGGGCTTTGACCTCTTTATTGCACTGAGATATGTTACCAAACTTCAAAGTCAGTAGGCTGTTACCACATTGATTTTGTTTTCTGTGAACAAAATCAATGAGCAAAATTAAAATAAAAAAATCAATTCTTTCATTTTTGAATTGATTTAGGTTTTCTACATGGACATTGTTTATTTAAACTTGATTGCTAGTCTGGAACTTCAGTAATTCTGCATAAAAGAAATTATTACTAAAATAAACAAAGAAAATTAAAATTAAGACATACAGGAATAAGAAGGAGAAAGATGCAAAAGAGATCAAGAAAAGCACTTGTTTAGGAATATCAATAAAGATTGGTGCCAACATCTTTGTCAAAAAAATCAGCATACAAAAGTTGTTTCTTTTGCATTTTCTATCGTTTTTCTTTAGCTCAATTGATGCTTAGAAATGGTATATGAATTACCTGCAGTCCATGAATTACCTCTCCATATTTTGTGAGAGCATTTCAGAGCATTTGCAAATCTTACCTAAAGGTGAGAGAAAATAAGGAAAAAACCACCAAAATATTTAAGATGTAACATTTCACAGAAATAAATACAGTAAGTATGCAAATACATTGGTGAAATTTTCAGCCTTTTTCTGAATATAGACCTTATCTTAGAAAAAAATTTCAATGCGGAACATGTCACGGCATTGTTAAGTACCCCGATCAGATTCTTATCTCAAATATAACAATTTTATGTCAATAAAATTATTCTTCAAATGGAAATGAAATCAAAATTGTGTCTTCTGTGTTCGTTGCAATTTCATTCTTCTGTATTTAATTTTCTGGTCAGAAGCAATTGCAAAGAAAGAACCCTTAAAAAATTGTGGAACTACTCTAATTTTCAGATTTCAGAGTTTAGCAGTCAAGCAATTTGTATGGAATAAAAGCACTTTTATTTCCCTCCTGCTATAACACCACTGAGGAAAGGGCAGCAAAACAGTGGGAGACCAAATGAAGAGTTTTTTTCTTCTGTTATATCAACTTGCAAGATACTGGGAGCTTCAGAATTGCAAGGGATAATATAGCTTTTATGAACTATTTCTTTCCTCTTTGCCTCCCACAGCTGCTTCATTGATGGCTAGTGTCTTTTTTTTATGTCAGAATGAGGGAGTGAAAGATATTTGTGACAAGTGACATTCTACTTTCTGTTTGCTGTTGTCCTGCTTGGATGAGAGAAAAAAATACATCCATCTGACTCTCATTTTCCTATAGTTTAGGAAATGGTTAATTTAGAGCTTTTAAAGACAAATCGGAATTGTCTTCTTCATATGACCAGGCCAAATATACCCAGAGCTTTCTTGTATAAGACCACTCTTTGTCCAGTATCACTTTATTTTCAATTGTTTTATACATGAACACTAAAGAACATGATATGTCAGTAGGAAACTATCAGGCAAGTTGTGATATGCAATTTTTTCAGATAGTTACAAAACAAGTTAGATAAATTATTAGTAGGAATATTATATGAAATGGCAAAAGAAGATCTCTTTTCCTCTTCTTAATGGTTCTACTTCTGGTGAATGTATACTGTCACAATTTGTAGACTCACTCTCAGTAATGCCGAACACAATTTTACATATAAATGGTGCAGTAGAAATGGTCTTCATGGTAGTAGTCAGCTTGCTAAACTATCTGTCAAACCTAGACTAAAGGATTAAGTTAGGTAAACTTGCACCACCCAGGTCACACTTCAGTCTCAGGGTTAACAACACAATTCAATTCAAGTAAATTGTTTTTGCAAAGGCTCATAAACAATTTAAAAACTTCACCTGAGATTTCTCAAGCTTATTAAAAAACTCTGCCTCTTCCTGCAAGCTTCATATAGACCCATAAGAACAGATTCTTGGATTTACCCACTCACCATTCAAAAAGACTGGACAATCCATGCTTTAACCCGTTACTCATTTTACTCTTTCAGAGTCATTCAATAGACTGAATTTTGCTGAGCTAGTAAAAGATAGCTTTGTACTCTCAAATGCACCAGCTATATTTAAATTTCCAATGTATACTTAATTATGCATTCTTACAAACTCAGTATTATCTCCCTTTTCGTTGGGGAAAAATTAAGCTATTGTGCTTGCAGACATTATATCTGACTTTTGACATTTCATTTGGGGAAAACTATAAATATGTGAAATGCTGTTCCATCTTCTATTTTGTTCTCAATATTTTACCAGAATCTACATTAAGAGATGGCAGTTATGACAAATGTTTTAAATCCTTTCTCTCACCATGAACATGACTACAATTTCACTGTTTAGCATTAAGCTCTTTGTTTTTGTTGGACTGTGTTCCTGAAATATCAAGAAGCCACAACTGAATTCTATTCTCCATCATACCCCAGTAGATTGCCATTTCAGCAGTGAGTTTTCCTTTGATCTGCAGCTCCTAGGAATGGCATCTATCACAGGAAACCAGTTTGTTGCCCTTTCTAAGGAATTTATGGTGCTAATGAGGAAGAAAAAAGAAAAGGTTTGTTATGACTTCTGGCAGTAACCACAGAGCCCTCAATATTATTCAGTGGTGGAATTCAAGAAAGGCATTAATGTTTCTACATTCAGTTTAAAATTAATTATCTTCCAAATCAGATTAGTTTTCACATTTAAACAGTCTTATTCTAGCCCAGTAATGCTATTTTGAATAGCAACTGCCAACCAAGCTAATTAAAATAATTAATTTTTTTATTATTTACTTCTATAAATACTATATTTATTTATATATTATCTATTGGAAATATGACAGAGAAAAATGTTCTACAGCAGTTTCATAAACCTGATTATGCTCTATAGCCTATTTTATCAGGCTTAATTATCTGTTTGTGTTACATTTTGCAGAGTTTTTATTCAGGAAAGCAGGATTTTCAACTGGCTTTTAACACAAAATAACCTTTCTTTAAACTGTGAAACTCTGGGCAGACAATTGTTTCTGGATAAAAGGTATCACTTCTTGACTATTGTCTAGAGCAATTTCATTTTAGCAAACCCAAGTAAAAGAGTGGTATATAAACTAATTAACCTCACAAGAAGTGTGGGCAGAGTTCGATATCATGACTGTCCATCTGCTTTTCCTTTTTACTCTCAGAAGAATGATCATTTTCCTCTGCTTTCCAGCCCTGTATTGTCAGAATGGTAGAAGCACACAGGGAGTAAAGATAACTCTAGCCAGTCAGCTTTTACCTCCAAGAAGGGAGTTAGCATGTAGCCACTTGTACAGGCAGAATTTTAACTGGTGAATTATTTTAATTTTGTAATGTTTGGCTTCTCACCTAGCTGCATAGTGTTACAATCAGTAGGAAGTAGGCATATGGGGGCACCCTTTCAATCAGCCTAAGTTGTTTTTTTCTAATATTCAGGATGAAACCTATTTTGGTGTCTCTGAGAGTCTACAGAGAGACTTAATCTCAGGGGAATTTTATGTGTTCAAGCTCAAAATCTTTCTGCATCTAGTGTCAGTTAACATGGAACACTTTTAAGTAGAAATGTCTCAACACACTTGGTTTGTTTTAGCATACATCCAATGATAAAGACAGTTTGTATATTTGACTTTACTGACATCACAACACCATTTTCATGGAGGGGCAGAAAATCAGTCCACCTGTTGAAGGGCTAGAAACCAGAAAATTCAGTCTCTTTTCCTAGATCTGCCACTAGTACCCACTTTTTTGGGGTTATACCTGTGCAAAGGTTAATTTTCATTGTCTCAGTCAGAGAAAATTCTTTGATCCATTTTTTTGGGTGGATTACTTACAAGGTATAGTGATGAGATCCATAGAAATCTCTGCAAAGAGTAGTATGATGTTGTAGAAATCCCTCAATATCTTCCATTTCACTGAAGATGGGAGAACTGTTTTAGAGCAAATTTTTTTTTTCTTAACAGCTACGAACTGCCTCTTGGCCAAAGTGTTTGAAAAAGATATTCATTTTCATCACTATATATGTGATATATGTGGGACAGTTATATATATATATATATATATATATATATATATATATATTTCAGTGCACTTTTGTCCAAAAATGCTTTGGCTTTAACCATGTTGCAATTAAGAAAAAAAATTTGCAGGTTACATTTTTTATGCTTAAATATTCTAATATTATTAAAATTTATTATTAAATTTGCATTTCATGTTGATTTTGAACATAGATACCACATCTGTTTTTATACAAGTATTTAATGACTGTGAAATATGAATATATTGACATGCTTAGTGGGTAAAATATTTCAACAAATTGGAGAAAAGATATGGAAGTAACTAATTCAATAGTATTGTGAAACCATTGATTGTATACTCAGTGCTGGTAGTGACACAAGGATACATGAGCTTTGTCCTGAGAAACTTACATTATAAAGAGAAAACTAGACAAGCTGTGGAAGATTCAGTGTTTTTCTTGTTGCCTTTATCCTGCTTCCATCCCTCATTTTGAAATACTCCCCGTGGACGGCATTAAAAAGTTGTGAATTAAAGCTCCAGGGAGCCTGAAAGAAGCAGCTATAGGCAGTGTTGTGGAATAAAAAGGGTAGACTTCCTGATGCAATTAGTCAGGTGCTTCCTATGCATGATAAAGAGTTTATAGTGCAAAGAAGATGGTGAAAGAAGAATGAAAATTGTACAGTTGCATGTGGCTGTAAAATTGATGTCATGTCGTGACACCATGTCATTCTCAGCTTCTTTTTCAGATGCTTAAAAGTATGTGAATTCTGAGGATCTTGCAGAGATAAGGAATTGATAATTGCTGGTTACCCGTTGAGTTCAGTTTTTGATCTTTCAGGGAAGATTGATTTGAATATTTTTATTAATCTGACTATAGCTCTTGAGCAAAGCTTGTGCCTTTCTCACGTACAGACATTGGATCGTTCCTAAAGTACTTGAATGGATGCAGGGAGCTAAACATAATAAAATCTCTAGTTGCAGCCTCTAGTTTTCCTCTATTTTTCTTACATTGATGATGTTGATTTCTGGCATTAATATTGAAATAATGAAAAGGTAAAGACATAGCGGCAGTACTAATTAACTGTTTTTAAATTTTTAATCTCCCATTTAAAAAGTAAATTTAATTTTCAAATATAGCATTAGATTTTAAATATGACATAATTTCATTTTGTACTGTGTTGTGGAGCACTTCTGTGCAGCCTTCTGCACTTTGCTTTTAATCATTGTCACTGAAATTAGAACTGTCAGTGAGCAGCACCAGACAGATTTTGATTTCACTTGAAAAGTTATTTTTGCATAGATAACTTTTGAAAAATACATACTATTTTTATAGATGTCTTTAGGGTGATTTTTTTATATTAATTTTTTGTACTTTTGGTTGAGTTTGTGGCTTATTTTAATATATGTCAATGTAAAAAGTGCTTTCAGAAAAATAGGATTTTTAACTATGGGGGTCAGACAGTAATGTCAGAATCTCTGCTTTACAGAATTCATTACTGTAAGTAATGATAGAAGATGATACATTAGCAAGTCTTGAAACAAGGCAGAAAATTTTTGAACTGCCATTTAGTGCATTAACTTTCTAGAATCCCCTTGATATTTTTTTTAGATTTCTGCTTATATATAATACATGCATACAAAGGACATATTTCTATCTTATTGTCTACTTCAGTAGAGGCTGCAATTATACCATGAGCTCCATTAATTTCAAATGAACTATCTGTTTACTACATAGAACTGGGAAGTGGGAATTGGGGAACTTGTTAATGACACTGACCTACTATCCTGGGATGAAAGAAGCCACCTTAGATCTCTGTGCCTTGAATGTCTGGTGTACTAAATACATGTAGGACGGCTTAATTACAGTACATGGTAAGAATTGCTTAAGTAAATTCTATCCATAGTACATGAGTGTCAATGGGAATTTGCTGATTTTATGCCCTACCATAAAATTTAGGGAAACTCTTCACTTCCACATGTGCAGTGTTTTTATATGTTGAAGTTATAAAATTAGAATCATGAGGTCTGGCATAATGATTTCAGCTTTGCCATTGTCAAAATAATAATTTTTTTCTCCTATTAATATGATGGGGGAAAAAAAGCAGAGAATTACCCTTAAAATATAACCATTCCATTTTTTGCATAGTTCATTGGAAATATACTAAAACATTTCCCTTATAGTGCATCAACTCTGCTGGATTTGTGGTGTTCTGGCCATGTTGAACTGCACCAGGAGAGACTTATAATGACTATTACAGTTCATGTAGGAAATAGTGTTGAATTTTCAAAAATCTTTCCTATTACTTACTCCAGTGATTAACTCTTTGAAACAATATGACCCTTAAGTGTAACTACCAGACATATGGACAGATGGTTATCCACATCTTGCAATAACCAGTGTGAATTCAGCCAGGTGTCAGGTAGGAAGATTCTGGACCATCTGTATCATCTCTCTGGCTTATTCATCTGTCTCTCAGGGCCTGTACAGATGCACTAGCTGCTTCCCTGCATGCCATAAGCAGGAAAGATAAGGCAACTGGAATTCTTGTCCCCAGACATCATTTCAGTGGATGGAATGAAACTGGATTCATAACTCACTGTGTGAACTTCATGATTTTTTGCACACCAACAGGCTTTATGTTGCACATATCTAATACCTCAGTGCACATATCCAAACTTTCATAATACTTTGCAGTACTGAATTTTAGGACAGAATATAAATATGGCAAATCCCTATTTTTAGGAAAAAGTAGAGTGAATAATGTCACTTGAAAAAGTACTACTATTTAAAAAAAATGGAAGATTAAATTATCACTAGATCTTTTGATACTTAGTTCAGCAATCCATTGAAATTCTGCTGAAGAGATTTGTACTTTGTGGATGGATGAAATGGTTGCCAATCATTCTTCCCGCATCTATTACCTTATTCAAATTAATACTGGTAAGCTTGAAAAATCATAAGTAGCTTTAGCCACTCTGTAATCTACTTTTAATAGAAATAGGAGTGGAATATAGTCCATATGGTAACCTGGATGATCTATCTTGAATTATTTCTGGGATAAGATCAAATACATACCTGAGTTTTGGTTACATACCCAATCTCAAATTATTTTCATTAAAAAATAAAATCTCCTTTAAATACACTTAGGCTAAGGCCATCTGTTAATTTCATAAACCCTAGAGCCTCATCCTAAGTTTTTATACTGAATAAACCATTCCTATACTACCTTACCATGAAGGTCATAACAGAGGAGGAAATTGTGAGATGAGCTTGGAGTGCTGCATACTGGAGTGAAAGGATGAGCAGCATTTGACTTTTAAAAGACTTCTGACTCAAGGAAGTAATAGGAAAATGCAAGTCAGTGACTTCAGGAGGGTTTGAATCAGGATATATTGTGGTAAACTGTCAAATTGTCTGATGTTATATATGACTAGGTGAGGATAAACAGTATGCTACTCCATAGAAAAGACTTCCAAATAATGGTATCAACCTACTATAGACTAATACTTTGTATTGTTACTAAATGATGGGTTTATGTTAATTGAAAGTGTAGGTGATTTCAGAGAGAGACACAAAAAGGGGATTTTTAAACAAGATTAATATTAACCCCCTCTTGGGGTTTCAGTCTTGTGTTTAAAACAATAGTCCTATGTTCCTGTTTCTGAACTAGTCATTAAGAAGAATATACAGCAGAGAAATCATAATTTTGACTTCCCTTTATAATTACGGATCCATATCTGTATTACGCTGTCAAGAGATTACTACAGCTGCTTAAAAAGAAGGCTTGCTTCAGCAGTGAGAAAGCTGCACATCATGTATTAAAGCTAACAGCAAGCATGCAAATCTTAAAATTATTTATCACCAGGGTGGTGTTGGGACACTTCTAAACCAGAGGGTTCCAATCAAGCTGTGTGAAGTCTGCAGTGATACAAAGGAACATTTTTCTGATTGTCAGAAGGTGCTATGGGCTCAAAGCTTGCTTTTGCATTTCAATGGCAATATGAAATGCTGTGAAAATACAGAATCCTAATATGTATAAAAATTCCTCATATTATTTTTTTTATCTTGTAGACTCCAGCCAGTTTAAAATACAAGAAGTAATTACTTTTCCTTAAACTGTTTTATTAAAGTTGATTGATTTCCCAGAGATATTGCTACCTGTCACTGAGAGCTGTTGCTGTGACAATTGTTTATTGTGGTGTAACAATAGCATCACATTCCTTGGAGTGATATGTGAGAATTGGATAACATAATGGACTTCCAGGGCCTTTGTGAAACCCCATTTTTTTCTTTTGCTGATTTTGTATTAAATAAGTACCAGCCTGTGTTTGTGGGTTAATATATGCATACCATTTGGAATGTACTTAGTGACATTATGTAATTCACAGATGTTTTATTATTCATAGTACTGTGCATTCATAGCTCTCTGTAGTCACTGTTGTGCAAAAAATCTAATGAGGGAGAGTCTGTGTGTGTTTTGCTGCTTCTTTAGTCTTTTTAAATTCTCATTCACTCATTCACAAACAGAGGGATGTGGTACCCTTTCCTGCATTTTGACTCATAGCATGGAAAGGATTAAAAATACGGATTTCTCATAATTTGTGCATGTTTATTTGCCATTGTAAAAATACAGGGTAGGACACAAAATATCCCAAGATCTTATCTTTCCACTGTAATTGTATTGTATTGTAATTTATCCCTTTGAGAGGAGGTGGTTAGTCTAAGTATTAGATAAGGATTTTATGTACATTTTTTATAGGCATAAATGAAATCACACTGTTACAGACAGAAGTGAACTAAAGAAAAATGAGAAAGCTCCTCGGTTTCTGTTGTTGTTATCTTAAATCATATTAGAAATGCTTTCTCCAGCTGGTTTACCAATTCACTTTCCTTGATTTCATCATCTGATCAGCACCAGACCACTAGCTGATGAAAGAGAAAGTCCTTGTTACTGATTGCAGTGGCATTAATCATTTTCTATTAATAAAAACTCATAGTGTCTCAGTGCAGTAGTTCTGCTGAAGAACTAATAAATCATAAGAATTAAATGATCTTCAAAAATTCTTACTGGAATCAGAAGTTTTATTCAGAATTTTAATACCCCTTTTTTAAAACCTCGTTCTTTGTTTTCTTATGAGTTTTCTCTCTGTTTTTTTTTTTTCCCTGTGACTAGTGCATTCTTTGTTACATATTTTTGAACCAGCTCTTAGCTTGGCTGGACTTTTTGGACTGTGCAACCATAAATCCTTAAATTATTTTTTTCTGTCACCATATTTATCATTGTTTTATTGCATGTTATAATATCCTTTTAATTATTACAATGAAATGTAGTATTTCACTTGGTAAAAAATTATTCTCACTTAAACATTCAGTACTTTAGATTTAGTTTGTGTTTTTTTTACATACAGTGGCAAGTTCTTGAGATTGTGTTTTTTCCTTTTTTTCCTCTTTCTCCATGGGGAATTATTCTTCCCTGGGAATGCTTTTGGTGAAAATTGAATCTCCCTGTGCTAAGTTCCCTGGTGTACAGGTCTGTCATCTCTGACTACCTGACTTTGTGGAAAAGAAAGTTGTAGTCCTATGTACTTTAACCTATCTCCCACTAATATCTTACAGGAAAAACAAACCAGTTTGCAATGTTCCAGCTTTTTTGTTGGGCTAGCGATAGCCTTGCCTTCACAGAGTCTGGGATCAGTATTAGGAAAGTAAATACCCTGAATAAAAAAAAAATCTGACACTTTCGTAAATGCAGTACTTTCCCACTTAAAGTGTTTTGAAACTATGCTTTGGATTTCTTTAATATTCAGTCATTCACTTTGGAGCTCTATTCATTTATATACCACTGCAGTAAATACACATGTAAAGCCCTTTAGAGCAAAACATAAACTTTAGTCAAAATGCTGATAAGGAGAGTGCTGACAAACCCCAGGAACAAAAAGGCTAATGTAAAATCTGAGGCAGAGATGGAAAAGCTGAGTTTCTGTTACATTTAAGAGTTAGTGTAAGAAGCCATTAGGAAAGTGATTTTTTTTTAATCACCAGTGATTGTTATTAATGTGAAATATGCTCCTGGAAACATCCTTCGTTCTGTGCTACTATTCTGGCTTCCCATGACTGTGTTAGTGGTTGGCAAGCTGCACTCTTCATTCTGGATGAATTACAATATTCCAACTTGGTTTTCAGAGCTGTGTCATCTTTGTAGTATTTTCTAATAGAACTTTGATAATGGGATGGTTGGGTCCAAAGCCCTACTTTGAAGTCTAGCAATGGTCCATGTTTAAAATTATTAGGACAGAACTTGATGAACTTGCTGTTCTTGCTGAATAGAAGGGCAGAAAACATAAAGCATTCACTGTTCATTTTGTTTTGACTTGCAAAATTTATGGAATGTCATATGAATGATGTTTTGGCAAAATACCTTCTATAAGGTCCCCCAAGTGGTGAAAATTCTAGTTGTGTGCTCTGCTTCAATTTTTGTTGGCTTTGTGAAGAGTAATGAATTAAGGTTTTTAATGATTTAATATCTAAACTTGAGAAGCAACTAAAAATATTTTATTAATTCCTATTATACACAAGAAAATATTGTCTTTTCTTTGTGGACACTGGTACTTTCTGGCTGTTTAGTTCCCTCCCCCTCAATTCAGAGTTGGAAACTGGACGTTGCTAATCTTACTCAGGCAGATTGATGCTATCTTCACACTGTACAAGGGCACCAAGTAAATTTCCAGTCATGGAAATCATATTATCATACACAGGAGCAACACAGGAGTTGGATTCTGTCTCTGGTTCTTTGTCAGCATGATAGCAATTTCCAGATTTAGATCTGATGAATATAAATGGACAAGAATATGTATTCTACACAATGTGTAAAGCAAAATGCTCAGGGCAAACTAGCTGCTGTTTGGTTTTATGTGGAAGAAAATATAAAAAGCAGCAGTTAGCTTCTGCCTGTGTTTGTCCCTCTAGAGTTTCTTCTTCATTCTCTAAGATCACCTATTGGAGACAGTCTGGGATTTTTCTGTTTCAGATTTTTGGTTTTATATATGTAGGGAACACTGAAGGAGGGAATACAAAGAGAAGGATGAGACAGCTGATATCTTGAAAGAGGACTGCTCACTGTAATGCCAAAGATAGGTGAAAAAATACAAATAATGAACAAAGCTCAACACAGAGTTCTCTAAAAGGAATATTTTTTTGTCTTTTGTAACTAGGTTCCAACTACAGAATCACAGAATCACAGGATAGTTAGGGTTGTGACTGACCTCTGGAGATCACAGTGTCAATTAGACAGGCTACACAGTAACTCATCCAGGTGGGTTTTGAATATCTCCAGAGAGGGAGATTCCATGACCTCCTGGGCAGCTTGTTCCAGTCCTCTGCCACCCTCTGTGTAAAGCAGGTCTTCCTCCTGATGAGATGTAATTTGTGTTTCATTTTATGACCATTGCTTTTTTTCCTTTCACTACCACCACTGAAAAGAGTCTGGCACCAGCCTCTTAAAACACAAGTTAAAAATATTTGTATTTATTTATGAGGTCCCCTCTCAGTCTTCTCTTCTGTAGACTAACCAGGCACAGTTCCTGCTGTCTGTCCTCTTTGGAGAGATGCTCCAGACCCCTCAGCATCTTTGTGGTCTCTGCTGGACCCTTGTCAGTAACAATTCATCTTTCTTGCACTGTGGAGGTCAGAACTGAGCCCAATACTTCAGATGCAGGCTGTAGAACAGAGTAGAGTGGGAGGATCATACCCCTAGGCTTGCTGGCCACACTCTTCCTGATGTACCTCGGGGTTGGCTCTCCTGGCTGCAGTGGCATTGCCAGCTCATGGTGACCTTGTCATCTACCAAGACTCTCGGGTTCTTCTCTGCAGACCTGCTCTTTAGTGGATGTCCCCTAACCTGTGCTGGCACTTGGGATTATTCATCCCCAGGTCCAGGACCCTATGCTTGCTTTTGTTGCACTTCAGTAGTTTTCTCCCCAGCCAGCCCTCCAGCCTTTCAAGGTCCTGCTGAAGAGCAGCACAGCCTCCCGGTGTATCAGCTACTCCCCCCCATTTTGTATCATCAGCAAACTTGCTTAGGCTACACTGTATTTAGGCCAGGTTGCTGAAAAACAAGCTGAACAAGGCGGGACACAGTACTGATCCCTGGGGAACAGCACTGGTTATGGGTCTCCAGATGGATTCTACTTCACTGATCATGACTCTCTGAGCTCTGCCAATCAGACAATAATGCCATTTAAATGGAGGATGCTGAAAGAAACTTACCTGATTTGAAACAAATAATTAGATCCTTCATATAAATATTCCATTCACTTGCATGTTTGAGAGGGAAAGCTGGAAAGACCCTCTACTCTGGTGCAAAATCAATCAAAATACAATGAAGATTTAAAAACTAAGCACAAAAGATTTTCTTTATTTTCATATAACATAATTTTTAGTATGTGTTAAATTAAAAATCTAAAACAGTAAATGCCCTGAAGGGAGCACAAAGCTAGAATTCCTTGACTGCTCTTCACTGTTGATGTTACACATTGCAGGAGGACAATTTTGTTGAATTCCCAATTAAGGTGCTGGGAAGAAGCCCAATACTTCAGTAGAATGAATAAGAGATTGCTACATTTTGGTATAATACATTTATCCTAATATAGAAACAGAAGCTTTAAGAATATTATTTGTTTAGGGAGATGTTTGGAGAGATAAAATATTCTATAGATATATGACTTGCCTAATGGTCTCTTTTCAATTACTTAGTGTCCTTACTTGTCTGAGGCTAGAAACATTATTCTTTTCAGAGTACTGCCAAGGCAGGCAATCTCTAATGTGTTCATATTTTTAATCCTGAACTACTTCTTGTCCTTAATCCATAGAGGGGCTTCATCCTCTTAACATGAGAAGTTTTCCTCTTTGAGGAGTTCCTGTCTCAATAGAGCAGTTGAGTCTATTTTGTAAGAACTATCTAAGAACTTTTGTCTGTTTTTGCTTCCCCAAAAGGGCTAGGATATTTCTAAAGGTTCAGAGAACTACTAGGTATCTAGTATGGTTGTATCCCAGAGCTGCTGCTTTAGCTTTTGAGTGGCTTTCCCCCCCCCACCTTGGGGCTGGTTTTGATGAAGATTGTCTGCTGAAGCTCTTCAGGAAAGAAATGCAAAACCCAACCAAATTCTAACAAAATCATAACTGCCATGGAATATGTATTTGGTTAAAATAAGAGAGCCATGCAGTGTTTAAACAATGTACATAATTAAAATCTGCTGTTATTAATATTGTATTTATTATCATACCATTATTTAAGTATTATAAATAATACTATAATTATGATTTCTATATTTGTCAGACTAGTACATATAGTAGCAGAATGTAACTTAAAAGTTTGCTTACTGTCTTTCATGTCTTTTGGGGAATGAATTGCAGCCTATAAATTTAAATGTATTATACACAGTGTGATGGATGAGGGATAAGGGGATGAAGTCCCTTTAGTGTACACCTAGATATGAGTAGAAGAAAACAGCATACAAGAACTAAGGAGGACTTGATTTACATGAACTAGGTGTAAGAAAATTAAAACTCATTGATGCAAATTCTGCAAACGTTTCATACTTAATTCTCCCAGTGTTTGTTATGTTTGTCTGTGATTTCTACCCACAAGAAAAAGGTAAAGCAGCTGTTCTAATTGTTATGAATAATTTAGCTTTTTATTTCAAAAGCACTGATATTTTTTCTTTAGGGGGAAAAAAGGAAAAATGTACTTTAAAAGAAATGGTAAGCAGAATACTTTCATAGCCCTTATGATGAAATATTCGCTGTTTGTTGCCTATATGACAGCTCTGGCAATATTATAAATCTTTCTAACCTTCCTCCTCCAACTTAGCTATACTCGTGAGGATTGTTGAGGGCATCTTAAGCATAAAGAAAACAAAGATGCTAAGATATAAAACAGATATGACAACTAGCATGTTTAACCTGTGTGGATTTGGAAAGGATTTATACTGTAAATCAAAGGGTAATTTCTTTGTGCCTCTCTGGTGTTTAAGAAATTCACCTGTATTTTTTTTTTCTCAGTGCCAAGATTGTTCTATTCTGTTTCTTAACTTTTATGTTCGAGGAATACATGGATAAGTTGGTTATTTAAGAAATTAAAAATATTCTCCATGCTGGCACATATAGGTTCTCAAAGTATTTGGCAATTAGATTTATGTGCTAGTGTAGCAATGCAGAAGAATCTCAATCTGATGCCTTTCATTATGGAGCATCAGGGAAAGCTATGGAAACAGCATATAAGCTCCTGGCAGCCAGGAGTAGTCACCCTTTCTTTTCATTTAACTGCAGACATACTGGTGGGTCTGTAAGGATGCTTAAGTCATCCTTTATGAATTGATGCTGGAATGATAGAAATTAGAAATAGAAAAAAGGAAAAAAAAATAGGAATTTTTTGGTCGTAGGAGGCAAAGAAGTCTTTAAATAGATACAGGAACAAAGTGAAATAGAACTTGAAGAAAGAAACTATCCTCCACATCCCCATGATGAGGCAAAAGAAAGAAATAAAAGCACCAATAAATAAGTTAATAAAGGTGTGTAATGTTACAAAAAAAAAAGTATTTTTCTCTCATAGTATTTAAATGACTTTGAAAAGGAAAAAGGTCACATTAACTGGTAATGAAATGGGACAAGGACAGTCCTGCTGTCAGAGCACAGTATCATCCCCTTTCACTTTTTAGTTTATTGCTTGCTGTTCAGGATTTGTTTACTCTGTATTTTAAAATTAAATTAATGAGTAACAGGAAATGATTAGGTGTTATTTTTGGTCAGAATAATAAAAGTGAAGTATGAAACAGCCTCCTATATGATGATGCAAGCACAAACCAAGGAACAGAAAAAGGCTTCAAAGGGTCTGTAACTCATGGAGCAAAGGAAGTAGTGTATTTGTTGATGCTTCTCCTTAGCCCACAGAAACTCTTCTGTGTATGTACCTCATAATTAGGGCTTCATGTGCCTGCGGGGAGGGTACACAGCCAGGGAGCAGCCTTTATGCACAGCATGCTATCCTAGAAACCTGATAGATTTCCAGCAGAAATTTGTGTGGGAGTTAATGCTGATCTTTGCAGAGTTAACCCATTTTTGGAGAGAGAACTATGCACAGCTGTTATGGACTAGTCAGTATAGTTTGCCTTCTGAAATCTATAGGAGAGAAGAACTTCACATGTTCATATTTGGATATGCACCTGGAATTTCCTCACTCATTTGTGAATTTCTTTGTGAAGAGTAATGCGGCATCAGCCACATAGGAGTATGCTCACTAACTATGCTCTTGACGTCTCTTAGGTTTGGCATTTATTTGTCATCTAAGCATGATTTGAGTTTTGAGTCTGTATTTTGCTCAGTTATACCAGAAAAGCCTTTTTAAAAGTGAAATTACCATCTGAAGCTGAGCTCTGTCAGTCCGAGCCAGAGCCCTAGGACCAATATAGGAAAATGTAAATGAATACACAAATGAGTGAAAAAGGGATGAGGAGAGGAATGTGTTTCATTGAGAGTTCCAACATCAATAGATCTTTGGGACCACAATATTTATATCTCTTGTCCTTGCACTTGCCTCAGGTCAGAGCTAGAAAAACATTACTGCTACAGAGTGAATAGCATGTATGTGTCTTGTGGCTGTGTTAATTTCATGCAGTATTTTGAGAGCATAGAGAGGAATATCTCTTTTGGGTGTGCAGAGAGTGGGAAATTGCCTAATGGTCAAGTGTGAAAGAGTAAGGCTGAGGAAGAGACAGATTTCTGAATCTCTGACAGGCTGTAGGGACTATTTTCAGCTTGTATAATTGAATTTTGAACCACTGGAAGAAGAATTTATGTGCAAAATTTCTGCGGCTTTCCATCAGCAGAGCAAAACTTCACTGCATCACAGTCTACCTAATCATCTGATATCCTCATTTCTCAGCAGAAAAAAGAGATGTGTGTCATAGTAAGTGTATGTTTGCATAAAGTCTCAATGACATTAAGCTGTGAAAATTCTGATTTTAACTGTCAATTTTATTGTTATGGTAACGAAGAGACTTTCACCTTCCATATTCAAGTGCATAACTAAGAGAGTCACATAAAACAGGGAGCTAAGATTCCAGCTTTGCTAAACTTCAATGAGTTTATCAGAAGTAAAGTGTAGAGCCTCTCACTGAAAGTTTCATCTTTCCTGCTATTAGCATGTAAAATCTTAAAATGCTGTCAGTGCATTCCTGTTAGGACTGCTGAATGGTTTCCTTGGATTTACTAACCTTATTTAAAGGAAAATTGTTGAAGAAAATTTGACCTTATATCCTCTTCTATTTTTACTGGAAAAAAAAAATTGAAATCAGTTAATACATTAAGCTTTTTCAGAGGTCCAAACCCTTTTTGTCTGATAATTGACTCTCTAGTACTAGTTAAAATATCTGGGCGGAAAAGTAAAACCTGAATAAGTTGAAGGGAAGTAGACTAGTCTGTAAGAATTCTTCTGTACATCTTCCTCATGTCCTTTGGATACCCAACTCTTCTCCTCACACAAGAATTACAGAGGTGTCCACATAACTGATGTGTAAAGGACTGCTTATTTGGCCAAAACCAAAATGAAGCAGAGGATGAAGAGTCCTTGTGATGGACCAGTCTGACATAATGTATATCCATTGCACTTACAGAAATCAAAGGTATTCTGTCTCTATTGCTGCACTGGAAAAGAGGTAGTTCTAGATCACTTTAAGCCAAGAATGCTGTAAGCAGCACAGTAGAATTTCAGTTGTTTTATAGAATATTGACCACAGTTTTATTTTACCCACATGGAAGTGTGGGATTGGTCTGAACTATTACAATCAGCTTTATAGATAAATACATCTTTTTTTTTATTATCTAGTTCTCTCAGTCTTTCTACCCAGTTTAAAATTTTTTATTGATACCCTTGAACATTACTATATATTTTATCATTTTCCACAATAAAATCAATAGCTTTACTGAAATCCCTCCTAGAACTGAAGAACCACTCACTGGAATAGCTAGAAGGAAAGTTTTGCAAGGTTTTCTGAAGATGTCTGTCTGGATTTGCTGGATCCATTGTGGAGTATTTGTTAAATTTGTAAAAATACCTTCTCACTTGGGCTACACTACAAAGGAACTGTAACATTAAGTTTTTATTTTGTACGCTAAATTCTTAAAATTAGAATTCAAAGTGATATTTTTGTCTTTTAAATTTGAAACTTCCATGAATAGGTTCTAAATCAATTTTATACTAGCAGAAGGAGGCCTTTCATGTGGTATTCATCAGATGTTATTCTTGCTCAAAACACTAATGAATAAGAATGTAATCACTACTATTTAGACCGGTTCTGGCCCCTTGAAAACAACACATTAAAATAAAAATGCTTCATCTCATACCTGGATAAGTTCACCAGGCAATTAAACATGGAAGATACAATTAATGTTTTTCCCTCTTCATCATGATTTATACAACCGTTTAAATGAATTTCCCTTTTTTTCAAAATTAGGACAAATATCTTAATAATATAAAGTTAATTCCATATGTTTCTGAACTGGACACCTATATGTTTGTTCACGTGAGCCTTAAAGTCTTCCATGCCCACAGTAATTCAAATATACAAGGGGAAATTTTTACTATTTGGCAAAGAGGGTCTAGCAGCCCTAAATCCCTTCTGGCTCAAAATTTATGCTGGTATTATATCAGAATATATCATATATTGTACGACCCCGAACTGAATTATTCCTCATATATTCTGTCATTACACTCATATTTTCACCAGAGTTGTTCCATTTCTCACATATATATACTTTGGAAATATTGCTTTACCTCTTTCCTGGTTCATACTATTTTAAGAATTTGATTTCTGAATCCAACTTTGACAAAAGCTTTCTGTATTCCACAAACATCAGTAATAACAACTAAAATTCATTAATTACCACTATGGAAATGGCAGCTGGATGCTCGTGCTTTTCCACTGATTCCCATTCAAATTCCAAATATTTTAAAAGCTTTTCAAACATTCATCTATCTTAATTTGCTTTGCTTCTCATCCAGTTCCTTCACCACCTGCCCCATCCTTCCTACAATCATGCCTGCTGGTGTGAAAATATGTTCTTTTGCATAGTTCTGTGAAGCAGCCTGCTTGCATTTTTCCTTCTGATCTAGCCTTAATTGCCTTTCTAAACTTAAAAACCGACATTCTTTTTTTTTTTTTTTAAATTTCATTGGTCTCTTCTTTATGCATATTTGCTTTACGTAATGCTGTTATGGGGCTATGTTACATTGCCCATACTCCTGTCTGCTTTGCTTTCGTAATACAACTATTTTTAATGGTGCAGAAAATATATGTGATACACACTGGGCTACCTTTGTTTTGACTTTGTCTGTGTATTCTAGTATGGCTGGAGTTAATCAAGTGTTTAGTAAATACTTACAATGCTATCTATGCTTCTATTCTGCATGGATATGGAAGTTTGAGTAACAGAGTATGTATCATATTTTGGCATGAGTGTGTCCACCGTGGCAGCAGTGCAACGTGTGCTTTTACCTTTATTCAGCTTATGTTTCATAAGTCAATATTATAACGGGACAAGAGATAATAGCAAAGAGATTGAGAGCACTTTAGGACACTGAATAAGTCACTGATCCACTTCAGCCAAGGCTGCTGATGCACTCTAACAAAATTCGTGATTTTTCTCCTCTATTTTGCTGTGGTGAAACCCCACCTGGAGTACTGAGTCCAGCTCTGATGATCCCAGTACTGGAAGGACATTCAGCTGTTGGATCAAGTCCAAAGGAATGCCAAAACCTTGATCAGAGATTTAGAATGAAGTGGTAACTTTACCTCCAGCATGATTATGTGGACAGAGGAACAGGAATAAAAGCATTTAAGATGGATCCAATTTGCTTTTTCAGTTGTAATTAACTAGTAAAATTTTTATCATGCATATATGGACACTGTGAAGGAATCACAAATACCTTTTCAGTACTTTCTTGACAGGCATTTGCAGCAAACTTGTCGTGTAGGACCAGTCTTCTCTAAAATTGGTGTGTTGCTTCACTCTATTGCAGACACTTTTTCAGAGGGGCAATATCCTTCTGCTTGCCCATATTTTTGTTCAAATGACGTCCTACACATCTCATTTTACAAAAAATGGAGATCAGAGTATCCCTGTCACAAGACATTTGAAATTCTTCATGCAATCTGCACTATGAAACAACACGCTATGACCTGAAGGGATCGCCGTATTGGGCACCTTTCAGCTGGTGGCAATCTTCCCTGTTGTTAGGAAGGGTTACAGTTCTTGCCCTAAATCAAGACTTGTTCTGCTGCTGAATAATGACACTGTGCAGTACTTTGGATATTTGGCTTCCCTAGAACTGAGGTAATCCTTTCTGTGACAGGCTATGTAAATGCAGTTGGCTTCTGCTGCTTTTTCAGGAGTTACAAAAGCCATAGTTCTTTTATAAAAGTTAATATTGTTTGTAATTAGGTCTTAATTTTTGCTCATTTTTTCCCCCAAAGTCTGTTACTGTCTGAGCATTTGTTGAGAATATAGATCTTATTGTCAGGTGTAGTTTCCATCCTGTATACCATCAATGTCAAATACACCATTTTTCGGCATATAATGGGATTTTCAGGATAGAGAGAGAGTGTGTATACTGACATTTTTGTCATATGACAAAGTACCATGATGGTGCTCTTAATTGTTACAGAATATCTCAATAAAAATTAAGATGCATTAAGATTCCTTAAAATAATTTTCTGTGTGAAAATTTCTATGATGCTCTGAAGTATTATGAACTTTTTTATACTGCATTTATTCTAGTGTTTTCATATAGGTTAAAGTCTTTAAAGCATTATATTGACAATGATGTATATGCATCTGATTGTTAACACTTCTGCTGGCGCCAAGATGAAATCCAGAATCTTTTCCTTAAGAGTCCATAAAGCAAGAGCACACAGGCAGCTGTTGTTAGATAGTGTGATCTTCACTGACATTTAGATTCACCTAGAGAGGAGCAGGCCTGTAAGATTAGCTGTGTCTATGAAAACAAAATTGTCATTCATGTTTCTTTTACTGTGTTATTATTTCTACTGTACTCTGCTTACAGACCTGAGACAATCACTGCTCTTCTCAGTAATGAGTAATTGAAAAAAAAAAATTTAGAAGCTGAAAGAACCAGTTATGCTACTTCATTTGGGATTGAGATAATCCAAGATAAAACAACTAATAAATTAGATAAAAAAAAAAGAAAAAGAAAATAAGGGTTTTTATAAAAGCCTTTCATTGAAACCAATAAAATATAGCTGTGTCAGCAGAAAGTTCCCTCTTGGTCTTTTGGATTTATGTCTTTTCCATTGACTTGACTTCAACAGTATGAGACCCACTTACTTTCTTAAGAACAATGTTACTAAAAGCCCATTTTCTACTTTATCAGATCCTTACCTCCTTGGGTATTGCATTAAACGTTTAAATCCATGTATAGCTTAGTTGGCTTCCATGTGGCTGTTCATTTTCTGTGAATTTAGTACATGTGCAATACTGAGTCCCTGTTATTTGCTTTATAGGCTTATCATGGATTAGCAAGGAAATGATTTACCTGATTTCTCAAATTTAGTAAACCTTCCCATACAAAATTATCCTGTTATAAATTTAATCATGCTTTTGATTAGGAAGTGAAAAAGAAGATTATAAATAATAAATTAATAATGAAAGTTCACAAAAGCAAGCCAAATAATGAAAACTAATTGCAGTGTTATGAAAGCAGAAAACCTGCTTTATATTGATAAGTATATCCTGCAATGTAAATAATTTTGCCTTTCAAGCACTAAGGAATTGTTGATTGAAGAACTGTTTTTCCATGAGGATGGCATTTAAATGTGAGAACATTTAAAATACTGCTTGCAATTAGAATGCAATAGAATGCAATTGATTTTTTTTCATTAAATGACAGGGGAAAATCTTCAAGATCTTCTAAAGACTATAACCTGCAGACTAAGCACATACATTTCAGTACTGGTTAGAGATGTATAGTTCTATAGCAATAGACATGCAGATATTATATCAAAGTATAAACAATGATGTTTAATGAGGTTTAAGGCACATCTTGATTTCAAGAAAATCATGAACCACTGAAACATTGCAAAGGATTCAACAATGAAAAAATCAAATATTTATTTTAAATATACTGAGAATATGGTTTTTGGAGTATATATTTGTCCTCTTGTAGCTTTCTCTTACTCTGTAACTTGAAGAAAAGAAAATCTTACAGCACCAGTTCTTGCTTCCTGCTCATGTTTGAAATGCAGTTGAATTTTCATCTAGTCTGTCCCTTCTTCTCTGATACTACTACTACTAAAAATAATATAATAATAATAATAATGAATTTTTACTTTTTCTACAGTACCTCTTGCTCTGCTAAGATTTTTTTTTCTTTTAAATTTTTGGGCTTTTATTTAAAAACAGATACCTTGCAGTTGATTATCTTTATCACGGTAGAAATGGTTTTGTTTTGTTTTGTTTTTTTGTTTGTTTGTTTTTCCTTTTTCAGTGTGAAGGTGAGGCATGTTTTCAGTAGATAAAATTTGTTTTCAAAATACATGTTCATGCTAAAAATTATTTGAATGTAGATTGTTTATGAATAATTTCTGTAAAATATAATACGTATGTTTCAGTAAATTGAAAAACATTTTTGTCATGAATTCCTATTTTCTTAAGAATTTTGTTGTTGAATTCTTGTCAGAAAACTTAAAAATGCTTTTAAGGTTTGAAAAGTGAAACTAAAAAATTTTACATAAATTAATTAAAATGAAATAAAGTAAATTCAGAATATATTTATAAAATTACCCACCCATATAATAACTAGACTTAAGAATCACTAGGAATAAATAAGAATTATGAACATATTCAACACCTGTTTTTTAGTTATTTTGTATCTTCTTCATCATTATGTTTTAAATTCTTTTTTTAACTTTCTTTCCTTATCTTGTATTCAATGTTTTTGAAATCTTCAGTGTATGTCATATTTACTTGATATTCAAGAAGCAGGTTCAACAAGATCTTTTGACATCTTTTGATAGGATTTCAGCAAAAAAACTCTTGAATACAGAAGGTGTTTTGGGGGTGTGGAAGGTATTTTAAATAAATAACTATATAGGTTTAATTTTCATCTTCTCAAGTGGGTGAGATGACATTCACTAGTTAATATGCAGATTTCTAGCTGTCAGGATTCAACTAACAGACAAACAAACATGAATCCTAAATACCTGATACTCCACTCATTTGTGCAAAAAGAATTATTACAAAGCTATATTGATTTAAATCTATAGAAATATTTTTTAATCTTATATTAAAATCCTGTTTTCTTATTTAAATGATAAAATCTAATATTGAAATAGTAGACTTTTTAGCCTTTTTCAATGTTAATACATCACATGCACACTCTTGTATTCTGTCTGGATGGTAGTGGACACAGCCAAAATAGCCAAAACAAGAAATATCTTTTATTTACAGATGAATGAGGAACACCTGTACACAGCTGAAGAGAGTTTCATAAAGCATACTGTTCCAAGAGAATGTCAGTTTATATTTTACAGACACAGGAATAAAAGGAATTAGAGTACAATTTGTCAATCAACATTTTCACATACAAGTTTAGAACACATTTTAAAACCTGTGTTTAAATCCTTGTTACTTCCCTATCCTGCCTAATTCTTTCATTCAGTGTAAAATTCAATGAGCTCACTTTTACCATTTTTCATGATTCAGAAGTATTCAGTCATAGACCAGCAGCTATTATTGTAGGCATGTTAAAACCAAGTGCCTTGTAGGTAATGAAGACATTTGATGCTGGAAATAAGGACCATGACTGAATATATTTTATCTGATAAATTTATCACTATAAACTGATATGGATTAGAAAAATCAAAAGATCCAAAACATTAAATGAACCTCTTAAGACAAATTATTCTAGTTTTCTAATAGCTGGGGTTTTCTTTTCCCCCAGTATGTCTTGTGGTAACCTTAAAGCAGGGATTGTTTATGCATTTGTGTAGAGGTCTTTCCTGAAGAAGTTATTAAACTAAAACAGATGTTATTATTAGGCTGTATATGCAGACCTCCATTCAGTTTAAAGAGTCTAGATGGTTTTTGGGTCATTACAAAAATATATTAGAGGGCATGGTTTGGTTTCTATAAATCAAAGTTGCATGTGAACAATTATAAATCAATTCTTACTGCACTTAAGGTCCAGAACTGAATGAAGTTAATTCAATAGCTTATGAATTATATTGAAAAATATTCATTTCTCTACCCCAGCAAATGGGTAGGTTATGAGAGGGAGAGTAACATGGATTTTTATACTAATGGCAAATACATCAGCCTCTGGTTTACAATAGAGTACTCCACCTGATATTTGTTAAAAAAAGTGTAGAAGTACACACATTTTGACTGGAAGACTTCTAATGAACCTTTTAATATAGCAACACATCAATATCCATTGAAAATTAGTTCTAATTGGAATGATAATTCAACCCTTAGCAGTAAAAATGCCTTTTATATTATTTTATTGGAGATTGGAAATCTGACTGAATTGCCTTGTAAAACTAATCAGGAATACAAAGGAATAGTTCATGATATCAATTTCACTCATTTTTGGTTTGTAATATCTTAATTTTTTTCTTTGTATTTATGATTTTTCTTTTAAGAAATAGCTATAGGTTTCACCCTTACAACTAACTTTTCTAAAAGAGAAATATTTTTATTTTTGTGCCCTTGGCTTGCTGTTGCACCGTGAAGTCAATTCCTGTCCCAGCCATCCCAGTCCCTCCCAGGTGTGGTAATACTTTCCTCCTCCCCCTCCCTTTGTCTCCTGCGAAGTGCTGTCAGTCAAAGCTTAACATTCCAGCAGGGACATCTCTGGTTGGCAGAAGTTCAAAAGATGCCCCTCAGTGCCAAGGTCACTGGCCTGTCCTGGGTGTCACTCTTCCCCTGAGACCCTGCCCCTCCCACCTGGTTGGTGGCTCACCTGTCCCTTCCCTCCCCCTGCCGGGTCCTAAAACTGACTGCGAGCACGTGGTTCTCTGTTCAATGGAGCTGTTCCTGAGATTCAGATGTCCGTGACCTTGGAATAAAAGTCTGGATCATAACCCTCCATTGAATCCGCTGCTTTACCTCTTCACCTCGCCTAAGGACTTTGTCCCAGAGGTAAACTGAGTTCCTCTAAGCCTGGGTGGCCCAGCTGCAGCATCCAGCCAGCCAGAGGTGTCTCTGTGTTGGAAACCACCACAGCTGCCGCCTCAGGCCAAGCAGCGTGGGCCAGAAGAGCCCAGGCACTTTCCATCCGGTAATATTGGAATTTTATTTCAATAGCTTGCCTTATCCCTATGAATTCCATAAGGGAGTCAAGTGTAACATCATGGAGAGTATGTAACGGTAGGTTTAAGAATTTTTAAAATTGGCATTCTAAAATGGATTTTTTAAATGTAAACCATACATTGATTATACACCAGTTAATATACCTGTCTTCAAAAATCATTGGCTTTCACCATAAACATTATTTCAAACTCTGTATAGCCCAATTGTACACTTCAGCATAGCAGATCAATCTCTGACTTTAAAACCTCATCTTTAAAGAATGTTTCATGGGTAAGGGCTTCTTTCTTCAGCAATATATACCCATTTTGCCATCATTGTTACTGATTTCCACGGAATGATAGATCAAGTTCATTTGTCAGGGTAACACTTTAGTGGTATAAATTTGGAATTGTGTTGGCCTGATGATGATGATGTGGGAATGGAGTATGAGAGGAATTAAATGCTTATGTTTGGTAGTAATATAAGAGTATCCCCTTGTTCAAATGTAATTTAAATAGACAAAAATAGAATTCTGTGCCATTTTAACAAAGACAAATGAAATGATTCATCTGCAAATTGCATGTACCCAAAGTAACTGAAGAAAGAAGTTATGTTCTGTGAATAAATAGGTTCAGTGTGGGTTGCAAAGTCTTTCTTTTCAAAGGCAAATTGTAAAAATTTGAGAAAATTTTCGCTGATAAATAACATGATGGCCAAATACAGAGGGAAATACTGCATCCTTTTTTTTCTTTTTGTAAAATTCTTTATACGTACCCTGAAAGTTTTCATTTCATCTTCACTTGTCACTTCACTTCACTTCTTCATCTTCACTTGTCAGAGGGCTTTCCTGACTAATTTTGGCCACTGCATGATTCTTCATGAGCACATTCCCTCTCAGATACCATCATCTGCAGTTGTTTGTGCAGCTATAAGTCCACTTGATACGCCCTGCTTTTAGTGTTGCAGAGCAATGTGCAGTTCTCCACACTGGCGTGATGTTTCAGAATGCAGTTTGAAAGATTGCAGGCTAGTCAGCAACCCTGTGGTGTTAGTTACCTCCTCCTTCATTCATCACTGTTCAAGTAAAAATGAAGTATTCATAGGCAACACAGTGACAAGGACATATAAGGACATATTTACTCAGAAGTGCATCACTAAGCATGCCTGTATATGCCTTGTATTTTTTATTAATTCCCAAGGTCAATTGGATGAAGATTGAGTTTTTTGGCTTTTTATGCCTTAAATGCCAAATCTTCATTTCCCTTTCACAGATTGCAGACCTGCACTTTCGTTTGTACATCAACTCCATCTTTGATGGTTATTCAGTTATCCCTATAATTCTCTATTTTCCATATGTGTCTACAAAACATGATTATAACATGACCATATTTACATAAATACTCAGGTTTAATTTTGGAGACTATTATGCCTGTATCAAAAAAGGCAATTAGGTGGTTTCAAGCATTTTGAAAAAGCTAACTTGGAATCAACCTTCATGAAAACAGAGAAAACAGAAAAGTAAAATTATAATCAAAACGTGTTTATCTAAATTATTTGGTTTTTTTTGTTCTATTTTTTTTTCTGACAGCATTTCTAATAACAGATAAGATAAATACTCTGATAGATTAACAAGTTCATTGGTTTTTCTACTACACATAATGAGACAGGGATGATAACTATTTTCATCTAATTCAGTTAAGACCTGTTTACTTTCCAAGCTACTTCATAATGGTGAGAGTATTTCCATCAAGACATTTGTTCTTGTGGCCCTTGCTCCGAAGGGCTTTTGTTCTTTCATGTACATACTGAAGTAAGGAGCTGTTTGCTACTCTTTAGCAACTGTGATTGAAATATTATTTTCAGGAAAGCAGGGGAGATTCTCTTCTCATAGAATGAAAAGTGAAGTTTGTGCATTTTAACTGTCTTGAGGGACTATTTCCAGTTCTTTCTCATCTGTCTCATTGTAGTAACGATTTAATGTTATAATAACACAATGCAATATGACAACCATAAAGTCTTAACAACAGGCTTTATTGTGAGCCTTCTCTATGGCTGCAAAGTTTGAAAATTAAGATAACACTGTGACGGCCTTATCTATGTTTCAAATCTTCATGGAGGGTGGATATTTACTGATTTTTATGCAGATTTTATGTCAGTTAAATTATTTTATATAGGAGCATTATGTTTTTTCCCAATGGAGTTGTATAGCATGAACATGCATGCAGTTATATCAGCTTGCAATTATTGCTTTGTGATTCACATCAGAAGATTTTGTCCCTTTCCTTACAGCTGTAAGGAAACCTGAACTAGATATGGTTTCTAATACTGGTATATTTGCATCTACACTCTGGGTAAGCATGGCTTTAAGTACACAGGTATTATTAAAGGGGTCAGGCTTTGAGTATAAACAAAACCAGAGTGTTTTATCAGGAAGGAGAATCTTCACGCATAACTGTGTCACAGCACCTCTCTGACAGAAGAGCTCATGCCATGAAGGTGCACTTCAGAAGCAGTTGGTGCATCCTCAGAAACTGAGTTCTGCTCTCTGCAGTACAGTAGACATTTTTTTTAATCTCTGATAATATATAATTTTTCACACCCCTCTGATCTAAAGGCTGAGACAAAATGGAGCCCTGAACATAGTTTCTCAGTGACTAGCTTAAAATGATGATAAATTACTTCCCCCGATTCAATTCATCTAGAGATTGATAATACGATAGCTCTTTTTAATTAAAACCACTTCCTTTTTCTTTTCTTTTTTTTTTCCAAATCTATTAAGAAAACAAGAAAGACAGAAATTCTGTTGTGAAGATATATGCATTAAAATATTTAAGAAAATATCTTTTAAAAATTTCTCATTGCTTCTAAGCAACCTAGATAGCTTTACAGCCACTGAATTAGTAAGACAGCATATGAAGATCTTTTAAAATTTACTTGTCTTTAGGTAAGGCATGTATTTGTAGACGTCAGTAGCATACTGAAGCTCCAGTTAAACCTCAGTGAAGGACTCTGGCACTTTGCAGAGGGTGTTCCCTGTATACAGCTGCTGGTACCGCAGAAGTGGCAGTAAATCATCAGAGCCATTTTTATAGCCTGACAATATTTTCCAGAGGTGCCAAGATCTCCTCCACAGTCTTGCTATGTAATCTACATGCAGAAAATGACAAACACAAACAGATGGCAACCTCTCCTACTTTCTAACTGGAGCCACAAGCTGCAGTACACAAGGCATGCTGTCTTAATGCTACCTTTTGGCAGATGGCAGTAACATTGTTTATATATATTATATACAGTAGAGTTATAACAGAAATCTGTCCAATTAAGAGAATATTTGATGTGGCAGTGATGGGAGAGCAGTACATTTCTAATGTTCTCTGGCTTTTCTTTTCTCTTTAGTTGACAAAAACAAGGAAAAAAACCCAAATTGTTTAATACACCTTCCTTTTCTCTGACCTGTGCTGGATCATAACCTTACTCAAAAATGCATAAGTAGATCAGTCCCTGTAGAAACATGAGAATTATTGAGAAAAAAAATCAATTAACAAAATCTTAATAAACCTTTTTTTCAATGAAAAAACTTCCAATAGGAAACTTCAAAGGATGAAATGATACCTGTGCAGAATCTGTTAATTACTGTGTTATTACAATCATGTCTGGAGTTGAAGACATCTACTGTTGTAATACTACTTTAAAGATTTAAGGATAAAGTAAGTAAGAGTATAGCATGCCATAGTTTTTTCAATGGGAAATATTGTGAAATATATGAAATTTTGTGAATGTTGTGAAATATGGTTAGAATACTGAAAAAGATCATAATATTCCACATAGTACTCCTTATGCACCCTTCCTTGCTTATCCGTACAAATGAAAGAAAATACAAAAGACTGCATTCTCAGCATCAGTGGTTTTTGACATGAGTCTCTGTTCACATGACTACCCCCATTGACTTAATGGGTCTATTCATGTAAAAAAAAAAGATTTCTCATGTGACCATGGTTAGCAGTGTTCCTCTCAAGTTCTAAAAGAGACCTTTATAGCAATTCAAATCACTAAGTGAGTGAATTATAGGTTGCTTCTTATTACACAAGCCTTTGATTTCAATGATTTGGTAATCTGAGGCAGGTTGAAACTAATTACTTCAGGCTTACTTAGCTCAAGAATGTGTAAGTGGTAAAGAATGCCCATGCATACAAGTGACCGAGCTCTTTGAAAATGCACTTGCCCTCATCTTCCTTATAAATGAGATTCAGGTGTAATTATTGTTTCCTAATACAATTAATCTTTATGATGAATGACACACACTAATGAACAGAGAATAATTTCTAATTAACTTATTCTTGTAGTGGTTCTGTGTTTTTGACAGTTTGAAGCAGGGCAGGAACTGCAAAAAGTTACATTATTCAGGGATATCCCACTGAAACACTCGATTAATAGTGTAAAGAGAAGAGGAAGAATGGGGATCATAAACTGCATGTTCCAGAGGACTACTTAGGAGGTTTCTGGTGTTTCTGAGCTGGCTTCTGATGTTCAACTTATATTAAGTAGTAAATTTAGAGAACAGTATAATGGCAAATTATACAAAAATGTACTTTGAAACATTTCTTCATTTAATAATAAAGCTGTCAATTTTTTGGTAAGTATTAAGGACATAAAATTAATACTTCAGAAACTCACTCTAACTTGATTTCCAAGATTTGGTGCTATAGATTTAACTCATCAAATGAACACTGTTCTGAAAGTCAGCATTAATGGAAGCCAATAGAAAGACTCCATAGATTTAGTAGGCTTTTTATTAGACACATTTCACTAACAATCCCAACTAATTAAGCCCTTTGGTAGTAAAACAAAGATCCCATTAGCAGCATTGCAATTTCAAAGAGTGCAAAGTTAGATAGCTACTCTTGTGTCTGGCATTTGTTAGCTTGTTTTATTCTTAAGTAGTGACTCAGCTCAGAGTCAAACTCATATTCACAGACCGGAATGAGGGAGAGCGACCTCAATGGGTTTTTTGTCCTTAAAACCAACAAATATGCAAATGCAATATTTTCTCTGGTAGAATAGGACCCACTTTATGTTTTTGTGGAGAATTAAGAGCAATATGTTTCTTTGAAAAATATGTTAGGAAAATGCCTACTAAAATTTTATTTTGCAGTAGGTTTTTAGATGATGTTGTAGATCTAAATACTTATATATACCTCATTGATTATATTTAGCATTTTATTCCTATCTGGAATTAGCGATAAAATTTTGGTAAGCAAAATTTTGGACTGCAAATGGTATGTCAGATGGAAACAGATTTTTATCTGTGCATTATGTGACCAGCTAGAGTGCTTCTTGCTGTAACACAGGCATGCTATGAAGGTTTCGTAATCTTAGTGCTTCTGAAGATTTCAAAGTCTTAGTGGTTCTGGACAGACTCCCAGTTTTAGAAGGAGAGAAGCTGATCAACACTTTGCCAGTGGTAACAGAAGCCTTTAATCAGAGTCTGGAAAATTAATTCGCTGTAAAAGCATCTGGATGCTTTTCCTCCTTGTATTCATCTTCTTTTGCAGTATTTTATGTTTTACTTGTAGACTCTATCATAAAGTGAAGTTTAAAAGAGAAAAGCTAAAGCAAACTTGCTGCCATCAGCAGAAGACAACAGATACCTTAGTGGGAAATGAGTTCCAAAGTGAAAATTAATACAATGAGTGGTACAGCTACAACATGTGGAGTATAGAGTGAATTACAATGGGGAAATTGCTCTTTCTACTGAGCAAGCTTTTTGCCATATTTTTATTCATGCATTTGATAACACTGTTATCCTAACATTGTTCTGCCTATAAAGCTTTTCCAACCATAATGTACAAGAGCTTTGTTTTTTCCTTCACTGTGATGACTCTGTCCTTTGGTATTTTTCATAGCTTGACATGAGGCAGTAATGGTTCTATTAGCTGCACTGTATCTGCTGAGCTTGCTGTTTTCAGGGAGCATGTCATCACCAGTGCCTTTCTGCAGCTTCCTTATTAGCATGTGCCCTTTACTGACTCTGCAGGAGCTATCACCTAGAATTAAATATTTTCTGCTAGACCTGTCCTTACTCTGTGCAAAAATGATTACAATCCATTACGCCACCCTTTTGCTGACAGGCAGATACCACTGAGATTGCAATAAAATTGCTCCACATTTAAATACGACACTAGCTTGCTGCACTGAGTAGTTTGATAAAAAGAAATGTTGGGAAAAATCCTTTCAGTTCACTAATTGGTGATGAACTTGTGAGAAGGAAAATGTGGATACTTATTAAAATTATTGTATCAGCTATGCTGTATAGTTGTGATAAGCATAAAAATGGAAAACATAAACATTTTTATTTCATTAAGATTGTTAATAAGGTGTAGAATAGCACAGACATTTGGAAGGCACAGATATTGTAATGGAAAACAAAAGCTTTGAAATTATTCATACTTAATTTTGCCTTTGATACAAAAGACAAATGAAGTAATATTCAGCATTTCCTAGTGCAAGTTCTTTACATGTCAAAAAAAGTCCTATGTGCAGCCTATTTTTAAACTTTTTCAGTGGAAACACCATCATCATCATTATTGATTTGAGTATAAACATCTTTTTTTTTTTTGACATATTTGTCTTCCTTTCAAACCCTATTCCAATAGAACCTCAAGGGTGTCATTGTACAGTTACCTTTATTTTTAGCAAGACACCACCTCCAGCATTGTAGAAGATTTTGATGTGAGCTTCTCCCAGTGGGTGTGATGTTCTTGTTGCAGCTTCTTTGGAGCTAGTAGGAATTGCTGCTGCGAACGTGAGAGAAGTCAGCTAAGCTCCCCCAAATTGGGTGCTTTCCACTTGGCTATTTTACTTTTAAAAATGTTGTTCCATAAATAAAATACTTCCTGAACTTAAAGCCTCTTGCATCACTACAGTGCCGTACAGATAGGGCTATTCTTACGTGGCACAGTAAAGCCCTTTTTTGTATGTGAAAGCCTAAGGACCCATTTTGTAATTCCTACACTCATTGCTTATATGAGCATGTTGCTTTGCCTTATCACCATCTCCCACTAGCGTTAATAATTTTAGCTGTGATCAGAGTCAGTCCTCCTATTTCTGAAGAATGGCAATGTATAGATCCAATAAGGAAAACTCCCTTTGAAGAATTTACCATATAAACATATCAGTACATTGATAACTTACATTTTGTAAAATGTTTTACATTTTTAGCCTTGAGGGCTGTCTTTCTTTAGCATCCAGCTGTTTTTTCATGTTTTACACATGAACCTGCATGCACCACAAGGAAAGATAGATCACTGTCACAATAAAATTTGTGTGCCTGTTTCATAAAAGTCATATCCTTCATTTACATGGGATGATCAGCTACAAAGAAATATATTGTGTAATATATAACTTCAAAATTAATATCCATTTTGGAGAACACCTGTCTTACTATGACATTGTAGCTTATGTAGGAAGTGTCTGAAGCCAAGAAATGGACCAGTTTGAATAGGTTTTCATAGGATTTGGCAATGTTTAAAGACATTTTCACCACAGCATTTTTGAATCTAAAAAGTAAACAAGTTCTATTTCAGAGATTTTCTGAATTATAAAAGATAATAAATGCATGTGTTTTCTGCCATCCCACTTTGCATGTGAAGATTATCTGATGAATCAATGTGTGTTTCTTCATACTGTATTTCTGATATTAGGGCCTTACCAAGACTTATTTCGCTAATTTTTCCTGAAAGTTGATTTGCTTCTTGCTGAAACCACAGAACTAGAACTTAATATTATAGAATATTAACCACAGAACTAGAACTTAATATTAATAGAATATTACACTTAAAATTAAAAGAACTCCCAAAAATTCAACCTACTTATTATTGTTTCTATTCTTCTGGATATACAGTATGTCTCAAAGAGAGACCCGGAATCCCATATTCACATTTAAATCAAGCTGAAATTAGGGTGAAATTAAGTTAGCGATGCTTAACATGACTGGGTTATGGAATTAAGGTTGACAGCAAGACTATGTGAACTGCAGCTGGGGAATATATAGCTTAAACTGATTAAAATGTGGCCTCCTCATAGGATTCATGTCAGGGGTAGGAGACCTGTACTGAATCAGGGTAGTTTGAATCAAGACAGTTGATCAGCAACTTCTCATTAAAATGACATTAACAACTTTTCTGGGATCACCCTGATGCTCAGAAAGTTCCATTCTGCACAGGAGCTTCCAAGAAAGATTCTGAGGCACTGTTGTTATTGCCTGCCTGTGAAATATCATCTTCCTCTTTGACCCCTGAATATCTATCATGTATCTCTTGGTCGAAAGGGTATATTGGTATAGTCTGTAAGGTCCTACACCCATGGCACAGCATGAGATCTAGAAACTATTAGGGCTGAAGTTCATGAAAAAGGCCATTAAGCTCAAGGATTGTATATGCAAACACTCTGTGTAATATACTTGAAAAGCCTTTTTGTATCAGCTAGGATTTGATAACCTTTACAGAAAATAATTATGTAGATCCAGAGTCTGTATGAGCAAGTCTCTTGAACTTGCATTGCTGTGAACATGCACTAAAATGGAACTAACTGCCTGCAGGGAGGCACCAACAGAAGCTGGGACCTGCTTTCCCATAATACTTTCTGGCAGCTACCATCTCATGCCTTCCAAGTGTGTAGGAGGATATGTGTCTGGATTTATTTATTTATTTTTCACTGCACCTGTTTAGTAGACTGCTGCTCCCTGAGCTACCAGTTATCTGTAGACCAAAGCTGAAGAAAGAATGCATTAGTGGAGCCTAGTGTAAACCCAGAAAGTGGGCATGTATTGTATTTTAGGTCTCAAATTATTTCTTTCATTGGGAAAAGCAGTGAAATATGTTCACCATATTGAACCACTAGAGAGAAATACTTTATCAAGATATTTTAGGAACCAACACTGCTCCTAAGGGCCTAAATCAGTGGGGCTTCAAGTCCTGCCTTCACTGAAGGGAACAGAGGGGAAAAAAAGCTGTAGCAACAGAAAAACGTTTGAAACTAGAACTAGGAATAATATATGTATATTACACATAGTGAATATGTAAGCACATAGATCCAGCGCTACCCAAGCACAGATGACTGTCCAAGTCAGGGACCTCCAACAGAACTCTAATTCCCCCCAGTTATTTCTGCAAAGCTGACAGTACAGAGTGTTTTAACTTGTTCCTGGGATAAAGTAGATTCGCCTGAATCAGAAATGGTTCAGACTTGTCTTACATAGAAATGAATATTTTATCTCCAGCTTTATGTTACTATTCACAGCTCCATTAGTCCTACATATTGTCTTCTCAGATTGCTAAAGCACAGTCTTCCTGGAGAAGGAGGATGCGTTGGATACTCTCAAACTTAATTACTAACTGACAACTGCTTTTCTGCCTTCACTCCGTCATCTGCTAAATTTCTCTAGCTCTGATAAGAAATCAAAAAATTCTTTTCCACTGCTACTTACATGTGCACATTAATATCTAGCACCATGTTTATTATTTATGCTTCTCTTTTATATATTTTTAATGCAAAACACAACAAAAGCTGAAAAAAAATGGACTTTCTGTATTTCATTTTAGTCTAGGTTTCACATACTTCCTGATGTTGCTCCACTGATTCTAAGTTATTTATAGGATATATATTTAGATATATAGATATATGCACAGTCATATATATACACGGGCTAATAGATGGTTTTTGCATTTAGATGATGTGATGATGGTTGAAAGGTTCTGCCTTTTTTTTTTGGTTTAAATTGTACATATAGTTCTACAGGGGTAAAAAAGTCCAGGATCAGGAAGGTAAAATTTAGAAACAAGGAATGGTAAATTGAGTAAAATTATAGATATTTAAATAACTTTATTAAAACTACCAATTAAAGAAACTGCTAGTGTGTTAGTTAGATGAGTTTTATCTTCAGCATCTGTTACATATGAATAAATAAAAAAAATCATAAAATTTTATAAAAATTGTATAAAAATTTTATACAATCATTTTATATATATATTTTTTAATTGCATAAAAATTTTTCTACAAAAGAGAAACTACTTTGCTTTCTAGTTCATTCAATTGTTTAATATTCTTATACTAACATGAGTAGTGGTGACATTCATCTACACAAAATTCTACACAGATGCATCTCTAACCAAAGGTTTATAAACCGCCATCAATTACAGGCAAAATTTTCAGATTATAGGCTTGTAATGCCACATTTAGAATTAGCAAGGAAATTTTCCATTTAAATTTTCTGAATGCTATGGGGGTTCAACTCTTCAATCCATTGTTTTCTTTTTGAATTTAGCTGTATTGACCTTCAAGAAAGGAAAATTTGCCCTTCTGCCCAAGAAGTGTGAAGCAGACATTGTGATGTTCTTCATATATTTAGAAAACTCGGAACAATAAGATCTAACCAGGAGATACTTTTCTACATTACCCTAAATATTGCATCATTTACATAATAGATTAACAGTCTGTTTCACACCTTGCAATTCTCTGCATAATTTCCACTTGAAGCTTTAGAATTTTAAGTAACTCACGACTTGAAATTAGATATTCCTGCATTCTGGATGTGTCTGCAGTTTGTACATTGTCTATGTTTTCAAAAGAGAAGCCCTGATAATGGAAGTATTTCCTTTAATTTCCTAGTTTTTGTGTGTAGATAGTTTCTATTCAGAATTTTTCTCCTTTTACAGGTTAATTTCTGTTGAGCTATATCTTTCATTAGGAGTAAATAAATTAAATGGCACTTATATAGGAAGCAACATGAAATGTGTTCTAATTACTGATATCTAATCCAGAAAATGATTATTTTTTAAGAGATACTCTTTGTAAATAAATTTTATCCTAAATATTTGGGTTCTTATTGTACATGAAATAAGGTCCAAATCATCTAATAGGAAGCAGATTTATGGCTTGAGTGAGGAAGATGCTATTGTTCTGAAACCATTAATTATTTCTAGTCCTAAAAATAAGGAACTTCTGCCTTTAGAGAATGCATTCATAAAATAAAAAAAAGTGCAGCAATGTGTATATGTGCATAATCTGCATACTTACATGCATTTGAATTTAAAGTATGTAATTTGCTTTATGTTAAACAAACTAACAAACAAACAGCTTACACATTTCAATTTGCAGTTTTATTTAATTTGTAAGTACCAAGAAAGAAGCACAGGGGTATTTAGAAATCCAGATTTTTGTAATACTTTTTTGTATACAAAACCCTTTCCACATTTTTTCTCCACTACTTTTCAGCATCATGTTTTATGAAAGAAAATGCAAAATAATGGGAGAGCTAGCAAAGCTGAGTTATTGACAGAAGAGAGAGGCCAGAGCATAATTGGCTTGTCTTTTGCAGAGTGTTCAGCAGCAAAGAAATCTATGACTGCCAGTCTTGGCCCTGGTTCACTCTAGCATGGGAGTCAGCAAAGCAAAAAAGATTGTTTATTAAAGTGCTTTTCACCATGTTTTGAAGTCACTCAACAAGCAAAGGAATCATTTTAATAGTTCTTATTTATTTTGCTTACAGCATATCAAAGGTGAACATTAAAACCAAGAAGTATAGAATACAGTGTGCCATGCAAAAGACACGTCATTTCTGTTTTGCTCTCTCCTCAGAAAAATGTGCTCTCTAAAATCTGATTTATAAAAGTGCCTATTGTTTCAGCTGTTTGTCTGTACTATTATCCTTGGATTTTTTAAATTTGTTGGGAGGATCAGGGTTGTTTTATTACATTTGTACAGATGTATAGTTGTTCAGGTGATCCATGGGCCTTACGAAAAAACCCTAACATTCCAAAATAGTGATTTTAAAAGAATGACCTCAAACTTGCTGCCAGACAGCCTTTTGTTATCTCAGTGTTACCTCAGTTGGAATATACTATTATTGTGTACATGCAGCTTTTGCTTGTGTAGTGTGAATAATGGACATATGGAACTGTAAATAACTACAGTGCAAGTGTGGAATTTTTTTGTATTGAAGTCTTGCTCAACCCTTAGATAGACATCAGACATAGTTGTCTTTCTACAGTATGAATCAGAATTTGCAGTGTCCTGTGAGAGCTGTACCTTGTTTCTGCAGGTGACAAGAGTGAGGGGTAAATTGTGGCATTCCTGTGTTGTCATGTCTTCTTACACCACTGCTAATCATGCCAGCCTGATTAATGTGTCTGTTCTAATGACTCTCTTTTTGAATAAGCTTCAAAAGGTCTTGGTGTTTTACTTCAGTGCTTCTTGAGGCTGATTGTATCTGACATACCTCAGGCACAGAGGGTTTGTCTGCCTCAGCACACTGGAATGTTCCTGGCTACTTGATATAAAATTAAGATCTTTAAGGCGTAGAAACAAGAATTCAGTGAAACCTATAGAGCAGGTACAGGGAATCAGAGAGGAAAGCCTTCTTTTGCTCTCTGATGTTTTGGGAATTTCCAGTGGGAAATTCTATAGCATTGTTTGAGCAGCATGATTAATTTTGTGGTAAAGAAAGATGTGCAGAAAAAAATATAATAAAAAAAATATTAAAAGGGGGAAAAATCCCAAAGAAGACTTTAAATTCATCTTGATTGAGTGGATTTAGACATAATTGAAAAGCTGTTGTTGCTGGTGGCTGCCTGCAATGAAAAGTTATGCTTTTATAACTTCCTACAAGGGCATGAGAGTCATTGTGGAGCTGGTTTCACATTAGACAGTATCAAGAAGAGACAGGAATGTAGAGAAGGGGAGGGTAATTATCGTGAGCTTATTCATTACCAAGCATACTTTTTGAAGACTGATAATCAATTGCTGAACAGTATGAGTAGCTGGATAACTTTGAAAATGTGTTAATTTTTGTTTTTTCCACCAGAATGTGCTTTGTGTATTCTTTCTGTAGGTTTTGAAAGAATAAGCATTTTATATTTAGAAAGTCAGAATGCAGCAATAGTAACATAAAATTTGCAGGGAATTAAAACTTTTTTTTTCATTAAGAAAGCTTAGAATTTACTTTGAGATAAATTTCTACAGTGAAACTTTCAAATTTTTATATTTTCTTTAAAATCTGTTATGTGACTCCTACATGTGACCTGTTAGAACAAGATATTATTAGTGTATCAGTGTTATCTGAAATTACTAATTGTTCTTAGCAGTCTATAACTGAATGAGAATAGTGAAAATAAAACAAAAATTGAGCATCTATCAAAAAAAATTCTTTGTTTGATTCTCCAACTAATTTTTCTTTAAACTTTAAGTATTTGTAGTTTAATTAATTAAAATAAAAGTTTCTTCAAACAAATTTTTCAATTAATTGCACCCAATAAGTAGCAGAAATTAGGGCCTTTTAAGAGTTGACAATCTCAAATTTTATTTAATACCTTTTAAAAAAAAATTAAAATTGAAAAACTGAGAACTTTATGAAAAGATGGAAAAGGAGGAACAGCCGCTTAAAAAAACCAAATCTACTACTAAAATGCTTTGAATATAATGAGTTTTTGACTAAATATTTTTCCCATTCTGCTAGAAGTAAAAACAAAAAAAGCAAACGTGTGATCAACCTTAGTGTTTTCTGGTACTGAATTTACTAAATTTTTATCTGAAAGTACTATACTTTGAAAGAGTTACTGTAGATGATTTGCCATGGTTATCTCAGCTGCTGGATTTTTTTTTTTTTTGATGATGATTAAGTACTAAGAAAAATTGGAAGATTTTAGGAGTATCACTCTTCCCAGTTTACTATCCCTACCGTTACCGGTGAAAACAATGTTTCATCATGTACTTAGTCTCAAAAAGAACATATAAAATGTGAATAATCTTTTATGGCTAGTATGGGACAGTGCTAAAATCTGAATTTCAGTGGACTCTTCCAGTTGAGAGAGAAATTTTTTGAATGAAATCTCTCAAATAGCTATGAATAAAGAATCAATTCTTAAAAATAAAAAGGCTATTCTTATAAAGACATAGTAAGAAACCAGTTTGGGTTTTTTTGGGTTTTTTTTGCTTTTTTTTTTGTTTTGTTTTTTTAATATTGGTTTCCTGCAACTCTTTTTCACTGAGTTCTGCTAAATTGAGTTTATATGTAGGGCTTTAGCTAGTCTTGTAAACAGATGCTAGGGTAGGCTACCTATATAAGGGCTACTTAAAGATCAGTGATTAAAATGACATATGCTTTGCATTTTAGTCATAGAGTTCAATACAGGAAAATGTGAATGCTTTTGAAATTGAAACCAATAGATACTCAGGGTGTGTTCTTTTTTTTTTGTATTTTCCTTGTTATAAAGGGGCTATTGTTATCAAAATATTCTTAGAGATACTTAATCTAATTAAACCCTGGAATGTGTAAAATTCCCTGCTTTATTTGGTTTTTTAACCAGAATCATTACTTTTGGGGATTTTTTTTCCCCCTTGACAACAAACCAGTGCTACATTGTAATACATTTTGTGTAACATGGGCATTTTAACAAAAAATGTTGCTGTATACCACCATGCTCTAACTGTCAAAATCATTTGGGTTGATTCTTGCATTCTTACTCTGCATAGTATCTTAGTCTTTAAAAAGTCATACTAATTTAATTGTGTATGTATTCTGAAAAATAACAGTCTGCTGCTCAGATTTAAATTTATGGAAAGTCTCTGAGAAATTTGGAAAACAAAATGAATCATTAACACTAGGAATAGAATTAGCATTCATTTAGATTTTAATCCAAAAAAAGCACTCCAGAGGACACCTAAGACTTTGAGCAACCTTGGCATGTATTTTAAAACGTAATGTAGAGACTGCAATAAATAAAGCTTCCAAAAAAAGCAGCAGTCTTCTGTCCTCCCACTCTCTAACACCCCATTTAATTCCTAGTCATAAGACCTGTGCACCTCCATCACACCTTCCCACGAGATATCCCACCCATTATGCCTCAGTCAGCTCACACAGATGGACCTTGTAGCATACCCAGAATGTCAACAGTTTATGGCTATTTTAGACCTTGGCAAGGAAGAGCATTCCAGAGGAAAAGTCCCTTGAAAAAGAATGCTTTGCCAGCAGCTCTGCAGCCCTTTACAAAGAGTGGAATCGAGTTTGAGGGCATCTGCAGGTGTCACAAATCTCAATGTAAATTGTACAGACAAGTGCTGACCACAACTCACATCAGCATTTTTGCACAAAAATCTCTCTACTCTATCATTGAGTCAAGATGCCAGTTTGCTATATATTGAGAAAAATGGTCTCATTTTTTCAATGACCTTTCTGCCTATGCTTTGATTGTTACCAGCTGCTTTTCATTATGTTTAATAGACCAGTCAGCTTTGCCTAGTATTATTTAATATTTCCACATGCAATGATGTCAAGCAAAATTAATAACTGATTAAAATAATAAACTACTCCAGAAATTTGCATTTTCTTCTATGTTGTAATTGTGTCCATTGATTAGCTTCCTATTGTTTTTTCCCCATAATACTACAATTTATGTTCATCATAAAATTTTTCCTAAATCATACTCTACACTTTACCAATATTTTTAAATTTGTAATTAAATTGAAAATTACATGATAGAATGAAGCCACTGTCCTTCAGAGATATTTATTAAGCTTTGCTATTCATCCCTTAGAGGTGAATGTACTGCTTAAGCAGGGAGATTTTTTCATGTTCACAAGTCTTTGTAGGATTTTATGTTAGCAAGTTAAGAGAAATCATTCTGATAGAAAACTTTGTGGAAAACATCAAAGACCAATACATGTATATTGTGGGGATCTGTATGCATTTTATGTGTGATCGTAAGACTAAGGTACTCAAGATTCTTGTGGGTGGTTGAGCTGGACTTTTCTCAGAGGAGTCAGGAACAAGAAAAGGGATAAGTCTCACAAACTGCAACCAGAGGAATTTTAATTAGATATTGGGAAGGTGAACATGAAGTTCACCAAAGAGTACAAGAGGTTGCCCAGAGAAGTTATGGAAACTCTATTCTTGGAAACTGAACTAGTCAAGGCCTTGAACCTACTGCTTTTAAGACATCTCAGTTTGGGGCAGGAGGATGAACCAGGGGTCCTGCTTACTCAAATCATGCTGTCATTCACTGTGTGATACAGACAGCAGCTGGAAGTTTGTGGTCACTACAAACCAGACACAAGCTTCCTGGAAGGGCAAAGTTTGTGGATAAGATATTCATTTGACATAAATGAGTATTTGAAGTTACTAGACTCTAACTAGTGTAGATGATGCTCAGATCTCATATCCTTTAAAATACCATTCGTGGATCATATTAAGTTTGATTTCTTTTTTGTTGAAAGTGTTTAATCTGAAGGTTTAGGAAATACTCTGTTCTCATCATGCTGTGATGTTATCATGCTGTTCCACATCAGCCTTTCAACTATAGAAGGTAGGATTTGCCCATGAAAAGTTATGCTAACTTCTTATGATTTGTCCCTAATTCTTGAATTTTTGAAAGAACCAGGTACTCAGATCACATTGGCATTCTGCTTTGACATTTCCAGGCTAAATTCTCTCCTGACTTATAACCTATTGATTTAATTGGAAGATTTGGGCCCTGAGTCTCTCAGTATCAGATGATTAAATTTATTATCCCTCTTGCCTTTTATTTTTCCTTTTCACCTCTGCCTTGATCTCAGTAAAAACTTTCCTTCATTACCCATACTCTAGTACCAAACTCAGATTAATGGTGAATTACATGATGAATTTTAGGTAGTTTGACTGAGGAAACCTTTGTCTTTGGTTTTTCTGTTCTTCTCTTTATAGAAATCTGTCCATCTAGGAAGCAAGAACTATAAAAGAAAAATATTTCTGCAGTAGCCTTTTGGCTGAGTGTGTGTGTGTTTTGGTGTTTTGTTTTTTTTTTTTTTAATTGTCTGTGACATATGATATGTGTTCAGTCTGCACTGTCAGGATAAAGGAATACCTAAACAGTTAAAATACTATTATTCTGTGTTAAAACTCAGAATTTATTGCAAACTGAAAACAATTTTAAGAACCAAAATAGTCAACAGTTAAAATATTTTAATTTGCTCATTCAGTTTTTTATTACATGGTATCAGAGATCCCTGAACAATTTGGAAGACTACTTTTGTGCAGGCCATTACCACACTGTTATCAGACATTTGTGCACGTAAGTGGATATATTGTACTAATTAGCTCAGACAGTTTTACAAATGTATGGTTCACCACTGAGCATGGAAAAGCTCTCATGAAATTCAACTCTTACAGAATGAAAAGCTGATCATTAAATTATCAAGCATTAGGATTCACAACATAAAAGCAGAAGTACAATTCTCATAATTTTTGCAGTAATAGTTCCAGTCTGTCTACATAAAAAGTCACATCATAAGATTTTCAATGTAAGAAATATCTCAGTTCTCAAAACCTAATTAAAAATTAATAACAAACTGTGCAGAAACTGATGATAAAAGAAAAAATGCTGGTGCCATTTCACTCCAGTCACTGATCTGGAATGACAAGAATCTCTGGAGTGATTGTATCTTTTGGCTTCCTTCCTGACACAGAAGAATATCCTTGAGGATGTCTGTAGAGGGTCTGGAGTATAAAAGGAAACCAGAGCTTTCAAACAGAGTTTTTCTGCTTACTTAAGAGTAGGGGGATTTGTTGTGACAATTCCTCGTTGTAAAAGGCAATTCAGTTCACATACATAAGAAATGGGACTGGAAAAAAATATATTGTGCCACCAAATCAAGTCCCTTTTTATGAAGCCCAACATACAATCCCATTTACCAGACACCAAATGTCATCTTAAAGCTATTGTTTTCCCTGATTCTTCTTAGTTGAAATAAGCTATTTTATAATTGTATCTCTAAATTTAGAAATCTTTCTGATTTCTAAGTTTTCTTCATTGTTAGGTTGAAAAAATTTGGGGTTTTTATTTTTGAAAATAGTTTTGTTTGTTTTCCCAACTTTTACAATTTGCTATTCCACCCAATATTTACAGAGAAGTCCCTAAAAGTTTCTGTATTATCAGCTTTTATATGAAGTAAGTTTTCTGACTCTGAGGCACATATTTACATGACAGGATTGGGCTTTTTTAAATGAACCAGCACCAAAACCACATCTGTTTTTTTAAGTACTGTGTTACTTTTGCTGGCTGGAAGTGGAGTATGACTGATTTCATAAAGTTTAAAGAAGTGACTATATAAATTCAGGAGTTACTGTAGTTAATATAAAGATTTTACATTGTTTTACTTGATTCAGAGTTTTGCACATGCTGTGGCTCTTTAAGAAAAACATCAGTCTGCTCAGTGCTTGCAAAAATACTGAAAGAACACCTTTTCTTCAAATAACATTAACAAAGACTCTAGTTGTCAACCATGCATTTAAGGGAAAATAATAAAAAGTCAGTATGATACAGCCTATGAACATTACATTCCAAAGCTCTTTTTTGTCAGTTTGCACATTGTTATCCATTGCAGAGAAGAATACAAATTAAAAAAAAAAAAAAGAAAAAAAGGAACAAAAAATCCAAACCAGTTTTATTTTTAGTAATGTGCATAACAAATGTCCCTGTCTTCAAAAATAATTTTTAGTTTTCTGGTTTAAGCGCATTCAATAATCTAGATTTTTTTCAATTATGGTCACTTTAAGAGTGAACTACCAGTTTAAAAACCACCTTCCTTGATGTAATTCCTGCTTTTAGTAGTTGATATATATCACCTTGAGCTATATGTAGACCTTAGAAAGGTAAGAATCAGAACAAATGTTTTTTTTCCTCCTTGCAGAGCTTTGACAAAGAGAAATGCATTTCCATATTTAAGGGTAAGATAACTCATAGTAAAACATATCTAGATTATTACAGGAGATGTCAACCAACATTTTGTGTTGATATCTGGAAAATTTACCTGAGGAGTAACTAAAATTTAATTTGCTCAAAAAATTATCTTGCTTGTCTTTTTTCCACTACAGGATTTTACTCAACTAAAGATTAACAAAATCATAATAACACTAATACAATATTTATATTCTTTATAGCAGAAACTTACTGGAGAAGCATATAGTAAAAATAAGCTAAAAATATGTGTGCATCAGGAAACCCCCCAAAATTTCCAACATTTCTGTGCCTTACAGTAAAAAAATAAGTACTGGGATTTACTTTTGTGTTCTTCTTGAGGAAAGAATCTATATTTTTCCTTATCCAGAAGTCTTTCCACAGGTAGACATAGCATAATGAAATAATCCTAACACCTCTACGTTTCTCATTTATTTTATGAGACCAAACAGATATCACTTTAGGGAACAGGTCCCCATTGTTTCAAATTCCTCTGTCAGCTGTCCTTAGAGCCAATACTGGAACTTTCCTATTCAGACACCACACAGGTTTAGGAAATGGTTAGTGCTGGTGAAGACTGTGGGCACTGGGGAAACAAAATCTTCTCGACACAAAAAAAAAAAAACCAACACTTAAAACCCTCAAACAACTGAACTATCTGATCTCTTCTTAATATTCAATTTATGCACTAGCCTGAGGAAATACTTTGCCATCTATGCAAGGCTTAATTTTTAAGTTGGTTACATCAGATTCATGTGCTGTATCTCCACTGAAAATAATCACAGTCTACAAATGCAATATAAACAATTGTACAAATCTAGAATTTAATGGCTATGATAATCAAGAAGAATTGATAAGTTTTATCAACTTATTGCTATTTTCATTATTTTTATATTATTCAGAAAAGTAATTAAATGTGTACCATTAGTGTTTGTGCATCACCTGAAAATAGTAATTTTTCAGATGGACTCCTTCAGTAGTTAGCATAACTACTAATATAATTGCTTATAATAATGGCATCTATAATTCTATTGCATATTTATATAGCCCATATAGTTACATATTTATATAGTCCATATTTGGAACATACATTCTCAGCCTTTAATTACAATGGTCAAGGCTTCACTTAAACCTTGAAAGAAAATGATGAAAAAAAACCCCACTAAATTTCTTGTGTTCAGAACAAACTTATATTTCAATGGTCTAACTTTTAATATTTTTTGTAGTAGTTGAATTTTCAAATTTTACTGTCTATATATTCTATGCAGTCTATTTTTGTCAGTATTACTTACAAGCATTGTTTTTCCATGTTCTTAGTCTTCCCTCCTACATATAAGGTTCTTTTACTGATTCTATTACTGATTTTACGATTTAGTCTATCTTTTGCTATTCAGTTTGTTTCAGTAGGAAGTTTCCAAATGTCAGACTCAGCAGGATTCTTCTCATCATTCAGCTGTACAGTAATATTTATAGTGTATATATATATGTAGATATGAAATCTTTCCCAGCAAGTTCAGTGAGAGATTTTGCAGATAATTTTACAAAAAATTATTCACCATATTTTTTTCCAAGAAATATTCAGAAATACAGACTTAACAAAGATCTTCCAGTGGTTAAACCTCCCTTGTTACACAGTTATGCACACACAGGGTTTTTTTTCCCCCTATTTCATTTTACAGTAGAAAGTAAGTAAAACCTACCAAAAATTATTAAAAATAAAGAGCAATATTTTGAATGTGCTTAGATTATCCTCTTCTATTTCAGCTCTTCTTAAAAGAGTTGAGATAAGAATTTTAGTTTTATTTTAAGAAACATGTTAGAGTATGACCAAGGAACATTCAAGACACTAGAGATAAGGTCTGTCAGCAGTTCCATTTATAACCCCTCTCTGTCTCTCCACACTGCTTTAAAAGCTTTTTGAATTGATTTTTAGGTGCTTTGGCAGCATCCATCTTATCACTGGTTACGTACAACATATATAAATAAAATTAAAACTTAATGAGGTTGGTGATAAGTGGACAAGTCCATTGAACCTCACAGAGCAATGCCTATCCTTACAGGGTATTAATAGCATCTTCTCTTCCTTAAGCAGCTGTACATTTAGGCCATTAACAAAAAGTTTATCTGAGGTCAAAACTCTTGCAGATATTTTAGCTTTTATTTCAGAGATACGTATACATTTTTATATTTACCATAGACATCCCAGTCCTTTTTCATGAAATAAAGGTCAAATTTCATATAGGGAACTTACCCTCAAATGACTTAGTGTAGTCTCTAATACACAGAGAGGTTTATGGATCATACCTTACTGTATTATGTTAAAGTCTCACATGACAAACTTTTCAAATTTGTCTAGGAAGACATTTACACATTTTTCTGCTTGGCTCAGAAGCATAACAAAATGCATTTTCTTAGATATGCCAGTGTCTTCAGCCTCCTGTGGAGCTTTGGATAAAATCATAATGCATCTAGCACGGTACATCAAATTAAGGCATTCAGTGCTTTGTATTGATTTTGGACACTGCCAGAAATGCTTAGCTAATGCTAATGCTAGCAAGCAGGCAGCCTGCATCAGCATATGAGATATAAAGATTTGAAGTCTATCTGAAGTTCCAGGTTTATTCAAGAAGAGCTAAAATGTGACCAGTCTCATTCTGGTATCCCCGTGAAACACAAAGGCAGTACTGGTTTGGTGTAAAATACTTGTGTGATGATTTTAGCTGATTTTGACGTGGGTTGTAAATGCACTAGGCATTTGTGCTTGATCCAAAATAATTTGTTTTTTCCAAATTTTGATTTTAAAAGCACTGACAGTGAACCACTTCATAACAAAGTTCTTTAATCTACTAAATCAGAATGGAAGATAAAACAGGAAATTTCTTCTTCTATAGAACTAATTAGGAAAAAAACCAAAACAACAAACCTTTAAGTCAGGTGTTCATTTAGCATTTCTTGCATTTCTTCTATCTTTGTAATTAAAAATGCTTTTTTTTTTTTTTTTGGTGGCAACAATGATGAATATCTTGTCTCTACAGAGAATAAGTAGTTTGCATTTTTCTTCAGTCTTTTCTAGAAATTCTGGTTTTTCAGAAGATACTGCCAAGAACTCAAACTTTATCCTAAGTATTAGTTCACTGAATTTTTCAGCAAAACTGAGTGCAAGGTTTTTCAAGAATTCTTGAGAAGGTAAATGCTTAGATGGAATTATTTTGCATAAAACATGTAAGAAAGTAGTTACTCCAGATGTGGGGAGAGATTCCAAAGGCTTAGTCAGCCTCAGAACTGCGCTGGAGGAGAATATGTTTTCCTGTGTCACTGTTCTGTCTAATCAGCTTCAATTCTGAGATAACTCTGAGTGTACTTGAAATGCAGTAAACTTGTGAGCACCCCAGATGCAGAATACACCAAAAGAACAGAGGGTGATCAGCCAGAAAAAATGCCATTGTAGAGAATGCATGAAAGATCAAAGTAGCAGAGATATTGCTTGTAGCCAAAAATACTTGGCACATATTTTCAGCTACTGTTCAAAAGAATCAAATGAGGTAAGCTAGTAAAATATCATTATTGTAACCATGTCCAGAAAAATTTGTGAGGCAGATAAGGTGAAAGGGTATACTACACATTTTTGTTAAGCACATTCATGTTTCATATATTTTCATTATTGTAATTATTTTATTTTAAAGCACATAGAAGTTAATGGATTTTCCAGCTTTAGGGTTTTTTCAAGGTTAAAGGATTTATTTTCAATGTATTGGAGGAAAAAATATTTTTGTCATTTGGAGATAGTTTTCCTAAGGATGAAAAATACATAAAAACCCAAACACCCTAAACCAACAAAGATTAAAAAAAAGTATTTTTCATGTCCTCAGTTTCTTTGGATTATTTCCACTTTAAAGATAATCAAATACTAGTGTATGATTTCATTAATCCAAAAATCACCAGTGCTGGTAACCAGGTTTTGTTTAGTGTACCAGTACAAATTGCAAAGAGTGACAGATATCAAATCAAAATGAGAACCTGAGGGAAAGTCCAAAGCACAGACGAATTTTTATGTCAAAATAAATTTGATATTTTCTACCTAAAATTATAAAAGGATGATTTTTATTATATTTTTTGGAAAATTCTGGTTTGTATTAGCTGGAGCTATTTCTAAATCTGCTTCAAAAGAATTTTTTTTAACAAACATTTGAGAATAATGAAATATCATGCTTTTCAACTTAGAAAATAAAAGTTAAATGCTTGACTTACAAATAACTTTTCATTCTGGAAATGCACTAGTAATAGTGGTACAGCATATATTATCATGACAGATTTTGAATATGTAAGATGAAATTCTCATTGTCCTCTTTTACTTTGTTCCCTCCAGTTATTATGTTTCTTACTAGAAACATCTGAAACTTATCAGTTTTTTGTTCTAACTTGGAATGGGAAAATTCTATCAAAAAAGCATTAAAAAGGAAGAACTAAGTAGCAACACCATTCTAGTTTCTGGCTTATATGTCTCGGGAGAAATGTATGAGGTTTACCACCCCAGATTATATATTTAAAATATAATAAACAGTATTTTCAGAGCATTGCCTCAGAGAAAATCCTAATCAAAGTAAGGTAACTATAAATGAAAATAGTCCATAAAATTTTTATTAATATTTAATTACAAGAAAAGGTCATAAACTTAAGTAACAATTCCATGTAAAATTTCCCATTATATGTTTTCATATAGAAGTGCTTTACATAGTATACTTTTTTAAAGTGTGCTAACATTCTCAGGAAGCTCTTGTATAAAAAATGCAATTTGCACCTCTCTGTGGTTTATGATAAAGCATGTAAAAAAAGGATCATTGAGTCATGCTATCTTAACACAAATACAATGAAAATCAAAATATATTTTATTTCATAGTGTTTCCTAAAGGCTTCTGAATTGCCTTGGTATTTCAATTTTCATTGTTTCCCTGTATAAACCAGTTTGCACTGCTTCCTTTTGCCATTTCTCTTATTCCCTTTTCTTGTGTGAGTGCAAAGAGGAATTTTATTTCTCACCTAACCTGTAGGATGCGTCTGATTTCACAGTTAGCACCTTCCTGACAAAATGAAAAACATTAATTCTGCAAGAGCTTTAATTACCCGTGGAATAAACACTTCCAGGAAGTTGGTTCAATTGTGATTTGCAATTAATGCACCTTTATGAGGAAACAAAATGACACTATATAGTAATATATTTTTAATTGCTTTTAGCCCTAAATAAGAAAAGGTTTGCTTTCACAGTCTTTGGGTTATACTAGAAAATTTGTTTATGTGTCAATATGACCTGCAAATGCAAGAGTCCTTTAGAGCCTAATCTTACTCCTTTTCTTCTAAAAGCAACGGAAGAGTAATTTGTTATTTGCTCTTAGTGGTTCAGAAGAAGGAAGCTTTCTTTCATTTAAAAATATGAAGACATTATGAGACTAAACCTACACTGACTTTTGATCTGTTAGACAGCCATTGCCAGCAGTAAAACATGTCAACTTTATTAGTGCTGGAGACATGAATCAGGTAGTCAGAATCAGAAGGCACTGATAAAATTTTACCTCAGTGTAAACATAAGGCTTATTATTTGTGTTTGGGTGTTTTTAAAATACATTTATTCTACCTCTTTAGTTCCTGTTTGGCAAAACTGATTCTGTTATTTGCTTTGTGAAATATGTATCACTGATTACTCTAATTTCTTGTGTTTCATGATCCATCAAGATACAGATAGATTCCCAAGAGATTTAATACTGGTGATTTAAAATATCCCTTAACTCCCTCATCATAACTCTTTTTTATTCTTTTTTTTTCTCATTGCCATTTTACTTTTACTCTTTGCTTTTACTGTTCTATTGGGAGCTATTGGAAGTTTAGGCTGTCTTAAATTGCAGAGGGACAGTATCAAATGGTAGAAGATCAGCAAGACTGAGAGCAGAGTGGGAGCAAAAAGTACAGTTGAACAATTTGATTTCAGAATGGCTGCCATCAAACTTTCATTTTAGTATGAAGTATTAAGTACTAATTGATAGGAAGATTTATCTTTAAAAAATATATATTTCCAAAGTTCCAGCAATTTTCTGTGTCTATTAATCAGGCAACTTGATGACAAGTATGTCTGGTGAGGCTTCCATAATTTTTGTTTCCATTAAAGTAAGTAGAAAACTTCTAACTGACCAGGAGAAGTCAGCATTGTAACCACAAAGTTTGATTATTAAAAAAAACCAACAAAACAAACAGAACTTTTAAATAGGAAATATTTTATCTTCTGGTATTTGATCTCATTTTTTTGATACTTTAATTCCACAATATAGTAGGAAATCTGTGTGTGTGTAATTTAGAAACATATCTGGAATGTATGCCTTTTTAAAACATTAAATATTACTCTTTTTTTTTCTCCAAAATTCACTTTGATTACAGAAAGATTTTCAGAAAAAAATAGGTTATTTGTTATTCAAACTTACAAATGGGAATATGAACAGACAGGCCATACTGCTGAAGTGCTTATAGAAATTCTTAGGACCTGTCCATGAGAACCTAGAATGTCAGGGAAAGGCTGAACTGCATGAGAGACTGAAATGGGCTGGTGCTTAGAGTAATTACATCTCAGGTGTGTTGGTTAATTCTGACTTGGATGTGAGATACAAAACAAGAAACACCGAACACTAATGGTTCTGTTGCTTCCTTGAAAATTATAACACACGGCAGGGTGTGTGATTCTTGATTAATAAACAGGCACCTAAAGTGCATGATGAGTCACAGGCTAAAGCCAAATGTTTTCAGACACCCTACTAAGCGGTTGCATATCCAGATGCCAAGATACAGAGGAGAGTGTAATCAAAATTGTTCCACAAGTAGTTACAAAAAGCCAAGCACCCACAAATCTCGTTGTGCTCTAGGTCTGTCTGTGCAGAACACAAGTGAACATTCAGCCTGTGGTAGACAGTGGGGTTTTTTAAGTAGTGGTATTTACTGATGATATGCATAATGCTTGCTAGACTTCATTTCCTTTCTGAGACTACTCATGACATTCCTCTCTCTCTATTGTCCTTTGCTGCCCAGTGCCAGTCAGGGTAAACTAAAGGGTGTCCAATCTGCTACCTTTCACTGCACTTCCACAGCAGAAGACGTTTTGTGATCTGCCTGTGCATTAAGGATTCTATTGCTGGCTATTTTTGGTTGAAATATTATAGCAGATGTAGCAATGGTTTTCTTGTGTTTTTTCCATTGAAAAAATGTGCCTTAGTAGCTGTTTCAAAATTTGCATAGGAAATCGTTGTTTCACATCAAATCTGTGCAAAAAAAGACTGGTTTTATGAAATGATAGGAGCAAAGTAATCAGTAAGGCTAAATCTTAGACACTAGTACAGCAATTGATCTGAAACATGTGGGACCATGAGCTCCACTTCAGCTCAGACATAGCTATTTGTGTGTTGTTTCTTAGTTTTCCGGGCTGATCTTAGCTGGCATTAGCCTGATGCTCTTCATGCTGCTGATAGAACCTGTTGGTGTCACCATCCTTCTTTGCTTGCCTGGCTGAGGCGCAACGGGGCTGCTCCCACTCCGTGCTGCTCCTGCCTGGCCTGTGTTAGAGTCACCCTGGCTTCCTGGCTCACTTTCCTGGAGGGATCAGCCCAGATCTTGTTACTCACAGATATTAAGCATTTCTGCTGGAACTGGACTGAGGGGCTTCCTTTCTAGCTGACTTCAGAGACATTCTGGAATTCCTTCTGGGCAGAGTGGGATAGCAAGGCGTTATTTAAACTTAATTGCTGTACATTTCCTGATGGGATTTGGCAAGCTCTAGTGGAGTGGGAGGGAGGCAGTATTTCACTGTGAAGCACTGAGTCAGCATGAGAGTGAATCACAATAGCTGACTAGCCAGAATTACAGTGGTGTGTATCTGACATGTCACTTTATCCATATTGATCTGACAGGGGATATGCACTTTGTTTATCTTGCTTGTATTTTTATTCCCTGTGTTCAGCAGAAGACCAGGCTACCTCATTAGTATTTCGACCATTGACATAGAATTTGAGGCCCATGACCAATGGTAAAGCAGTTCCTGTTTGTCAGCTATTGGTGCAATTTTATACTGTTTATTCTCATTGTGATGTTATAGGTATTTCTTAGATGCAAAATTTTCTTCTACATGCTAGTCAGACCACCTACTTTTGATAATAATTTTTCCCAGGATGCATGAAACAGCATTTTGATCTTAAAAAATTACACTCCTCCTTATTTTAAAAGTTTTTCAATCAAAAAAAAAAAAGGCATTCAGAACTAAATTTTACTTATATGGTACTTTGCCAGGAGAGTAAGTTGCTGAAAGATTTTATCCAGACAACGGTTTTATACTTCCATTTAAAAAAATCAGTATTGCTTTACCATAGCAAAAAGAGAATAAATCACAAAAGTCCAGTCAGTGTTTATTTTATGAAGAGGACTTAGCCATTATGATTTTGCACTTTTTTTCTTTTCCTAAAGCTTGATATACAAAATTGTCTAATCATTTTCTTTAAAAGAATGGCAACAGATATGTAATACACATTTGTGGTTTATCATCTACCTGGTGCATCTCCTGGCTTGCTTCACTTGAGCTCAGATGACCACAACTGCTTATGTCAGAAATCTGCCAGTAGATTTCAGCAGTGCTTAACAAAGGCTTACACTTATTTTCTGGATTCAATGACATGTACAGAAGAACATATTGCCGCTTCTGATTATATGAAGAATCCTGTATTCATCAATATTCAATCAATCTGCCTTCCCAAATAGGTATGCATTCTTTTCAACTACAGTGCTGAACTCAGAAAAACACTCAGTGTTATGCATTTAACTCATAGAATAATTTGTTTTACTGTGAAAATTGTTTCTTTGACAGTACATGCTGACAATATGAACCACATTATTAATCCTGTTAAGAATCCTCAGACTGTGGATTGAATGAGCACATAATGGAGATTTTTGGATAGAGATGGCTATGGATAGTGTTCCTGTTCTCATCTATCCACTAATAGTGCTTTGTTTCAAGACTGTGTGGAACTACAAGGTGTATGGGTGGATCTCATGGATAATTTTGTAATAAATAAAATAAAATTACTTTCAATGGCTAGATAGCATACTTGTAGCATTACAAAGAAACTACATCAAGTGGAGCATTTCCAGAATTTTTCACAAGGAACACTTTGCTATTGGAAATGTAATTTGTTTAGTTTAAAATAGTTTAAAAAAGTGTGCTAATATTTATGATTTTCAAGAAAACAAATGCTGATTTTTTATTTCTATTATTTAAATAGGTTTTTGCATTTGAATGTTATAAATAAAATAAGAAGCATCCTAGCCAGTTGACTTATTCAAACAACATGCCCTAATTGTTCTGAAACAAAAGATGTCAGAGTTTTCCATGGAAAATTTATTCTGAAAGGACAACATGGTACAAAAAATCAATGTAAATCTCTGCTATAGTTAAGACTGAATCAATATATATTTAACAGAGATCTTGCATTATTACATTGAAACAAGACAATGAGACTGGAAGCAAGATGTCAAACATGGGCAAAAATTTGCAAATTATTAATTGTAACCTCTCTTAGATTTGTAATTTGCCCTTTTCATATTTCTAATGAAGATCATAAAAAAATCACTTCCATACTTCAACTTTGTAAAAGATTTTCTGGTGTTTTGTAGGCCTTTCATGATTCAAGATCAATAGCTCTAAGGATGCCCGGACTTAGTGTCTTGGCTTCTGTGTGTAACCCTGCTCACTACTCTTTCAGTCATATTTTTGATGCTGCTTTGTCCAAAAATCTATTATTGCAGCTCTGAGACAGAATGTGCATGCTAATTTCTCCAAAGAATAGTACAATAAATCAATGTTACCATAAAATGTTCATGAAGAAGGAAATAGAACTGAGTAGGAAAAATAACCACAGGAAAAGGCACTCTAAAACTGCAGCAGATTTAAACAAAAAAACTTAGTGCAGTTCGTAGTCATTCTTCTACAAAACAAAACCAGAAAGATTCCTGAAGAAGAATCATTGACTGCCCTTTTCATTACACATTTTTAAATGCCCCTCCTCTAGTACTACTTATCTTTGAAGGTAATTCTTAGGACTAGCACTCAGCACCTCTGTAAATGCTTTTATTTCTCAGCACTGTTTGTCTTCCTCTCCCCTTGAGAGCCTACTCAGACACCCACCCACGCAGAGATATTTTCTGACCTTGTGAATTTTAAAACATGCATTCTGAGTAGTGGAGAATTGCAGAAGCTGAGGTTAATAATTAACCATGCCCCTTAAACCCCTAGGAGGCACTCACTTGCTCACTTACTAGAGACCCATCACCCCCAAGAGACACCTGTTACAGCGCTTGCTCACTTGAAATGGAAGTGTTCCTATTTCTGTCTCAAATGTTGGAGAACAGGTTAGTGCAGACTCGAGGCATATTGCTGCCAAGGGTTTACTTCCAATTTACAATGACTTGAAGAGAGAGAGAGATCTGGAAAGAACAAGTAATGCACCAGCTTGCTACTGCAAATTTCAGGAATTTAGAATTCAGTGGCTCAGTTGGTGGTTTTTTTCTCCCTTTTTTTTAAACATTATTTATAGTTATATTGAAAGGCAGAGTTAATGCCAAATATGTCAAACCCAAATAAATCCCTCTACTTGAAAACAAGCTAGAGAGGCTTCAACACAAGTAGTCTGGCATACAGAACAAATTTTCTTTTGATCCTAACCTATTTCTGTATAAACTAGTAGGTAACAATTGTACTATTAATTATTAATTATTAGTTATTAAAATGAATATGGCCTGATAATAGCCCTGTGGTTTTACAACGCCTTTGTAGCTCCTCTCTTGCGAGGTTTGAGTGTAATTCACTATTGGTTATAATCAATGTGCTTTTCATTTGCAGCCTAAAGAGGAAATCAGCTTCCTTTAGGCATTACTCTTCCATGAGAGTATGAATGGCAGTTGATCCCTGTATTTTGACCTCTAGATTGTTCTCTGATGCCTTTGGGAAGAACTAGCTGTACAGCCCCTAACTCTCCCCTCACATTTTGAAAGCTGGGTAAAGAAAAAAGAGAAGCCTTATAATTACCCTTTCCAGTCTATCATTACCATGTTTGCACTAACAGAACATATTAGGAAGCCTGTTGTTAGTAGATATAGGAAGCTAAAGTAGAGAGTCTTTGCAATTTGGAAGGCTGATTTTGACCTCATTCATGCTCTTGTAACAGGATTGTAAGTTCTATGAAGTCACCCTCTGATTTAAATTGCACTGAATACCAGAATCCCTTTCTAAAACTGTCTCCAGGTCACATTTCTGTCAAGGATCCTACTCTAGGATCACAAAGGGATGATTTTTTGTATTTATCTTAACTAGTGATGCCACTGACTGAAACACCACAGTCAGAGCTAAAGCTTGACTATTTATCAACTGACCTAGAAAGTGGAATGCACTGTGGTACTGTCTTATGACACGAAAAGTTAAGTGAATTAAAGTATCCTCTACTGCTCTGAAGATTCAGACAACTTATGTTTTGCTTACTTCATATGATTACATACAAGCAGCAAACAGAACTTGCTGGTACTCATTCATATTCTGAATTGCTTGTAGATTACAACATAGCCCAGTCTAAAATTATAATTCGTTCATAAACTTGTTGTTCAGGAAGTTTACGTAATGACAAATATCTTGACATCTTTGAAGTGTAGGTCAGATTTATTTATTTACTGCAAAAATAACTCTGGGTCCAGGGCTGTCTTTATGGTGAAACACTGAACACTAAAAATGTTGGACATAAATTATTGAGGAAATACCAATGATTGTACTATTGCTGTGTAAACAGATAACAGTTTCAAACAGTTGACAAAATGTCTGAAAGTATATGAGTGACTGATGAGTTTATATTTCAGAACTATGAAAAAGCATTGGAATGATAATGTTTTTTGAGCTACAAATATTTCTGCTCTGATTGAATGTCACTTTAAATTTCTTAGCATTTTGACAGCAAACATGGCCATCTGCATTGTTAATGTATCTGCCTGTAATACAATTTTTCTGTCACCACAGTACTTATCCTTTTTTCAAATCTGAGTGTGGTTGAATCTATTATTTCCTCATCAATTATAGTTTCTCTAAAGTGTGATTCTGGGTTTGGTCATGAAATACCAGTTTAGGAGCATCCAAAATGGAGATCAATATGAATCGATGGAGGTTATCTCTCAGACATACAGAAGGTTTCATATAAAAGTAAGAAGATCATAGAATCACTGAATCACTAGTTTGGAAGAGACCTTCAAGGTCATAGAGTCCAACCTGTGCCCTAACACCTCAACTAAACCATGGCACTGAGTGCCACATCCAGTTTTTTTTAAACACATCCAGGGATGGTGACTCCACCACCTCCCTGAGCAGACCATTCCAGTACTTTATCACTCTTTCTGTAAAAAACTTTTTCCTAATATCCAACCTAAACTTCCCTTAGTGCAGCTTGAGACTGTGTCCTCTGGTTCTGTCAGTTGGAGAAAGAGACCAACCCCACCTGACCACAGCCACCTTTCAGGGAGCTGTAGAGAGTGATAAGGGCACCCCTGTGTCTCCTTTTCTCCAGGCTAAACACCTCCAGCTCCCTCAGCCTTTCCTCACAGGGTTTGTATTCCCAGCCCCTCACCAGCCTCGTTGCCTCCTCTGGACACACTCAAGCCTTCCCAAACTGAGGGGCCAGAACTGGACACAGCACTCGAGGTGTGGCCTCAACAATGCCAAGCACAGGGGAAGGGTGACCTCCCTGATCCTGCTGGCCACACTGTTCCTGATCCAGGCCAGGATGCCCTTGGCCTTCTTGGCCACCTGGGCACACTGCTGGCTCATGTTCAGCTGGCTGTCAAGCAGCACCCCCAGGTCCCTTTCTGCCTGGGCACTGTCCAGCCAGACCATCCCCAGCCTGTCGTGCTGCAGGGGGTTGTTGTGGCCAAAATGCAGGACTCGGCACTTGGACTTACTAAACTTCATCTTATTGGAGTCTGCTCATCCATCCAATCATTCCCAGTCTCTCTGATGACCTACCCCTCCTAAACCCGTGCTGGTTGGGTCTGATACCCTGGCCATCCTATAAGTGCTGTGTGATGACACTCAATGTAAACTGTTCCATAACCTTACCAGGTACTGAGGTCAGGCAAACTGGCCTATAATTACCAGGATCCTCTCTCCACCCTTCTTGTGAATGGGGGTCACATTGGCCAGCTTCCAGCCATCTGGAACCTCACCAGTGAGCGAGGACTATTGGTAAATGATGGAGAGCGTCTTCACAAACTCATCTGCCAGCTCCCTCATCACCCTGGGATGGATCCTATCTGGGCCCATGGATTTATGAACATCCAAGCAGCTCAGCAGTTCTCTGACTGCCTCCTCCTCGATAACTGTGGGACCATTCTGCTCCCTGACATCCTCCCTCCCTGCATCTACCAATGCAGGAGGACAGTTGTCCTGAGGACAAGCTGTCTTCCCTCTAAAGACTGAGGCAAAGAAGGCGTTAAGCCTAAAATGAGCAGCATGTGAATATAGAAAAAAGCATTACACAAATGATTCTTTGTGTAAATACACTCATCCCCAGGGTGTGTGTGCAGATCTATTAAATTTCATAAAGGCTGTATGTGTATATTTTAAATAAAGTTATGTGAATGATTATTTCTATAAGATTAAGAAGAGAGGGATTTTCTATCCAAGAGGTTTCATTGCATTAGCACTCTTGCATTTGAGCAATAGTGCGAATGCAATGGGGTTCTGCAGGGGTCACTAAACTGCAGGAGTCCTGACACCTTATAAAACCAGTAGGGTTCTTCCACTCATAATAAGTAGGGAGAATAAAAATATATTAAAAAAAAAGCATTGGATTTATAGGAGAAGATACTTTTTTTAATCAAAATGAAAGTTTGTGGGGGAAATAATAGAATTAAGAAAAGACTTGTGGAAGCATTTATCTTTTATAAACATGTATTCAAAAACATATATTCCTCAATTCACCTTAAAACCCAGCAAAATTCAGAAAGAAGAAATAAAAATATTTTATTTTTGAACTTAGTATTTTAAATTCCTTCAAAATCGCTTCCTTGTCTTTTCACAAAAACATGAATAAAATTTGCCCTAAAGTGACATTTTGTTTTCCAAACCACTTGCAGAGGAAATTTGCAACTCAACTTTAATGTAATTAAATGTCTCAGTGTTACAAAAAATTATGTTCTTAGAAACAGATATGCTTTAAATTGTTTCAAGGAATACAGATTTACAAAAAAAAACCCTGTAAGTATTTTTATCTATACAGGAAATAGTTCAGATATTGACATAATAATAGTAATAATAATAATAATAAAATTTATCCTTTTCTACATTAAAATGGGAAAAAGAAAACCTGAAAAAAATCTCTTACAGTTTTCTTGGACTTGAAAATCTGTTTTTTTTAAAGAATAGTCTTTCAACACTTTAAATATTATTTTCTTTCCTTGTGAATTACCAGGTATTTTTGTATACATCAAAAAATGTCTATTTGTGCCATGCTTGTCATGTCCTATTTAGAGTATCTGTGAGCTCAACCTTGATCTTAAAATTAGAATTTGAAATATTAACATAATTGGGAAGCTAAAGAAATCATAGTTTTAGCTGGCTTTGCAGTTCAGTGAAGTTGAGCTGCTTTGAGAGCACATATACTCCATTGAGGCAGAGCAGCCTCAGAAGATATTCTTTAAGTTGGGACACAGACAATGTTTGTAAAATCCTACTGATGTGCCCCTTACTTTTAGTTATTCTTGCTGTGTTTATTTGCAGAGGCTAATAATTTGGAAACAATTGAAAGAAATTTGCATAATGATATGCAGTATTGGAAACATTTTATCAGTGGTGTTTTCATATTTATAGTAGGGTTGCTGGCCAGAAATTTTCATAGAGTTTTGTTCCAGTTTCCAAGAAGATTCATAGCATAAAAGACTCAGCAGTACCACCCCCTGTGTTCTGGATTCTTAGGGTTGTGGTGGCCCCCTGCAATGTCTTCAGTTATTTGAAATCCTGTTTCATTAGCCTGTGCAGTTTTTCCCATCTGTGCTCCCAACAGCCTCCACCACAGACTTATAAAGCCGACTTCTGAGGTCAAAGAAATCATTATACAAAGGTAAAGGGTATTCCTTGTCTTGAATCTACAGATGGTTGAAAGACATTGCCAAAGCAAAACATGACATTTGTGCAGAGACAGGAATTAAACCCAGACTTTCCAACATTCTTTTCCTTTCAACTTCCTTCCTTCTAACTGAAGAGTGCTGTGATAAATGCAATTACATGAGCATCACTTAATTTGCTATTAGAAAATTGTGCACTTTCTGTTACCTTTTACATAATGATTTAAACAGGTGCAATTTCATCTTTGAAGGCATGAAATTAAAGAAAACAAAAAGATAATTGGTCTAACTGTTCCATTCAGAATTCTGAATAACAACTGTACATTCAATTCTACACAGACTGTGGTTTTACATCTGTTTTGATCCAATAACCTATAATCATCTAGAACAATCTGAGAAAGCCATGTCATTTAAGATGAAGACATCTGCATAAAATCAATTATAATTTATTTATTCAAATGTGTCTAAAAGTCTCACAAGTATTGAATTCCTTTTTCCCTGTAAAGTTCTTGAATTAAGTTTCTTTCCCCTACATCTGCCCAGACTTTCTGCTTTCTTTGTCCTGAACTGGAAACTGAAACATTTTTTCTACCACTTATCTGGGAGAATTTTTGGACAAAACTCAAATATAAATATTTGTGCTTTAAAAGTTACAGACATAAAACTGATGCAGTGCTAAATGATTTTGTTGGCCAGATGGCATAGTGGCAGGAGTAAAGCAGCAAAATGGGAGAGCAGCATTTAATTCTGGACTTTGAAATAGGGGTCTGCTCTTGGTGAGATTGATACTGTTTTATTTTTAGAGGGCATTGACCAGAAAGTGCTTTGTTAATGCCAGCTGGCTTTGTGAAGTGCATGCTGCCTCATGCAATCAAGATCCAAGACTGTCTGCAGCCATGACAATGCTGTAGCCCGTTATGTTGTTTTGTTTGAAAAAAGAAAAACATCTTGGTATAACTAGGGAAAGAGCAGACGTCTGGAGTCTAACAACAAGAGTACATTGATTTATATCAGCCAAGGGTTTGACCTCTCTAATCTTATTCATTCACATGGAGTAAATAAAGAATAAATAGTGAAATTAATCCTGAAAGTTGCAGCATTCAGTGTGGAAATTGCACACATTCAACTATATGGTGTTGTATAAATACAGACGCAAAGCACTTAGGAAGCTCACAAAGAGCCTTCCAGTGCAATTCATTTAGAGCTGGCTGGGGTGACTTCTCACAGAAGACCAATTTGTGGTGTAGATGCATAGCAAAGTTTAGACTGAAGCCCAGATTCCTTGCCAGAAAGGCTCTCTCTGTTATATCCAGAGAGAAAAATCAAAGCATTGCTGTTGCCCTGCTGAATATTAAGAATGATCATGTTCTGTGAGGATTCCAGCACTTGATATCCATGCAGTTTATCAGAACCTGCAGACCAGCTTAACCCTGTCGAGTATATGATTCTCTTCTAAGTCACATGACATTTTCAAGATGTGACCTTAATTTCTTTCTGAATGACAATACTTTAAAAACTAGGTTTTAGAATGAAAAAATCTTACATGTCATTTTCATTCTATTTTTGCTTTAGTCAAATATTACTCTTTTTTTGTGACACCTAATTATCCCAAAACTGATAATGTTATGGTTTTTATCCCACTTTATGTTCTGCATGACACTGTGCAATGGAAAAATGGAATTACATGAAGTGTCCAAAGCATTTTTTGCTCTTGGTGTTTCCTTTTCTGGAGAGAAAGAAAGGTGGTTAAGCAAAAACATTCCATCTCCATGTGACACTTCTTAATGTTAGAAGAAATGAAGGTTTATTTCACCTTGTCACATTTTCTTTAATAATATCTTAATATTAAAAATTTCTTTGGAACTGATAAAAAGCATCAGACTGTCTTGAATTAGAGTCACAGCATTAAAAACATTCCTAGATGAATATTTGAGAAAGTGCACAGTAAGAATGAATTGGGATGTCTGAAAACACAACACGGACTTCTTTTAATCATCTTTCAATCACAGTATTGTTCTCTGGGCCTGCAGTTTCTTCCAGGAAATTCATCAGGCAGTTTCCTTGTGATGTTGAAAGATACCCATTTGGTCTATAGCTGTGAAATGAGAGAATATGAACTCCAGTTTTTGATCTCTTTGTAGAACTTTCTAGAGACTCAGTGTCTTTAAGAACAATTTTGATAATGTTCTTATGATCAAAAAATATCTGTAAAAATGTGATTGACAGGGATGACTATGCAGTGACTACTAAAACTGCAGGGTTTAGTGAACCATAATTTGGACTCATCCTTCATCAGCCACATAACAAAATGTATCATGAATCCTTTTTTTTCTTTTATTTATAAGAGACATTCAATCAAAACCAGCCATTTATGAAATCTAGAGTATTTTTTCTTTCTACTGTCTTATTTTCAGAATACCTTAAAGTGATTAAAGGAAATACATGTTCCTGTTAAGAGAAATTAGTGCATCTTTCTCAAAAACAAACAAATAACCAATCCAAAGAAATGTCTGTGAATGTTTCCACAGTTGAGCTACACATAAAAGGTTTTGGAAGGGAAGCAAAAGACCTGAATCTTTTAAAAGGGAATCTTTGCATCAATCTATGGCTCTAATCATTGAAGGACATCCTGTGTTCATCAACACAAAAAAATATTTTTATATAACCTATTGCTATATAGTGATGGTTGTCATACCTGAAGTTTTACATGTCAAATTTGTTAAACAGTTGGTGCAATCAGACATGTTTTTAATTGAGAAGGTGCTCTGGTTTTAATGTGAACAAGTTAGAGAATATTTCAAGCAGTGTGACTATTAAAACCTACTTATACCAACACTCCATGAAAACAGATCTATGAAGTTTTAGCCTTGAGTAATTTGAATTTAAATATTTTTATTATAACACATGCTTTTCTTTTTTATGGTATTTTATGTGTGCATATTAATATGAGTTGTATTCAGACACATAAGTTCTGATGATTTTTCCAAGTGTATGATGAAAATATTTTGAGTAATTAACATATATCCTTCTTTTTTGGGGCCAAATCTGATGCGAAAGATAAAAGTGATTTTGACATGAAAAAATGAAAATTAAACTGCACATGTGAAAATCAAGTCCTAGGATAATAGAAGTAGTTATATTCAAGGATTTAGTGCGGACCATGCTGTCTTTCCCCAGACAATTGTCTCATTGGCTTCTTCAAAAGTCATGCTTTTAATATTTGGCTAGAGCATGCACTGACAAACATCTGCCAGGAAAGTTTTTATTAGACAACACAAGTCAACATTTGTTTTAATATAATTTCACCATCAGACTTTTGAAGGAAAAAAAAATATTAAATCAAGCCTGTTCTTTGACATTACACTATTTTCTCAGTTATAGTTGCATAACAAGTTGATGGTTGTAATCTATCCCACAGGTGAATATATCAGTACTTCTTATAAAGTTGTACATACAAAGCCCCTTTAATATGTTAACAGCGTTCTCAAATAGTTAATCAACATTTAGAGTCGAATGTAAAGTAACTGTTTCACATTTCAGTAGTTGTAAGCAATTTGCTTTATATAATGTTGCTGACAATTACAGAGTAACTTTTAACCTGCAGCAACAGGCATGGTGTTCCAGATGGCCATAGAAGAGAGACAGCAATAGCTTCATATCAGCAACTTTATAATTTAGTAATTTTAAAAAACTCATATTTTCCTTTTGTGTTTTTGGGGTATTTTTGCAACGATTAGTTTCCTATAAACTAAATATCTCCTTTTAATTTTGAAATACCCACTGGATTCAAACATTTTCTTAAAACAGAAGAAAATGCATATCCTATTTTTTCATTAATGCAATCCTTTTAAAGTATTTTTCTATATGAAATGCAAAAAAATAAGCAAATTAACAAATAGCTCCACATCTTTATCAGGAGTTTTAATTATACAAGCTAGCTGTATAGATAAATATGCTTGGAGTGTAGTTCTGGACATGGACACGGTCTGTTTTTTAGTCTGTAACTACCTTTTATCATTTTCCTCTTCAATTACCTTATTCAAATGTATTTTTTCCAACAATTTATCTGTCACAAGGGAAGTGTATGTAATCCCGATTAAAAAATAATGATGGAACAAATTGTATTTTTACATCCATTCAAGTATTTTTTTTTCTATATAGCACAATCTATACTGCTTTTCCAAATATCTAAATTCTGGGAAAAAATAATAATTTTGACTTTCAAGGCCTTGCATTTTGAGCCTGTGGCATGTTTATTATTATAACTTGCATAGCTCTAGTGTTCACCAAGATGGCATTTGTTTCATCTGACTTGAGTGATCTCAAATTATGTAGCTAATTTAAATTCTTCAGTATGTAGTGAAGAAAATTTCCATTCTATTAAACATCTTCCAAGAAGGGATACACTTCTAGAGTTCTGCCCTTTAATTTTTGTGGAGAAGTGTAGTTGACTGACATTTTATGCCTGAGCTTATATTGTCTAATTTATAGGAAATTTGTCAATGCTTTAAAATTCATTATGTCTTTAAATTTCAGACATTTAAGGTGAAAGAATAATTTGGATAACTTAGATGAATAAAGAGTAAACAAACATTGAGGACTACCTTTTAGATAAAAACAATAAAAAATATTCAGTATATTACCTAAATTTGGAAAACATTTCAACCGCAGATTTTGGATAATATGTCATCATCAATACAATTTTGGTGACCAGTGCAAAAGTTCTTATCCCTAATCACTCAGAAAATGAATCAATCTTTGTACCTGTATTGAATATATTTACATATCTTCTCTATTAAACTGGAAATGTCTTGTTTATACCTTCATATACATTTAGAATTTGATCTGATTCTTCCAGGAGTTATTGCAGAATTTTCCTAAAACTTGATGCTATGACTCTCACATTTATATTGGGCTAGAGTCTTGTGAACAGTAGCTAAAATCAAATTGCAATAATATTAATAATAGGCCTTTTTAACAATGACAGCACATAGGTGAGATCTAAGACACAAAAAAATTCTACTTTGATTCAATGTATGCATTAATAATTCAAAACTTTTCCGATTTTTTTTTTATTTTTAGCTAATCATTTCTATACAGAACACTCTGGTGTATTTTCAATTTATTCCAAATATTTAATCTGAGCAGCAAGGATATTTTACATTACATAGAAGACATTACTTGTGCATCAGTGGTTTGTTAATACTAAGGCTTCATGTGCTGAAAGGTTCATATATGCTTTAGCTATCTGTGTCTCATTTCAGTAGCATTCTGCCAAAGATTCCTTTGCTGACAAGCCTCCCTTTGAACAGAGAAACAAAACAAAGTAATTTTTTAAAATTGTCTCTAACTACAATAGGCTCAAGAGGAATTGATTTGAATGGTGGAACAGTGGGCTCCAAGACTTATTTTCATACGATATACATTTTGTGGAGATTCACTGGGGAGTAGCTTTTCTGATACTGTGAACTGAGCTCCTTTTAGTTCAAGACATCTAGGGAGGCTTTGGGATCATTTTCTTCTTTGGAATTTGATCCAAAAGGATCAAATATATTTGCTTCTTGACACTTCTTCTAAGGATAGCAAAGTACAAACTTGGGGATGATAAGGAGATTAATTTCTGTAGTCCACACCTTAGGTGAAATAAAATATTGTGTAAATGACTTTTGAAATAGGTTTATAACGGCTTTCCTCCATTCTAGGGCTTGTTCATGCCTGATACTAGGTTTAGGAGTATATTCTTTTTCCTTTCTACACATTACTATATACAAATTATTTAATAACATTCCAGATTCAAGAGATGATGATGATGTTCACAACCCAAGCATTTGGGTGATTGAGCTGGTAAGATGGAAATTAGGGTTTTGTTTGTTTTCAGCTAGTTAAAGACTTCAGTGAAACAGCATAGCAAAGATAAAGATTTCTCATGCTGAAAGACAGGAGCTGAGAGACACAACACTCTGTGAACTAATATCCCTGGAGTAGTTTCAGGCAGCATATTCTCTACTGAAAACCAAAGAAAACAAAACAAACTCCTCCAGGAAAGAAAGGCTCCCCAAATATTTCATCAAAAGATCATATCACAGAAAAGTCTGAGAGAATGTAAGCCAAGAATGTGGAAGTGTAAGCAGTGAATAGTACCAGATATTGGACGCTTAGCTAAAATAAGGCTTTTATAGTGTTTTAATAATACATTTGAGTCAAAGAAGGGTTCAGAAGTTTTCAAGGGAAATTATTAGAAAGAGTAGAATATTGGAATCTAATGCACTGAGTTCAGAAAAAAAAATACTAGATACACTGAATTTTTGTTTAGTCTTCATGAAAAATATAGGAAAACCTTCTGTTTTAAGAAAATTGAAGGAGATATGATAAAAATCTTAATTCATGTTATAATTGTCTTGGATGCTACTTCCATTTAATTTTGCAGCAGAATAATAAGAGACATTTCAGTGTCATAGATGCTTTGTGTTTATAATTTTCAAACAATTGGACACAGAAGTGATAACACAAATTTTATGAGCCGTCAAAAGAGTATGCTAAAGTTATTTTGACTGCCTCTGATGCAGATTCTCATTTATTCTTGTTTTTTTTTTATGCTCACATTTCAATAGCTAGCAAGAGCTCTTGTGATATGCTAAGAATATTGGCCTACAAGCCTTCTGAGATTTTGTCTAAATTTTCTAAACAAGCTTGTGTGTTATATTTTGATATAAAGATTCTCACACAGAAGAGTATTGTATCTTTAAGAGTATCTTTGAGTAAGAAATATTCTTCATATTATTGGTTCTTTGATAATATTCACTGAAATTAAGGAATGCCTTTTATTTGTTTACTTAGATACAAATATTGGGAATTTACTTAATGAATGTACCTAGGTGAATAAAATAATTTTGGCCTGCTCAGACGTCCTTGTCGCAATTGAGAAAGGGATGTTTGGATAACAGAAAACAAAATATATTTGAGAAAATCACTAAACTTAAAAGGAAAAAAAAGTATGTTTTAATGTTACAATATGATGTTCATAATGTAAAATGAATTATGAAATATTATCCCTGAATAGCAGACCTTAACATGTAGCCTTGGGCTTAAACAAATAGATATTAGTGGATGCATATTTTGACTTTTTACAGAACAAAAAAATGCACTTCTGGTTCATGACCAGAATACCACTACTGCAAGAAAAGTTAATTAAAGTGAAACCAAAATAAATGAAAATAAGCTAATTACAGTTCATCACAGGCAATGTTTGCTGCAGAGCTGTAATATCAAAATATGTTTTTATTGTATTTAAGTCCTGTTTAAAGTTACATTTGTCACTGCATTTGACTAAATATAAAAAAAAAATCATTTTCTTATCAGCATCTTTCTCCTCTTTTAGCCTGCCATTCTAATACTAATCTCAGGTGTTTCAGTCTTCCTATTGAAAAAATAATGCCTGTTTAATTTAATTTCCTGCCAATTTTATATTAACTGCAATGACAGAAGTTTAGAACAGTAGAAATATGTGATTTGAATAGGGAAAAGAGTTGTGTGGGTTGAAACTATTCATGCAGAATAGGAATCATTCATTAATATTTTGTTTGTCTTCCAACAAGCTTCCAGCAATTAAGAATGAATAGAAATAAAAGGATAATGACATGTTGTATCAAAATTCAAGTGCTAAAGAAACACTTTGAATTTATGTGATCAGTTGATGCATCTCTTCTGCCTGTTTTTCAGATCTACCCTATACACACCTCAGAGTCACTGTGTTAGTCTTACAATTTGCTTGACATTGATTGACTTTCTGAAGCTAACAGGAATTATAATATTATTTAAGCCTGACTCATCACCATTGCTTTTAATGCTTGGTACAAACAGAAAATACAGAAATTCCATTGAAACTTGAGAGGAACCTCCTTTACTGTTAGAGCTGAAAAACTGCAGAACATCTTGCTCAGAAAGGCCATGGAGTCTCCATTCTTGAAGATACTAAAACCCAAGTGATCAGATCCCTAAGCAAAGTGCTCTAGCCGACTCTGCTTTGAGCAGAAGAGTTGAACTAGATGGTCTCCAGCTAGCTCTTAGGCCACCTTAAATTCCTGAAAATACCCCAAAATATCATACATTGTTAAAGTGGGAAGTCATCTGATTTGAAAGTCAGGGAAAAATAAGAACCTTAATTCCTAATGTTCCAGGGTAATGTTCCGTGGGTAATGTCCAAGCCAATGACGAATAAACTGGTAGAAATACTTGTAGAAATATAGCTTGCTATACTAAAAATACTACTGTATAGTTTAGGCTAATTTTTTTATGCATCTCTACATGTAAAGTTGCATCCTGGACTGCATTTTACAGTTGATTAAAATGTTTTCAGTCTTATGGTTTTGCAGTGTAGGCATTGTGACCACAGGAAGGCCTGGAAGCCTTACTGTTTTTGTCTAAGTGTTAAGCAATTAAGATAGTTATTACTTTAGTGTGCACACTTTGTACACAGAATAAATTGTGGAGTAATTGGCTGAGAAATGGTTGATGGTTGCAAGTTTAGTTCTCTAAACAATTAAACATAAAAAAGGTTTACTCTGCCACCCTGCTACTACAGTCCAAACGCACCAACATTTCTGAACAATTTTGATAATGTCGATAGCAACTGATATACAGAAACTATAAAAGAATATAATCCAAGAGCAGTGTGAAATATCAGGAATTACAATGCAAAACTTCAGACTTTGGGATATGAAAAAAATCTCTATCATAACGGTGAAAACGTGTAACAATTAAGCCTTGTGGAGCTGTGTGGATATATTGCTTTTTACCAAGTCTAGCCAAACTCTTTCCATAATGTCAACCTCCAAAACTAGGGTTCTTCATGTATTGAAAATATAATTTTAGTTTCCATCTTTGATAGGGATGAATTATTTAATTCAGGTTAAGATAAACTCCGAGCTCAAGTTACTTATTCTATTGTACACTTGTTATAGATAGCAGGAAGTGTGTGTTTTTGGCATTGCAGTGTTTTTTGTTCTATGGATGAGTGGAAAGGAAACTATCCCATTTAAGAAATACAGATGAAATAAGGAAGAAGTGGGGATTTATCACTGAGGTATAATGCAAAGGCATATCTTCTCGCTGTGATTTGTTCACCTCCAGGATCAGATACAATTAGGAAGAACTCCATATGCTGTTCTCAGAAAAGATTATATCAGTTTTCTGAGGGTGAAAATAATCAAACCTACAGTCTTTTTATTAAACTTACAGTCTTCTTACTAAACCTGAATATTGTAAGTCCCTACCAAAGGACTAATAAAGGCTTAATGTTGCTTTTTTGCTGGGATAGACAAATGGAACAGTTGTGGACTTCTTTGGGCAAAAGTTACTCAACCATGTTGATTCACAGTGGTGGTAGACACAGCTGTCTTAATGTTGTGCATTGAAAATCAATAAAACTAAACATAACCCTGTCCCCTCATAGGTTGTTGCCTTCATTTGTCAGCACTCAGATGATGCATTGCAGCTGACCTGAAGCTGCCCCCTAAACTCAATCAACCTAGAAGAAAACAAGTCCCTGAATAAGGCAGGGAAGTGTGGCATTCATACCCAAGTGAAGACCTCAGTCAACCCTGTTCAAGCTTAGAGGCAGATACACCACTGGCCAGAGAGCTGGGTGGAGAGAGCTCCCATCCAATCAGCTATCTGAGCTCAGGAAATCCAAAACCCCTATGAAAAGGGCATCCAGATTAAACTCATTGCTTTTTGCTGAGGACTCGGTGCTGTGGAGGCCTGTGGGTCTGCTAGACATCCTGGGGCTATGCCCTGGAAGAATGTCCCCTCGGTCTTTAACCTCTGCCAGAGGCTCCTGCGACATGCTGGCAATCAACCCCAGTGCCACTGCCCCTGGTGGCGGTTCAACCTCCTGTTAACCATATATGGTCAAGGTTCTAGCAGTTTCTTTGTTCTTTGTCCTCGTTGGTACCCTGTTTACCCTTGTGTTTCCCTACTGGTCACGGTAATCCTTTTCCTGCTCGCACCTTCAGGCAATTGATTGTTGCTGTTGGCTCCACCTCTTTTTACCAGTATATGGTCCCGAACCCTCTACCTCTCCCTGTCCTTGTCCCTGGACCCTTTCAGACTGTAGGTGAAATAAGCTACCACTGTAAACCTATACAAAGACCCTTCCTGCTTCTGCCATCTTAGATAAGCAGCTGCTGCGTGTGAGTGTGGCATTTGCTGTGTGCTTGGTGGAGTGCTCTCCTCGTGGGGATGCTTCAGGAGGGTTGCAGCAATCTACCATCTGCCTGTGCTGCAACGTCGTGTCAGGTGTCTGTCACCAACCCACGACTCCACAAAACACTTGGAGATCTTTCATGTCCATTTTTCTGAGAAATTACTGGTGTAATTTTATAAATAGTAGAACAAAATTTAGTACATACTCTGTCTTTGCTTGTTAAAGTGGAGCTTACTATCCTTATTTTGTTTCATGGTAATAAATACATAAGAAGACCAGCATTTTACCAATAACTTTTTGTAAATATTAATGTTGCTATTCATAATTTTTCCTCCTTGTTTGTTTCACTAATACTCAGTTTTATGTAAAACCTCAACTGTTTTACAGATTAGGATATAAATGAAAATTAGAGTATATGAAGAAAGTTCCTGGTTTTGGAGGGGACTTATTGCATTCAGAGAAACTAATCCATAAGTAGTACTTATTATGTAGTAGTAATCTAGTGTTCATAACTAAATTCATATGGATTTAAACTCATTTAACTTAAATGCTCTTATTAGTAACAATTAAAGGAGTAATATGAGTTTCATATTACATTCAACAGTAACATAAACATGCATATACAGGGTTTTTTCAGAGGCATTTTAGAATAACCCCATACTGATGTCCTAACTTTTTGGGTGTAAAAATGAGGTGCCATAATTCATTTAGCCCAAATATTCCAAGTATATAAAAATTCAGTATCTTTTATAACTGATAGTTCTGCTCTGAAAAATGTTTATCCAGATTATACTGTGTAAATGACATGGCAATTTGCATATCAGAGATGATGACTTGTGGAAAAGGCAACTGCAATACAGATATTTAATTTTTTTTGTTCTTGAAATTCTATATGGTGATCACATGGAATGTTTCTAACTATGCAGGTAACAGACACATATTATAATCCAAGTCTATTTCTTTTTATTGGAAAAGGACAGGCCATGATATTATTCCATGAGGCTGGATGCATTCAGAATTTGCAATACATTTGCCTGAGTAGGTCTGGTTCTCAGACGTAATGCAATAGAAAGGTCAGAATTCTGATGTTTATACTGAAAGTAGAAGTGTAATAAATCCTGCAAAATAACCATTAACATGCACATCATTCTTTCAGAAAGAATTCTATCGTCGTTATGTCATTCTCATTGATATTCTGTGGAAAGGACTGAACTGGCTCTAATGAACTGAATACTCTGTATGTTAGTTTTGGGTTAGATAATTCCTATTCAGTACAGCACTTAAGAGAAAAGCAAGATTAACACTGATATCTGTTTAAAAACTATTATTAATAACTTAGTAAAAGTACATCACATTTCTTGTAGTTTCAAGGATATGCAGTGATTTTCTCAGGGAATTTTCAGCCTCAGCTATAAAACAGTCAAACTTTGCATCTGTCACATCTCTTCCCTACATGGCAATTAGGTAAGGCATATAACTTTCAAAGAATATCTGAAAATGAACAGGATGCTCCTGAATCTTTTATAGCTTGTTCCAGAGCTTATTTTAGATAACTTTGCTATTACTCTTCTGGTAGCCACAATGTGATAAAAAGGTGTTCTCTTCTTGTGATCTAGTTGAGTCTGATTTCCAAGAAATCTATAAGAAATGGAACATAAAGTTCCAAATATTTGATGGCTTTTTTTTTTTTTTTTTCTAGTTCCCATTTTAAGTTACTTCACTGTTCTTGCAGGAACTGTAGATGATGCAAAGTCCTTCTGGTGTTGAGGAATACAGTCAGTGCAGGTAGCTTGGTGAGCAGCTGCAGTGGGAGCTCTGGGTGTTGGGAGCCCCAGGCAAGAGGTCATGGACCTCTAACCCTTTGCATAATAAAGGGAATGGGGACCTGTGCCCATCCAGATGATCAGACATTCAGAGACATTGCAGAAGCTGAAGAGCCCAAGACTTCCACGTGCTTAGACTATGAAAATATAAAGCCCAGGATTTTCTCTGTTCAGAGTCCCTCCTCAGAGGTACCATCTCAAGCTGTTAATTTTTTATATGGTTATTGCATCAAGGCTAAACTATTTCAAGGACTGAGAGAGGCATCTGGGACTCTGCAGTGGGAAATTTGGGGGTGAGCCAGTCGGGATACCTAGTACGACTGTGTGAGTTTGATGTGTGTAGATGCCAAAGGGCCTCTCTCCCAGCTCATTTGATCCAAATGTGGCTGCCAGAATAGTATGATATTCAGGAATAATCTATGGGATGTTCTAAGTGAATTCAAATCTCTGAGATTCACATTGGCCCATTTGTGTCATTGGCCCATAACTAAGTAATAATTGATGTATAGTTACAAATTACAGCATCTCATTGCATGAAGTTTTGGTCCATCAAGCAGTTACAGTAAAAGTATTTCTGGTAACTGTCCCCTATTTAAACTTTTGACCTACTCATGCCAGGAAGGTTTAGCATTATATTTGTTGTCCAGCCTGTCTACCATTAGCACTAACTACCTTGGTATCTTCAAAGTTTTGTACCCTCAAAAGAATTTTGTACCCTCAAAATGAAACTACCTCCACCTATCCTTCTACTTGTAAACCTGATATGGACTTCTGTTCTTCAGGGCTTGTGTGAGTGGTTGCAGTTGCTGTTTTCTCCCTTCTGGCCCGAATATATATTTCCATCCTATAGTGACTACAGTTGCCAGTGGGAGTGATGTATGCCTATGTCTCAGTCTAACATAGGGATTGAAACACATCTGAATCCAAAGGACAGCACTGTAGACACCCCATTTTAAACACAGGAAAGCTTGTGTGGTGTCTTATAAAATTAATCTATCGGTGTTTTTTTCAGAAGGTGCTTTCTAGAACAACAAACATTTTTCTGCAGTTCTCTAAATGTATCATTAAATTATTTTAAATGCATCATTGCTGCTTGAGTGTAGTTTAAATCTTAAGAGAATCCCCTAACTTCTCACTGAAAATCCTGCATGTCCTCAGTATCCTCTCAAATGTGAAGGATTGACTCTTCCATTTCCTGGGATTCTCACTGGTGCCAGGGTTCAGCATGTAGGCTTCCAGAGCAACAGCAATATCTGTCATTTTGAATGAATACAAATCTCTAACAATCCATGTTTGTACAGTCCCAGTGAAAGCGTGTTGTGTCAGCTGTGCTTGCGGTACTTTAAAGGCTTTATTAAGTCAGCTGGCAACACACCCTGTCTCCAGGCACTGGCTTTTATGGCAAAGGACCTAAGAGACTTTTTGTCCCTTTCCTTCTTTTTTCTTCCTTTTTCCCGCCTCCCTTCCCATGTTACCTAGCTATCAGAAACACGGGTAGTGATTTTATAGAAATCTTATGGGTGTGTTGCTGTGTTCATAATACCTACAATATAGTTTACAGATGAGCCCTTTTACCCACCCACACAACCATACACATACATGTGCACACACTGTCAAGTACCTTTATGCAGTCTGATTTTAATTCTGATCAACTTATTACTACTGATTGATAGAGAAGCTGTAAAAAATGTATAAATAATTATAACCATCTTTCTTAGCCCACGTAGCCATTTGAAAGGAGGCTATGATAAACTGTCTGAAGGTTCTGACCATGTATTACAGTAAAATTCCATATATACTCTGTCCAGTGGCCTTTTATGTAAGAACTGTACTTTCTGTTTGCTTTAATGTAGACAAAATTGCTTAATTGGTAAATGTTAAAATATTAGTTTGCTTAAGTCATGTTTTGAGAATCAGTTGTTCAAAGACTGAACTTTGCAGTGACATTCAGACTCTTTTCTCTTGCAGCCGTTTCGTAGAGTGACGTTTTCTGTTGTGAGTCAGCCTCAGGACCCGCATCAAGGGTCATTGCAGAGTTGCTATGACAGCGGTCTGGAGGAGTCAGAAACACCAAGCAGTAAGAGTTCATCAGGGCCAAGACTGGGTGCCCTTCCACTCCCAGAGGACAACTACGAAAGGACTACGCCGGATGGCAGTGTTGGTGAGGCAGAGCATATGGAAAATGGTAGGGGCAAACACGACATTCACACACATAATCTCACTAGCAAGTGATACTAAGTAGACTTTTGAAAGGTCAGTCCAAAACCATAAATAAATACATTAAATAATTAATATTGTAATTATTTTATTTTAAAGTTTGTTAAAATGCAGGTATACAAAATAATGGAACATAACACCACTAATTAAAACAGTTTTTTGTTATATTACTTAAAATCTATACTGCAGAAGCAGTTGAAACACTGAAAAAAATATCAGTAGAGGTCTGGGGAAATGGTAATTGAATAAAATTATATACTATTCATTTTAGATAAAAGACCATGAAGGACATATATATCCTCATTTCCTTCCATTTTTGACTCAAAACCTACTTAGGAAATTTCCCTGAATGTGATATATACAGCATTAGGAAAAGAAAATAGTACTTTAAAACCCCACTCTAGAGAATTCTCTTTTCCCCAAAAATGTTGTATAGGCTGTTTTCAAAATAAAACACAATGTCAGGTCCATTCTTGATTATTCAGAATAGAAGAATATTACTTTCCTTTTCTTCACGCTTTATTTTGGCTGACATTTTACAACATTTCATTTAAATTCAGGGTCTATTTATGTAGAAGGGAAAAATACTAAAAAATTATTTATTCCATAGTAGTTCTCCTATTATTAAAAACCAAAAAAATGTTAACGTAAGTGTCAGGTTAGGTTGTTTTTTCTTTCTATCTAAAACTATTCAGGATTAAAAAACCAAAAAGACTTATTCATTTTGAAATGAATTTTATAAAACAGGAATATTTCGCTGTTCTCCACTTTTTGGCCTTGATCTAAAGTTTTATGAAGTCAGAGACTGGCTTCATTGTATTTTCATTTGCCCATAAGCAACAAACTAAATTAATATATGTCAAACATTTCTTTGCTAACCAAAGAAATAACAGGTTTTCTAATTCAGTTGTAAAAGGTGGGTACATGCAAGAAGGGTGGTGTATTTTTTTGCATGTTAGTTTTTCTGAGATTGCAATACTGAATAATTGTTCTTGGGGTTTTGTCTTATCTGAGATAGACATGTCAACCCATAAAAACTATGTTATTTTTCATGGTAAGATATTTCCAAATCTAGTGTGTATTGCTGAAGAATGGCTACAGCACTCTACATATGCTTGAACTGTATATCCCAAAAAAAGTTAATTGACTAAAAAGGAAGACAGTATTACCCATCTAAAATTATATTAGGTTATGTATGTTTATACATTTGCATTTATATATTTTCCTTGGTTATTTATATGAATATATTTGATTACATTTCATTTTTCTGGGGATGTGGAAGGGGGAAAAAGTGATATTGGTATTCCTGGAAAAAATGTCAGAAAAAAATCGTGTAGTGCTTGTACCTAAATCAGACTGATTATTTTATTGTCTGTTTTGTAGAGAGATTTTGTGGTTAGGATGATAAAATTAAACAACTCGTCAATTCCCTTGGAAACCCAGCAATGTAGAGAATTTGTAGACATGAAATTCTGAATTCAGAAAGTATTTTAACAAAGAATATGCATGACCCTTGCTGGAGAAACTGCAGAATCAAAAATTAATATAATTTTTAATATATTTGGTAGCCAATGAAAAAGAAAATCACACTAACTGAAATGCAATTGGAAACAAAATGTGCTTGAGCAATGTCATAAGTTAAAGCAAAATAATTTTTCATAATGATGCAAAAACTGGAATTGCATTCTAATAACTAAAATACTTTAAATGCTTCTTTTTCTGAGAATATTTTAAATTCGGTAGGATAAATTTCTTGGATTTGGTTTTGAAAATAGTATTCTAAAATTAATAGATAGAAACAAGAGGTAGAGAAATACATTAGTTCATGGTGAATGAACAAAAAGTCTCCAGTAAAAAAATTTTGCATGGTAAGACATGCATAGAATCAGGATTTCGTTCTTCTTTATAAAACTTTGAACAGAGACCTTTAAAAGCTGGGTGATATTGTGGTGAAAATTACACTGTACAGATTTCTGGATTTTGCTGTCACATTTAAAGACAAGGTTTCAAAAGTGGCATTCCATCTACCTCCAGAAATTCATGTTAAAAATAATCTATAAATAATGATGGAACAGGATGGAATGTACTTTTGTTCCTTCTTACATGTATTACCTGATATTTGAGTGAGAGCTTTCTGTCATATGATTCTTAAGTCCACTTGCATTTTAACAATTGAATTGTTCAAATTCTGATAATGTAGTCTTCAATATTAATGGATCCTTCTGACAGAAATAGAATTGAAATTGAAGTCTGTCAAGTGTTCATTTGTCACATCTAATTGGAATCTAGGTAATCTGCAGTGTTTGGCTAGGTTAGGCTTTAATCAGGATTTATACTGGATTCTTAGGAAGATTTTTCATGGAAACAGCATTTTGGAAATGATCTTGGTTATTAATTTTTACTTCAAATATTTACCATTTAATTTCAGTTGGTGTGAAACAATGCAGTTATAACTAATTGTTTTGGATTTCCTTTCATTTTAGAATTTGAAATAATAATCTTCAGCACAGTTCATGAATCCTTCCAATATTTTTCCTTCTTTTTTCTTTTTCAAGCCTAGATGACTAAGGAAAACAAGTAATCTTTATGGTTATAATATAAATTTAAAGGGTTCAGCTTACAGGCAGAGTATATAAGAAATTCAACTTTCTGTTTGCTGTTAAGAGTTTCTTTACATTTTCTTAGTTGAGAATAAAACACTGGAAAAGTGGAAAAAATGGATAAGGGGTTTGATTTTCTTAGAACATTGCCCACCAGCCTACATGACTGTCAGATGTAGATTGAAGTTCTATTCTGCTGATTAGCTGTGGTGTCAGATGTGGGAGAAAAAAAAAAGGAAAGAAAAAAAATGTTAGCAGATTGACTGTGAAAATTCAGTATGCAAAGATCTTGTTAATTAGTAAAATCTGCAGAACCAAAAGTAACTTCTGAGTTAATTTATCCCCTGCCCTTGGAGCTTTCCTTGCAAAGAAATTCTGCTCATATGTGCAGCCTTTTCTGATTTTGCTGTTAGAATGGTACTGTCTTAATGTAAATTGCACAAAAATTTTCTGAAGAACATTTCCATTACATTCATATTTGTATATCAAGGGCAAATACATTACCATGGTAAATTAGTTTTCTGGTCTTTTCTCATAGCTTTCTAGTTCTGACCACGCCTAATACAACATCTCAGAAGAAAAATTTGAAAAAACTCTGGGTCAGAAATTTCCTGAATTACTTCTCCTCCTGACCCCAACAGTTAATAGTCAGCATGTGATTTTCTAAATAATAATAATAATAATAATAATAATAATAATAATAATAATAATAATACTAAAACCCCACTAATTTACCATAAGACAAGTTACTGGCCTGAAGAATTTCAACAGTGAAATCCTCTGAAGGCTAACAAAAATGTTTGGGGTTTGGTTTTTTAAATTCTTATTTAACTATTTAGTGCCTATTTCTTTTCATTATGAAGAAGAGCATGGAAGCATTCCATTTTAGTTTTCAAATACTGTGGATTTTTATGTTTCCTTGTAATTTACCTTTCCTCAGAATTATAAATCTTCCTAGGTTATAAATCTTCTTCTAGCAAAGGTAGGGATAGCTGGAGATGTATTCTCAAAATCTGAAGAATGGACAAGACATCTTTTTCATACTAATTTCTATGTTACTGATTACAGATATGATCTTTAAATGGAGCTTCCATTGTTCTGTTTCATTTCTCTTCACCTGGTTCTACTAGGTCTCTCTCATGTTTCTTGCAACTCTCAGAAATATTTCATTATATTCCTTCTCCCTACCCCCGATTTCTGCATACCTACAGTTTATTTATGCACGTGGTAGCCTAATCAGTTTTATTTTTATTTAATTTAGCTAGAGGACCTACAGTGGTGAAAATGCAGCACTGCAGGTTATGGCTTGTATAATCTTCCCTCGAGATTTGTTTCCATGCAGTCCTAATTAAACTGTATGCCATACCTGAGATATCTGCCTTAGAGCTAGCTCAGGTACTTCTACATGAACATGTCTTTGATCTGCAGCACAGAATGTTAGGTTAGCCCATGTTTCAATATCAAATAGGGTTGGAGAAGAGCAGTTGTCTCTGAAAGAAGGAAAATAAAGGAATGGTTTACAGATTCCATTTTTGCAGGGGGAAATGGAGTAAAGAAAGATTAAGTGACTTGTCTGAAGTCAGAGATAAAGTAAGGAGAAGAGCTTAAAAAGGAGCTCAGGATTTTTGTGATTCAGTTACTTGACTCCCACAAAGAAATCAGTAGATAAATTACTCTCTGACTGACACATGAAATAAAAGCCAGGGAAGAGAAGTGCATTACCTTGGTTCACATAGTCTGATAATATGCCCTGTTTTCAATTACAATTTCAGATTTAGACTGCAAGAGTCAAAGTTCCACCATCAGTAAAAAGAAGGGGTTCATAACTTACAAAAGGATGAAAATGCGAAGTGAATTTTGACAATTAATACATATAATTAATTCTATCTATGAGAGCATTCTCTCACTTTTGCTTGTGAAATAGATTCTTAATCTGTTCTCTGGACCAAATTGTGAAGAAATAGCTCTTTATTGTGCAAATAACACAGCTTAATGTTCTTGAAGATTTAACTGTCCTTATTGTATAATGGCAAACAGACACTCATTGACTTATTTCAGAGAATGACTGCATTTTTGCAGTTCCCATTACTTTCAAATGTTCTTTCCTCTTGAATTCAAGTCCTAAAATTGCATGAGAATAATTTTGTTTTAAAATGGTGTCCTGAAAATGTTGATGTAAGTAGTCCATCTGAGAGGCAGTAAAGGTTTTCAATGTAATGATTACACAGTAACAGTTCCTGTTTTTATTTGTTGGTTTCTTTTTATTCTATCATGGCTGCTACCTCTACTTTTTCTTAAATATCACTCTGCATGCATGAACCCAAAATACAAGAAAGTGCTGCAAAAATTATTATTTAATAAAAATACATAAGAATTCTTACCCTTGTTTCTGATGAATCTTAACCTATAATTAGGCATATGATGAATTTTGGATTCAGTAACACTAGCAACATACATGGGTAATGTTTTGGAACACATACATATTCAGTGATGAATGATATCTTGAACCAGTTTTTTTTTTTTGAGAATACAGCATTCTGATAAGATCTGTGAAAAGACATTTTATAAGAGGAAAAAAAAAGCCTAGCTTGTAAGACAGAAGACAAACTGTGCAGGAATCCCTGATACAGTAGTGCAGTCTTATGTAAGGCAAGGAACCTGTCTGGGAAAAATATTGACTGCTTTTCTCCTTGATTTTTTACCATTTTAAATCTTTTACTGTGTTCTTTTACATCACCTTACCTTGTATGTCTGTGATTTTTTTCAACAGAGAACAAGGTTGATAATCTATATGCACATTAATACTTTAAGTTTCAAAATTATATTTTGCCTGTACTTTAGGTACTTGTATTTTGAAGTGTTATGCATATATATATATACATATATACTTGTCATAGAAATGAGGGAAATATATTCTGTGTCAAATTCCTAGTGCTGATATATATTTTTATATATCGACTATTCTATGTTTACATTGTACTTCAAATCCACTGTGCAAAGTAAAGCCCCAAATATATACCAAATACAATGAGAAATAGCTCTCATTGAAGACAATAAAATAACTTTTTTATACCTTTTCTATTTTCCTTGACTGTCCAGACAAATATCAGCAACTTCTCTGTTCTGTTCATGAAGAGTACTGAGTTTGCTGTCAATGGTTTTCTGCTTGATCAGGATTTTAACTGCTCAGAGAACATATGCTTGGATCTGCTGGAATCAAAGAAAGAATGCATATTTCTGTATTGGAAATCCACCCCCATACATTGATAGCAAAACAAATTATTCAGCACTTTTCTGATTTTCTGAATAGAATTGTATGTCTCTTCCTATTCTCTCTTCTCCATTGTATTTGTTCTAGCTCCTTTTGTGCTGCAGTGAATAGCATATGCCTCTTTTCTGAAAAATCATATTGTAGGATGTCTTCCTCCACTCCTGATTTCAGTATCCTGCTCTTAAAAAGAAAATGCACACAGTAATAACTTTTCACACCACTGTTAAAAATCACCTATTGATACCAGATAACTTGAAATTCCATGTACTAAAACTTTGATTTCTTTTATTACCCTTTAAAAAAGGAACTCCATGTTTACATTCCATGAGCTTTTAAACAATAATTTAAAGTGGAGGAAGACTTTGGTTTTTTAAAAAAACACACCTGCAGTTATATCAGTTTGGATGAAGCAGGGAGGGAAGGGTTTGTATGTGCATGTGGGTGTGCACACTTGTACACATCTCAGTGAGTCAGTTCTCACTGCAAATACTCATGAGATCTAGACAGTTGCAGTTATATAACAGGCCTCATCTATGAATTTCAAATCAATTCACTGAGGTGGATATGAACACACTAAACTGACAAGTGGAGAAGTAAATGATCAGAAAGTAAAGTAGTTTGTCCACTGTCATGCTGTGAATTGATCCAAACATTGTGCACCCCTGAAAAAGTAATAATTTGAACATGAACTTCCAGTCTGATGAAGGTTTTGCAACTGACTTAGTGAAGTTAGGCTTTTGTCCAAGTCTTCCGTGCCAGCTGCCAGCTCAGGCAGCCTCCCACTGATGCAGATTGCAGAGCTGCCTTTGATACTGTCGCAGTCCTCAATGTAGATGGAAGGCAAAATGCATTCCAAAATTTAGACTCAAGGAAGAACAGACATCTGGTTTATGAATGGAATATTTAGCAACCTTTGCATCCAAGGCAGGCTCTTTCCTGAAAAAAATCTAATGCAAAGATTCAACGGAAGTTTATTTTTCCTCTGTTCCAATGAGTCCTTTCAACATACTGTATTTCCCAGTTGGCTTTATTTAATCATAGATTCTTTCATTTTCTGGACAACATTAGATCTTTCTACCGCTTCAAATCTTCAAGTATAATGAAGATCCAAAACATAGGGGTATTTAATCTTAATTTCAGTGAAAAATACTTTTTCCTATATTTGTGGGAGATCTAGGTAATGTATAGGTAAAGATCATCTGGTGGCCATGTATAGATCATCTAGGTAAAGATCATCTGGTGGCCAAAATAAGGTGCTCAGGAAAAAGTATAACAGGACAAATAAACTGTTTTCCAAGTAGTCTTCTATACATCAACAGTTGGGAATTCTGATTCCCTGAGCCACATAATGCTCATTTAGTGATCCTCATGGATTTACATATTCAAATTTGTCCAGTTTCCATTGCATGCAACTATTAATATATTTTTCCCACTGAGGGTTTTGAAAGTGATTGTGTGTGCCGTTATTCTTGGATTGGACAAAGGAAAAATAAACTTCGTAGTCTGAAAAGGAACAGTACATAGGAATTTTTTAAGGAGAATATGTTTATTTGTACCCATACTAAAAATTTGCTGTTGTATAAGAATTCCTGTATTCAGTTATTACTTTAAAAGGTTTAAACCCTAAAAATTGAAGGGAAGTGTATCTCCTATGTATTTCAGCAAATATAAATGTAAGTTTAGTATGCCAAAATCTACACAAAGATATTTAAAGGAATTAGAAGATTCTATATGATATGTCATCTACATGTAGTTCTGAAATTCTAATTTATATTTATATTTTATAACTGATTTTCAGAGAAATGCAACAATTTCTATGATGACGAGAGTATTTAAGTGCAAGCATAATATGAATTCAGACATTTAAGTATTTCTGAATATTGCTACAGTATCACCTACATTGCCTTTTTTGCCTCAACAGCAACACAGCATTTGATGTGAATGCCAACTCAAATGTCTTGAATAAGTAAAAAAAAATCATGGCATATGCTAGAACAAGGCATACATTAGAATTTTTAAGAAATTGCTTCTTAAAAATATTAGTACAGTAGCTTAACATTTCAGGGCTTCTTGACTTTTTTTGGGTAAGCAATAAGATCAAAACCCTCACTACCAAAAACAAAGGTTTTATGCTCCAACACAATTTTTGTGCACAGATTTATTTCTTACATAACACATGCAAAAGTCAGCATTTATTGTATAAGAAAATGTATTTTAGTAACCAGTATTTTATAAGATGCTTTTTTGTTGTTGTTTTTTTTTTCCTGTAGACTGGAGTAATAAATTCTATTAATATTAATTGCAAATCTTTTATTGTAGATAAATTGCCATTCATTTTAAAGAAGCTGTCCATTATGCAGCTTTTAAGAGAGGACAAAAGCATCTCTCACTAAATAAATAAATTAAAAAATTGGTTTGATGGATTATTCAAATCTGTACCTTTTTCTAACATGTAAAAATAGGAAATTTAGACATAAGGGTAAACTTCTGTTTGGATAATGGAAAAAAGTAAAATGTAAAGGCAGTGAAGAAAGAACAGTATTGATAATTTATATTGATTATTGTGTGCTTTCTTGCTATCAAGCTTCCCCTCCTTGCTTGCTTTAACCTGTTTTTTAGCTATATCTAAGAAACAAATCAACCCTGAAGATCTCTGCAGGGGCACTTGTTCTTTTCCTAAGCAATTTGCATTATTTCATCACAAAGGGAAGAAAAATCAAAGTATATCATATCTAAAATTGCATGCAAACAAGACTATCTTCCACCAAAGTGTTAGTTTTCTTCCAGTATGATTTTATGGCAGATTTATTTTCTTGATCCAAGGATTTTTTTCTGTCTTTTTCTGAAATTTCAATAGTGCTATAAAGAGCAGTGCTGTCCGTAGAGAGGATTCTGGGAAAAAGTTTTTCAAATTAAATCTCTTTAATTCAAAAAGTGTGTGATATTTGCGCCCTGCTGTCCTACTGTCTTTAAAGTATTTCAGGTGCACAGCCAGTGGTTTTCTTATATAATAGTCCTGCTTAAATTAATTCACATTTTTTTGAGGAGGAGAATCTGTCCTTTTTTGGGGCAGGGCAATGATATTCACATCATCATGAAATATTAAAGTAACACTATCAGTGGAATTTGACATTGCAAACTTTCATTATGGAAAGAAGGCAAAGAGAGTTGTAATTTTACCTTCTCCTGTTGTTAGTCAATAACAGAAACTTCTCTTCTCTGAGCAGAGAATAGAAACCCATTATTTTTCAAACAAAGTATTTGAGAGATAAACTTATCTGTGCCTGGTATGTTATTTTATTAATATCTCTCAAGGTTTTATTCTATTAACAGTGGCCATCATTCCCTGCTATTGAATATAAAAATTTATGCCAACATTCTTTTCATATTCTGATATGTATTGCAATAATAATATGGGGACTATTTTAATATATCAGTAGAATTGACAGCTCTGGATATGTGCTTGTTCTAGCTATCTCCTACACTGACATTATTCAAGTGGGTGAGAGAATAATAAAACAGCTAACTTTGTTTTCTAGGTTTTGGTGGTTTCTAGGGCTAAGGGGGTTACATGGACAAAAGAGGAGTAACCATGAGTAACATTATCATGTATGCTGATTTTTAAAATATAAGAAATATAAGTATTTTAGTTGTGTTTGAAGATGTCTCATTCAATGACCCAAAACATGATTAATATGTAGTATTTAATGCAGTTTCATTATTTGGTAAAAAAAAAAGGATGGGCAAAGGTAGTTAAAATGAGACCTGCTTAATTATATGTACAGGAAGTTTTCATTCTTATTGAAAGCTTGCAACAGCATGATGAAAGAAATTTTGTAATGACATGTAAAGCATGTAAGAAAAAAATTTAAACAAATTTAAACAATCCAGGAGAACTAAAAAAAATGGTGACTGTTCTATTTAACAATATGCAAGGAACCTGCACAGTGTGACTCAAGAGTCATGGAATCTGCCTGGATGACTCATGACAACATCCTTCCTGTAGCCCTCTTTCCAACCTGGTGTCGAACAGAAGTACAGCAGAGAGGCAGAGGAGAGAAGCAGCATGGGCTTTGGTTCTGCTCTTACCATGCTCCAGATAGCCCTCTCATATTTTAGCAATTAAGACTGGCCTGAGAAAAGCTGTAAGAAAAATGGGATTTAATAATTTTGACACTATATTATCTTTCCTTTTTTTTGGAAGAAATTCTAAAATAATAAATTCTGCCATAGTTCTCTACTTGGATGACACCAAGCATGAAGGGTAAAGGGTGATAGGAAAAAGACAAATTTAAGTTACACCAAAATTTCTTTATGTATTTTTATTCAATATGAGGGTCTCAACAGAAGTGTGCAAGGGGCAATAACAGAAATTACTTTTCCCACTCATTGTTTCCTCCTATTCTGGAAATGGTCATATCTGCAGAATTAAGCTTTGGGAAATAGCAGTGGCATAAGAAGCTGGCTCACAGAGAATGGTGAAACAAAATAGTTGCGAGAGTCAAAGAGACAGTCAAATACATCCTAGATTTTATAAGTGGCAATACAGAGGACAGGCTCTGTACTGCCACAGTGCGCTGTTTCTAACAAAGGATGTTGCTTAGAGGCATAGCTCACTTGCCAGGAGCATAGATATGGAAACTTGAGACACAGTCAGATCTAATCTCACAAATAGTAATGGGAAAATGCAGAAAAACCCAAGATGCCCCCAAAGGTTTAGATAAGTGAATATTTTTCCTTTGCTTTTCTCTTCAAAAGGAAACAATTGCCTTTAGCTTTGAGCAGGTAGAGTCCCACATGCTGTTGTTCATGCTATGAATTTTAAGGTGAAAAGCTTTTCCAAAACATAAAGAATGGCGGTATCCTGAAGTTTCTTGATAAATGTTATCAAGCACGTTATGTTAATTGAGGAACTTAGGAAACTTCTAAAACTAAATATTCTCTCTACCACCTCTCCTCTCTGCCTAGTACTGTTGTATTTTCTGCCACATGCAACAGACATTTAGAAGCTTCTTTTTCAGAAAGGCCTAAGCAAACCAACTGTACTGACAAGACAAATTTGTTTATTACTGTGAAGATAAATAGTAAAAGAATTGAATCAAGTTCAGTTCAGTAGTGATAGAAAGTCATTACTCTCAGGTGACAGTTAACTGGCTTGTATAAAATGAGTTAGCACTCGGAGAGTATTGCCTACCTCGCGCCCCCAGAAGCATTAACTAGCATCCTGTTGAGACTGTCAGCTCAGGAAAGAGGAAAGCAGACAACAACTAAGGTAAAAGGATCTGATACAAGGTCCATTAGTCTTTGAATAGCAATGGCTGCCAAGTGTTACATTTTGGCCTGGCTCTGAATCATGGACAGTGTTCTGTCTGCTCACAACCTGGCACTTCCTATCAGCATTAGGTTTATGTGGAAAGAGGAAATCCACATTAGGGCTGAACTTCAGCAGTGGATTGAAGTAGTGTCACACATAACTGTAGTGAAGGACACTAGTCGTGGCCTAAGCTTCAGAGCAGAATTCATTCCTATACTTCTTAGCACTTATATTAATGTAATTTTAAATGTTCTTACATGAACAAGTTCAGATCACCTCAATGTAAAGAGGTGTTTTAGTAATACTAAAATGTGAGATGCTTACTGTTGTCTCCTGGAAAGTAATGGTACTTTTCAGTATTGGAACTCAGGAGTGCTTGTGCTCTATTAGCTGAAAATAGCATTAATTGTTCTTCATCAAGAAAAGGTGGAAAACAGAGCTGAGCAAAAAAAATTTTTTCTACTCTCTAGATTTTCAACCAGTTCTGATCTCCTGCCAAAAAAAATGGCAATAAAAAAAATATAAATGGCAATAAAAAAAAATTGGCAATTGTGTTTTTTTTTAATTTTACTATATTTATTCACTATTTTCTCTCACAAATATTTCTTGAAACATTCTCATTAAGTGAATTTCCCAGTTCCTTGATTACCTTTTCAAAAAATAACTCCATCATTTCCAATTGTAGAAATTCACATATATATTCACATAAGTGTATACAATACAGCTTCCAAACAGGTCTTGAAAGAGCAATTGAACATGAAGAAATTCCATTTTAAGTGCCTTTTAAAATGTTTGCTGTTTTTTTTCCTATGCTCACAGACAAGGCCTTGGAGAGCAGAGTCTCTGTGTTATGCCTCATAATTTGGTGTCAAAATCTCAAAATGTCTTGAGCACTGAGAATATTGTGCATTGTGGGACTTTCTTGCATGATCTTTTTTACTAGTAATTGCAAAGGGATTATCGATTTGCAACAATTAAATAATAAACTAATTTAGACAGTTGAAACTGGAGTTTTTCTTGCCTTTCCATATTTCACACAGGACTAAAATTTCTTTAGCATGATGCTACAATGGCTGCTTCTTTTTTGCAGAGGAACTACACTCCACAAAAAGGATAAAATATTTTAGCATACAGTATTTCTGAGATACTGCTATAACAAAATAGATTAAAACTTCATTCACATTACTATAACTGTGTAAAGAAGGGATTTACAACCATTATAAAAAGCTACATATATTTCCATCCTTAAGGCCCTATATTTTGCAAATGCTTTTCACTTAACTGGCATTTTATACTGAGATATCATGAAAACACTGCAAGTAGTATCTGTTGAACCATTATTTGTGAGTTTCAAATGACAAGATTGTAACTAATGCTATCAGTAGGGATGTAGAATTGTAGCAAATATCTAAACCTGTTATATTTTATGCTTATTGGATTACAGACACTTTGGATCAAACACTGCATGCTTGAAAACATTGTCTAAATCCTACAAATCTCAAGATGCTCACATATATAATAGAATTTTACTGTCAGAATTTATTTAAAGTTCCCATAAGAAAAACAGACTCTAAATTGACCTCAAAGCAAAATATAAACATCTACAAATTTTTGATAGTTTTTATTTAACTTCATATATTTTCATATCTCTATTCCCTATTTCTGTGCTTCATTCATAGCCCCTGAGTGCTGGATCTTTGTGTATAACTTTTTCATAGCTTCCATAGATGTGACTTTAGAAAAATAATAAAGTTGGGCAAGCTGGAACTTCTGTCTGTGCAACAAGACAGAAGTCTTGTTGCACAGACAGACTGGGAAACAAGCCCCTGGGAAACAGAGAAGAAAAATATGCAGAAAGTTGAAATCATTAATGAGGATAATTATAATTATACTATTTAACAATTAAATAGTCATATATCCACTGAAAAAGACTCCTTATATTTTTTAGTTCAGTCTTATTTATATATACAGTTATGAAATAATGTGATTTTTTCTCTTTTAGCATTATATTAAATGCTGCTGACCTTAGTGAAAGTTGTGATGTTTTGTGACATGAAATATCTGCCAAAATATACAAATATATGTGCCTTTCAAGCCTGTGATCCCTAAGATACTTGAAAAATTATTTTCAAGTAAAGCACATAGGGAGCTAATTATTTATATTTTCCTCAATTTTCTAGTAGGTAAGAGCTTTCCTGAAAGTTTTAGTTTATTTCTTACTCTCTGAAATCTAAACATGAACAGCCTTTGAAATCTTTGCATTTACTACTATAGCTAACTAGAGAGTACCGTTTGTATCAGTTTAGCAGATCTGTCTTGCAGAGACCCTTCCTTGGGTGAATGAGAAAATAAAATCAGAAATTATTCTAAAATAGTAGGTTGAAATAATAGGTTTAAAAATATAAAAAGTTGGGCAAATAATTATAAGTAAATAAATTGGCACCTATGTTCAAATATCAGTGACTAATCGGCATCTCAGGCAGCCAAATAGAAATCTTTGTGGGGGAAGCAGTTGCATTGTGCTGCATCAGCAAGAAATAAGCTGTTTCCACTCTTGAGTCCAGCTTAAGAATTCATTTCACAGCATGATTGGGAATGGATATTGGCAGCTGGAGAGTCTAGGTTCTGCTTTCAGCTCTGCCACAACCACTATGAAAAAATAAAAAAAAAAATCTTTATGAAACATGCAAAATACATTTCATAAAATTAATAGGAAGTTCTTTGTAAAGATCAGTGAGCTTCCTAAAGGGGAAGCTGCTGATAATTGCTAATTTCAAATTACTTCCAAGTTTTAGTTTGATTAACTTCAACCTTTACACCAACTATTCCCATCTTCTGAAAAATCTCTCTATATTCATGATGATTTGCAAGCACATAATTTGTCAACAAAGGGAGAAAAATATTAAAAGTGAAGAAAAAGGAGCTATAGAGGTTTGATATGAACCACTACATTCATTTTACTGAATAAATATTTTTCTCAGAGTTGAGAGAACTGTATTAAATAAGCTAAGCTTCTCATGAATATCCTGTTGATTTAAAAAAGCAATTGGCAATGCTTAATTCCGACAGAATTGTCCTGACCCTTTCCAAGCCTTGCTGTCTTTCCAGCTCCCACCAAGAAGTTATTTGCTGTTAACAAGTACATCTAACATCTGGAGCAGGAGGGAAGAAATTTGCAAAGCTTCCACTACTCCAGCAACATTTCTGAAAGTCCTTTCCTTTCTTAAGTTTGACTGAAATTTGCAATGGAGTACGTTTGTAATTTATGTGCTTGGGTAAAAACAACCTGTTGAGCCAAAACTTGCCTTTAGTAGGAGTACTATTGCTAGCAATATAGTGAAGGTTATTTTCCTGAATGTTGTAATATGCTTAAGGCTTAAGGAATAATTACCCTTTTCTTACACATGAATAAATAGCTAAAATTGTAATTAAGACAATGTTAAACCATCCCTCTAGATATTAAAAAATATTTTTTAAGTTTTCTAATGATGTGGTGGACTACTCATTGAGAATGTTGGAGTTCAAAGCAAAAGTAGTGCCTTTAGTGATGATGTGCATTAGTGAAGATGCCTCTTTGTGCTTCAGAAAAGCAGACTTAGCTTTCAGTTTGGGTTTTTAATAAGTTCAAAGAAATACATTAGCCAACATAGCTGTATCACTTTAATTTGTGTATTTGTCGTAAGAAATAAAAAACTTGTAGCAGATGATTATGTGACAACAGTATAACCACTAATGTGAGAATGACTTCAACAAAAGTAACATTCCAACATTAATTATAATAAATGAGATTCTTAAGCTGGAGAGAATGAAAAGGACATTTTATATTTATGCCAGAATTATACTTAACTTCTTATAAATCTAGCATTTATAATAATTTAGCATTTAATTTTTTTTTACGTTTTTTCAAAGGATAAGTTCAGCTATCTAAGAATAATGGTAATCTAAAGTAGAAAAAAATGCATTATATATTTCCTTAATGCAGTTTTTAAAAAGAAAATGGACTTAAATTATTTCAAGCACATAAATACTTTCATGTATGCTGCAAAGTTTTTCTATTCCATCTTTCTCCTAAATCAGAATAAATCTGTTTTCCTTGAATGATAGATAGTGCTCTATTTCCAGGAGATCATACACACTTCTATCCCAGTGTGTCTTTACCATAAACCTATCATTATATAATTATTTATGGAAGTGCTTATCACAGCCCTGGTGACAGAATGACAACTGTCTTCATGAAGATGAAATCTCGCTTACATTTCCACATTTTATGTGTATTAAATGCTACTTTACAAGATTTTCTTATGCCCAAGGTGCTAGTTTTTAATCCTTCTGCAGAGATAGGCTAAAAACAAAAACCAAAAACAAACCAGCCAAACAAAACGCAAAGAAACAAAAAACAAAATAGGAAACAATAGCAAAAAGGTTACTTACAAGAAACTTGAACTAATAGAAGATATTGTCATCCTAAAGTTTTGGAATATGTCTTTTGGGATTTTGTGCAGGGAGGGGGAGTTTGAGGGGTATGGTGGGCTTTGGGGGCAGCGGGGGAGGATGGTTTGATTTTTGAAGAAAGAATTACAGAAATTTTGTTTTATTCAAAGATGATTGAAATAATTCTATTCTCCAGAACTGAATTCTATGTATGAAAAAAATTATTCCTCCTTCATATTACAGGCAATAATAGCATACAGCATATTTTTTCTTTAATAGCTTGCTTGAATATGCATACTTTTGAGGACTTAAGACTTTTCAATTCTTTCTTTTTTTTTCCCCATCATAGGGTTTTCTAATAATGTGGATTACTCTTTTGAGATATGGCATACTCATTGGAATTAACTTTACATTGTATAATTGCTTTTAATTATTTTTATTTGTTTAATGGGATCTAAAAAAATGAAGGGTAAATCCCATTATTTGTAATACATCTTTCTTCTCTGGAAACCACTGTTTTGTTGCTTTTTTCCCCTCAAATTCTAGTTACATCTGGTAGCTTTGTAGCTTTTTTTTTCCTTGTTCTAGAAAGTTTTTTGTAGTCAATAGTTGATTATGCTAATAGTAAAGGAAATGATTTGGCTTTGAGTATAATAAATAGCAAAATGCTTTGGTCTCTTGTGAGTGTTGCCCTCACCTCATGATGATAATAAATCATGGAGCTTATTAGCCTTGCAGGGGTACAGAAATAAAACAGCAGGATATGCTACAGGAGAAATATTTATATCACTGCATGGTGGTTTCCTGACTCATAGTAAAATGTCATGCAAACCACTAATATCAAATCAAGACATCTATAAAAAATAATTTATAAGGGGTTTTTTTTACCTATTTCTTTGGAGAACTGAAAATTAAAACCTCAGAGCAAAAACTAACATAGAGATAATAGTTTTCCTTTCTACCTGTCCTAAGTAAATCTACCACGCAAAAAGATCTAGTCGATCACCTGATTCTTTTCTTTGTTGGATCATGCCCTGGTCTCTATTTTTAGGAGAAAAAGAGGCTGAGAGGTGAACCTCTCTGCAGCTTCCTGTGGATGGGAGGTGGAAAAGGGAAGTTGAGCTCTTCTCGCTGGGATCCAGTGACAAGGATGCATGAAGATGTTTCAAGGCTGTGCCAGGGCAGGTTTAGACTGGACATTAGGAAGCATTTCTTTACTGAGTGTGTAGTCAAACACTGGATCAGGCTTCCTAGAGAGGTGATTGATGCCCAGGCCTGTAAGTGTTAAAGAGGTGTTTGGACAGTGCCCTTAGCAAAATGTTTTAATTTTTAGTTAAACTAGATGATAATTGTAGGTCTATCCCTTCATACTACAACCATTCTATTCTACTTACAAAAAATTTGGTGCAACACAATTGACTGTTATGTGTAAGGGGAAAAAGAAGGAAAAAAGAGGAAAGAAAACCAGATCTAAACTCTAAATTGATATTCTGAGCCTTTCTTTTATATTGATAGTATGTTTTCCAGATCTCTTTGTTAAGGATGTCTGGTTCAGAATAAATTTCTAAAGCTCAGATTTTTTTAAATTTCTCATCAAACAATGAAACTTACTCTAATGTGACTACTGTTTATTTTCAATATAATACCTGTTTAAAGTAATGTTGAAATAAGAGCATTCTCAAAAAATAGGAGACAATTATTTTATGCTGCATAGCTTTACTGAAGGAAACTACAACAAAAAACCTGCTTTAGATGAAAATACACTTTAAAAATATTATATTTGAGATTTATTTTTTTCATAAAATAGAGGCTGTAGGGATTGGAAGAGCTCTCCCACTCAGCAGTCCCATTCTCTCATAAACTCTCTTGCATATTTCACATTGTAAATTTGTTGAGTTCTAGTTTAAAACCATTACCATAAAAGGATCACCACTTTCTACAGCTCTCTTGTAAGATAGACGGGAGCTACAAGTTTGCAGATGAAAAATATCTCTAAGTTCACTCCTTTTTTCTTTATGTCTTTAGGTTTTTTTTTTTTCCATCCCAGGGCTATGAGATAATCCAAATTCCTGAGTAAAAAATGTTTTGCTGTTCAAGCCTTCCTGGATCAGCAAACACCAAACCAATGATTTTCCCCACATCTATGACTTGTGAGATCAAGCCATCCTTTTTTCTCCCACTGTGTTTTTCTTTTGACAGCTAATATCAAAATTCAGTCTTGGAAAATGGCTCAGAAGATTGCAGATGAAGAGTTATGTGTGCAGTTTTTTAGCTGAGTTGTTAACATGGTTGAGTCCATGTGTAACATATAAATGTAGGTGCATGTATTTAGATACATATTTATGTAGAGAGAACATACATAGTAGAAAAAGTTTTCATATTAAGTAAATTAACAAATTAGAAATGTATTTTTTACAATATGAACTGTTAGACAACAGCAATCACCAGTTTGTAGCTGAGATTACCATGTGCATAAGTGAATAATCCCACTTTGGTCTAGAAATGGTTGAAGGAAAGCGGTAGTGTTGTGGTTGCCAGTTTCTAAAATCAAGCAATTTAAGAGGATTATTAGCAGAACTAAGCAGGTTTACTAACTCAGAAAAGCACATGACTTTACTGAAAGATAATAATTGCACCTGGCTTCTGCCCATGAAAGTGTAGGGTTGTTTGAGTTGGGTTGTTTACTCAGCCGTAAACATTCACCTGACCACAGAATCAACAACAGGCAGGGCTGAGCCTTCCTCACCTATGCTGTGAGGAAGCAAGATTCAACCTTAAAATGTAAGTAGAGCCAACATTCTTTTATGTTCTTTTTCCTTGGTTTCAATACCAGCTTTTGTAATTTATTCACTGGACTTGCAGGAGAATACCGTTCTTCTTACTTGTTTATAACAAAATATTGAGTGTAATCAGGCACAGCTGTCCCAGTGAGTCATCAGTAATTAACCTGAAACTCCCTGGAGGGCTCTAGCATCTACAAGTAGGATAATAATTTTGCTGGCTTGCACTTTTGTGTTTCCTTCCTTACTGAATAAGGTGAGAAGCAATACTGGCATTTCACACTTTAGTCAGGCAGCAAAAGAAGACCTCTAAAAATCATGCAAGTTTGGTATCAAAATAATGGTTATATTTAAGACATGTAAGTGGGAACAGTACCACACTCAGCCAGGTCTTTCTGAAAATAGCATTATTAATAACTTTACTTGTTGTAAACTTTGTATGGGAAATACTTGAATAAAAAGACATAAAAAGGCAACGGAAAGAAGTAGCACAAACAAGGCGAGTGACATGGGAGCTAAAATTTAGTGGAGACTCAGGAACAAGAGCTACTTGTATATGTTTCTCTTCAGGCAACCATCAAGAGTAGACTTCCAAACTCAGAGCTTTTTGTTTTGAGAAGGTAACCCTAAACAAATAAATTAACTAGAAAAGAAACAAAAAATAAACAAACAAGAGAAACACAACCAAAACAACAACAAAAATGCCAACCAAAGAAACCCCAAAACACCATACATGAGATAAGTGAGCTCTCCAGATTTAGTCAATGTAAAACTCTGGGCACATCTACAGTGCCTCAGATTTTTAAGGTTACACTAATAAAGTAAAGTGGATGACAAGGGCAATGAGTTTTGTCTTTATAGTAAGTACATTTTTGGTGGATTTTGGTGTTTGGTTTTGGTTTTTGTTTGGTTTTGGGGTTTGTTTTTTTTTTAAATAAGAATAGATTATCTAAAAATAATAGAGAATGGTAACCAAGACCATATTTTATATTACTATTATAATATATTTTTTACTGAATGATTATTAGAGTATTTACACAGGGAATAGAGAAACTGCAGTTGAAGTTTCCTCAAGCTTTCTTTCTTCTTTTATGGGAGGCAGTAGGGTTGGGTGAAGTATCTTTCTGCACCTGGATATGTGATACAAAGGTATACAAAATTCAATAACTGGGAGGAAATAATATACAAAAGAAATGTAATTCTGTGAGGTAGGTTTCTTGCACAAGTGGTGGAAGTCCTGGTTTCTGAAATGCACATTCAGAAGCTCATAATTTTATTATGCAAGATTTGATGAGGGTGTTGAAAGAATAGAAAAAATCCACATAAAAAGTGTGAAATTATTTTTTTTTAAGTTTCTCAAATGAGACGCTTCAATAACTCAGTATGTTGTGTTCATAAAAAATAAATGTTAGGATAACTTGGAGATTTATGTTTCTTAAAATGGAGCTCAGATGTGCTTCTAAATCCATAAAAATGCATACTAAAAACCAGTTCTGGACAACCAAGACTGACAGAATTCTAGCACTTTTAAAGGCATGGGAGTTTTCTTGTAAAAGAAACAAGGGCATGTAGCAACAGGACAAAGGATAATGATTTTAAATTGAAAGAGTAATTAAAATAATAAAAACAATATTAGAAAAAGGCTGTTTTCTGCAAGGGTGGTGAGGTACAAGAACAGTTTGCCCAGAGAATTTGTGGATGCCCCATCCCTGGAAGTATTCAAAGCCAGGTTGGAGCTCTGAGCAACTGGGTCTAGTGAAAGGTGCCCCTGCCCATGGCAGAGGCGCTGGAGCTGAATGCTTTTCAAGTCTCCTTCCAACCTAAGCCATTCTAAGATTCTATGAAACTTAAATTTTTTAATTCTGTCACATACTGAGGGACTGTTCATAAAAGAGTAATTTATGAGATTATGCTCCAATGAAATGGATAATGTACAAAACTATTTCAGAAGGTATTGAAAACCCTGTGTTGAAAATTGTTGATTACATCTGAAATTGAAAGGAATTCGATTTTCCTGGATTCTTTGAGGATATCTCTGTAAAGCACCTCTTATTTCAAAGTAGGAAGTGAAATACAGTTCTATTGCATAATCTACTTTTAATTTTCTTTTTTACTTTATCAATTTTAGCTCATCTTTTATGCGTGTCACAGGGAGGGTGAGCCCAGGGAGGGTGGTTTTACATGTTTAAAAGATTTACATTTCCCTTCAAACAGCATATTTGAACATTTTTAGTCATTAGGCTCTTTGAGTAGAAAATTAAAGATTCTTTTCTATGAAAATGTCAGAAAAGACTTAATATACATAAAGAATAATAGAGAAACCTTCCAGTCACTCTTAGTGTTTAAAATCTTTGTATTCAGCTCAAATAGCATATGCAGTGCTCTGAGTTTAGATGACAATATTTAAGAAAAGTCATTCTATTTTGGTATCAGAAGTAATTTAGGGCAATGAGTTCTAGTATATGCTGATTTTTGAAATTTTTCTCAGTGTAGATGCATATGCACATATGTAATTCAAGTAATACTTCAAAATATGTGTCTCTATGTTGTTTAAATTGTCAGAGTTTGACAAACAATGACTTAAATTCATCCTAGCTAAAAATCCAAATCAAAATGCACTCTTAATATTTTATATCATTTTGTGGAATAATATTTACATGTCAAAAGTTTAACAAATTAAGTCTTTACTTAATTACATTTATCATATCATTAAATAAAAATGCTTACATGAAACTGCCCATGGTGGTTATGATACTTAAAGAGCAGAACTATCAGCATGGAGGAGATGACAGCAAAGGTGCTGCAGGTCCCTTTAGTATCTCCCAGTATTAAGGATATGACCACGATGATACACAAATTGCTTACAGTACTTTTCAAAAGGGCAGCTTCTCTTCACTGTGGAATACAAATTAGTTTTCTATACCAATTTTTTGTGGATATTAGTCTATGAGCACCTTTTAGTCTTTCCTTATATGAAACTATGAGGAGTATAATATAAAATAAATCCTAGTATTGCTCTAAAATACAAAAAAGTTATGGTGTTTCAAGGAAATTTCATATTAGCAGCTTGCCTTCTATTTACAGAAATTAGTCTCAGACATAAATTTGTCTTTCTTGGGTTGTCAAGCTAGCCAAATATACTTAATTTGTTTTTGTGCAAGTTTCTGTATTTGCATTCTCACTAGATTTTTGTCCTATAAATTTCTGGTCTCAATGATACGTTTAGAATGTGACATGCCTGTTGGAAAGCATTTAATGTCTAATAGGCAAGAATTCTGAAAATTGCACGACAACTAGGATGCGCTGTAGCATAGACACTCTCAGATTCAAACTAAAATTTTTATGACAGAAAAAAAAAGGACTTGGGTATTCTGAAGGCTTTCTCTTCTGTAATTGTTTTAGGTTTGACTGTTGGTTGTATTACAGAAGGAAATAACATGGGTGAGGCATATGGGCTAAGTTAAAAATTGCCCCAAATTAAGTTTGAAAAGCTTGTAGTTGTACTAGTAATCTGTCTGGGATTTTTGTTGTATGACTAACAATGTTTAGATCTCCTTTAAGGCAGTTGCTATTTTAATTACATCAATTGTCCAGCCATATGTATTTGTTCTCTCTAAATGGCTTTATTGTTGTGGATATTCACTATGGGTTTTTCAAAAGACTTGAATGAATTCCGCAATAGTCCTGATAGTACAATTTTAATGGAAAAAAATAAAAGGAAGATAAAAGTAGGCCAACATTTTCCATGATTACAATTTCTTTCCACTGTTTCCAGGAGAAACCTCTCAACTGAATATTAACTCATTTAACATATTTCATCTGCTATTTGTATGTACGTACACGTACTAAAACTTAAATTTTAGTCAAAATATGACTGTGCAAATGATGGACTTTTCAATTTAGTTCCATTACTTTTAGGTGGCTTTAAACAGCTTCTCTCTTTCTCCAGCTTTTGATGTAACAATATCTGATGGATGAGATGCAGAATGATTCACCACTTCTTTTGGCTTCATGCCTAAACTCAGTCAGTCAAGACTAAATTTCTAAGGTAAAATATCATGCCAGATGTTGACTAAGCTCTTGTTGTGAGGCTAAATGACATTCAAGATTTCATATAATCAGTAAATGCAGCCAATTTTTATTTTCTTTTGAAGAGAGACATGAAGATAGATCTTTTCCCATGCTTTTTTCTCCAATTATTGAAATGACCTATTCGTTACTCTATACTATTAATGTGATTTTCTGAACTAGTGATTAATAAAAAAGTTAATTGATTGCATGGTGTTTCTAGGTTACATACTGCTGTTGGGTTTGGGTTTTTTTCTTATTTTCTCTATAGTTTGTGATAAATTGAGAAGAAATTTATTTTATGCAAACATGCTTGTACTACTGTAACCTCTGTTCTAAGAGTTTTACAAAACTTGTCAGATATCAATACAGGGATGGGAATCTGTTTGGTTTTTGGTTTGGGGTTTTGTTTTGGTTTATTTTTTCTGATTTTTATCCTGGAAGAAAATTATTTCAGTGTGGCTCCAGGCAGCTCTAACTTAGATGACCCACACTCAGCAGATCATTGAAGGTCTCATTGCCCTTGGCATCAAAAAGCCAACTAAATTTACACAGGTTAAGCTTTATGGGAAACTTGCACATGATATATCCAGCATATACTTATTTTCAGAATGATATATGCATGTCTTATCTTTCTACCTAATTACTTCTTCAGCAAACACTTTTATTTTGCTTGCTGAATGGAAAATTAGATTTTTCACTGAATACTTGAGTTTGCTTGCATGTTATGTCATGTTACTGATTGAATAACTGATCATACTCTGCATTTCTCTTGTCCTTCTCCCAAGTCACTTTTTAAACTTTACTATTCAAAATTTTGGAACAGATCACTGGTGGTAGGCAATGTTCCTTCAGTGAGCATCCTTTACCAGGACACTGAGTTTCATTTCTTCCAACTATGCAAGTGTAGAAACAGCACACAAACTGAAATGTTTCCATAGGTAATTTCAAATAATTATTTAGGTTCACTCTTCTCCCCACTAAAGAAAAAAACAAAACAAGCACCAAAAATCTCAAATAATCCCAACAACCACCCAAAGGTATATTTTGAAGCATAAAGATGTCAAAGGCATCATTATAGAAAACTGCTAAACTCCTCTGCCAAGTCAATTTTATTCTTAACTTTTATGTGATGTTTCATGTGTATGAATACACACACATACATATATATATATTTTATCAAGTCATCAAATGCATATCACAGAACAATTTTTTATGCTATATGAATACACAATGATCTAAAATACACATGCTTTACATTTCTCCCACTCACATAATTTTGTCTGACAAGATTTGCAGAGCAAGATGCAATCTTTTTTTCCACTTTTATTTTCCTAAACTATATTTAATGCTTCAAAGCACAATTAAACTTTGCTACTCAATTCTTTGCCCAATGTATAGTAAGACATTTTAAGCTGCCCTTCCTAAAAGAGATATAACAATATCATAATTTTTCTCTGCTTTAAAGGAGGTGTATATAGTAATGTAAGGACTCTTCGGTTTGGGATGGAGGCAGGCCCTTTATATCTACATCAATTAAAACTTACTGCTTAAAACAAGGAAAGGAATTTTCCAAAATGCTGTCAAAGCATCATTTTTGATTTGGAGTTTTTGCAGTTAATAATAAGAGTTGGCGACAACTTTTCAGTTGTACACCAAATTCCCAGATTTTGTTGACAATCATGACACAAGGAGGGGTAGAATTACAGTGCAGAATTTACTAACTCTTCTTCTAACCTTCAGACACAGATGATATTAAATTTATTTTAAGATTATTTTCATCTTACAGTTATGCTCAGTAAAATAAATTATCTTCCCAAGTTGTTATAAAAGTGGCAGGAAGAAACCTTTCTATGTTAACAACAACATTTGCATATCTTTCTCTATGAACTTTATTATTATAGCAATCAGAAGTAGAATACTTTTTCACTTTATGAAGCTTGTAGTTATTCTGATGATGATTGAGCAAGGTTTTAAATTACCTTCTTTAAAACATAACAAACTCCGGTAGTTTATTTGAAGGTGTATTCCAGAGTTTTTGGTTTGCAGCATGTGGTCCTAGTGAGGAAAATCATTGCAATGCTGCACAATATCAAATCTTCTAAGATTTGTAAACTGGTAGTAGCCATAAAACTTCAAAACGAGATTTTTAATTAAATATGATGCAAATTAATAATAAGTGGGCAGAAAAGCCTTTATCTGGGAGGCAGTTTTCAAGTTCTACTTTAAATGCTTTCCTGTGCAGCCAGTGTTAGAGACATATTAGTTGATGCCCAGTGAGGAAAAGGAACTTCAAAGTAGTCTTTTCTGTTAATCTTTATTGAATGAGTGTAATATATTAGAACAGCATGTATTATTCAGAGGGAACCTATCGTACTTAAGATGGATGCTAGGAAAATGCAAAATAAACATCAATAAATTCCTTGCAAAATGGCATTTAGCAGTGTATTTTTCTATAGAAGATAAAAAAATAGCATGAATTTCCCTTTAGGTTTATTGACATTAAGCCTGATCTCAACTGGAGAAATGGATTAAATTACTTCTTAGTTTGATTATGTGTGAAAGCAAATCAAAGATTGATCCTTGCATTGTGTCTCCTTGTTTTTATGGATGTGCCATTTGATTCTCCTGTAATAAATCTGTTGACAATTACGATAAGTCTGATTGCAGGATATGAGTTCCAGTGATGGTGAACAATAGAACTGTGAGTTTCATAGAAACAGACTGGTTGTAAAAGCTTTTCCAGTTGGAACATCTTTTATCATAAACATCTTTCCTCTCATCTTTCCACCATGCAGCACCATGAAAAATCTGTCTTGAATATTTTTATTATAATAGATGCCTTTTTGTATGATGTGTGAGCAAGGACTCCTACAAGTTATAATCAAACATCATATTATGGAAGCATTTTTAAAATAGTTATCTTTGAAAAGAAAAAGAGTACAGTCATATAATTTTAAAACACTTATTAATCAAGTAAGTCAAGGAACTGTACTGTGTTTTTAAAAGGGTGTTAAAAATGTTATATAAAAATGGACAGGTTTACAAGACAATGTTTAGAAAATTCATGAGATCCTTTTAACTTTTTGAGACTGTGTGGTAAAAGTACCTTATTTATTATTTTGAAAATAGTAATATTTTCATAAAAAGGATTCACATGTGAATGATTTTATTCTGGTTTTCAGGTTTTTGGTGGTTTTTTTTTTTTTTTTTTTTTTTTTTTTGTTGGTTGGTTGAGTTTTTTTCTTTCTGGAAATCTGATAAATGGTTTCCATTTTACAAAATACTTAATTTCAAATGTAATTTATTTGTAAGTAATCTATTAGAGAGGTTTGCAGTGCTGGCAAGTATAAAAAAAGTAGATTCTTTAGGAAACTCATAAGAGTTGGATAAAAGTCTTTGTTTCATAATTGTGATCATATTACATTTAGACTTTTTAATAATTTTAGCAATAGGTAAGATTTAAAAATATGTGTAATATTTTCCTTGAGACAGAGGTGCCTGAGAAATCAGGATTAAATTCACTTTATATAATTATTTTTAAGTGCCCTTGGGACTGGAAAAAACAATTAATGCAATAATTTTTTGCAGGCAAACATTAGCTTCTTGCATGGAAAAATACATATTGCCTCCCAAAATTTGAGAACAGCATTAGATTTATAGTAAAATATTGAGTGAAAAATTTGCTGGTACAAACTCAGTCAAGTAACATTTTTAATTAAGCATTTTATATATAAAAATTTGGTGAGTATTATATCATTGTTAATCAGCAGTGTAAAATTCATCCTGCCCATTTCTAATTTATTATTTTTCATCTGAATTGTCTTTGTTTAAAACTAAAGTAGAGATAAGTGTTTCTGGCTATTCCATAACAACACAGAACTTGATCATCATACACAATTTTTCATGTCTGAATTATTCTCTGTAGGAATCTGCCTTTCTCTATTTGCAACAGAAGACTAAATATTTAATCACTTGTATAGGTACTATACAGTCCACAATGAACTTATGCTTCCTTGTTCCTTTCAAAAAAAGTCAAAATTATACACATATACATATAGATTATGCATCTACAAACCAGAATTCAGAGATTTCAGAAGTTTTTGATTGTTATTCCCTTGTCATAGAATCAGTTCCCTACTCAGTGTGATCAGCTCTGAGTTTAGACTGAGCCATGATCTGGACTGTGTTCAACTGGATCTTGAAAATCTCCTGGGACAGATTCCAGAACCTCATGGGGATACTTGCTCTGATGTTGATATCTTCAGTTATTTTATTTTTCCTTTCACATAGAACTTCCTCTGTTTCACTATATAACCACCACCTCTTGGCCTCTCACAGTGCATTTCAGTGAAAAGCCTCATGCTTCTCCATAACCTTCAGATCTCTAGCAAATTAACTTATGTTTTTAGCAGTAAAACTTCAATTCACTTATTTATTATTTGCAAGCAAAGATTTTTTTCTGAAGTTCAGGAGGGGGAAAAGGACTAAACCATCCTTTGACTTCTTCAGTCAAATTTATGATTTTTGGTAATGGAGATTGAAGCTGGGATGAGAGGTTCTCTTTCCTGTCTATTCCTAGCCTCTTGTGGATTGTTAAAGTATCATCTGTAGCATATTAAGCAGCAGTTGGTCAATAGGTTATGTGCTGAAACACGTCATCAGGTTGCTACAGTGCAGATTATTCTTGGTCATCAGAGAGAACACAGATTTCAGAGTTCCTTGTCACAGTTAATGAACCATGTTTCAATTTTCATGGCCTTCACTGCATTAACACCAGCTAATGGGTTGCAGGAAATTGGAGTCAGGTTATTGCTTTAGCCAAATCTGATCCTCATTCAATATAATTCCTGCTGGTTTATCAGTAAGGTCAGGTGGACACATTCTGATATGTCCTTATTATATCAGCATCCACTGGGGCAATTTTGTTGAATTATATTCTGCTTTTCTGGGTTTTTTGTTTGTTTGTTTGTGAATTTGTTTGTTTTGAATGGGGGCTATTTGTTTGCTTTTGTTTGGGGTTTTTTTGTGGGTTTTTGGGACTTTTTTTGGTAAATCTTTAAAAATTAATAATAAACCTCCACCTTCACGTATGAAGGAGGTATATGAGTAGTGATGATAAATTACTGTAATCTGAGTAATAAACATTAGACAAAGTCAAATTTTCTTAATCTTTGTGTGTTATTCTAGTTTTTCTATTGAGCCCATTAAATTAAATATTAATATTTAAGAGTTTTAGAGAAAACATTTCATTATAGATTCTACAAATTGATAACTAGTTACCATGACATAGGTAGCTTTTGGTCTAACAATTTTTCCTCTTTATAGAAAAATAAAAGGAAAGTGTGTAATTTCTTCTTTAGTTAAATTGTAGAACTCCTTCAATTTCCATTCAAGAAATATCAAAGTCACTTTGAAATGTTGTCCAAGGGGTCTGGACCATGCTTTCAAGGGCATGGTGGGATTCTTGAGACTGTCCTGTGCAGGGCCAGTAGCTGGGCTCAATAGTCTTTCTGGGTTCCTTCCAACTCAGGATATTCTGAATTCTATGGTTTTCTGGATGAGGATTTTCAGCTCATATGCATGAGAAGAGAAGCCTTTCAGGATTACATAATGCTGACCCAAGTTTTATCTGGTTAAAGCCACTGTGTTGCACTTTTTGCATAACGTGAGTTAGTGTGTTAATAAAATTCAGCCATCTCCTGTTTCATCTTTTTGATGAGTTGGCAGTTAAAAGGCTTGAAATTAGGTGTGGCAGATGCAAAATAAGTTCTTATCATTAAATTGAGAAAGAAAATTAACTGCCAAGACTTTTTGTGCTTACAGATAAAAAGAAGTAGGATATTCTTGTGAAAGAAGAGACAGAAGCCTCATATGAACATTTGTAATTGTAGAGCAAGGAACATCTCTTGCTTGAAGGCTATTTTGTTAACCCAGTAGTCATTTCTAGAATTATTTTATGATAAATAGTTATATCTAGCAACCACTGCTAAGATTTTTCAAAGATATGTAGTTGTTTATCTCCTTTCTTTAAGTACTCATCTATCATTTGAGTGTCATTGATAGCCTCAAAACAACTCAGCTGAATCTAATCTTTCAAGCATTTACACTCTTATTGGTGGATATATACAAAGTCATTATACTGTTGCTGCCTTCCTATACCCTTAAGCTCTGGTGTTAGACAAAATCCCAAAACTGTGAAGAAGAATTCTCAGAATTAGTGTTTATCTTCCCTTTCTTTTGCCTGATTAATCTAGCTTGCTTTAAGATTTTCTAAGAGATCTGTAGTGGTTTCTCTTTTGTCAGCATAGATGAATGACAAAAGAATTTAGCTGTAAACACAAACTGGGATTCAAGTGTTTTTATTTTTTGTAGAGCCTTGAAATTCTTACTCCCACAAACCCCAGAAGTGCCTAAACCACCAAGTGTTAACGAGTGACTGTCTTGGAAGTAAAATTAATAAAAATCTGCTGTGCTGGGGTACAGGATTCCCCATCTTTGACTGCTGTAATCACAGGCAAATTGTAGTTTCTCTTCCCAGGACTGGGTCAGTAATATATGCTCAACAATAGTGAGATGAAGTAAGGAGAATTTCCAGAGAACAAGGGTTCTGCTAGCCCAGCTGAGAATCTAGCACTAGGACACTGATTTCTGCTTTCTCAGTCTTGTCTTTTATCTTTACTTCAAAGAGTTTGTATTATTACCATAGAACAACCACTCAGTGTACAATCCTTTATAGTTTTCTCAGATTAGCTCGTAACTTCATGGTTAGCACAACCTTCTGTGGTTGTGGCAGATCTTTATGAAAGTAAAATAATAAATACTTGTGGGTAGGCTTTTACTTTCATAAAGAGGGTCAATGGGACTTTTCCCTTTAATATGTTTCCTTTTATCTCTTAATATTATAATTCCTGAAAAATACTTTCTTTACACTGTTTATGAAAGAATTTCCTTACCATAGAATGGTTTTGGTTGGAAAGGATTTTAGAGGACATCTAGTAGATCCTACTTATGAAAGGATTTCCGTCATAAACAGCTGGAAAATCTGCCCTACAAAGGGTTTGGTTGCAAAATAGATGCCTAATTTTTCTATCTGAACTTACAGACTGTGGAATAAACCATGTTTTTATTTCATGATATCAGGTTTGAAGGAAACACCTCATACATTGAGTTTTCTAAAAATAAAAAAATAGTTAAAAAAGGGGTGTCATATTTGGAACAAGAATAAAAGAACAAAAGTTGTGTCTGAGAAGAGAAAATATGAAAGGGATAAGGAAAGCAGTCATCTTTGGTTGATGTACTTCTACATGTGGAATAAACCAGAAGCAATCATCATACTTCTTGTGCCATTCTTCTTTAGTTTTATTTCATATCTCGCTTTTTGATTTTAGTTTTCTACAACATTTTTTTTCTAAAAATAAACTTTTATGTGTTAATTAAATTACTTTTTTTTTCTATCATGACGTATAAAGTGTAATTTCCAAATTCAACATTGGATTTCTTATTTTACAGACATGACAGATGTTCAGCTTCTCATCAGGCTTAGCAATATAACTCTTTTTCAGTTAAATAAGTTTCATTCAACTATTTTTTTAAGGAATATTCCATTAAAGAAAGTTCTAGCAGATCTGAGTGTTTTTTGGTAGCTGAAGTGTTCCTCATATTAAGACAGTGCTTATGGGTTTGCTCTTAAAGGATATAATTTTGCATTAAATTAATATCTACTTGAAAATTACCCTTCCTTATTTTCTGAATAAGATAGTGTTCTAGAATGGGAACTGATCTTGTCCTTTTAAGTAGTAGAAATTGGCCAAACAAATAATCAGTGTACATGCTGAAATTATTAATGTTGAATGCACTTTAAAATGAAAAATACAGCTCTAAAATGTGCAAGTATTAAAGCTAAACTCTGAACTATAACTTGCTGATTTCAAACAAAGCAGAGAGTAAGCGCCTGAAGGTAATAGATTATTAATCTTGGTATTAAAAAAAATAAATCTGCCAGTCAGAAAGATCAACATAGAAGATCCCAATCAAATCAAAATAGCATTCCTTGCTAACCATTGCTGTTCTAGCACCCAGCAAAACCTCAGTCCTTATGAGCTTCTCTTTATTAATCACACTGCATTATCTGGCCATCTGCTCTATCTGCCAGAAGAGCAGCATTCCTTTGGTGGTCATTATTAACAGATTTCATGCTTTGCAGTTTATTTGTGCTGCCTGCTGTCATCTACAAATCTTTCTTTCTCAAAAGAAAAGGGGAGGAAACAAAAATGGGTGGAGATCCCAACAGTCAATTACCCAAGGAAGATTAGCCCATATGACTAAATTTTGCCATGTGAGTTTATTTTTTTTTCCCTGTTGCTTTACAGTCAACAATTTAAAACTATTTATCATAGCAGAAAGACTGCCTTCAGTTCATAACCAGTGACAGAAAAAAATCCAGTAAGTTAAAGAAAATTGTCTTCTTTACTTGCTCTTTCTCCAGCTTCTATTCCCAAGGAATCTTCATAACGTATATTCCACATGTGCTTTGCCATTTCTGGATAAGCATCATGCACAGAATTTTTCAGCTCTGCTAGGTGTTCTCTGGACACTAATAAATCAGTGTGTGTGTGTGTGTGTGTGTGTATGACTTGCAATTCCTCTTTGAAAGTTTTTTTCTCTCATCAAAGGATGAAACTAAGCTGAGTATATGAACAGTCCGTATCAGTCTTCAGGGCAATTACTTAGACTGCTGTGAAAGTTAAGTGTGAAGGAATTTGGCTTTTTGATTTCAGGCACTGTTACAAGTTCCTCTAAACCACAATTAAAGTACAAACATAACCATCAGAACAGCTCTCTGACTTTTGTATTTGTTATGTTATTTCACTGCCATTTTCTTGATTTTGGGAAAAAAATTGCCAGCAAATAGCCATGAGTGTTTGAAACATTAACTCACATCATGTCTGTCATTTCTCTAACGTAGTTTCCTTCTAGCTCAGTGTAGGCTAAGAAACTTGGACGTGATCTGTGCAGAAAAAGAATCCTTCATGGCATTCATACAGCTGTGCTGTAGTTTCAACAGACAGTGGTTTGTACTTGCCAGCTGGATAGCTAGCAGACAGATTTTGAGGGCAGACCACCCAGCATGGTTAAGCAGATAGAGGAAACAGAATAATTTACTAATCCTCTTTTACAACTCAGCTGTTTTGTTCTCATCCTTTGGGGGGTGTAAAAAAGAAAAAAAGAAGAAGTTTTAGAGATTAATTATTTTAAAATTGTGTGCATTAAAGTTTGGATAAACTAACCATGATACCTCAGCACTTCCTAATGCTTCTGCAGCACATTGAGATGTACATGCAGAATTTATGCTATGCATGACAAACACAGATGAAGTAAAAAAATATTTCATCTTTGTCTGAGTTGGCAACATAATTTCTCCTCTGATCACTAATATATCAGACTCTTCCCTGATAAAATGCATTTGTAGTGCTAGTCCTCAAGATATTACTAGTATAAAGAAAAAAACTAGGTCATTTAATTTGATCTGATTACATTAGTTATTAAGCTTATTTAATTTACTAGTAGAAATTGTTTTGAAGCAGGAGATGGGCTTGGATTAGCCTTCAGATAAATGACATCCAAATCTAGCTCACTGAATTTGCCAAGTTCTTTCTTCATGCTAAAGTTATTATGAAATGCCAAAGTAATAATATTTATGAGCAGCTCTGTACTTGCATGTGGGAAGGGAACATCTCAGATTATGATTCCCATCCCCATGTCTATTTTTACTTGTATATCCCACAGTTGTTGGATAAAATACTAAGATAACATGGAACAAGATTGCCTTTCACTTCCATTCTTGCCTCTATGATAGTCAGATGTTTTAATGACTCATATGGAACCATGTTTTGTGTGTTTGCTCTTTCTCTTGCCCAAATAGATTGGCCTCCTATGAGCAATGTCCAAACTTTAGCAAGAGACAAAGGTTCTAGAAGTAGACTAGACATAGTGTGTGTGTGTCATCACTGGGGAATGAAGACAGGGTGTTTAAAGCTCTTGGACTAAGAACTGGATCTTTCTCACACTTACTGGAGTGAATGCTTCCCTTCTCCTTGGAGGCGGAACGTCTGATTCCCAGAAACTGATAGGGTGCAGCCAGACACTGAGCTCATGCATACCTAGCCCTGTCAATACCAGTGCAGTTCTGTGTGCCTGGAGGTGTGCTTTAAAACTCTCAGACTAAAATACAAAGTGTTTCAAAAGACCAAACAGGTTTTGCTCACACAGTTCTGGACTTTGGGCATATCTATGTATGAATCTGCTCTGTGCAAGAGCATTCTTTAAACTGCTGACTGCAAAGACTTGAAGAGCTTTGCTGTTGCGGAGCAGTGTTGTAGCATGAGGATTGAATTCCTTTTAAGTGAACCTAGACAAAATATATGTTGCAGGGAAAAGCATAACATTTTCCAACGGATAATAGGTATTTAATTCATTGGACCAACATACCTGGAAATAGAATTCCCCAAATCTGTCATTGTAGTGTTCTGATCAGTTATGATTTATGCTTTTGCATGGCTGTGTGTTAAAATTTTGGCTGTGCTTGTTTTGATACTGGTCTGGCCCACAGTTTCATGACTTTCATTTCTGTGGGTTTCTTTACCTGTATTTTGATTAAATATAGTTAATGAAAGTCTCCATGATTTCAGCATCATATGAAAATCAGCTGACCTGGATCACTGACTAATTTACTTACACAAATTCAGTATTTTTAAGCCATGTCTGTAGAAAATACAGCAATATATGAAGTGACATTTTGCTATTATGGTACCAGTCACTTCAGTGCACATAAATAAATGCAGGTTTCGAGTGTAATTTATTAGTCATATATAGAATTAAGTGATCCTGTTTCTTTTATAATGGGATGATTTTATATATTTGGCTGCAAATCATACTGGGCTTTTGTTTCATGGCATACATTTCTTCTGGTAATATGTATTTTCCAATATTTTTCTTTTTACATAGTAGTCCTTTCTGAGCATTTTTTCTTTCTTTTACATTCTCATGCTGAATCTTATTTTTCAGTTTTCTCTCCTCACAACTAGTTCTTTCCTAATCCCTATGGGCTTTTTCCCCCAAATTTCTCTATAAGAGATTAACACTATTTAGCTGTATAAAATAAATAGATAGTTCTAATACAGTCAATTGACAATTTGCTTAAAATATTTTAACTAAGAATAGTTTGTAAAATGAAAAATCATAATCCCTCTGTATCTGTGTAAAAAATGGAACAGAGTTTTTTTTTTTTTTTTAATGCTGAGAAAACTGAATCCTCTTGTGCAGATAAAGATAGGGTCCCGAACAAAGATTAGTGAATTGAATCAAAAAACTTGGAGTTTGTATTTTGATTGCATTGTGAAGTCTACACTGTATGTGTCTGTCTGCTTCCTATTCTTGTTTTTACTTTGGGAATAAAAATATTGCTTAAAAATGTAGCTAAACCAGAAGCAAAATTTAACTAATATCTATTTAACACTATAATAGTTCTTCCTAATACAGAGTTAGGAAATTATTGTAAATGTTGGCAATTGGAGGGTAACTCCCTACAACTACAACAAACAACAAATACCTGAGTTTCAGAAGACTAACCTTATCAACCCATTCCTTGTCTAGTAATGGATTCATTGAGGTGAACACCAGTGTCCAGTTTAATTTACATGCTTAGTTCTTAATACTGCATGCATTTGACAGTAGGCCTGATAACAGATTAACACAATGATGTCAAATCAAAGGGCACTGAAGTTTTAAGAAACACCTATATCTTGCCTTTGAACAGCACATGGTAACTCAATGACTACACACGCTCAGAATAAAAAAGTGACTGGGAGCTTAGTCACTCTCCTTCCTGAAAGGAAAGATTCAGACAGTAATGGGGAATTACATGCTAACTTCTCATCTAGCTTCCTTAATCTTTTGCTTTTCATTCAGTTTAAGATATTTTGTATATTCTATTACCTGTGATGTGTAGTTCTTCATTAGAAAAGAGAACAGCTGCCAGTCACATACCAAGAGTTGACTCTACATCTGCCCACTCTTCAAGTACACTGTGGCAGCAGGTAAAAGAGGTAAAAGTAATTTTATGAACAATAAGGGTATTTAAACCCATCAATGCAACAAATTTCTCTCAACTGTGAAGAGACATGAATATGTTGTGAAAAGAGCTAGTAACATATGCTGGCTTAATGAATTGTCAGCAGTATTTAAATGATGAAATCTTTTTCTTCTTTTATAACAAATTAGCTGAAGAAAGATTAGTAGAATAAATAAATAAAAAAAGGATAAATAATGAGATGGTTTTGCAAGATTAAAAAAGGGGTGTGTCACCATTTTATCTGACTGTAGGGTACGATTATGATTCTGACCAGATCATAAGAGCAACAAAGTCATAGTGGTATGAATTTGGAAGGGAAGACTCATAATACAGAGTCTTGGATTTGGGCTTCTAGTCTCTGTATTATGAAGAGTGATAAACATGGCCTAGAATTTAGCTCTGAATCTTCTATTTAACATTTTGTTTGTACTGGTGCCTTAGTGCTACAAGCTTGTACTTAGAATATTCACTGAATAAAGCCACACATAAACATGAGAACAATTTTATGAGCAAGTGTCAATATGTGTAGTTTAAACTTAGCTTCAGTAAAAGGGTAATCATTGAATGGTAGCCAGTGCTGTGAGTCACTGTGAACCCACAGACAGTAGATGCCACCAATCTGTGAACAGTGTAGCAAAGGCAGATGGAAAAAAAATAGTTGACTGGTCATTTTTAATCTCTACCACATAACAAAATACACAAATGATTATATTAAACTCATGAGTGTTACAAGTTTCAGTACTGGAAAAGGAACTGATAAAGTTGAAAACAATATGAGTTTGCTGATCTGAATTCCAGAGAAGGATCTAATAGCAGCAAAGGCTCACCTTCATAAGTCAAACCACAAGTCTTTGTCACTCTTTGGAACATTTATACAATCTGCTCATGAGGAACAGTAAGTAAAGATGCTGTATTTTAGCAACTGAATGATGAAACCACCATGTATGCCTTTGCACTAATGTCTCTTGATATAAATTGCATGATATTATGGTGTATGTTAGGTTATTTCCATCACATAAGATGGTCGTGAAACTGCTTGAACTCTCATGGAAGCATTATAATGTAAAAATATTTTTCCAGTTCATGCCCAGGCTGCATGTCCGGCACCAGGGGGCTGCCCAGGCCTAGGTGCAGCATCTTGCACTTAATCTTGTTAAACCTTATGAGATTCCCAGGAACACACTTCTCAAGCTTGTCCAGATCCCTCTGTTTGGCATCCCATCCTTCAGGTGTTGCAAGAACGGTGATTCAAGTTGATGTCACCTACAAATCTGCTGAGGGAGCACTCATTTCTCTCATGTATGTGATTATTAATAAAGGTAGTAAATAACTTTGGTCCCAAAGTGAACCACTGAAGGACACACTTGTCACTGATGACCATTGGCACTTTGAACCGTTGACCACTTCCCTCTGGATGTGACCATCCAACAAATTCCTTATCCATCTAACAGTCTACCATTGAATCCAACTCCCTGAAATTCAGAGAGAAGGATATTGTGAGGCAACAGTGTCAAAGACTTTACAGAAGTCCACATCTGTAGCTCTTCCTTTGTCCACTAATGTAGTCACTCCACCACAGAAAGCCACTGGTTTGGTTAGGAAGGATTTGACCTTGGTGAAGTTATGCTGGATGTCTCAAACTGCCTCCCTGTCCTCCATGGGCCTTAGTATAGCTTGTTAATAGTGTCTGTTCCATGATATTCCCAAGAGCAGAGATGAGGCTGACAGGCTGGCAGATCCCTGAGTCCTGCTTTCTGTCCTTTTTAAAAATGTTTCCTTTTCCCCAGTCACCTGAGGCTTCAGCTGACTGTCATGATTTTTCAAATATCTTGAGGAGCGACTTGGCAGCTACATCAGCCAATTCCCTGAGGACTCTGAGATACATCTTATCAGGTCCCATAGACCTCTGCACATCCAGGTTCCTCAGGTGGTCAATACACCCAATCTTTTCTTACAGTGGAGAGCATTTTGCTGCCCCAGTCCCATCCTGCTGTCCAGACACTTGAGAGGTGTGGGAAGGGAGACTGCCATTGAAGACTGAGGCAAGAAAGTTGTTAACTATAGCTATAGAAACCCTTCTGTTTATTCTTTGCGTCCCTTGCTAGGTTCAGTTCCAGCTTCGCCTTGGCCTTCTCATCTCATCCCTACTCAACCAAACTGCTTCTGCATTCTCTTCCCATAAGGTTACCTGTCCTTGTTCCCACTGCTGTGCATTTGCTTATTTACCTTTAAACTGACCAGCAGGTCCCTACTCAGCCATACTGCTCTCTTGCCTTTCTTGCTTGTTTTCTTTCGCCTGAAGATTGCCAGCTCTTGCGCTTAACAGATTTCCTTAAATCTGCCAGCTTTATTTCACTCCCTTGTTCCTGAGGGAGGTCTCCCAAGGGATCCTGTGACTATCTGAAAGGTTTGGAAATTTTTTTCATAAATTCCAGGGGCCTAACTTTACTCTTTGCCGCATCCATATCCCTCAAGACTGCAAACTCTACCAGTGCATGATCAGTGCATTCCAGGCTGCCTCTCATCTTGACATCTCCATTTAGCTTGCTCAATCGTGACCTTAGACCAAGTATGGCCACCCCTCTGGTAGGGCTGTCTATTACCTGGCTCAAGAAGTTATCCCCCATGCACTGCAGGACTGTCCTGCACTGCCTGCAGCTCGCTGTGCTACTTTCCCAGCAGATGTTGGCAAAGCTGAAGAAGAGCCTGTGAGCACAATGCCTCCTGAAGCAGGAGAAGAGAGCTTCATCAATAGGCTCCCCTGCCTCAGGTGGTCTGTACTAGACATTGACTATGAGGTTCTTTTTGTTACCTTAATCTCTGATTTCTACCCACAGACTTTTGTTCTGCTCATGGCTCTTCTTCAGGGACAGCTCTTTGCACTCAATCCAGCTCTTATTGTGGAGGACAACCCTTACATCTCTCCTTCCTCCCCTCTCTCTTCTGAACAGGCTGTAGCCATTGGTATTTGCACTCCAGAAATGGAATTTGTTCCACCAAATCTCACATTTAACCCCACTAAGCTTAGTCCAAAAGTTAAAAAATGATGCAAAATACTGTTGATTATTTTCATCTCCCATTATTTTTTTTCCCAGTGGCCATTTCCATAGAATTGGCATAAAGGTCATTAAATAATAATGAAAAAAAAAAAAAACAACAAAAATTGTCTGCTCCAGGCATTTTAAAATAATACAAGACTGGTTTAATTTCATTAGCAAGTGGCAATGGTGTGAAAAAAGTGCCAAGGTTTTTTTAGAGAAAAGGGCTTCTTTTTTTATTTAAAATCCTCTTTAAAAGTAATAGTGAAGTTTTACCTATGTTTTTGTTTCATTTTTAATCTAGATTGCATGATTAGTAATACTAGTAGTTTGTATTTTTTCTTTCCAAAATATGCACTAATGGATACAGGAGGCAGCAGAACTGAGGTGTCAAATAACTGTTTTTAGAAAAATCTAACCCCATACATATGGCTAAAGATAAACCTAGTTTTATACCTATTTATTTATTTTTATTGAGAGGAAAAAGGTGTAATAGATCTCAGTCACACAGCTACTGAAATCTTTGAAATGTTTAGAAAATATTTTTCTCATTCTTCATACAGAAAAATTAATAGGTTAGTAATTTTTATGCTACATGTTTATCCTTTTATTTATTTATTTTTATTGCACTTTGACAAACTTCACATCCTGCAGTAGTTTAATGTGACTATTTTGATTTTATTAGGCCACATATATTTATAAAGTAGCAGTAATCAGTATGCATTCTATGTGGAACTGCAACAAAATTGACATTTTGAAATATGCAATTTCATATCCAAAAGTGTTACTGGGTATGCTTTAGCCAGAATAGCATCCTGAAACCAATTACTGTGACTTCATTTATCAAATATAGCATAGTTGCATTTGTCTGTAGATATACAGCATTACAGAGTTGTGCTATACTGCTAATGTAATGAAACTGTTCCTTCTTGTGATTTAAAATAATCATAGATGTTTTCCATGTTGAGGAAGCTTCTGAGAGCAGTAACACATACCAAATATTAAGACAATGAAGGTCAAAAAGCCCAATACATAATGTAAATATACTCTGGCACACAGTTTGGGTTTTTTTTAAATTTTTTTTGTTAAGAGCAAAGTTAAATGTTATATGATAGGGTAGATTTAAGCAGTCATGTTAAAGTTATAAATACATAAAGATTTATATGTTTAATAATAGAGCTCATTCATAAAACAGAAAAGTAATAACATTCCGTAAGGTATTTCATAATGAAACAGATAATTTTATTTTTTTCAGATAGCTCTTCTCTGAAGTCCTTGAGTTACACAAAAAAGGACAATGTAAAATTCTGCCCAAGTAATCACAGTCTGTCATAGAATATCTTTAGTTGGAAGGCCCCCATAAGGATCGTTTAGTTCGAGTCCCTAACAGTAAACTGTGTGACAAAGGCTGTCCAGATGCTTCCACAAGCCCTGGCAAGCTTCCACGAGCCGCGCCATGACCTCTTCTCTGGGCAGCCTGTTCCAGTGCCCACCTCCTCTGTGTGAAGAACCTGTTACTAATCTGAACTTCCCTGATGCAGTTTCATTCCATTTCCTTGTGTGCTGATGCTGGTCACGGAGAGATCAGTATCATCTTCTCTTCTACCCCTCTTGAGGAGGCTTAAGACTGTGATGAGGTCACCCCTCAGTTTCCTTAGAAAATCTGGATGAAATTTTGCCAAATAGTTTTTTCCCAGTCTGCAAAGCTCCTGCAGTTTAATTATTGCTTCTTTTTCATACAGATACTGCCCCAAAATCTAGTAATTAAAAAAGTTCTGTAAAGAATTTGATGCATCCTTTCTATTTTGGTATTCAGAAATACGAAGGGCAGAGACCTATGTGTCACCCAAAGCCTACATACCTCCCTATTGTGTGGATTATTGCATTGAAGATTACTTGTGGGTTTTAAACAAATGTTACATGTTATTTCTCAAAGAATATAGATAGAATAAAGGACTTCAACTAATTTTTTTATGATTTACCACTCAGCATATAGAACTTACTACACTGCAGCACACACATTTAAGAGAAGCCTCTAATTTTCATATTTTCAATTACTGGTAAGGTTTTGTGTGATGCTTTTTCCCTGTTTAATTTTTTTGTTTGGGTTTGAGGTCTTTTGTTTTTGTTGTCTTTGTTGTTTTATTTTTATTTTTAATTTTTTTTTTTTGTTTTCTTTTGGGTTTTTTTCTTCCTTTTTAACCTGTTTAAGACTTTTGTGGTACGTTTTTAGAACTCTTAGGCATTCCCAAAAACTCATTTAGTTAGTGAGCATTCCGAGAATTAAAAAAAACTGTGAAGTCAAGCTGAGCTCCCAAGTGAGCTCAAAAATGGGCTGCCCCCAGATTGAAAGCCCTTAAAACAAGAAACTATTTAATATTATTTTATTTTCTATGACTAAAATTATAAAGCTGGTCACAAAATGTTTTAAGGAACCAAATTGCTTTAAAGAGGTTAGTCATTTTAAAAGAGCTTCCTATAGACAAAGCTGAACAATTGCTAAAAGAAGCATTTAATAAAAAAACCAAAACCCTGACTCATAAATCAAATTCTGTGCACACCACTGTACAATTAAAATAAAACCATAAACAGCAGTGAAATTTTTTGAACTATATATATAACAGACTACTTCTGACACTCAATATATAAAGACTGTCACTTTTCTAACTGCTCAGACCTAACTCTTTAAAAAAACCACTCTATTCAGAATTAAGTCGAAACAAAGTTCAGACAGAAAAGGAAACCTAATATTTTCCATATGCACTGTCATATTCCATCCCTTTTTCTAATATTCATGTTCCATTAACATTTAGTATTGGATGAATCTAGGCTTGAAGATACAAAAGATAAAAACAAACTAAAGTATTTCTCACTTGTTTTGATATTTGCTATTTGTGCAGTATTTGCTCAGCCAAAGCCATTTTGTTTAATGACAAGACAGAATTTGTAAATTCTGAGGCAAATAATCAAAATCTTAATTTCTTATAATATTGGATATAGAACTGCCACAGAAGCATACTGCGTTGGCAAGACTGAGATTTGCAACACTAAAAACTAGTACAGCTTTGATGATTTCAGTACTAGAACTTAGTGTTGGAAAATCCGACCGTCGGCGTTGAGAGTCAAAGATATCAAATGAAACTGGGAATGGAAGACCTCAGTTTACCTGCAGGCTATCTACAGCAATGGTAGTGTTAATGCATGTTTTTTTGTGTTACCCCTTAAACTAGCTCAGTCAAATCACTGTCTTTCCCCGAAAATGTTTTGCAGAAAGATAAATATATTCAATGAAATAAATCATTGCTTTTTATGTCTTTGTACAATAAAGTGAGTTATATTAGACTGTTATTATTTTCCTATTTTAAATGAACATAAAGCACTTTGAGTTAACTGGTAAATTCAGAATAATCTGAAACAGATTTTGTAATATGTGGTAGGCACAATTCATTCAAATGGCTTTCTATACCTATATTTAATAAAATTCTGAATTATTTGGACAAAGATAACACAGGAAAATTAAGAAATTTCAGTTAAAAGATGGCTGACACATTAGAAATACCAAGCTATAAATTCTTCATATTTCTCAAATGCAGAAAGCCAAAGATACCTGGCAGTAACCAGCAAATTAGTAGCCATCTAATAGGGTAGCTCATTTTTCTCCACGGTTAGGAATTTTCATTTATTAGAATGTTTAATTAGAAATGGGCCAATTTCTTATTTACATGATAAGCATTAACTATAGCTGTAATACCTACCACCTGTAGTGTGCCTGCAGCAGTGCATGTTGTCTGTTTTATATGCAAATATTGTACGTCTGTAGTGTGTCTACAAGTTTCTGTAATATACCTGTAAGTGTATGTGCTAACTAACCTTCCACAGGTGCTGCAACCAGCCTTACCAACTCTTCAGATTTTATCATGAATCTCACAATATTTGGTGTGTGCGTGTGTTTCTTTTGATTTAAGTTGAATTTTCAGTCCAGTCTCATAATGATTGGTAGAGAACATATATACTTGTTCTAATTCCTTTTGAATCTGTCTTCCATTACTTTCACTTGGGCTGGTCTTCCAGATAAGTGGTATTTCACTGTGCTTTCTGCATTAGAACTGAGGTTGCCCTGCCCCTGCCCTAACATGATTGTCACATTCCGTTGTTCTCAGACCCACCTTTATTTAGATCATTAAATACTCAGGGAAAAAGACTGGAAACTGAAACTTTCACACTGAAGGTGAGTGCTCTAGATGTTTCAGTAAAAAAAAGTTAACACACTTCTGCTCTACAAACCTACAGAATAATTTGTCATTATAAAGAATGATGGAAAGGCAGAGACATTATTAAAGCTCTCTCACTCCTGTGATTGCTGGACCATTAAGCAAAGACCATCCCTTCAAAAAGGGCTTTCCCCACTGAGCACCTAAGGTATCCAAGCAAGAACTGCTCCAATGAGCCCTCCTGTGAAGGCAGGCTGAGAGAGTTAGGGTTGTTCAGACTGGAGAAAAGAAGGCTTCAGGTAGACCTTTTCGGTACCTAAAGGGGGAGCTTTTATAAGAGCATGCAGTGATAGGATGAGGGGGAAGGGTTTTAAACTGAAAGAGAGTAGGTTTTGATTAGATATTAGGGAGAAATGCGTTACTGTGAGGGTTGTGAGGTACTGGAAGAGCTTGCCCAGAAAAGCAGTGGGTGCCCCATCCTTGGAGGTATTCAAGGGCAGGCAGGATGGGCTTTGGGCACCCTGATCTAGTGAGAGGTGTTTCTGTCTCTGGCAGGGTGATTGGAACTATATGATCTTTAAGGTCCCTTCCAACCCAAACTATTCCATATGATTCTATGAGCACACCCTGAATAAAACTTGATTTTGGTGTTAAACACCAACACTTTACTGACACTTGCTTCTGGCTTGCTTTGGCAAGTGCCTTAACTCTGTGTCCTCCTCAAATAAACCCTCATATTCTTAACTCTGTTCACACAATACAGGGTAGCATAGCACTACTCTCATTTACAGAAGCAGATTAACTCATATTCTGCAAGCCCTTGATGGCCATTCAAAGGAAGAAATTATTTAAGAAAAGGGAGTTCTTTTATGACTGGCTGATCTTATGAAGATGGTCTCTGGTGCAGCGTGTAGGCTTCTTTAGTGTCAAATGTAACAGAATCATACTGCAGTTTTGCTTAAGAAGAATTCTTTGGTCTCTTGCATTCTGTTTTGGAAACATATAATCTGTGGGAAAATTGCCATATTGTCAGATTAGATGTAGATTAACCCCAGATTCATTAAACATTAGATCTTACAGAGTGAGTACATAAAAACAAGCTCATCAAGAGATGTTTTCAGCTATTTTTCTGTGTATCCCAATATGCAGTGTATATATATGTATATATATGAAATTAATTAAGGAGTATGCTAAGCATATTCCTTAATAAATTTTAATACCTTTGTATGTAAACATTCAGCCAGGAATGTAACATCATCAGTGAGTAATGGAAAATAGACCTTATTTAGACATTTGAGTATTTTTATTTTGCCCCAATCTGGCAAGACAAGAGGAGTAAAGTAGAATTTTTAAGCTACAAAGAAATCTGCATTAGCAATACTCTGAAATATATTCTAGATATTTTAAAAAATAAGTGATGAGAAACGGCATATGAGTATAAACTTGGTTTATATCATATAAGAAATTTAAGTGAATCAGTAAAATATTTTAAAATGTTTTGACTTTGAACTTTTTTGAGACTCAGTCTTAATGGCAAATCAAATGTATTTCATATTTCTAGATAAAAGTAACACCAAAATTTTGTGATCCCTCCACCAAATTTGATTCTACTCTTCTATTTGATTTTACTCTTCTATGGATTTAAAACATTTGAAAACAAAAAGTAGGAGATCCCTTGAGAGCAGTATAAGGAGGTTCACAGATATACTAATGAGATGTGACAACAAAGGAATTATTCTGCAGGTGCCTGGGTTTTATTGCTGAAGTCATTTGTAGGGATCAAAGAAATGATTCTGAAATGTATCTTTTCTTCAGGGAGCAATGTGAGTCTCAGAAATATTACAGCCCTTCTTGCAGAAACGTCTGTATTTTCTTTTTTTCTATTTTTTTAAAGAACATATGAAATCTCAGATATTATCATGTATATAGTATTATGATTACATGTGCAGTCACAAGAGGTGTTTGTAGTCCTAGCTTTGGTAGTCATATTAAGAGCAGAAAGTGTTGTTTGGACATATTGAGGGTGGCTATATTGGCAAAAGTTTATTGTGATTTTAATAATATGATACACCAAATAATTTCATGACATACCATCTTTCCTCTGATTGTGTCTTCATGGTGATCTGAAATACCATCTCACTGTGGATATAACAACAACAAAAAAATGAACCAATGAAATTTAAACAAACAAACAAATAAACAAAAAACCTATCCAAAACCCTATGCCAAAGAGAAAAACTTAGGTGGTGCTGAATTCCTAGCTTAACTTTTTAAATAAATCAAAAGTTGAGATTTTTTTCATATCCGTATTCAGTTCTTTTCTATTTTAGTTGGATATTTTCCTAATACAAACATATGTCTTCTGAAAAATAAGGACGTGCTTTTTGTTTTTCTGAAGAAGTAAATCTTTTTTGTTTGTTTTTAATGTCTATCTGTGAGGAACTTTACAAACTATTTTTAAAAAATTAAAATATTTGGAATTTACTGAGTCTGCATTCTTTTTAAAGCCAGCTGCTTTAGGATGTTCCAGATTTTGAGGCTTAAAATGTACAAGAGAGAATTTTGGAAAATGGATTCTGTATTGACAAAGTAGTTGATACCATAGAAGAGAGCATTTTTGTTATTTTGAGACCATAAGCAATTTCCTATTTAGAAAAATAACAGGAGGTAAAGAGAATAAAGAATGAAATGAAAGATGTTAACAGCACAGTTTCCCTCCTGTTCAAAACTTATAAATTATAAATGCTAACCCATGGGATGTTTGCAGTTGCTGGCTATTACATGTGTCAGTATTACAAAGGACATTATTATACAGATGATGGAGCGACGACATGTAACAAAGCTAAATATACTATAGTTAGTTAGGGAATTGGGAATAGAGTATGGTCATATAAAAGATGCAATTAGATGTTAGCAGAAAAAATAATGGCATGCATTTTTTGACTTTTATGAATGAATATCTATCCCTAACAACTTAAATTTGTAGAAGTCAGCTTGGTGCCTTTACACTTAAGGAAAATGCAATGCTCTTTATCTTTAAAAACTTAACATCAGGGTATGTAATAAATACTGACTAAGCTATAAGTTGGACAAAGAAAGGTATTAAAACCAAAACAAAACCAAAAATTCTTCTTTCTGCTTAGGACCTTATGCTGGTCTCCGGCCCTGCCATGGGGGATGAGTGAGCAGCTGCAAGGTGCTTGGTTACCAACTGGGGTGACACTCTGACAGATAAAATTTCAGACATACAATCAATTAAAGAATAATAAATGTCAAGTAACTGAATTATTTCTTTTATGGATACAATTTAGGAGTGATGCCCTTAGTGTTCCCACTAATGCAAAGCAAGGTCTTGCTTCATACAACATATAGGAGAGAACCCAGAGTGCTTTCACAGAAATAAATGAATTATGTGTTTAATGGAACTGCTTCACTTGTGCTGTGAAAGTTGAAAAAATTCCAGGATTAAATGCAGGTCTTGATGCTCACTTTTAATGGATCTGAAATGACCAATGTTATTCTTGTTTCTTATAATCAAAAACTTAAAATCAAGGATGATGAATAGGAACTCTGTTCTCAGTCCAGTGGTATTTGATTTTAACAAAGTGGATGTCAGGTATTACAAAAAAAGCTCTTGATTACTTACTAAGATACTTTCAAACTCTCTCTCAAAAGTAGTTAACTCTTTGTCATTGGTTTAGTTTTCTTAGATGAATAAGTGATAATTAATTAGAATATTTAACCTTTTCATTTTCCACATAATGGCATAATGACATCTGCTCTACACCATGAGGCCACAAAATAATTAATTTCTAATTCATGGATGTGCATAGCAGGTTTACTTCTCTCTGCTGAAGTAAACAATTTTGAATTATGCTTATAGAGCCACCCCCTCCCGCTGGTAACTTAAAAAGTCTTTCTTGAATCTATATTCAAGACACTTTCTCATCATCACACAAGGAAGTTTTTTGTGTGTGTGTCTGTAGTTTCTTAGACGTTAAAGACATGAAGCAAATAAGATAATATCAGACAAGGGGAATTTATCTCTTCTTGGTCTCTTTTCTAGTCCCTGTCTTTATTAAGGCTATGGATTGATTTCTTCCATTATTCTTTCTCTTTTATAGGACTCTTATTCATGGACAGAAGGGCAAGGGGGGTTTTGGAGGTTAATTTCTGCCTGAAAACACTGAAGATTCCTCTGATTAGGGGAGTAATGCAAGGTTTGAGGTTTCTTAGTTCTCTTCATGTAGTATAATTGTAGCTTCTACTAATTTTCATAGGATGATTTTAAAACACAAATATTTATCTAAATAAATTGAAGACAACCTCACAGTGTATTTATGTGTAAGGTTAATTCAGCAATGCTTGAATTATTTTCGTTCTTTTTGCAGTGAAAACAACTTAATTTAAAGCAGGGAAAATAGTGTAATTATTTCATACTCTGGTCATAAGTATCTGAGTTCTTAATTGCCAGAGAGAACTAAAGTAATAAAATTAGTGATCCCTAAATGGACTGCTCTAAAATCTAGAGAAGTATTTATTTATTCCACCATAAACACTTATTAAAATAAAAGCAGCTTCATTTTTTCCAAAGGATTGTTTATAATTTCCTTTCTGTTCAGCCAATATTTCAAAGAGATGCTGTGGAGTTTAGCTTTACATTTGCTTAAGTAAAATATATCTGTCAATATGAGATCTGAAAGACTGTGTTTTTAGAATACCACCTAAACTACCTGATTTTAGGTAAAACATTTTTTTAAATATTGAAATAATTCTCTGTTGAAGAACTGAGATTTAGGCTAGGGGGCATTAAGTGTTACAATTTATTTAAAGGTTAGGAAAATGCAGATTGGGCATTACACTGATGCTGTCTTAATTCAGCATTAGGTTTGGGAACATATTTGCACTAAATAATAATCAACTCCCTGGATAATTGTCAGTATTCAAAATCTAGGACCATACTAAACACAGGCTAATTAAATAATGCACTTATTTAATTCACAGTGCAAGAGACATAAGGAGAAAGTTCATTGTTTTTGAAGACCAATGGAAGGTGCAGGTGTGAAGGAAGGTTAGTTTCCCAATGGAATCCCAATGGAATACCCAGGGAATTAACCCTGCAGGCGTCCTTGGGTCTAGCATAGTTAGATACAGCAAGGTGTCTTGGCAAGATATCTGTCTTCTAAGATACTCTCATGCAGCCCACTGCACTGCCACAGATACCTGTTGAAGTTCTGGATGCAGGTGTTAGGTAATGTAAACTGAACACTTTGCCAAATTAGGTGTTTATCAGGATGAATGGACAAAATACAATCTGTGTTTTAACTGGACCATACCATATCCACAAATAAGTAGAATTGCTTCCACCAACTATTTTTTTATCTCAAATAAAATATACAGGGAGATTTAGCTAGCTATGATAGAGCGGCTGCAGGGCAGAGCCTTTTCTCTGCAAAAGCATGTTAGTGATGTAAAACTTGCTGGGGGAAATAAATATTTTTTTTCCACAAATGGCATCATGATGTTCATTATACGGAAGGATTTGGGTTTTTGTTTGATTACTTGTTTTTAAGAGGGCTCTTTTCTACTTTCTTCTTAAACAATGATTCTTCTATGGAACTTACTTTTATGCAAAGAACTTAAGGCAGACTCTGAAATGGATTTCATATCTTAATATACAATAACATACTGAATAAATATTTTACTCCTAATGATAATTAGACAATGGTAATTGAAAGTAAATTTAGGTAGTGATGTCAGTTTCTCAATATGTTTTGGAGGGATTTATTAATTTAAATGTATTACATTGCTAGTTAAAATCCTAATGATATATTGACGCATTTTGAACTATACAATTTAAATTCTAATTTTAAAGTAATTTTGATGATACTGACTGAGGTGCAGCAAGTTTCTTTTGGAGAAAAATCATGAACAGAATGCTACACAACCCTGTACTGTCACTAAAGAAATAAATGGCTTAGTAATAAGGTTCATGCTTAATGAATTCCCAGAATTTCAGCACTGAACAATTGAAATAAGAGGTATTCATTTTTATCTACCAATAAAGCATATTTATTAAATATGTACATTAATTTTTTTCCCTGGGAGTTAGTTGATGTCAGCACAGTTTTCAAAGTCTTTGTAGTAGTGTAACTATAAAGATAGAAATGTCTTTTTTACATGGTCAGTCACATGCCAAAAGATTCCTCTATAATTCAGTTCTTTTTCCCCCAGACTGGACTTTTTTATATCCTATTTTCTTCATATAATAGCTGTAGTCCCAAAAGGGTCAGGTAAATTGTATGTCTGAGTGTAGTGTTATTATTTTAATGAATCAATTTTAAATAAAAGTAGCTATAACAAGGTATTCTGCAATATTTTTATAGTAGTTTACTAGATAACTTCTAAGATGTAATGAGTAGTCTCAGTTTTGTGAGACTTACAAAAATTATCCAAACCTACATCAAAAGTTGCTGCAAGAAAATAGTAGTTTTGTTTTAAGTGCAGAGTGGAAAGTCAATGAGAAGTGGCAAGAGAGTCAGGATGCTTCATACTGGAGCAAATTCAGAAGTATTATGGGTTTTTGTAGTTCTTCAATAATTGTGTCCTCTAGCCTGTTGCAATAATTTTCTTTCTGTCTTAACCCTGGAAAAGTCCAAGGCAGGTTGGACGGGGCTTTGAGCAGTGCCATCTAATGGAAGGTGTTCCTGTCCATGGAAGAGGGGTTAGAACTAAATGATATTTCAGGTCCCATCCAACCCAAACCATTCTATAATTCATTGGGTTATATTCTAACTTGGTTTCTCTGATTGCAGCAAATATACCCTTGGCCCAGTCACAAATGGCTGTTTCTAAGTAGGTGTTGTATGAATTCTCTTGTTTACTCAGTCAGAGTATATTGAGCTGGATTATTGCAACAGAAATGCCACAAAGAAACCAGACATACAGATAGAGGTCAGGAAGTATTCATGAATTAGTGTGTTTGATTTCTGTTTTTCTTTTTAACACAACAAAATGCTACCTAGATGTCTAGGACTAGTGCAGTAAATTTTTTTTTTTTTTGTCTAGGAGGAATTATTTTATTTCCTGTGCATGTGAACAGGGCTTGCTTGTAAGCTAAGTACACCCAGAATAGGTTTGGGCTTCATTATGCACGTAGAACATTCTAGATTTAATAAGGTAGTTATAGCTTTATGAATATTTTTAGTGTAAAGTTTATACATAAAACTCATATGTCTAGTCTCAGGGTAGAATCATAGAGGAGTTTTTTTTGTATTTTGGTATTGGTTTTTTCCCTATGTGCCTTCTTACAAGAATAGATTTTACAAATAAAGCTACAATTCAGAACAGTGACATTATGCATGCACAATTTGCCTTTAAAAAGAAATGTTTCTATTAAAAACAGGTTCAACTAGATGCACAGAACTGCACTGAGAGGGAAAGGTGTTGTTCTTTTGGGGATATAACATGAATCATTCTGACTCAGATTTCAGAAGGCACTATAGGAACAGAGAATTGTAGAAGAGGCATCATATTTCAATGAGATGCCTCTTAAGGTCTGTCAAGTTTCAGGACTGATACACGCTATCTTTAAAGCAGACAGGTAATTGCAGAGTGATGTAACCAACTACAAAGGCCTAACCTGCCTGGGCAAATGCCCATCAACACTATGTATATTGTAGGGTTCTCAGGGTGCAGCACATGAACTTAAATGCTTAGCAATAAAATAATTAAACTGCCAGCTACAAGGAAGTGAATTATGAAAAGGAGATAGGATTTAATAGCCTTATGAGAAATGTAAGAAAGTTGCTAAATCATCTGAGATATTTTAGCAAGCTGGCAGATTACTTGCCCAAAGGAGAGGCCATTGCTATGTAGTAGGCCTGGTACAAGATAAAAGAACTCACAAACACCTTGTCTGCAGGCAGAGTGAAAAGAAGGAGGTTCACTGAGCAGTTTAAATCAGGGCTGCAATTGGCTAGATTTTTTCTAGTTGATGTCTGTGTAAGCTGTCCCAGGAACAGTAAAGGATTTGATCTCCTGAAGAGAGGTGGATAAAACCTTCATATGTCTTTATGATTTTTGGTTTACCTTTATAATCTTTACATTTCTTTCTTATGTCTGTGTTTTACAATATTTCTGTCATTTAAGACAGATATATTTTTATCTATATATTTCTAGTTTATATCAGTGCAGTGCAAGACAGCATTGAATCAACTCTGACTCAGTGCTGAGAACACCTGTGAAAATGTTCTGGCCATGGACAGGAGTATAAACTGAGCAAAATTACCAAAGGAGGTGGATCCATAACCATTACCTTTCAGATCTTGTATTTTCTATGTACAAATTGCTTCAAATTCAGATGCTCAGAAATTAAGGGTAAAATTGAAAGGCAGTCTTATCAGACTGATAAGGTTCTGATATCATATCCTTGTCTGAGGGAAAAAAAGGCAGATAGAATTTATCAGGATTTATTTATGTACTCTGACAAACTGATGTTTCCACACAACATTGTAGCAGGATGGGTTATAACATTCTGTGAAGCACATAATTAATCTGATATCAAAATATTTCTAAGCTTATCAGAACTAAAAATCAACTTTTGAACTTTAGTAGAGAGCTTAAAAAAATTTACAAACCAATTGGCCTATTTGTGTATAATGGATCTAGAAGAACCATATCATGATGTCTATAACAGTAATTGCTAAAGGTCCCTTTAGCATTTACTTTTATTGTTAAGTTAGAAAGTCATTCTTATTACCTGATAGTTTTTATACCTTAAACCCCTGTTTCATTACAAAATATCTGTTATTTATTTAAAATAAAATAAAATTTCCCACCACGAGAACACTAAAATAGTTATTATACTAATAAATCAGATTAAAAGAAGCAGGGAATTTTTGTTTCTGAAAGATTCTTTTTAGAGGTTAGTGCCATTTTAATGAGAAATTCTGTACATAAATTATTTCTGACTTTCCTAGAGGTGTAGAGTATTGTTTGTGTAGCAACCTTGTCAGTTACATTAATCCAAATAATTATTTCATAGTTGTTCTCACAGTTTATGAAGAAGTTTTCCAACTCTGTTCCCTACATTTTCTGCCTTTATTTTTTTCTCTTTAAACGTAAGCTCCACATGTTCTAAATAGCTCTTGTTGAGCTGATTATTACATTTATATCCAAAATTAAATTCCTTCACTAAAAAATAATTTGAGTTTAGGTGAAAACCTGAACACTTTCATAATTCTTTCTGGAATAATGGAATAAATTTAGTGTTATCAGATGGCTTATGATTGCACTCATATGCCAACAGTTTCATGACACACCACAAACAGAACAAAATGTATTGGTGTGAAGTAAAGATAGGTGTGAGGAAATGCGCTCTTGGTCATAGTAAAGAGTAGTTTAAACTTTTCTTTCAGTTTTATATGCTATCATCCAGAAAACTTGGACTTCTCTTTTCATGTATTACTTGTTGGGCTATGTCTTTGGCAGGTTTCTCTAAGAAGCAAATTTAGCCAATTTAGTGCTTGGTGTTGACTGTGCTGTGGTTCAACAGATGTACCAACTACGGTATTGCTTGGGCTTTGTTTTGTTCAGACAACTTCATCCCCCTTTTCCAGAGGCTCTCCAAATATTATGCTTGCTATCTGAGACAGTCCTTGGACCTTTAAAAGAAATTTGTGTGCAAGTACAATAGTAGCCTGTTATATTACTGAAATTTTGTTTTATTTTTGCCTTTTTTCTTCTTAATTTGTGAGTTTTTTGTTAGTTGGTTTTAGGTTTTTGGTTTTGGTTACTTTTTTTTTTTTGAAGATCTGATATGAACAGGGAAGGAAAAAAGTATTTTAAATGATAATTAAACAAACTTTTCTTTCCAGTAGAATTATACAACTGAGTTTAGCTGGTTTATACAGTCCTGGAATAGGTCAGGAATGTTACAATCAAAAACTATATTTAACAGCCAAGTGTTACTTTCTCTGGTAATGTCTTCTGAAGCTGTAGACAGTGTTATTTTCAGTGTGATTGTTTCAGCTGCACTTACTTCCTTTGCCCTTTGACTGGCTATTACTGTTGGAGAGACTACTCAAAAGAAACTCTTTTACTTCTGAGAACTGATGGATGCCAATCACATTTGTCTCTCACACCAGCCAACAAAGTGAGGAAATTATTTTCTTTAATGCCTTGTTCTCATTTCTTCAGTGTAAGCTCTAATTGTGAATTTTTAAACTTGCATTGAGTTTTTTCTGCTAAGCTAAGGGATCTTGGGTCTTATTTCCAGCTGATATGCAGCTGCTGATATCCACTGGCCAAACTTATTAGGGTATGATTCTATCTCTGAAATATAAACTATTTGTATAGTGTAAAAAATTTGTATTCCTATGTGAGATCTTCAGTGATGTAATATTCTTTTGTTCCCCTGTCCTTTATTTTCCCTTGCTGCTTTCAAATTCAGTGTGTAAACTGTATACAGCATAGACAGTATTATTACTGAATTTCTAGTTCCTCTTTTGTTGACTTATGATTTCACTTCAACATACAAAATTATTGGTTTATTTTGTAATTTGGGAGAAAGACTGGTGGCAGACTATTGTATCAGCTATCAAAATGGTCAGAGCTTTGGGATTGCATAATACAGTTCCTTTTGCGCACAATAATGTTTTGAAAAGCAGGCAAATGTGGCATAGAAACATTCAACAAAGAATTTTTGAAAAATAGTGGAAGGGGTTGAGAAGAAAAAAAACATTTTGTATAACAGTTTAATAGAAAAAAGGAAGTGTACTAATATATAAAATAAGCTTAAGGAGTTTAAATTCTATCTAAACATTAGTTGTAAAAAGAATTAACAACTTATTCCTTATTATGCACTTATAAAAAGCTATTTTTTATTGTTTCCTGAATCTTTTAGATTATGCATTGCCATCAGGATTAATTTCAAATATAAAATATGGCATAGTGCTGTTTATAGAAAAGCTTTTCCAGCAACAGAACTTTGTATATAATCAGTCTGGGGACAAGATCCAAATGCTGTCTTTACTTTGTCTTGGTCCATTGCCATATAATTGATGAAGGGGCTTGTGTTTCTAGATATTAGTATAACAACTTGCACCTTATTTTTAAAAAATGTTGGTTTTTGTTTTTCCCGACTTTCTCTATTCTAAATTGTTTGTCCACTCTCTCATGGTCTGGCCCTGCTGCACTATCTTTAACCTTATTTACTCCTTGGGATTTAAACTGTGCAGTAATTCTCAGTAAATAAACTGGCTCAGTTTTTCTAATCTTGTCTGCACAGTCTGGCAGAGCTTTTGCCTCCTGATCTGTCCAGTTACTTTCTGTTTTATGTTTTTACAAATACCAGGAAAAAAAAAGAAGTTTTTAGTCCTTGTCCTGCAGGTCTTTCAAAGTCTTTTTCCCTCTCCATACTCCCTCCCCACCCCCTCTCAGTTATATTGTTATTCTATATCAGTTTTATTCAGTCTTGAATCCCCTAGTGTTTAATGCTGGAATATGTTTCTGACATACAGATAATGTACTGGTCTAACACCTAATTCTGTAATCTATCTATGCCATACTTGGAAGTTCCCTGGTATTCATTTAGACAACTAATGAGATAAATTAGTTTTTTAAATTATTAAATATTATCAATGAAAGGATTTGCACACAGATAATAAGTGTTTCTAGTGCCTAAGTTTATAAACATGCTTTGATTGGCCCATCCTCTTTATTCAAGTGATTCCTGGAAGAGAAACATAACAGCATGGTTTTGATGGAGTTGAGAACCATTGTCAACGCACTACTTTTGTAAATACTGTAAGAAAAATTTAATTGAAATTTTTGCACTGATAAATATTAAATACACATGAGCAATTTTTCTAATGGTTTGTACAAATACATAAAGACCTCTGGCTTTAATATTGTGAAAATGATGCCCAAAATATGTGTATTGTGATATTAACTGAAACTGTTGTGTAGTCCAAATGCCATTCTGTCTGGTCTAGCACAGTTCCTACCCTCTGATGAAACCTGCAGCACTTCAGAAAATAACTTCCTCTCTCATAGAATATTTAGTGCTTCAGTCTCATGTGACGCTATCCAATTCTCAAAAAATATCTTGTACCTGGAGAGTAAAGTATACAAATTCATATCAATATATCAATGTAAGGAGAAAGACATGATAAACATGTTCCCCTGTACTCTAGTCAATAATTCATTTATGACGAACATCACTCCAAGCTGCATCTAATATAGGTCACTTAAAAAAACCTCTCTTGAGAAATGCTTTTGAATATTTCAGTGATGATGACTAAGCTATATTTATGACAAAGGAGAGTTTAAACCTGAAATTTTAAACAGAGTTCAGGAGTAGGTGCATACTGGCTGTATGTGATTTAGTAGTTACACTGTTGAAAAGTGTCTGTAAATTACTGCTGGGTCTGCCAGACTGTATCCTGATGGGTAAAGGATTTCTTCTTCCAGCTACTGTGAGCACTTGTGGAAGTTTGTTTAGGATAATACTTGTTTTACTTTGAAGATAATGGTAGAATATTTTTTTAGAAAACATTGTCATCATAGTAATGAGGAAAAAGACATCTGTATCTGTCTGTATAAACTTCTAGAATATTATGCATATGGAGATGTGCAAGTAAACAAGGAATCCTTGGCAGTAGAGAGGAAACATCTGAAGAATTCTTTGTGGTTCAGGTCAATATTACAGTAACTTTTCCACTCAGATGCAAGCCATGTTAATGGACCAGTAAGACAAATGAAATGACATTTTTCCAATATTGAGCTCAATTAGCTCATTAAAACCAGTGTACTTCTAAGGATACATTGATAAATATTCCACATGAGAAATTAATCAGCAGTACAACAAAGGAAATATTTTCTTGGAAGATAGTGTCATTTCTAGCTGATATATTTTATGATTTAACATGCCATTTCAAACTTTCTCTTGGAATTTCTTTTATGTTGCTCTTTCTCTTCCTTTTCTTTTTCCTCCACTTTAGAATGTATGTTTGAATTTTTCAGTACTCCACAAAATGGAGTACATACAAAGACATGATGCATGCCCTTCCACATGGGTTTTAACTGGAGGCAGACGTTTCCTGGCTTCTTAACTGAGTTTAGTACGCCAATCAGGACACACCTGCACTGGATACAGATAAAAAGAAATAAGAACTGTTAGAGTGCACTTCTTCACAGACTTTTTACAGAACATCATCTTTAGTCCTGCCTCATCATCTCTTACTAGGTAGAATGTAGTTGTAATTAGTGCTGTATGTACCAGTGCCAGTGTGAGATGAGTAAAATGGGACAATCTCTGAGACAATCCCTTTTTTCTGATAGAAAAAGCCATTCCTAAACCATACAAAAAGGGAGTAGAGTTCTTCCTTTTTTATTCAAGAAGACTTGGCGAAAATGTATGTGCTGTGGGGGAAGTGACACTGCATAATAATGGCAGTAACATGGAAAAGTAGCTGGCCAAAGCAAGTGTCTACACTGCTTCTCCAGTTCTTCTATTTATTGTTAACCCTCCACTTCTACTATGCTGAGCTACTTCTGGAGGAGTGACAGTGGCAGAGTGGGCTAAGAGTAATGTTTTACCTTCTCATGGACACTTTGGTTTCCTCTGTTTGCCACTGACTGTAAATCCCTCCAAAGACTGAACAAAGTGTTTTTCTTGCCCTCCCCTCACTAGGTTAAGGTAAGAGTCTATGGAGTATTGCTCAGAGTTACATTACACAATGGTTTCGGATATGTTTACTTGTATTTTAGAACTACAACCCTGTGGCAGTTAAAGGGAGATGGAGAGTCCATCAGATTATGTGGAAATGAACTGGATATTTTAGGAACTGTGGTATCTATCTGTGTTTTCACCTTGTTGCTTCCAAGAAAACAAAAGTTGTAATAAAGTAAAGAGAAAAGGTAGACAGAAATTATATTACTATTAAGGGATGCTTGAATATATGTTTAAATTGCTTTCTCTGTCACTACTCTGAAATAAAGAGGGAAATAATTCTTCAAGGATTTTCTGCATATGACATTAAGATCTACAGTTTGTGTCAAGTTTTTTAGAGCAGCCAAATTAAGAACTGAAGTTCACCCAGGGAACAGAATCATTTTCCCACCCCTGTACTTGAACTAGAGATGGAAGAGAAGCTTTCTATTACTTTTTTATACCTTTGTTTTAGGTTAATTCTATTCATGGTGTAACCTAATTTGCATGAGGAACAGTTTTCCCTGAATCTATCAGTTGCATGGGAAAATGGATATTATTCATTCAAGTGGAGCTTAAACCTCCTGAGACTGAAAAATGTTTCTGTGCAACAAATAGTACTTAACATGAGCACTTGAAGTCAATGGGAATTGGGACTACTATGCTCCATTTAGAATGTGAATATTGTTTCACAGGACTAGAAACTCATTTCATTTGTATCCACCAGAAGAAAGAAAAATAGTTTGTAAAACTTAATCTGTTATAGTCTGACAGAACTCAGTTGCGCTCTTGAATTTTTTCATTATAGGAGGGGTAGTGCAGTTATTAAAAATTAAACCCATTTTAGTTAAAGCAATGTCTTCTTCTATCCAAATCCATGCTCTGTACTTACTTATTTGCTTAGAATAGAAATTGAGATTGCCATCACTTCTCAGTATCTGTTTGAAAGTGTTTCAGATTTGAACGTTAGGCCATGACGTTCCCCCCCCCCCCCCCATTTAATCAGATAAATAGTGCAGTTAAAAGAGACTTCAAAAAAGGATAAAATTTGAGTTTTCTCTTTTAGTGTTCTGCTTCTCACAACCTACTTGAGATTTCTTTGGATAAATAAATCAGTTTATCAGGCTTTAGAATCTAAATTATTCCTGTATCAAATAAAGTAAGCTTTGACTAGAAAAACCCAAAAACTTAAACCAGAAATAACTTTTGCTGCTGCTTCTCTAACTGGAGTGAGAAGTTTGTCCTTTTCCATGTACTGAAGAATTAGGTTTTATGAATATTAGCAAATTTTTTTTTTTTACAAGAGCATTTAGAGATGGCTTATAATCAGACATGAATTTTATTAAAGAAGTCAGTGGAAATATTAGCCACTAGTATTTCTTGGAGCATGGTACATACTCCTTGCTCATGATTAATTATTATGTGTCCTGGTGATGTATAATTCAGTGAAGCTGTTTGTGGCTATCAGTATCCAAATCTGAGTTTAAGTGAAATTATGATGAGAGGAGGGTGTAATCCCCCGAGATTTGTCACAGTGTGTATTGAATGGCTGGCTTGCTCACAGGCATGCCCACTGAGGGGGGCAGTTTGTAGCTGTGCCTCACACTTTATTTTTCCACTGGCTTTGGAGCATTTAGGAGGAAAAACCAAAGTACAAAGCACCAGCTGGAAACTACAAGAATTTTCAGCACTGTTGTAAGGAGAAGGGGAGATACAACTTTCTTAGCCTCCATTCTTACTCTGTGTTGTCCTCTTACTCCCTGTCCATATAAAGTAAAGCTGCAATATCTTTGTCTGACAATTTATTAAATCTCTATCAAAAACTGGGGGGTAAAGAACATTGCTTGTATATGTATACACAGGTGTTTCTATACAGTAATGTTGTATCCGCCACTAATAATGTGGTAAAAGAAGTCAATATAAAAAATTAAAACATCTTTTTCAGTGAAAGAACCTTCAATACCATAATTGGATATTTCATACTCATTCTTTCTATGGCTGTTGAGGCTTGTTTGTGTCAGATCACACCAGTTACATGTGTGCCTTATTCAGAACTGTTTTTATGCTGCTCAAAGGGAGTAACTTTTATTCTGCTTTCTGCTTGTTTGTCTCACTTTTTTATCAAATCTAAATGTAATATTTCTCCAGAAATAAACTTTTTTTCCTTTTATTTAATAATCAATGACACTTCATAAATGTTAGGCTTTATTCCCTTACATGTTAGGATCACAGACAGTGCTTATGTAAGATTTTGCTTAGTTTTGTTAATATTGCCAAAATGGCAAAAACTGATCTTAAAATCCACTTAAGGATCTATAATATTTTTACACAATTCTTTTAAAAAACCACAACAAAACCCAAAAGAAGTAGAAACAAATAAAAAACAACTCTTAAAATTATACATCTCCATATGTACTTTTATTTAAAAGTGATAATATAATGAATAAACACTTTTGTCAGGGGAATACATGACAATGTAAAGACTAAATTTTCTTCAAATCTGCTAATTCTAAATTCTGCTAAAAGGTATGTTAAGACCTCTAGTGAGAATATATTATTCTGTAAGGGCTACTCCTATTGTAAAATGTGCCATGGATTAGGTATATTTTTCAAGAATTATGGTATATATAGAACAAGAAACATCTTGATTCAATCTCTGCAAATATAATCCTAAAATAAAGTTTAAATCAAATTAAATTAAGTAAGACACTTGCCTGTTTATGGTAGTGTAAAGTTACACTACCCTGTTCACAAAACACTAAAAATAAGCAAATGTATTTCACCAAGCCTTTTGCAAGAATTGCAAATCAGGTTTGAGGTTTGGAATAAAAACAATCTGAAAATCTCTGAAAGAAAAGCATTATGGCTGTAATATATGTAAAAATGTTGCAGAGCAATGAATAGTTTTAACAATAGGCACTGAAACAAGAAACATATGGCCTTATTCTTTTTCCAGGGAAAGAAACAAAAGATATTCAAACCTGGGAAATTTCTCTTTTATACCTTTCAAAATGAAATATGGGTGAATTGAACTAACAAATCTAAAAAAAACTTCAGTAAGTATTTATTGCTGCTTCTCTAATGCAAGATTTATCTAATCATTAATTTCTGTATTTTATAGTTTGTTGCTAATATTCCTAGTCTGTACTATATCACACAGCACTATGATGTGCTGTACTTCCCAGGTATAATGAGTTGAGCTGGGTTTACTGAAAAGTTCTTTTCTAGGATTTGACCCATTGGCAGACTGATGCAGTGGCAGAGATGAGCTGGAACCAGTTAGATAAATGTGCAATGTTACAGGCTGCGGAATATCCAAGACACAATATAGTACTTCCCATATATTTCAAATCAGATTCACTTAAAAATAGACTTGTATTTGTTGAACCAATGAGTGTCCAATGACTTTTAAAGGTTGTTTCATGTTTATGGAGCTTACCAAACTATGACTATTCCCATTAGTAAATTGAGTGTAGGTGGTGTTAATATCACCCGTTAGTACAGAATGGAGAGTCTTCTGTGAACTTCAGTCTATGTTGAATTTGAATTTGAATAGTATCATTAAATCATTTCAGTAATATAAACACAATAAACAAGAAAATATATTCCCATGAATTGGGGAGTTTATTATTATCCTCATTGACAAAAAAGGGCAGTAACTTGGAAATGGTATTTGCTATGTTCAGTACAGTAAACCTCCACAGTTCTTAGTGTAGTCAGTGAGGATAAGGTCAGAGTAAATTAGCCTAAGGATTTACAAGTCTTAACTAGCATTGATATAAGTGGTGACATATTGTCATTTCTGTAAAACAACAACAACAAAAAAGTTATCAGCATAAATAACAATTATGCTGCAGTGTTTAAACAATTGTTTTAAGAAATTGAGTGAAATACTGTTTTTTTAAAATATATCCTACAAATATTAAGAAATAGTGCCTTTTATTTGTATTGTTTGGATGTATTGCAGGTCCTTAGGACTAACACCATCTTCACAGTTAATCTTCATATTCTTTATCACATTGATATATTTTGGAAAATTATTGTTTCAAAGAGAAATGTAAGTGGGTTTGGCTAGAAGACCTGGATCCCAGCCCTTCATTCAATGAATGCTGATTTAAATTTATTTACATATATATGTGTGTGTATATATTTGATCTTTATGTTCCTCCCCAAAAATTGAAATAAATCTTAAAACTAGAGCATAGTAAAATCCCCTTGTTTTCCCTAATGATTTTATGTTTCCCAGAAAGCAGATAGGTGTGAGCAAAGAGATTATGTCTCAGAGTTTGTAACAGTCAGAGCGCTCTTAAAGTTTAGATGTGTCAATATGTGTTTTCTTGGGCAGGAAATTATTGTGGTAATCCAGGGCATTGTATGTCTAGCAATTTAGTAGACAGACAGATGAAGAGGATGGTGCTTGTGTGACACTTTGTCTTTAATCCCAAATCCTAAAGGCAGAACATAGGAAGAGTTTAGATACCTTCATGCTGAAATTATCTGCATTCAGACTGTGGCTAGAGATAGTCATTGAAGTCATGTCAAAACACTATTAATAGCAATTTAGGTCACAAATATTAAATTGTATTTGAAACATTATGCTTTCTTTACAGGTGAGTAAGCAAAATCCATTTAGTTCTCTCATGTCTTTTTGTTTTCTTATCTCTTGGAAGAACTTAAAGTATCTTAGGTACAAAATAGTGACAATACAGAGTGAACGGACATGAGAAAATGGGAATGTTAAGGAATGTGATAAAGTCAATGGAAATGATGAATCAAAACATTACCTCAGCAGATCCATCCATTCAATTTCAGTGATTTCTAGCAGTGCTAGACACTCTTTCCATACTTGGATTATTTTTAAAATTTCTATTCTTAGGTCCTCCTGTTGATGGGATTTTTTTTTTTTATACATATTTCAATTTCACATTGTGGATTAGTCATGGTTTTGGCTAGGATGGAATTAGTTTTCTACCTAGGAGTTGATATAATGTTGTATTTTGGATTTGGCATGTGAACAATGCTGATGTTTCAGTTGCTCCTGAGCAGTGCTTACAGCAAGTCACACCACCCCGCTAGGGAGGAGGGTAAGGATGAACAAGGAGTGGGGAAGGGACACAGCCAGGGACAGCTGACTCCAGCTGATGAAAGGGATATCCCACACTGTATGATGTCATAGTGAACAGTAAAACTGGGACTTATGGCCTGGGATGGCAGCCCATTGCTCAGGGCTTGGTTAAGTATCAGTGATTGGTCAGTAACTGCGTTGTGCATCACTTGTTTTGTATATTATTTTATCACAATCATTATTATTATTATTTTCCCTTCCTTTTCTGTCCTGTTAAACTCTTTCATGTCAACCTTTTGTTCTGATCCTTTTGCCGTCCCACTGGGGGACTGTGAGCGAGTGGCTGTGTGATGTTACTTTTTAAGATTGCATTCTGCTGCGATATCAGGTATCTTTGAAGCTGGAGACTGCTTCTCAGGAAAACATGCTTTTTGTGCATTCAAAAAATGATTTTTTACCCTGGTAGCAGCTGCTCTTCTGTTTCTATCAAGTTCTACTGGAGGACTAGCTGTAGTCAGCTTGTGATCCATTGGGGCATTAACAATCTTCACAGCAGAGTAGCTATTGTAGTTCACTGACCACAGCTGTCACCCAGAGGAAATTGTTTAACACAGTAGATATTTGGTGTGTTCTCCATACAGCTGGGTGATTCTTTATTTTGGTAAATAAGCTTAGTTTGTACGAAAAGTAAAGTACTTATAAAAAGGGTTTACATGCAATGGTGAGGGTAGTTAGACTCTCATCAGACATGTTTGGGACTCTAAGTGAAAGGTGTTCTGGTAATTGTGAATTTAGAGCTACACTGCAAATGTAGTGCATGCATCTATCTGAATAACTATCATACCGTGTCCTTAGGACTATCTTTTATACTTTTTCCTGAGGTTTTAGAAGTTGCATCCAGATAAAGAGACACATCTGCTAAGCACATTTAGATGTTTTCACCTCCCACAGAATCTGAAAAAATCTCACTCACTTCATTACATATGTCTATTGTTACTCTAATGCTTCCTGGGTAACCACAGGAATTGAATAAAGAGAACCAGAGAAACTCAGGAATAGCTGCAGCAATTCTGGTCTAATTTTAAAATGATTTTGCAATTACTGTTGAATAATAAGTCATTCAGCACTATTGATTTTCTCCTTCTGTGAGGCACTGTGATGATGTTGTTTTTATGTGTGTTTGGATTGTTCATGCCGTGCTGGAGTGTTCAGAGAAGTGACTGAAGCTGTGCTAGAGAGACAGAGCCCTGTGGTAGAGAGAGATAGTGCCCTTTCAGTTCCTTCAAGATAGCTGCAAGCCACAGACACTTTGGAGTTGATGGTGCTGGTCTAAATCTGTTCATCTCTTGCCATTGTTCTTGTTTCTCCAAGGAGAGTTGACATGTGTCATACACTGTTTGTCCAAAGCAGCAGACTCCACGTAGGGATTGCAGTCTGAGTGAAAGTTTGCACTGTGTTGTGCCCAACACCACATGGGCTGGAAGCCTCGTGTCCTGCTAGGCATGGGCAAGAGAATTTTTGCTCCTTAAAAACCAAGAAAAAAGCTGTCCCCCTAATTCTTATTGATTTGATTGCACAACTATCTAACTTTGGAAACAACAGCCTACTGCTCAAAGGACAACCTGAACTGGTCGGGTGTGTAGTCCCCACCCCACTCTGTGCATGCATTGCAACAAGAAAACAAAGACTGTTTTTTGTTGGCCAGTCATATATCAAGGTTTGAATTTAAAACTAAATTAGTTTTTTGTTTGTTTGTTTTATTTTACATTTTTAATTAAAAGGTTACACCTGGATGAAGAGATAAATGAAAATATTTCAGATAGTATCTAATGGCCTTTTGTGTGTCTAGCTCAAAATAATTTTAAACTCCAGAAGTGGATTCCTTAAAATTCATAAAATGAGAAAGTAAAGACTCTCAATTGATGGTTCCTTTAAGGAAAGGGGGAAAAAATAAACCTGAGAACCCATACTTGAGGGAAATAAATCATTAAGCAACAGACAAGACCAAGGTCTTTATTTTAGTATGAAAATTTATAATCTGACCTACCCGGTTTTTGTGAAAAGGTGCAGATAATTCTGTTGCAAACTAAACTTTTTGTTGTTTTTTTTTCCTCTCCTAACAAATTGTACTCTCCCTCTGTGTTACCAGGGAAACAGTTTAAAATCCTCCCACTCTTCCTTACCTCCCCATTCCCTTTAAAATAGTTTTTTACGAACCCAAAAAAATTTCTGTTCATCCATTCTCCTTTGCTTCAGTTTGAAACAGTTCTTATTTATTACCTTAAGGTTGTTTCAGGGGGAAACTCCGTGCTACAACCGTGGTGGATTAATACTTTCTCCTCCAGATGAATTAATTTCACTGCCAGTCATAATTGAAAAGTACTGTCTCCTCCCTTCCCCTGTATCTGGTATTTGTGTGGTTTTCTGTAGGGATGACTCAATGCAATAAGCCTCCCAGCAGGATAAAAAATCCCTGGCAACTACACCTTCCTAATTTATGGAATTAAAAATAGAAGTGAGAATTGTACTAAATTCTTGATGCAGCCTCCTTTTTCATGAACTCTTGAGTTTAGAAATGTCTTTGTAATTAGAAAAGGTAACACTAGCAAGAGCCATCAGCTTGTAGTTTAAAAGTTATTATTTTCCTGTTCCTTGGAAAATTACTGCAGCAGTAATGTCATTCTAGCAATGTTTAAGTTCTACTGTCTTCTGGGAAAAGTAGATATAGGTATAATAGAATATTTAGGGAGAATGTATAAATGCATATAAAATATTTTTTAATTCTTGGTAAGAAAAGTAAATGTTAATATAATATATTTTTATGTATTTTCACCCATTGAGATTTATTAGAAAATAGTAAAGGGTAAAATATAAGACCTAAAATGATAAAATATAGGACAGCATGAAAGCAGTGATTTTTTTTTTTGTTTTTCAAAGCTGTCAAAATTCATATATTTTTAGCACAGAAAAAGGCGACTAATTTATGCACCTAGTAACTTTAAGGGTTTCTAAAAAAATATCCTGATGAATTTTCTTTTAAAGAGCAGGTAGAGGCCAAATGACCTGATTGCACATATGTTACATTGCTGTTATGTTGCTCTTCAGAGTTCAGGGAATTCAATTCCACCTGGAGGTAACCAATGCCAGTAGCAGATACTGTGGACCACATCCATCCTGTACGTAATTCTTTTGAAGTGTATGAATTATACCACAAGGATCTCAATGCCTTGAAGGTATTTCTTAGTAAAATATATTTTAAGGGCGATGCATCTCAAGGCATCAAGGGCAGCTTTGCTGGCGTAACAAAAATGCTATGAAGTAAAATATATATTGCACACACATTAATCCTTACAGAGATATTTTAGGAATATTCTGTTTTCTTTGAAAAGAAAGTACTGCATTTTCTTTTACTGAGACCTGTAGGGTTTTTTCACTTTAAGTCATTGCTGACCTCATAGAAAGATAACATTAAAATACTGGAAGGTGATAAGTGGGGTAATGTTGAATTAGAAATTGTTATAACAGCACTGGTGACTGAAATAGGGTGGATATACTTGTGGTTTTGCCCACTGTCTCAGAAAAACAGTTAAACTAGATATTTTTCTGTCTGAGAAAGCCTTTATTTGGATATCTTATGTACAAATATGCGTGTATAAACAGCAGTGTATTGCATGTAACCATTTGCGTTCTCAGGCCCATTCATATAAATGTATCATGCTGTGTAAATTGTGCCTACTTACCTGTTGGCTAAGGCTACACCAGGTATGACTTTAAAAAACTTTTGAGTGTTACCTGCTTTCTGTTTCAAGTTTTGTGATATGCCAAATATGATAGCAGACTTTAATATCTGTGTAGTCAGACAAGTGTAATTTGTAGGCTTCAAAAATCCTGGAAAAGCAGAAGCTAGCCTAATCTTCAAGATGTCTCAAGCACACAATCATTGAGTCTGGTTTGGAAAAGTTTGCTGGGAACCATTTTTTATGTTATTGCTAAGAGATAGTGTTAAAAATACCAACTTTTCCTAAAGGTTGACATTAAATGTGGTCTCTTGTGCAAAGATCTTGTTTACTGCTGGAAGAAACCATTTTCTTTCAGAAACTAAAGTTGATCAATAAAAATGGTTTAGCATAATTGAAAATGCCATTCTGACTTAATAGGAGTGCAGCTGCATTATAACATGTCATAAATCTGTTAAAAATTAACTGGAGCTGCCAATTGTTTCAGGCTACAATGTGGCTGTTTTCACAGGAGGCTGCAGAGATTGAGTCTGCCTTTAAGCTCCTTGTGAAACCAAGGCCTATAAAACTTTAACACTGTACACTTAATAGCTTGTTTAGCTAGTTGTAAATAGAAATGTCATGGTGGATTACCTTGCCCAAAACAGGTTTTTGCTCTTTGTAAAGGAAATTGGAAACCAAAACTAGTTGAGTTTCCCATCCTAACCAGCTTGATCCCCTTGAAAAATTACTTAGGACGGAAATGGGCAACAATTAATGCAGACAAAGATTACCTGGTTCAGAAAAAGTATTGACATAATCAGATGGCTTTATTTACAGCTTTTTCTGATCAGTTGCTGGAGAAGTAGGCACCAAAAAGCAGACACTGTGCATATAATCTCTTTCTTTTTATAGATATGCTTGCCTATCTGTACTGCCAGACTATAAGACTTAAAATCTATTGTACTGACTCACCTAGCCCAGTGTGGTAAGTGCAAAACTGTGAATGGTGAGGATGCCATTCAAATACTCATTGGTACAATAATGCTCTTTCTCACTTTGTAATTCTTTCTAATTCTATTTGCTCTTTAGTTATTTATTAAGTAATGAGATGGTATGGAGAAAGACATATTTATGGCAGCCTCAACATCTCATTCCTGAAACAGCAGTTTAAAACCCTAGTCTGTTGCTTCCACATAAAATTAATATTTTCTTTTGTGCTCTTCCCTTACCTGGTTTGGTTTTCCCAGGCCTCTGCTGGAAGGAAAGGGTAAAGAAAGCATTTCTTCCTGCATGTCTGTAACATTAAGCCACCTGTACTCATAATAATGACTTTTAATGTGTTTGTGTAGGTATTTATGTGTGTACACATACATACATATGCATATATGAACAAATATTATAGAAATATTTATATGGTTAGTTAAGGATTTTGAAGTAATTCCAAGGTACAGGAAAACCATGGCAACATGCTTCTTTCATTTCATTTTGTATAAAGTTGTAAATAGATTTGGTGTTTAATTTTAGGTTAGCCTAAAGTGACTCCTTACTGACAGTGAATTAAAAAAAATAATGAAAAAGATAAAGACATTGCTGTTCTTTTTTTTTTCTTGATTACTTCTTGAATATGGGAGCCTTGATAACTTAGTTCTCTTTTTGTATTTGACTGCTTACTAAGTGATTTTTTTCTGACACCAAATAAAACAAATGTTATGAACAGTTTTATAATGTACTTGTTTCTTAAGATAGTGTGGTTTGAAATAGATTTGGAAAAAAATGAAGAAAAGACACATTTTGTTTTTTTTAAATTGTTTTCAAATACTTGGCATCCTTTTAGATGATAATATTTTCTCTTTTTTTTTCTTTTTTCTTGGCTGCCAGAAACTTGCAAAACTGCCTCAAATCAATGAACTTCTATGTATTACAATCTGAAAGGGGATGAAAGCATTGCGAAGAGTTTGATCATGGCAAGGGAAAAGCCAGTTCCTTTTTTTTTTTATTTTTCTACTTACAACATATGCAACAGATGGCAAGATTTGACAAAACTACGATGTATATGTTGTCTGTTTATGAATTAGTTATGCTCAATTATTGCTCAATTTCCATGTAATTGTGCTTTAGTTATGGTCCTTCTAATGTCTACACAAGCACAATTTATCAAGAGAGATGGCTTGATGTGGACAGAGACACTTACCTCACGTGCATCTCTTGGGCCATTCTGATTTTGCAGTGGTACTTGCACAGCAGGCATCTTATGCTTTCACTGACCTTAGCAGTATTGCAGGGATAATTCTGCTTCCGCAAGAGTGAAGCTCCTACTAAACAATATCTTGAATCTATTAGGAACAAGTATGCTTGCCTTAGCCATCTGGAATGTGTATTTGTTTGTACATGTTTTACTGCCCCAGTGCAAGAAAACAAAAATTAAAGCAAGAACCCTCTGCATTGTGGGCTACCTTTTGTCTCTTCCCACACACAATATTTTCATATAATGATGAGTTCTATTATTTCTCTGTGATATTTGTTCTGAAATTCCAGTTCTGCTTGTTTTGGTTATTTTTTCATTGGGTTTTGAAAGCCTCAACCAGCTTTGTTTAAGGTCATGTCTTGAGCTGTGTTCTATTTCTTGGTCTCCATCTGTGCAAATCACCTCTAACTTTCTGGTTCAGGAAGACAATTTTAAAAATCTAGGTGTAGTCTGAACTAACATTTTGACAGTAGCTAAGTTGTGCATAATGTAAGAGGTGGCATTTGCTCAGGCAGTATGCTTCACATCTGCTCCCCTCTCACCTCTGGAATGTAGAAGCCCCTTTGAAACTGAGTCTACCACAGGGTGTCTGCTCCAGAGACTAAAAGGGGATGTTTAGACCTGGTTATTCCTTCATAATGACTAGGTTGAAGTGATCAAATCTGAAACTGCTTTGAAATTAGAATCCTGCTATGCATTTTACAATTGCAAAGAACTATTTTTTTTAATCTGTCATTGTGTTATTTTGTTTTTCTTTGTGAATTTTGCGTGTGTTTTAAAGTCACTTGAGACCTAATTATATGAAACTACCGTTTCTGCATCAGCTTATCTGATATGAATATAATTATATGAATATAATGTGGTGGGGGAAACACTAACCTTTGCTACTACTTTCAAACTATGTGATGTAAGACAGTGGGTGTTGTCAGGGAAAACGTGAAGGTGTTAATTAAAATGCTGAATTTTCAGAAGAGCAAGGTAAATATTTAATGCCAATGGAGCTGCAAAACCTGATGGAATATAGTCAACTAGTATTGTTTGTTGTCTTGATAAAAATACTCAGTATTTTAATTTATCATCCCCTTCAATAGATTTTAGTAAAAGAATTAAATAGAAGTCTACCTTGAGAGTTACATATGGTAATAGTCTTAATGCAAAGGAATGCTCATACCTTATTTCCTAAATGGCTAGATTCAAAGCTGAAGAACTGTGTGTGGATTTAATTTGATTTGGGTCACATTTTGCCAGAATAACAATTGAAAGAAGTCTATTTCATCTTCACCTGACTCCTACAGTGTGGTTATAACCCATTTAACTTCAATAACTTCATCATTCTTGTGACTGAAGTAAGGTATAGAAATTTTAGTGCATGTGGAATCACAAATATAACTAGAAGGTATTAACAATGATTTGTAATAAAATCAGTTTTTCACTGTGATGAGAACATATTTTGTATTTCACACAAACTGATTTCCAGTTGTGGATAGCCTTCAATCTTTTTATAAGAAGAATGAGGTGAGATACATAACCTATATGGCACATAGAGCCAGCATCCTGATTACAGAATTGAGAGAGTATTGTGCCTCTGAAATTGTTGAGAAAATTTGTAGAGGGAGCAAGAGAAATACCAGCCTTTCCTGCTTCCTTCCAACCTTACACACAGTATAAAACAGTGGGACGTTCAAGGAAATGGCAGTCATTGCAGTGTAAAATTCCAGAAGCAGATAGTAAATATTTAATAAGAATGGAGTGAGAAAAGTAGGATCCATGTAATCAGATAACTACTAAGTTTTAATTTAGTTAATTGTGAAAATTAAATTTCTTGGCTGTTTTGCAGCAGAAGTGTAATAGAGGCAGACAACAGTTATGAAAAATTAGGAGTGGTTTAAAATGTAGATTTTACCAGCTTTTGGCAAAACTTGGTAATTAATTATGAGTGTATTTGACTTTGACATGAAACTTTGTACAGGCAATTACACAACATTTACTTCTTACAGTGACTTAAAAAATGTTGCAACTTTTTAGAACTTTTTACTTCTTACCTTCCAAGCTTATATTACCCACCATGGTCTATTGGCTCCATTCCTACATCCTCACCCTAACTCCAGCTAACCAAGGGATATAACATCAATTGTTAGCTGGGAGAGTAGTTCAATTTGTATTGACCTTGTGAATAAACCTTCTAGATCAGCAGAGCATATATGAATTTATTAGGAAACAGAATTTCTTACCTGATCAAAGGCAGCACAGCTATTGTGCCGGTGCAGAAGTCCCTGATTTTCACTATTGTATCAGTTCATGTCATCTACAAAGGCAAGCTACTATTAGTTTTCTTTTTGTAGTTCAAGACGAGGTAGCATTGTTTGTTTGTTTAAGGCTATTTGTTTTGGTTGGTTGGTTGGGGTTTTTTTTTATTTTTGGGTTGGTTTTTTTTTGTTTGTGTGTTTGTTGTTTTTTAATTACTTTTAATGAAGGAGAACTATGCACCTTATCCTGGTTTGTTACCATGTTTAATTTAGCTGCCTTATAAAATACTACAGCATGTACCAACAGCGTCTTTATGCAGTTTGTTCAAAACAATGGTGTTAGCAGAACCACTACCTTCATAAAACATGTGAGTTTTCATTAGGGACTTTTGAGATGCTAAAGAAAGTTATGTTCCTCATTTTCATTTACAAGACCAACCTGATATTTTATAGCTTTCAGTGAACATGATAGAGAACAGATATATATGGAAGAAAATTTTTTCTTGGAATACATAATTTTTACGCATTCCAAGCAGTTATATATGTAAAAACACAGAAGAAAAATTCTTAGGAACACTTCTGCTGGTTCCAATTATTTATGGATCAGCATCAGTAACTTAGAAGCTAATTTGTCCAAAATGAACTCTCTCTGTTGCTGAGGTAGATAACAAATGGTATAATACTCAACACCAGCTACTCGTTTCAGTCTTTGAGGAAGTTGCTGTGAATAGTGTTTGTCTCAGACATTATTTAAACTGATGAATATTACATATGGCTTGATCTTAGAGCAGTGGAACACAAGATCTGACAGGTTAAAATGCATTCCATACAGCTGAAGACTAATAGAGGTTAAGGAGGTTTGTGTGTTGCAATTTTCTTCACACAACTGTAATGTGGTAGTCAAGCTACAAATAGTATGTCTCTTAAAACAAATTGCTTGTGTGAGGAGTATTAGAATAGCACACAAATAAGAAGCCTAGGAAACCCCCATTTTTCTTTCTTCCATATAGCAATGCAGAAGCATAAAAGAATGCAGAAGCACAAAAGAAGGCAGACAGACATATTCAAGTCCTTAATTAAATATTGTCTAAAAAGATAACTTCTATTTTCTTTTATTGAAAAATAGTTTTTCCTTCAGAAAAGAAAGTTGACAGTGCTCATCTTGGGAAAGATCCCTGTAGTAAACAAAGAGCTGCTGTAATTTCCCAGTCTAACTTATTTTCTTCTGTATTTTCAATAAATATGACATAAAATAATGTAATTTACCAAAATAATCAGTTCAAGTTATGAAGGGTCAACCTACAGCTTTTTTATTTATTTCTAAAACAGTAAATTCTTTATTAATAGTGAGTAGATAAACTGGTTTGTAGAGAACTGTGCTACAGATGACATCAACCTGCTCTCATGTTGCCAGGATGATTAGGTCAGATTCAGCATTGTACAAATGCAGTCAGGATTCCTTCAATATCAAGTTCAGTCTAAAATATTCTTTCTGCTTTACTATAGCAGGGGAACTGAACTAATAAAACCTGACAACCTGCAAATTTGCTTGCTTACACTGAGTCATTTCTGCTGAGTACCGTTTTAAGTCTATTTTGATGCAGTACAAAGACTCTTTTTATAATTCTATAATTTTGATATTTATTCTTAATAATGTAATAATGATAAGTCCAAAATAGGTATCGATAATATTTCAACCAAAATAGTTTGGTGCATGGTTTTTTGTTTGTGTGAAATTCACAATTTTTTGTGTTTTACTGGTGTTGCATATACTTAAGTATCCCTTGCACCCGCCAGTCCTGGGACCAACATGTGGCTTAAACTCATCTATCTGTAAGAAAACAATTACCAAAAAGAAACACAAGTGAAAATTTCTGTAGATTTAAATCACTGCAACGTCAGTCCATGTTCTGAAAACAAACATTATGCTGCTGGAATAATAAAGGCAGAGAGGAAAAGGAAGATATGTTCTTGGGAAGGTTTCAAACAATTTGGACTGAAACTAGGAAATTACTGTGTTGTGAAAACCTTTAGAGGATTTGTCACTGTATTCACAGTCCTATGTTAAACATCTCAGCCTCCTATGCAATGCATAACACAGATGAATATGAATGAATTCTTGAACAATTAGCAGAGAACAACATTCAGTCAGCTACTGAATTAGCTGATAGGAAATTCAAAGGATATTACTGAGTCTTCAACCATGGACTCCTTTAAGAGAACTGAATGCCTGTGCTGCAAGATGTAAATGCTTCTGTTAAAGAGTTACAGGTTTTATCCCTTTCCACGGCTTAGGCTGTGTCAGTAGTAGGATTCCCTCCCAGCAAAACACAGATGAAAGAATATTGTGTTTTTTTCACTAGTTTAAGTGTTGAAATCTGTGAGTTTCTAGCTATTGGCTACTTAGACTTTTGTGTAAAAAGTAGCTAATATCTCATGTTTTCATGATGTATTTTCCTTTACTGAGATCTACACAAACAAAAAACACTTTCTGTGTAGAGAAGATGATATTTCTCAAAATACCAGTGCAAACAGGAATTTCCAATGCACTTTAAAATTACATGCAAGGATATAAACAATTGTGGTACATGGTATGCCATCTATTTTTGTGCATATAGGAAAATGGTGGACAGGGATATACCAAGGGTAATATATTTCTCTTTCTTCTCTTAAATTCCTTTTATATTGGAAGCCTATGCTGCAATTTATAAAAATCAAGACATTTTCAACACTTGATTCCTTAGAGTGCAAACAGGTTTAGTTACTTTCTATATGACAAAATCAGCAAATTTTTCAGAATGCTTTCCCTTTCCTTCTCAACTAGAGGATACTTAATGTGCTAATGTGCTTAGTGTGCTAATATTTTGTGTGTGCCACAAAGTGAGATTTGAAGAATTGTATCTTTAGCATGAGAGGTAGTGTTTTTCAATGAAAGACCTGTGAATCTTTATTCCCCTTGCCATAATGCTTTAGAATGGAACTTAGAGGCTGTGGAAATAGTAAATGCTGACTGAGCACTATTTTTTTCCCTAGAATCTGTTCTTCTCCAGACGACAATTAACAAAAATACAGTGTTGAATTCAAACTATCCATTGTCACGGAAAATAAAATTTTAGGCTGAAAACAGAGTTATATTTTTGCTAAAGTGTTTCTAGAAATGCAGCTTATAAATGTCTAAGTTTCACTAGATCAACCTTTGCAACCAAAACAGATAACATGAATTTTTTTTAGGAATGGCTACTGGTTTGGGAGGTTCTGTTTTTAAGATAACCAGTCTGGAATGTTGCTTATAAACCTGGTTTCTTTAGAGACTACTAAATACTCACTCTCTAAAGATTGCCTTCCCTTCTGAAATGTAATACAGGTATCTCTTTGGATAAAGAGATTTATTTTTGTATTTGATGGTGCAAGACAACCAAAAGATTAAAGACAGAAAAAAAAAACCAAAAAAAACCCCCTAAAAATCACAGCTGGGATTAAAATTTCTTTCCAGAGACTTCCTACATATTGACACTGTCATTTAGAGGATATTCCAAGGTACCTGTAGGCCAATGTGTTTGAATATACTGAAGCAATTTTATTAGGCAGGAAAGAAGTATCACAAAAAATATTGAGCAACAGTGCCTCTAAGAGGATTCATATGCAATGGACTTCACCAAAATATATAGGTTCAGGAAGCAATGCCCTATTTGTTACACAGTTTCTCTGTTCTACTCAGACATGTCAAAAAAGGATATGAAAATTTTAACAAATGAATCTGCCAATGTTTATCCTTCAGCAGTAGCTATGATATATACTATACACAAAACTGTGTTTCTGGTTTGCTTGAAAGGTGTTCTTTGAGAATGATCAACGATGTTATCACAAAGTAGGTCTTTGAATCCTGATAGAAATTGTAGTGAACAGATTACAGTACTGCGACTCACTTTTCCACAGCATGGAAGTATGCTGAAACCAGAATACTTCTCAGAAATTCTTCTCAGTTTTAAGAAGGATGATCACGCTTAGCATGTCAAAATACAGTCAGGACTAAGTACTATGGTCACAGATTCTTGACAGGTGGATAGAAAACCACATTTCTCAGTGTGCTGTAGGCAGCACAAAAATTCCTTCTCGTAGAGAATCCATGGAATGATAGAGAATTATGCCAACTAAAGTCACCATTGACTTGTCACCGTCTTTTAAAAGGCAAGTAACATCCTGAAAAACACAATTTAGGCTTTGCTTTTGTACTAGTTTGTTTGTGTACTATTAGTTGCATGTAAATACCAAAAAGAAAAAGTCAAAACACCTACTGAGAAAAGATTTCACAAATGTTACATGGCACATATGCTTACATAATTTGACACTTGATACCTTTAAGGTATGTGCAATCTCAGCTTGCACATAGTTTTGCAATTCAGTAACTGAACAAAACCACAGGATTAAGAATGTGTTTAAGAGAAGAAAATAATTTTTAAAATTCTCCTACTTTCCCCCTGTTTCTGATAAATGAATGAATAAATGAATGAATGAATGAATACTTAACAAGGCAGAGCAACTGCAGTGCTCTTTGTGAAACAAGGTTTGGTTCTCTGTGGTGAGTGTGGCTCAATGGGACATAAAAGGTAAAACAAAAAAATAACAAAGCTAATTTAAATGGTTATTGTGTGATACCTATGCTGAGCCACCAGTCTTCCTGATTATCAGAACTCCTCCTATTTGGGATACTGGGTCTATCAGCTTTGTAAATATTCGTACTTTGGGATACGAGGCTACACATTCAAGCCTTGGCTGGTAGAGTTGTTGAACTTTTAACATTTTTCTCCTGTGTGGTTTCCATCTAATTTATGAAATGCAAGACCAGAAAGCTTAATAATGATGGTATTTCTTTGTTAATTACAACATGATTGATTATTTGTCTGCTTTTGGCATGACAAAGAAGGATTGTATCTCTTCTATTCTGCTGTAAGCATGATAACACCATTGCTGGTTTTAATAAAGAAGTTGTCTGGCAAAAAACAAGTCCTTCTTTAGCAAAGAATGTTCAATGAATAGTAAGAGCAAACATTAAGCACGTTTCATGGAAGGGTAACTGGAGTCATTTAGTGTTGGGAGTTTAGTAAGACTTCTCCTCTCCTTTGAAAGTGGAAGCTATGGAAAGCATGAGGCTTGATGTAGCTTTTTTTTTCCTCCTGTAATTGCGACAAGGGTTAGTAGACTTGATACAAATACACCTGTGCAACATTTAGAAGAGAGATTTTAATTTCAAATATGTGCTGCTTATCTATCTTGAGGGTCTGTGTGTTGATTGCAGTTGTGTTGGAATGCAATAATGAAATGGGGCTGTTTTGTTTGTATTATCATTTATGGACCATGATTAGTTCCAGATGCAGAGTACCAGTTACTAACCTTGACATTACAGTCTGTTTTTAAAACATAAGAACTTTGTTATGTATATGTACATGTATATGTATATGTATAGCAACGCCATTCAAAAATTACCTGGGAAGCTCATTTCCACTATGCTTTATGGAAGGTAATTATTGGGCAGAAGATGCATTACAGATGAGAACATAAATTACCCAATACCTATAGTAGTGCAATTTGCTGTTCTAAAGACTGTATTACATGTTCCCACTCCCCCGAGACTAGCCATCCTCAAACCTTGATTCTAAAACTCTCCATATTAATCACCTTTTTTTACACTCTTCTTTGCTTTTTTCTTGTCTTTGTAGTGAAATCTGTGTTTTACCTTTTCCGTCCTATTTAGCCATTGTTGTATTTCGTGTGTTTTATACTTCTGATGAAACTTTTTCTCTTTCTTACTGTTTTACCACTCTTCTCCTAAATCTTGTATTTCTGCAGAAAGTCTTTGTCACTCTATTGACATGCTGGCCTTTAGTTTTCACAGCAGTTTCAGTGACGAAATCCATCTGATAAAAAATTTTGAGTGTTCAGTGTTTTTATTTTTGCTCTTACCAGTTTGACATTGAAGACACCTTATGAACGACCTTGTCTTGATTTGGCTTTATCGAGCTATAATTTTCAGGGTTATTTGTGTGTCAATATGGCTGAGCATGCAGCAATAGATCTACAAAAGTGTATCATACCATCCCTCAGCTTGTTTGAGAGCCTGATTTCTGTGGAGCACACCTTTTTACAGTGTCTGAGCTATTTATGGCTCTCTCCACGTAGCTGTCTGCTAAGGACAGGAAGTCCCAGAAGACAGCATTCTGACTGAAACTCCCCTGAGTTTTGTCAGTAGGAAATAACTGGGGGAGTGGGGGAGACTTGTTTATCTACTACAAAATTCACCACTTTGAATTAAGCACTTTAACTAAATTTTTCAATATATGGATAGAGAGGAAGATGCATTATTTTTTTTTTCAGTATTTAATTTGTCAGAGGTGTGAATTCTTTTTGGAGAGTACCAGTTTCTTCTCTCTGTGTCAAGGTCTGTTGTCCATGTGTTGATGATTGGAATACTTATTTGGAGAAGAAAGATGCAGGTTTCAATTGTTGCTTTAAATCACATAATTGTAGATTAAGTAAACTGAATTAGGTCTTGGGCAATTGCAAAAACTATGTTGAGTATATATCTAAGTAAATAAGTATTTAAGTATTTTTCAGAATTTAGAGCTGTAAAAGACATAGCAGAATATCTTATCTGTTTATCCTTGGATGCTCCTGATATTCTACATTTTTATGATATTGATGATATATGAAACATTTTTGGGAAAGCATATATTTATATATAGTTTGGCAAGGGTATTTCTTTTTTACTTTTATTTCAAAATATAGCTTTGTCATGGAGACATGAATTTCTTCTGCAAAATTCATATTCTTCTGAAAATAGGAAATTTTTAATTCTGAAGTAATTCACTGATTTTTACAATTTATGGACAGTGTAATAAAAGTCTTAAGTCAATATAATGCTATTATCAATTATGACAATTTTCAATACCACCAAATACTCATGGTAACTCAAGACATGGTTATATGCCATATTGATCAGGGACACGTTGGATTTTAGTAGTTTTGGGGTGAGTGGAAGCCCTAAGTTAGTGTTGAAGTTTGCCATATGTAACTGACAACTTAAGGAGTAGGAAACTCCAGCTAATTTTCACGTACTTAAACTCAGCAAGGTGCATTCTCCAGTTAATTCATAACTTTGTTCCAAAACATGATATACATGAAATAAACTTGATATGCCAGGTAGCTGTGTAGCAGTTCAGAGGCCACATAGAAGCAGGCTGGAGAAATGAGCCAGCAGGAACTTCATGAAGCCCAGTGATGTTTGACACCTAAAATATAATAAGTCCTGCAACTGGGGAAGATTAGCCCCAGGCACCAGGATAGGCTGAGCGCTGACCAGCTGGAAAGTGACTCTGCAGAGCAGTATTTGGGAGTACTGGCAGACAGGGTGGACATGAACCAGCAACATGCCCTCGTGGCAAAGGCAGCCAAAAGCCTTCTTAGCTGTGTTAGGCAGAATATCACCAGTGGGTTGAGGGAGGTAATCCTTCCTTCTGCTCAGCTCTGGTGACCAACATCTAGAGTGCTGTGTCCCAGTCTGTGCTCCCCAGTATGAGGGAGATATGGATGCTGAAGTGAGAGGAGAAAAGGACAGCAGAGATGAAAGGCAGTTAGCTTTGGGTCATGAGAGCACTGAGATACAACCCATATGGTGTGGGTATTTTTATGGTGTCAATTTAGTGCATACTGTCTTAGTATTTAACCCTGGATTAACTTCCATTCTGTGTTTTGCCTACTTTTGTTGATTGTTCTATCTTAAATGGAGGCTTTTCAAGGCAGAAAATATTTATTGTTGCATACCACCTTGCCTTTTCAGGCCTCAGGCTTTTGGTTCTGTTCAATCATGAATATATTCAAGCTGCTATTTTCTGTATAATTATGAGGTCTCTCATGTAGCAAGATGTGTAAACTCCTATCCCTATGTCCATCAATTTGAATGTACTTTGGGTGTCTAAGAGTTTAAAATCTGTGCTTGAGTTTCCAAATGCCTCCTGCCAATGCAGCAGTTAGAAGTAGCTGTAAGAATATCACTCCAAGTATTTTTCTTAGAAAAAGAAAGAAACAGTAACATATCCTGTTTGGAGGAAAGGGTTAAAACAAGAAGTTTTGGTGAGGGAGGGGATAATTTCACCCCAAGTGAAATTCCAATGATGAAAGGAAGGTGGGAAAATCATTCCTGCCTAAGTCATGCCTAAGTCATTCATCCTCTGCCTGTTTCAAGAATTAGAATTCCTGTCTAGAGATAACACAGTCTCACTGGGGTGCTTGAGCCTCCTGCTGGGAGGGAGAGGGAGATCATAAAAGCACAAGCCTGTGATAAACTCTGCTTGCAAGAAATTTTTTGTTAAATGGGGGCAGGCAGCAGACCTGCTTCTACCCTGTTGTGTGGTAGGATAATCAGAGCCTGAGGAGCCTGGGTCCCTGCATTTCTCTGGAGCCTGACATCGTTATCGGTACTGAAATTGATGTACTCTGCAGTTCAGCTGTGATTTTGGTGGTCACCCTGCTGACCTGTGTGTTGTGTTGCTTCACACATCCCTCCAGAAAACTAGCAAGCTGCCCACCATCACAAACCAAAACCATAAAAATCATAAAAAAATCCCCAAAAATGTTTTAGTGAGGTTTGTTTTACGGCAGCTAATAGCACCAATACCGAGTACACAAAATACTGCATTTATATGATGTAGAAAGGAATGTAATACTTCTGTAATATTGTGTGACACCATAGTCATGGGGTCTTTTACTGTTCTGCTATCATCTAAGGTCCCATACATATGCAGACAAATACAGAGAGATTCAAACCAGGAGCAGAACTACAAAACATGTTTGAACATGCACACTGTTAGAAGAATAACTTGGCATGCCTGTTTTGTAATGATCTGATTGCTGCTTCTTCCACAGTTAAGTCAATTCATCAGCATTAGTACCTAGTGTGAGATTGACAGCTTCAAGTTCCATGTGTAAAACTCTGAAATCATTGCTTCTACTAACAGGGATTGGTGCTTTTGGCCTGTTCCCCTAAAAAGGGCTTTGAGGCTGCTTTCAGAAGAAGTCATCATGTCTAGAGGGCAACATTTTGATTTCATGTAATTGTGAGATGTTATGTCTTTAAAAATAAAATTATTTTAGTGTCATAATCAGTAGGTATAGATTTGTTCTTTTCCACACACAGCTCCAAAGAAAGATGTGGGTAGACTTTATAGTTATGAATATGTCTTCAAAATTGGACTAATATGCATATATACTGTGTACATGTGCGCGTCTTTTTTGTCAAAGAGTGTTTCTAAAGCAGGATATAAATAGAAAGAAAAAAAGAAACTAAAAGAAAAAGGGACCTTCTTAGTTAAGATTTCCCAATTATTATTACAATTTTATGATCCGGGATTATGCCTACTCCTCAGGCTTGATGCCAGTAAGAATACTTCCATGTCAGTGGACTTCAAGACTAATTTGCTGTGATTACCAGGGAATTACTTTGTCAGCCTTCCTGTTCACTTTTGCAAGGACAGACCTGTTAATTCCAACTCATTTACTTGATGTGGAATGAAAGGTAAATTCAACAGAAGTGGTCATAAGCCTCAAGCTTTTACTAATAACAGTTGATCTTAGTTCTGCATACTGTACTCATAGGATAAAACATCAAACTGTGCTTTAAAAATGACAGGATGCTTAATTCATCAAACAAGGGCATTATTGCACTGCAGCAAAGGGAATGCTCATAGCCACGTGCACACTAAGTTTTTCAGCCAAGAGATACAGCAGAAACATTAAATCTGAAGGTTGTCTTAGCAAAGTATCTTCTACAGACATCAACGGAGTAAGACAGAGTACTCAGAATTTTGAAGGCAGCAGTACACAGGAAGGACAACCAAGTACATGATGTGTGTTTCAGAATAAAAACAGAGGTTATAAAACAGAAAATATTGAAGAGCACAGATTTTAATTCCAGCTGTGTTTACAATTGCATGTGACATAGGGGAAATTCAAGCAAAATGCAGATGAATTATTTTTTAAGTTGTCAGCTCATTTTATGTTGACAGTAATTATTCATCCAAGTGGTCCCTTTCTTTAAAATTATGATACTGTGCAATACTAATATTCTGCATCATCTGATTAGCACTTTCCTATCTTTTATAATGAATTTTTTAACCTAATTTTTATGGTTTAGATTAATTTATATCTCTGCTATAATACTATGCAGATGTTAGAGAAATGTATTTTTTATTTATATGTAATTCATGAAATCTGGAATTTTTATTTTTAACTTGATTCAATAATTCAGTGGTCAGTTGCTTTCTTCAAATACTGAGAGAGAGCTGGAGAAAAGGGAGAAGTATATTCAGTTTAGTGCTTAGCTTTTGAAAGTGGTTGCTATCTGTGGTATGTTTGCCCCCATAAAATGGATGAAAAGAGATCCATGTTTTATAATTGCAATAGTGATTGCTTGAACTGACAAATTAATCACATATTTTAGCTTTAACACACAAATCATGGAGGCTCTTATTCTGAAAGTTTAATTTTTAATACAGATTAATAACTGTAAATAAAAAATCAGAATTTAAAATGAGATAAAATATTGGTTATGTGTCATATTTATGCTTTTATCATCAGTCTTCAAAAATGTGTGTACAATCGTGAGCAGAATAATTTTTTTTTAATAGAAGTCTAATTTGCAGCAGAATTAATTAATCTGTGTTCTGTTTATCTGAGGTTAAATCTCCCTGCAGTTTGCGTTATCAAGGAAATGGTTTCAGTAAACAAATCTTGTCATCCTTGTGTAGATTTTAGGGGGTTTTTTGTTATATTTTTTAAGCAAAATAAAAATTGCTCTAGCTCTGCAGTGATTTTATTTTGTTTTCCTCCAAGTTGTCATCATAGGATCATGGGTTGGGAGGGACAATTAAAGGTCATCAAGACCAACCTACCTTCAATGATCAGAGACACGTTCAACTAGATCAGGTTGCACAGAGCCCCATCCAACCTGACCTCAAATGTTTGAGGATGGGGCATCTGTTACTCTCTGGCCAACCTTTCCCAGTGCTTAGCCACACTCATTATCAAAAATGTCTTCCTGTGTCCTGGTTTCAGCTGGGATACAGTCAGTTTTCTCCTTTGTAGCTGGTACAGTACTCTGTTTGGAAAAAAAGTTAATGGTTTAATTGTTGCTGAGCAGTGCTTATTCTAAACCAAGGACTTTCCACTTTCCCCTGCTCTGCCAGTGAGCAGGGGCACAAGACACTGTGAGGGAACAGTGCCAGGACAGCTGACACACTCTGGTCAAAGGGATATTCCAGAGCATAGAACACCCTCAGGATATAAACTGGTGAAGTTTTCCAGGAGAGGCTAATTGCTGCTCAGTGATGTGCATTGGTCAGTGGGTGATGAGCAACTGAATTGTCCATCATTTGTTTTTCTTGGATTTTATTCCTCTTTCTCTCTACTTTTCATTAATCTTATTCTTCTTATTCTTCATATTTTAAGTGTTAAACAGTTCCTATCTCAGCCTACAAGTTCTACTTTTTTGTGATTCTCCTTCTTACCTCATTGGAGGGAAAGTGGGGAAATGAGGTGAACAAGTGGCTATCTGTGTGGTACTTAGGTGCCAGCTGGGGTGAAACCACAACTTCCTTATATGTAGCCTGATATGTGATGCACATGGAGGGGAAAAACAAATAGGGCTCTTCATTTTGAAGGAGGTGGTGCTGAGTCATACTTACAAAAAAGCTGGACAAAGATTTTGTGTATATTTCACTTGTTATGCTAGGTGTAAGTTGAGAGAAAATGTAGCAACAAGTTCGGATAGATCATGACAATAATTTTTTCCATTGTTCCTGATGTTATCCAGTCAAGCTTCAAGCATATCTAATGATGGATATTACACAACGTAATCCCGTACATAATCACATAATCCTCCAATCATTTGACTCTTCTCACTGTGATTTTTTTCCTAATATCCAATTGAAATTTCCCTTGCTGCAAATTCCATTCCCTAGTTTTTTGTGTGTGTGCATCTCCCAGTGGAATCTGTCTCTATTTTCCCCATATTCCCCATATTTCCTCTTGTGTGGTTATGGCACCCTACCCTTAAGGAGAAGGGAGCAGCCAAGATAGATAAATTCTTGTGCTCAAAGGGAGCAACAAAAGTCAAAGTGCCTGAAAAAGCTTGCCTCCCTTATGTTCTAGGTTTCTAATGTAGTGGAAAGCTGCAATGAAATTTGTTACTGATCTTCAGTTTTTAAGACTAGATAAATCAAAATCTCTAAGTCCCTCCTTTGGCATCACATGTTTCAGTCCCCTAATCATCTTGGTGCCTCTTCTAAGAAAAAAACAACGAATGACTGTCTTGTGCTAGGGAAATTAGACATATAAACCCTCCTATAACATGCTGAAGTAGTAAAGAGTGATTACTTCTCTCAACCTGCTGTTAATGCTTTTAGTGTGGAGATGGATATGTGGTTTGCATTCTTTGCCACTGCTGCTCTGGCTCATCTTGTCCAGCAAGATCCCACCCTCTAGATCCTTTGCTACAGATTTGAGTGAATGTATCTTAAAAATAAAATGGAAGAAAGTAAATACTCTATTTTGAGTAGAAAAGGAATTTCATTGCTGAAAGCCACTGCTAGCGTAACCGTATGAGGACGGGAAATTTCTATCCTGCTGAACACAGAGCTTACATGACCTTGTCTGCAATGATATATGTTCAACTAAGAATAATAATAATCCATGAATGTAACTGAAGTAGTGGAAATTGGAGGAAAAGACAGAAGTATGGACAAAGGAGTGCATCAACATCAGTAGAATAAAAGACCTGTAAAAGACAGAGAAAAGGATGTTGCTATTTGCAATTGCTTGAATTGCCAAACTTGTCAGGGCATCTTTATGTAATTGTGTGTTATATTAATTATCTTTTACCATTAGGTGGTAGTATAATAGCAGATATACAAAAATATATTTTAATAAATGTATTTACTTTACATATATATGTTACATAAAATATAAATAATGTTGCCAGTGTTCTTCCTTTCAGATGTTGATATTTTGCTTACCATGCCAGTAGTAATACCACCTATATTGGTACATTGTTACAATCTTAAAATCCATTCCACTGAAAACATATTTTGGAAATTGGTAGATGACAGAGCTTCCATAATTCCAGTGTGGTCTATATAGGTATTAAATATCTTATAATACCCTGGGCATAAGTGTGTGTATACTGGCTGTACAGTGAGCAGCTTTAGGATATGCAAATCATGAAGACCAGAAAAGACTACTAGAGTAGAAAAGCCACAGCAGGAAGTGGATGAGCACATTTTCAAGAAATATTGTCATATCATAGCAAAGTCTCTAAAACACTAGCTATAAATCCCTAGCTTATATCTTACCTACACGCCCTCTTTATATCAATCCTTGTGGAAGACATAGCCCACTAATATTAGAGTGTGATTTAAATTACAAAAAGTCTGAATAGCGTGTTTCCAGTTGTGCTTTGGCCTCAGGAGATAGTAAAAATACTCTATCTTTATTACTGCATGAAAATAATACAACAGCATTGAATTTATCTTAGTCTAATATTATATTTAACATTCACCTACAATAGAACCACATATTAGACAGGAGTAACACATTTTTTTTTCCTTTCAGATTTATGTTTTTGTGCTACTTTTAACTTCAGACTAGATGGAATCTTTCCATTGTAGTATTTTTTTGCTAGCTCCCCACTCTGTCTTGTGTCTGTAAAATCTTGTAGATTTGAAATGAGGAGGAGAGTAGTTTATTTTGCTTATCTCTTGGTTCTTTTGTAAGAAGAAGGTGCATTTAAAATGTTAATTCTGTGGCTTAGTTTTATTATCATCTTGGTTATTTATCATCTCAGGTCTGTAAACAAGTCATCTATTCTTAACTTCAGAAGCACTTTTCCTGATTTGTTATAATGAAGGTTTTGATTCTGTTCACATGCTTTTTATACAATTCCAGGCCTCCCAGTGGGCTCTTATACCTGACTACAATTAGTGGATGTTCCAAAACATATCTGTGCAGTTTTGACTTGATTATTGGCACTTAGGTGGTGAATCATCCTCTGTAGAAATGTACATATCTTGTCTGATTCTATGAAGCAGACCTTGTTTGGTATGCCCTGTTTTTCTAATACACATACACACACACCTGCATGTGTATTAGAAAAACAGGGCATACCAAACAAGGTATGGTATGCCTCCCTCCTTCCCTAAGCAGTTTGCTCTTTTTTTTTTGCTTTATCAATTCAATTTCTTGTGAAGCAAAGGAGCATGTCCTATACACATTCTCATCCTTAAAGGAGTCTTTACATGATTCAAAATATTGTTTTCTGATCTGCAGTTTGAATCTAAGATGTGAATTTGAAATTATTATTTCTATGCTGTAATAAAGACGAATCTATGTCTTAAGATATTTCTGTCACAGGAAAATCAGCTGCATTATGTTCTCTGTGTATCTTGAAATATACAGAAGAGTTAGTCTGTAAGAGAACATTCAGGGAACAGCAAGTTTCTCAGGAATATACTAGCCTTATGTATTAAGTCCATAATGTACAGCCTCACAGAAAGTGTCCAATAAAAGTTGAACTACCAGACTGAGTTCAGATTTCTAGATGAGATTTACAATCTTTTTGTCATGTGTCATGTTTGGAAAGAATAAACAAACAAATTAAGAAAAATATATGAGAGCAGTTATTATCATTAGAGGTGCACTACTAAATATTTTTCTGATTAAATAATAAATGGATGTAATGGAAAATTAAATAATCAAAGAATTTCTCAAAAAACTATTACAACTAGTTCTTGTTGAACAGCCAGGGAAACTTTGCTTTGTATCATACAGTAATAAACTGACAAAGATGGAAATGCATGAAAAATAATGGCACAGTCATAGAAACAAGGTCATGTTGTGTAGAAAATTTACATGAGTTTACATAGTTACATCAGCATAATTTTACAGCTATCCATGCTAATATGTGTTATTTGACTTCCCTGAGGTGTTTTGTCAGGGTTTTTTGTCTTGTAATATGGTTGCCCGTTATCTAGATATACTGCCACTAATCTAAGTATTTTGATTATACCTTAAGTTTTGAATTGGAATAATGTAGTTTTTATTACCAGATGAAATTGGTTGGTTTTGAAATCAAGGAGTTATGTTATTTCAGAATATATTCAGAAATAACACATGCATTCACTTTCAATTTCTGTTCCATATGAGCTGATGTCTTGCCAGAATTTAGCGTGGTTGATCTGGTATGTCTTGTCAGCTTGTCTTATTTCATCTAGTGTGTTTCCCACCTTGAAAATCTTGAACTAGTTACAATTCCTCAAACACTTCCAACACGAATATCTGATATTGTTTCATTAACACTCTTTAAAAGCATTCCAACTTCCTGATTCACACTGTTATACTTGATGCTTTCTCAAAAGTATAGCCATGCTTTGTAAGATCTACAAAAATATGTAAACATTTTTTATTAGCAAAGTTTGCTGAATGCTTATGTTAATTTACAGAATGTTCAAAAACATTCTCCTACCACACCCCTAAGCTCAATCTATATACTCAAAATTTGGAAGTATCTCTATGAATACATTTTACAAGCTGTTAAATATTTATCTTCTTCAAACTCCTTAAGTACTGCCTCTCAGCATAAGTTTCACCAATATATTTTCAAAAGATAATTTTCTTCAGGCCACATCAGAATTAAATTCTGTTTAGATCTGACCATCCTACCCACATAATAAACTTTCATATATATTCTTATTTAATTGATCTGACCTTTCATTTCTTCTTTAATAGATTTACCTGCATAGCTATCAGTTAAATTGTTTTCATGCAATGAGAATAGACTTTTCCTCTTGGAATTCTATTGAGTCATTTGGAAGATGGTAATATATGGATAACTTAGAAATTAATATTTCTCTTCCTACAAGCTAATTTAATGTTTAGCATAATTGGTAGAATGTATACAACAAACCTCTTACTCTCAGATTTCTTCCTGTTTTGTGGTTCTTTAATTTGTCTTTCAGGATAAAAAAAAAAAAAAAGTTATGTAGTCTTTTTTTTTTTATCCATCATGTTTAAGCTAGTCAAAATGTGGGGGAATTTCCCTCTTCAAATCAAAATAAACTCAGAAGATTTTGGAGTATCCTTCCTTAGAGAAATTCAGAAGACATCTGGATGTGTTCCTAGGCAACTAGCTGTAGGTGGCCCTGCTTGAGCAGGGGTTTATGACCGGAAGAACTCCCAAAGTCCTTCCAACCTTAGCCAATCTCTGATTCTGTTATTTTTGCAGTTTTTAAATCACTGTTAGGTGATTGCTTTCCTTTATTTCTCCCCAACGTAGTGAATAGGAGTTCAATATGTTATCTATCTCTTGTTGTCCAATATGTATATCTATTTCAGGAAGTAGTCCACCTCTTAGACACGGTGATGCTGAGTATATTAAATAGATGTGATGCTTGGGGAAATGATTTCCAAAGGGAACCTCATCTGCTTAGATGAGAAGCCCCTCCTGTATTTGGAGGAAAAAAGTGTGTTCTAGGAGTTGATTCTTTCTCTATTTTTTTAAATTCGATTTTGAGAGGAGTATGGTGGTCTCCCTGCACTTTTCCTAGAAAAAGATACTATAAATTATTTATTAATACACAGTTTAATTTATAAATATTTTTTTAAAGTACTGATACTTATGTGGCACAGATTGCAACATTTGTCTTCGTTCTCCCTTTATTAGTCATGATGGCCACTTATCTTCAAGGGATATCCATACAGAAAACTGGGAGACAGGTTAGATTTTACATAGAATCAGAGACTATTAATTTCTCCTGGTAATCTTGATCATTAGGGAAAATTGTGTTAAAACTGAAAATTTCTTTGGTTTCAAGTAAACTTAAGTTGTTTTATATTTCAGCTGCTTCTGGTTGGAAAGCATACAGTTCTTTTGTTAAGGACAAGACCCTATATAATATTCAGTTCAGATTTTTAGAAGTGTTACAGGTAGTGTATTGTATGCTCTTTGTAAATTAATGTCTAAAATAGTTTTCTGTGACCTATACTCAAAACTGAAATTTAAATTCTGGACAAGAGCAAATATATGTTATCCTTTCCCCCGCCCCCAACATTTTAAATTCTATTGTTGTGTGTCCTGCTGTTAAGACAGTAAAACTGCGACCGTTTAATAATAAAGTAGAAAGAGAATAGATATAGAAAAAACAAAACATCAAAGAGATAAGAAGCAGTCCTGAAAAAAGCCACTGCATTATAAAAAAATAAATTATACACAATGCATTATTACTGTCTATTATGAATTGTTTCAATTTCTAATGCTTTCTTGTAGATGAAGCAATTCATTACGCAAAACCCATGAATTTATGTCTCACTTCACAAAATGCACCAATTTTACTTCACTAAGTTTCCACTGGCCTTTGTGGAATTATTCTCAGTGTACATAAATGTAAATGAGGATACAATCAGGCCTTGGGACTGAGTCTTGATCTTGTAGAGCGAAGCTATCTGCAAATTCAAGAATGCAAGGAGAATAGCAATTATCTATTGTAGCTGCTGTTTTTTAATGTCTCAGGTTTAAATAAGAAAAGATCAAAGAGTCATTGCACTATATCCTGATAAACCTGAAGGCACAGCAGTTATTGTAATCTATCAGCATGATCCCAGCACAGACTCTTCTAGCAGACTAAACAGTGAAAGGTTTGAAAGATTCTCCTGCCCAATCCAGCGAAGAATTTTGCATAAAAAAACAGCGATTATAAGAAAAAAACCCTATTACATAATCTTTGCTGAAAAAGGCTGCACACAAAGATTTTTTCCACATTCTTTGTGTAACAACTAACACAGTGGGATTCTATTTCTACCTGGAAGCAAAGTACTAGTATTAGTATTGCATATTATAAGGGGATGGAACTGGTTCTGTATACGATTCACACTATATATGAGTTTATATCTGCAATCTTGAGGGTGTTTTTTCCCCCATTTCCTTTAGTGCAGATGCTTGATATGATGATTATTATTATTTTTATTAAAATTCTTCTCCCTTTTCTTTTGCAATAAGGATTGACACCAGGACAATGCTTATAATTGAAAGATGAGGAAAAACCTTTGCCTGGACAGTCTGTAGAGACTCCTGATGACACAGAATCTGCTTTTTATAAGCATAATCCTTGTGTTAGGAGCTCCTTCGTTCATAACAAAGTGAATATAAATAGAAACAATTTCCATCTCCATTCATGATCCACTCTTCACTGTTTTATCCTTTTTTTTTTTTCTGGATCTGCTTTCTAAAAATGCCACAGGGTCCAGACAAAGTGAAACAATTTATTTATTCATTTTTCTCTCTGATTGAATTCCTAGCACGCAATTTCTGTTTTAAATTTTTAATGTCTTTATGTCACTTTGAGAATGCAACATAAATAAAAAATATATATTTCTTCATGGACTGATAAATTCAGAATATCAACAGCTGTTGCTCATCTTTTTGGTATACATTTCAAGCTTTTATTTCTGGGTCATAGGAGTCAACAAAATGAGGTTAAGTCAGAGCCTGCATACTTATGAGGTTTAGAGAGTATATTTGTGTGACTCTGAAGGGAGATAAATGTGTTATTATGAGAAATACATGCAAGAATCTGCATTAGTTGCAGATGTTTATGAGCTAACAGAAAAGAAAAAGCTTGAAAATACACTGGCAATCCTTCCTTGCAGGAGACTTTATGAAGTCTTATTCAGTACTTCACATGGTATAAAATGTTTCTGTATATTATTAATAATAAAGTTCTGTATACCCAATCTAGAAATCTCCTTGGAGGGTGTAGGAGGATCTTAGGAGCATATATTTTCAAATCAATATAATTGATAGAAAAATCAGTGGAAAAGTATCTTGTGTATGTTTATGATTTTATATATGTACAATAGTTGTATGTATTTGGCAGTAAAAAAAAAATGTTCACATAATGAATCTGTCAGCTGGAGCTTTCTACAAAGCAATTGGGATGTCATAAAATCTTGAAAATATTATCATTTTCAGTTGTATTCTCTTTAAACATTAAAATGGCTGTGTTCTAAAGTTTTTAATTGTACTAGTTTCCAACTGACTGCTTTCTGGTTAATCATGATACACAGGAAAGATGTGCTCAGGAGTGGAATCAAAGTTAAGGATATGATCTGTGGTGAAAATTTGGAGAAATATAGTCTTCAACATTAAGGGGAAAAAATCTACCCTGCGTTCAAGCATGTAATTCCTAGTCTCCATTGGAAGAGGTGTATTTTCTGTGGGCAAGGTGAAATCAAAATAAGGCATTAGTATCAAAAGTAGAGATTTTGAAAGACATATTTGGAGAGTAACTAAGATGATAATATTTTCTGTAAAGTAAATTTAAATATAGTATATTTAAATACCCTGCCTTTGGCAAATTTATGTGATAACATATCACACTAGTAAAAACCCCAAAAATAACATTTTAAAGATATGTGAATAAAAACAAAATAAAACAAACGCCAAAACAAACCAACACTGAATAAGTTTCCTTAATATGAAGAAACATCTCCATAGTTAAGGCTTCTGCTTAGAGTGTATATTCTGTTTATTTTAGCATCTTTCCAAATGAAAAAATTCTCTCTGTAATCAATCATTTAAATGTACAGAGAAAGTAATTTCCTCAGATTATGAGAGCTACAGTTTCTAGTCACAGAAGGAGTGCTAAATAACAGTTCACATCCTCTGGCACTGCTCTGTGGGGACAGTAAGTCACCAGCAGATTTCATTGACACCTCAGTGAGAAACATTGCACTGGCTATGAAGTTTCCCAGATTTCTGTGGGGATTCTTTACAGTGAGTGTAGACTTTTTATTGACAGTCACATCAAATGCATAATGGAAGTGTAAACCTGCAGAGGAAACAAATGAGACAGTTCTTGAAAGTCAGTGTTACCTAGTCTGATTAAGAAATAAGTACTGGAATTCAGATCTAACTAAAAAAGGAAATTTTCTTCCCTTTTATAGTCCTTTTGTATGTTTACCACTAGTTTAATTTCTGCAGCTGCTGATTACCATTCGATGGGGTTTCCCCCCAGGTTTTCCTGAAAACTTACCTTTTTTTTGGTGTTCTTTGTTTTTTTAATCTAGCTACATTTGTGAAAAAAAAAACAAATAAAACAACAAACAAACCAAACCAACACCAAAAAAGGAGTGTTATTTATATGTTCACATAAGTTCACATGTTAACAATTTCAGAATTTCATTGTGTGAGTTCAGGGTACGAAGGTGTACCCCTCAGATGGAAGGGATGTGCTGCGCAGGAGAGATAACAGTTATTAACAGGCTGAGGTAACACCTACTGGCTGTTGTGTAATGACATGCTAGATTAAAAACTTCCTTTTTCCTTTGCCCCCTCCTTCCTTCACCACCCTCCTTTCCCCTGGAGACACTGGGTGCAGGAGTGGCACAAGGTGTTCCTGCTGTGTGCGTGGCTCACCTCCTGCCATGGAGTCTGATAACTCCTGATCATGACAAGCACAAGTGGAGGCTGGTGAATGACAACACTCAGCACCTGCCCCATCTGCTAGGCAGATGGTTGCACATGAGAATTCATTACTGCATTGATAAAGGACTTGCTCTGTAGGTAGGGAGTTGCAGATGACAGGGTAGGTAAAGGTGAAGGGACAACATCTGCATCAGGACATACCAGTGCTGTTTTAACCTTTGTATTCCTTCCTCTGTAATCCCTCTGGTGCTCTATTTGTATGGTATCTATTTTTAGCATTATGGGATTTTTTTATTTTTCTGTCTCCTTTTGTTTCTTCATTTTAATTTTATCTTCGTGCCCAATAATGCACTTCAGCTTAATGGACTGCTTAAAGCAGCAAAAGCAGTCTCTCCTTGTTTTTACTTTAAATCCTGCCTTTTCGTTTGAGAAAGGGAGAGAAGCCTGAATATTGAAACTTGCTGGCAGCCATTACATTTTGTCTTACATTTTAAATATGTAGATATTGTTTATGGAGAAAGGAAGGAAGAAAACTTGGCAGAGGGACTCAGGTCCTGCCACAGAGAGTAAATGAAGCATTGTTTTTACTCCATGGGACAATCGTTGAGCTGCTGGATCTGCAGCTTAGTGGAACATTGCAAAACAGACACAGTAGGGGGTAAGAAACTAAGCTTTATACAACTCTAAATGATTTACAGACATGCAAAACTGTAGATGCTCTGCCCATTAATGAGATGTTTGCTATTTAAAATTCCTTCCTTTCATGAAGTTATGCCTTTGTGCATATATATCCGTTTTTCCCTCTTATTTAAAATTTGTCAGCCGAACAAAATCAAGAAACTCATATTTATAGTTCCCATGAAGATTCTAAAGCATAATTACTCTGTTATAAAGCCAAATATGAAGAACGCCATTTTTATGTAGGATTTTTTTTGGGTAAAATTCTTCATAAAATTTATTTTCCGTTGAATAATTTCTAAAATGCCGGAGACATTGGGGTTAGTCCTTTATTTTTGTGCTCCCTAATTGAAAAAATTCATCAACTATCATAGTTAGACTTGCCAGAAAACAGAATATTGTCAAAATGCAAAAATCAGATCATATGAGAAACAAACTTGCTAAATCTACAATGATGATTATTTGATAACAACTTCTCTTTGCCTATGCCACGCTGTTCAGTGGTAATATAGCAGTATTTATTTTTTCTCCTGGTATATAAGTGTTGGCTATTGGACAGAATAAACCACAATATTTATATACAAAGAGATGAATGCATCCAGAAAATGTTACAACTCATGTCTGAAGAGCAGAGTGTTGAGAATAGAGTGAGTGTACTGTGTTGTATGTTTATTTAAAAGGAAAATTATTCTAGCTCCCACAGATGATGGAATTACAGGCTGCTAATGGCAGCCTGCAAATTTGTTAGATTGCGGGTCAGTTGTGACCCTACTTCAAGTAAGCATAATTTCACTGGACAATCAACCTCTGTGCGTGTCAGATTGCGCCAGAATTTGTAGCTGCTACCTCCAGGCTTGCTGCTCATGTAACTTATGAGAATATTTTGTTTATGCAGAGTTTTGCTTTTCCTGTTCCCCTGTTCTACACTCTGTAAATCTCTGCCCAACCTGGCCTGGCACCTGGCATTTCTGTGGTTCTTTTTTTTTAATTTTTTTTGGGTGTTTGTTTGTTTTAATTTAAAGAGTGAATTTGCAAACAGTAAATTGGTTATCTCTCTCTCTCTCTCTCTCTCTCTCTCTATCTATCTATCTGTATGTATACATTTATAAAGTATCACTGGAAAAGAGCAGAGTTTTATATATGCAGTAATGTAATGACTCCAATGTAAAATCTGAAATTCTATAGTATTACAAAATAGTTTATGAAAGCGAAAAAGTTTTTACAGCCCTATGAAAGACAAAGGCTGTTTTATTTATATTTATTTTAGTTTAGTAGAGTTTCCTGGTAAAATAACCATGATATAGTCAAAGTTTTCCTTCCAGTTACCAGAAAAAGGAACTGAGGTTTTGTGAAAGGTCCAGTATTCTTCTTTGGTTTGAGATGTGCTTCAGCACATGTTTGTCTGGCAGGGTGAGTCAATTACAGCGTGATTGAGCTATCATACTAAAAATCAACCAGCAACATAATATTTGAACTCTTTTGTTAAAATGATATTTTTCTAAGTATTTGGACATGAATCCTAGTGATTGATACTTTTCAAATTAGTTTGGGAAAATTCATCACATTCAGTGATCTTATATGATGAAATACTTCCAGTTTAAATTAGGTGTCACTGTAGGATATGCTGCTCTATTAACAAAAGAAAATTTTTAGTGTTTTGGATTGATCTTTTCAAGGACATCATGCACCTAGAAGTACTCACAGAAATGTACATAATATAAATGTGATAGCTATTGTAAGGGAATAGGTTTTTCCCCAAGAAAGTAAGATATAAATGGACATATTAGTTAAAGATGTTAATACAGAAACTATATTTCATTTGTACTTAGCCATAGCGATGTTGAAATTTTAATATAGTTTAAGTATTGCCAGTAAAAATGAAAAGCACTGCAAAATATGCAAAACCATTTCACATCTGTATGTCTTGAAATTGGAATTTCTCTAAGTGCTGGTTTAATAGACCAAAAAAACCTCAAATCAATAATCCTAAATTAAGTTCCCATTATTGCAAGGTCAAAATGAAAGAAATAGAAGCTTCAACAAAGGGAATTATGCAGTGTTTATTGAGCTTGTATTAAGTGCTATAAATGTGTTCAATCTCACCTTTTGTCTGTAAGAAAAACCTGGTTCTATTGAAGTGAGTAGAAAAACCTTTCTTCTCTGTGTTTGCTTTTAAAGATATGGTCTGTGTGGATGGTAAATGGGTTTGACAGAAGCAAAGTAATTCAAAGCCTGTTCACAAGTAGAATTGTTTCACATCCTTATGAGGAGAAAATACCCCTTCATTTTCTTTATAGAAGGGCATTAAGAAGCTTTAGCATTAATCTATTTGGAGCAAGTTATCCGTTCACATAGTCCGTCCAGACTGTAAGCATCCATCTGTAAGAAGACTGTCAGTTCTTACTGAAATATGTTTCATGGCATTAAGTAGGTGGTGTAGAGAGTTTCGCTTCTTTACAAGCAGGATGATATATCGATTATCTGAAACAAAATTTGCATAGAGGTGAAGGAAAATCGTTATTACTTGGTATGGTAAGAGACAGGCAGTATGGAAAAAGCTATTACACAGTATTAGCTGACAAGCATTGATTAGTTATAAAGCCGGTCACATCCATGATGATATCACTCTATAATTACTTTTGTAGACAGAGAGAATAACCCAGACATTCCAGGAATATACAGGCAAATCTTAGTACTTCATACACTGCAGCTGATGGACTACCAATAGGTTTATTATAAATTAAAAGATATTATAGACTTTATGTGGCAATTAAGTTTTGGCGGCTGAAAAAATAACTAGTTCATTCAGGGTCAAAATTAATCCATGTTTCAGTCTATATTCTTTTCCATTAATATAACTTTAAAATTCTTTGAGGTTTTTGAATATTTTCAATGTTCATTGGGGGTTGTAGAATGATGTTTTAGTTTTCACATCTGTGGAGTTATGCTTACAGTTATGCTTATCTCTATGCTTACAAATACAGCTATTGCATTACTTGATCTGATGCTGAGTCTGCATTCCAGATTTTATCCTCAAGAACACAGATGCTTGTGTTCTTACAGGCCAAGCCTAAGGTTAATGGAGAATTGATTCACAGAGTTAATTAAGGTAAAAATTAGAAACACTTTATTAATTATCTTATTACAAATAGAAATAATATGACAAAGAAGCATAAAAATTTCTAGATAACTTGCAACTATGACTGAAAAATATATTCAAACCCCTTTTAGGTAGATGAGATACTCCAAAGTATGCTTGTTTACAATAAAAGAATATCCATTTGGAAGATGTGCTTTCCTGGGACTAAAATTTTCAATATTCTGTTGAATACAGTAATGTGATATGTGATAATTTTATGTGATAATTAATATATTTAATTCTGAATCACAATGACTTGAACCTGTTTTCAAAATGTCAAGTTGTGAAAACACAACTTGATTGTAGGTGGTTGATTGTAGACAGCTCTTAAATCTGGTAAAATAATGTTTTATTGGTATATAGTGATTGCAAAGTCAAGGAAAATATATCTAAACAAGAAGTAAAATACTTTTCTTATGCAGGAGGCCAATCAACAATTGTGTTTGTTTGGAGACATACTAAAACTCCTGCCGCTTGATGTTTAACTCCAGATTAAAGCTCTTTTATTTACAAGAATAGAAATGTCTTCCTCAAAATTATTTCTCAAATGAAACATCTTTAAGGATTTAAATTATTATTCTGTGAATCTAGCACAATTTTTGGTGGAGTTTGGTGGGGTTTGTTTATTTGTTTGTTTAGTAATTTCAGAAACTAAAGCACAAGTTAATCAGAGAATAAAAATGTTAAGGAAGACCTAAAACCCTTTTTTTTTCCTGGGGCTAAGAACACTGTAGAATATTTTTTTTTGTTTCTCACTTTTTATTTCTTGTCCTATGAAAATATTTCCTATATGTATGTGTACAGAAAGAGGGAGAGGTGTAAACTTCTATCCCTCCTCTCAACTCCTGCTCTCATACACTTCTACTTGATATGTTCCATTTGAAATTACTCTTGGTAGTGTGAAGAATAGTGGATATGTCAGCATTGGAAATATGTAATTTTTTTTACATGTGTGGCATCTAGACAAGCACCATTTTTGTCCCCAGTGAAGGACTCAGTATAAGCCACTTGTCAAGAATAAATGGGGTTTTTTTTACTGATTTTATAATAATAAAGAAATACCATCCTAAGTTCAGTCTCAGTTTGGTTGTCATGGTCTCTGAAACAGAGGCTTTGAGACTGATTTTTCATTGATTAAGTCTGACAGGGGAAGATATTTCAGACACTGACATCCCTGTAAAAATCCTGACTTAGAAGTCGTAATGTAGACCCTCACCTACAAAATATCAAGCATAATGAGAGATCCTGATAAGAACAGTGGACTGATCTCTATTCCAGATTGTGAATCTACTCCTGGGAATAAGCCTAACACTATCTCTCTTTAATTAGGAAGTGAGAAGAATGACTTTTCTTTGAATTTATGTTTAAAGTTCTGTAACTCAGGCATCAAAAGAAGTAAACCTTTGTTGCTAAACAAATTAAAAATTTGGTGGTACACTGAAATATTTCTATAGTCTCTCTTTCATGAGAATAGACAGGCTTAGACATAGTAAATTGTGTGGAAAAATTATTTTGAGAAACATAAGAAACAACTTGTAGCTGATAAAAGCACACATTTTGGTGAGTTTTAGTTATAACTGGAATTGAAATACAATTAATTTCATTTTCTATTGCAGCAAAATATTTTGTTCTATTGTTTCTATAGACAATTTTGAAACTTGCAATTTCTTCTTGTGCCTTTCTGAAAAAAATATCTTAAATAAGTAAATAAGTGATAAAGCATACTTGTGGACTGGTTTAAAAATTATAAATATATAAATATAAATTAACTATATGCCAATTAAAAAAAAAAATAGAAACCCTCCATTAATGATAAAGCATAGCAAGGTCCACCAGCTGGAAGCTAAATTTGGCCGAGGTGTTCTTTCCAATGATTATCCATTGAAATATATATGTTTAATAGAAGTTTTATTTTAATGGCCATCAGTAATTTTGAAAAAAAATTATCTCGCCTTTAAATTAGATGTACTGAAATCCTAAAATGTTACTGGGTATTAAGAGAGAAATTTTGTTATCATTGATGGTACATTGATATTTGTGAAGAATGTTTCATCTAGCAAAACTGTAGGTTAAAAAGTATTTAATTATGTATTACCCTTTTCAGATGTGTTTGCTTAGCAAAAAAATGAGAAAGAATAATTTTTATGAAAAAAAAGGTGAAGTAGTTTTATGAGTTGCATTACTTTGCAATGCAAAAAAAATCATCTGGTTTTGGAGGGGTCAGTGGTGGGCAGTCTGGGGAGTATCACTGACTTGTGACTTGTTCTTTATGATTCTGTTACTGAGGTAAAAAGTTCTGAATGGGTTATTTTCTGACTCCTTGTGCTCCCATTACTAGAATGGATGAAGAGGCACAATCTCTCTCCTTGTTTCCAAAGAGTTATTTGAATTGCATGGGAGTATGAAATTACAATGAGTTATAGAAGGATTCTTATCTTGTGCCAGGATCTGATTCATTTCAAGAATCTAAAATTTGATTTAGTTAAGATAAAAAAACCAACCAACTATTTCTTTTGAAACCAATTATAAATTCAAAACTTTCTTGAGGTTAAGGAAAACATATTCTTTTAACTCTATCATTTTCTTCTCTTCCTGACTTGGATTGCAATAAAATTAAAGAGGTGACATATGAAAAAATATTTCAATGTTGTTTTACAAACAAAACCATTTCAGAGTGAAATTCAGTGGCATAGAATGGTCCTAATCAGATGAAATTGAGGAGTTTCTAAACTGTCTTTTTTGCAGAGACTTGATCTTGTGGACTGGTTAGAGGGAAAATTACGCCTTCAAACCACTTCAAATTGTTCCTAAATATTTGTCATGCATTAAATTGAGAATGACTGTGCCTTACTCTCCAGCTCCCCAGCCAGCAGATGACTCTAAAAGAAGTCTCTGTTCCTGCTACTGAACTCACTATTCATTTTCGCTCCAAAATAATTAATGATCTATAGTGTCAGCCTGAGTTAGTCTTCTCCTTTTTCTTCCATTCTCATTTTCCATCTAAGTTGTTGAGCTTAACTGCTTTAAGTTGTATGAACTTAGCTGTTTTAGACAAACTTTCACTGATGTTGCTGTGAGTTTCCTTTTTTCTGCAATCTCTAGTGAACAGAAAGCATGCTCTTCATATTGGTGTGCACTAAATATATAGGAAGGTCATGCAATTTCATGAAATACCCTGATGCCCCTTCAATTAAAACATGGGGGTGGATAGAATGAGATATTTAGGCTAGAGTTTAGCTCTTTACTTTTATCTAGCTTGTTGCAGAGGAAACCCACTGCTCCTGTAATAGGGTACATGAAGTTTCCCAAAAGGTGATAATTTCAATCAATTTCCAGTAAAAGAAATTGTGCTTGAATTACTCAGGTTAGGGAGACATAAGATTGAAATGCATATCTCTAGCAAGTGTTCAAAGGCTCGAATGCCTTCTGCAAGGTCATTGTTTGAGGCAACTGTCATGTGTATTTTTTTATCATTTTTAAAATATAGTGAAAAGAGAAGATGTTTCATTCTCCCATTATAGCAATTAGAACACTGATGGAAGAAGTTGACTTCCTGTTTCTGTCTTTGTGGCTTTAAAATAGTCCTTTAGTCCTTGGGAACATAGCTAGCAGACTGGGTACAGAGTAGACTTATAGGGAATAGTGCAGTTTCTTCTTCTGCAACTTTACTCTTTGGCTGAGAATAATTCATGTGATTGAGCAGTGGAGCTATATCACGTCACAGTAGCCAGAATTCTTAGTGTGAGGGCAAAAGAAAAAAAAAAAGCTTGTGCTTCAAGCCCAATTGCAATATATTTTATTATTTTTCATAAGAGCAAGAATATTTTCACTAGTAACCCATAGAGACATACATTTATTCCCATGAGGGCCAGGGGAGGAAAGTAATGAACATAAGTTCAGAATAGCTGAAGACTGGAAAATAGGGTTATGTTTTGAGCAGATGATGTAACTGGATGTGGTTTTTCAGTAGTATTAATAACCATTGAAAACACTGAATTGTACAGGGAAATGTGCAGAGTGCTGCCACCACTTTTTTTGCTGCAGATGTGCTCTGAAAATGCCTTGATTGTGCATTGTTGCTGCTATAGGGAATGTGTGAAATGTATGGATTAAACCTCAGCCAGACTTCCAGCTGTTTTTCCTGAGGCCTGTCACTTTAGGAACAGAAGCAGATCTCAAGATCATGTTGTTCTTGACCCCTTGACTACCTACTGACTTCTTAGGCTATCTAAGAGCCCAGCAAGAGGCTTTTTAGATTTTATGATATAAAACTGAGTATAAAAAAAATGTAGAGTTCTATGAAAGACAACTAGAATTTCTTTGTGTGCTTTGTATTTACTTAAATACTCTTATATCCTGAGAAGTATCCTATCCTGCATTTAGAATCCACTTTTCTGTTCAGAAAGTGCATTTATTTATACAAGTGATTCAATACCTTTCCAGATAGTTTTCAAATGGTTTATTAAAACCTTTAAAGCAGAAAGCACAGAAAATGTGCTGGTAATTATGTGACTATTTAGTGTGTGTATGTACAAATGTTAATAGAGTAGATTGGAGAACTTAAACTGAGAAACAAAATTTTCAGCATGTATACATAAAAAGTTATACCAAATCAAACTTTGTTCCTGTTTTGGTTTTGCTTTTAAGCTGCATAAAATGTTATTTTAAACCTTGTGATACTTTGATGAACCCAGTCTGTCAGACAATTTAGCCAGAAAAAAACAGAGATTAATACATTTAGTCTGTTAATAATGATACCTATTTTGAAAGTGGTCATGAAATGTACCAGCTTTCTGAAAACTTAAGAGATCTTTTTAATATCTTTCTGTGTAACATCTCTCAAGGTGTTAATATGCAATCATTACCCTTGTGTCTGGAATATGGGATATTAACCTCTTGCAGGAAAAATGTTTCCCCAGAGGGTTTATTTTTGTGTTTTGTTTAACTAGCTTTTTACTCATTAGTGTCAGAAAAGAAAACAGATGAATGTAGAATGTGTTGTGTTCTGATAAATAGGAAAATTTCTTTTATGAGTCAAAGAAAATGAACACATAAATATGTAATCACTGATATTTCTTATTTTTCATGGTGAAAACATTAAGTAAGATAAGTTCATAACCTAATCTAGATATTCTGCTTTCCAAATATTTTGTTGGAATGAAGTAAAGTTTAAAAAATGTTCTTAGAATAGCACTCATAAGTTACTTCTAGCTCCAATAAGTGCTCTACGTGTTGAATTGAAAAGATTTATTTCACAGACTAAGCAATCCTGTTACTGGGATACCAATGCTTGCCAGATCAAAGCTCAGACCATGGTAGAGCCAGAAGCTAAAACAGGGTCTCTGGACTTAATCATTGCTTCCATAACAGGAAGAAAAGCAGAAGGCAATTAATTTTTTAAAATATAATTAACAGATATCACATCTATGTTTTTTGTTCTTATTCACTATGCCAAGTCTCTATAGTGTAGAAAGTTTTAGTACAAGTAATCATTTAAGCTAATATTTTGTAGGCAACCAAATATAATAAAACAGGGCATTATCTCAGCAAGTTTCACTGACACTAGTTTCCAGAAAGAGTCTAATCTTCCCTTTGTTATGGAAACCCAAATTGCCTCAATAATTCTAAGGATAAGAGAAATGAGCAAAAAGTAATGGAAAGGGAAATTATCTTCTTCTTCTTCATTATACAGGGGCATTAAATGTACACTAATGACATTTTTTGTGTATGCATTAATATTCCCAAATGCAATGATACTGCAAGCTACCTAATGGATCTATACAAAGAATCACTATTGAGACAATTATTTCTATCTCTTCAATCAAGTGAGATGGGTTTTCAGCAGTAGAAGGTCATATGTGTGTATCAGCATGCTTTTTTCTTTATCATGAGATCATACAATAATTCAGATTGAAAGAAACCTCAGGATATCTCTAGTCCAGCCTCTTCCTCAAAGCAGATTCAGCTATGAGGTCAGATAAGGTACTTAGGTCTTTATGTCTAAGACCAACTCTGGTCCTGAAAACTCTCAAGGACAAAGACTGCATAACTTCTCTGTACAGCCTGCCCCACTGTTTGACTGTCCTTGGGGTCAAGGGATTTCTTCTTATATCAAGGTGGATTCTGTCTTGCTCCAAGTTCTGGCCACTGTCTCTTACCCTCCCTCCGTATTTGTGAGTGGTCTGGCTCATGTTTTCATCACCTTCTCATAAGTACTTGGGGGCTGCTGTTAGGCCTCCAAAGTTTCCAGCTTCCTCAGCCTCTCTGCACAGGATAAGCAAGGAACTCACTCCGGTTTGCCAGTGTCTCACATTGAGCAGGAGATCCAAAAGTGGGCCCCAACACCAGTCTAACAAGGGCTGAGGAGAGGTGTTAATCACTCCTACAGACCTTCTGGCCGTGCTGCTCTTGGTACAGCCCAAGATGCTCTTGTACTTCACTGCAGCCACCACACACTGCTGACTCACACCCTCCTTGCCATCTACAAGCACCTGCAAGTCCTCTCAGCAGAGCTGCTCCAAAGCTGCTCCACCCCAACCCATCAAATCCCAGCCTGTATCAGCTCAGAGACTCTCCTTCCCAGGTCTCACACTTGCCATTTCTTAATTTTGATTTTCATATGGTTCCTGCTGGTCCACTCTGCAGTCTGCCTACATCTCTCTGAATGCCCGTCCTGCCCTTGAGCATGTGAATTGGTCCCAGGGTTTGATTTCATCTGCAAACTTGATAACTGCACACTCCACTCATCTCCTCCATGTTACTGAAAAAGTGAGAAAGTTATTTGAAGTCGAACTTCTACACTTTGTCAAAAATCCTGTTCTGACTATATTTATTAATCCATTATTACAGTTTTCAAAAGGAGAGATGGCAACATATCTTGCCAATAATAAAATTCACAGCAGATAATAATAGTATTGAGTTTAAAAGCCACCATTTAGGCAAGAACGTAAATGAAAAGACTTCAGGTTTCTAGCTGGAAAGTCTAAAAATAATGAATGCACAATGTTCTGAAATATTCACTAAACAAGAACTGAAACTCAAATGCCATGAGTTTTAGTAGAAGCTGGCAAGCTGCACAGTTTGAAATGCTCTATTTTTTCATACCTGAATAATGATGTATGAAATGCCTTAGGGGTGGTGATGATGATGATACCTAGCATCTCATCTGAATTATATGATATGCAAAATAAGAAAATATATCCTTAATTATCCTTGTGAATTTTCTCCCGTGGTATACAAAATTGCAATTGAAACTTGTGAATGAGATTTTTTTCCTGAAGTAAGCAAAATTTCAAACCTCAGTGGGAAAACCAAAAGGAATTAAGTGATGAATATAAAGATTGTCTAATCTAGATGTTAATAGGTAGGACAGTGGCTTCTGTAGAGTCTTGAGTGATAATGCTTTAAATTTCAGATTTTTAAGATCTGTCACATGCCTATGAAAAAAAAAATCCCAGTGGCTTCAAAACATCTAAATTTGTCCTGTTTAGATTTTTAATCAGACCGTATACACAATGTGGAGCACACTGGTTTTGAAGATTTCACAGAAAGCTAATTCATTGCTAAAAATCTGAATACTGAAGGCAAAGTAATAATGATTGTGCATGGAACTATGCTAATTAATGATGACAGTAAAGTTCTATATTGGAAAGTAGATTTAAGTACCATAGGACTAAATCTAAATTGAAGGGCATACTGCACCAAACAGTAGAAAGCAAAAAACTAAATTCCTACTCTGTAAACCAAGTGTTCACTGTTTTCATATCCCCATTTTATAGTCCAGTATTGTGATCAGATTTTTTTTGTTTACTGAATCCCTGTTTTTACAAATCAAAAGTGAATTCAATCTCCTTAGTCAGCAAGAAAGAAGACAAAAATTCAGGGAGGTGTGACAAGAATATTTTTAAGTATTATATATCATTAAAATGGCTAATAATTTTATAATTTTCGTTTTTCTAATGTATAATTAATAATAAATTACTTTTACAGCATTTACAAACAATGTGACAAAATTATTTATGACATCAGGAAAGAGTGCTTGGATGATATATCTCTTCAAATTGCATGTCTCTCAAATACTTATTCATTAAGTCATTTCTCTCTGTAGAGATGCTTCCTTATGGATTTTATGAAATGCCCTTACATTATTGATAAACTACAAGCATGTACAAGAGTTGCTTTTAATCATATATGTGGTTTTAGAAATGTGTAACCAAACAGGAGGCTAGCATTTTTGACTTTGCCTTCAGTTTTCTGGATTGGTTTTACCACTACCATGATTTAAAAAAAAAACAACCAAATAGCCCCAATAAAGAAAGAAAGCAACCCAAAACCTAACAAAAAACAAACTAACAAAATCCTAGAACAACAGCAACAACAAGAAAGTCCACCTTGATATGGTCATCAACATGAGCAGATTATGCTCTGCCTCACCATTTCCTGTACAGACAAAAGATAAATGACACAATAACTGTTGGTGTCATTCCTACTTTATTTAAAAATAACTTTGCTCAAGGATCTAAAAGAAAAAGCAAGCATCAATGCAAACAAAAAACAAACTCTGTTGCATAGAACTTGCGGTTCAAGAAATCTCTCTGGATAATCTGGTTTAGAGCAGTATTGTTTGTGTTGTTTAAAACTGTATAATTATATTTTTTTTCTTTCTCCCTCTATGTAGTAGTCGGTTGAATAAGAAGCAAAAACAAATTAAAAAAAAAACAAACAAACAAACAAGAAACCCCGCCAAAATTTGAAATACTGTTACAAGAAAGCCCATAGATTCATTCTTTTGTGTTCTTCAGATTTAGAAATGAAACTAAGTTTCATAGGAAAAACTTGTCTCTACAATATCATTTTGTCTTTGGGTGTCAAGGAGCATCTGGCTGAGGGCATAGCTTTTCAACCTGTAGAAGTACAGAAGTACAGGTTGTCAAACACACTCTGATGAAGAAATAAATATTAATTCTGTAGAAACTTAGACCTCTCTTCTTCCCTGCCCGTACTCAGGATTAAAGAACAGAGTAACAGACTTCCTCCTTCACCTGGCAGAGCTAAAGTATACATCTCAGAAATATGTCTGAAGGTGTCAGTGTTCACTAAAGGTGAGTGAGAGCACCAGGAATGGTACATGTCTGATCAGGATTCATTTCCTAGTTAGGAAGTGATTGGCAGAGGAAGAGGTATTAAGCACTCAGGCTCAGAGAAACCAGAATGAGTGTACAGCCAAGATTACCATCTGTTGAATATGAAATACTTGGATCAAGACATTATAGATACATTTCCCCAAACAGCAGGGGAAGCAGTCTTTTCTGGTAACACTATCACGCCAGAGTAAGGAAGCATTAAGATAGAAGCAAAAAGCTGTTCACTAAATTTTGGAAAGCAAATTACTTTATTGATGCAACTGAACTGTATTTAAATTATGCTGGACCTGTGAAGGACTTTACAACTTACCTCTAAGTTAATAATTTGGATTACTGACATGTACTGTACAAGCTATTATTATTAATAATTATAATGATAATCATAATTAGAAGAAGAAGTTTTGGGGATCCAATCCCAAGTGGCCTTTGAGATATGATATGTTATCTTTTAGCCTAAATAAAGCCAGAAAATTTTCACTATTTTCAAACCTCCCTTTCCTGACCTAGATGACCTTTGAGAAACACTAAACCAGTTAAAGTTATTGTGCTTCTATATTCAAAGAATTGTTGAAGCAGATAGAGGGCAGCTCTAACTTGTGAGTGTAATTGTCTATACAATTACTCTTTTCTACTTGTTTAATTGTAAATTGAAATGTAGAAACTAGGACTAGATCTTCATCATCTAAGATTAATCTCATCTGTGCAGCCAGCAGACCACAAAGTAAGAGGAGCATTTAGATTTCCAGAAGGATTAAACAATCTATTTTGTTTCTTTCAGATCTTTCTACCCTGCAGTTTGATTTTTAGTAAAAAAAAAAATTCAGAGACACTGCCTTTTCAATTGCTGAAAGCATCACCAAATAACCAGAGAAATGTAAAACTGCTAATGAGGGTGGAGGGTGTGATATACCTTCCTCAAGGTGTGGTGGGTTGATCTTGGCCAGACATCAGGTGCCCACCAAACCTCTCCCCTTCCTGTTGCACAGGGGAGAAAAAATAAGATGGAAAGCAACTCAGAGGTTGTGATGAGGTAGTTTAATCAAGAAAAAGTAGAAGTTTGCATGCACTAAGCAGAGAGAAAAGAAAGTTTATTCTCTACTTCCTTCAGAGAATGATATTCAGGGAAGCAGGGCTTCAGCACAGGTAGTGGTTGCTCCAGAAGGCAAACACTGTAAATAACAAACACCCCTCTTTCTTAGTCCTCCTTCCCTTAGCTTTTATATCTAAGATGGTGTCATATGGTATGGAATATCCCTTTGGTTATGCCTTTGGGTCAGATGGCCTGGCTGTGTCCCCTTCTGGCCCCTTTACATGGGGGGGATGCTGAGAGACAGCTCTGCTGCTGTGCCAGCCCTGCCCAGCAGCACCCAAACCACTGCTGTGCTAGCAGCGCCTTTCCAGCTGCCAATGCCCAGCACAGCTCTGGGAGGGCTGCTGTGAGGAAATGAACTCCATCTCAGCCAGACCCAATACAGAAGGATTTTGAATGTTGTGCGATATTTTTCTAAGAAATCTAGGGAACTATGACCATTGAAGCTGGTAAGAAGCGGGTTAGAGCTTGTTGGTAAACTGTTTTCAGAACAGTTGCTGAAGCTTTAGTGTAATAATCTGGAGAGATTTGCCTTAAATCTGGACTTGATAAGCAATTTGACTAAAAAGTAGACTGAAAGAAGGCTGATAATACCATTCTGGGAGAGATTTGGAATATTTAGAAAAAAATAAAAGAAACCCTAAAACAAGCAACAAAAAAAATTGTAAAGGTATGTGTAAGAAGTTTGGCTATAAGATGTATGATGTAATTCTTATATTCTACTTGTATTAGTAGATCAAGTAAGGTGTCATCGTTTTTTTAAGAAAGTTGTTAAGTGGAAGAGAATTTGGGGAAGACTAGCAAGCTCAGAACACTAAGAAATATAATACGGGATCAGAAAGTGTAAATAAATGCGTCTATTCTAGTCTAGAGAAGTGAGAGATCACTTAAGAGACGAGAAAATAGCTTTCAACCATGCAAACCCATGAGATGGAAGAGTTCTAATTTGAAACATAAGGCATTTACCATTTTTCGTTGGAAAAAGTACTCCAGTTGTAAATTTAAGCTAGAACTAGATGATTCAGGAAAGTCAAGTAAGCTCCATATTATAAGTTCTAGAAATGAAACATAACAATTTATAATAAAAGTCCAGCTAGATTGTTTCTTTCTTGTAACAAGAAAAAAAATCCTTTGAACAATTATGAGGTTACAGAATATGTATGTATTACTTTAAAAATGCAATTCTTTAAAATTCAAGGTAAACAAAAGTTTTATGTGTACCAGACCTTAAGGTACTTTTTATCTAAGTGTTGCCAAACATATTTCATGTAAAGCTGTCCACAGATAAAGTGAAAATTACTCTTTTGGGAAGGAAGGATAAAACCTTTCTTGCAAGTTTCAGGAATATTAATAATACATGACACTGAGCCGAAGAAAATTCCAACTCTACCTTTCTTATTTTTTTCCTTTGCACAACAAACCATGCACTTCCCTCTTTTCAATTTATGCTTTTTGTACCTGAAGGAGAGGGTGATAAATGACTGTAAAAATATCTTACTGATTCTATGTGGGTTATTTTTTCTAGAATCTACTCATGCAATAAAGGTGGAAGCTTCCTATGCTGAAAATTTTGGTGAGCTGCACAATCTAGAAGAGCTGCAGAGCTCAAACTGCAGAAAATACCATTTAAAGGGAAAAGCTCTACAGCAGAGTAGTCATGAGGCAATTTATATCTTTATGTTTAAAGTTAGTTGTGGGAAATGTTTTTCATTACACGAAGATCTGTTGCTTGATACTGCAATTAAATAGAGCTGAAACTGTAGTTAAAGGGTGATGTTCCTCATGTTTTGGAACAAAAGTTCTGCAAAAGTCTTATTTTCATGCTTTCTCCAAAGTTCAAATCATGCTGTCACTGCAAGTTTGTTTATTTTTGTTAGAGAAAATGAGAGATTTCAGACTAATCTTAGTTGTAATCCTGTCTCTTTGTAGGAGAAATGCTGAAATAATAAAGACTGCAGAATATCAAGATGGTTACTGGTGGGAAAGCTTTTAAATTCAGGATCAATAGGAGCTCTTCTACCTGGTGAAAGAAAGAAACCATTGAATGTTAATTGCAGATGACACTTGGAGTATGGCAGGCAGGAGTTTGGCTGGCTGGGGGGCGGTGGGAAAGCCTGAGCTTGTTCTGAGCGGGCAGAGTGTGTTTCTGCTCGAAGGCAGTGTCTCAGCATCTGCATCAGTGTGGAGCCATCTCCAGGCTAACACACCTCATTCCTCAGTATGGCTTCTTAGTGTGGCTCAGTGCTGCATTAGCCCTGCTGCTCAGCTTCCAGTGAATTCAAAACTGTTGGCATAGGAAGGCCAGATTTGTCTGTATCACAGAATACAGACACGTTTGAAAACAGAAGGTTTGTTTCACTTAGGTCATCAAATTGTCATGAAAGTCCTCAGATTTTCAAAATGCAAAATTTTGCTGCCATAATTACTAGTAAATCAACCACTCAAATGATAATGTTTTGAAATATGTCATGATTTATATTGTGTGTACATAAGTTATAATGTTGTGACAGCAAAGTTTTGTTTTTATATTGTTGACATATCCCTGTTCAGTTGATATACTATTTGGTATTAAGAGTTTGTAGTATAATTGAAGCCCTTTATTTTATGAACTTAGAAACATCCATAAGTGTCTTCTCTTCTTCTTTAACAAAATTTCAATTATTCATGTTCTCTGTTTCATTGTTTAAAATAATTTTACTTCAGTATTGGAAGGGCAGGCAGTTGACTGGACATAAAGTATTTCCTCTAGGCAAAGGAGCTGTGTGTTTGCTTGTTAGCTTTCCATATGAGTATTTGCCATTACCATTACCACTTACCATTAAATTCTCATTGTTAAAGAGCATGGAGAATGAAGTGAAAAGCCTGGAGCAAAACCTGCATGGTGGCATTTCTAAGCAGTAATGTTTTAAGCTAGCAGGTCAAGGGAAGAACAGTTACGGTCACTAAACACTTAACATTTTGCTTACTATTAGTATTACCTATGAGTAATTACACTTTAGATTTCAATTTACAGTTTACTCTTGATCTAGATCTTTATAAGTACAACTGGTTTACACTAATGAAACACAGGCCTCCTTATGCCAAAAGTGTTGCCTTTGTTGCAGCTATAATTAATCATTTCCTGATTTTATTTTTGTCTATGCAAAGTTAAAAATAAGGCATTTAAGTCAATAGAGTTGGAATTCATGCCAGTAAAAATGGAAGATGAATGCCAGCATTTCCACTAAAAAATTATTCTTAATGATTTTTATTTTCTAAGTGTTTTTGTTAACCACATGAAGTATGCTGCTCCAAATTTCACATTACGGTATGCTAGCTTCTGCATGCAGTGTCAAGCAAAGTGAACATATGTTATTTTGTAAACAGGAAAGGGATTATACTCTTGAGAGAAGCTTATCAAATGTGATTTGATCTATCAGTTTTCACAGAGATTCCATGAGCATCAGAAAGAAAAAAAGTTGACTCATTTACTTTATTTATTTTATACACAGTAGTCAAACAGCTTCTCATACTTTCCTCCTCTTATTAAAATCAGCAGGAAAAAAAAAAGTAAAATCCCGTTACATGGAGTATCTATGTCTATTTATTACTCATCTCAAAATTTAAAACAACTCCTGTTCTCAAGTCTGTGGCAGTTTGGTAAATGTTGGAACTATACAGTTCTTTGGGTCAATGGAGTAAATATTTTTATATGAAATCCCAAAAGAAAATAAATAATCCTGTTTTTTAGATATGTGACTGGTGTCCTGTAATTTATTGACTCGAATTTTATTGACTTGTTCTTGTATTTTATTTACCTATTTTGGAATAGGTTTTAGTATAAATAAATAAATAAAGCTGATCTTTATTTCCTTTTTTGATTTCTACATGTCATGCAAAAAATATAGGAAAAGCAACAGTAAAAGAGGCACTTTAAATTAATAGACCAAAGTTAACCATCTGTGAAGTATCTGGAATATGCTGAAAGGGATGCTTCAGAAGGAATTTAATATGGGCTGTCATTCTATCCCTATCCTGTGTCAGAAAGGAGGTAGAAACACATACATTATGTAATAGGAATTGCAGTCCCTTCTACAACATTTCTCTTTGTGTAATTCTTAGAGCCCAGGACAGTGCAGGAATAATGAAATGTTAGAACTACATGATGATTATCCATGTGCTGCTCTCCCACTCCTAATAAGGGTCTGCAACATTTAAAGCAGAACTTGCAGATCTTGGAAAAGTTTGTAAACTCGAACTAGAAAAAAGACAGATGCAATAAAGGACCAGGAATGCTCTCTGAGATAGTAATATGGAAAAGTAACCATTTTGTTACATATGATGAACTTCAACATTTCTTGGCAATAAGAGTGCTTGAAAGATCCATTTAGAATTTGGGAGCAAAGAGCAGAGGAACTGTATTTCATGCATGTCATTACTTATTCTTCCTGCTCTGTTTTTAACAATGAACCAGTATCACTGGCTTCAGAAGTCAACTGTGCTGGCAAGAAACTGTTTATTCAGGCACTTATGAGTCATGATCTCAAAAACCACTGGAAATCAAAAGGCTCCATTGCTTTTTAAGAAAGGGAAAAAAAAAAAAAGGCAAAATCAGATGTGGATCTGAACTCATTAATATAAGCATAGATAGATGACTAGGAAATTAATTCCCTTTGAGGGGTCAGGGAAGTGTCTTGGCCATTGTTATCTCATTTATCTATATATTCACTCCAAGTCCTCTTTATTATTTTCCGGTGCTCTCCTCCCTAGAACTTGTCTGCCCATTCCTCCCTAGATCACACTGCTGAAGTCTGCAGGCATTTATCCAGACTACAAATGGACTCTGTTGTATCTGCCACCCCTGTGGATGGTTATAGAGCTGATATATGAATAAAACCAACCCTCTGAGCATGTACAATATGAATGTTCTATATTTTCAGTACATATACTCTTTTACTAAGGCAAATATTTTAACTCATCATTTCAAGTAGATTGACATCCTCACAAATATGTATATATATTTTTAAAAGGTGAGATAATATATTTCAGATTTATTTGTACAAATTCTGATTTAGAGCCTTGATGTTACTAACAGATGTTATGAAACCATTTGCTGCAAAGTATAGAAAAGGGAGAGTAAAATTCATGTGAATATAATCTAATAGGATGTAAAATAAAACACAAGTGGGTGTGATAAAAGAATAATCTGGCATTCAGTCTTATGATGTATACATTTAGCACTTTGATGAATCAGCTCTTTTTGTGTGACCGGACAGATGGGAAATCAATATTTTAGGAGTGATGCACTTATAGCATAAGAATGTTTTTCTATAAAATGCATCTTTATTTTTGTTTCTCCATCCTGCCCCACTTTACTGAAATCTTATTGCTGTGTTATGCATAAGTATTTCCAAATGGTCTCCTTTGGGAAACACAGTAGGAAGAAACTGCAAAAGTCACCATGCAGTACAGATTCTAGTTCAGCAGTTTGTTTTAAAGAGGCCATGATACATAGCATCCTATCATGTGTACTTACAAGTCTTTGCATACAGCTGTTGTTGATGAAGTTCAGTCCATTATTCTCTAGATTTGTCATTTTAAAGTAGCTATATCTAATTCCCAATATAAAGCTTTTGTAAATTAAGATTACAAGGTGATTTTTAATATGATGAAGGGAATGAAAAAGTAATAGGATTCTCCATGGTGATAATAATGTAAAAGAAAAACTCCACTTGTCTGAAGTGGAGATCTTTCCTTTTTAAAACTTTAAGTTCTAGGCTGCAGTTTTCTGGTTGGGTCAGCATTTGCACCTTCAATTATATCACCATTGCTCCTTTGGTTCTTTTTATTGCAATCAATAAAAATTAAAAAATGTTCTATTAGTAAGGCAGCATACAAAGCTCTGGTGCAGAGTGTGTCAACTTGTCTACGGGACTAGGGTCTCATGGATGGTCTCTGAACTGTACATACTCCCACTGTCTATTTCAAGTATCTATTTCAAGTACAAAGGTTTCACTTTTAGTTTGTGTATTGTCTCATATTACAGTTTTCAAAATAGCTCATGCCTCATAGTTAAAGCAATTGTATTCAAATGCCAAGACAAGAGCTCTGTAAGAAGGCTCATCTGGGAAGGACTTTAGTTCTGTTCCTTGAAAATTAATATGACAGAAAAGTAAAATTAAATGTGGCACTGAAGTGGAGTTTCCTAAGTAAACCCAAAACTCATTTGAATTCATGCCTTGATTCTTCCCCAGAGTTAAGGAAGAAGTAACAAATAATTTTAATCTGCTTGATTAGCATGGTGACATACTGATATCTCCACTAGGGTCTCATTGCCAAGTTCTCAGAGTGTTTGCACTCATCACCAGAGCTTTTGAACTCAGATCATATAATGTGCTTTACATTTCAGTTTAGAGATGCAGCATTTAAGTTTCACAAGTACTTCATCATTTAAATTCATGGGTTCTGAGTATATCTGAATTTCTGTTGCCTTACCGCTGATATTCTAAAGGGAAGAAACTTCAGAATAGCTGTTTCTTCACTGCCTACTTTTTTTCTGCTATTTCAGGGTACTATGCTAGAGAAATCAATGAAAATCAGAGAAAAGCTTCAGAAATGAAGGTGGCATGATGAACTATGAGCAGCTGTACAACTTTCCCTTTTGCTTTGCTTAATTAGTATATACTGATATCCAGAAATGCTCAGCAGTTGCACAGGACAGTTAGATTGGGAATCTGGCATGAAGAGATCTTAATGAAGCACAGATAGTGGCAGGTACCAGTTCTTTACTATGTAATTATATTCACAGTATTACTCAAGCCTGACATGTTTTCATGCACACTCCCTGCACTCCCTGTAGAGTGTAGAGAGCAAAACTGTTTCCCTCATGGTGCCATTTGAGTTTTTAAAGGTACGGACATGGGCTTGGGATTTTTTTTAACTTGTTTTTTTTCCCCTAACTGAATACTTTCTAATGGCACTGGAAAAGCTGTTCCATGTGACATGCTTGGAGTTCGCACACCTGTTTTCCCCTCTGCTTTCTATGTGTGAAGCATTTCCTTTTCAGCATTCTTCATGCTCAAGGATATTACTGAGCCACAGGGAGGCAAATCTGCTTTGTTATACAACAAAAACACATTACAGTAGTTTGAACAAAAAACCCCAAATAAGCAAACAATAACCCCTCTTCTTTTCTAGAGAGATACTTTTTAAAATGTATGTTAAAAAAAAAAAAGGCTTAGTTAACAGTGACAGATGCAGAAGAAAGAAAAAATTCTGAATGCTGGAAGTTCCCAATTCCCAATAAGAAAAGTTGAATTTACTTAGTATATTAGCAGGGGCAATCTGAATCTCTTCTCACACTACACTTCAGAAAATATTTCCTGAAATGCTGCTGCGGACCAGAATTTTCGTCTCCATATTTTATTTTATTTTATTTTGCTTAACAGGAAAGGAGATGGGGAAGAGGTGAAAACCATAAGAGAATTCCCTTGAGAAGGCAATGTTCTTTGCTTACCTAGGCTTTTGCTAATGAGAGACAAGGCACTGCCAAAGCAGAATTGGTAACTGCTTGAGACATTAGTTCTTATGATGAAAACAGAACCCATTTTATAGCAACAAAGACAAAAACCGTGAAAATCATTGGCTTGTTTAGTTTTATTTCATTTTTTCTGACTGCAGTTGTTATGAATAACCAAAGAGGAAAATGAGATTCAATGTAGACTTAGCATATGCTACTCATAAAAAAATGGATTCATAAAATCATTAATTAGACATTAAAAAGGGTTTTAAATGTGGCAGAAAAAGCTGAGTTTATCCAATAGAGAAGAACAGCAGATCAGTTAAATTATTAAAGGTGGGGTAGTTTTGCAGTGCTCCTCTGCTTATATCTCCTTACACAGTCTAAGAGGAGGCAGCAATGGTGAGACAGAGTGACAATCCAAGTCCACTGACCAACTTGAATGAATTTTCTACCATTAGAATGTAGTGTTGGAAACAAAAAAGAAGCTTCCATTTTGAGAAAGACGTGATTGAATGTTAAAAGATTTATTATCAAAGGAGAAAATAAAAACTGCAGGATAGACTAATCTGTAAATAATTTAAGAGGCAAACTAAAGTAAAACTCAGCAGGTCTGAGAAACATGCATGTCCTGCTGATAACACAGGAATGACTGACTTTTCTCTAAAGAGACTATGGGAGCAATTCAGTTCATTGTAGAGTACAAAGTGGAAAATTAACTTGAGGAAAATGTTGGAACGGGCAATCTTTATTTTTTCCTTTATTCAACAAAATAGAAGATAACATCTTAAAGATAAATCAATATAGAACCTAGGAAGGAAAGGAAGGAAAATTATCACTTAGGAAAGGAAGGAAATATCACGAGTATCTGATAAAATTTTCATGTGTAATGACATGATTGTTTTCTTTGCTTTGTTGCTTAAATGGTTGAGATTTTGATAAATAGCAGGACAATTAATTAGTATTATTTCTTCTGAAAACTCACATTAAGTTTAATGGGAAGGAAATGTCATCAGTATTATTTAAATTTACAACCAGTATAAGTCAGGGTTGTATATGTGACTTAGTTTACAGGATATTGACATAAAACTTGTCCTTTCTCTTCTTTTATTGTGTGTTAACCCCAGCTGGCTGCTGAGCCCCACACAGCCACTCACTCATCTCCCCAGTGGGATTAGGAGAGGTTCAGAAGAGGAAATGTGAGAAAACTCCAGGGTTGAAATAAATACAGTTCAATAGGTAAAGCAAAGCCTAGCTCATCTTTGTGCTCTTGTGGTGTTTTTAGCTGAGGTAGAGATAATTTTATTCATGTATGAGTTACTGGTAGGGAGCTGTTTAGGATTTCTGTGAGAAACTGTTGATAATGAAGAGAATTTCCAGCACAAATCCAAAACAAAGATATGTACTAGCTACTGTGAAGAAAATTAACTGTGCCCTGGTCTAAAGCAGCACAGCTTTCCATGGGGTTTTTTGAAAATTTTTGGTTCTTGTGGTTTTTTCTGCTGTTGTTATTTATTTATTCATAGTAAGTGTGTATTTTTTTAACTTTCTAAAATAACTATCTGGAAGTAGACATTTTTTACTCATATTTACTTAAATATATGCACTATAACACTAAAAATTTGAAAATTAATTTATATAAAGTAATTTATTCATGGGTAGTGAAAGTGCTAAACAGATTCTCAAAAAAAGGAAAAGAAAATAAATTTTGAATTCAAGATTATATTTGTAATTCATATGAACAGCAGAAAGAAGGTATGGAAATCTGAAGTCACCCAGTTTCAAAGGAACTAACTATGGATTTGGGTCAGCAAAATAGAGAATGTAAAGTTGTACTTGAGGACAATATCCTTCTTTTTTCTATCCTTTCTTTTTCTGTTAATTAAATGACCTGTAGAAACTTAATGAGTAACAGACCTAACATACATAATTCTTAACACAATAATCTATTTACCTAGGATCCTAGTGTCATAGTGTCAGAATTTATCAGATTAATTTTACTAGCAATTATGGTCTTGAAATTAACAGATCATTCTTTTAGGTCATCAACTACTTACACATATGGCCACATCTGAAAGATTAGGGAAAAAAAAACCAAAACAAACCAAAAGCCCAGTCTTCCCCAGATGTTTCAGTGTCGGCTATCAGAAAAAAAAGTAATGCATTAGTTGTACTGGGGAAAACGTTAAGTCAATTATACTCTTGCAAGATTTATAAGAACTAAAGTGAATTTAAACTTGAATTGTCAAAGGAAATTTTACATGCATTAACCACTCAGCTACATCCATCCAATATATTTAATTATGTACTGGATTTTGAACCACCATCTCTAGAGCAGTGTAAAACAAGAGTGTTCCTACACTACTCTTCATAGACATTACTCTGAATTACACATGCAAAAAACTCAGCTGATGTCACCCAAAAAAGAACCTAATGTTAATATACTTTCATTCCTCTCCTAAGGATGCATGTTACAGTAAATAGACTTTACCTCGTTCCCTTGAATTTTCAACTAGTCAAGTGCTTAATGCTGAAAGATTGCTTATGCACATCCCAGCATATTTGAAATTATTTTACTTACAAGGATGTGCAGAAAAACATAATTTGATAAATAAGGTTGGAATGGTGGCATGCTCTGGAATGATGAAAATAATTGTAATTTGCAATTTATAATCACAATTTTTTCAATACTATCAGTTATGAAATCTTAATGTTACACAAATATCATCCATTAGTAATGCAAAACAGCTTAAAGCACAGTGGAACTAAAACTTTTTAAAAAATATTTTGAAATTAAAAGGCTTGTTTCATTTATCTTTAATGATCAACGTTTTTGCTTTGTTCAACCTCCTCATATGCTGTTTCAGAGATATACGTTCCAAGAACATTTCAAAATCTTAGTAAAGAGAATTGAAGTGCAGTCTAAAGCAGATTTTTCAAGTTCAGCCTGTAATATCTTCTCTTCTGCTTGCATTTGTGAACTCTGTGCACTAAGGCCACAGTGAAATGGTAACTCCGTTAGTAGCATTCTGCTCTGAATAAAATGACATTGATGCAAACATTTCTTGGATTCAGGGAGCTGTTGCAGGGTCACATTTGCAGGATGTGCACTTATGTCTGCTTTAAATGAATACTGTGCAATACTGGACCAGAAAGAGTGAGGAGACAGCTGCAATGTAAATATGGAATAAGGAGCTTATGTTTTCTTAAAGCTTATATTATTGATACAGAACTTGAAGACAAACAGACTGAAGAGAAAATAGAAAATTGCTAAAAGATAAGTTCAGCACAAACTGTGAGGCAGTACAATGCAAATTCAATTCACCTTAATCCAAACATTTCATAGAAAAACACAATATTTTGGTGGAAATATTGATAATAAAATTCATTGTTTAATTTCTAGGCAGAATTCTATGTTATTACGGGTGAAATTCACCCACCCTGAAATATTTTCCATGTCTTAGACAAAATGTAGATTTGAAACTCTACATTCCTAGATCTCATATTTAAAAGATTAAAATAAAAAAAGAAGGAAATAAAAATCCAGGACATGAAGGAAACTTCTTGGCCTTTAAGGCAGACCACCTTGTTTTGTCTGGAATTCTTAATTAAAAATTAACAGTAGAAAAGTTTTGAACCCTTTCAACGTATGTTTCTTGGAGATTTAGGTAAGGAAATTGCTTTCGTGATTTTATTTAAGACAAGAATGATTTGGGTTCTTTTTTACAGGAGACATATAGTGTAGCAATGAAACCCCTGTGTCCAGTTCATATCACTGATTAAATTTCCTATTCCTTTTTTCTCTTTTTCTTTAGATTAGCATTATTTGTGTATAAAAATGTATTACTCTGGATTCTATCTTCCAAAGCATTCTAAGTAGCTACTTACTATGATTTAATTTGAGAGACTCCTGTGCCTAATAAGCTTTCCATTTAAACTCCAAGCTTTGAGCTTTATAAAATCTACGTGGTCTACATGTAAACACTGTGTAAATAGCATCTGAATAAAAGGCAGGGACACGCATTAGGAGCTGCCAGAACTGTGTCTGTTGTGGCTGCCCTGGCCGCTGCTGCTCGAGCAGCTGAAGAACAAAAGTCCTGATTGACTGCTGCCAACTCAAGCGAAAAATACGCCAGCCAAGAGAAAAGTTAGAAACAAACGCAGAAATAGGTTATAGGAAGTGTGTATCTTTGTTGGTAAAGGGACAAAAGAGAGCCATTTAAAATGTGGTTGTGAAGCATGTTTGCTTGTGATTTTATTTAGTACAGGAGTAGAGAATCCTGTTCTTAGATTTTGTATCTGCCAGATGATACTACCCCACATGGTTTTAGGGAATCTGATAGCAATATTGTTTGAAAGAGGTTTTTGATGTTTATACAACCTACTGCTAAACATTATGACTAAAATGCAGATTTATAATGCAGCTGAAATATGTTTGTGTCAGAGGGGTTGTTTTGTCTAGAAACTGAAAAAAATGTATGTGAGACTACCATGTTCAACATACTGTCTGGAGAACATTTATTTATTTAAATATGAAAAATAGTTCTTAATTGCTAGTTATGAATTGAAAGCTGTTAATGGCTTTTGCCTCACTGTCCAATTTTGTTATTTGCTGGAAAACTGCATTTTTTATTTATTTGCTCTAAGCAGCAGATGATGTTTTACTCAGTGAAATTGAAAGTAATCAAACATATGGTAATGTCCACAGGTAAAAAGAGAGTTTTATTTAAACAGGATATTCTAAAGGAAATTTGAATGTAATAAGAAAAAACTTAGATTTATGTTTTTTTTTAATGAGGGAGGTATGCATCAATTTTTAGGTATATTATAGTGTCCAGATAACATGCCTTTTATAAATGAATCTCCATAGTAAATCCATTATACTATTAGTACACTAACGATGTAATAAGGCTTTCAGAAAAACCAGTGATGAAACTACCACTACTTTTCCTTTTGTTATTTGCTCTTTTTTTTTCTTTTTTTTTTTTCACTTGGTAGTAGAGAACAATGATAAAGATTTAAGAGTTGTTAAAGTCTATTGTCTATCATGTAAGCTGTTGTGGTAGCATGGTGTAGCTCAGACACAGCAAAGGAGTAAGAAAGATAGAAAAAACAATTTCTGCAAATAAAAGTTGAAAAAGTATTTCAAGAAGGTTTGTATGATAAAATGGACCATTAAGATGTTGATTTTTTTCCCAAACGGGAGTAAAATTTTTGGTTTTAAGGGGAAAAAAAGTGTTCTAAAGACCTTGAGTTCTTCTGGAAATAAAACAGCAGCCAGCAATGTCATCTTTGTCTGTTTACAAATACTTTTCAAAGCATGGAAAACTGTGCCAAGGTCTCAAAATTACTTTCCAGGTTAGATCTTTCTGTTAACCTACAGAAATACATTACAACTGATTTCTTTTCAGCAGTGATAATTTTTTAGAAGAGCAGAGCTTCTTCATTAAGTAAGAAGGTAAAGAGGATAGGGGAAAGGTACTACGACAGGCATATTTCTATGATAAGACAGGTTTTTCTAGTTTTGCGTATTTCTGGTACACATATACAGAACAAGCTTGTCCAAAGAGCAAGAGAAAGGGTAATTATAACAGTTCAGCAGAAGGATTTAATAAACTCACCATTTCTTGGAGTCTAAACTGTATTATTTTCTAGAAGACACACTTTTTATCTTGCTTCTGGGAGAGGGAAAAGCTTAAATTCATGCATTCAAGGAATTTTCTGGAAGATCACACTGGCACCTTCTGGACAGAGAAACTGAGTCTAAGTATTTTTGCAAATATTTGCTTTATTTGGATCAAATAAATACTGACATTACAGTGCATGCAAGTAATTGAATTGGTGATTTTTATGGAGGTTTAAAGGTACATCCTGACTGATAGCACTAAATTCTCTGACAAAATTTGAAGGGTTAAATCATCAAACTCCTGATGTAATTTGTCTAGCAGATTGATGGGAAATATTAAATGAATATCAGTTTAGTCAGATGTCTTCTAATGCTGCTGCAACTCATGTTCAATCACACTGGTGAGTGAGATGTTGACTATTGTTGGGAATCTAGTGATGAGCTGAAGAAAATAGATGATGACTGAAACAGGGGAACAATTTCTTTTCATGAGCCAACATGACGGATGCAGATCTCTCAGAGCCTTTCAAAATGTCTAGCAAGCAGCAGGGTATTGGTTCACTAAAGAAATAGTTGGCCAATCAAATGTTTTGCATCCATTGTGCTAATTTTAGATCATGTTAGCAAATGAATGACAGCCCTTATTTGCTCATAGCTTTCACATTGTGGAAAAATATGCAAGAGTTTCATTTGTGCAATTATCGAAATAACGGCCTTGGAATTCAGCTAGAAACAAAGTGTCAAGTCTTCCTGCTCAAGCTGACAGATCTCTAATCAGTTGTCATCTCATATTTACTTTAAGTGACTTTATTGGAGAATATTGAATATTTTGCAAGGAGAGATGATAGCTATGGACTTCGTGCCATTAATCTCTCGAGACCAAGGTGATGATAAGCTAAGCTTCAGTCTTTTGAGGGGCAAAGATTTTATTAATAAATTCAGCTGAATTTTAACCATCTCTTTTTTTGAAATGTTATTGAACACATCATACCAGTTAATTAATTGAAATAAGTACTTGTTATTGAGCCCTAGAGAAAATGTTGGTAATTATTGCAGCTCAAAATTTAGTATTTGCTTTAGAGTTTAATTAACAGCGTTATGACTTGTGTCATAGAGCAGCTCTAGACCTTGCCATTTTCAAATTAAAAACCTTAGCATTCTTTTGACAGTTTTGGTGCCAGACAAAACCTTTCTGACTGGTTTGTTAAGGCAAATGGGAGAGTTCAAGGTCATTTATTTTTGGGTCTGGCAGTGGGGTACACTCAGAAGAAGTGCCTAAGAAGCAGTTTCACAAGGTTAATTTCTTCCATCTACCTTACTTTGTGTTTTGAATCACAAATTTACCTGTGAAACTTAAGTTGAGATTCACAGTTACAAAACCTTTTCATCTGGAAATCTGTGCTCTGGTGACATCCAGGTATCAGGCCAAAAAGAACAGTGAAGTCCTAAATGCTCCCTGAACACATGAACCCAGCACATAGGTTAAAATTGGAGTAGAAGGCGCAGACATTTTCAGGTAAGCAGGCTTTTGGAAGTTGCAAGTTCTATATCTTGTTTAAGGGGATTCACATTTCTTGGTGGGAGCCATCGTCATTCTGTAGCTGTGTGCTGCATGGCCTCTATCAGGAGCTATTGCGAGAGAGGGAAGCAAAGTGGCATTCCCTCTGTGGCCTTTCAAACATTCAACCAGGGACAGAAATATGCTCTCTGAAATCTGACCACAGGTCCCTACTTTCTCCTCTAGCTGGGTGAAGCTCTTCTCTTCAACAAGAAATGTAGGGCATGCTCCTGATCTCTTCCATGTTCAGTTAGAGAGGAGAATGCTTGCATGACAGCACCTGTGAGGCAGGGAAGTTGTTAATGAGCGCTCTGTTTTGAATACAGCCATAATGACTTGAAATATCAGCCGCATGAGTAAGAAATAAAGTTTAAAATGCAACTGAGGTCTCTATTTGGGAATACGAGTTCTGTACCTAGGTTAAGATAAGACACCACATTTTTTCGGTGTGACTTTCTTCTAAGTTACTCTTGCTGGCCATTGTAAATCAGAAAATTTTCTATGCAACATTTCAATTTGTTTTGAATCTGGGACAATAACATCAAAATCTTGCAGATGATCTGTACTGAAGGTCATGGCAGGGAGTATAAACAGAAATGTAATGTAAACTGTCATAATTTTTTTTGTTTCCTGTAATATGCTGACACATATTTATGGAAATAAAAGGTTCTATTTAGCTTCATTGTGCATAGCAGAGCTCAGAACACATGTACTTTCAGAACAAGTGAAATAGTTTCCAAAGCGAGGTGCTATAACTTTTTATAGAAAAAGAAGTCTGAAAATTTCTGTTTTGTTTGACACTATTTTCTCCCCATCTTAACATTTCCACACAAGTTATTTTCTGCATATGGCAAAGAAAGTGTTGCTCTTTTTACTTCTACTTTCAGCATCATTTATTTCTCACTATTTAAAATATGAGAAATTCAAAATATGTCTCTTTGGCAGATATTAGAGGATGATACTTTTTCACAAATTTTATTTGGTCAATAAAAGACTATTTTCATTAATATAAGATTCTGAAGTTAATAATAGGAAGAAATTAGTTTCAGAAGTTATTTTGAAAAGCTGTTTTCCAGAGACTCTTTACCTACAAAAGTGTTGTGTACGTGCCAGTTGCAAGCTGTGAGGTGCTAAGATATTCTGCATTTCAGGATGTATGACACAGAATTCTTCTGATGTTTGTAGTCTTTAAAATAAATTGTTTCAGTTCTTTTAGAATTGCTTCCTGCAGAGAAGAACCTCATAATTAGAAACAGAGCAGGATAAGACTGCAGCACAAGTCCTTTGATGTGTTGGTTACCTGATAGATTTTTTTGAGATGAGATGAACTATAGCTATTGATAATACTTCTCTTTTTAAGCCAGATCTGTAGAACTACCTAGAGTTACCTTGCTTTTAATTTCATTTGATGAACAACAGAATATTAAGCATGAAGCAGGTAATTATAGTATTCAGACTGAGTCAGGTTTACTGACTGGAATGCCTATTCAAAACACTACAAATTTTCATTATGATTGCTTGTGGTTTTTTGGGTTGAGTTTCTTTCAAATGTAATGATTGCTTCTTTATTCCTTCACTTTTTTTAAAAATTTTTAAGGTATCCATACTTTATAAATAGAAATGCCTCTTCTCTGTTCTTCTTGGCCTTCTTTTACTGTCTTTTAAAAAAATCCCAACAAATAATATCCACCCATCCAAATAATACCTGAAAAACTCCTAGAAGACCAGAAAAACATTCAAGGTAGTATAGTATGGGTAGTACACAGTTTGTATTTGCTTCCAACCTGGCAGAGAAAATTGGTGAAAATTAGTCTTAAGTACTTAAAAGTTTTCCTATCCTGTAAAATTTAGTTTTGTTTTATTCCATCTGCAATCATATATTCTACAGTGCTCTTCTAGAGCCTGCCTGTTTTGTTCCACCCACATGTATGCATATATAACTTGACACTGGTGTTACATAGGATGAAACATATTATTTTTAAAATGTTAATGGTATATCACAGCAGAAATCTGCCTTACTCATTAATTTTTCCAAAAATTATATGCTATGTGCAATGGTGCTTTGTGACTAAGGGTTAGATCAAGTTTATACTACACTAATCCTTTTGAATACTATATTACCATTGACAAATTAATCATTTCAGTTTTAAATCAAAAGCTTTGTTGGGAAGACCAGAACATTTTTTTTCTTTCATAAATTTCTGGGTTACATGTGGGTTAAACTGTTACATGTGTAACTCCTAGGTAAAGCAAAGCTGGCATGGCTCCACAAGTAGCTTCAGTTTCATTTTTTGGTGATATCTCTTTGCAAATTCATATTTGTTGATTTCATAAGATTCCTCTGATTATATTTTTGTTTGATAACTTTCTTGTTTGAGTCTTGCTGGGTAAATAACACAGCAAAAGATTTTAAAATAATAATATTCTCTATAACCTTATTTTACTAGAACACTGTGTAATAAGATAACAATTTTTTATTGTTCTTAATAGTGAAAAAAGATGCTATGAAGTAGATAGAATATGAAAATCTGAAATATGTATTTTGCCGGTTCTCTTTAATATCCTTTCCTCCTACATTATGTAGTCAAACAAACTTCAGTGTATTCCTATGTGGAATAAACTCTACAGTTTCCTTGAAGTTTCATTCTGTCACCTATAAATTTAGAGGCAGGGGCACAGATTCCCCTCTGAGCCATAGAAAATTCTCTCAGTTAAACAAGTTTAGTTACTCTTGAGAATCGAGCAATCTTTCATTTTCCTCAGAGGAGTTCCACTTAACCTAAAACTCTTCAGTCAGAAAAACACACACACTGCTGCTGAGCAGCTTTGCTCAGCAGCTTTACACTTTTGAGCTGAAAAATACATTACGCAGTAATTATATGGCAGGCGACAAATACATCTTTGAATTGTATTTTCTATCATGCTGTTTTATTATCTCTGTCCATGTAAACTTAATAGATGAGATGCAGTGAAATATAGCAAAAATTTTGGTACCATCATTAATGTACCTGTTATCTTTTTGGAGAAAAATTATCTATGCTTTGGATATACTGCTGATGTCAGTGTCTTAGAAAAGGGTTGAAAATTGCATAAATCTTCATCTGCTTTATCATATTTAACACCCAAAACATATAATCTCAAGAGACTTTATCTCATTTTTCTGTTCCACTGAAGTTTTCAGTTGCTATCCTTGGAACAGATCTGGATCATACTTTACATTAATTTCAGATGTTGGCATGTCACCAGCTTCAGTTTATTTTGAATTTGCACTTCTCATTGATGACAGAAATATTTGATTCAAAGAATACCAGAGCAGTATGAAGTTTATCTCTGAATTAACAAAATATTTATGCTTTTTAGAAATTTAAATGAAGCTGGATTGACCGAACTTCTAAATCCTAAGTACTAGTGATGTAATGCATCTTGTGAAAGCTATGACTTAGCTGTGTATTACTTTTCCCTGAAAGACAAATTAGGTAAAACTGAATCACAGAGAAATTCTCACAGATGTTTATAATTCCTTTGGCAAATTTATGTAGCTGAGATCTTAAAACCAACTTAAAATTTCCTAAGAGAGTTTTCAAAATACAGATTATTATAGAAATCTGTATAAATTTTATTTTGTAGAACAACAGATGCCTGCAGCTAGACAGATTTTCATGGACTGAAGCATAATAAGTGAATCTAACAAAAGAAAAATTAAATGATACTTTGTTTAGCAAGGAAGATTTATTCCAAATTTGCTCTTTCTTCCTTTTCCATCAGTTTTATCTCTTAAAATTTGAAATCTAAGATCTAAATCTGTAAATCTTAATTCAGATTAAGATCTCCCTATGAGTAAAATTACTGTAAATTAGCCAGAAGAAATGTGCTCTTATAGCATGATGACATTAATAAATAACATAACAAATTATTATTTTGTTATTACAAAAAAAGAAGTAATTATATTCAAATGGTTTCAATGAAAGGCAAGATATTTCTCTACTGAGTTTCAAACAGATGTGGTATAAAACACATTAGGTCCATAGAATCACTTAGTGACAGACCAAAATATCCGAATCTCTTGAGATTAAATTATATGGCACCTATTCAATGATTTTTAATCTTGTGAGTTTAGAAGATGCTATCAGTCAAAAAAGCAAAGAAACTTGCTTTTTTGATCTTTCCTTAAATATAGTATCCAGCATTTTATATGGAAGAAAATCAGATAGTTAAAGCTATTCCATTATATTACTTTGGTGCAGATTTGCACATTTACTTATGGACTTAATTTTAAACATAAAAAAGAGTTGGAAAAATGTTTTATATCCAGTGACAATTATTGAGATGGTACTCGCACTCTGCTATTGTTATGTGCAGAGCTGTAGGGATATGTGTGCTTGAGTCAACAAATCCAGCGAGGGAAAAAGGCGTTCATATTAAGTATTGAAGTTTGTCAAAGATGAGGTAACAGATTTTGTCCAGGAATGATTGACACAAGAAATATAAGTGTAGAAAGTACACGTTAAATTCAACCTATTAAATCTGATTTCTTAAAGGAAAATGAGGAAGACCTGTCTCTCACAGACATTTCTTGAAGCATGAAAATTGTTTAAAGGGCATCCTAATTTATCCAGATCACAAGGCTATCTGTGATGGCAGGAAAAGATTTTTTCTTGAAATGGATGCCTTATTCTCCTTCTACCAGTAGCTGTTCAGATCTTTGTCTATTTATATTCATTATTGTTGCTGTAAGAACAGTGCTGGTTTTCATTATTTCATTGGCATGAGAAGCCCTGGTTCAGTTTTTCTGTCAATTTTGACCTCTTTCTGTACTTTCTCTACTTTCAGTGACTAAAAGTGTCGGTAAATAGAAACAGAAAACTCCACAAAATACTTTTGCAGCAGGACAAAATAATTATAACAGCACTCAAGATATATGTAATTACCAAACCACATGTCTGATAGGATAAAATATGCACTGAGAGTTTGTTCAGTTGGTTTTTGCACTATTACACATATAGCATGTTTTCGCACACCTGGCTGGAAAGAGATTTGAGAGTACACATAAATAGTCTAATAAAAATTAGGAGGCTCAAAATACCTTCACAGAAAGAGCAGAATAAAATCAATGTTAATTTTAATGCTGAAATGTAATTTTTGTTGAAGTATTTTGAGAACACATTAGTTTTTCCATTTGATTTCTATCTGTATCACTTGAAAGTGAACAGATAATTTTCAAATTTAGCTAGGTAGGCGCTCATCTCTGATTTAAAATAGAATATATATATATATATGTGTATATATATAGCAAATGCTTTACCAATCCATTTAAGTCAATTATCTTGAAGTGTAACTTTATTAAAGTGATCACTGGTGCCCACCACTGTGGACTGTGGGTTTATCTGCTGTGCTTAGTCCAGATCTAATTTAATGGATCACTGTCAGAAATGCTTTGTTTACAAAAGGGCATGAAATATGCTCATCATCCCTCTCTGCTGCTCATTCCTGTACAAGGTCCATGAAATACCCAAGTGTGATGTGCAGTTACTGGTAGGACTTCATTCAGCTCTGGTAGGAGCATGTCATACTCTTTGAATAATTCTGGAATAATTCCCTCATGTGACAATAAATGTGGCTCAGGTGACATTTTGGTACGCATTTCTTTGCCTGAAGCTGCAGCTTCATAGTAGGCACAAGTAGAAAACAATTGTACCAGCCAATATGGAATCTGTTACATGAATAAATTAGCTATACTTCAATGCACAATGCTTTACATTCACAAGAAACGCAATCCTAACTGACACCTCTATTATGATCTCAGAGAGAAGCCAGAGACTAAAATACTGCAGAGAGAATAATTTTCTGCTAAATATTTTTCTGTCAGGAAACCATATTCAAAATGGCCTGAAAGGAAAATGCCTGTACAAAGTATGTACCATATGGCCTAGCTATGGTATATTGTGGGGGCAATAGTGGGAAATAGCCATTTAATAAAAGTAAATTAACAGTTTATTAAAAATTTGTCTGAAATAATAATTGCCAAAATACCACATTGATTGGCTTTAGCAATAGTTGCCCTGCAAGTCAAATCTACAGATTTCTTTTTTTTTTCAACTTCCATTTCTTTATGTTCTGTCTGGCTCTGATATTTGACTCTTTAACCACTGGTGTTTAGTGTCTTCTTTGGCTTTTTAAAATAGTCCAGCAGCTGCTAACTGATTATGAAAACTCCACTTAATATTGGGTAGATTAGTAGATTGTGGATTAAAACTGGGAATAATCAAGAGGATTACTTTTTATTTTTCTCACCTCCAGCCAATAAATTTAAAACACTGGGGTTTTTTTCAGTTGTATATGCACTCTTAAAAAGAAGATAATTTAACTTCACTGTTAATATGTTTTGCTTGGCTAAGTTTTATGCAAACCTAACAGACATAATTAAAGTTTCTTCCCTACCTATTGTCAAGAACTTAGTCATGCACTGCCAGTGAAGCAAGCCTAACATTGTCATTTTTACTGAAGTCTGAGTGAAAGCATTAATTAATAATTTTAAAAATTTCTTGATATTCAAATGAATGGAACAAGCTGGAAAATATCTCATTTATTTTGGAAAAAGTAGATGTTAACTCTGAAGCAGTAGCCCAAAGTATATATACTGCACGTTTTAAGAAATCTGGAGATGTCACAAGCAGAAGAAAAATGGACTGTTTCCTGAGATTAACAATTTTATGGGTATGGTAAATGCTTTGGCAGCCACATTAAACAAGAGTAAACTGACTAATTTTAGTATTGTGCTGCACAACATAAGAGGAGATTAATTGTGATATTAAATATTCTTAAAACAATAATAGAATTGATTTACTAAAAAAGTACTTCCACTGCAGTTACTTCTGACAAAAAATATTCCGTTTTTACTTTGGGGCTGGGAAATATTTCACAAAATTCGGAGGAATATCTCAGAAAATCTGTGCCAGAGTATGCTCAACTCAACTAAATGGCTTAGGAAATTTGAAGACGCTGTTACCTAGTCAACTAAACCCCAGTATCTTCCTCACAGGGATGAGAGAGAGCTCCTGACTGATTTGCTTACATACCCCTGTTCTAGCACTCATCAATTCACAGTTCTATTTGTAAAGTGAAAGCTATACTTCTTTGCCACCTATAATTGTTGAATAATTATGGTAAAATAGCTGTGATACACACTAGAATCTGTTAGATTCTACCTCTCACAAGAAGGATTGACACTACTGTTTCTGACAAGCTTAGACTTTGCAAGTAACACTTGATTATTTTTCCTCTGTTTTGTTTCATTCAAACTGCTTCTATACTTCATGTTGTTAGGAAAAAAAATCATTATACTGTTTCATTCCATACTGAGCTAAACACTGCTACACTAACCTCTTTTCGTGTAACATCCCTGTGATTCATGTGTAGGATTACAGTCTTTCAGCTATATGTGCTCAAGAGGAATTAGTGCTGTGCTTAATACTTAATTACTAATGGACTGTAACCCAGATGAATCTGTCATAAATATGGAAAAATTCTGAGCTGATGCTTGCAATTAATTCACTGTAATCTGCAGACACAGCTGAAAAATCAATAAAAAAATTAATGGAAAAAATCCCTTTGAGCAGGACATAAATCACACTGAGAGCACTGAGAGATTCATTATCTTTCTGTATTTGTCTCTTCATTTTTTGAGGTGTAAAGACTTTTCCACATACTTACTATAAAAAACTACATCAACAGCAAAAAACTTAACTCCCCAAACTCCCTCTTCACTGAAAAATCTTAATAAGAAAGCATCAGTACTTATAACAGAAGTACAAATTTAGGGGAATTAATTTTGTGAGGTATTAAAAACACCTGTAGGATAATGCAATCATCAGTCATAGCCAGCACAGCTTCATGAGGACACAGTCCTGCTTGTAAAACTTAATTTCCTTTTACAAAAATATTACTCACCTAGTTGATCAAGGGAGGCGAATTGGTGTAATCTTTTTGGATTTCAGTAAAGCTTTTCATACTGTCTCTCACAGTGCCCCCCTGGACAAAAGTTCCAGCACACAGCTGGATAAACACATCATGGGATGGGAGAGCAGCTGGCTCACAGGTGAGGCTCAAAGGGCTACAGTGAATGGCGTGACATCTGAGTGGTGACCTGCCACTACTGGCGTTGCACAGGGCTCAATCCTCAGTTCTAAGCTCCTCAATATCATCATAAAAGACTTGGACACAGGACTGGAAGGGACTGAGCAAGTTTGCAGATGATGCAAAACTGGGAGGAGCTGTTGATTCCCTCAAAGGCAGGGAGGCCCTGCAGAGAGACCTCAGCAAATCAGAGGTCTAAGCAATCACCAACCACGTGAAGCTCAGAAAGATTCTGCACCTGGCGTGAGGCAACCCCGTATGGACAGACTGGGGAATGAGATGCCTGAAAACAGTGCCATGGAAGGGACCTGGAGTCCTGGTCAATGAAAAGTTGAACATATGTCCTGGCAGCCAGGAAAGGCAAGTGTGTTCTGGGGGGCATCAGGCACAGCATCACCAGCTGGGCAAGGGAGGGGATTGTCCTGCTCTGCTCCGGGCTGGGGCAGCCTCACCTTGAATATTGTGTGCAGTTTTGGGCACTACAGTATGAGAAAGATATAAAGCTACTAGACACCATCCAAAAGAGGTCTAGGAACGTGGTGAGGGGTCTAGAGGTCTAAGTGGTGAAGACACCACACAATGAGCCACTGAGGTCACTAGGTCTGTTCAGCCTGGAGAAGACTGAGGGGAGACACCAAAGCAGTAGACAACTTCCTCATGAGGGGAAGTGAAGATGCAGGCACTGATCCCTTTTCTGTGATGATCAGTGGCAGGACCAGAGGGAGTGACCTGAAGCTGTGTCACAGGACATTTAAGCTGGATATTAGAAAAAGTTCTTCACCCGAAGGGTGTTTGAGCGCCAGAACAGGATCCCCAGGGAAGTAGTCATAGTCCTAAACCTGCCAGAGTTCAAGAAATGTTTATACAATGTTCTCAGCACCCAGTATGGTGCTTGAGGATGTCCTGTGCAGAGTCAGGAGGTGGACTTCAACGATCCCTGTGGATTCCTTCCAACTCAATATTCTATTGTCCTACTATTCTATAAAAGAGGAGGCTCATGCCAGTGACATGGAGTAAAAGACAAAACTCTGTAACTACATCAGTAAATAATTTTGTTTCCCAGTGGCAAGTGGAAGTATTATCATTTATGGCTAGGTTTCATGCTTTTATATTTCTGTTGTTCTTCATAATTAATGAGAATGAGCAATATATTTTATGAAATTTAACCCATTTCTTCTGAAATATACTTACACACATAGGAAAAATGTGAATTAATACAATAATGGTTTTTATTTCTGTTTTTAACATTCATTTCAGTCCTTTGTTATGTAGAGTTTCTGTTTAACACATGAAAATGCATTCTTTGTTCTTTTCAATTCACTGCATTGAATTAAATTTGGTAAAATCCAGATCTTCTAATATCATTAAGTAAAATTACAAATTTATGCATGCATTTGTGAGAGAAACACTTATGACATGAACAGATAATTGCATATTTCTTTCCATTATTTGGGATAAGGTTCCCTTCGTGTGACACAAAAGGTTAAACTGATCCTTCACATGACTGCTATATTTCTTCTTACTATACAACTTTCTCTTGACAGCTGCTAAAATGACAAGTAGTCACAAGTTATTTGTTTCTGCTTCATGCTGAGTCCTACATTATTTAGGTAATAAAAAATTATTTGCATGTAGAGCATAGATAACTTTGTTCTTTCCCCCATTTGAAAATAACAATATAAATTAACAGAGCTTCAGTTCATTTTATACTTACAAGTTTAACCTTTGAGAGTCTATGACTTGTAACAAAATATACTTTGCATGAGTCACACAGAAAACCTCTGGAAACCCGAGTAATTCCCTTTTTATGAAAGCAATACTACTATTTAATATAGGTTATTATTCAATATTCTATTCTGTGTATGAGGTATAAAATAGATCCAGAATTCAGCAATGTTTTGCTGCACAAAGCAGAACAGTATGAAGCATTTCATTTTCACAAATGCAGTGGTACTAGCAACATAATCAGTTCAAGTTACTATTTCATGTGTCAGAATAATTCTGTAAGAAGTAGCTCACTAAAAGATATGAAAGAAAGAAATCAGTATGTTCCCTTAAAACCAGTTCTTAAATATAGAAGCCTTCAAACAGAAGCCTCAAACTTTAGTTTGAGTTCTTGTCAACAAGCACAAGTGGTTCAGTTTTTTCTGTTTGTTTATTGATTTTATTCCTGCTATTACTTGTGACAATTAACTAGCCATGTGCTTAGTGGAGGTTTATCTTTTTAATCAGTCACCATTTGAAGCTAAACCTTAGCCCTATATAATGGACTTTTTTATATTGCTTCAACAAATATCAGTCTTAAAAAAGAGCTTGAAACTCCATGTCACTGACTTTTTCTATGTATTCAACTTTCATTATCAGTTTTGTATATCTTTGAAGATATTTGTGAGATATCCATGAGACCAAACGACACCAGACATCTTTTGGGCCCGTTTTGTTTTCTAAATGAAAGCAATGCTGCATTCATTAGCATCCTTTAGAAATTATTATTTTGAATATCTCAAAAAATAAGTTATCTGTTGAATGAGGTAAGTGTAAATTGAAGGGAGATGAAGGGAAGTCATGATGTTTTTGTCTTCTGTGGCAAGAGCACTTGTTTTCCTGTCTAGTGTCCATTCCTGATGTGAAAATACATTATTAAAATCTTATCAACAGGAAATAAAATAAAATAGAGGAACAGCTGAGGTGAGCTAATATTGGCTGCTAGCTACCAGATTCCCTTAGAGCTCCTGCAGTTCCATCACTTTGGCAGGAGTATCAAGGAAGTTATGGTGACTTTTGAGCCTTGATTCAGATTTTCTTAAGCCATCTGTAGGAGAGCTGACATTCTAATTGCTCCATAAATTGTTTCAGCTCAGAGTTTGTTAAGCACTGACACATTTTACTGAAAAAAATAAAGGCATGTAATTTGACACAGTGACAGATTAATACCTTAGCATTAGATTGGCAGAACAATTAGACGGCTTAAATGTTTCCTACATCTTAATGTCTGTGCTACTTCAGGAAACCACAGTAACTCCTGCTTTTCTGAAGATATGTTGCCATTTCAGTGATAGAAATAAATCAGGCTATCAAAGGATTTAACAGGATTACAAGAAGTCTTGCAGCAAATACATTTAAATCTAGAAAATTAAAATCTGGGGAATTTAGGTTCAGCATGGTGCATTTAGTATGGTACTCACCACTGGTATCCCATAAGCTGATACTTAGTTCTCATTATATATATGCAATTGGTTTTGTGAAAGCAAATGAAATAATACAGTCTGAACTACTGGATAAATACAATTTAAACAAGAGAAAACTGTGTTTCTACTGGGCTTTCCTATTTTATAATGTAATCAAACTAGTATTTGTCTAGGATTAATCTCATTGAATTGGATTTCACTTAACTATAATGTTGCAACATTTATGTTATTGTCCTCCACTGACAGCCATCAGATCAATATGATTTTGGCCCATGAGAGTACAAGTTCTTTTAGTGTAAAAGAAACCCCAAAACTGATAGATCTGTTTTTAACATAAACTGTCCTTAAGTTAGTTGTAAAATACTGATGATTCCTTGAAGAACATAAATGTAATATTATTGAACTGGTATAATCACTAATTTAGGCAAGAATTTACTTTAATCACGTTGTTCCATAATTCAGGAAACAATTAAAGAATATCATGCTTTAACATTATGGAGGTAACTATTATAGAAATAACTATGACTATGTGGAAACTCAGCCAGAAATATTATTGCTTAGGAAATATTTCTTGATTACTTGGGAGATATTTCTTTGGTTACATGTCTGAGTCATTTTAAGTAGCTATACAGACTGGTGTAGTATGTTTAATAAACATAAAAAAAAAATACAACTTTATATCTTTATTATCTTATTTGACTGCTCCTCCATAAAACACAAACAGGTAATATTCAAGGGAAGCAAAACAAAAATATCATATAAGATGCAAACAGTTGTGAAATTTTGGTTTTTACACCAGTTTCAGGTTTAATGGCTTCAGAGGTGTGATATGTTTTGCACCACTACAGGCAGAAGCAATATTCACTGTTTAACTTTGTGAAGAAACTAATTGAAAAATAGGATGGATTTTTTTTCCTCAGGAAACAAGATGTTATAAATGCTAAATTATCATGTTGGAACTTGAGAATGAGTGGAGTGCTTTTATCATTATAGGCTTTATGTTTTTGTATTCCTTTGATTAACACCTGAATTAAGCGGTCCAACTATTTCTGGGGTTTGCTTGTAGTTTTATTACCATAAAATTTTAAGGAGGATTCTAAAATGGATTTTTGGTTAAACTGAGGCCCACTGTCTGAGATTGATTTATTACTGAATAAGTCAAGAGTCTCAACCCAGAAGCAGTTAGGAATTGGATTGAGGCCAAAGTGTGTGAGAGTTGGCAATCACATCAACAGAACTGTAGAGATGAAGGGAAACTTTAGAAGTCATTTCGTGCATCCTTTCTCTCCCCAGGTATGATTAGCTATGTTTATGTTATCCTGGGAAAAAAATTTTCTAGACATTTTTAAAACTCATCCCAGATTCTGTAACCTTCCATTACTACTTCATTCATCCTCAAAGATTTTTCTAATTTCTAACCTGATTTGTCATTGTTGCAATCAAGACAATACTTCTGGCCTTTCTCACTATGGGCCTGAAAAATAGATGATTTCCACTCGGGTTTTTTTTGTTCTTGCCTTTTAGGTACATTATCATTGCTCTTTTCTACCATATATGCTTTCTCTTCTCACTAATTCACTTTCATTCATCTAGCATGAACTTTTTTCAAATATAAAGAACCATTTAACTGTTTCTATTTTCCTATGACATTGCTTTTTTGGTCTGTTTTATTTTTTATTAGTTTTAATTGTAATGGATCATTTAGCAGAACATATTTTCTTTAACATGCCATTCTGGTCTCTCTTGAAACTGCTAAGTGTTAGCACTTTGGACTCATCACAGCAGTGAGTCTTGCTGGCTTTAGGGATTGTTTAAGAGTAACTATTATTTTCAACCGTTTTACAAGCAAAGTATTGAAAATTTTCACTTTCATTCTATATTCTTCATTCTTTATTTCTACATTTCCTTTGCATTGAAAAATAAATCAGATTTTTAGAACTCATTATTTTATATCATTGTTGTTCCTTGTCTCACAATATTAATCATTCCATCAGTATACATAAAACCTTTCTGTACTCTCAAGTATTTTCTTAAGCACTGATAGGAATTTTAGAATTAGGCATGATATACATGAAATTATTCTAGTCCAAAAGCAATTAATATATTCATTACTTCAGTGCAGTTGGCATATCTCAGGCAGTGGATTTGTGTTGACTTTATTCAGCAAGACTGTTTTAGAGATGGCATGCACTATCTCTGCAGTACACAATAATGCCACATTCAGAATGACAGCAGTCCAAGCCTTGGGGCACTAAATGCTTCTTGAGATATGTTCAACTGCTGTTTAACTGTATTTAGCCTAAGGTACAGAGAAAGAAATTGCTGATGCTTTCTAACATGTTTAAGTATTTTTATAGTGTCTTGGCATGTCAGAATATGCCACAGCACAAACTGGGGTGCAGTTCCTGAATTACAGCAATAAGGAGGCAAGAATTTCAACAACAGTACTGTTGCAGTTGTATATCCCTGTAGACTAGCTTTCTTTTCCCCCCTTAAACAGTGATTTTCTACAAAATGTACTCTCTCAGCTGTTTTCTGCATTATTGTTCCCTGATCATGTCGTCAATACTTGTTAGGCTTTAAGAGATCTATTGTGTCCCTGATCACACAGCTCATAAAAGAGTCATGGCTTTTAATATAAAAGCCATACAAACATACTCCACTTTAATCATATAATGGTGTTTCACTTGCATTTTGGATGCTCTTCTGAATGTAACATATTTATGTACAGAATGCAGAAAAAATAGGGCTCATCCAAACCACAGTCTCTTTCTTTACTATTCTTTTTTTTCTTTTCTCACAGTAGCCAGAACTACTCCACATGCAGTTTTTATAGGTCCTCAATAGATGGAACCATGTGGGGATATTATGGGCCTGTCAATGTGGAAAGCAAAATCTGCATGGAGTCATTGATTTGTCATAGATACTATTTAGACTTCTCTGCCAATGACTCCTCAGATGCTGTGGACCAAGCTGCATGGTTTACAGAAGTACTGTTGCACTGCTCTACTGCTATATGGCTGCTGTGGTTTTGTACTCCTCCAAGAAAAAGGTCTACAGCTAGGAATGCTTTCTGCAGATGTTCAAATTACTGTGTCTAGATACAGTGTCACTATTGATTTGGAAGGTTTTCCATTTCCAAGGACAAGTGGAACAAAACTTTTGCCAGCTTAAGTACATCTTAAGTCTGTTGTTACCATCAGCTTTGAGTGTGGTTTACAAAAATGAAAAAGTGAAAAGCTTTTAACATTTTTCTCCAGTGTCTGTGCTAGAACAATGTAATGACTAGCTGTGGGTCTATAAAAAATGTTGTACAAGAATGGTTGTTAAAAATCTGTAGAGTGGAGCCAGAGTGAGCATTCTTGACTATATTTCTGCAATGTGTGTGTAAAATAAAAGCACAGCTTGTAACATGAAGAGTTATGGAATGGAGAGGGTTGGAAGGGACCTTAAAAATCATCTAGTTCCAATCCCCAGGTGTACTTGTTGACTACTGAGTTCATAATACTGTTTATGTCCTTGAGTAAATATATTAACCTCTTTTGATTAGGAATAGGAGGGGAGAAAATAGGGGAAGACTGCTTGGTTGGAATATTTGAGTTAGTTTCTTTGGTATTAAACTGGAGATAGAACATCATCTTTCCCCTGTCCAACCTACAGTGGTAGGTGCCTTCCCTTTTTGATAAGAAGCAACCCTACTAGCCCTAAGGGAACAGTCAGCTACAATCAGCAGAAACATTAGCACACATACAAATATCTCCAATCACTTACATTCTTTTGTACAAAGTTTTATGGAAAGCATAAAGCATATTTCTGTCTCAGAAATTAGCTGCAAATGTTTAAGGATTTATTGGATGAATAGTTACTAAAGCTTAAAAAAATACCTAGCTTTTATAAGATAAAATTTAAAATTTTGCGGTGGAAGCTTCTATCAGATAAAATGGCAAAGTAGATTTTAAGGCCCTTTAAATTAATGTTTTCTAATTTTTTCCCAAGCTGAAGTCCAGCAAGTGAAATCTGTTTTTAAATATTAAATTTTGAATTCTCCATTTACATGTATGCCCAAATTTTTTTCTAAATATCTGCATTTTAGGGAGTGGGTTTACAATGGTTGAGCCAAGTTCTGATCTGATGAGAAGATATGCTTGACAATAACTTAGAGGATACCTTCTGATGACATCTTCTGATGATCTTTTTTGTGCAGATAAAAGGTTGAATTTGACTAGTCTAAACAAACTCTTAGAACCTAATCCCAAATCTACAGAAATAACAAGAAATATCACATATCTTTCTCTACTAATTAATATTGTGATAATTTTTTTGCTTAATAAGGGGCATTTTAAGCGCAAATATAAGTTGGTTTCCAGATATGTAACTGCAGCAGGAATCTGTTGTGCTGCTCCTTGATGATTTGCCAATTCTGCTGACAAATTGTTTGCTGTGTCATATTCCATTAGACTTATCAGTTCTCAGTGGGGTCACTACTGGAGTATTTAGCTTTTAAACTGAGAAGCACTTAGGAAAAGCATTTAGCTTAGAGATAGATGTGTTTCAATGCAAATTATACTAGAAGACAAGAGTAAAATTATTTTTATTTTCAAATTTAGAGATTGTTCAAAACTCCATGGGCTAGGTAATTTAAAATGCTGACCGTGGAGTCCCTACTCTGCAAAAGAGGGTTGATCTGTTTCAGTGAGTTATCAAAAATGCAGTTACTGTGTAGCTAAAGTGGCATGGCAGTTTATCCAAATTAGAGGTTAAATCACTGTTATTAAGTGCATAGAAAGCACCCCATCTTCCCTTAACCCACTGGTTTAGGTATGTCAATCTTTTAAACAGATGAGAGATTAAAAAGCAACAGGTTTCAAACCATGTTATATTAAATCTGTACTCAAATGCTGCACTGATTCAAGCTCTGAGAAAAGATGCAAGAAAGCAATGGAGTAGAAGGCTGTAAGTGTCAAATCTTAATTGAAGGTGTTTTAGAGAAAAATATATGGCACTGGGTTTGACAGCCTGAGGGACCGGAGGCTGCGGCTGCTCTTCCACACCCCAAAGTCCAAGCAAAGATGAAGATATATTCCCAGCAGGCACACACACAGAGCACACACACACATACACCATGTATGCACCAAGTTGTCCACACAGATCACAGACACTCAGAGCCCTCCCATGAGCACAAACAGAACCAGGGGCCTCATTGTGTCCTCTTCTCTCGCTGGACAGGATGAAAGACCACTACTAGTGATAGTGGACACACCCACATCTATAATAATGAACTCATAATAGAGAGCCCATTCCCAGGAAAGAGTTAGAAAGGAACTTGATAAGAGGACAGGACAAATGGTGTTCATCTGACATAGAACATAACCAGACAAACTTATTACCCAGCAAACTATTTACATGTGACTGGCCCTCTTGTCCCCTTAGATCTCTATTTCCCCTCTATCACCTAAACTCCTCGCTTATCTTCCTGATGGTTTCTCCCCTAAATGTCATCTAAGTCCTTTGCTGTCCCAAATTCCTTTTCCCTATATCTTATAATTCGCTCTACATACCTAGACAGCAATACCCAGCACTACATAGAAATATGTGTTTTCCTCCTGAATCCTGGTTTTGATTTCCTACATGCTACTGTACACCCCTGTGTTGCTCTGGGCCTGGACAGATTGACCTTTGAGGGTCTGATTGCCCTATGGTGGGCCTGGGTAGGTCTGTCAGGGTATTTTTTGGGCTGGAATTGTTCTTCCAGTATCTCTCTCAGCTCTTCTGTGAGAGTGAAGATAAAGTTTATCACATAACCCAACAGGGCAACTCAGCAACACACTGACTTGGAGGGTTTTGCTTCATAAAACAACATTATAAGGCTGAATGGTACATTAAGTCCCCATATTTCACAACAAGGAGTTCCATTATTTGTCCAGAAGTGAATAGGAGAAGAACCACAATGTAAAGTGGTGCATTTTCAAGAACATTAATCAAAGACCACCAACAAGGGAAGGATTTTTATGAACCCATGTATTGCTGACTCAAAATATTTTTCAGCTAGAAAGACTCCATCAGATATAATGAGGTGCTAATTGTTTCAATCTGGAAAAAACTCAAACTCAAATGACAACAAAAGAAAATGTTTTCAATAAACATATATTCTTATGTTTTAAATAGAGGTCAGACAAATTGCCTTGATCAGTGGTTGGTTGCTAATATTATGTCAGAGTAATAATTAAAATACTTGAAGCAAGCATAATGCTTAATGGCCAGGAATTATTTTTTTTTCCTTTGGAAAGAAGGTGCTGGTTCAAATAATTTATAGATCTTTAAGGGAACTGACCCTGTTGTAAAAATATGAAAAATTCTGCTTAAAAATCAAAACATATTGGGGCAGCAGAGCAGTTAATTATGCTTCTTATCGTTAGGGACAGTCAGAATAATGCTGATCTAGCTGACAAACAGAGGATTTTCCTGTAACCATCTCCATATTCTGTGTATGTTTGCAGAACACAGCCACCTGAAAACCAATAGGCTGATAAGTTTTCATAGTATTGCATTCTTTACTGGAAAAAAAAAAGTGGGAATTGTGTCTAAGGGAAAAAGGCCTTAAAAATAAATTGGGGAAAAATTTTAAAAAGAAAAAAATCACTCAGTTCCCTCCTCCTGGCCTTACATATCTTAGTTACAGGGTTACTCAGTTATCTAGAAACAAGGGCTATTTCCTCATTAAAGTCAGTGATATTTCATTGAAATATGAAATTTTATACAGTATTCAGAATGCATTCAGTAAATTCTACTAAATGTTGACACCTGTCAGTAGCAAATTGTGTGCACACTCTTTACAATGCTGTAACAAATTATTTATTAAATTAATGTTTAAATGCCTGAAAAAAAAATCAGGACAGGATGAAGATAAATCTGACTTTCAAGAGCTTTTGCAATTCTATCAGGATTAAATCCACAGATGTTGAAATGAAATATGCTTTCTCTGCAAGCACCTGTTTTAAATATTTTAAATTAAAGTGGATTATTCTGGAAGAGTGAAGGATTTTTGGTTGTTGGGTTTTGGGTTTTTTGTTTGGTTGGTTGTTTTTATCTTCAGCAGTGGTTTCTTTTATAAATTTATAAAAAAATCACAGCTGAAATTGTTGTCATTTGAGAAGGTACTCTATTAGCCAAATTCAAAGAAAAATAGGCAAAACAAAAGTAACAGAATGAAGGCTGAGCAGGCCTTTGAAGGAGTTTTGATAAGTTTGTATAACACATGTTATTGCAGGCAAAAATTACTGTTCACAAGAATTTTGATGTTGTAGTGGGAAGGTAGAAGGATGCCACAGCCCATTTGAAGTACCTGATTATGTTTCCATGTTCCTTGCTCCCTTCTAAAATAATTGATTTTTTTTACAAAACAAACCTTAATATTTCATCAAATAAGTCATATCATAAGAAAGCCATATCAAACACACTTGAAAAATTTATTTTTTGATTTATGTTCTTTGTCAGTTTTGTTTGAATATGATGTTGTTCCTTTGTAGGCAGCTTCAGTTATTCCTTTAGACCATAAAGTACACTATAACTGAATGAAAGCAAGGTTTAGGAATCTTACCCATCCTTTAATAGTTGAGGCAGTTTTCAAATTCAGTTGTATGCAAATATTAAATATCCCTGCTTCGAAAGCAGGTAGGAGTAAATACTGCAGGCCTTGGAACTTCACTGGTTTTCAGTAAAAGCTCTTTCAAGTACAGAAAACTTAAACATAGTGAACAGGAGCCGGACACCTTCTAACACCGCCAGTCACATATAAAATGTTTCTCTTTAGGCAGCACTCAGATTCATCCCATCCCATATACACACAGAACAGCTTTATCTGTACTATTGATAAAGTTTATAACCTATAGCAAAGGTTTTGTATGCTTCTGCAATTACTGATTGTACAAGTTATCTAACATATTGTGGACTAAAAACTTAAGTTCCCAATCCTCAGAAATGCAAGCAGAGTGTTACATGATATGAAAATTCAGTCCTTTTGTCAATAACAGATCTGCTTATTTGCAGGGCATTAAGTTTGTTTGTAAATATTTGCAGGGTACAGGGTTTCAGGATCCTTCCACCTAAATTCAGAATATTCTCTACAAAAAAAATCAAGGAAAGGTATTTTTAATAATTTCTGGAAAATTGGCAGTATGGAATTAAATGGTTTTTTGACTCTTTCAGACATCAAAATTAATTCAGTACCTAATGCCAAATGTTTCTGGAATTGATTTTCAGGCACAGGAAGAGGATTAATAGATTTTTTATTTTTTCAATTATTAAGATTGAGAATAACTGTACAGATCTGCTTGCTGCCTCTGGGCACATGCAATGTGAAAAAATTATTACTGAGGAACTTACTGCCACATTCCTACCAAGATCTTTAAAAATAGCTTTTGTGAATGCAAGCATTCTCAGTTTCAGTGGAAGTCACTGTAATATTAATTTGTAAAGACAACTCTCTTTTATTTTCAGATTCACGGCCTCTACCAGATGTAGCCCTAACAGGGAAGTGCACCCGAGAATGTGATGAATATGGCCACTCAGACTCCTGCTGGATGCCAGTCCGCACTTCTCCGGAGAGAAAGCAGAAGAGCCAGCCAAAACTCTCCACTTTCATGCCTGTTGATGAACGGGGCAGTCAGGAAAAGCTGGCCAATGGAGAAGCCTCCCTCATGGGTGACCGCAACAGAAACCTCCTTAACAAAAAGTTGACCTCATCCTATGAGACCTTCAGCGCAGCTAGTTTCAGCAAAAATGAAGAAGGCAACCCAGAGGATATCCCCCTTACACAGACAGGGGAATACAAGCCATCTCCTGTCAATACTCTAACTAGAAGAGAAGTTTACCTGTAGGCTAAAAAGCAGCAACAAAGTTCTTTCATAATATAAGAAAGAAATGGGGCAAAAGTCTTAAAATCACAACAATTTTAAGAAAAAAATGTGAAACAATAAAGAGGGGGCCACCAAAGAGACAAAAGATCTGCCTGCCACTTCTGCCTCCATAGCAGGCATGTAATTATACTGTCTGCCTGACTATACTGTACAATGTAGAAAACATTGCTGTTACTTGCATGTCTAATTCCCCCTCGCTGATTTTTATTTTCCTAGATCTATGGTTGCAAATTCCTCCCATAGTAGCAAGCTTGATTAAAAAGAACATGACACACTGTTGTTTCCCCTCTGCAGAAGCATGAATTAAGCCACTCATTTTGTTTGTTTGTCATCTGGCTTGTTGAGGATAACAGGTCAGGGAAAATGTATTCGAAATATACCATCTGAATATTGCTGATCCCCATCAGGGACAATCCTTCAGAAACCATAAAGATATAGGATAAATATAAAGGAATAATCATTAATAGGCACTTTGTGAAGACCACAGCTTTAATATTCTCACCTCTCATCTGAGGCTGGAAGCAACAGAAATACATTCAGCCTGAGACTGCAGTCAAAAACATGGCATACTTTCCCGTGATTCATGGACTCTGGTTCTGTTTTATCCATTGAACAAATGTGTCTTGCTGTGTCTCTTTCTCTCTCTTTCTCTGTAATGATTATTTCAATGTAAACACAATTACTAACACTTATACCATAGGATAGCAATGATAAACTGTTGAAATCATTATTTTGGGCAAGACTAACATTTAGCTGGGAAGACTGTAATAACAAAAAGGCCAAAGATCACACAATGGATCAGGGGAACTGCTAGGTATTGGGGCTTGACTTAGAAAATAAATGTATTCACAAAAACCCACATGTACTCATAACACAGGTTCAGTTACATTCTATGCAGCAGCACAGTTCACAAGCCCAGATGACAATTTTTTTTTCCAGTGTGGTTCCATTGAATGCCCAAAGGAACTGATACTTTTTTTGTAATGACATGATACATTGCAGCACATGCTGCATATTATATGCTGCATATGCTAGTTCCAGGGAATTTTTAAGATCAAAATTAAAAAATAATAGTAGAATAGAAGGCTGTGTTAGTGGGAATGCTTGATGGGAGGGAAAAAGGTGGACAATAGGATAATGCAGTAACAAGAGAACATTTCGACTCGGATACAAAAGCTTCTTTTCAGATTGCAAGGCATGGTTGCTAAGTCTGGTCATCAGTGTTGCAGCTTATCAACTGCTTCAATTATGTCAAAGATGATGATAATGAAAGCTTTCTTGAAACCAAGTGCATTAAAACCAAGAAAAGTGCAATACTAAATGATATCAAGACTCAGAACATTTAGCATTAGTAAAAAATGGTCTGATAAACAGTGGTATGATACCTAGGAGGTTAAGAGGAGTTATGATATGCAAGAGCTGTAACAATTATCATGGTGAGTGCTTCTTGAAAGGAAGAGGAAATGAAACAGGGTTTTGTGCAATAAAAGCAACAAAACATGCAGAACATCAACCAATTGCTTTGTAGTTGATGCTGTATTAATAATCACAGACTGAGCTCAGACATTCAGACAAAAGTGACAATCAAACAACACAGCAAGGACAGCTCAAGGACGGAGAAAGCATTCAGATCCCTGGCTGTTGAACTGGCATGAAGGCATGGCTAGATGGCTCTCTAGTAACTGTAGTCAAAATGTAGCTTTGGGTAGTTTCTTGCTTTGAAGAATTGCATAGAAATAACCTTAAACAGCCTAAGGTAGAGGTTGGTAAATCAAAACAACTCATCACATTTATCTTTTGAATTCACTTCTCCATATAGTGGGTTGTGCCATTACTGGCCTTTTCATTCTCCTCTCTAAAGTTTACTTCCTTCAAGTAACATTAGTTTGTGTATAGCAGTTATGATGAATGGGCACATTTTAGAAAGAAAATATTAAAATCAAAGATTATTAACGATTGAACATTTTTATGTTTAATTATTTAAGTAATACGGGGAGATGCAAGCTAGTACTTTGTTATGAGACTGCGTATAGCAGTTACTGCTTTGTATAATCTGTAAGTACCTGTTTAAAAATGCTTCTAAAAATGCTTATGTAATGTAAACACATTTTTCTTGCACGTTTCAACAGAATACACAATTGCATAACACAAATGTTGGACAGAACTTCCTTTAATAAAATTTTATTTAATATTACACACAAGAAAATAAATTAGGTAGCTGGGTTCCATATATTCTTAGACACTTTTTCTACAAGGCTAATAATACAGGTCATAATAGACCTTCAGATTAAATGGATCAGCAGTCATTCACCAATTTTTGCACCACGTAAGACAGTCATGAAATAATTTTCTTGTGTGCATCTCCTTAGATCTAAAATGTGTGAAAGAATTTTTTTAAAATTCTATCTACTGTAAGTATTCACAGTAATTCTTGTGGAACTAGCCACTATTAATATGCTGATTACTCTTCTGACCTGGCATGACATACAAATATATTTTGTGTTTGTATTTTTCCTCTTTATTTGAAATAGGTTAAATCTGGTGCCACTCCATAAATAGAGTGCTTTTGTATAAAAAATAAACAAATAAAGCTATAAAAAATAATTAGGGTGAATGCAAAATATGCAACTGTGCCTTTTATACCTATTATTATGGTAAAGTGGTAGTTGGGTTTGGACACTGAGGGGTAAGGGGCTATTCCCAACTTTTTTGAACCTGTACATTTACCTGTGTTTATTTTCTGAGAAATTATAAATAATATATTTAAAAACAAGCCTTTTGCCAAACTCAGTTAATGGACCAGTCTTAAGCATTATTAACACAAGGCTGTGGTTTAAGTAGATCTTGAGGATTTTTTTAATTACTATTTGTGTGGGCTTTGGGGTTGTTTTAATTTGTTTTTAATTTTGCTGCCTGGAAAAGTATCAGTCTATATGATAGTTATTTAGCAAGGTGTCACCAGTTCATGTTGCCAGGAAAATTGACAATTTTTAATAGCTTTTAGCCTTCATCACATTTTATTTGTACAGTATAGAAATCATCTTTTTCTTTCCTTCCATGGGAAACTCAAATGAGCTTTGCATGTATTTTACATTAGGGCACCTTTATAGATTGATGCGTTAATATATAACTTTATATGTATTAGAAAGTTCAATAGCTTTGGTCTAAAATCTAAGGCTTAATCCAGATCTCAGACCCACTATGTTTATTGAATATGGTTTCTGACTGGCCTGCTGCCTGAGTTTCAGGAAAGAAAGTTAAACATTATTTTTATGTGGGGGAAAAATTTAAATGGGATTGAAATTATTGGCTGAAAGGCTACCCTAGAAGTTGTCAAGCAGAAAAATCATGAATCTGGATAAAGATCTTGCCATAAATCCAGCCATCACCAAACACTTGTGAGGAAATTCAACAATTAAATATTTTTCTTTCTGTTTCACTGGTGATAAATATACAGAGTTTCCTTAAGAAAAGAAGCAGATGAAAAAGCAATAGAATTGAAAGCCCACCAGTTACGTTTTATTACTAACTGAAAGAGCATAAGCACTAGGAAGAAGACAACATTCACCAGCTACCTGGGGTATGCTTTCAGACAACTTTTCCTAAATTTTAAAGCACTTGCATTCAGTGTGGTACGATCTGTTTGTAATAATAATCATTGACTATTGTTCTGCAACTTGGATGTTGATAGTGAAGCAGAGAACAATTTATCATTGTTTATTATGAGTCACTATGCACGCAACTATGCTAAACATGGCAAAATGTATTAAACGCTAGTCCACCTCTATTTATGAAATATTTACATAATTTAATTTGCTTTTGTACAGTTTTATGTAAATAAATTGCTTGTCATTTTTGTCTCTGCAAATTAAAATATAACATGTTCAACTGGTTGCTCATTTGCCAGTTTACTTTCTTGGAAAGTCTACTCCAATTTTACTAGATTAAATCACATGCTAGTTTCAATGTTTAATGGTGTTTTGAATAACGAAGATGACACTGCCTTAGTAACTGGCCACAGATTCAGCTGCAGAGATGGCTGAGGTTTTACCTGTCTTCTGAGTGAAATTCGATAGAGGCGAGGCTGCTGTCACCCTGGACAGCACACAGCAATTTTCACAGCAGAGAGTACTTGTAACCTAAACAGTTGTTTCTGATTACTGATCAAAAGGGCTTATTTTTAAAATGTGTTCAAAACTTTCCTATTAAGTGGAATAGCAAGCCTTTAGTAAAAGTCCATGTATTTCCATTATAGATTGGCAATTTTTCTTATTATCAACAAGGCCACTATCTTTTCCAAGAAGTTTAGAACTATTAACACATCCTAAAAATGTCAGTAGAGCATCTATATTGAGAAAAACAACGCAATTTATGCAGAAATTCGGGGGAAAAAAGAGAAACAAGAGCCTCCAGTTCTCTCTGGCTGTGAATCAAATTATCCATCTCAGCATAACTGTAAATCAAGAACAAATCCTCCTCAAGAATCAACATCTAAGAAGAAAGAGTTTATTCCTTAGCTGTCTGGATCACACATAGCTTTTTTTGTCTTTGTTTGCTTGTTTGTTTTGAAAGAGCAGGCTCCAAAACAGCCATTAAATTGGGATTTGCATCAGTTATAATACGTGAAAAAAACGTTTGTGGGGAGAGGGATCAAAGGTCAACACTCCTTTCACAGCTCTGTGTTATGCAAAATACTGAATTACTACAGAGGCCTTGGAAACCATTGAATACAATTTCCCAGTAAATATCACAGAAAGAGCCATTTGTATCCTTTTACCTTAGTTACAAATTAGGCTTTGGTTTTTATGAATACAAACTGGCCAAAACTTATTATAAAATAAACTTTACATTGCAAATTTCTTTCTCTGAATGTGCTTTAAGTTAATATTTTCTAGTTTGCTCTAATGAATGTGTCAAAGAAGATTCTTCTTTCCACAAGCAGAAGTCTGAATCTGCAAGCCGATGGAGAAAGTTTAGTTCACCACCTGACCCTGGATCTCTCATGCTGCACTTGAATGAGCTACCCCTCCATCTCTTTCAGCAGTAACAGTATTTTAATGAGTAACTTCAATCAAGCTTTCAAGTTCATTTTATACCAGTTGTAGCATGCAAGGCATGACCTTATGTTTGTTTGTCTTTTATCTGCATTTTCTTGTTTACCCACTGCATCCAGGAAGGTGATTACAGGAAGATAAAATAAATTTCCTGAGACACTAAGAGGGGTAAGAGAGGATGATATAAACTAGCAAAAGCAAACAATTTATGCTCCCCTTTAACCCTGGCTTCAGTTCTCCCTCCTGTGTTGCAGTAAATTGTAAATCTTATGCAGAGACTGAAATTAATAAATGTGACCTAGGCAGAAATAATTTCTTGTCTTTATTGAGCCTCCTGAGGGGAGTGTATAGAAGATGCTTAATAGTTCATAAATATGCAAATTATCTAGCCTTTGCTGAAAAGGAAAGCAGTACTAGCGTTAGATGAGTGTATTCCTTAGAAAAATCATAAGATTCTAGTCAGGCAGTTCATACAGCTCTTTCTTCTGAAGCAAGCACATCTGGTTTAAAGACTGAGATACACTTACCAAGAAACTGGGGGGCGGGAAATGCAAAATACCCATTCTGTACTTGTGTGGAATAGCCTCTGGGATAAAAAAAGGGAACAAAGAACAGCAAATAAGTATAATGTAATTGGTACAGAATTGACAGAAATATATTCCTTTAGGACTTTCAAACTGCTGTTAGGATTTGAAAATAGGGAGATATTAATGCATAATTTTTAGCTATCTGTGGTATGGTACTGTAATTTATAAGAAAGGATTCTTTTTAATTATAAGGCATGTGATTCTATTTAAGGTGATGTTTCTAAAGATTTAGGCAATGGTTAAAAAATGTTTGTATATTAGTATCCTTTTTTGTAAGCTTACTAAAGCAAATTTCAGCAGGCTTCTACAGCACTCACTGAAGGAGAAGACGGTTTTGGAATGACCAAATAGGAAAGATATAGTTTTCATATTTCTAGTTTTCATATTTCTATTCTATTTTCAGGATAACAACCAGCTTTTTCATGTTCATGTTATAATAATGAATGAAAAAAAAAAACCCAACGCTTTTCAGCTGTGCTTTCAAAGATAAAATTGAGGGAACAAAGAAGCCAAGGTATAAAAGCGAGTTTGTACCATGTTTACTACTCCTTTGGTAAATTCACACTCAGCAAAACGTAGTGTCATGAAGAGAGAAACTTAAATAACAATGAAATGCTTAAGTTTTTTGCAACCCTGTCGGCAGTCAGAGAAAAAAGAAAAGACTAGAACAAAAGAAACAAAAAAAGAAAAAAAAAAACTGTGTCTTTTTACTACCTATTTCTCAAGGATTCCCAGTATCTATAGAATTCCCCAAATAGAAATATTGGATTCTACCATTTCCCACAAAAGTGTGCACTTTTACTTCTTCCAAAGGTACTTGCCGGTTTTATAACTTATAGTAAGTCTAGTTGGAGAAAATCATCTTCCTGAGTTTTTCTTCTTACATAGTAACTGTGTTACGTGATTCCAGAAAATGAAGCTGATTCTAACTGTGGCAAGGTTACGTGTCAGTAGTTTGTTCAAAGTTAGTTGAATATATATTAAATAAGACAAGTAGATGTGAAGAAATCAGAGGAAGATATTAATCTGAAAAGATCCACAAACTGCTGCACATTCTGTAATGGTTCATTATTTAGGCATGATTAGAAGAGAAGAGGTGAAAAAATTCACAAGCAAAAGTGGAAGAAGGATAGAAAGAGTCAGAGGTGGACATTTGGCTAATTGTGTGTTTGCATGTGTGTGTATGTACACCTCTTGCTTTTGAAGTAGATTTTAAGATTCTAGAAAATTCTTTGTCATTATCTAATGATTCCAATCCAGAATATTGGAAAATAAAGACCTTCAGTAGGAGGTCCTGTATTTATTCTAAGGTTTAGCAAGACAGAACAAAATACATAAATTACCAACTACCATTTAGTGTGGCAGTGTATAGTGACCACAGAATCAGACAACTGGATAAGTATTGAACCTACTGCTTCTCTCCAGTTTCCTATCTTACATAGGCTGCTAAAAAAAAAAAGAGCGTTATTTTTAATTTTCGTCTCCTCTTGCTGACAGTACCTGGAATCAGCTTGGCACCTACTTAGCTTTTCTCCACCTTGCGCTGGACTAGAAGAGAGCCCTGGAACAACAGGTGATTTCATATTCCTTTGCAGTCTGACCTCTGAGCATCTGGCAGGCATCATGTTTCCACCCTTATCTTTAGGAGCATAAAATTATGGTAGACTCACTCACACATAACTACATGCTTGAATATTAAAAGTGGTACAGCAAGAAGCATGCCTTGAATTTAGAATATGCTGCTGCTGTGCTGAAAAACAAATTATCCTGAATTCCCGAGAGGATTGAAATACTGCTCTGTGTGATAATGACCAACCACAGGGTACAACCCTACAATAACAGGCTGTACATTTCTACTTACTCTAATTTGTGCCTTATGTAGAGTTGTAAGAAAAATGCAGAAATGCTCCAGGTCCCTCTGAAGTACAGTGCTTTATATATGTGAGAAAGAAGGAATCATCTTTTGCCCAACCCTAGTAAGTTAAGCCTGTTTCCAATTAGTTTGGATCCCCTGATGAATATTCTGATTATGTTTATGCATCATCAGTGAAATGATGATGGCTAATTAATGATACATATAGTGTGACAGGCTCATTTAGGAGGGCATAGAATTAATAGAGGGGATATGATGAAAATGTACTGGCTGGAGAACCAGGGTTTTGTACTGTAACTTCGATAAGGTGCTATAATGTATTGGCTACAAGTACTATTAAATATCAATATAAAAGTTAAATATCTCTTTTCAATTCCAAAGAAAATTCAGCTAATCAAAATGAACATTCAGAAACAATTAAAGGTGAGAATTTGGCTTGTAATGGACTGGGGTCACATCGGAAAGTTACAGAATATTGTCTTCTGCACTGAGTGACTGCAGATAAACTTAATAACACTTAGAAAAAATTACATCTTGTCTTTCCTTACACAGTGATGGAATACCAGAAGTTTACTGTTCAGTGTCACTCAAAAAAGAAAACAACAACAACAACAACAAAACAACAACAAAAAAAAAAACAAAACCAAAAAACCACCAAAAAAAAACAAAACCAAAAAAAAAAACAAAAACAAAAAACAGAATGAAAGTTTAGAACTAAGGAAGGGCTGTCAAACAGAATAAATTCTTTTGCTTAAATAAAGATGCTGATGCGTCATTCAGATTTTTCACAGTTCTGACCTTTCCCCTCTAAATAGATAAGAATATAAATACTAGAAGATATACTGATTAGGGTGATCAAAATTATACAATAAATAAGGTAGGATTCTTCAGCCTCAGTTCAGAAGAGAACTGAGAGGTTTGACAGTGATATATAGTTTTGCTTAATAAATCATCAATGAGGCATCATAAGAAATTATGATGCACTGGATTCAAGATATATGGAAGTTTCCTCACACTGAATCAAATATAACTTTTTGTCAGAGATCACTTTTTGGGATGCACCATGAATTTGGCTCACATAAATAATAAAATAAATCCCAGAATATTTCTAGTATCATTCTTTTTATGAAGGATGTAAGAATAACATAATAATAGCATATCTCTGTTTCTCCCACTCTATTACCAAAACAAATATACTAACCACTACTGAAAACAGAATACTGTGTTGAAAGTCCCCTTCTCTCTCTAAAAAACCTCTCAACCAAACACACACCAAAACAAAATTAACAGAAACCTCAGCTCTCAACACCACAATTTTGTTAGCTAAGAAAGTAAAAATCTTTGCTTCAGGAAGTGTTTTTTGATAGTCAATGCTTTTGATGGTGTTTCTCCAGGAGAGTGAAGAAAAATAATTTAGGCCTAATCACAATTACTCCTTGGAAATCTACAGCTGCAAGTCTTCTAGTGAGAAAACTTTCCAGGGGAAAAAAAAATAGAAAATGGGGGAGAAAAAGTTGGATATTTTTTAAATCCTGTTTGTAAGAAATTTACCAATTAAACTCCAAAACTCTGTGCCTCAGGGAACACGCAGCTGAACTCACAGAATTATGTAGGTTACAAGCACTAGAACAAGCTGTTACAGGACTTATTGGACATGTGAACAACCACAAGTTTTAGAGACAGTAATTTATTTGACTCAGTGACAGGTGTTTACCTTTCGCACTCCTGATTGGGAAGATTCATATAGGCAAAAATGGATGGCAAAGAAACCAAAAGCATTTGCAAACGATTTTCTAAGAATTTCTGATATTTTAAACTTTATAATTCTGAACACTAGTACAAATAGAAGGTAGTAAAAAATAGAAACATAGTTGAAGTATAGAGTAAATATGTGAGGTCTTATCAGATGATGTTTGTGACCTTCGGAGTGTATGCGTAAGTCTGTTTTATCAAATATGACACCTAAAATATTTATCATCAGTGATATAAGAAGAACTTGTGCTGTGTCTTCTGATACTAGTGAAAAGACACAACACTATTTTCCCCCCAAAGACATCTAAAAAAATGTTTCTTCGCATTCACATTCAATTAGAGAAAAAAACTGTGTCTTCATAGGACTTCATTTTGGAGTCATTAGGATCTGTGCAGGTTAATCTACAATGATTTGAGATCAACAAAACTTTTTCTAATTTTTAGAATTTTATTCAAAACCTAGATTGATACTCATGAAGCTAACATGCATAGCAAATAATTCACTGAGTACAAGTTAGTATTATTTAACTCATGCAGCAGTTTTTCAAAACATATTCTCATATAACATGGCAGGAAATAAGATTACTATGTGAAGGTACATTCATTTTATTTACAATTATATTCTTTTAGGAATTATTCAGAATACCAGTGGTGTTCATCATGTATATAAAAATCATTGTTTGACAGAAATGTTGCTGCAACTTCTTCGAACTCCAGAGCTCTTAAAACTTTGGCTTACAGAAAAAAATACTCCTTACACCCCATGCAAAACCTGGGAAGCATATACTGTTTAACCTTTAAAAAAAAGAAATGAATAAAAGGTAGCATTTACACAAAACTGCATTAGCCTTAAGAAAAGTGCATTCTGGGTACTGAAAATTGAGAAACTGGAAATTTTGATTAGGCTTTATTAACTATGCAGCTGAAAGACTAGAAAGACAGAAATATTGTTATTAAAGTGATAAAAGTGAATTAATAAAAGAATAAAATAAATTTTAAAAAGGAGACAAATAAACCTTTATTCTTTTACTTTTGTTAGGTTTGACAAGGCTGATGTTTTCAAAACATGGTAACAACTAGTACTAAAAGAAAATTACTACAGAAGTTTACCTGTGGATAGAATCAAACTTTTTTTTTTCTCCAACTAGATCCCTCAAATCTCTCTGTTTGAAGCTTCTTGAGCTTCTTGTACTGTCATCAGTAATGTCATTAAGTGCCAAATCTGCCATATCAGTTGAGAGATAAATTCTGATATTTTTCTCCGCATGCAAACGAGAAGGTTACCTTCTATCTCGAAGGATATTGCTGCTGTAAAAAAAGCAGCACAGTGCAGAGGTGATAACCAAGTTATCCTACATGGAACTGCTATGTTACTTAAGTAATTTAGAACTAGTTCCTTTATTTTCATACAGCTTGATAAAAGGTTTGTTTGCAATACATGAAGCAGGGCTCTGGACTGTGGTGCATTCTACACAAGATTAGACAGAAGAACCTAACACTTAACCCTCTAAACCTGAGGAATTTACAGTGTATTGTCTGACATGGAGGAGACATACTCCAACTCCAAAGATGTATTACCACCTTTGTGGGAGTATTGATTTTCTGTAGAAAAAGCTAGGATCAGATATCATGCCTCAATGAGAGATCTCTGCCTCTGAGCACTAGAAAGCAGTCATTGCAGGTTCTTACCGTTTCTATCCTTTGTTTTCACACTAGAACTGTAGAAAGGAAAGGAATCAAATATGGCTAAAGATATTTATTTGTAATCCTTGAATCTGGATGCCACTTATTTTAGAATAGTTCAAATTCTTACTAAAGTTTTTTTTTTTAATATGAAAAATCTGTTAATATAAGATGTGACGAGTTATACAATTTTTCATGCCCTACTCCTGAGAAAACCGAATTATCTTTTAGTCATAGAAAAAAATCCTGCAGCTGCATCACTGCAGCAGAATATATGTACATAAAAATAACTGAAATATGCTTATGTACAGTAAAATAACTGAAATTCTGTTTCATTTTACCCATGCAATTTGAATCGATCTGCATAGGGACAAATCTGAATAGAGTTTGTCCCGGAATACTCAAATTACAACCGGGAAAACTGAGGAAGCCGTCCTAATATTTTTAAATTTTTTTTTGTTATAAATTCCATCCCCTACTGGATATCCAGATTCTAGTACACTCTAATACAGCCTTGGTTGGAATGCTAAAAATTTAAAATGTTGCAAATCTCTCTTCTTGAAAAAGAAATCTCTTAAGACTGAATTGCACTGATTTCAGAGCTGCAAAGGTTCTGCCAAAATGCATGATTTTATTGTAATTTTGACATATAGGTGTGTATAATTTCACTGTTTATTGATATACAACATTGTTACCCCAATTACACTAAATACCCCCCAGAATAATTTGTTCAAGAGGCAAAGGAAAGCAATCTCCTTTGATGGGTTTTTGTCCATTTTTTCCTCTTCAAACTTTCCCAGGAACTCCTATTTTTTCTTGTTGACCTAAAAGTCATTACAGAACATTTACCCTCTTGCTCTCAATAGTACTTAAAGACTTAAAAAAGTTTTTCCTGGGGAGAAAAAGGAGCAATCAGTGTTGGATTAACACAGCAAAGGTTGAACATACATGACAGCAGTATCTCAAGCCTCCCCTTGCTCCACCTTCCCAATCCACAAGAAAGAAATATCGTGACCCAAGACCAGCAGCAATTTAGCTCAAAGAGAAAGTACAGTGAGATTTAAAACCTGTCCTGAGAAATTATAATACTTTCCAGTGCCTATTGAAACCAAGAATGCTTATAGAGATGCTATTTGGAGATTATAAAAACATATATTTTTAATCTAACTGGAGTGGCATGGAGGTTTGTTGACCAAATCCTCAGCTACAATAAATCAGCACATAATCTATACAGGAGAAATCCATTCTCCTAAGTGTCCTTTTTGGTTTATATGATGATATTGCCATAGCTCATGTTCAATAGCTGGTTCATCATTGATTAGAGGCTTGTGTAGCTGATGTTTTCAACAGCAATTTTGGATTTAGACCATAGGGCCCTCCTTTGGAGACCTGAAGACAAAGCTGTTGAGAACAGCTTTTCAAGCAGCCTGGTCAACCTGGTGAGTAGAGGAATCTAGGAACTGGTTATGGAAGGAAATTAAAACCCACAGTCAAGCAAAGAATTAGTGGGTAGGTGGCAGATACAGGAGAGAACTCCAGAGTAATAAGAGAGGGTGAAAGGAGGTCCATCTCAAGCATGTTATATGAACAGAAATGCACACAGCCAGGGAAACAAAGAGCAAAGACTGCAACTGTGCCTATGTTTGCATATCTACATACCTTACATCATTTTGATTACTGAGCTGTAGTGGGACAACTCATACAAATAGGCTATTGCAAGAATGTGTGGATACACATTCTTCAGGGAACACATATCAAGAAGACAACAAAGGGGGTAAGGGAGAGGTGAAGGAATAGCTCAGAAGTATGCAAGCCCTTCTGTGAGGCAGACAATTTGTCTGAGAGTTCACAACTCGGGATCAAGGGAGAGGCCAGTAAGGGGGACCCAGTGGTAGGAGTTTGTTACAGTTCACCTGATCAGGGTGAAGATATGAATGAAGCTATTTTGAAACGAGGAATTCTGGATGACAGACCCCAATCCTCATGAGGGAATACTTTGGCATTTTCTGGTAGGTCACTATGACAGGATTTTGGTCAGGGATAACTTCTTGATGCAAGTATTGATTCCAACCAGCAGTTAAGTACAGCTGGATCAGCTGCTCAGAAACAAGGAAGAACCAGTTGAGGACATGTTACTCAATGTCTTGGAGTAATGTCAAAGGTAACTTTGACTGGAATAACCAGGATTTAGTGGAGTTCGAGATCCCGAGGAGAATGAAGGAGATAAGCAGAGCCTATAGTGTGTACTTAAGGCAGGCAGCTTTCAGCTTATTCAGGAAGCAGGTATATAGGATCATGTGGAGGAGGTATTTTAAAGGGAAAAAATGATCAAGAAGGTTGTGAAAGACACCAGTTAAACACAATAATAGTCCATCCTGACTCCCAGGACAACAAGCAAGTGTCTCGGGTAGCCAGTCTGACTAAACAGAGAGCTCATGGTGGAATTCAAATGAAATAAAAAAACAAAGGGCAGTGCGCAGGATTGAGGAGATGCTACTAAAGAGAAATATAGAAGCATTGTTCAGCCATGCAGGGATGTTGTTAGGTGAGCTGCAGCTCTCTTGGAAACCTGTTAGGGATGACAAAGGCAACAAGAATTGCTTCTAGCACTGCAGTTGTATGCAAGCACAGTGTTGGAAAGGGTCGGAGATTTAGTCACAGCAGACGTGTAAGGGTGAGGTGCTCAATGCCACCTTTGTCTCAGTCTTTGCTGAGAATTTCTCCCACACACCTGTGCTCAGTGAAAAGATTCAGAAAGAAGGACAGAAAATACTGCATTAGGATAAAGATGTGTTTGCTTCAGACAACTAAACCCATGAAAATCCAAGTGATCAGATGAGCTGAGTCCAAGGGTAACAAAAGAGGTGGCTGGCATCCTTGGATGGCGGATGTCAGTCATCTTTGACAGGTCATGGAAATCTGAGAACCGGAGAAAGGAAAATTTTGCAGTCATATTCAAAAAGACCAGTGTGTCAATTTCAGAAAACTAGAGACCAACGAGACTAATGTTTTTGCCTGGGAAAAATCAAGGAGGAAGCGTTCCTGAAATATAATTCTGGGCATATGAAGAACAAAGTGCTTGGGAAGAGTCAATACTTACCAAGTGTAAACGATTCTTGAGGAACCTCTTTTCCTGCTTTGATTAAAAAAAAAAAAAATTATTAATGAGGTTAAACTAGTGGAAGTAATTTACCTTGATTTTAATCAATGCTTTCAATACTGTCTCCTGCCTTATCCTTATATCCCAGTTAGAATATTATAGTCTGAATGGATGAATAAAAATAAAAAAATCTAACTGGGTAAAAACCACCCCAAATCTGATAGAAAACAGAAGGTGATATTTACAGATCTTTCCCTACCTAGAAATCAGTGACAAGTGGAGGAGTTTATCCTACAACCTGTCCTGTTAAAAATTTTTACCATCTTTTTGCCTTTTTTTGGCAAACCAGCCTTCTGCCTCTATGTCTCTACTTCCTATGTTATTTCTTGTAAACTTGAAATAAGATCATACAGTTTGGCCCTTTGCAAGCAAACTGTACAAAGTAGTTCTGAGCTGAGATTCAAATAAGCAGAGCAGTGCTGCTGTGCAGAGGGGCTAAAGGCTATTGCCATGGTGTCGTCGAGACTCAGGAGTAGCTCTGCACGTCACCACACTGCCTTTTGTGAGAAATCCTCTCTTCTCATCTTCAATGTTTTAGTGTCTATATTGTTTGAGGAAAAAAAAAAACAAAACAAAAACACAGCTTTTCCATCAAACCTTGTGCCAGCCTAACACAACAAAATTTTAAACTAAAGATACAATCAAGTGCTTAAGGGCAAGCTTAACTTTAGCTGAAAAAAGTGATACCAAACAGCACAGTGTAACTGCTCTCTGACCACTAATCTACTGCTTGGCTATTATTCTCTCACATTAAACACTTAAATCCATGTTACTTAGCATACTTAGCATTACTCTGGCATCCACAAATGCTGAGTTCCAGTGTATCAGTAGCTTTGAAAAAAAGCTGAATTTGCATTCATTAATCAACATTGTGATAGGCAATTTGAATGCATGCAGACACAGATCATGCATGTAAATATCTCTATACACTATCAAATGTTCAGCAAGCAGGTATACATACAAATCTATAGCCAAGGAATGATAGATCAAAATCAGGTTCTGAAAAGCTATAAGGGTGAACTACTCTAGAAGAGTCAATTTTCAGTACCAATTATGTTGCACAGCCCTTGAAGTATTGCAGCCACACTCTCTTAATCATATTCTTTGCTTTCACACTGTACTGAGGTCTTAAAATCCTCTGGTCCTTGAATTGTTTTTAAAGTACCCTCACTGATTTTTTGTGGGATTTTCTTTGGTCACAATTATTGATTTTTATTTGTTCATTATCAGCACATTATTCAGGATATTTTGCATTTTTCAGCTGGTCATGTGTTAGAATCTTTCTCTCTCAGATCACCAATGGTGCATTTATGGATATTCAAGAAAATCCATAAAAGATATATAATCACAAATTCACCTCTACACTATTGCAAGATAAAATTGCATGCAAGAAGCTTATTCTTTCACCTACTCTGGATTTACTTTTTAAGGTCATATTTACATTTCCCAAGAATTACCAGTTTTTATACACCCCTTCCCTACCATTTTTCCAGTCAACTATTTTTAGTTTACAAATTTAAATCAAGTGAGACTGTCTTACTCTGTGACATATCAAAATATAATTACACATTCTGGTAGTCAGCTGAACCTTGTCCCTAATTTGCATCCTATCTTGAGCAATTTATTTTCCCACTTGTCATGAAACTTATGACTTGAGCTGATCTTTTCTAGATTGCTTGGCAAAAGTGAAGAATTAGAAATATAGTTCCATCTGCATTAGACGAGTTTTTGTCCAAATTCTGGATTTAGGCATAGCTATCTGCCTCCCTAAAACTCCCCAAAAGGAGTGCAAAAGATAAAAAATTAAGGTGAATATAATGAACTACCATTGGAAATGGTAGTTGGAAATCAGTGAACCTTATAACTTCTAATGTATCATTAAATAATTTTATTCTCATTTTAGACTGATTTTACTGAATATCCTCACTGGAACTATATGAGCTTTTTCTAGTTCTAAGGAAATTTCATTTATTCCCATCATGATGCACAAAACATTATATTCTTTGAGGAAGGGTCTAAGATTTTGTTTTTATGTTAAACAGTGTTTAATAAAACAGGTTTGAGAAAATAAATCACTTACTTGTCAAGTATAGCAAACCTGCTGTTTTGAAGTAACGTTAACAAACCACTTAGTGATTCAGTAAAGCAGATATTAGAACTCCGTACACACAGCTATGCTTGTCCTAAATTCCAGGAGCACAGCAGTGTTCAGGATATTCTAAGAATTTCTGAAATGTGACCAATTATGTAACAAGATATGCCAAGAAACTTCATAACTAGAAATCAGGGCATATGAGGCATAATTAAAATGCAGATCTTCAACAACATTTTTTTTTAAATTCTCTGTAAACTCTACAAAAAATGGAATACCATAAGGTTGCCAGAGACTTGACTTCCTTGAGTGTATATAAGAAGGGAATATACTCTTGCTCAGATCAAGCTATGCAAGAATGACAATTGACTACCTTTCTTAAAACAAGTGTACCTTCCTATAATTCCTCCAGATCAGAACAGGGCATCATCAACACTCCAGAGTGGCACAAGGAAGGGCTGAAAAGTGTGACATTCACAAAAAAAAAAAAAAAAAAAAGCTAGCCTAAGAATATTTGGTGTCACTCATTCCACGTTCTTTGAGGTTTTTTTATGGAGTTAGAAAAACTCAGAGAATCCTTTGAGCTGAACTGGAGGAGTTTGTTTCCCTGATCATAAAAAATCACATAGGTGAATTTGACTGCCCTAATACAGTTCTGTTGGGTTTAGAAAGGACTAGGAAGAGCACATCTCTGTTATGAACCGACCAATGCTGCCTTAAGATGCCTCAAACCTACACTGCCTCACTGCTATTTTTTTTTATGTTCCTACCAGAAGACAGAGCATTTCTTGTTTGGAAAGACAAGGACAGAGCTGCTTAAATACAAACTGAGTGAATACAGAAGAGGCTCTGAATTCTCTTGTTTTCCACAGAGTTTTATGTCTCTCCTCCCACCCTCATAAATTCTATAGCTTTATATTTACAAGAATTTGATGAGAATGAACAGATATTATCATAATTGTATCTCAAGAATCAAGAGGGAAATTCCTTTTCCCTTAATTTAATTTTGGATTAGAAATAGTGGTACAAAGCAGATGAGAACATAAGACTGGAACAGACTGGGGCCACCAGGAGTGTGAACTGCTCGGGAATTTGGTGACAAATAGTTGTCATTACCATTAGCATCGGTAAAAGGCCTCACTTTTATTTCTGATGATCAGCACTCACAGTGATCATCAGAGCAATGCTTTGCCTTTGTATTACAGCCCTGTGAGCTCAATGATCCAGCCTTGCACCTTATTATCTGTTTACCAAGTGCACAGCTATATCTAACTTGGATTTCAGAATACTATAAGGAACTAGGTAAAAAGCCTTACTAAAAGTAAGTATACAGCATCTCCCGTGATCTCCTTTCCCATTTAGCCAGTCATGTACACAGATTTTCCCTGTCTTCCTCCACAATACAGAAATAGCTTCTGATCATCTGCTATAAGTGAAAGGGGCCCAAAAGACCTGGGATCATCCCCACTGGAGTCATGCCCCACTAAACAGCTGTACCTTCACTTCCCTCATTTTCCTTTTTGCTGATGAGCTAGCTACAGCAACTCTTAATATCTTTCACTTGCTCCCTAGTTTCTGGTTCAGCTAAGCTTTGGCTTTTCTAGACCTATTCCTGCATGCTCAGGCAAAAGCTTTACATTTTTTCTAGGCAATCTACAATCACTTTCACTTTCTATGTGACTCCCTTTCCTGACTAAACTCAGTGATTATGACTGATAGCATCACTTTCGATCCCTCAGTGAGTTCATAACAGCATTAGAATGCAAATTTTCTTAAACTTTTACTTTTAAACAATAAACTGATTAATACATTGAGGAGATCACACCAAAAGAAAGAAATCAGCTGTTTTGCAGCTTAATTATTGATTAAATATCTGTCCTTGAAATGTAACATACTCACATACATATATAAAATTATTCTTGCTCCTTGTTCACTAAAATCAGTTTGCAAGAATGAAATATTAACATAGATACAGAAAGTATTTGAACAAGAATTTGAAATAAAAAAATATGAGGATGGAGTAAAATGAAGCAAAATATTTTCAAGTGATTTATAAAAAAGAAAATTGCCTGAAAGGCAGATCCCTTTCTAAAGTAAAAAAATGAAAGCTGCTGTTTCTTGTTTTTGTTATTATGGTTGTAATTATTTATGATGATAAAGCCCAGAGGCACATTATAGCAACCATTGTGTAAAAGCACAGTTCTGTAAGATGAAATCAAGAGCCTGAAAGTACATTAGTGCAAAGGGATGTTGAGGGCCACACTCCATGATGGGTTATTATTCCTTTATTTATGTCCTTGTTTTCTAGTGGTTGGTAATATAAAATGTTTAGAGTTCAGGAACTGTTGTCCTACACCAGAAGATGGACAGTTAGAGACTGAGACTTTATTGCTGAGGGTTCTGTATGGATTATCAAACTGGTTTTTTTTCTCAGAGAACACACTGTAAAGTTGATACCTCTTACAGCTTTAAATCTATTTATCAGAAGTTCGTCCCATGACCCCTCCTCCCTTTTCCACTGGCCTTCATTGGACCCTTTCAAATGTACTAGGTAAGTTAAGTCAGGCACACAGATACAAAGGACACATAACAAAGCCGGCAACAAAAGCCTAAAAACTGGATCAAAACCCCCAAAACATTCCACTCTAAATAAGTGAACAAGGAACATTCCAAAAACAACAAAACACACCACACTAGAAAATACAATTACAAGACAAACAAAAAAAACCCCAAACTAAATCCAAAGCTACACAAAAAACCCAAACAAACAAACAAGAAAACCCCAAACCCCTAAAAAAAAGTAAAAAAAAACCAAATAAAACAAAACAACCAACAACAACAACAAAAACAAACAAACAAAAAAACCCAAAAAAACCCCACAAACACCAAAACCCAAAGAGTCAAAAACAGATTGGCAAAATTTACTTGCTGTAAAGAAAGACAAACAGAGCCAGTAGATACTGTAGGAATAAAATATTTCTTTCAACATACTTGGGGCATAGGTTCACCTCAAACCATGTCATATAATACCAGTCTCACTAAGTTTTAGAAAGTCTGTAGGTTACTGAAATAAAATATATCCTTCAAAGACTTAGGCTTGTCTTGGAGTTTAATGTGCATGACAGTTATTGTTCTGCTAGCCAGAAAAATTTGAATTCAGAAAGTACTCATAGTACCCTCTCATCAGACATCTCACATGCACACACACCTGCATTAAGTGCTGGCCACAATACACAAAATTATATTATCTCAAGACAATAAAGATGCACATGCCTTAAAGTATACGGCTGGTTTGCTTTCCACATAGTACCTGTCAAGAAGCTGGATAAGCAAGAGATATGCTACACCTGCAAATTTTCCACGGACCATTCTCTGGGAATAAGCGAAACCTCTTCAAGTTTACTTCATATTATTCTGGTAAAATTAATTTGCATATTTTGAATAAAATAAAGCAGAGCTGAAATCGATGCTGCATAGGCTCATAATCATAGGTGCCATAGAGCACAGGGAAGAAATTGAATATGTGTACCTCTGGTACTGAGAAAAAAAATTAAAAACACCCCATATGTAGGAATGAAGCTGCAGAAAGCAAATCCCCAAGCACCTAGCCTTTCAGCATCTGAAGACATAGCTGCTTCTATGTGTTATTTTCCCTGTTTCTAACACATCTGGAAGATGACCTTAAAAATTAGTTATGCATATTTGATATCAACCTGTGGGAAAAACTGTGTACTAAAACACACCTCATGCTGTGTTGATGCAAGCCCAGGCAATTGTTATTATTTAGAGGGCCTGGAAGAATAGAATTTGAAAGTGGTTAACTACACAAAAAGAGCCCACACATCCATGAACAGCTTGAATATAGAATATATGGTGTCATTCTGTCATTTAAGCTGTCTGCAGAGATCTGGAGGGTCCTTTGTCACTAAACTTCAATATTTCACTAAGACAGATGAGATCTCTAAGCAGCCTGAGTTCAAGCTCCTCTTGTAGCAACATGCTAGCATATAAACTAGAAGCACTATATCTTTGTGGAGAAACACTAATAATTTTCCCTTGGTAAAACACTCTGGGTAACAATATATGATAAGATAGGAAGGTACATGTAACAGTGTATATGAGTGGAATATTCAAAGATGTTTGAGAGGATACTTCCAAAAAAACTCCAAACAACCTGCCAAAAAAAACCCCAAACCACCCAACAAACTAAAAGCAAATCTAATGGCACCAATGGTTAACATCCGTTGGAATAAACAATTGTCCGTGAATGACCACAACAATTTTGAGTACGAAATCCAAACAAAAAAGATGAGTCATTCTTATGCAAGACATGAATCATTGAAATTTGAAAAAGTGAGAAGAGAGAAATGCACCTAAAATGGTATGATGCTGCCAAAGACTCCCTGGGGTATAATTGCTTTTGCCAGGCTGGGAAGAGCAGCTCCTAATTTAACAGTACGAGGTATAGTACTTGGAGATCCACACCTTTGGGGGCTGAGGTGACACTTGGTCTTCTGGGCATCCTCATCACCTGTGTGTACACCAGTATGTTGAAAGAAGTGGGCTGCATGGGGACAATACAGTGGAGCACCCACATCTCCAATACAGATGTGTAGAAGTAGGGTATCCTACAGTGCCCTATGAGAGATGGGTTCTGGTCTAGTTGCAACTCTTTGCAATTGTGTCTATGTCATTAAGAATTTGGAGGATGTGTCAAGAAAAATAGTTCACAAATTTTTGGTCGTTTTTTAACATTTTATAAGTGTTCAGCTATTGCTGTGACTGCTATATTGCTGACATTGATCCTCAATCCTAATCACTCATTAATCACTTATTGTTAAAAAACCCAAACAAATCAAATAAACTGCTCATATCTTTATTTTGTCTCATGTGTTATTATTTCTTGTAGTTACCTAAATTCTTTGAGCAAGCTTGCTTTGAAGAAGCAGAGAAATATATATAGAGTTGTAGTTTATTTTTTAAGTTTTCTAAATTTACTAGGATCATGGCCTTGCCATTAAATAAGACACTGACAAGTGAGTATTACACCTGCTTACATCTCTTCAATTGGGCTAATATCACTAAGGTTATATCAGTGAACAAAAGGAAACAAAAAAAAACCAGCTGACCCTTTATTATTTAGACCACAGATTTAATGCAATTTGACTGGATAAAAAAGCAAAGCCATCTAATGTAACAAACTGGCAGCATACTTACTGCCAGCAAGCTAGCTGCAATTTCTGCAGTGATCTCAAAGCTAATTAATCTCAAGTATTAATTACCAAGAATAAGAGACAAATGGCTAATCTAGACTTCAGTGAATTGAGACATTTGTATAAAGCTATGAAACACCATTGCTAAGTCATCCCTAGAGGTACCTAACTGCCTACACTTCAACAGCATCTTCCTAGGTTGTGATGAGAAGTGATTATCTTTCAGGAGATTAATCTCCATGTATTAGCTGAGTAATTCTCAGTTATTTCCTATTCTCATATCTGTGCTGTTGAAAAATACTCATGCTTTTGTTGTTGTCTCTCATACCTTCAACAAATCTGTTTTGCAAATCTGTCACAATTCAATGTTATGCACTTAACTCACAACATAATTGCCTAATTTATAATGTGATTTTTGTCATCTGATCATCATTTGATTTTTAGTTCACTAAACTAAAAGTTTCCACATTAAAGTCAAGGTCTCAAGTTGCATACTTGTAGAGAGCTTACATGTGACTACATGTACACACACATTCTCATATATATTTATACATTCATATGTAAATGTACCTATGTACATACATTTGTACATGCAAGCAAGAAGGGGGAAATCAATCAAGCACTGTGAAACGAACCTACAGTCACATATAGAAAAGCACCTCATTGCTACTGAGAGATTTTCATTGTGGGAATAAGTTTTTTTTTTTTTTCAGAAGCTTATAAACCTAAAATAATAAATAAATACTTTTATTATTAATACAACTTCAGGAAACTTCCCGAAAGAAGGTGAGAGTCTCTTAGTCATATTTTAAATGCTGAAGTACCTCAGTTTATTTGAGAAACTATTCTGATTAGAACCATTGCTATACTAAAAACAAACCAACAGCATTAATAAAAATCAAAGTGAAAAAGGAAGGAAGATTTGTTTGACAAATTTTAGCTTTTGAGCAACTGTTGCAAACACGTTCCCACAAATTCATATAAGATATTTAAGGAGAATGCTGACACAGCTGAAAAACAACTACAGTAAAAATCAGTTTTCCGTTATGCAGCTTAAATATGACAGACTGAGTCAATAGAAGCATTTAGCTCACCAGACACAAGTTGAATTTTAATAGGGAAATAAAAATTCTTTGGAACAGATTTTCCATATATCATCCAGGATCATTACAGTAGCTTTCATTTCCTTCAAGGCAAGTGCTAAGGCACACTCCCATTTATTAGAGCAGACATCCAATAAGCAGCACCTGTTCTGCATCTCAAATACTATTTTTCTTCACACCTATCCAGTCACAAACTGTTCTGCAGTAAGGTACTCTGATTTACTCCATTGAAACTTGCAAAATTGAATATTCATCAGGAGAGATAACAGTCTTTCTTTCTTCACTTAACTGTCCTACCCAATGGAATAGTATTAACCTCCTGTCTCCTGTTACATAAAGGACAGGAAAGAAAATTAATTTCTTTTGAGGGGAAAAAAAGGAAGGAAAATATTTTCCATGGTCTCTTATAGCTACATAAGCGTACTCTGTAATAAACTTACAAATTACTATTAAAATATTGTCACTAAGGATCAAATAGAATTACAGTTACTAGTTCCTGTGGAAGTGCTCATATAACTGATTCTTTGAATATTTTACTCTGATTCTGGCTTCCCAGGATCCTGAAATTGGGTGAAACAGACCAATCAGAACACAACAGAGAAAAAAAGATTACTCAAAACCTCTCAATTTAGGCCAGAAAATTGGATTTTTTTTAATGTTTTTTTTTTAATTTTTTTTTTTTTAGGGGTGGGTTGCAAGACAAAGAGTAGGGAAAAGAAAAACCAGTTTTAAGCAGTTAGATGACAACTTTCTCCTTGCTTGACTAAACAGAAAGAATGCAATAGTGAAAACAGACTATCAAAAGTTTCACATAATTACCTTTTGGGCTGTTATGGCAATGCAGTAAGCACAAGGACACAGGAGGAGTCCTTTTTAGGTACATAACAATAACAGTAAAATCCAGTTTCTTTACCAGACTTTGTTTCATGTGCACTGTATGCCACCTTTGCTTCTTTTGGGCTAAATACTGCCAGGTAGCCTAGCTGCCTTACCACCAAAGGATTTAATAAACTGGTTCAGATTTGCCTTCTAGATAAAGACTAAAACACACCAGCAATCTCATCTTTCTGTCTGCAAAATGAAACTAGCGTTTAATTCATAGAACACATGGTTCCTTAAGAAACAACTGTCTTAGGAACCACCATCTTGTTGAAAAAACCTTTTGCAGAAAGCCTGCCAGGTGGTAGAGAGACACAGAAAAACCCCATGGTTTTTTCCTCAGAATGGAATCAGCAGCTCTTCTAGGGTTTAAAGGGTCCCTATGCATCTTATGTATATTCTGCAAATCAGTTTTAATGTAAATTTTGATTTGGCAATCATTTAGGGCAGAGATTAACATAATACCCAAACCAAAACAAAATGAAAAATGAGAACAGAGCAACCAACCAACCAAAAAACAGACCTAGAAGTGAGATAAGTATCTGGAATCTGGGGTTAACATGAATACAACTGTCTTTCAAATTGACTTGCGGTCACTAAAATCACCAAGCTAGACAGCTATACCAATTTAAATTATGTGCTGTGTTGGAAAGCTGGTTTCTCCAGTTTTTCTCTAAGAATTCTTTGGTTGGAGATAAAAACTCGTTAGCTAAAAACATGTTAGGTAGAAACCTACTAGAGTATCTTGAATGTTTCAAAGTGTCTGAAGTAAGGCAGTAGAATATTGAGAGACAATTAAAGCATACAGTAATTATTTCAGATCACTTAGGGAAAAATAGAGGAGAATCTCACACTTTCTCTAAAATTAAAGCAAAAACTTTTGTCTATTTTCAATGATAGATTCTCAACCTATTTAGATATTTTATTTAGGAAAGCCTGTACAGGTACCCAAATGGCATACCTGAATATATTTGAAAATATGACACCAATTCATTTATGTATCCCATAGGATCATGACTCTACATCTCTGTCTTTTGGCTCTACAATTAAAATGTGCCTTGATGTATAATAACTAATATACCTCTTAACAAAAATAACAGAGAAGACTTGCCTAATTTATATGACCATAGAGAATAGAAAGAAAATTAAAATTGAAAAGTGATTTAATTATAAAGACCTTTCAGACTGAAACAGTTTCTTTTCTGACTAGTAGCAAAAGAAAAAAAAAAAGGACAGATAATTACTGGAATAAAAAACTTCAAATGATAAAGTGTTAAAAGCCCCTTTCAATTGACTAGAATTGTTCAAGATTTGCATTACATTTTCTGGCATTCATCTTCAAATTTTAATGCTATTTAGTAGAACATTTGAACAACATCACTATTTGCCATTTATTGAGCTGTGGTTTTAGCTCTGTAAAAGCAAAGCAGAAGGGTACATTGAAGAAACAGAACAAATAACAAGAATGTAATGTAATTTTTGATAGTATTTTTGATAGTAAACATTCTCTATTTATGTTCATTATGCAGTAAAAGTATTTAACATCACTGCATAAGAAAGGACTTAAATTATTGAGCTTGTGGTACAACACTAGAAAGAGACAAAGAATCTACATAGCTCATAATCTGATAATCATAATCTTGCAGAGATCTCACAATCTGTCAGCAAAAACACCTATCTGAAGTCACTGCGGATGAGAGCAGGGCTGGATTTTTCCCATTTCCTGAAAGAATGTTTATTCTCCTGCTGCGTTTTAACTCCAACAGGCAGCCAAACACCACAAAGCTGCTTGCTCACTTCTCCCACTCTGCCAGGGGAATGGAGGAAGAGTAAATGAAGGATAAAAAAAGAGAAAACTTATGTATCAAAACAAACTGTAGTGGTAATAATAATAAATGCTTAATAATTGAAGGGTAAGTGGAAGAGGGAAGAAAACACATCAAATCAACCACTCCCCACCTTCCATGGGTAGAATATTGCCCAGACAGTTTCCACTCTAAAGATGGCTGACCCTCCAAAATGCCCCTCTTTTCCCTTTAATTTGCAAGCGTGGTGTTACATGGTATAGAATATCTCTTTGATTAGGTCAGATCAGCTTCCTGGTTGTGCGTCTTCCCAATTTATTATGCACATGTCCTTACCTGCTAAATCCATTTATTTTGAGGACAGATTGAAAAACTGAGAAGTCCTTGATGCTGTGTGAACACTGCTCATCAAAACTAAAACATTAATGTGTTACCAGTATTGTTTTGGTCAAAAGTCTAAAGCACAGCCCCATATGATCTACTATAAAGAAAATGTGCTCTATCCAAGCCCAGACTGGTGCACCTTTGAAATGTTTCATAAAAAGTAGATGGCAGATTTCTTTTCTCCTCATTGAAGTTTAAAAATAAGATCACTGTTAAATCATTTGAGTAACTGGTTGCAAACAGCAAACACCTATCGTCTCAACAGAATTGAGTTTGCAAAATTGGGTGGAAAAAAGGCTGTAACATTACTTTTTTTCTCGATTCAGCTGCATAAGAGTATTCTTAATCTAGGTTTTTAATTACCTCTCCTTGATAAGAATCTGAACAGTGGTACATCGGCTTACAAATCAAATTTGAATTCTTGGCTAGTGAACGTTTGCCTGCACTAGGCGCGGTGCAAGAGTTGGCAGTAGCAGTTCAAAATGCAGCGAGAAAGGAGCAGTTTCTTTGACAGCCTGTACCTGACAGTGTTGTGCTTCTAATCCCTTTCTGGACAAAATCCAATGAATTAATATATAATATTTTAGGTGATTTCAATTCATAGGGCAGAGTTTACACTTAAATAGAACAGAAACTTAGCCACAGCCCAATCTCACATGAGATCTGTGACTGCAGCTGACAGGAGTAAGAACATGTTTTCTATGCTGCCTCTGCTCTGTCAGCAGCAGGAATAGATTCTTCACCTACTTTATTTTCACCCATATGACAAATTTTTGCTCATATTTACAGGATATCTTCTTAACTGTGGTAGCCCTTTGAGCTGTCTTAAATTAGTACATTCATTGTGTAGCTAGTCAGCTTGTAACACAGACATCACAGCACTGAACCACTAGAACAGGTCATGAGAGCTTAAGACAGGTGGCATATCAATGCTCTGTAGCATGAGCCATCTCTAAGCAAACTTCTGGGGAAATTATTATTATTATTATTATTATTATTTGGGCATTTAATATCAGTTATATTCTTAGGTATATTTTGAAGGGAGCAATTTTAAGTTACCTTGCTTTCATCTCATAGAGGAACCTATGCACCCAGCACAGGTTTTAGGCAAAGCAGTGTCTAAAATGTAAATAATATGAAATCTGACCTGTAAATGCTTATATACTCTACTCTACTTTTCTGTTCTTTTTATTGCAGTGATAACAAGGTTTTGATATTTGAAAGAAAAGAAAAAAAAAACCACAAAAAAACCCCTATGATGTAGTGCTGTTCAACCATGACCAAATTTCCTGCCATGGCTTCACATGAATATCATGCTTGTGATGACCCTTAGCATGCAAAGGAGAAGATTCTGCTTCTTTAGCATGCTTGAGTAAATTCTTAATATTTGTCTTCCCTTTTCATTGCCAAAATCTTAATTACTAAATTCAGGGTGAAAAGGCAGTAATTTTTTTCAGCGTTAAAAGAACAATTTCCTTATGTTCTTTTTAATTATCAGTAGTCATTACTGTTTTGCTTAAAAGCTTTCATAACTGAGATTAATGTGAAATAGAGCACATTATTTCTAAGACTTCATGCTCAGTAACTGAAAAGAGCTCATGTAACATCAAGGGCTTTTAACTTCACTGCTTTTAATACAGTTCATATACAGGTGCATGTATTTGCTTTCTTTACAAATTAAATAATTCCTTTACTTAAATAATCTTCTTTTCAATACATGTCATAAATAGCATTGGCGATATTTTTTTTAATTATGGGGGTTTTATCAATTATATTTTTAAATGTTTTTTGGAAGGTGAAGCTTTACATGAAGTACATAGAGCTGCCTACATTATTGAGAAAGCAAGCTTGCAGCAGCCATAGTTTGTTATATTTGTCAATTAGTGTTACATAGAGTTATGCACAATTAGTGAGAGGAATAAGTTGCAAGGACAAGAAGGAAAGTAGAAATTGTAGAGCACTGCCAAGTCTGATAGCCCAAAAGAGCTGAGGTTACTTCAGCTCTGTGTTCCCAGGTCCAGCCAGAGAGTTTGAGTGCCAGCAGGCAGACACTCACACGTACACACAGCACATGCATGCAGGCAAAAAGGCACAAGGACCAACACAGGCAGAAATTAATTTTCCGTTTCTAAATGCTCATGTGTGTATCAGAAGAGCATCCGTGTTTATGCAAATGAGTTAAGATAATTCTAGGTTTTTTAGCACGTGAAAAACCTCTATTCTAGGAATGAATTTGTATTCTTCATATATGACTGAAAGACTTGAAGCCTATATACCTGTATAGTTGATGCCTAAACACAAGGTATGTTCTTCCAGAATGCTCACAACTAAAGGAAACATTACAATTATAATATAAAATAGGGGTTAAAGAAAAATCTCTTCTTGCTAGAAGATGTGGGTGGGAAATAAACTATTAGAAAGACTATCAATGGCAAGTGATGTTTCCATATGTAAGGATTTTAAATACATATATTGATGCCAGAATCATTGGGAGGGCATTAACAATTCTATAAGAATACTTTTGGGCTTAATTATCCTGGAAATGATTAAGCCAAAACATCAGCATGTCGCCTTCTACATCTCAAACCAGATCAAGAAGTACTGATTCATTGTGTTCAAAGTTGTTTCTAGATAGGCAAAGGTTGCAATTCCCAGTGTGACTTGTTTCTGTCATTTACAAATGAAAAGCCTTTTTAAACCTTCCTTGCCTCTGTCATGCTGAATAGTCTGGTTGTCACTCTTGGACTGGATTACATTGTTGAAAGCAAATCTGTGTCACTGACCTTTCCAGTGAGGCTGAAGATGCAATGGAATGTCATCCCAGGGGACAATATTTAGAACTTCTCCGCGAGACTTGTTGTCACTGACATACCAACTATGAGCTACCATTGTCAGAATTAATGAATGCTGAAAAACATTTCAAGAGAAATTTTGTACCGAGGGCTGCAAAGAGGATTAACAGTTAAATAATCCAATTGATGCTATTGCATGTATATAATACATGAAATAAAGCTTAGAAAGGAGATGGAATGCTTCTGGCTTTTCATTTGGAAAGTTCATTTCCAGCATCTAGAAAGTGAAGCCATTAATATACATAGCTAAATAAAGTTCTAGGAATCTCCCCTCTTCTCATATTGTCATAATTGTTATTAACTTCACAGAAGAATTTAATATTTTTTAAAGTTTTGAATCAGGAAAATTTGGAATAAGGAGTATAGTGCGTGCAACTGAATCAGCATTAAAATCTGAAAAATTATTAGAGAGAACAAAACATTAAGACTTTTATCTGTGGTGCTGCAAAGATAAATAGGTATCAAAAATTGGGTCTATATTCTATAAGGTCTCGAAGAAGATGAAGATCTTATATCTAATACACTATGGGAGAGGGCATCAATGCCTGGACTCTTCACTGATGTGTTACAGAAGAAATGAGAGATAAGGAAGATAATTATAGTGGCTGAGATTTTAATAGATTAAAGAGCTAAGATTAGCATCAGACTACAGGAGAAGTTGCAGTAATCATGGTAAAATTTAACCTGACACTCATGTAACTAGCAATGGTATATGGGACTAAATAATTCAGTAAATTTTTCACTATTTATATTTTCAATATGAAGCTTTTACTGTAGCTTATCTTTAAGGACATCTATTCGCTGCCATTACTTCAATTATGATTCTTGGGGCTATTGGAGCAATGCATTTAAGGATATCAAGATATAATTGATTTCATTTGTGGCTATACTGTAATGGAGACACCAGTAAAACTAGAATTTGCCAGACGATGCCACAGCCGGTTAAACTTAAAAAATGAAAGTGTTTCCATATGATAAAATGACTGTTTGGTTACAGTGCACTCTAATCTACAAGTACCACCTTGATTTCACTCATGTAAACACCATAACTATCAATGAAGATATCAGCTCAAGTTCCTACTAACAACCCTAGAGAATGTTGCCTGACCATTACCCTCTTGTATCCATCTTGTCTCTTTATTTGTTTACTTCAGCTCATCTAAGTTTCTTACAATTTTTTGAAGTTGTGCTAAAGGAATGCTGAGTACATTTAACTGAATGATATTCCTTTCAGTCATAGAATCACTGACTCGAGTCACAGCCTCTTTGCATCACTGGCAAGTGCAGAGAGTGCGCTGTGGTACCGCGCTGAGCTAAGGTGCTGAAAGACCTTGGCTGAAGGGATGGCAGCTGAATTCTGTGCCTCTGTCCAGCCTCTGCTGGTTCCATGTCTGTAAGAGGCTTGAGTAAAAGGTCTGGTTTGTTAAGTCCTTTCAGATCAAGGTAACGCTGCTGCCTAGCAGCAGTTTTAACTCAGTTACGAAATAAACATATTTATAGTTAATGCATTTACACTCAGTTCCAGCAAAATCTATATTTTTGTTCAGTGTGTCACAAGTACTTAGGATTTCACAATACATGTCACAAATACAGTTTTCCCTAAATTGATTTCACAATAAAATAGAGGTTATATTAATCCCAAAAAACATTTTCCTCTGTTTAAAAGCACATCAAGCTGAACTGCTGCTTACATTCTGGAAGGTCTGAAGTTTATTAGGAGGCATGTTTGGCAATACCTGCAGTTTGCTTCCTAACATTCACACATTTAAAAACTAGCTCCAGCAGCTAATAGAATGTAAATAAAAATGTCTTCTTATATAATGCTTTCACTAAAGTTTTCTTTTATTTAGAACATTCGTTTAGGTAGTATATTTGCAGCCTGAGATCTGAATGCAACATCAAATGTTTTACTGGCAGCATGATACTAACACAGATGAAAAAGCACACTTTGTACAATTCAAGAAGGTCTTTTTATCATTCAGCTCAAACAGAACTAAAGAAGCTTTATAATTGGTGTCTGTAAAGCCTCTTCACTTGTGAACAAAACTAAGACAATCAGGAATCACATCTCTTGTCCCTCTTAACTGCCTAAGGGTATGAAGAGACACCTCTGCAGGTGCTGATATAGCAGCATCCAGCTCTCTCTTTTTCACTGGCTGTAGCTTACCCCTTTTCACAGCTCAGCTGGCAAAGTGTTTCTGGCAAATTCTGTCTAATCCACATTCAGAGCAAAGCCAGTGAAGTTTCCAAATGATACAGAAAAACACACCAGGCTGTTTATAACAGAGATTAACACAGGATCTGCTACCAACAGGTTAACAAGTGGGTTTAAACTGTGCATACATAGATCTCAGCTTGCCTGTCTTAGAAGTAGTCCTGAGATATCTACTGCTTGGTTGGACATCCTGAGTGGCATAGTCTCCAGCACAGAGATGACTAGGAACAATAGCTATCAGCGCAGCTAGATGTGAAAGACGATATCTGTCCCGAGCCTCAAGCCAACCATTTAAATTGCTTGTGTTTACCTGGCTGCTTTTGCCTGAAGAGGACGAGGGATCAATCACAGGAACCACTCTGCTGGAGGTGACTGCCCTCCCAGTTCTGCTGGCAGAAGGGTAATAATGAGCAGCTGGAGGGCATAACTGCAACAAGGGTCTTCCACCTGCATGCCAGCTAGAGAGATTGCTGTCCACAATCTGTTTTACTGATCTAACTCTGCTAGCTTTACTGTGTAATATAAACCTAGGTTAATTAAAGTTGCTTTCCAAATTGCTCTGCATATAAATCCTTAAATTTCTATTATTCAATCTCTGTTTTTATTTAGCTACATTTTCTGAGTGAATGTCCCTTTGTATTAGTTTATATTATTAATAAATAAAATAGTAGTTTTTGTCTTTTTAGATAAAAACATAGTATCGTGACTTTTTTCCTATGCTTAATGCTTCTCCTTACTTCTGCTTCACTTTTTGGACTAAAGGGGAGATTGATGCTTACAGGGGTGTGGGAACTTGTGATGGGATGCAGGAGAAGGATATTTGGGAATTGTACAAGGCAATGAGATGTTCAGAAAAGGATGAAAGGAGAGGAAAGGGTACCTGAGATGTTTTGGGGAGTAGCTCAGGAAATAATTTAGGCTGGAATAACCTAACAATTCCACATCCACCACTATGTCATGTCCCTAACCATAATACCTACATGCCTTTTAAAACACCTCCAGGATGTCAACTCAGCCACTTCCCTAAGAAATTTGTTCCAATGTTGGATAACCCTTTCAGTGAAGGAATTTTTCCTTATGTCCAAACTAAACGTTCTCTGGCACAACTTTAGGCTGTTTCTTCTAGTCCTGTCATTTTTTTACTTGGAGAAGAGGCTGATCCCCACCTTACTACAAACATCTTTCAGGTAGGTGTAGAGAGCAATGAGGATAAACAACCCCAACTCCCTCAGCAGCTCCTCATAAGGCTTGTTCTCCACAGGTGTGGGAAGTAGGAGAGGATGGTTACTTGCACAGTGCTGGTCAGTTGTGTTGCCTGACCGTGTCGTACAGTCCCTCACCACAGCCCTGTTTTCTCATTAAATTTTAACTATTTTCTTGTGTGAAGGGCTCTTTCCATGTGCATATGTATGTTTATGGGAAGTCTAAGAGCCAGTGACTGGAGTGCCAGAGAGTCTGTGTGTCTGGGTCACCAGCAAGCATGATAAGTGTTTGTATACAAGTCTGTGTATGATCACAAACATCAGGTCAGCATCCCTGGTGAGTAGGTGGGACCAGACACACGCACGAGTGGGTTCTGGAGACTGACTGAGGGACCTCCTTGAGTATATGAATGGCTTGGTGAAAGGCAGCGGGGAAGCAGGAGGGTCTGGGACTGGTGTATATAACACCTCTTCATTTGAAGGGATACATATATGTGTGTGAGTGTGCCTGCAGCTAAAGTGGGGCTATGGCCTTCAAGGTGGCATGGCCAGATGCTACCAGTGGGAATCCTGGCAGCCAGGGCAGCAGATCCCACACGCTGGATAAGTAAACATTATATACTCATATCTCTTGGATCTTTATCCTCGTCAGCTAGAGAAAGGAATGGGATGAGAGTGTTGGTGGTGTTTGTGCTTGTGCAAGTGCTGATCAGTGTGGCTGGCTCTGTACACAGGACAGCACGTACTGTATAGTCCATTTATGTGTGTGCCTACGGGGAACACATGCTACTGGATGCACCCAGTGACAACCTTAATCTCATGACGTCAGATTTGGCAACTCTCTATCAATATATGTACAAAATGACATATAAAGTCCTTGAGCTTTAGATATGCAAAAAACTATTTATATATACATGAGTTGTATGCATGCTGTATTGAATGTATGTATAAATTTTTGAAGAGAATATGAAAATTCTTTTTTTCACAAAATTATTTTATTCTGTGTTTGTTATGAAATATTTCTTAAACAGAGTGCTCTTAAGTACATGGTTAAGATACATAAGTTCTTAAAACAATGCATATCACTATTCCAGAGACATAGGCCCAGACATGAGACACAACTGGTGGTAATGAGGTGCTCTCAGCAAATGTCATGAAGATGGACAATGGAGAAAGGATTGACAGCCAAGATGGGATTGTCTCACCTGAAGTACTACCTGTCTTACTGCCACTAGAAGACTACCTGATATTAAAGAGCAACAGTCCCTGGAAGAATGCCTGTCATCAGGATTTTCATCGCTACAAATGGCAATGCCATAAGAAATTAAGGTTCACTGGAAATCATGCAAGGAATTGAAGTAGTTTTACTGGGTTCTAGATCCAAGTCTCTTTGACCAGTAACCAAACAAGATGAAATCTAATTAGGTGCTCTCAATACATGTGAGAGAACATAGTCGTATTTCTATGAATGTGAAATATCAAATTATAAATATAAATTGATTAAAGACGGTAATTTCCCCTTGAATAAGTGGGAAAATGTATTTAATTCAATGAGCATTGCAATTCTTGTATCATAACGTAATCAAACAGCTGACTGAGTCTACCTAATTGTGAACAACAATTATATTATTTTAGGGTCAATTTTAATGTTAAAATCTTGCTTAGAAATAAGTATGTAACAATGATTTTGTTACATACATGTTTTGAAGGTTTTTTATGCTGTTTGTTTAAGAACCAGCTTTTTACAGAAGACCAAACCTTGAAATATTTAAATGTGATTAAATTGATTTAATATATGATAGTCCCACCTGTATGTCATTTCTGATGTACAGCTGCCATACACAAAATTTAAAGATAAGTAACATGATTAAAATCAGATTAGTGAGTCTACACAAGTAAATGAGATTGTAAATCTATCTGAGTGAAAACTGCATTTCCTAGCGAGACCACTTTGCATATCATTAGCTTAAAATGAATTATCAACACTCATATAAAATACTGACTGGCAAATCCAACCTTTTTAAGCACTTTATGAGTCCAGAAAACCCTCTATCTTCTGGGACACAGACTACTATCCCCTGCTGGAACTTTTCAAGTGATATTTCATTCAAAATGGAATCATTCATGTACCTCGATCACTGATGAAATTGGAAGGAGCAGGGGTTTAGGGCACAGAGAATTTTTGTTTTCATTGTGTCTGGCCACCAGGATAAACAGAAGTATCACCATTATATTGAAGAAGTACCACATATAAAATTACAAAAGTCAGATAAACTTACACATGTTCAAAACAGTGTGCAACTGCATGGGGGTGCAGTAAAATAAGGGATAGTAAGGTGTGTGTATATATATTCGTGTATATATATGTATATGTCATAAAAAACTCCATAAATGAAAGGAGTGAATTCAATTTGCAGTCCTTGAGAGGAGACTGCTTTAAACCTCAGAGAACTTTCTTTTCAAGTATGGACTTCTGAATGGCTTTGGTATTAATTCTAGAAGTTTCATGAATCTGTACATGCAACAGTTTTAGATATCACAGTTTGGTTTAGTTTATATGCTGCATAAAATGAGTCTAGTTGTGCTCCAATGGCACAGAACTTTGCCACTAGCAACAAAAATACATAACTAGACAGAGCCTGAAACTCTGACAAAAAAAAATTCCTGGGGATTTCAAACCAGAGTTAAGCTGAATTGCATCCTAAATTCTGGTAAGGAGCAGCAAATACCACATTTAAGATTGGTGTTTAATACCCCTCTTGAGCTGAAGGGAGACTCCTGAAATTTGACTTGATAACACTGATTGCAGACCAAGTTGCTTTCAATAGGCTTTATTGTTATTGCAAATAAAATGTGTTAAGAAGAATGGCATTTAACCAATGGGTTCTTCATCACTCAAAAATTTTATATCAATATTCACTTTTTTGGAATGATATGCTGTTATCAAATATTGCAGGTTTGACAGATAAATTATAAGGGAGAGAATTTATCCCGATTATCTTAATGAAATCATCCTACTTTAGGTTGTGAATTCTAGAAAATGCATTCAATTTACTTGGGGTGATCAAATTATCAAATCTCCAGAATGTTTTGGTAGGCCCAACATAAGTATACTTTTTTTGTTTTTCTTTTTTTTTTACCTGATGAGGACACCATATATTCACTACATTTTATGATAGTTTTTCAAATTCCACATAGCATGAGCATTTAAAAGCCATTAAACCCATAAGTGGACTAGAAGGGACCACCATTATGAGCTTTAATGGATTAATTTATGATGATTTTGTCTTTCTTAATGCAAAAGAATAATTCTTTTCAGGCTTAAAGGAATATGACCTTATTAGCAAGCATTTTATTATTACTTTCATGTTTTATTATTTTCTTTCAAAACATTCAAATTTATTCAAAAATATGGACAAGCAATAACGTAAAGCTGTTTCAAAACTAAATTCTTTCACACAAAATGTGAATTTTTTTTAATTTCTTAATATGTAGGGAAAGTATAGACAGTACTTTTGCCTTTTATATACTCTCATATAATAGGAAAAATATGGAGAAATATGAACCAAAATAGGTTTTGTTCCTTTTAGAAATAACATTGTGAGGATTCCTGTGTCATTAAGGTTACTGATCAGAGCAGAGTAATGAATATTTGGTGGAATATTTTGAATATTTTGTGGAAAACATCCATTTATAAAAGTGGAATAAAAGAGAAGGCCTATAAAGAACATAGTCCCTACCAAAATACAGAGAGACAGAATGCAAAATCTCATAGGTATTAAACTTAAATGTAGGCTATATATCTTATTTTTTTTGGTAAATATTATAAAGCTACAACAGTTTAGACAGGCATATACTTTTATTTGTTCAGATTTTTATAGCTAAAATCCAGAGCTACTCGGGTATTGCATTAATTTTTTGGCAGAGAACATAAAGAAACATATCAATGCCTCTGAAGTCAATAACATCCCAAAATATCTTAGGAGTGAGCCTTTCTAAAGGGTTCTTTTAACAGGGAAAAATGTTTACACATCATATCTAATTTAGCAACAATGTCTCTCAAATGCTTTACCAACAAGTTTTCACACTTGGAAATGTATATCAGACATTCAGAGTAATTTATTTTACTTTGTTCCAAAACTGAGAATCTTCAAACCATTTATTTCCATTTCACAAGGGAAGAGAATAACAATTTGAATAAATAAATTAAATACAATGTAAAACCATCCAACTTCTATAGTAGCAGAAACCCAGGACAGTGCTACTACTTCAGGGTCATATAAGCATGATTAGCTTGCAGCAAATATTTTATATTTAAGGTGTATAATTAATAGGGTCACAACAATCAGTCAAGCTAGGTTAAGAATCACTTCATTTTGCTTCTGATATATGAAGACTGACAAGTTTTTGCTTGTCACCAACAGAGGAATATAACACAAAGAATCTTTTTTGTGAATCAGTGGTGCTTTTTAATAAGGGATCAAGAAATGTTTAAAGTAGAATCAGAAGGTGGGATAATAGTTAAAAAAAGTCTGACAACTTTTCACATGAAAGATCTTCAGATGTGAAAATCATGAGAAAAAAGTTTAAAAATGTTAGAAGTCTGTCTGATAAAGGAAAAAAAAAAGAAAGGGAGGAGTGATAGGTAGGATGAGAAAAGTTACTATAATTTCAAAAGCTTACATGTATTATTTTCTTAAAGGAGATCTCTGAAACCTTTCTACATTGTGTATGTCAATGACAAACCTCTCTTTTTATTTTCAGTCTCATAGCTTTTTATTCAGAATTTCTTAGCTTCTGGGGAATAGGAATTAAGGGCAAGTCTTTTAGATGTCCTGTCACATCCAATAATTCTGCATCATAACTTACAGAGTTTAAGGATTTATAAATAATTCCAGACCATATTATTAGAAAATTGATGATATTATAAAAATCACTCAAATTGTATTCACTGGGATATGGGTCAAGGTTAAACAAGAAAATGCCACTTGTACAGGTGTGACAGATTATAGCAGTTCCAACAGGGAAAACCCTTAGGCAAGAAGAATTTAAATTGGATACAGATACCCACCTGAAAAAAACCCCATTGAAGTTACTGGGCTGCAATATGATGTACAAATACTGGAATACAGGGTGTCAAGCAGAGTTCATCACTTGATGATAAACTGCCTGGAGCATCTCAGAAAGAAAGGAAAGGAAATAAAGTTAAATGAAGTTTTCCAGAGTTTGTAGGAAAAAACAGTGTGGTCCTGTAAAGTGTTAAGATTTGGTGGCATTTAAGGATAGGAAATAAGTCACTAAGCATAGTGTGACTTTCAGAAGTTGCAGGAAACATTGGAAGATAATAGTACTATGGAAACAACAACAGGAAAGGATAGCTTTAGAGACTTAGTGAAGTTCTTCAGTTTAGCAGTGAACATCTTAGTTCTTTCCCTTTCACATACTAAGACCTGGGTTTCAAGTGATAGCTATCTCTATATATTGAACATGTGGAACCACATTAGGCTATTCTGGTTTGAGAACTTTATTCTGGATAGTTTCCTTTTAAGTATAAGAGCTTGGGTCTATTCAAAACCAGAATTAGCATGAAAAGATATTGATATCTTTCCTGTGACTCACTGAATAAAGAGCAGCATGATGGATGAGAAAAGCATGAGTGGTTAAAAAATAAATTCCCTTAATTCTAAAAAGTAAAAAGCAGATTACAAAAAATAATTTTGACATGAATTTTAATGAAGGGCTTGACTAAAATCTCAGTGACTAGTAGATGGTTAAATTCCTGGCCCCTCTGAAAGCAAGCCTCTGCTACTGATGGGTCCATGTAAGAGCCTCTGAGTGGCCAGGGGTTGACACCATAGGATTCCCACTGGATCTCACCATTCTGAAGGCAATACTTCCCATGTCTCCACCCACCCATCACCACATATTTTTAGCTATAAGAAACTTGTTCAGAGAGTTTATATGGTAAATATAAACCATAGGGTGTCTTGGACTGCTAAACCCAGTTCTGTAATAATTGTACTATACTTAATGGTTTTTGGGGTTTTATTCCTTTTATTTCTAGAGAATGCTGACTTCACAGACCCCTGTGATTCTTTAGCTTGCTTCTTAAAAAGCCCAGCTGCAGTACACACTGTGGTTTTGGTAAAGCTTCTTAAAAAGTTTTGTCTGCTTACAGATGACTTCTCCCCTTGTTCTCTCTGGAGTATGATTCATCAGAAAAAAAGATTTAAAGAATAAATTTCTTGTGTGAATGGTATTCTTGATATGTTTATTGAAGTAATTTTTAACTCCAGTTTTATTTGGTCTTGGCCTTGTACTTCTGTTCCCCCAATATCCTCATTCTTTCTGTGCTTAAACAATTAAATCTTATATTATACTGTTCTGCAGAACTTAGATTTCTTTTTCTAAGGCAAAATAAGGCATTTATTGTCAATTGAACCATTCAGTTCAATTAGTACAGTTGATTTGATAACTAAGATTATATAATCTGTTATCCAGGTAACATTTAAAATGAGTCAGCTTTTAACTCTGTTTTGGTTGCAGTTGAGAGGGCCCTTCCCCTATATGTGTGCAACTAACAACAAAGTTCTTACATCCAGTCAGAACTCAGATATTTCTCCTTGTGACTTCTTTTTGGGTCTAAATCTTTACCTCATGCAATTTCTTGCAGCATGCTTACTTAGCATGCCTGAGACTTGCCTGAGAAATGCAGGTATAGAGATTGTTTTCTCCAGATAATTTATATCAACTGTGCTTTTCTCACCAAAGAAAACAGAGAGCCAGAGTGAATTTCTTCAACAGTCATGTTAAAATGTGTTATCCTTAGGAAAGACTTTTTAAAAGTTTGTGTTACAGAAGGAACCTGTGGTCCTGTAGCACATGAAAACAAACAAATTCAACTTTTTGCTTGATATAAGTACATAAATTGTATATTGCCCAAATAAGAACATTATCAGTTTTTATTAAGCTATGAATTGTAATAGAAAAGACAAGAACCAAAACTAATCATGTAGCCTGACTATGATAGTAGACTGGAATTTGCTAGTTGATACTTTAGGAAGTGTATAAAATGAAGGCAATCTTATATGATGCTTCCTAGAGATCTTCCTTGCCTCTAAGAACTGAAGCTCATGGATCTAGTACTTGAGAACAAAACCTAGGTAGTTTACATAATATTTTATACTACTTGTACTCTGAGAACTGCTATGAATTGTAACTGCAATTGTAATTGAAAGACCTTGGTGATTCTTATTTCTCTATGCCTCTTGTAAAAAAACTCATATATGATATAAAATTAAATTAAATCAGTCCACCTTAGGAATGTGAGATCTAAAATGTCATGTTACTTAGTGAGATAATTTTGGATCCAGGTTTAATGCTCCTTACAGTTCACCTGAATTATTTAAACCTATATATTAATCAAAGACGATTGTGGAAAGAAACTCTTAGAATTTGAGATTTGGGGACATATATCCTTTATGATTTTTGCTTTAGGGTACTGTTACAGTCTCTGATATGAGCCAATGAGTGCTCCCAACTTTGAATGTTATCCTCAGCTATTGCCAATCTATTCACAGTCAGTATTAAACTTACCTTCATTACAAAGATATCTTTGTCCTTCTTTTCTTTCTCTTTCACTTATCTGAAGGATGTTTTGGAGCAGTAACACTTTACTGCTTTCATTTTGATTGTTTTTATTTTTTAGTAAGTTTTCCCATTATGTCGATATTTTTTAAGACAATTGTGGCCTGTTAGAATATTTAATCTTACTTCCTATATGACCTGGAATGAGCTAATTGTTTATAGCTTTTACTCATATCTTGTGGTTGAATCAAAACACACTTTCAGCTTTTTTTCTAATTATTTGATCAAAATTATTGATATAATATAAACTAAAGACTTTGTATGAGCATTAACTTCTGATTGCTGTCATTCAGATCAATTTTACAAAGTACTTACCACTGTCTCCAAGGAGATATATCTGATTCAGTCCTTTCACAGTGTACATTGTATAAATTAAGACAGAACATGAATTATTTTTGATGCATTCTGACATAGAAAGGAATGAAGGGGGTGCACTTTCTATTCCTTAGATAATATTTTGTTTCTCAATTTAGTATTAATTTGGGTGTTCTTGCTTGCAAAGAAATACTGTCAATGTATCACCTCTAAATTACTCCTCTGAGTTCGGGAATTAGTCTCTGGGTTATTCTGCATGCATAAAATCATAAAAATTTAGCTCTCAGTTTCTAACTGTGGTATTAGATTTAATGGAGAAGGTTGTTTTCAATCAAATCAACCCTTTAAAATGTAACAAGTAGCATTGGACAGAACATGACCTCTTAGCCTAGCTTGTCTTTTTCTTACCCAGATGTTACATAAGAAAAGAAATAAACCTCATCAAATCTACATTATGTGTACAATTTTCTTCCTTCCTGTCAGGAGAGTGATAGCATTAGGGACAGAGTTCTTCAACCAGAATTGTGGTTTAATAATCCCCTTTCAAGTGCAATGAGCTAAAAGAACATTATGAATTCCAGAATTCATACTTTGTTTTTCTTTATGTTCATGAATTAGGAAATTAACAAAGTTTGGTAAAGTAGTAAATGTAAACAAAACAGATTTTCTTATCAAAGTCTGTTTGTCCTACAGATAACAAGAAAGATAAAAGATGAGGTTTGCTATGTACCAGAAATTATGTGATTGTCACAAATCCTCAGACCACAACTGTTCTACATTTTTCTATGAACACTGGTGTCAAGAAACTCTTTTTTTCCTTGAGTCTCAGCTACCACAGCCCAAATAATTTCAGAGAAGGCTATATATGTGTGCATGTGAATAAAACTTGTGTCTTAGAGCTTCAGCTGCCAAGGCAGCATCTTCTTACGCATTTTTATTTTATATTTTATTGAGCGTACACTTATGAAGAAGGACAGAACCCATTTGTGCATGCACAATTTATATATAGCTTTGTTCTTTCAGCCAGGCTGGCCAAAACTTGTCAGTGAACATTCAAAGGAAGCATTGTAATGTATAAAATAACCCCAGAGGGAGGGGATAGATGCTGTTTAAGATATTGAATTGTTGGAACAGAGCCAATAATGCAATTCTTATTCAGTTATATTTTCAGATAACTCATCAGATCTTCTACTAATCCATGCTTTGTGTCTTGAGGAGTATGATCTTTAAAATGTCCTAAACAAAAGACAATAAATAATTTTTTAAAACACAATAATATTGAGGAATCCACCATTTGGATCTGTTTCTAATGTGAGGCAGTAGCTTGTACCAATGATAAATCTGGAAACATGACTAAACTCTGTAATCCTATTTCTTATTATACCATGAAAAATGAAATGGAAACAGAAAAACTTGTGCTGTTCCATAACAGTGATAAGGAAAATGGCCCTTGAAACTAATTTAAATAAATTATTTTTGGGAAATGAAAGCTTAGCTATAATTTTTTAAAGGCACTATATAACTTATTTTTTTAAAAACCTTGTGCTTTTACTTGTGGCTTTTATTTTCCTTCCAACTGCTGCTCCGTGGTAGTGATATCTACATTTTTTGCATGCTCCTCCATTGTCTTTCCAGTCAGAGCTGCAAATTAAATACCATTTTATCAAACACTAAGCTAAAGAAACCTGCTTTTGCTAGTCATTGTCAGCAATACTGTTACTTCTGTGCCAACAAATTTACCCATTAATGATATAAGTGATGAAATTGGTCTTTTGTTATTACAATTTTCTTTCATCTTTTATTTGATCATTTATTTATTAATTTATTTATGTATTTTAAGGCAGTCAACAATATAAACAAACTGTTACATGGCACTAGACTTGAGATTGGAAGAATTTAGTCTAATCCATTAGGGTTATACAATTTACAAGAAAATGAAAAAAAGGAAATTGGCTTCATTAGTATAAAAAGAAACAAAACCACAAAAACCACAATAGTGAAGAACACTAATGGCCTCCATGGAAACAGTGTGGATATTATCTTTTTAATTGCTTTTGTTTCTACCTTAACAACAACAATGTACAATGTGAAAAGTAAACGCGAGCTTGAGAATGCCTCATGGCAAAGGCCAAGATGAAATACATCTCTAGGGAAAGTTTCCATTATTTTTGACATATTAAATAGTTTCTGCCTTTATTCATGAGTAACAGAGTAAAAGGAAAGGCCTCCCTGCTGAATTAAACTGCTGATTCTTTTCTACAAAATGATAATTTTTAGTTCTTTTTATTTTAAGCTGCTGGGTTAGGGGGTGGGAAGGAAACCCTAGTTCAACAGCGCAGATGTTACAGTAAACTTCCTTTTGATACTATTCAGATTTTGATTGGTAAACTGAGTTTAATTCACCTGTTCAGTTGGAACAGTAGTTAAAGCAGTAACAGAAGCAATAGGAAGTAGTTAGGACTTTGGCTTTTTTCGGTTTTGAACATATACCTCCACTGACCCTCTCCATAAAGCTAGAACTTCAACCATAATACTGATGAATTCATAATTATCTGTGTTGAAAGGAATCATATGGATCATTTAGTTTCAATGTCCTTTTCATTGACAGAGCTGCCTTCTACTATACAGTTTCCTTAAAGCCTCTTGCAATCCGAACTTCAACACTTCTAGGAATTCGACATCTACAATTCCTCTGGGCAACAAGTTCCAGTGCCTCCCCATACTCTAAGAATTTCTTCCTTATATCTAGTCTAAATCCATCATATTTCACTTTAAATCCTTTCCTCCTTCTCCTATCAGCTTTCTTGTAGGTCCTTCTAGAGGTACTGGAAGGCTGCTATAATGTCTCTCTGGAGACCTCTCCAGGCTGAACAACCCCAGCTCTTTCAGACTGTCTCCATAGGAGAGACTCTTCTGTCCCTTGATCTCTTCATGGCCCTCATCTGGACTCCCTCCAGCAGGTCCATGTCCTTGTTGTGCTGGGGGCTCCAGAAAATGATGCAGTACTCCAGGTGGAATCTCATGAGGGCAGAGCAGAGGAGAAGAATCAGCTCCCATGACCTGTTTGTCACGCTTTAGATGCAGCACAGGATATATTTGGCTTTCTGGGCTGCATGTCCACATTACTAGCTCATGTCTAATTTTTCACCTGCCACTCTCCCCATGGTCCTCCTCCACAGGGCTTCTCTTAGTTCATCCATTCCTCACTCTATGCTGCTGCTGGGGATGCCATGACCCAATTTGGAAGACCTTGCACTTAGCTTTGCTGTACTTCATGATGTTCACAGTGTTCTATTTCTTCAGTCTGTCAAGATCCCTCTGGATGACACACATTCCCTCTAGCACATCAACTGCATCACTCAGCTTGGTGTCATCCAAACACTTGCTGAGGCTGCACTGAATCTCACTATGTTGTTAATAAAGATACTGACCAGCACCAGTCCCAATACAGACCCCAAAGGGACAGCATTTGTTCCTGACCTCCAGTTGGGCATGGAGACCTTAACCAAAACTTTTGGGATTCAGTCATCGAGACAACTTCTTACCCATCAAAGAATTTACTCATCAAACCCACATCTCTCCACTTTAAAGACAGGGATGCTGTATCAGTCCTTGCAGAAGTCATGGTAGATGATGTCAGCTGCTATTCACTTATCTGCCAAAGCAGTCACTCCATGTAGAAGGCCACTAGAAGAGCCAGGCATGATTCACCCTTTTTGAAACTGTGTTAGCTATCTGTATAGCTCCTCCTTGTCATCCACATGCCTTGACATAGCCCCCAGTGCTATGTAACTGCTAATTCAGATTAATTCTTCTTTTTCTATTCTATGCCACAATTCAGAATAGAAGCATATATCAACAAAATAAAAATTCTACATCATCAATTAATATATTTATATATATATATATTGATATGATTTTTCTCAGAATCATATCTTTACAATTTACAGACTACTTCATCTTTCCAGTGCATTTATTTCTATACTGATCAATGTTTGTCAGCACATAAAAAATAAAGAACCCCATAAATATCACATTGGATTGAGAATTCAGAATTTACTCATCTGCTCCTAGGGTCAACCATGAGCCATATGGTTACAAAAGAATGATGATTTAAGTATATGGACAAAAGGAAACCAATGTAGTAACGATGGTTTTCTTCCAACACAAAGTGATTCTAAAATAATTGTTTAAAAAAAAAATTACACATGGATTATAGCAGACAAATCTAAATCAAACCCAGGACTACAGCAGGCTTTAATTCAGAAGTGACTCCCTTCCCATCACAATGAAAACCTGGAAAATAGAATGTGTGCTATTTCTACTCTGAGAACTACAAAAGCCTTTAGAGAAATTACTGGAGGTTGATTGAAGAGAAGAATTGATGATGCCAAACATTTCTTGGGTAAAAAAAGATATTGCCTGTGTCTGACACTTCTAGTTTACATTAACAATTAGTATTGTTTTCAGTACTCCCTATTGAAAAATAGGGGTGGAACTGCTATTAAAGGGACTTTTAGTTAGTAGTGTATTATCCATTTCTATTCATTTGTCTATTGGATGGACTATAGTATGCTTTAACCAAGTTTTTCTCTTTGTAAGAGTTTTCTCTTAATTCTTTCTTGTAGAAGCAGATTGTTAATATTAAAATTGCACCATAATCGATTTAGTTCTTAATATAAATGAAGGCCTATTTTTCCCAAATTTTACTGAGGTAAGTTGCTATATCTATATAGATATATTACACTGAGCTAATTAAGAAAGAATGTTAGATTAAATTTAAGAAATGTGGCCAGCAATTTTGGCCCTTCTCTACCACTTTAAAGTTTTATGTTTATTTCTTGGCTTTTTCACAATTTTGCAAAGCTTTGGACAAATTCTTAATAGTCCTGCCATTTACTTTATTCTCCATGCAACCTTCCAATTTGGGGAAAAAAAATCTAGTTGAAACAATTTAACAAACATTTACATCTTTGAAAGTACTATGATGAAAGTCCATACATACCATACTTATAGATACCTTTTGAAAAGATGAATGTATAATATAGCTAAAAACAATAAAATCAGCTGTTACAGGTGTTGCAGACAATTAAAACCATATTTAAATATCTCCCAGCTGTAGGATTTTTGTGCAAGTTAGCATACCTTACAGAGTAAACAAAGCCTGTTAACATTTCTCAGTTGCCCAGTTAGATTTGGAAGCTGGACAACTTTTGAGCACTTTCTACTGGCAAAGCAGCTGGATTTTGTATATGTTGAAAAAAACATAAACAAAGCATTTTCAGAAAATGAAAAACATCCTACACAGAATTAATATGTTCTCTGGGTTAATAGTTGATAATAGCAAATAATATTTCAGTTATGAACATATACTAAGGCCTAAAATTATATATACCTTGTTACAAGCTTCAATATTTATATTCTTTATTTTTCCCCCCTTCAAAACTCATGTGCTAAACCACTTCTCTTCCCACAAAACCTACATATTCTGTTTCTCCATGTATACTATGGTCCCATTAGAATACTTCATAAAGTATGAGGCAAGCTGAAATTCTTTCTTGAGGAGATTCTCTTAATTCTCATTTCAATAGTTTAATTGTAACTGTGGGCAGCTGTTGTTTACAATGTACCCTGTGGTGCAGAAACCACTACGGGCCATAGTCCCTGAAGAGATATTAAAAAAAAATATAAAACAATTATAAACAACCCAGGAATACCTGCTGAAGTTATTATTGTTCAGATTTCAGAGGTACTTTTATTTAAGGCTAGAAAAAATATTCAATAATAAATATACAGTCATGGCTGAACATGGCTGTGGTGGAAATGGAATAATTATGCTTAAATCCTTCCTTACTCTAACGTATGGGCTATCAGTGCTTATGCCAGCTAGCATCTTTGGCTTATAACAAAATCTGTTTTTTAAAAAAATGAAATGAAAAAATAAACACATACAAAGCTTCTCAAGTTATTTTAAATGATTGTAAGGTTGATCTAGAAAGTACATTTGTCTGAGTTAATGGGATTGAATTCAGTTTGCTATATAACAGTCCATATTTAAAGGATTTTATCATACTTTTCAGAAATTATTCTATATCTTTGCTTTGTTTATCATCCTGTAAAGATTAAGATGTTTCCCTCTTCATCCTGAGGTATCCTAATTATTACTTATTCTTGTGGCGCATTTTCACTAAAGACAGCCCTGGCATGTATACCAGTAACATTCATCTACACCACACACAGAGCTCTTAGATCTAATTGGAGTAATAGTTTGCCACTTAGCTACAATAGAGTTAGTCTTGTCCAGCAGCCAGTTTCCCACTCAGCAGTTCTCCCACTCATGCTCCTCTTTGAGATGGAAGGTAAAAATAGGATGAGAAAGCTCATGGGTTTAGATAATGTGAGATTGATTACCCATGACTCACAGGCAAAACAGACTTGAGAAGGGAAAATATAATTGTATTTATTGCCAAAGTATATTCAGGAGCAAAACATAAAAATATCCCAAAAAAACTCCAAAAAACCCAAAAAAACCAAACACCAAAACACCCCCCACCAAAAAAAAAAGAAAAAAACTATAAAAATTTTACCTCTCCCACACACCTGTCTTCCCCAGGCTCAGCTGGTTTCCTTCTCAACATGATATTTCTGACTACTCTCCCTACCTTTCACAGCACTGGGGAATGGAGTACTGAAGGCAGTTTTCAGTATGTAACTGTTCCTCTCTGTTGGTCCTTTCTCATACTTTTCCTCTGGTTCAGCATGCAGTACCTTCCTTGGGACACAGTATTTCAGGATAAGATTCCTTCTGTGTGGACCTTCCACAAACTGAAGATCCTTCAGGAAATGCCTGCCTGCTCCACCATGGAGTCCTTCACGACCCGCAGCATGGATATCTGCTCCTCTCTGTGGACTGCAGGGAAACACTCTGGCATCTGCAGTACCTTCTCCACCTCCTCTGATCTTTGCGTTCACCATTGCACACTGACTTCTTTTCCCTCCTCCTTTTTGGAGGTGGGTTTTTTTCTCTTTCTTATATACCTTCATAGAAAGGCTGCCAGGCTAGCATGTCTACTGTGGTGGGTCTGTTATAGAACTCACTGGAAATGGCTGGAATTTTCTGGGTCCAGCAGGGAGCAGACCCAACCTGTTATTGCAAAGGTCATCTTTGAGGCCCAGCACCACCAGTACCTTGGCCGCCCAGTACAAAAGCTCCTCTTGCAGTTTGGTTGATTGCAGGTTTCCTTTTTTCCACCATCATAACCACAGACAAAATATAAGTGATGTTTTCATTGAAGAACAATGCATGTTTGGTTTTGACAGTCAGGTTTTGTTATTTTCATCGCAAGAGAATTGAAATGTGGTGCTGCAGCATTTTCTCATGTGCCTAGAACTGAATATTTCTCCAGCAAGTTTCTGAGAAACAGTTGTATCGGATTACTAATTTCATAGAATTACAGAATAAACTGAATTGGAAGGGACTCATCATGATCATTGAGTTCAACTCCTTGCCCTCTTCAGGATACTTCAAGAATCACACCAAGTGCCTGGATGTATTGTCCAAATACTTCTTGAACTCAGACAGGCTTGGTAGCATGCTCTCTGGGGAGGCTGTTCCAGTTCTCCTTGGCTCCCGTCACTGATCATCATAGAAAAGAGATCAGTGTCTGCCCCTCCTCCTCATGAGAAAGTTGTAGACTGCAATAAGGTCTCCCCTAAGTCTCCTCCACACTGAACAAACCAAGTGATTTCATCTGCTCCACACAAGACTTGGATTTGATATCAAATATCTGGGACTGGGTCAAAGTTTCAAGCTTGTCTTGTTCATTCTTGCTGCATGCATTAGTATGAAAACATTTCAGGAGCAGTACTTTGTAGCCAGCTTCTCATGATGCAGGTCGAGGGATCCCATTAGTGTTCATTTCCTCAAGTTTTGACACACCGCCCCATTGTTCATCACTTGCAAGCCTGGTATTTTTTTTTTCCCCTCTTCCAAATTAAAGTTCTATCAACAATCACCCCATGCTAGAAATCTTCTTCCCCTCTAGAGAGGCTCTTCTTCCCCTCTGGATCCCATGAGGTGTCTGTACAACAGGTATTGAATAGATTATCACATGGTCAAAAAACCCTGACTTTTTCTGCTTACACCAGTCTCAGAGCCACACACTGACCTGACAGATCTGCCCATACCCATCAATATTATTCCTTGTTACTGGAAGGATTAAGAAAACCACTAGCTGATCTCCTGATTCTTCAACCAAGCACCCCAAGGCCCCAAAGTCTCTTTTGCTTGCTCTTGGACATCTCTCTATTTTTTTTGTCACTGCCAGCTTGAACAACCAGTAATAGCTAGTAACCAGGGGGCCTTACAGAACTGGAGAGTTTTCCAGTAATGGTCCTTACCCAAACCCCTGGGAGAGAGCAGGATTTCTGTGAGTTGAGTCCAGTCTACATACTGGGCCCTCCATTGCCCTTAGAAAAAAGTTCCCTATTACAATTACCCTTCTTTTCCTCTTAACAGAGGTGGATATGATGCAGGGTACAGATGGTGCTGCTTTCAACGACCCCTCTCTCCCAGAAGGACATTTGCTTTATTTCTATAGCACAAAACACTGCCATGAGGCACCAGTGCATACCAAGCACTCATGAGAATTTCAGGTTTACAAAGAGGCTTACATTTGAAGGTCAATTTAACTGTTCAATGGAAATGTAGGTTATGAGAGGATATAAGCTTCTTCCAGCTTTGTAAGCAAAAATTAATCTAAGTCAAAGTAATCTCATTGAGTCAAATGGACTTTATCAAGGCGAATTTTGGCATCCAATTTTCCTGTGTTGAAATTTAAAAAGGAAAAACAGTGATGCCCTTTCCTGCCTTTGGTAAAACTTACAACATAAAATGTTTGTGTCCTGATACAGAATCAGATGCTTCTATAGCCTGGAATTTGAGTGCATAGCTGTGAAAGGCAAGTCCTGGATTCTCACATTAGAAATTGTGAAGCTGTTCAGAGCACCTATACAGCCTCAAACTCTACATGAGTTAGGAAAATGGTCAAGGGTTTTTTGTGAATGATTCTGGTACATAGGTTTGTTGGCATTGATCTGCTTTGCATTTTTGAGACTTGAGAAATTCTGTATGCTCTCAATAGTTGTAATGTCATTGCTCATCTAGTATTTTTAGATTCATTGGGAATTTAGGCTTCTCAATGGATCTTTTACAGATGCAATTTTGACTTTAGATCTTAGCTTCCTATTTCTGAATTGAATACTTCATCTTTATTTTCCAAATCAAAACCCCCATCATATAGTCATTCAAAATAAAAGATTAAAGATTTCCTAGTAGTTCCTGCAAATATATAATAGCCAGACTTCATAATAAAATTCTTGGACATCATCTTAATATCTCTTCTCATAATAAGTGATATTTATTAATGCAGAAGTAAGGTTTTTTTGTTTATTTGGTAAGTCAGTACTGCAGGAATTCTATCTCCCTTCTACTGGTATTTACTACTTTTCCTGCAGGCTAATCAAGACCTAACTAAATCTGATGGATGTCTTCACTACATGTGAGTACTCTTGCTGAGATGAGAAAAAAAATTTCTGAATACTCAGTATAGTTATTTGCTGTAAAATTTGGGGCAATAGGAGGTTCAAATGGCCTCCTTGGTCAGCCTTCTGTAAGTGGAACTAATATTAACACAAGACTAAGAAATGTGCCTGAGGGCATGCCTTGGTGAACCTAAAAAACAGAGTGACTACCAAAAGGAGAAAGCTAATGCAAGCCATCAGAGACACCTTTGTATTTGCACAAGAGATTACTTCTGAGAGCCATTTAAAAGGCTTTTCAGATACTGATGACTGTCTGAAAGCATTGCTACATCTACATAGATACTTTGCTCTAACTGATGCAATTTTTTTCCCAAATAATCTGGCATAGAGCTTAAGTATTTAGGTATTAGAAGTGTCTGTCAGTTAAACGGTACTTGATCTCCTGTTGTTGAAAGAGCCAAATTAATGCATAACACTCTATTGATCACCTTAAATTTAATAATCTAATAGGTTCTTTGCACTTTTTCAGATGAGATCAAATAATTCCTAATAGTAGCATGAAAAAATCTTAATACATTCCTGCATGCCACACATGGGTTCCAGAAGAGATAACAGAGAAAAAAGTAGTGTTTTACATAAACATAGATGCAAATTCCTATAGTACTTTCAGCAAAATTTTGATTTAAGATATAATTTTCTTTATTTTGGCCCGCTAAGAGCATGTCATCTTACCCTCAATAAAATTGCTGTAGGTCTTCAATTACTTCATCCAAATTTTACCAGAAAAAAATATTGCTAGACAAAGTGCAAGGTAAGAAAGACAATCTTTCTATTTCCTCTTCGATAGGAACACAAAAGAAGTCACAATGTACCCATAATGATCTCTGCTTTCATGCTGACCGCCAGTTCTCTCATGTGGATTAAGAGACTGGCTTTATCTGTAAATCCTTAACTGGAAGTATGTTTTATACTATATTATGAAATATTATGAAGAAATAGCCTAATTTAGTGTTTACACGATGGATTTCCATTCTGCTCTGCTTATGTCTAGATCTCAACTTTGCTAGTAAACAGGTTTGAGAAACAGAAAGTATTAATAAACTGTTGGGTTAAAAATACCCTTTTGTTGTCATCGTTCCCTTACTCATCCAGTGTGTTACTTTGTTTCTGTACAAGGACGGGCTGTTTTCTGGAATGTTAGTCTAGCATGGCATCAGAACTCTGTACATAAAAGCACGATGGTGAACACACTAAAAGTATCTGAATAGTATTATTTTTTATTAATATTTTACTGGACAACAGAATTAACAACGCCTCTGTTTAATCTAACTGAAGACAAAAGTATGAACAATTTACCCACTAAGAGTTCTGCTTTTTTAAAATAGCGGAATTTTATTACTTTATTTTTTGGTACCTGTTATTTTCCACTTCTCAATCCAGCATTATCTTTAGTGAGTCCCTCCTGAGGCTTGTTAGCTCACTGAAGTTCTAAATTCAGTGATTTTCATTCAGATGTCTTTTTAATTATCTCTAGTTTCTTGGCCAGATTTTAAGTCTATTGCTCTTTGGCAACTTGGCGCTACAGGAAGAGGAAAGCTTTAAACAAATATGGTATCTTCATGTCAGGACTAGACTGATATCTAATATTCCTGAGAGCTGTTAAGTAACTGTTATGTTCACTTGGAAAATGAATTTACTCAAGGTAGTGAAACTAGCCTCATCAAAATATTCTGATAAAATCCAATAAACTTAGTACTTATGGAACTTGATTTGCCATTTAGCTATGCAGTGTTTATAATATAATCATTAGTCAAAGAAGATGAACCAGCATGAAATAAAAGTAAATAAAGAGAGAATCATGCTGTTTGTCTTGTTACTATAGAACCTATGGTAAAATTCTACTGAAAATAAAAGAAATAAGGAAAAATAATTTTTGTTTGATATAGTTTTTGTATCCACATTGATTGTTCACTTATAACATTGTGATTTTAAATGTTTTGTTGCAGAAAAAATGGCATATGAACATTTTGAAAAAACATTACCTGGCTTGTTACCTATGTTTGCATCTAAGCCATGTTATCTGTTATAGGCTAAAAACTGATCCTTCAGTCAAGCATGAACACTCACAGGTACATAGAATCTTACTCTTTGTAAGGATATATGGAGAAGATTATTTAAAAAAATTTCCCACGTCCTTGTAACTAGACTGTTCAGACTAATAAAATACAATGTGGAAATACCTGGTGAAGAGAAAATGTCCTGGATATTAAAACTAATTTCCTAATGCATCATTACTCAAGATAAAAACATCTTTATTTCTAAGTGGCATTTTCTTTGCAGGTACTTATGTACACCTATATGCCTATATTGGTTCCTGACATTCATAAAAAATGACTTTTAATGTACAGATCTGGCTACTGAACACTCTAAATCCAGAGTGGAACAAGTGCTGAAAGAATATCTCAGTAGGAGACTATTGTATAAATGCCACAATAAAACCCCTTAGTGACAGAAAACATAATAAAAGTCATATGAAAACAGTAGCTCAGTGACAGCTCCCAAGGTAAGGTGCTACATTAATTTTATTATTCTAACTACCCATATGTTAAAAAAAGAATTACCAAATTACAATAAATAAAACATTAAATTGTACATTCAATGCAATGACATTTAAAGGGTGGTAAAAATGAGGCAGTTACCAATGAAGTAATCAAATGACAAAATGAGACAACTACAGGCAAGGTATTCTTTGACTACAAAGAAACCACAAATACTTCTATACACAATAGGAAATATAAATCACCTACTGTAAGACGTTCAAATGGAAAAGTCTCTCCAGGGAAGTGGTCACATCACTAAGCCTGGCACAGTTCAAGAAATTTTTGAACAATGCTCTCAGGCCCGTGATGTGACTCTTGGGGCTGGTCCTGTGCAGGGCCAGGTTTTGGACTCCTTGTGGATCCCTTTCCACTTGGCATATTCTGTGATTCCATGAAAAAAAGAACTGCAAACACAATAAAAAAAATAAAATAAAAAGTCCTTGATCTGAAAGACATAAATCTTTATGCTACAGAATTACATAAAATATCATTGGTGATACTGCTTTTAAAAATTCATTATATATCTATATAATTTTATCTCTAGTGAAAAAATGTTATGGCTGTCATTGATCTCTTGATCCTTGATCTCTTGCAACTTTCAGTAATATTAATAGAAAGCAGTGGAAATGAAGACACTCTAAGAGTAAATAGTTACCAAATGCACCTTAAAATAAAGAAAAATAAAATTTTATGTCATAATAACAAAACAGCAATACTCATACTGACTTCAAAAATTTGCTTAGTAAATATAGAAGTAAAGCAATTTTTTGTCTATAAAAATTGCTGTGTCTGTTTGAGATTATTCCATAAAAACTTACTGGGTTTAGGAAAGCTTGTCACTGATTTATTCCAGTGAAATTTTCTGCTCATTCTGCCGTCAGTCTATTGTTGATACTGATAAACAAACTGTTTTCCAAGAGCTGAATCATTTATTAATATTAACTCCTTTTCCAAGAGAAAACATATTAGAGGTTTCAATGTTTTTATTGTTGTTATTGCTGCCAGATATAATGCAATCTTAAAAAGAAACATAAATTCCTTACACAAGGCAGCTTAAATCAAGTGTTAGAAATTGTGAAATGCTTATTTCCACACTGCCTGGTGTTAAACTTTCAATGTTCACTTCTGAAACTATTCCCTTAGGATGTATTGAATTGCAAAATCCATGAACTTGTAAGTTGTTTGCAGTTTATTTCAGTAGCTTTCTTGGTAGCATTATCATTTGTAATTTCATTGCTATCCTCACATCCACTGTTTCCAAATCCCAGGTGCATAGTAAATGCACTGACTTTTGCAAGGTTCTTATGATCCCAGTAATCATGCCGGAGTATTTCTTCCTCTTCTTACATCTTCATGTTTATTTAATTATTTATTGATTTTTTACCAACACCTTAAGCTTTAGGTTCGTTAGATATTCAACCTCAAAAGTAAAACTTCCTTCCCAAAAGCTATAGGATATATTTGCTGTTTGACAATTGTGCAAATCTGAAGAAAATTTACAGAAGTCAATAACATGTAATTACTACAGAGAGCAGAATCACTTCTATGATTCGAGGCATGATGCTGCCCAAATTTAAATTTGCAATGCAAACCACACAGTTTTACTCTTGAGTTTCCTGTCATGTATCCTTTCTGTTTCACTGATAGACTCATATATTTTAAATTTCTCCTAGTGTAATTGTAATTTGGTTGTTTATCATTTCAGCAGATGTAAGTCTTAAAATCTATCATTACATAATTCTGTTTCTGATAAACAAATTTAATATTTTAGTAGTAATAGCTCCATGTGTATTTGGAGTCCCACTAAGAAACCACATGTGACATTTTCCAAACTTGCCAACAGTGTGCCATTCCTTCTTTTCTCCCAACATATACACACTTTTTTACTCAACTATTTTTCTACTCCAACCATCCTTCAATACCAAATGAGAAAGGAGTAAAACAAATCTTTTAAAATAACTGTTTTAATGGATTATATTTTGCCTTTTAGCCTTAACATTTACAACTTCTTTTGATTGTTTTTTTCTGGTAACTCTAAATAGTCTCACATTCATGATTTGAGAAAACAAACCATAAAACCTTGGGAAGTTGACAGGTAGCATGGTAAGTGGATAAGAAATGCTTTTTCAGTTTTGTTAAGGAATTACATATTTTTTTCATATTTTGACAATACATTTGGGAAGCCAGATGGTGGCCAGACAGAAGAACTAAGAATTTCAGAGAGTCCTGGTTCCACATCTCCTTTTTTTTTCTTCCCATAACCTTTGAACTAACCATGCAAGTGCACATACTCTTGTTCTAATAGAATCCCAGTAGTACCACAACATAAAAGAAGAGGCTAGAAATCTTTCCCATTCCATACACATTGAGTTGATTCAGGAAGATGTAGAACTGCTTTTTCCTAAATAGTTACCAAATACACCTTAAAATAAAGAAAAATAAAATTTTATGTCACAATAACAAAACAGCAATACTCATACTGACTTCAAAAACTATTTACTCTTAGAGTGTCTTCATTTCCACTGGTTTCTATTAATATTACTGAAAGTTTCCCCTTTTCCTGGAATTCCATGCAAATCTCATGGAGAAGTAGAGTACGTACCTTTAGATTAACTAACTTAGGCTCACCACACTACATTATATACCATCCAGATGGCAAGAGGATGTAGATGGAAATCAAAACAGTCTAATAATTGCCAGCAAAATAATGTTTGGTGTCAAAACTGCATTTCAGAAATAATCCATTATACCAACTCAACATCAATTTTACCAGAACTATGTTTCCAAAGATCTAACTTTCAGTTAAATTTTGGTTCGATACTATGGCCTTTTTTTCTCTTATTTTAAAGTTAACTGTGAAAAATAACAACACACCTGAAGTGATTAATCTTGCAAGCATTTCTCACATTAATCACCCTGCTATGTGCATAGTTTCAATGGTTTCTGTGGGCCTAGTTACATAAATGAAATTTGCAGGATCTATACCCCTGTGACATTATTCATATTATTTCTTATTGGGGAATAACTGACAGGAATAACTGTCTTGAGATGGTTTGATTTCATGAATTTTCAAACATTAAAAATTAATTTTAATTGGATAATTTTCTAAATTAACCTTTTAATTTTTTATCAAGTATTAATTTTTTACCTGAAAATGTAGAATAGGGCATATAGCTTTCCTATAGTTCACTAAGTGAATGATGTTTATCACCACTCATTTTATAGAATTTTATGTAGCTTGATATTCCTATTGAGAGCTGGTGGGAAAAAAAATGCCCAAAACAGAAACCAAAACAAATAAAATAGTTTCTGTGGAAAACTGCAGTCTTCTCAGGTACTTAAACTCACAATATTATGCCTTGAGAGGCAAGAGTTAAGAGCTACACTGGTATCTCACATTGTCCCTAGCCATACTAAAAAATTATTATTAAAAGAGGCATTAAAGCATTTAGTCATAGTGCCCACTTCTTCAGACAACTGGCACGAGTCAATCACCTAAGTTCTGCCATACAGACTCGGTATGTCTGCTGCTGCTGCTGCTGAGCAATTAGGTTGTTCTCTCTGATCCATGCTCCCTCACAACAAAGGAATCCCACTAGAATTCAGTGGAGGTCCCCATTTAAGCACAGGACCTCCAGTGTCAGCTGGTGAGTTGCTATCACATTAATGAGTTAAAACTCAGCTACATGCTCAGTAATAGCCAAAGGGCACGCAGTGCCAGCTGAAAGGTGAAGTAACTGATTGCACACCAGAGACATAAAGCGCAACTTTGTCATTGCCTAATTCTAGGACACTGGGATATCTTCCAAGGGCTAAAATGACTTTTTGAATTAATCCACATAATGGCCTCTTAGTTGTCTTTGCCTCCCCTTGAGCTGTACCTACTAAGCTGTCCATTTCCTGAAAATGCTAGAAAAGTATTTAACCTGCTTTCATGCACCTAGAAAACAGGTAGACTGTATACTTTTGTAAATAATAGGAATCTTTTGTGGATTTTGTCAGAAAAGTACATGGATTTGAATAAACTACATGAATTTGAAAACATTACTGGGTTAGCATTTTGACCCCTGCTGCATTTATTTTTCTTAAACTAGAAACTTTATCAGAATGACTAAGGGACGTATGACTTAAAATTGTGTATTATACACAATTCCACACATTAGAAACTCACAAAAATACTTTTTTCTCTTAGGTAACTATGATACCAATTTTTTTCACTGAAAAAATGATTCAGAACAGCTCCTGTTAAAAACATGACATAAATCCAGAAAAGAAACAGAAGGAAATGTAGATATTCTTACATGCATGAAATTCAACATGTCTTGAAATCAAGGTACACAAATATGACATTTTAAGTCAAACTCAAACATCAGGAATAAATGTATTTTTAAAAATATTTAGTAAGTATTTTTTTCTGAAGAATAGTTGCGATGTGAAAACGGAGAACTTGATGTTACAGTGTGGTGTAATGAAGACATAAAATAGAAATGAAAATACAAGAAAAACTACATCTTGCTATGGTCAATAGATATGAGAAAACAAAGTACATGTCAAAATATGATCCTTAAACATAGGCTGTAATCTTTCTATAAGCAAAAACATACTTTGTATTAAAATTCCTATGGTATAATATACATTTGTCTTTCCAGCATGTGCGGATTTACAATATGTTGAATGGCATCATAAGAGGGAGGAAGAGATACATATCTACATAGAAACACTTTCTTAAAATGTCTGGAGGAAAAAAATCACACAGCGACCATTATCAAATTGGGCCTGTATTGAGGGGTGAAAGAAGAAAATAGGCAGGTAAATAAGTGTAGTTTCAGAAGGTAAATTTATTAAATACAATAATTCTGTAAAGAAGGGAGTATTTGAGTCTTGTGTACTACAGTCTAGAATTATTCACGTATGTAGCATATACTGTTGAAACAATACCATATTTCATCAGAGAGATGATGACTAGATACACTGGATACATTCACTATCCATCTGAATTTTGAGAATTTTGTCTTTGAGAAAATGTGTCTCTGTGTCAATTTATTTCTCCTTCACTCCTCCAACTGTTTTTTTGGGATCAGTGGACTTTTTTGAAGTTAATGATGAGGATCCACAGTTAAGCAAGTTATTGGAAGGTGGAGCATATCATAATTGTACCATATAAAAAGAAAAATTAGTACTTTTTCTGTCAAATACTAAAGACTAAAAGCAAGCATATTTAATGATTCAATATATAACAGAAAAAAGCTGTAAAAGATGTTTCTTGTATTTGACAGATATATTAATTGTTGCAATTTTCCTTGCCTACAATTATTATCATAATTATTCTTTCTGGGTTTGATACTGGGAAAAAAAAAAAGAGTTGCAAAATCAAACGCTTTCAGTATGAACTTGGGATGGAATGTTGTACATGTATGGAATGTGAAAGTTGCACAACCTCTGAAAATCTCCAGCCACACACAGAGCATCATGCAGTGCCATAATAATACTTAGCCAAGCAAGTAGAGGGAGTTTGCAGCATCTGAATGAATAAAGATATTACTGCCAGATTTTAATGACAGCAAAAACTAATTGCTCTATATAGTTTCGCACTACAGACTTCATCATATGAGCTATGTGCATAGAAGTAGGGTACTGCTTAACACAACTTACCACAAACTGTGTATAACAAGTAAATGCTTCTCAGCTGAAAACTAATAAATTTCTCCAGGCAAATGCACTGCTCATATAGCAGCAATTAAGCTCACCATAGGAATAATAACCAAGTAGAAAACAAGCAGAAATTTTAATTAAGCAGTTGAACAAGGCTTAGCCTAAATGTGGAGTTCTCAAAACACTGGCCAAATTCTCTTCCTGTTATATATAATGAAAATTTACCACTGTCTTCAGCAAAGGTAGAATTGGGGCATTATTACTTTTGGGAGATCCATATCTAAATGACTACTGTTTCTTCTACTAATAGTTTACATATCATGGTAGTTCAAAGAAGAAAAATATTTGATACATGATTTGAATTCTATTTACATTAAACTATAACATTCTGCATTGTACCACTCACAGTATAGATTAAGAATTTTATGCAAAATCTTCAGTGTTTACAGTGCATTCATTTGTGGCTGATCAATCTGAATACCAAAATAATCAAAGGATAAAACAGTCCAGAGGATAAAGATGTTAAATATAGAGCTGTAAAATATGTGATGTCTAACTCGGTATCTGCTGCCACAATTTCTGTTTTATGATCAGTCTAGAAATTGAGGTCTGTGTTACTGTTGTGTGTTGTAGTTGCTGTGTTTTGGTGCAGTTGTTGTCATCTAAGGAGCAGGTCATTTATAATGAATTATTTAAATACCAGGTTGTAAAAATACTGATAAGGGGTTTTGGGAAAACTAGTATGTCTGTGTAAATCTTGTAATTCTCTTGTGAGTGGGAAAATAATACTACTATGAAGACTTTCCCATTTCTTCACATTATAAATATTATTCACCAATATAAGAAATAATATAATAAAGACATACAAATTATTTTTTTGTTATAATCTCTGATAAAATTTTATATGAAAGTACCCCAAAGGAAAATGAAAATAACACTTTTCAAAGACCAGTTTGTGTATTTGCTACTAATATGTACTCAATGTTTCTTACAGCAGAGCTGCCACTCTCACATGTAAAAAGCAACAAGAATTTTCTATAAATGGTTCTGTTATAATCACCTGTCTGCTTAAATTTGTTACAAAAGACCTCTCTTTGAAAGACCATTAATATTTTCTTTTAGTCTGGAAAGAGCTGCCTGTCTACTTGCCTACTTTCACATCAAAATAGCAATTAGCACTAAGAAAAGGTACACATGAGGGATGGCTTATTCTTGAAGTATCACAAAATGAGGCATTACTGAGATACTGGATATAAAGTCAAGATGAAAGATGTTATAAAAATGTAAGTTATTTGTTATCATCATTTATTTGAATTATTTTGTCCAATCATTTGTGCATCATAACCTCTAGTAGAAATTATCTGAAAAATTAGAAGCTATGAACTGTGAACTTATCTTCAGTAAATTCATCAAGAGAATAAAATCTGACAAAGTATTTAACATAATGTTTACACAGCTATAGTATAAATTAATTGATTCATAATTGATAAACATCCATCCCATCCATGACTATCTTCCAAAACCTAGGCAATATAACCTATTTGATTTCAGAGAGATAATAATGATGACAGATTAACAGATCAAGATAATCTCTTTTAATAACTTTTCAGGCTCCAGTAAAACCTTTATATTCTCCAAATGGCCACCATTAGTATCTATGAATTCCACTCACTATACTGAACTAGGAAAATTTCAACCCCTAAACTGAAAAAAGTGATATATTAATAAAAATTTAAAAGGAGTTTGCCCTTCCAAATCTTACCAATACATATGGAAAGATTGAAAAGCCACTAATATTTCCATGATGTTTCCAAAGCTGACTGTTGTGCTTCTAACTCCCAAAATCAACATAAAGAACTTAGAAGTCCTAATTTTTTTAAGAGTTCCTAAGCTCTCAAGCTGTCTGTACTGTGATGCTTTCAGATTCCTGTGAAAGACTGAGCATGAAAGGACTGCAGGTTTTATGATGTTCATCCTGGAGAAGATTCCAATATGACATTACAGTAGCCTTCTAGTAACTCCAGGTGGCTGACAAGAAAGTTGTGAAGGGACCTTTTACAAGGGCATAAGTGATAGGACAGGTGAATGGATTCAGTTTGAAAAAAGGAGTTTAGATGGGATATTAAGAAGAAATTCTTTATTGTGATGGTGGTGAGACACTGAAATGTGTTCCCCAGAGAAGCTGTGGATGTCCCATCCCTGGACTGCTCAGGGTCAGGTTGGATGGGGCTTTGAGCAACCCAGTCTAGTGGAAGGTATCCCTGCCCATGGCAGGATAGGACCTAGACGATTGTTAAGATCCCTTCCAACCCAAATCATCCTATTATTCTGTGATAACAAAGGGAAAGACAATTTAGATATCTTCCCTTACCAGTTTTTTATATTACTTGATGGCTTTTCTATTGCTCAAAAACTCTATCCTTCTTGGAGGAAATGTACTACTATGAATCACCAAGAATCATGGCTCTTCTTTGGAAATGGACACCTAGGTGGCTTTTTAGTTCTGTTTCAGGTTTTGCCTTAATGTAACCGGGAATTGAGTCTTACTGTTTTTATCAGAGGGAGAAAAGAATTGATGCCTAGAATAGACATTAACGTGTTCTGATAGTGAGGTACATAGGGCACTTCTGAAATCATTAGCAAGATGATTTACAGTCAACTTTGAGAAGGAGAGAAATCCCTGTCAGTTGCATCTGGAGTGAGTACATGCAAGAAACAGATCTGAAGACACCAAGGTTGGTGAATAAAGAGCAGGAGGGGTAGCACCAGGTCTATAGGGAATCAGGGATCTACCTGCAGTCTGTGGAAGATGCAGCATCAGAGCAGGTAGATGCCCAAAGGAGCTTGTGACCCTGTGGGAAGCTCAAGAACCTGCAGATTTGTGGAGACAGGACTCTACAGTGGATTTGGATTTTTTTTTTTTTTTTTGCATTATTCCACTCTGATATGATTGGTTATAAATTAAATCAAATACCCAAAGTTTAGTCTGTTTTGACCATGACAATAATTTTTGAGTGTTTTCTCCTTGTCCATATCTTGACCCATGAGCCTTTTGTTATCATTTGTCGCCCCTGCCCAGCTGAATAGGGCAGTGATTGGGCAGACCTCAGGCCTTGGATGCACTCCCACCCCTAGGCCTAGATCTTCAGTCCATGCCTGAGGTGTTTTCCATGTGCATGGCTCTACCTCTGTCCTAGCTTTGCATGTGGCTGGCTAGGGACACTTTTTGTCTAATCCTTGACCTATGGACCGAACTTTTGGCCTGTCCTCAGTCTCTCTCCATCACTATAGGCATGCTTGGCAACTGTTGGGTAATTTCTAATACCAGTTATCACTGCTGGACTTAACCATGAAATGTGGCTTGACTTTATGACTTGACCCAGACCTGCATCATCACCACAAATATGGATGGTGATCTGAACTCTGGCCTGACCCCATCTGCCACTCCTCGAGATGCTCAGCTTACTTCACCCAGGTACAGCAGCATAAGGTCATTGTGGTTTGGGTCCAGACCCTTCTGGCCTTGTTCCTGCAATCAGCTCTCAGTTTGTTTCTGAACACAGAAGAATTGTCAGCATCTAGAGAAGTGATTATTCCTTTCAACTCACTCTTTAGAAGGGCATACTTAGAGCATGGGGACCAGATCATGAAAGAAACCATAGCAAAAGACCGAGCAGACAAAGGAGTTTCTTTGCCTCCACATCCCTAAATTATTATTATACTCTGACACATCTTAGGAGATTCTGCTTGTGACAAACACCCTTTATGAAAACATAGACTTGCCTGATAAATAATGAGACTTCTCTCTTGTTTTTCATAGCATGACATCCACAGTGTGGGCTGCATGTATCTCAACCATTGCATGTGGAGACATACTGTGACATGATATGATATATGCCAGAATAATGTTGAAGGATTGTTGTGAACAGAGAGAATGAAACCTTATCCATCCTTAAGATGTGGCAGATTTACAGGGAAAAGACTGTGAAACCAACTATCCTTTCTGCTCATTTCCCTGGGAGAAGTAATTTTGTTTTATTTAGATGGGGCCTTGGGATCCAAGGAGAGCAGAGACAGTGTGGATACATCTGGAGAAAAACAGGGAATGAGCCAACTATTAGTGTGGGAAAATAGTGAGACACTGTTTCAAAATGTAACATTTATGCAGAACAAGACATTATAAATTGGAAAACAGGGCAAAGACCACTAGATTCATTTCTTGAGCCAGGTGGCAGATGCATGAATGACAGGTCTACATTTTTAGTATAGTGTGATGACTCAGATGGACACATTAAAATGATACATGATAGATAACAGATGATAATATTTTGCTTTTAAAATAGTGTGGTGTACGTGGTGGAACTTTTTCTAAAAAAGAAATGGAAAAAATTCTGTGACTTGCTGCACTTGTTTCTTATCCTCTGTGTTGGCTACAAGAGTAAGGATTTTTTCCATTTTACTTCAACATATTCGCCTGCTTCCGATTCTCATTCCTACATGTCCAAATTACCCCAAATTTATCAAGTAATATACCAATTTTTGTTACAGAATCATGCCTGTAAAATTTAACAGGGACAGTCTTTTCACTTACACATGACTAAGAGAAAAGGTTCAAGAGCTGACATATGACAAGGTTTGTTGCAAGCATTAAGCAGCATCTTGACAATAACTGTAATTAAAGTTGCCACAACTTTGACCTGATTAAACACTGAACAATACAGCTGCCACTCTTTGACTACCTTAGGCCGATAGAGCATCAGATGATATATAATATTTTTTGGCAGCCAAGTTAATTATAACATAGTTGACTGCATTTCTTTGGAGGGAAAATATTTTAAAAACTAGTGTGAGAGTAACAGTAATGAAAGCGGTCAGAGTAATTCTAAATATTGTTAACAAGAATACCTGATGTCTTTGAAGTATCAACTTTTTTGCATATTATTATGTCTTTTTAACCTTTTTATCAGATTATATAAGAGCTTTACTTGCCATGTACGAACGTTTAAGCATACTAAAGTTTTCAGTGTCAAAGCTCATATCGTTTCCTGAAAGATTCATGGGAGATGAAAGCTGAGATAGTCAGGCATTCAGGGGATGCTAATTAATGGGAACTGAACATTCAAATCTCCTAGGTGGCACAGGGATTCATAACAAGCATGTGTGTTTCAGCCCTCTGTATCAAGATGCTCACATTGGTGTTCCAAATCCATTTCTAACACTGATATATGAATATCTGCATGGATGATGTATGTACAAAGCATTTATATGCAAGTAGCCCTAATGACTATCATTGTAAAGCACGTGGCACCTTTGCTGAAACACTGAAAACTTAGGAAACATACATCATACCTAAGTATGGCCAGGTTTTTAATCCATGCTGATGAGAAACAGATTAAGAAGAACCTCCTCCTTGTCACTGCTTCTATAAGAGATAAATGCTGTACTTTGTGAAATATAAAATATCTTCCATACAGCTTTCATAAACAAGAGCTTAACCTACAACTTCCAATGTACTTAATGGAAAGTGCCCTGTAGCATAGTCTCAATCACTTTGTCTCTTAAATTATTACAGCAAAGTTTAATGAGATACACATAATTTTTATTAACACGCTTTAATTTGTATTTCTGCACCCGATTAAATTTTTAGAATATCTCAGACTGGGAATGAAAATTTTGTGACAATATTTCTACCATCTTTCTTGAAACCAAGCAAACCTTTTAGAAACTATTTATAAGTTGTCCCAAAATTCTCACAGAGTTCATTCTAATCTTTTCTGGAATCATATTTTTGTGCATAATGAGACCAAAAACTGCTGCTTCATACTTGGAATAGGTGAGCCTTTTGGTATGACTACACTCTACCCTTTCTTTGTACAGGTATAAATGATAGCCTAAAGAGGCAGGCAATGGAGGTTCAAGATTTTTATAGACAATGCTACTTTGCTTTGTTTGACAATGCTCTTTTGCATCAGCTTTTTCGTTGATGCACATATTTTTAAATGTTTATGCTTTGTAGCTCTCAGTTTGTTAAGCTGAGGTGAAACTGATTAAAGTAGTTATTTTTTGTCTTTTCCTTCTTGAACATATGAATTTCAGGAAAACAAATAATATTTCTTATTTATAAAAAAAAGTACATACAATGAAAGGACTTAAAGGAATGCGTCAAAAAAATGTGCACTTTTGGACTATGGGACAGCATGACATGTTATCCACAATGTTTCACAAAGTTCTTTGGCTTTTATAGCAACTTTAGTTTGAAGAGGATATTAATTCTGTAATTTGTTACTTCTCCATCATGACACGCCACTCTATTCAACATTTTTATATTTGTTCAATTTAAATGTGAAACAAATATTTGCTGCCTTCCTCCTGAAGTCCTGATTAAGAGCAAACATATAATGATCACAGTCATATGATATTATTGTTATATGTTACAAAGAAAATGTACACTATAACAATATCCTAAAACTATATATCAGCTTTGAGATCTGTGTGTCTTCCTCAAGTGATTTTATTTCAGTGCCTCTGTGATACTAAAGCATCCACGAACTTCCATTTCCTTTCACCTCATACCCTTGTTCATAGAAGCTGAGAACAAGATTTATGGGGCAGACCCTTCCCCAGAACTTGTGTCTTTCATAAGAGTGTACATCTATGCTCGGAGTATAACATTGGGAAAAAGTATTTCAATATCCAAAATTTTGCTTGGGATTTCTCCCTTCTGTAATTAATGCCATATAGACAGTTTAAGTTCAAATTTGTCAGAAATGTGGAAGCACATAAGTCCCCCAGATATTCAATACACTGCAAGTGTTGCGGCCTCAGTGATGTAGAGGAATTGAGCACAGAAAGACAAACAGATGACAAGTAGAGAAACATGAGTAGTATAGGAAACTCAATATCCAGAAGGCTTCTGTCTATTTGACATGAAGTCAAAATCCTTCCTAACTCATCTTAACGTTCTTTGGTAGTAGAACTCAAACAATGGGCTCAGGTATAGACAATAAACTATGAATACATTTTACTTGTATCTCTCCCAAGTTCTAGTCATGAGACCTGTTTGATTCACATTTTATAAAGGTCTTACAAATCCTATTGCTACAACAGACTGAAGAATTACTGCACTATCACTGCCATAGGCAGCCACAACTTGCTGGCTAGCAGAACTAGAGCAGATCACCAGTTTCCTACCTAGTAGATCTAAATAAAAATTAACAAAGTTGTATAAAATTAATTATCCAAAAGATTTTATTAAGAGTAAAATAAAGAATTTGGATCTTTCAAAACTAAAAATTGGCTGCAAAATCATAAGAAGTGGGTATTTTTAAGAAAGATGCCTCAGCTAAGATCACCTGGGGCTGCAGTCTAACGAAAGCAAGAAGAGATGCCAGACATTTCTTAAGTGAAACTTCGTACTGCACTTTCTTACTTTGTGTCTGCCTCTAATAAAGATGACATCCTGAAACCTCATTAAAAGATATAACAATATGTAGTGGAGTCCAATATAAGAAATTTGCAGTAGCTGGCAATAGTAAGACGTTAACTTCTGATATCTAATGGAGCCACAATAATGACAGAATAATTAATAACCTGAATGTAATACCTAGGATATGCCACATTTGGAGTGAACCCTGAAGTTTGATATTGTTGTGGATTTTGGTTATTTCTACCAAGAGGAACTATTTGGTAGTGTAATTTAGAAGAAAATAAGGAGCAACATAATAAAATCCATGACCATCCATGATAATAATTAAGCGTCAAAGTAAACCAAGAAATATGTTTAAGGAAGGAAAAGGTGTTTAAGGAAGAAATTGAGGAGGGTTTTATTCACTTGAAGAAGCTACTAATATTGCTGATACTCAGAGGAACAGTAACTGCCTTTGCCATTCTGATTTCATCTCATGACCCTCCTCCTTCCACCATATGAGTTGGTGCTTCTTAAAACATTCTATTAGGTAAATGAAAGTGGAAGAAATTAGTGTGCTGTATGCGGGAGTAACCCATCACACCGATGTGTCATCTGTTCACCTTACAACAATTCCCTTATATAAGATTTGCAGTCTCCTTTACCCACAGATTCAGACATTTGATTCAGTCTTATACAGTAATTCAATTTTTTATTATATTTTGTAGTTGCTCTATTTCGATTCAAATTAATTCTTGAGCGATTCTGGGATATTTGAATTTCTTTACTGTCCTGGCTAGCGATAACACCAGAAGAGGTCAACCTCATTAGCAAGAGAGTAATTCAGTTTATCATGACATTAATACATTCAACAAAACATTGCTCCTGTACAGCCATATCGCCATGGGCTCTGATTGTCATGTCCTATAAATTAAAATTGGGTTTCCAGTTGCTGAATTCATGAATTAATAGAAAACTAAAAAAAATAAAGAGAAAAAGAAAGTGACAGAAGATTAATATTTTGGTTTGTTTTGGACTTTATATTATTAAAACTTTAATTTTTAAGGCCTTTATTTACTGTTTATTGCCTTCTACTGGTTTTCTGATTAAAAACCCCTATGTTATTCTTTTGATATAATAAAAATATGAAAATGGTATTAGTACTTATTCTAGTAATTTCTTTTTATGGAAGAAAGAGCACTTGAAACTTATTATGTTTGAATAATTAAAATTTTCCTGTGGGTTAGAAGAAAAAGAATGTACCATTTTGAAGTAAGGTGATGATTTAAATGATAATTCAGGAGAACTGCTGGATTAAATACCTGTGGAAAAGAGGTTAAACTGGATTCTGTCTTGTTCATTTCTTCTCTACAGTTTATATTTTCAACAAATAAAAATAGATGGCTATAAAGAAGATGAAATAACTTGACTATATACAAAGGATATGGTGCCTATTTCCTAATTAAGTCTATTTCCTTAATTTTGAAGTAAAATTAATATTTCTACAGGACAGCAGCTGAAAAACACACTTGTACTGGTGGAATAGACAGGTGGCCAGTATTTGCCAGCTGGGTTGAAGGAGCTGAAGAAATCAGTTCATGAACCAAGCCATGCCTTTCACTGCCCTATCTGAGCTTATTAACCTTTATTTTGAGAAACTTCATCAGATGTACAAAATACACAAAAGACATGGAAGCATAAAGTATTGGATAGCGTTTTTCATCATGGCAGCTTTTCCTGATGTTTAGAAGAGTGGTAGGTAAAATTTCACTTGCATCTTAAAATTAATACAAGAAGCATATTTGCTTTTAAAAAACCCAGTATCTGACCTTTTGTTTTCTTCACATAATGAATGCTCCCAGCATGGTGCATAGGCAGTAATAATCTTTTGGAAGTTTTAGCTATATCTCCAGGGAATGAAGAGGCTATTTATTTATTTATTTATTTAAGTAAATGATTTAGTATGAGGTATTTGCATGAAGTTCTTATACTATGATACTGTCTGACTGATACTGTTTCTTGCCTATGATTTGCAAGGAGAAAATAGATTTTTTTTTTCCATTTTCATTGTGTATTTTTTAATACATTTCAAAAAGTATTATGCTAATTATAACAGTGTGCTTCACATTTAGCATCTGAATTGCTCATTTTCAAGTTGTTTTTTTTAAATTGTAATCTGTTAATTACTTGTTTAATGGAGTGTGTAATTACCTACTTTAAGTTAGAAAACTGCTTCCATTTCAAAGCAAGAAGCCCTTTCCAAAAATGAAAGTATGTAAATGCATTCCTTGCAGATATAGTATATAACACTTTTGCTTCAGTAATTGTTTCATTTGTGTTTGAAAACAAATTGTTTCCTACCCTCTGTCTGTAGTAATTATTGACAGTGTGTTCTAGGGGATTGACCTACCATAAGAAAGAAGCATTTATGAATATGTGGAGGATTAATATTGAAAAATGTATTATTTTAACTAAAAAATACCAATAAATAATATTCTAATCCTAAGAGATTAAATGTCATGAAAAGAGAGAAAAAGGTCAATTTGCCATTATTTAAGCATTAATTTTTTTTTCAAACCCAAACTGAGATTGAATCTTAGTTTCTAAACTAATAGTTAAATATTTGATCAAAAAGTAATTAAGAAGTTAAAAGTTATTTTGGAATAAAAAATTAGAACGGTAGTGTAAGCATTCCACTACACTTGACACTTGCTTAACTGCCGCCTGGCTTTGGATGAACCAGTCATCTTCTAAAGGCACATCTAATTTTTCTTTAATTTTTTTTTAATCTTCAAAAATGCCGAATTCTGTTACTGCTGAGAAAGAAGTCACTCAATTGAAGGGCCAAAATTTGTTATTCCTTCCTTTCACTTCATTTCCAGAGTTGTGCACCTACCGCCAACCTTAGAATATCCTGTGAATTATGGTTAGAAATCATCCATCACCTCAGGGCTCACTAGTTCGGTAACTTGGAGCACTCATCAGAGAATTGATAAATTCAGTATGAAGACATTGAAATTTAAATTTTTTTGGACGTTGCTGAAAAAATTTTCACTACGTGGGAAAAATCTATGGTGATTTTTTTCAGTCTTTCCCAGTAAATTTTTTTTTTCATTCTATAGTAAAGAATTATTTGAAGTAAAGTAATACAGGTAGATAAATCTTACAGACTCACTATATAAAAATTCAGAAAGATTAAATTTCTGCTCATATAACTGCATCTAAGATAAATTTTAAAGGACTAATGGAGTCCATGTCCTCCTTCCTCAATGAAATAACATGATGATTATTTCATGAAATCTTTCTCCCCATTATTGGATTTTCTATTCAAAATTGTCATGGTTTGACACTAGCATTTTTTCCAATGCCCCATGAAAAGCACTTCCCCTGGTGTCTGCTGTGAGATTTTGACCAGGAATAAGAAAGCAAGCAGGCTCTTATTTAACAAAAGGAAAAAAAAAACATTTATTAACTAAACTACACAAACAATAACTAAACTACACACACAAGAAAAGGGAACACACAAAGAAAAATGAAAACCTCACAAAAACACTCTCCTCTTCCTCCCCCCCCCCCCCCCCCCCCCCTAAATTCCCAATACAATACATCTTCCAAAATCACCAATTCTGGGTCCAGCACCACCCTTTACAATGCTCAACTTTCAGTTCCTCAAGAGGAGAGGGAGTCCTTCCATGTGTCGTGGTGGCCTTTTCCATCTTGTCCAGGTGCTTTCACCACCTGAACACAGACCAGGGCTGCTTCTAGGGTTTTCCTTTTAAGGATGCCTCGTCCCACTCCAAAAAGGCACAGTCTCTCACCTTTGGGACATCTGTCCCCCCCATATTTTATATACCCCCTGGGGCTGAGGAGTACCTACACTGAATCTTCTTTGGCTCTGGGACATTTCTCCCCCTGGACTCAGTCTCTGTATCGCACGGAAACATGGCTCTGTCCATGGCTACACAAAAGAGTCCAGCATAAAATGCCACTCCATCTTCTCCATTCCTCCCACATTTCGCTCTCTCTCTCTCTGGTCCAGACCTTCATCCCTCAGCCATTTCCTTCTTCACCTTCTACCCTTATCTCTCGTCTAGGAAGGGTTAATGTTCTGTAAAGTTTTCATTGTCCAAGAAGGGTTAAAAACTCCTCCAAGCAGCCGGACTCCTGGCTGCACCCCCCCATCTCCTCAGCCGGGCTGCCTGCTGCCAGCACATGTTTACCAAATTTCAAGGTAACAGCCACAAGCACAGGCTGCACTCTCTCTCTGTCTGTCTCCAAGGGGGGGAACAGGCTGCCCATTGCTTCCCGGCATTTCTTTACTTCTTCCTTCCACCCTTGGGGGGCCAGGCCTACCTCTCCCGGCCGGGCCGCATGGCTTTTCCCCCGCCCCGCCCAGCCAGCAGCAGGCCCGGGGGAGGGATCGAACTCCTTCCCGCTGGAAATCCAAAGAGGAGCTGCCAGGGGGAGAGCCCAGCTTTTAGGCTGTGTTCACAGAGGTGGGTCCAATGTCTAGTGGTTAGGCCAGGTGGCAATATTCAAATCTGAGCACTCATTGGCCTTTCCTTCAACATCCCAGAAGTCCTGTTTCCGGGTCAAACCATCACAAAAATACAACAGTCCAGTATGATAGAGCAGTTATTCACTTCAACTCACTGGAATTCCTCACTGTAAAATAAGAGATATTTAACCAGTTTTTCAAAATTTCTGTTTTTTTTTTTTTCTTTGCTTTCTGAAATAGTTTTTTATATTCTGCTGAATTACTTATTAAATCCTTATGAATCTTTACTGCTGGTGGAAGAAAAATTCTACAGTGGAAAAAGATAAGAGGGACATTCATTTTCTATTTGTATTCATTAATTTAGGTGACTCCCTGCTGAAGATTCAAATTTTTTGGTTTTGTGTCTTATACCTGTGTGCTTAAATTTCCACATATATGGAGAAAATTTGAATATATGATTCTCCTAGACCTCTGAGAAACAGTTAAATTCTCTTTAAGAATGAATGCACTCCAGACTCAAATACAATTTTGCACACAGGGTAACATTTGTGTATAAGTTTAAAGAGCCAAGAAATATACCCAGAAGAAAAATATCATCCCTGGATCCGTAAGTCAAACTTCAGTGTTATGTGAAAAATGATCTATTGTTCACCATTTCTGGATAAAAGCTGCTCACTGGATTTTGCCTTATTTTTGCCTCAGAAAATGGAACACGTAAGTTACTTGCTCTTCAAACTATTAAGTAAAATAAAGAATTAATATATGAAAATCTGCATTTATTTTTCCTGTGATATGAGTTGTAAACTGTCTCATAAAAGCCAAAATAACTCAATCAGGGCAATTGGCAAAGCTTTTGGGGTAAAACAGTGTAGTTCAGAATGTCTTCTCAAACGTATTTATAACTGAAGCAAATGTGTACTACATGTGTAAGAACAGGCTTCGCTATAAATGATGTTTTAAAAGTGCAGTGCTTTCATAATTTGTCTTAATTATATACATCCCTGCTACATTTTTGTTCAATTTTGTGTCTATTACCTTACCACAGGCACAAACAAAAATGTTGTCATGCTTTTTGGTTCTGCTGAAGTTATTAAGAACATATGGGTATTTTTTATTTAAGTCAAAATCATACCTATGTAAATATTTATGATTTTTTGTCTCTCCATTTTTTTGGGGGGGAGGGTTGGTAGGCTGCTGTGCTCCTGTGTTTCAGGTTTTGTTTAAACTTAGTTTTTCTGAATTTCCTTCCTGTTAAAATTATTATGTTTAAGCCTCAATGTCATTTTTCTTTCCCAGTGAAAGAAGGTTTGAGAAATAAAGTTCAGAGCTTAGTATGAAAAGCTGTTTTCTGAATTAGCACAAAATTATGAAGAATGCTGAGTTTGAAAGGTTGAATGAGGCCAAGTGTAATCCCTCTGGTTTGGTGATAGCAATATATAAGGGCTGAGATAGTTTGTTTGCAAAATTATCTTCTAAAAACATAATTGAAAGAAACTACCAGATAAATGAATTAGACTTTCACATTGAAGTCTTATATTCCAATCCTGTTGAATTTATAAATGAGTGAGTTTGGTGGTCTCTGTCTCATTCTCTGTGAACATCTGTCTGTGTCACTAAGCTGTTCACATGGTTTAGCATGATTGGCAGCTTTGTCCAGAAGGGATTCAGGGTATGACAGCTTGAGCACTGCAGATCAGGCTGAAGGTGCATTGAAGGTGTTTGGAACTCACGAGTGATTTATCAGCACTTCGATGTGCTGCATAAAATCAAAAACATGGAAACCTCCAGGAAGATATCTTTTGCTATAGGTGACCATAATTTTTTTTTTTTTTTTTGCAAGGACAAGCCTTTTAGAAAGAATATCTAGAATATCTGAGGGGAGGTTGATGTTATAATGTTAATTAATCCCCCAATCAATTTCTGCATATTTTATAAATCCCTAGTTTTTTGAAGCAATTTGTCTGTGTCATATTTTTGTTGTCAACCATACAACCCAGTCTCCTGTTCTGAATGCTCTGATGCAGCAGGAATCATTCTATTTTAATTCTTAAAAATTTTACCATGATCCAAATTTAAAAGAACGGCAAAGGAGAAAAAAAGAAAGTAAATGTAAACTTCAGTATAAAAGTTGTTATCAAGATATTTACTATCTGTTGAAAAAAAATGAACATGCACAAATTGTCAAGTGAAGATCCAATATTTTCTTTTCTTCATTCTCTTTTCCAAGAGAAGAAAGCAACGGGGTCTTTGGGGATTTCACTCTTTTTTTTTGGCCTTCACAAAGATGAATGTTACCCTATATAACTAACCAAGTAACCTGGCAAAAGCAGTATAACAATAAAGCTATATTTAAACAAATCTATTTTCAAGTACAGACACCATAAATAGTTTTTTCTTTATATTTAATCCTTCATGCAAGACACAGTTATTTGACCTGTTATATTTTAAAATTACTTTTACTTCATAACAATGGCAATTCTGCTGGTCATTTACACCCTGCCATTTTTATAAAAATTTGTTCCTTAGTGCTGATATATCTTGAGTGATTTATATTACCGACCTCTTGGTCAATCTATCATTCTTTATTGAACAAACGAGGTTTTAAATAATATTTGCAAACATTATGTTTTTTGTGCCAGCTAAACAGCAAAATATAAAAAATTATTTTTTTAGCATCCTTATGGACCTAAGGAGCATATAGTCATGAGTTTCACAAAAGCACTTAAGTGAATTAAGAGCTTGACACCTGTTGACCTTCAAAATATCACACATATTTATGATGCATTAAATTCTAATATGTCATAGCACATAGATCTCTTTTTTTAATTATTATTTTTAAATAAAGAACATTCTTCACAACTGCTTTTCTGAACTAGGATTATACATTGATTTATTCCTGCAACCACTTGTGGACAGAGAGAACAACAAATGTTTTGCAATTTAATCTTCAAAAATATTTAAATTATTTAAGAAGTTCTTATTTCTAGAAAACTTTAAAACCAACAAAACCAAGAATACTTCAAAATCAACATAAAATCTTTAATTTTACTAGAAGAGTTTCTCCTTCATCATTTTTTATTCCATTTTCTTTCTCATTAAAGGAATGTTGTGGTTTTCTCTTGCATTTACTCAATTTTGTATTTTTTTTAGCAACTGCTAATGACCAGAAATGTAGCTATTCCCACTTTCCATCAAATGAGATCTAACTTTTTTTTATATTCAAAATGCAAAAATGTAATAATTCGATGCTCATCCAGAAAATATACTCATATATTATCCTCTTGTTCTAAGGACTCCTAAAGCAGTCTTAATTCAAGGAGGTTTGCCACTTTATTTAAAATATTCCGCAGTAACATTAGTTGCTGGAGTGAGATTTAAAAAGGCCAGGACTCTTGGTATTTTTTATCTATTTATACACTTTTGAGGTTTCTGGGTCCTGACATAAAATTTGAGAAATTCCTTGTTATTTTGATGCACTGAGAAATAATTTTACAACATATTCTTATTTCAAAATTCCTTAGAACTCTGTACAATAGAGTTGTATGACATTTGCTATGTAATGGTAAGCCATCTCCAGTCTCTTACATTCTCAGATTTGTGACTGAACTACTGAATAGCACTATAAAAATATTAAATTGAATTAAGGTGATCTTTGCCACTCACCTTTCATTATTTGCCTCCTAAAAGAGCATACTAAAACAGAAGACCATACTTTCTGATCTTTCTCTATGGTAGAAGAATTAAACAGAACAAGTGAAAGGATTTGTATGACCACGGTGTAAGAATAAAAGAAACACTTTTTTCTTTATGTTAGTTTTCCCAGCCTCCCAGAAGCAGAGCTACCAGAACAACAAAGAATAGAGCTTTTATGAAAAAGCTGCTAAATAAAAAGAGGAACTATTTCTGCCATGCACCTAGCTGAAAAAATTAATTCTTGTACATGTCTTATTAATAAATGAGTTTGGGTTTGTGTTTTTTTTTCTTTTCTTTCTCTTTCATTAGAAGAGAGTAGGCTTATTACAGGAAAAACCTCTAAAATTTCCATTATAAAACAACCTAAACTGACAGGCAAAGGTAAATAGCTCTGAAAAAGATCATAAAAGAATAGAGTGCCATGAAGAAAATGTAAGGAATAGACAGTAGAGTGTTGAATAAGATGATAAAACCAAAGGCTGGTGAAGCACCCTTGGTAAGATGTTAAGGTCGACACCCTTGAAGAGTGTGGTAAAGCTTGAAAATTGATATGCAGGTCTACAGGTACCAGCTGTACAGAATCACAGACCCTCTGACATATTCCAAATAATTTTTTGGCCAAAGACTAAATTCTTGCGTGTTTTTAACAAATGAGGATAGAGAGCAGTTCTGTCTTTATTTTCTTTAAATATTGTATGCGTCCCTATGTGTTGATTTTTTACTTCTCATAAATGAATTAAATTAATAAAATTCATAAGACAGATCTGAACAAGAAAAATATTTAAAGAAGCAACAGTAAACTCAAATAAAATTATTGCCATGGTAATAAGCTCTTTAATACTGTCAGAACTATGGTACAGAGGCATCCTTTTTGACAGTTGTGCAAAGAAATTGGAAAGAAACTAATTAAAAGCATGTATTTGTAATGTGAATGAAACACTATAAAGTCAAGGTCTTAGCAACTAGATTATCTTGTGCTTTTTGTTTAATTCAATAACTAATTTTTAATTAATTCATTGCTATTGTTTTTGAATCTCCCTTTGTGTTTGAAATAATTTTTTTGCATTTTTATGCAATTGGATGTATTCCATTATTCTAACCTTTTTTTAAAATTCATTTTATGTTGCAACAGGTATTTTCTTTTCTTCTTTTTGTTATCTGTATAATGATTAATACTTTTCTCTTTATTTTACTCCAGTATGCTTTTGTACTGCACACACAACATATCATTGAGATTTAGTGAGGGAGAATGCAAAATGAGTTATTTATGAACTAAGCTGCCCTCATCATATCTTTGGATACAAAAAAAGGGAGAATTAATGTAGCACAACAAAAGAAAGAATTTACAGTTTCTTAAATCTCAGTCCTGTAAAGCAAAGCTGTAGATGTAACAGAAGAAATTTTCCAAAACAGTTTGGAAATCTATTTCTTTTATGACCATGAATCTAAAAAGGTATTTATGTTTTCACATAATTTCAAGGTAGTTTTCAATATTCTTTTTTGGGTTTAATGTGAATATTATTGCATTTTTTTAAAAGACCTACTGCACTTTATTTCCTGAAGAATCAAATCCTTATCTCTATTTGTTTTTGCATAGCTAGGAAATGGATGGCACATACAATATTTGCATATATACGATAGAGTTGGCGTCCTCTCATGCAAAAGAATTTGCATACTCACCAAGGTATCTATTTTTACGATAATGTTCTTCAAAACCTTCTTTGAAAATATATCCCTGAAAATAGTTATTTTGCCATAAGAGTTAAAAAATATTAATATTGGATTTTAATTAGACTCAGACAGCAATAGATTTTAGATTTGTACAGAACCCTCCTGCTATTATATTGCATACAGGCAAATTAACCAAAACCAAATAATTTAAATTTGAACTTTTAACTGCTGAACGATCCTGTACTTGATTTGATTTCTTAGATTACTGAAGCATAACCAGAAGCTTCGAACACAAGTTTACCTGGTTTAAGCATTCCCAGAAGCTTGTGAAGTTCGCAGACAGAAATAACACTGAGTAACTAGAAAAGGTCAAGATCTTCTAAATACCTACTATTAAGAGGATATTCTATGATATCATAGTTTATATCCAACTATGTTTAATATTAGAGACCATAAGGGCAATAGATGTCCTTTAAATTCATGTGTAGTCATGGTAAACACTGTAAACTTTCCAGGGCATTGAAATGACATTATTTTTACTTACTTACAGAATTAGAAACATTTATTACTAGGTGATCTCTTTATCTGTGCTTCATCCCTGATTATCTCATGCATGTACTCCTCTATGCCACCTCCTCCGCCTCCTCAAGTCCTCTGCTACTGTACCAGGTCTGCATTTGTCTTCTGCATTGTATTAGAGTTGAAATATTTCATTCTATACAGAATAACTGCTTGTTAGCCTCTATAAAACCATGCTTGCACCACATAAAAATAAACAAAAGGAGAAATATTTAGCCATAAATACCTGGCCAAATAAAGCAATTGTTTTCATAGTGTAACAAATTTTCAGTTCAAGTACAGTTCAGAGAGACCAAGTCTGACAAGCCTCACTAGAGAGGTTTAGCAATTTCTGTAAAAAGCTTATGGCCTGTTAATAGCCATGGCAATATTTATAGTTGGGCTACATGGTCACAGCTTGTTGTGCTCGCAAACACTTAGTCATATACTGCACATCCTCATTGCTATTCAAACCACACTAGCAAAAACTGGTGTGCTGGTTTTACTTTGAAGCACTACATTTTTTTTCAGGTCTATTATATTCACAAAGTGCCACATAAGCCAAATTTTCTTAATCTATAAATGTGTTTTATTTGTTTTACAAATATTTATTATTATCATCAGAATTATAATACCTTTATAGTTTCTACAGAGACTTCTAACAGGAAGGGATTTGTGACATTTAAGCAATGATAGCAAAATCTTTAGAAGAGGGTGATGATATTTATATATCACAGAAAAACAGATCTGAGATACTAAACTTTAGCTTATTTTGCAACAATAAAGAATTCATTCAGGTTTAAATCACACCTTCACTCCACTAAACTTTTAATGTATAAAAAAAAGTCAATAGAAATTAAATGCTTTGAAAGAACCTCACTAAGCTCTGCAGCAGAGGGATGCTGTAGGAGAGATTTATTTGCTGAGTATCTGGTGATCACAGGTTAAAAAAAAATGGACATTTTCAGACAGTGTAAAAGGATTTGCTTCCTAGAATTCCCATCTCTTGAGAACTACTCAAAGCAGCTCAATATTCTTTGGCTGCCAGTTGTTGCTGATGGCTATTTTCTCTGTCACAGCGAATGTCAGAAGGTGCCTTTAAGAAAGATTTATTTGTAAAGAAGGCAGGGTTTTTTTCAATACACAGGAATATGGGATCTGCTTTTTATTTCTCTCTCTCTTTCTTTTCTCTGAATGAGACTTTTCTCTCTGAATGCATTTTGAACTAATATAACTGATGGACACCTCCTATTAAGTTGCATTTGTTAACTCATTTAATGTTAAACTCATTTAAAGAAATGCCTTATATAGGGGTGCACATTGTGCATTTAACAACAGAGCTTATATTTTATTTGATTTGTATTTAACACCTCTTAAATATGCAATCCTTCTCCTTTTTTTGGTTTAATGATGTAATTTTAGTAAATAGATACCTATTCTCCCTTCCACAAAAAAACCTTATTTCAGACTACATCTATGAAACTGGGCAGTGAAAATGGCTTCTTACATGAGACTCAGTAGCAAATATATCACTTTACTGAGGTCATTCAAGCCTTCAGATCACTATGTTCCTTCAAAGAAGGATGTTTGCTCAAGGTTCTGTCACTTTGTGCAAAGATATACTCACTATCGAGCTCCTGAGTGATGTTGCTCATTCTTGGTGAAGGTGCACAACTTAAATCAGGGTGAAGGAATCAGAAAACCAGAAACTGATTATGACAGTGTTACCTCATTAGATGCTTGACAGTCTGAATCAAAATTTTCTGTTTCAAGGAATCTTTTTATTATAAATAAATTATTAGTAAAAAAAAAATTTAAAAAATAATAAACTGAGTACTCTACAGCTGAAAAGAGAGACGATAATGAAGATGTCCACTTTAGGGTGCTGTGGAACAGTGTCATGGAAGACAGTGCCTGGGACAGGCGCCTTGCAGCCCACGTGAGCCACAGATTGCTCTCCTGGGTACTGCAGAAGCAGGGTAGAAGGCTCCTCCTCTCCAGAGTGTCCTGCTCCCTCTTGTTGACACTTTTGTTTGCCATTTAGGTGGAATTTGGAGCACACCTGTAAGACTAAGCCAAACAAAGCAACAACTGCTCTATGGGACTGAGAAAGATGGTAAAATATACAGGGCACATTCAATACCCCTGCGTTAGAAAGAGATATTTGAAGATCTCAGTGTTAAATTGATAGAGGTAGAGACCTGAAGTGGTACCTTAGGGCTTTATTTTCTTTGAAAAAACAAAAAAAACACCACGCTTTCCATTCTAGGAAGCCTAACATCTAAACCCTTCCAGGACCTGGCTTTCTATGTATGTGAATCATTGCCACAGAAAATGTTCCGCACCATTGCTATCTGTTGTTTTGCATTTAATCTAGCTTAGAAAAGACAAAGAAACCCAGAAGAATTACTTGAAATCAGAAGCCGGAACTTCTCGCATATATAGTCTCCAGAAATCCTTGTTCTATGTAGGTTAGTTGCCAGAATCCTGAGAATTAATTTAGCTAATGTAGAAAAGCTACTTATCAGAATACAGATAAACAGGGTGCTTTTGTGAAATTGTATATGTGAACAAATTTTCCATCTTTCTGTGATAATGGGCACAAATCCTAGATGTTTTTCAGTAGTTAAGTGCTCATAAGCCTTTTCCAGTGCATTTTATCTGTTTATCTTGTGACATCTTTAGTCCATGTGATTTTTCTTTCCTCCACTTATTTTGAAATAGATCCTTCCCTTTGTACGCCTCCAATTTCTACAGAACTTTATATCTTTAAATTTAGATCCAGATGGCAAGCAGAGTATTAAGAAAAAGAGGTACAGAACCAAATAATGTTCTTTGATGAAGTCAATGGCTTTTAATTGTTAGCAGATTTTTTTCCAGATGAGCAGATGGGATAATGAAATTAATGAAATGGGATAATGATAATGAAAACTATGAAAACACCTTGTGAATTATAATTTTTTAATAATTTAAGATGTAGAATAGTTTATTTCTTCCTCTTGTATCAAGAAAAACATGGTATAAGAAAAAATAGAGAAGGTCATCAAAAGGATGGTGCTGTTGGTAGAATGCTGCATCTAATTAAAAACTGGTGAGTGATTCTGAAATTAGGAAATTTCTATATAATAGCACCATGAAAAATAAAGAATCAGCCTGCAATAGTTATGTGCCTCATTATCTCTTCCTCAGTATATTTTCTTTAGAAGTTTTATTTTTCTGGACAAAATAATGGTTCCCAATTTTATTAGTAGTAGTAGTATTACTATTATTATATTAAACTCGGACACAAAACAAGAATCTCAAAAATATGAGGAAGTGTTTCAAAAATCAATATGTCATTTTGTTTTGAAAATTGATATAGTTTTGCTCCATTTTTTCTGCTTAAACATAGATTAATTAACCTAGTTTAGTTCCATCAATGTTCCCCCTCAAATACTTTAAATGAAACTGTCCATCATACAAATGACCAGCAGATATTTCGTAATTAGTTCTTGCCATTATTCTTACTCATTTGCCTTTATACCAATCAAACTACAATTGCAAGTCCACGAGAGTTTTGCCATTTAGTTCATCTAGTGTCTCATGATAAAATTCAGTCATTTACAGTGAGTCTCCAAGTCATTAATGTGAATTAGTGGGGCTCTTCTGCATAGCAACAAAAATAATGAGCTTATGCCTCAGAGTATTTACAGTTTACTAAATGACTCTTCTTTTTTGTACCTTGCATATTAAACAACATTTCCCTCTCTGAATGGTCTTTATTTTATCCATTTAACATAACAATGAAAAACATATAATTACATCTAGCCATCTGAATTACTGGATAAGAGTTGAATTTTAATTAATTAGAATAAGACTGGTCAATTCCCTTTCCTCATGATGGTAGGAAAAAGAATCATTCTAAAACTAAAAGAATGTTCCATGGCTACATTCTAGCATAACCTCACTGCCTTGACAAAATTTCCATTTTAATGTCACTACTATCTGCCTAAATGCTTCTCTTTCTCATCACAGAATCATAGAATGGCTTGTCTTTCAAGGGACCAGAAAGAATTTCTGCATGTAAAGAGATATTAAGCATTGGGATGGTCTACCCAGGGAGCTGGAGTCACCATCCCTGGAGATGTTCAAGAAACGACTGGATGTGGCATTCAGTGTTATAGTCTAGTTGAGAAGGAAGTAATTGCTTAAACATTGGATGTGATGATGTGACTGGATGGTTTTTTTTTTTCTAAATGAAATTATTCTGTGACTCTGTGATCTTGAAGATCATCTAGTTCCAATGCCCCTGTCATGAGCAGGGACATCTTTCACTAGACCAGTTTGCTCAAAGCTCCATCTAACCTGGTCCTGCATACTTCCAGGGATGGGGCTTCCACAGCTTCTCTGGGCAATCAGTTGCAGTGTCTCCCCATGCTCACAGTAAAGAATTTCTTCCTAATATTTAATCTAAATGTAGTGTCTTCAGTTTAAAACCATTCTTCCTTTTCCCATCTCTACATATCCTTGTAAAAACTCTCTATAGCTTTCTTCCTGGCCACCCTTTAGGTACTGGAAGGCTGTTATAAGGTTAGCCCTGGAAAATCCTCTTCTCCAGGCTGAAAAATCCCAAATCTGTCAGCCTTTATTCTCTTTATAAGGAGGGATGTCCTTTATAAGGGGAGGTGCTTCATCCCTTTGATTATGGTCATTCTGCTCCCCAATTCTGTCTTTCAGCTTGTGGGCTGGATACCCTTAGGATGACTGACCTTACTATTAAAGACTGAAGCAAAGAAGGAATCAAGTATCTCAACCTTTTCTATATCCTCTGTCATATTTCCCCTTGTATGCAATAAATGATGGATGGAAATTTTCCTTAGACCTCCTTGTGTTGATGCATTTGCAAAAACATTTTTGCTGTCTTTTACAGAAGTAGCCACTTTTGTATGAAATTACTAGATCAGCATCACTGATTACTAGATCAGCCTTAAAATTATTTTTATGCTAGAAAAAAAATAAATAAATCATAGGTTGTTTATAAAGCAGCTCAAGAATAGCAGCACAGAAAACAACATATAGGGGTCAGAAAGGCCTTCTAAACTGTTTCAAATAGTAGGGAGCTGCTATTTCAAATACAGTAGTGGGCTACATTTCCTTACAGAAAAGGACTGCAAAGTTATTCCCAGAATATATAGATTCCTTCATTTTTATGTACCCCCTAGTTGTCTAGTAACACTCCTACTCATGATGCAACTACCACAATGCAAAACAAAAAATAAAATAAAGGCCAGTGCTAAAACAAAAGTAAATTCAAGGTCCATTTATTGCATTTGAATTATTAATCATTCAATAATGCAGGAATTAATTTTAATATAACTATTCTTTTGTTGTCTAATTTTAGTAAGACTGCTTAATAAATATGCTTAATAGGGGTCTAAAATACTTGTTCACAGATAAATCCTCAACCACTTGCATCAATTCAGTTGATATCAGTGGTAGATGGAAGCCAGAAAGAAAAATATTTTCTCTTCTTGGCTCTGTTCTGCTCTGATGTTTCTATTTCCATCTCTGCAATGTTATCATGACCTTTAATAAGTACATTTCTGCTCAATCATATCACCTCTTTGACATCTGGTGTTGCAGGAGTGTGGTTCAATGAGCTGGCCAACAATAGAATCCAGAGCACAGAAAGAATCTCTTGACAAATACCCTGCTTTATTTTCTTTTGCACATCTCTTGGTCACAATATGCCATTCATCTTACCAGGTTCCACTTTTTTAAGAGGGCCTCTTAACTTATTTATCTTATTCATATTTGCAAACCAATGAGCTTTTCTTATATCATCCATACAGTATTCTTAACCTGTCAGAATTTTCACAGAGCAAAAAACTAAATACTGCAGTGACTTATGACAAATAAAAATTCAATAATTTAATCAGGCTAGCAGCTTTTTCCTTCAAGTTTTTTAAGTTGAGTGTAAACCGGCATCTAAACATGAAATTATTTTTAGCAATTTCTATTTATATAATCAAATACACAGGCAAACCAAAGCAGAAAAACTCCACCTAACCAAAACCCAAGTAAATCTGCCCTCCATAAGTTTCAGATAATAAAAAGTTCACTATCTGAAAAACCCGGAGACAAGAAACTTATAATGTTAGGTCCTGCAGACTTACTAGAAAATACTTTGTTTTTATAATACATTAACTTTAATCTAATTTAACTGAACAAGCATTTAATTTATAGAGGACATGTTAAAAATAAAATTAGAGTATTTGTAAACAGTTCTGTCTTCTCCCTCAGCTTGTCATAAAATTTGCCTGTTATGCATGAATTTTCCACACATATTTTCACACAGAACTGTAATTTTGGAAATAAATAATACTACACAAGCAGCCAGAGCTACATTAAAGGAAGCATAGAAGTGGAACATTCATAAGGGCATAAAGACTCGTTGAGGAACTATGCCTTGAAAAACTGGTATAGTAAGTTCAGGGATTCACTCATTTTTGCTCAACAAAATGATTTCCAAGAAGTTTGACATTCCTAAAAAAAGGGATTTCTGGTACTGAAGTCATACATAAACACCATAATGGTTCTTTCTCAGAGCTGAAAGTCTGCAAACCTTCCAGCTGAATGTAACGAGGAGTGCATTGACAAGATGACATTCATTTGAGCAGCAGGCAGTAATAGATGGATAGATAAGTCAGATACTTTCAGCTGACACAGGCTAAATATGCAGTCGTAATCAGTGTTTCAGAACAGTATCTCTAATTTGACACTGATGCAGAGAGGTTTCTATGCAGCTTTCTAAAAATGGACTTTGTTGTCACATTGGCATGCGTGTGTGTAAAACATGCTGTCACTCTCACAACCTCTAGTCCTGACTCTTGATGGAACTCCACTGATTTTCAAGGCATTTGTGAATAGAAGAGAGAACCACACTTGCAGATTTGTCCTGAAGTGAAGTGTCAAATTCAATGTTTGTTGGACTGTCTTTTTCAGGAGCATAAACAAGACAAAGCAACCAGCAAAAGAAACTCCAGCCTTTCTGATACGGGCTATGAAAAGAAAGAATCTTTTGCTGCAGGGATTTTGTTATCTCATTCTCTGAAGTTCAGAGCAAGGTTTAGGGGTTAAGGGGGAAAATAAATTTTACTCTTGTCAGTTTAAAGAACATATGAGCACTTATAATGGCGGTGTATTCTGTGTTTTTCTTTATGGATAAACAGCTACAGTAGTCAACTCTTTTGCCTTAGTAGATATTATTTTTATGAGTTCTAGCACCAGATATTTAGAAGGAGAACAACTGTTTAAATGTGAAACATAAATATTTCTTAAGAAAACAAAGAGTAGTAAAATTAGAGATTACTATATTTGAAATTAAAAACAGCAGATAAGCTTATCCTAAAATATTAATTTTTATTGTATTTTCAATTATTTAGTTCCTATTAATGTACTAACAAGTACATTAAATCTCCAACATACAGTTGCAAAGAATTATTAGCAAAGAATTGAATGCAAGTGTTGCTAGAGAGTCACAGAAAAATTGTGGAATCTGTGATCTCAACAATTGCATCAAAACCTGATTTTAGTGGTGATACTTAAGAAAAATGTATCCTATTATTCTTATGTTCAATCAAAAACCATTAATTTAGAAAAATAATTTCATAGAACTTTTCACAAATAATGCTAGTTTCAGTCTCAGAAGTAGATCTTTCAAATACTGAATATCATAGCAGAAAATAGCATTTTTCACACACAGAAGTTCCTCACCTTCAACTCATCTGAAAGTTTGGGATTCAAGAAAGATTTGAAGCTAAAAGGGAGACCACTTAAGAATTTCAGGTATAACAGTAGTTTTCTTGTGATCATCCTGTGACAAATGATGACAACATAAGAAAAGACAATTTAAAAAAAGAATTTTTGGAAAGAAAAACTTTTGCAACCAATTCTGTTTTCAAATGTGTTTGAATTCATGAAAGATTTCTAATTTTGAAGATAAAAAAAATAAAACTATGTGAGATAAAGTCATGACAAAGAACAAGCATAAAACAGCAAGCTATCTTCCGTGGCTGTAGGTTTTCAGCAAATGTGAAAGTATCATTAATGAAAGGCCAGACCTGACACTTTTAAATGAGTTATTTTTATTGGAGGTAAAACCCGGTGGACAATCTGTTTCGACACTAATAACATATGGCCTCTTCCTGTCCTCTGGTTGCTAGAGAACAAAGCAGACAAATCATTGTTACATCTATGTTTCTCTGGTGCAAACACATGCTACAATTAATAGATTTTCATATGCATTCTTAATAGGTTAACACTAAGCAGTAGTCTGTCAGATATAGTGTGATAATAAGCTGCTTAAAAGTTCCATTTACAAAGGTATTAGGACTTTCTAAAGGCTAAATATGTTGATAGGTGCAGTGAAACTGTCATTAAAACAAAGATGCAACTTTCTGCCCAACCAGAGTTATTTGGTTGTTTTTCTTAAAGTGAGGATGCCAGAATTGGTCAAATTATTTTAAGCTGCAAATAGTTAAGCAAAAACTGTTATCAAAAGGTTTCAAACTGAGAAACACAGAATGCTGGGGAACTTTGGGAAATAGGAAAATTAATTCTAAAGAAATTTGTGCATAGATCTGCCCTCTGGACACTGAGTCCTATTCTCTGGTACCATCCACAGTTCAACAATATTTTGTCTCCTCTGGACTGTAATAAACTTCATCCAGCTTCTGGGCATTCCTGGAAAAATTGGCTTCTCTTACTCTGAAAATACGTGCACTTGTATGGCTTCTTGCTACGTTTGTCTCCTTTCTACCTGCCTGAACACCAGAGCCCTGAAGATACCCTAACTTAAGCATTCTAATTTGATTTTTCTAAGAAATCTTATTCTCTGTATTCCTAAGTTTCTAAGAAATGCTGAGATTTTTTATACATATATATAAAACCATTTTAAAAGGATGAAATAGGAAATAAGTTAATCTGATTGGTAAGAAATGGGATAGAAACCCCTTAGAGAAGATAGTTTATACATTCAGGAAAACGAAGGCACAATACAGATGCTCTAAGTCACTATATTTGAGAGTATGTTATTTCCTTGGTATTATATCCTTTGGCTCAGGATCATGATCAGAAAATGGAAATATTCATTTACAGTGAAGCTTATGAGTATATCAAAAATATTCATGAAGCCTTAAAGACCAATACATCTTTAAACATTTTTTAAAGGAATTGGTATTTGATGTTGTTTAATAAAAATATGAAATTTGGGCCAAATTCAATCGTAAGCTTGACTGCTTTGAATTTCATTGTTTTTGCAAAGGGTCTGTAGTTTGTCAAAGGCTCAGAATTGTATCAGTTTCTTCTATGATTTGTGACACAGAATTACTCCCTTTTCAGTTTTCATTATGTGAACTAAATTTTATAGAGCAAAACATTTCAACCAAGTTTTGGACTCTGAATTCAATACAATTTGTGTTCTCAAGGCAGAATCTCAGGTGAAACAATAGAATCTCACGTCATCCACCCCCTGAGTGGCTCTGACTAGCAGCTGAGAATCTGAAGTTGCAGCTGCAAGAGCCTGAGAAGTATTTATAAAAATAGTCTCAGTGTTAACAGTGATAAATTGCTGTAGCAATTATAGCATGCTTGCCGATAACAATGCAGTTGCTTTAGCAATTTTTAAGGTACTAAAAACTTTATCAACTTTTTGTACTTTAGGTTTTGTTTGTGAGAAATATTATGGGTTTAGAAAAAAAGAAGTGGTAATTTTCTTTATGGAGTTTACAACCTAAATCTGCCTTTTGTATTTATCTGAAGATTTCAACAATGAAAAGAGAAAAAAGAATATTTTGCAATAATGTTATTGTGCAAAGACAGGGAACATTAGAAGGAACTTTTATTTTGATACCATCTTTTTCTGAAGAAAGCTTTGTTCCTTTATTATGGAATGACAAATACTTGAAACAGAATTTAAAATGCTAGTATTCTTAAATTGGGGTGGAATTCTCATTATCTGAGTGAACACCTCTGTATCTTCCCTTGTAACTGGGTATAGTTAAATAAATTGGAAGAATAGAATACAATTGTCCAGATCATAAAAAGCTCCTAGCTGCTACTCATTGGTACCACAGCAATTTGTATTCCTGAATAGCTCTCTTAGAGTCTTAAAAAGCCAGGAAAAAATGAAGACATAATTAACTTGTATTTTTCTCAAATTTAGGGTAGTCTTGTAGGTTTGACCTGATAGATGGAATCAGATTCTCTCTGGAGCACACTCAGTGGGCAAATTTTTAAGCTGCACCTGTCAAAGTCCTGTATGAATTATGATTAATAACTGACTAATTTAGATGCAGTACCTCCTTTAAAACCAAATTGATTGTCATCAACAATATTTTTAGTGTCTAATTCTTTATTAATGAAGTCCTGATTTTGGGTTCTATTAATTTTTTCAAGAATTAATGTCTAGTCTGTCATTTCTGGATAATCCTTCTAAAATGCCATAAATTATAAAATTTTATGCTGTATTCTGAATAAAAACAAATTTAAAAAATAATTAAAGTAAAAATCATACAATTGGCTTTTCAGCTGTTCCTTCCTATGCTTAGTGCACTTCAGTATAAATACCTAGTAAACTAGAGCACTTTAATTTAGAAGAGACTTATTCTGCAACCCTTTATATTCATAATATTTTAAATTCTTAATGTATCATCTTCATTAGTCCAATCTCAGATAAAGGACATTTTCTCCCTATTAAATATCAGTATTCGATTCTTGTTCTGCTATTTCAAAAGTCTTTCTGTTTTAGTTAATTTTACCTTCCCAACTTTTTGATCTATCAGACCCTTTTTCAGTCTTATCTGTCAGTCACATACTTTTATTTTTTCAAATCCTGATCATTTTGGATTTGTGTTTCATGGGTGCATCTCCAAGAGCTAACAAGATTTTAGTCTTTATAATTAAAGTAGCTCCATTTATCATGTCTTCTGAAGTGCTTTAAAACCACTGTACTCATGCTGAAGCTTTAGGAAGTTTTTTCTCTTCACCACTTGCATGGAAAATGTGAACAAGGATTTCAAAATAAAAACTGGTTCGTCAACAGATCTCAAAACACTGATGTTAATTAACCTTATTTATCAGAAATCTAGAACTCAAGATATTTCAAAGATTATTTTTTAAACCGGCTTAATTATTTAAAACATCAAAATATCAATTATTTAAAACATCAAAATATCAATTATTTAAAATATCAAAATCCACTGCTGATTTAAAATCAAATTAAGTTTATGAGGATTCTAAATAATGAGTAGGAGAGGTTTTTGTTACAGAGCACCTGCATTGGTTAGAAAGGTTGCTAGCAATCCAATGAAGTATAGCACTGCTAAACTAAACCAAAATCAAAGTTTATGTCTGCATTTCACCGACTCATTTGACAGACCATTTCAGAAAAGAATAAGGACTTAGGAATTACAATAAAATCTCTTCAATGGGTAATGTCAGTATTAAAACTAATGGAAAGGATACATGAAGATATTGAGGAAGGAGAGAGAAGGCTGTATATGCAATAATTTCAGGAGATACCAGACCTCCAACAACCTTATTCACATTTGGAAGAGATAAAAACATATAATTTTTGGAAATAACAGCATTTCATGAGCTTAGGTATTTTAGACTTATCTGGGGCTAGAGGAGAGAAAATAAACCCTCTAATTGAACAGAAAGTTAAGAAACAATTTGGTTCATGTATATAGGTACAAACACCCAGAAAATTGTGATGGGAGGCTTTTCAGCCCTTTTGACTGAGGTATGAGAGGATGTAAGGATCAAAAATCTGTTCCTGGCACTGAGGGTTGTCTGCCTCTGCGATAATATGGCAGGTGAAAAAATTAACAATGTTCTAAATCTTTTAAAAATAATTAGATAACCTTTCAAAAGACGCTATCTAACACAGATGCGTGAAAAGCTCATTAGCCTTTTTGTACAACGGTCATTTCTGGCACTGGAGGTTGGGAGTTCTGGAATCAGCATCTTAATTCTTTTTCTGCATGCCTCAATGAACAGAACTGAATGTGTGTGCTACATGTTTATGACAGTTGCAGCTCATAGTTGAAACAAAAATTCACACTTCAGCAGATCAGTACGATCCTCTGAGTTATATATAATGTGTGTGATGATCAGATTGTTGTCATCTTTTCTCCCATTGGATACTGGCCATGATAAAGTCAAGAAAAGAGATCAATAATCACTCTTCAAAGAATGCTTTTCACATTGGTAACTGACTGATGTTTCTTGCTCACCCCTTCAATCTGAGCAATTTCTTCCCACCACTTCCAAGAAATTTTGAATATATTCTCTTCTGAACTTGTTCTCTCTGTATTCTTCATTCCTTTTTTCCCATTCACAGTGCATAAATGATTCAGCTCTTAGAATTATCCCCATTTGTTTTATCCAAATGATCCCCCACTATTACAAAGGCTTTAGATCGTTCATCCTTACCTACATTTTGGAATATTGCACGAGGATAAGCTTTCTAAGAATGGATATACTTTGCTTTTCAGGTTTTACACTTGTTAGAAAATAATCTAATTCTCAAAAGACAGCTTTTTAAAATTATTTCATTTATTGGGTTAGCAATATATTCTGATAACATATGCTCTACCTCATGATTTGGAGGTCAAATAAGAAGGGAACAAGCTATGATGCCACACAGAAACAAATAGTGGCATATATATTCACAAGAATGACATTTCATGGAGAAATTATCATTGATTTCCAATATACTGGTATACTTTGTATACAGAAATAACCTTCTTTTTATTGGCTCAATTCTTATGAAGCAAAATGATAGCCAGGCAGATCTTCTGGACTTCCAGGCAAAGCAAAACTCACATTGTCTATTGTGAAGTGAGGAATTTACTTCAAATCTGTTTTGAGCCTTCAAGAGAGAGACATCATGCAGAGTCATGAAATAAAGATATCAAACCAAAACAATGAGGATAAATAAGAAAAAAATACACATCAGGAGATATCCTGTATAATAATGCTAAACTGTCAGCTTTGTGTAGTACTAAGTCTGTAAAACTACTCAATCGTATTTGCAGTGAAATCCTTTTCTACAGATATGGTATGATTCAGATAAGCAGAGTGCTACCAAATTCCCTTTTTCTCTGTGTATGTAGAATATTAGAAGGAAATGAATGAAAGTTTCAGTAAACATATAAGACATTTAAATCATTCTACAGTTACAGTAGGAGAGTAGCAAGAGAAGGGGAATAATTTATTTACAAAAAGTAGAATAATAATTTTTTTCCTATGATTTCTAAGGACTGGTTTTCCTTTCTAAAGTTTGGTGCATTTAATTAAAAATCTAGATGCTGAATTGAACGTGAGAGCTGGCTGATAGAATCACACCAAAGTAGTCTTTCTGAAGGATGAATTCATATTGTGTACTAGAAATGGAGCTATAAAGCAACTCAGGATTGGAAGGTCAGAAAAGAAGCTGATCTATTGCAGAGCTCAACAGTGACTTTTGGAAAGTTGGTAATGCTTTATGACTGATCTGCAAAAGGAGATTTTTAGTTTGTTGATTACAAGACATAATTACAAAAAAGTAGCAGAAGTGATTAAACAAAACAGTGAGGTAAAACTCCAGTCACCATTGAGACTAGCAAATATCTACCTATCCTAGAAAAGAAAATGTTACATTCTCAAACTGAAAAAAAACCCAAAATATTATGACTCAGAAATAAACAAAACAAATAACTAATACTGCAAATATCTTTTTTTTTTCATGTTGTTTGGTGTTCCTTTTCCTCTGACACTCTCTTGTCAAATATTTAAAATCCGATGTTATTAATATCTTTGGATACTTCAGTCTTTCTGACTCTTGTATATGAAGATGAGAAAATGTGTTTCTCTAAGCAAAATGCCATCCCACAAAAATGTTTTAAAATCTAGTAACTTGTTTTGAGTTTTATTGTTTTTTTCCTCAATCTATTCACAACTTCCAGAAAAGTCTTTCAATCTATGATATTGAGTATTACCTCAAAAGGAAAAATTCAGGGTGTGTATAGTTATTAAGAAAAAGTAATGTAAGTAACTAAAAAAAGCTTCCTTACATTTCAAAAATGGAAAAAATCCATACTTTCTCACACACAGGAGAATTTATGAAACATATTAATATGCAAAGACATTGAGAAAAAAATATTTAGGAAAATGTCAGACTACAGCTGTTCTGTCTTGTAATTTGCATCTATCAACACAAAACAAGTTAAAACCAAAGCTTCACAAACACTAAATAGCTACCTCTTGAAATAATTTATGCTTTTACTATTCCGTTAATTTCTCTGTTTGGCCAAGTATTCTAAAAGTGTTTGATTTTTCAGAATGTAGTAAGAAAACTGTAAAATTATAAGAATACTGTAAAAATATAAGAATACTGTAAAAAGACAGAGAGAATGTGCTGGAGTCTATGTGAGATAAAAATGACAGAAGAGCTTTTTCTTACTAAACAAACCTAATCAGTGTTTTTTATTAATGCAGCTAGATGAAGTATATTCTCCAATTTCAGCTCTCAATTTACTCTTATGCATTTTTTGCTTTACTAAGTCAAACTGGGAGATTTTTCAAGCTATATAATCAATATGTAAATTAAGTTGTAAAGAAGCATAAAAAAGAAAATTTATTTTATCAGATTTTTTTCTATATGATCTATCTACAACAGTCTTTATTAAAGAAGGGAAGAGGAAAACCACACTGGATAATATATATTTTAATTGTATTTTTCCTTTCGAGAGTATTGCTATCATTAACATTATAATGGCAAGCCAGTAAATAGCTATTTTCATTTTGAGGCAAGAGGCTAATACTTATTATGGGATACAAGCATTTTAATGGAAAAAGATGATTTGATGTGAATGATAAACAGATCATTTAGTACTGCTAATGCTTCACATAATGTGCTTCATTAATTGAATGTCCTGTGTAGCTTACATTTAAGTATACACAATTACATCAAGCTCATTTATTTAGCTATATGTGCTGGCACAGTATATGGCTAATATTTTTCTAATCTAAAACCTGAATACCATTTACCATACTCTTTGCTTTTCAATTTATACTCAATTAGAATAGCAACTGTATATGGGATTAATGCAGAAAAAAATGAGCCCTGAGATGACATTTTATCAAGAAAGTTCAAGAACAGTTCACTTAGAGTTTATTTCAAGAACTATTGAAGGTTAGTGATGAACACAACATATGAACCATTGATCTAATACACACACAACCTCACCAGTATGATTATGGGAATTAGTTTACTAACTAGTTTGCAGTCCTTTGATTATGCAGTACATCTTCCTAAATACTGATATTCTTTTTAAGAAAGCTATTGTAACTTCCTTTTAAAGTAGTAATTAAAAGTAGTATTAATCAATTATTCAGAATTTAATGTATGCTGCTTCCATGATCCATTTTGTAGATTTGATCTTGAAACTCCAGTTTCTTGTTTACCTTGTATATCTCTGATATTAAAAATTTTACTTATTTTGCAGCTGTGAAACAGGGAAGTAGAGTTTTTAAGAAACCTGCAGCTGACTACTTAATTCTGTACTTGGAAGCAGTGGTCTTTTTAAATATTGAAATTTTATGCACAGAATTCTATATCTAAGATTCTCTGTTATTCAGAAATATGGCCTCTTAAATGTACTCAAAGAATGGGAAAATATTTTTACCTTGTGCAAGTGGTTATGATGGAAAGCTAACAGGAACTTCTGATGTTTCAATTTTTAGGGAAGAGCTTGCATGACATTTCTCTTTACATTATCTTAAGGAGGTTTGGAGGCCCAGTGATTTTACCTAGAGTTCTTACAGGCCCAGCTATCAGCATTATAATGCTGATAGAAATCAGAAAGGCATTTTAAATTCTGACAAGGGTCTGCTGAACTATGAGGGTTTTTTACTATCTGTTGAGGAGATTGAAAATAATTAGTTAAAGATCCTTTTAAATTTCTTTAAAATATGAAAAGAGAAACTATTCCATTGTCAAAAATCTGATCGAGCTTATGAATACGGAGAACAGATGAATGTGAAAAAAATTGGCCCATTTCTTTCCCTGTGTTTGTGGGTTAGGAAGTAGGAAGAGGGAATAAGAAGGAGCCAAACATTTCCATTCTGACCGTAGTGTTTTGAATGCAGTTGCAGATGGCTTGTCCAAAGAACCCAAGCCCATATAACAGACTTGGGAACGTACCTATGTCTTGTCTAACAGTTCACTTCTTTCAAGACAATTTCTTCTATTTCCAGGATATCACTTTGAGAATTGGAGTCTCAGAATTTTAGGAAGGTTTTTTTTTTTTCTCCTTACATGCATTTGCAGAGTTTCTACATGGTTCCCACTCCACTGAGTATACAAAACAGATGAAAGAATATGTTTGTGGCATAAAAATTTCTTTTTTAAAGCCCAAAATCAGATTAAAGGTGCCTTCAACTAAACTATAGCAATTTTCTCTTAGGTCTGAAAATCAAATTCAAATAATATATTCAAACAGGGTCACTATTTCTGAAACATCTACTCAGAATCTAAAAGAGTATTTCCTCTATGATCTTTTGCAATATACAATGCAATGTATTTTCTTATTGCCATTTGTATTCATTCATTCAAAACTATATATTTACTTTTGATTTTGCTCGCTCCATATTTGTTTTTCCTTATGATCTTTTGATTGTTTGATTTCTCCTTTTTTTTTTTCATCATTATAGTAAAAAAATTATCCTATAACATTCAAAAAAATTTGAAATTAAGTCAGAGAAGCATACTCATCCAAATAAAGACACTTGAGTGTTAAATTTCTGTGAATTCATGTTGCAGTTAATTAACTGAGACAGATATCAAACCAGGAACACTGCAGGTAATTATTCACTGACCATGCCAGAGAAGGAGTAAAGCATTTCTCTGACTGTAAATCGAGGTTCTTATGCCATATTAGTCGTCTCTGCCATGAGTGGTTTTCCCAGAAGCATGGTACTTTTTTTTCATCCTCCATCTGTTTTTGCCTCATAGTGTTAGGGACAGTACCAAGATTATACAAATTTAAGCAGTTTCTATTATATCACCTAGGATTGCTTCTCTCTTCTAAAGATGTGATCAAACATTTCAAGTGCTTGGTATCTAAATCTGAGTTAAACAATTTCCTGGACATGAAGAGGCATCAACATTTTCTGAAAGAGGACTATTGCATGCCTTTGTAATAGCATGACATTTTATATATTTGAGATTAATCTCAAGTAAGTTATCCCAAGAGAACTATGTAAAACAGTTGATCAAAAATATATGTTCTAGAAATGATATGTCTTTCTGGTATCCTTCAACAAGTCTTTAAAATGCATGAATGTAATTCAATGTCCAGAAAAAAAAAAAAAAAACTACCAAAAAAACAAACTACAAACTCATTTTAACACCTTATATCATAAAGAATGACAAATTCCTTTCAATTTGTTTATCATTTGTCTTTATTAACATTCATTGTTTTTGAAATCTCTTGAAAACACTAGAAAAATATCTGTATTCAAAAGATTTATTCACTTTTAATTGACTAAATCTGTGAGTGCTTTGGCAGATGCAGAGAACATGTATTAATGTAGCATTTGTGCAGCATAGCCCTAAGGATCTTTCAGGTTTTCCAGTTAGCTGTTACGTTATCAGTAAAAGTAATTTCATTTCAGAGAAATGATTCTGCAACATGGAAATTCAAAGATTTAAGTAAGTTAAAAGATATAATATAAACAATAAAAAATTATATATCATTTAAGCAAAGGAAGGTTGCTTTAACAAAATAAGCTATTTTTGAAATGAAAATGTTAAGTTCAAACAGCATGAGTTATTAATGAAATCTAGTTTCACATTATTACTTCCAATATTTACTTATTTTTGAAAGTACTTTCACTACATTGATGAAATTTTGAATGCTGGTTTTTGTATTCAAAACTCAAAGTCCAGGGAACTGAAAAAAGACCGCTTTTCTTTTCTATGAATGTGTTTTTGTGTGGTGGATTCATTGAGATATTTTTACAGCTGACATACCTTACCTTACTCTCATTTTTTATCTCAGCCCTTTTCAACTGCTTGGCTGGCAGAGAGCTTCTCTACATTATGTTCTAAGGATGGATCATATAATTGTTTCCTTCACACATTTTCTTTCATTATTGCTAGTCTGCAGAAATAGTAATTGTATTAATTTTCTTTTTAATATACTGACCAGGATTTTCTGACAGGAAACCTCTTATTCATTTAGTACTTTGGCTTTTCTTTTAAACTGGTTTATCTTGGTGACTTGCAAGAATATCACAGAGCAGCAAATTCATCAGCATCCTTTAAACTTTTTGTTTAAACTCAGATTTCCAATTTTGGATAGCATTGACCTCTACTTCTCTTCCCAGCAGAACACACCTTGCAAACAGGTCCTTATCTGTGAAGATTTCAAAATCAAAGCTGAGAAAAAAGGAGACAGTAACTGTTTTCAAAACAACTGTTTTTCAGCCCTATGCACCTCCAATCCATTCTGCAAATGAATATACCACCTCATCCCACTCATTTATTAGATCAGGAATATTCAAACAATACTAGTTAATAACTTAAAATCAATAAGCCACACATTCCTAACACTGAGATCAATTTGTTGGTTATCAGAGAATGCAGTTCTTTGACGGAGTTTTCTATTGCAGACTTGATATTTGTTGATAGCAGTTTAACCATAAAGAGATAAAAAAGTAGGATAGTGAAACACAGTTTGCCTGCTATTTGCATGCTTGTGAAGACTAAGCCCCAAAGTCCAATCATGGGATCAGTTCAGAATCAATTATTCAAATTATTGGGGTGATATGTCATTTTGTGTTAATGGGAGGGCAAAATATCATCATAGTTAGATCTTGCCCTATTTTAAATGCAACTCAAGTACTAGTTTTGCACTAAACAGCTCAAACCCCTGAAATGGGACAGGTGGTAGAATGTCTTTTACTTTTCCCAAGAGCATTTGAATGGTGAATTACTGATCGCTTTTCAAATTGAAACAGAAAAGTAGAGAATGTAGGTCTCTGTGAAACTTAATGACCTCTGGTGTTTAGTTTGCTGAACAGGAGTTTTAAAGGTTTACATTTTGAATATTTTGCTTGAATAGAACTGTCTTCCTAAACACCTCTTTGTGTACAGCTCTATTGCTTTTGGAAAATGAATGCAATTCCCAGAGCTGAAGAAAATATATTAGCAATTATTAGACTCACACGTACTACAGAGATGGAGCCTAATATAGATAAATACAGTTTATGTGAGGATTGAACCATTAATCAGTCCCTGTCCTATTCCTCTTGCATTGATAAAGCATTTTATTTCTAGGGAAAATAAAAATAGAGTTTATTGCCTGTAGACAATGACAATGAGAGCTTTTGTTGGTTTAGTTTGGCTTGTTGGATGTTTTTTTTTAACCCAATATGTTTATCGAACTAGCACAAATTCCACAAAATGCCATAAATTTGGGCTTTCTTCTATGTCTCCTGCTCTTCTTCTCATAAATTTAGGTCAAATAAATATTGATATCTTCCTATATACACACAGGTTACCTGGCCATAGTACAGGTTGCTTGGAACAACCTAAAACGAGAGCACATCCACAATACTGCTGTACATGTCTTCTTTATGTCAAGAAATTGGATATACATGCATGAACAATTGCTCTAAGCATGAAACTATGTCCTAATTTTTCAGGAAACATTGAGGAGACATTTCACCAGGAAAAAAAAAACAAAAACAAAAAATCCCCAACCAGTTAACCAAGCAGCCAACTAAAATCTCCCCAAAAAACAGCAAACAAAAAAAAAAAAATCCCAAACCCAAAACAAAAACAAAATGCCACAAAACCAAATAAAATAAACAAACCAAAAATCCCACCAATAAAATTTTGAATTTGCTAGGTTGTAATGTCATTTTTTCCCAGCAAAGCTTTTTAAAATATAGAAAAATATGCACCTAAGACTTAATATATTTGCTTAATTTTATCATCAGACATAAAAATGTAGATAGTATTATTTTTAGAGACTAGTTATTATTTTTAGCATCGAATAAATTGCTTTCTATAATTGATGCATATACTTTTCTTTCTATTTTCTTTTCTATTTTATCTCAACTTTTCAGAATAAGCTAGTGCATACATTTTTCTCCCCTGTTGTTTTGTATAGTGACTTAGCTTTAATATTCTTTTTAAGTTTCATGAATGGGAATGTGACAAAGATTTTTATGGAAATTTGGTTTAGTATTTTGAAAATGATGAAGTTTTATTCAAGTCACACAACTTCTATGAAAGTACAAGAAAAGGGATCTGAATAGGATTTGTTTCTCTCTGTGTAACAAAATCTACAAGACAATACAAGGATATTTCAAAGGTGAAAAATCTATCCAGAAATTTAAAAAGTTAGCTAAAAGGAGAAAAGCTTTTATGCTTCAATATGAATGAATTATTACATAGGCATTTTATCGGCACTTCCTTTAAGAGTGTATCTTAACTATCAAAAAAATAGAAATTTTTGGATTTTAATTACATAAGGTTACACAGAAAATTTAGTCTGGGAAACACAAGTTTTGCAAACCAGAGAAAATGAAATAATGAAGAAATAAACTCCTAAAACACTCCATGGCACTGTATCAATTTATGCACTGCTTTGCTTACTGCAGATCAATAGAAATCAAAACAACACAGAATAGAAATGGCTTTAGTTTTCTTCTTTCTTTTCTTTATGTAAACAATTTTCAGCATAAGCAGTATGGTCATCCATATAGGTAATTGTCAATGCATGCCAAATTATTTCTAATTAGATTCTATAATTTCCCCTAGTAAATGAGACATTAGCAATTGTTTTCATATTCTTTTTTGTCAGTTGTAAAAATGATAATATGTACATTGATTTTAATCTAGAATTAAAATAATTGTCCTATAAATTCCTTAGATGAAATGTAGGAATAACCTGTTTGCAGAAGGAGGAAATTTAACAAAAGATTTCGTTTCAGAGCAGAACTTTTCCAGATTCCATCTATGCTCACATCAGCTAAAGAGATATATTTACTCTCATGTATAAATATCATATGTATGCCTCTGTATATTTATCATACAGATCCAGATGCAGAACTACACTGCCATGTATATCTGCAATAGTTTATTTCTTTAACTCATTTCAATTATAGCACAATTTAAAGGGAAATATTTCACTTAACAAGATTTTTTTCCCAAATATTTCATTTGATTCTTCAATATTACATTAAAAGGGGGTAGGTTTTCTCAGTACCCTTTTTACAAACCTTTCCAGGTAGACAAAGTTAATTTTAAATAATTTGCTTGGTCGTCTTCAGTCAAGTGGGTGGATCTGATTACCTCTAATTGAGAAGTTTCTTTTGTTACTGATGTTTAGGGATTCTTTCCCACCTGGCTTGGTTTGTTTTTTTTTTTTTTTTTTTGACATTCAGCTGTAAAATACAGGATGCAGTGGTCATTTATCTAAATATAGCTCCAGAGATTTACCTAACAAGTTTTTACATACTTAACTTCAGGTACAAGGGAGAGGAAATCAATCAATTTTTATTAAAATACTTTTGTCTTTATTCAACACCCCCAGCTTAGTGAATTGCCTCATTTAGGGGTATAGCTAGATTAGTTACAGTCAAGAACTTGTTCCTGGTCATCTCCATTGCCTCCAGTTTTATCATCTTTGGTATTCAGTATTTGAAGTCTTTGCCAAGAGATGCTGGAAAAAATCCTACTGTGCATGCTCTTCTTTCCTGATGTGAAGGTTGAGCACCACAGTTGTGCTTCCTAGCAAAGCGAGATCTCAGTACAGTAAGTCTGGGAGGTGTCATCACGTCCAATAGCACCCCACTCGAGGGCTGTTTGCAAACATAAAAATGAATTCTTAAGAATTTACAACACTTAGGAAAAGCAAGTCAGAGATAGGCCTGTGCTTAGGGGACTACTTTGTAAGACATCTCTGGTAATACTGAGCTTGATCTGTTGGTGTCCTGAGCAGAAAAGATACAAGTTCCTTCCTAGTCAAACAGTAGTAGTAGTACTCTGGCAAACACAGACTATAATCCTCTGGAATATCACTGAGAAAATGATTCTGGTTTGCATCAGACTGAAATGTCCTAACAGCTTTGGTTGTCTTAGAGCACAGGTTGAGAAACCCTGTATCTGATAGCAATGTAAAATGTCAGCTAAAAATGGTCACATTCTAAAATGCTTTGATAGTGAGGCCATAGTGCATGATAAATGGTATGAAAGGATAGGGTTCTTCCTCAGAGGTCACTGTGGAAGTATGAAGTAACACTGCTTTTCAGTTAAGATTAAATTTAATATAGATATATTGGGAGAATATCCTACTGTTCTTTTACTGCTGATGAGATTTTGTCTCATGTACACTGAACATGCCAAATAATCATTAGTTGTGTTATTTTATATACTTATTTCTTACGAGTAAGCCTACAGCTAAGATTAATAGAATTTCTTTCATGAAGTTCAGAGCTTAGTATACACACACATTAGGGTGCCTAGGCACTTATGGAACAGCAATTGCATTCCACAAGTAATGAGAGCACCTCTTAATTCAGCTGAAGTCAAAGCCACAAGTGAGTAATAAATGTATTTGTTCTCCAGTTAAATCGATTCCATGCAATGCTGCAAGTACTTATTATGCATTCTGTTTATTCCACAAGGATGAAAATAATAGTTCTTTTCCTATTCTGCTAAAATACCAGAGTACAAGGCATCTTATTTGGTTTCATTTTAGCTATACCAATTTCACTTCTAATCAGCTTCTGTGCAAAGCTTACAGTGATCTCAAAGCTGCTGCTGGATTATTGATTTCTATTAGCAAAAACGAAAGAAGCATTAGTTTGCATATCATGAACACTATTTTTCTACATAGAAAAGCTTTTTTGTTGGGGGTTTTTGTTTTGCTTTTTGGTTTTTTTTTTTTTTTCCAAAAGGATCAGAATATGCATTTCTTACAAGCATATATATTACTTACTTTGTGATGTGTCTCACTGAGACAAGATTAAGGATCTTACCTTTTTTTTTTTTCAGTGCAGTTCTCAGCTGATAATGTCCAAAGATAGCATATGCTTCTTCCAGAAAGGATATTAATAGGCTTTACAATTGCTTGGAGAGTCTATATTGCAGTTCCCTTAGACACTAGAATAACTTATCCAAAAAAACCCCACATTTGTATGCTGTTCCCTCAGAAGCAGATGAGAGAAGTAGAACTGATGATAAATTTACTGTGCTGTGCTGTAAAATCCTGATTCACAGAAACCTTATGGGGATATTTTGCAAATGGAAAATTGGTTGCAAAGATGCATATGATGGTCATAATGCAAAATGCAACAAAAGCAAGGAGTGTAGTAGTACTTATTACTCCCTTCCTTCACATTTTACAAATCCTTATCAACTAATTAATGACTTGAATAAATGTTGAAAGAAAAGAAAAAGAAAGAAACTATACATTTTAAATTTAAAATATAGAACCTCAAGTGGATCTGAATAGACTTAGGGTTATCAAGAATCTTTCTCAGAAACACAGCAAAGTATTGGAACACAAAATTAAGAATCAGGTTATAGATACTAAAATCCACTACATTTTAAAAATCTAGCGCAGACCACTCTACCTAGACATCTTTCCCATAATTATTTCCTCTCTAAAACACTTTAAAAATTATAAACAAGTTTATAATATGCAAAATATTTTTGAGACTGAAGTAATCAATCATTTTCAATATTTTTCAGCCTGCTTTCTGCCAAAGGATTCTTGGCTGGAGCACTCAGAGTATTTGACCACCAATTAAAAAAAAGATAGTTCTGGAAAAAAATGTAAAGCTTATGAAGAAGATTGAATTCCCCCCATAACAAATTGTCCTCCCAACACATTGAGATTTCCTTTGCCAGAATTTTATTTTACTTCACTCACTGAGAGGGAATCTGTTTATTTTCAACTGAGACTTCAGATATTATGTAATATTCAATATAATTCTCCTATTGGTTACAATTGTTTCCAAAACTGCACATGCCATCTTACATAGCAAAATTAAATGACTGATTCTTTATGCCCTCATATATAGTAAGGAGAAATTATCTGAGTACCTTTACTGACAAAAATAAAATAACCTGGCATAGTCAGGCAAAGTAAGAGGAAGAAATGGTACCTTTAAGAGGATAAATACGGCATCTCATATAGAAACTAATAGATTAGGTAGACTTATATACAATTTCTGAAGGAAAGGTCTAAAATATAAAGTTACGTTTTACTTGTGAATGTGAATATTCCTATTCATTCCTATTGGTTAACCAAAACAAGTTAAATATCATGAAGTGTATAATGAGAAAAATTAATTCTCAGCTTTATGCTTATATTTTCATAAACCTTGTCTCCTTGTTTAGGTCTTATTACTGAGCAAAAGAGATAATAATATATCTCTCTGGGAGGTTTTAAGAGCATTTATCCACTAGTCCACCTAATTTCAATGACCGATGTGTAAGCAAATCTTTTCTGTTAAACTACACACTGTAAACTGTGCTACATATCCAAAACAGTAAAATAATCAGGTCACCATTTGAAGAGGCAGCAGTCACTGACTCTTTGTGTTTGAAAGACTTCTGTTTCATTTTAAACAAGAAATAGCCCCGTCAGCTACGTGACAGCCAATGATATTTTAATGATGACCACCACAACTAAACCAACTGACCACTAAAACACTCTAAAAATCTTCAAAAAAGACTGCTGACTACATAGATCATTTTAATGAATGCCATAATCATCCTGTAAGTTGCAACTCTTTTTAAGCAGATGTATTTTATGATGTCATATTAATGAAATAGAAATTTGATGGTGCCATGAAAAGCAAACATTTCTCTGACCAAAGAAACCCACATTTATTAAATTCTTGCCTTATTCCAAACAACTGATATGAGATATTAGGAGTCAAGATACTTTAAAGACGGATGGAGTCAGTGGCTCTGTACACATTAGCAAGTAGTGTACATGACTGGAAATAAGCTGAAGAGCTGAAATACACAGCGTATATATTGCAGGAGCTTCTGACTTTGAATCATATGTAGGTGGGTCCCATAGACATAATGTGTGTTTAAACCTAGAATGCATTAGTTTTGCTCTTTTACTTTGGTCTGAAAGGGATCCAGCTCATGCACACTGAAACTGCACCACAGTACAAAGGGAAGTCTTGGGGGTTCTGGGAGATTCACTTTAAAGCGTGGGGCTGGCTTCCATTGAATTATCTGTGTAGAAGGATCCATGATGGCCACTTCTATGCTTCTGAGCAATACCTGTATACTTTTAACTATTAATTGATGTAAAGATCTGTCTGCACCTCTCAACTATTTGACCATTGTAACAATAGGTTTGCTCCTTTATTTTTTGTCTCTCGTGTATCTTTACATCTGAACAGACTCAATCTAAACAAAAAACACTGAATGATGAAATACCATGCGGTCACAATGAAGGCAATCTATTCTTTTCAGCTACTTTGCCATAGTTTTGTACTCCTAAAAGCATTGGTGTTGGAAACTCCAACCACTGTCTGTTAGTACAGATTTTGTTTCTTCCATAACTGTGAGCCTCAGCAAAAATCTGCCCTTAGCAGGGCACTCTCCTTAGGAGAATAAGAGAATATGTCGAAGTTGCAAGACTGAATTTTTCATCTTAAGTATGTATCCGTTTTGTTGACTGTTCAAAATACATTCACTAAATCATTAAAAGTTACTCTTCAAATGCCTTTAATAGTCTATGAGGACAGGGTGACTCATACATTGCAAAAACTGTCTTATAATAACTTCTTTTATTTTCTTAAGCAGATGTGATGTTACATAAGGGGTGACAAGTTCATTTGATCCCATGAGAATATTAAAAAACCCCAAAGCTCACAAAAATTGTCTCTAAGTATTTAACTTCCACTTCTCAGAATCTGTCAGTTACAGTTCAAATTTCCCTTTTTCTTTTTTTTTTAATAATTCTAAATATAGACTACACTTTCACATGTTGTTGAGAATTTGATTTATTCCTTATAATTTACAGGAAAGACACCAACACTTTAGAGCTGTATGTTTCAATCAAAGAACTCTATAGTGTTTTGATTTTATTGATAATTATATGTAAAAGTTAAGAAGAGTCAAAAATGTGATGCATAAGGTACTAATAAATAGATGCATAACAGAAAGATGATTTTTACCTGAAAGTCTATGTACAAATCACAATTAAAAGCCATGAAAGGTTGCTATGACACAAAACATAAAATATCTAACAACAAACAATGATCTTGAAAATTATGTGAAGTAAGAACTACCCAGAAATGCCAGAGCTCCTTAAGGATAAATTAAAAAAAGGCAAATTACAGGTCTGATAATCCTTCGCAAAAAAGAACTTTTTTCCTTTATGATTTTTGTATCCATCCACATGTTTAAAGGAAAATTACATAATAAAACTAACTTTGCTTTTTATTGCTCAGAGAGAAAAAAGAGAAGACTTGAACTCAGCACCAAATTATCGTACACTTGATACCTTGCTTTGAAAGAATTTGCAGGGATTTGCAGTCATTCTGCAAAAGACAATTAATCTCTTTTTACATGTTGACTAATTTATTTGAGAGGAAGACTATGTATAAGAAATACAGTGGTGAGAAAAATACTTTTTGAGGGATAATTTCAGAGCATCACCATATTTTTAAAAGGTCACATGACATCACTAAGACATTGCAAATTTTGTACAGTACAAATATGTATATATGTGGAAAATGTATAGATATGCATATTTTCCCCTGTACTACCATTATTCTTGATGAAAACTACCACAACCAACAAAATTAAAAGGTATTTCTGTTTCTATAGTATAGGTACATGTATGAAAATTATTCATTATTAGTAGGATAATCTGCATATAGTTCATATCAGCTTGTCTCCAAGTCAAATATGTGTGATAAAAAAAACTCGATCAAGAAGAGTTTTACCTGTATTTTCTAACACTGTATTTGCTTAGCCAAGAAGATTACACAAGACTGTGAGAAATATGGTCAAGAGAGGAAAAGGTGGGTTTAGTTGTGTGTAGGAATCATATGAGTACCATAACTTGAAGGAATATATACATATATACATATATACATCTATGTGCATGACATACATGTTCAGTCACAATGCTGGTACAAACAAGCATATTAACCAGGCTAATATTTACTACTGTTATTTAAATCAATGACTTCTGACCCTCTCTTGGAATGGTAGAGTGGTAGAGAAAGATTGTGGTGTCCAAAGTCTACCTCAGCTTTCCACTTCCTTGTCCCTTTTCATTCTGCATTGTCTGTTCCAGAGATATGAGGCATCCAGCCTAACCTCCACCTGTGAAACAGAAGGTGTCTTTGACAGGAAAAGTCTCCTCTTCTCAAATCATCACAATTATGGTCCTCCTTCTCTGCATGATATGTTCAATGGAATCATAGAGTTTGGGAGTCTGACTATTCATTACCAGATGCAGGAGTAGAAATAACAAATTAAAAATATAGATAACATTATGTTGTCATCCTCACATTTTTTTTGTTTTCTCCTACATCATTAACTCTTAGTGTATAATGGTAAAGCAAAAGCATAACTAATGCAAGAGATGCAATAAACAGATTTTTACAAGTCTTAATTCAACATTTCTAAAAAAATTCAGAAAATGAATCTACAAAGAAAATGTAGAAATTGAAATTCAAATGCGATGCCGCATAAGCAAAGTAATTTTATTTCCCCCCAAAAAATTATGAACCTACTAATCCTTGGAATTTTTGTTCTTAAAATATCTTCAGTGGGGTTTTAATTAGCATAATAGCAGTGTCTCAGACAAATCTGAATCAGGATCTTGATTTTCATGCATTGTACATAATAATAAGCAACCTTTGTACTGAATATCAGATAATCTAAAAAGACAGACTGGTAGGAGGAATAAAATTACTTCCATTTTTCTGATGGGTGCTTTGGCCACCAAGACATCAAGTACCTTGGTCAAAATCACATTAATAAGTTTGAAAAAGTCTCAGAATCTGAAGTGTCCTCCTTCGGACCTACACATCTGTCCATGAAAAACATTATTTTTTTCTCCAAATATCCATTATTTAATTTTTGGCATTATGCCTTAAGTGTTTCAGTTCCAGTTTCATGTGTTAGAGAGTTTCTTTGATATTACTGTTTAAGTCATTTGTGTTTGGAGGATAACTGCTACGGATGTCTTTCATAAGTACTTAAAACATGCACTTTAGAGATAAAGAATGCAAAGATGCAAAGAAAAAAGAAATAAAACCATTTAATCATTTTTCTGCAACTTCTGAGAGATTTTGGTATAAACTATAGTACAAATTATTACCTGTGGAAAAGATATTAGTACAGACAAACATAAAATTGATTATCATTTCTAAGCATAGACATATTTCTCACAGAAAAACCCTACTATTGAGGTGAAACAAAAACAAAGGAAATTTATCTGTGCACCTAGAGGGTAGAAGTGCTCAGCATAATCTCTTTAAATTAAGATCCAGCATATTTTGATATTTCCTATGCTTTTTAAAAATATAATATTCTCAGCCAGCCACAGTTGATATAAAAGAAGGGCATATATTTTATATTACTCGGTAGATATTTTATTAGTTATTGTTTTGAATGTTTTATATAACTAAATATTTATTTAAAACACAGCTTTAATTGAGAATAAATCAATTAAATTATGTGCAACAGAAACTACACACATGACTATAAACTAATATTCTGATTTAACAGAAAACTCAAACCAAGAGATACTCTTGATCCTGGATTCCTTGAAAAGGTACACCTGATGTGAACAGTTTCAGAATAATATTCTTTTGTATAAAGATATAATTTTTCATCAAATGGTATCATTGAGTAAGTGTACAACAGCTCATGAAACAAATTAATAAAGGACAGTTTGGTGGGAATCTGTTCTGAGAATATGCTGTGGGCAGAATAAAAAAAATTGTAAATTCAAATGTTTTTTTGAAACAGAAACATTATCTTTAAGTCAGCTGTTATTAAAGAAGTATCTAGGAGCTGGGACCTATTTACTTGAAAAGAAGTGGAAGCAAAGCAGGAAGAACTGAATGAAAGCACATTCAGTGTACAGGCCCTCATTTGAGAAAGCTTCTGAGCTCATGTGTGTTTATTCTGACTGAACTCTGGTTTGAGCTTGAAATTAAGCTCCAATTTAATTCCCAGTGACTAGATTTTTAAATGGTAGTTTGCTGCAATGAGATTGTGTGAGACTCACTTATCAAGTGAGCAGTGAAATAAAGGCATATACTTGGAAAGTAAATGCTCAGAGGGCAAAAATGGAAATAATTAGCTAAATTTGTGGTATGAAAAAAGTGTCTACAGAAAGGGGATGGTTATTGTCATTAAATATAGTATAATTTATTGCATCTGATGATTAATATAGTATGTGATTCTTACATGCCAAGCTTGTATAAGTTATTTTACTGTAAGCCAAAGCTGAAGTATAAAGAACCTATGGGACAGCATAAAATACCTCTGACTGTTGCACCTTTCAGGAGTTATCCCCCACAAACCATGGTAATGAGGGTACAAAAACTTTTGCATTGCCATTTGCCATTTCTAGCTTGCTTTTTTTTTTTTTTTTTTTTAGTTTTTTTCCCACTAGTAGTTTGGGATTTCATTGTTCTTCAGGAATGACTTTGGTCTTTTCAAAAACCTTGTCTGTGTTCCTGGCCTAAAGGATATATGTGCAACACATTTCACAAAACATAATTAGATACTAAAGATGATCGCTTCCACTGTGTGATTCGGAATGCTTTGGTTGTTCTGAAAAATGACCTGCTTCTTAGTGAATGCTAATTGTATTTTCTCATGTAGGGACCACTGAGAAATACAGTTGCCCTTTGCTGGTACAGAATTTCACTTACATTTATATCCTGAAGAGCTTTTTATACAGCTTAACTTATAATTGTGAACATCTGTTGCTCACTGATGGAGACTGTTTGAAACAGAATAATTTCATATTGTGAATTTTTCCCAAATTAAATTATGAATGCAATAAAGTTCATGTTGCATAGATTTACTAAGTGAAAACAGTTGCAATTCTTTCTTAATGTATTCTTCCTGTGTTTTGTGAAAAACTCTGGTGCTTTGATTTTGCAGTCTATTTAAGAAAATTTATCATTTCATTAGAATAGGGTTTGTCTTCTTGTTTTTCTTTAAATGTATTAGTGACTATCCTCTTTTTACTTAATCTATGGTAAACAAACAGATTTATTTAGCACAACATTTAACAAAAAACTCACTTGACTTGTCACCTATAAATGTATGTACAAGAGGTTTAAAAATTTTTTTCTCGCCTTTCACATAGCAGTAGGCCCCAGCTAAGCATATTTTAAAATTAATTAATTGCCATTATGATCTGAAACATTGGCCATTCTAACATGGCATGTCTACTTCCTTTTTTGCCTTCACTTGTCTTTTTCTCTAAAAGATTCAGCTCAACAAAGATTTATTTACTCTTCTACTTTAATTTTATTGAAAATAAACATAATGAAATTATAACAGAGCAATAATCATTGGAAGCTTACTGGAAATCATATAAGTATTTAATTTCGGTAACCTCATGTCCACTTTTATTCTTTTTTCAGAAAAATAGAACAGCTATATACTGGAATTTTAATTTGCTTCTCCATTTTAAAGGTTAGCAAAAGATCCTTCTTGGCTTCTCCATTCCTCTAATGGACTCATACTTATGTAAAATGTATTTCATTCTTATTTTGATCACTGAAGCTAATGTATGCAGAAACTCACAAGCTGGGAGCCTTAGAGGGACTGAACTTTTTGTCCCCAATACAGACAAAAAGACATGACTGGGCAGTCTCATTTACATTAATTATTATGTTGTTCCACCATAGTTTCAATTACTTTTTTTATTGCTTCATCTGTTTTAGTGGATTGCTTATGCCTTTACTATATTTGTTATTGTCAAGGACATATGGGATAACAATTCTGCCTGAATTCACCCTCTTGAATTCACCTAGCCAAGAAGGTCATTAGAGTCCTTTCACTCACAAAATGCAGAGCAGCTCTGCGCCACCACCACAAGCAAATGCTAGTTATCAAGTAGGATAAATCAGTAAGCAAGACGTAGTAATAATAATAATAACAACAATAACTGTTATTATTATAATACATTGTTATTGGTATTTTTATTGTTGTTATTATTATTAAAATGTGAAATTTCATTAGCCAGATCACCTTCTCCACCTTTCCTCAAACAATTTTGATAGACAGGGTTTGCATGGCCATGTTTTAGTAATGGGAAGAAAATTTCCTCCGTGTCCGGCGGAGCCAATCATTGGTACGTCCGAACATGGGTCTGGGTCAATGATTGGCCAATCAGAAATCAGTTAAGGTCCTTGTGAAAACATATTGAAGAAGAGAAGAAGAAAAAAAAAAAAAAAAAGAAAAAATATTATTGTGTAGTTATAATTGTGGCCAGAGAAAATGAGGGGTGAGAATATGTGAGAGGAACAACTCCCAGGTCAGTGCAGAAGGAGGGGCAGGAGCTGCTCCAGACACCGGAGCTGAGATTCCCCTGCAGCCCCTGGTGCAGCCCATGGTGAGGCAGCTGCGCCCTTGCAGGCCGTGGAGGAGCCCCACACTGGAGCCAGGGGGATGCCTGAGAGGAGGCTGTGACCTGTGGGAGGCCTGTCTGGAGCAGGGTCCTGTTTGGGATCTGCAGACCCATGGGGAGAGGAGCCCACACCGGAGCAGGTTTCCTGGTAGGACTTGTGACCCTGTGGGGGACCCACACTGGAGCAGTCTGTCCTTGAAGGACTGCACCCGGAGGTGGAGGATTCAGAATCAACAGGGGCAGCAGTTTGCACATGGGATGGACTCGTGTTGGAGAAGCTGATGGAGAATTGTCTCCTGTGAGAGGGCCTCTGTGCTGGAGCAGGGAATGATTCCTGTCCCTGAGCAGCAGCAGATAAAACATGTGATGAACTGATTGCAATCCCCATTCCCTGTCTCCCTGCACTTCTGGGAAGGTCTTTTAAAGTTTTGGACTTTGGTTTTTCTCCCCATTATCTGAAACTGGTTTACTTTTGTAATAAATTCAGTTAATAACTCGAATTCTAGCTTGTTTTGCCCATCATGGTATTCAGTGAGTGATCTCTCTCTGTCCTTATCTCAATTCATGAACTCTCTGTTATATTTTTTCTTCCCTCTCCAGCTGCAGAGGGGAGTAAGAGAGAGGCTTTGGTGGGTGCTTGGAACCCAGCCAGGGTCAACCCACTACAACAGTAAACAGCTTATTTCATCCAAGACAAGGCAAAAGCAAAGATATTGAAGAATAAGGATTTTGGCAAGATCTTATTTTGGCATATTAGGATGCAAGAAGAATGTAGAAGACCAGATGGTTCTTCTCTTTAAGGAGCCCAAGTGCAGAGGCTGGCGGGTAGTTCAGGGATCTGATTTCTACGTGGCATAGCCAAAAGATCTTCAAAACATGAAAGAAGAAAAAAGGCTAGATATTTTGAGGGCAATGTTTTGAGGGTAATGTTTCAAAAGAAATAGACAATTTTTTGCCCTTAGAAGGACAAAAGAACATAGGATTTTCCTCTCTGGATATTTTTTACCATTAAATGTAAAGGATATACTTTTATATTTGTTGATCTGAAAGTAAAACTCTGCTTAAAATATATAAAATATATAAAATCCTCATATATATATATGAGGATTTTTGGTCCATTTGCTGTATCTTGTGGTGTCAGCCACAGCAGCATGCAAACTTGAGCAATGAAGGAGAAAGAACAGAGACTCATGTAAACAGGTGTATTTCTAAACCAAAGAGTTTGAATTAACACTGCATGATACATTGCATATTAGATATGATTTATCTTTCCAGTAGAAGAGCCTGATACTGAGAAGTGAGAAGTGAGAAATGGGTGACATTCTAGTGTGTACAGGCACTTCAGGAAAATCAAATTATTTTCTTTATTGTCGTCTTTCAGAATTGAACTTTTAAGTGTTGTCTATATTTTATATTTGGGAGCCTTGAAATTATTAAGAACACTAAAACATTGAAAGGGTAGTAAATGTAGGTAAATCAGCACAAAATCTTATTCACAAAGACATGTGGAATAACTTCTGCACTGCCCTGGGCAAACTCTTGACTCAAGAAAGAACACTTCTAATGCTTGTGTAATTAGTGTCAGACATGCTAAATTATGTAAAATTAAGCATTTTGTATGAGATTGAATATAAGTTTAAGTTCTTATCACATTCAAGTGCAAAAAGAGCAGGCGTTCTTGCCTGTCAGTGTTGATCTGGATTTAATGCAGTTCACTTTAGAATGGCTATTGATTTTGTTATATTTACATTATAACATGGTCCACGATTTCTGCATAGTCATCAAAGCTTTATCTATTTCCTAGACAAATGTATAATCTAGGAGAATGAAATTTCTGTATTTTATTACTAACTTTCACACTTATCCTTGAAAAGACAGATTAAATCATATTTTATTTTCCACACTACTTACATGATAAAGGCTATTTAATAGATTTTATGAGGACAGAGAACACTATGACAACCATTTAGTTTGATCCTGAATAAGAAAGACTACAGGATTTAATGAGGTTATACACTTGAATAAGTAATCTTGTGCTGCCACGGTTTTTTCACAGGGCTTTCAGAAATTTCAGTGATAAAGGCAAATAATTTCATATGTGGTTCCTATGGCTAGTTCAATAATAATAATTTAAAAAAATTAAAAAAAAACAGAAAAAAAATTGAAAATTGGAATTTAAAACATATACAACATGTAATCTGACCTCCTATAGAATTTTATGCGTTAGTCAACATATAATAAAATAATAGAATGAGAACTATCTCTCCATTTAGATAATGGTCAAGTTTCTTCTAGTTTGATAAACAAATACTATCTTTCTTTTCTCAAATAATAAGGCAGTGGCTGTCAGGGAGCAGCAGGGCTGGTCCTGAGAGATGGGATGGTGGCCCAGGGCAGGCAGGGCTGTGCCACCCTGAGAGGGAAGCAGAGCAGAGCAGGACAGCAGTGCACAATCAGCACCAGACTAAGGGAGCTGATGAGCGAGGTCAGGGATCAGTGTGGGGAGCAGAGCCAGCACATCAGGGGGGGCAGGAGCAGGACTGACCTGGGGGACACCCATGGCAGGGTTCAGGCAGGCATGTGACGTTCTCATCTGAGCTTAACTCCAGCCTCTGAACACAGGGACAGGGCGTGTATATGGATGTGCATGTGTGTGTTTAGGGCGGTGTTCAGGAGAGGCTCAATAGGGCTAACATCCTTCCTGAATATTAAGGCCCATCTGTGCACTCAGGGCCCTGATTTCTCAGAGTATTTTTGCAGGTGTCTTCTAAACTCAGATTTTTGGTATATTTTACAAAGTGCGAACTGGATCCTGTATTTCCAATGTTATCCCATTAATTCCATATTACTTTATCCCTCTATCAATATAGAAAAATAAAATATTCAGCCTCAAAGCTACTATGAAAGTTGTTTCATAGTGTTCAGTACCTATGTATGAATTTCTAATATTTTTCTGCTGCATAGAATTGAGGCTGCAGGATGCATCCTCTAGGTGTGAAATTTGTGTACCTGATAGTATCATTCTTTAATAACTTTGCTAAAATACATGTGACCCTTTTATATATTTAAACTCCTTTCATCTAACATCATGTTTATTTACAAACATACTAGATGGTCTGTGGTTTATGTATCAGAGAATTTTAATACACCTTGAGGTTTTTTCAGTGATTCATACTTAGGGTTGTATTTATTTGGTACAAGAAATAAGACAAATTATGCTAGTTTTATGACTTGTTGGTACCCTAAGATAAGGAGAGGTTTTAGCACTTATCTGATCTTCAAACAGTTCTTTTTCCACTGGCAAAGGCAGTCTACCTGCTGGAAGATAAAGCTGATGGAGTTTATGTCCTCAATTCAACTCTAAGACTTAAAATCAATTCAGTTAGGGAAGAGTGATAAAGTCATTCTAGTAAAGGTAAGATACCATGGATTTCCACATCGAGCTCCTAGGTGCTACTGCTTCACAGGGATCTACAACATGCATAAACACCTGCAAATATTGTTGACTCTTAGTTACCTCTTCTGTAAGAACAGTATGTTTACAACCTGGAGATTTGTGCATTTATTTTGCTTCTCTTAAATGCTTAACAATGAATTACCAAAGTCCTCCACACACATAACACATAACTAATGGTTAATATATTGATTTTCCATATAAATATAGGTACAGAAGAAGCACAGGTTATCTATAACAATGGTTATCTATAACCATGAAAAGCTGTATAAAAATGACAAAAAACCCCCCATTTTACAAATATTTTGCAAAAGCAAGGTTTATACTAACTTCATTTCAGTCTTTTGCGTGCATCTCTGTATAAGTTTCATGAGCATCAGTTCTTTCTTTGTAGCTATGTACAACACAAAAATACTTCTTGCCTTTTCACATACATGAATTTAAATAGATTATTTGGAGCTAACGAAAACAAATAATAAATAATATACAATATGTAACATGTCATATACTTTGTAATGTAAGACATATATCACATATATAGTATATAATATACTATCTATTAAACTCAGTAAATTTGTTGCCAGTTAGTTTGTGATTTCTGATTTTTCCACAAACCTTACTTGGAATCATTGAATGGTTTAAGTCCAAAGGAAGACTTGAAGTTCAATTCCCCCACAATGAGCAGGGACATTAACTAGATCAGCTTGCTCACAGTCCTGTCCAAAATGACCTTGGACACTTTCAGAAATGGGGCATGGACCATCTCTCTGGGTAACTTGTTCCAGTGTTTCACTGGAAAAATGTTCTTCTTTATAGCTCATCTCAATCTCTCTTCTTTTGAGATTTGACTGAAGTGATTCACTGCTAGTAGAAAAACAGTTGATCATAAATGTATGTGTATGGTGTGAACAGAGAGAATGAGGAAAAAGAAGAATGGGACCAAGGAAAATAAAAGTGGAAAGTAAAAGCAGTAGAAGAAATAACAGAGAAATAACATAGGAGAAAATGGATGATGCAAGCTTGAAAAGAGGACAGAAAAGTCTAGAAGTGATCACTACAAGAAGGCATGTCTCTTTGTTTGATGCTTAGTAACTTTTTTGCTCTTTTAACCAAGGGAGATATAGAAGAAGTAAAAGCAAGAGAAAGAGACATTTTCATGAGAGACAAGAAATTTTTTACTTGATCTTAGTGAAGTCAGAGTTAGGAAGCCTTACATCAACCATTCTGCTTCTGTTATAGCCAATATTTCCCTCACCTTTGTCCCATGCAACAGTGCTTAGTTTTATCAGTTTCTGCAAGACATCCTTTTAACTAAAGCCTAACTGGAATCAACTTCCAAAAATCAGGTGCATTTAGACTCAGTACCTCTAACACTTTCAGAATAATAAATAATTATGTGTTTCCAGACCAATTAGTTCAAGTGAGTACAACATTACCTAATTATCAGACATCAAACATATATGCTTGCTACTTGATTTTTTCAAGGACACTCAAGCATGACAACATCAACACACATAGACAAGTTCAGTGGACTAATTAGCAATTGGTAATGAAAAGAAAATATTGTCAAGGACTCTTTTGTACACAAGCTCATTTGTTGATGAGTGGAAGGACACTCAGTTTCTATTATAATATTAGTTTCTCTTCAAGAAAGTATAATAATGTAATTGAATATAATTAACAAGGCTGTTTAGAATGCCAACTAACCCCATGCTAGATTTGCCAAATTTCTTAATGCAATAAATATGCACTGCTTCTGAATTTTATAGCTTTGTCCAGATTGAATACAAAAAGAATAAGAAAGAATAAGGATCCTGCTGAAGTAATATGATAACTCGGGCTGGCGAAATAGGTAAACAATGTTATGTTTGGCAAAAAATGTTATTTATTTTAAAAATAAAGATTATGAACTTATTTTATACTTCTTTTCCATCCTAATAGGAAGCCTTGCACATAACATGAAATGAAGGCTGAGGTGTAATTTATTTTTATAAAATTTGATTTGTTGATAATATGCTATTGCTATATAATTTCTCACACAATACCAATTCTCTGACAAATCTAGCTCTAAAAATTCTTAATAAGGTCTTGTGTGAATGTCTCTGCTGGAAAGTCTTCCTTTTATGTCTGCTCTCTTATAATGATGATACATTAGCAAGAACCAAGTTTACAAGTCAGCAGTCTTAGCCTTTACTTATCACAGAACAGGTTCCATTTGAAAATATTATCTTACTATCTCAACACTGAACATTTCCAAACTCATACCTAGTCAAGTTGCATTAATAATATTGATACAAATGATACAACCTGGTTCTGCTTCATAATAATTTTCTGAACAAACTGAAATTCTACTGTCCATAAACTCCAAAGTATAGAAAAATACTTCTATTTTCATTTTGTGTTGGTACATATTTTATCTCCATGTACATCTTAGAGATGTTTTAGTTTTTATAAATGTATTTCTTACTAAACAAAAGAGAATACAAAAATGCTGCTGACTGCATTTTTGTAAAAGGAATTGTAAAAGGAACCTGAAGGTACATTGTACATTTCCAATAAGACAAACTGTAGTTAATGTTTTGAAGAACAGACCTGCAACAGACAATAGTTTTTGTGTCAAACTATATGTATGAGGAATGTATAGCCACAGGCAAGTCAGTGTCGGCAATGGCACCTGGGGACAACAATGTATCACAAAGAAAGGAATCTGAAAAGACACTACGACCCAAATTGTGTACTTGTGGCTTAGAGGCAGCAGTCAGCCAACAGGAGTGTTTAATTCCTTTTCACATGGGGCAGAAGAAGAAGAAAGACTCCACAACCACTTTCTCTTTCTTAAAGAATTCCTGATAACAGAGAGAACAAGCAAGACAAAAGAAAACAGGTGTCTTTCTATCATGCTCAATAAATTTGTGTTATGTACAGTCACCAGGATACTTGTAGTCAGGTTTTTCAGAATGTAAACCTTGCAAATAAAATGTAATCAAATAGTCCCCCTTAAAAATAAAAATCTACTAAAGTACAATAGATGCTAGCATCTAGTTTCACTAGTTTCCAGCATGTTACCAGTTGTTTTCCACATGTCCTTGTTCTAGTGGGCACCATAACATATTCTAAAAAGAAAATGTCAAAATCAAAAATTATTTGAGGCTGTTCTTCATATAATGATATATACATACTCATATTTCTGTTCTCATAATAGCCAAAGAGGTTTGGAGAAACCCCAGGTTTACATGTCCTGAATTGTAGGAAGGCTATTTCTTCAGTCAGTGTTTTAGTGGGTTTGGTTGATGAGAGCAGCTGTAGAGGTGGTTTGGTTAGAAGCTGAAACTTACTGGGAAAAGAACATGACTGTTGAGAAAGTACTGACAAGAAAGGACTGACAGAGAAAGGACTCCCAGGCTGAAACTGCCGGCCTGGGAACTCGGCCGAGGAATGATAAACGTCCTTGAAGTACAGCTTGATACACAGAGACTTGACACATCCTGAGATACCACTGACAAGCACAAAAAACAAGGCACTGTAACAGTAACTTATTGTCTGAAAGGCTGTAAAACTGTCTGGAAAAATAAAATTACTCTGAAAGAACAGAAAATACCATCATCTACTGGCTGTTAAGGTTTAAAAAAATCAAAATTAAGTGCATCTACTGTCTGCTCTAAGTAGTATGTCCTATGCCCTCTTATATCTCTATAACAGGGCATTTATTTTCATCAAAAATAAAGCCTCTCTCTCTGAAAACTCCCCACACTACTCCTACTTTTCCTTTCTCAGATTGAATTCTCCAGATTAACTTTTTTTGAAATCTTGGACTTCCACTGTCTGACTTCAGACTCAGACTCAGATTGTCACTGAAGTGAGATTCAGTCTGTTACCTTGCTGTACCCCATTTTTGGGGTTTGTTTGGTTTGCCTTCCTGCCTCTTGGATGGTTGGATCTCCATCTGTAATCAGTTGTCCTTCCCTTTGGGATTGTTTTTCCTCTTCTGAAATCTGTCTAATTCACTTGATAGTGATGAAATATTTATCTCCCAATTACTCTATTGTACCTGTTGTTAAATTGCTGATAAGTTGCTTCGGTAATGATAAGTTTCTATAAGAGGTTATGTCTACTTGGCTGTCAGTGTTATTGCTTATTGCTACATGATTGATTACTGTTATTATTGATTGTTGACACACTTTTGATTGATCCTATATCAATGAAAGCTAATGATAATTTGTAATAGTTTGAGATATACGTACTCTGTTAATTGTAGGCGTACTTGTTAGTGGTAAGTTTTGTGATTGTTTACATGGTAATGGCAATGTATGTGGTATTTGTGGCAACTTACAATATAGTAGAGAAATTTAAAGGATAAAGTATCTGTGTCCCTGTGTATTACAAAATCCTACTAACCCTTTTTTAGAATTTTTATACATCTGAAGAGCAGTAAGACTTTAGATTTTGACAATCATCAGACCCAACGGATACAAGATTCTTTGTCAAAAGTACTGACTAAAATTAAATGAATGATTGTTTAGACAGCATCACTACAGACATTCTCAAGTACCTTATGAAACAGAGATGTGTTTCCTTTTTCTTTGAGTTGTCAAAAGTTCAAGGGTGCATCAACAGTTTCATGTTATCAATGAATATAAGTAATCTGAATACAATGTTTGGGTTTTCAAAGAAAGGAGGAGGGAGGATTAACTATGGATAGGAGGGAGAAAAGATTAACTATTATTCAATGTAGACATCTGCTTCTAATGTAGTAAAAAAAGACAGGATACACCAATACAGCATGGAAAAAGCATGTTTTTCCTCAGTTTTAAATTGAAATGTAAGTAAAAATTTATTACAACCTGTAGCTAAGTAAATCACATATTACATAAGCTCTCAAACGAAAAGTCTAAATATATTTCTTACAGTATAAGATTTCAAAAAACAAGGTTAATATAAATTTTATAAGACATTTAAAACATGTTGTTGAGGTCAATTTTTATGGGCTATCTAGACTGTGATACTTATGTCTGAAAAAAGCAAGTTTCATTAAGTCTTAATGATTTAAAAGAAGCAAAAGTGACAGAATCAGTTCAATTGAGCAGCAAAGAAGACATTGTAGAGTAGTACCAAGTCTGAGACATTGTCCCATTCAGTGCATCAATATAATTAAAAATTATCTACATCATGAATTCAAAGGCAGGAAAAAAAATTTCTGAGAGATATTTAGAGCAAACTTTAACTTATACATTTACATGTGTATGTTGGATTTTATTTCTGGTTAAATCTGTGGATTTTATGGTTTTGTTCTTGTTACAGAGTTTTTTTTCACAGTAACTACATATGTGTGGCTTGACAACACAGTACTCTCTAAAAGGCCTCTGTAATTCTTTCATGTTTTCAAGAGGGTTCTAAAGGACTTTTTTACTTCTCTTCATATAAGTTTATGGTCGTACACTATTTATCTGACACTACCTCCACTGAAATAAAACCAAATAGATGAGACAAAATAAATCACAGGAATCTATGACAAGGTTAACCATGAGCGGGTGAAGGAAAAGGGGTGGTTGCAGCCTTTCTGGGTTTTAGTAAAACTTTTAATACTGTCCCTCTGTACATGTTTGGGCTGGGATAGAATTTTCTTTTTTTTCACAACAGCCACTATGAGGATGTGTTTTGTGTGTTTGTGCAAAAACATTGTTGATAACACAGGGATGTTACAGCAAATGCTGAGCAGTGCTTGCACTGAGTCAAAGTTTTCTGTGTCTCACCCCATCTCACCAGAAGTAGGCTGCAGGTGCCCAAGGGGTTAGGAGGGGGCACAGCTGACCCCAACTGACCCAAGGGGTATTCCATATCATAAGACACCATGCTGAGTAATAAGTCTAGTAGAGAGGCTGGCAGGGTGGACATGCTTCGGGGACTGGCTGTGCATTGGTCAGTTGGTGGTGAGCAATTGTTTTCATTTACATCATGAAACACATGACCAGTGAGCAAGCTGCTGCAGGGGATGCTTTCCAACACTGCCTCGGCGGTGAAGGAAAGCAAAAGCAGAGAATTTCTCAGAGTTCACCATGATTTCACTTGATTTCAGTGCTGCAACAGGCAATATGAATTTGTTGAATATCTTAAGTTCATGGGCCTTGTGGGTTTTATCCCAAAGTACTGAATGATATAGTCAGTGTTATGACAGATATCTTGATCATTTACCAATGGTCTTAGAAGGCTGGGGGCATCCCCGCTGATTGAAAACTAGTCAACATTGTTCCAATTTACAAGAAAGGCACAAAGAAATAGAAGAGTGTTAGAACAGAATGGAATACAATAGAAAACACCCCAGGAATATTTCTTGATCTTGACTTTGGTAAGGGTTTGACACAGTCTCACACAAAATCATTGTTGCTCTTGGTTTGATGGATGGATTGGAACTGGCTGAGTGGCTGCATTCAATGTTGTAGTTCCTAGCTCTATGTCCAAATGGAGATCAATAGCAATTGAAGTCCCTCAGGGTTTGTGTCAGGACTGATACTTTTGAATATATTAATCAATGATATAAAGGGATTAAACATAGCCTCTGCAAGTGGTTGGATGACACTGAGTGATGCAGTTGATATGCTAGAAGGAAGGGATGCAATCCAGAGGGAACCTTCACAGACTTGAGGATTGGTATAATGTGAACCTCATGAAGTTCAACAAGGCAAAGTGCAAGACTCTTTTCTGGATTGGGCAAATCCCCAGTATCACAGTGGACTGGGGGATGGATGGATTAGGAGCAGCCATGCTGAGAAAGGAGTTGGGGATATTGGTAGATGAAAAATTACATGCCAGCTGACAAGGTACACTTGCAGGACAGAAAGCCAATCATTTAGTTAGCTCATGGAAAGAGCTGTGGCAGCCAGTTGAGGGAGGAAATTCTTTCCTTATACTCTGCTCTGGTGAGGTGCCTCCTCCAGTGCTGCATCCAACTTTGGGGCATCTAGGACATAAAAACATGGATCTGTTAAAGTGGACCAATAGTAAGGCCATGAAAATAATGAGAATGATGAAATACCTCTCCTGTGAGGAACAGGCTGAGAGGTTTGGGATTGTTTAGCATAGAACAGAAAAGGTGGGGTGGAGACCTTATTTTGGCTTTTCAATATTTAGAGGTGAATGCTAGAAAGATGATTTTTTTTTTTTTTAATGATGGCCACCTGTGATAGTACAAAAGCGAACAGATTAAAATTAAAAGCATTGGCAGGCACTGGAACAGGTTGCCCAGAGAAGCTTTGAATTCCCCATCATTAGAAATGTCCTAGGCCAAGCTGGATGAGGCTTTGGGAAATTTGATCTAGTGGAAGGTGTCCCTGCTGATGGCAGGAGTTTGGAGCTGTGTGGTTTTCAAATGTCCTTTTCAACCCAAAACCATTCTATGATTCTACAATTCTAAAACCTAAAAATGTGAAGCTCAGTCTTTTTGCCATTTCCACACTGTAACAGATTCCATTTCCGTTCTCTTTCTCTGTTTTGTAAAACACAGTATAAAAAACAAGTTATAGTTACGGATTTCACTGGGAAATATTCTAAAATTATCTTCTGTGAATTTACTTTTGGTGTCAATGGTTCATGTTAGCAATTTAACTATATATAGTGTATCTGTTATCACTTCATGTAGTGTTTCAAGCATAGTTGAAAAGATTACACTAGAATACTCCAGAACTGCCACTTTGACTGGTACTTGGAGCATTACTGTACTGCAGTTTTCAAAAATACTATTATTTACATTGATACATTGGTACTTAAAATACCCATTCTTCTCATAATATGTTGTGAGAATGTATAACAAAGCACTGCTTCTGTCTAAGGAGAAACTTCAGCACAAGCCACTGTATCTATCAAACCCTGAGAGGAAAAAAATAAAAAAACAAGCCAAGACAATATGTAGAATCTCTTATTTAACTCTCGTGTATGCTACAATAAATTTCTAAACCTCATTTGCAATAGTTGAACTATCCATTAGAATTTATTTACAACTGAAAAATTACGCCAAAGATATGCATACAGTAATGCTCAAAATAATTCAAGTTTAATACATCGTTTAACTTTTCTAAACCATGTTTACTTCAGAAATACAATCCAGCTTCCCAGTCTGCTATGAAGATCATACAAATAGCTATTATTCTTGAAGACATCAAGTCCTTAAAAGGAATTTGAACAACTTTATGCAATTATTTTTATATGATATTTCAAATACAAATCTAGTATTATTTTTTAATCTATGTTAATGAAATATTTCATATGTTATGGTATCAAAAATTAGCATGTAATAACTGTGGAAGGTTAATAAATTATTTTACCAGCTTGGGCTAGAATACAGTGAATTTTATTAATTGCAGATTGTATGGTGCTATGTTTTTGATTTGTGACCAAGACAGTGTTGAAAACACACTGGTGTTTTCATTGTTGTTGAACAGTGCTTACTTTAAGTCAAGGACTTTTCATTCACTCATGCTGCCCAGCCACTGAGTATTCTGGGGATGCAGGAGAAGCTGAGAGGAGACATAGCTGGAACAGCTGACCTAAATTGACCTAAGGGATTCCCCATACTAAATTATGTCATTCTCAACAATTAAAGATGGGGAGAAAAGAAGGCAGGAGGTGATGTTCTCAATACAGCATCTGATTGCCCAAAACTGTTTGTCCCTGCTACATGTGGGGAGTTCTGCTTTCCTTGACATGGCTGATCATCTCCAGGGCAATGGTAAGCAGTAAATGAATTCCTTATTTTGGTTTGCTTTCATGCACAGTTTTTGCTTAATCCTTTAAACTGTCCTTATCTCAGCCTTCACCAATCTGATTCTTTTGCCCATTGCATTGTGAGGGAAGAGAACAAGTAGCTGTGTGGTGCTGAGCAGCCTACTGGGGTTAAGCTACAACAATCCTTTATGGAACCCAAGGTGAGTCTTGAAGGGTTTGTGATAAGGACAGATTTCAGTGTGATAGACTGAATTTACAGCTGCTGTAACTGTTCAGCTATTAACTGCTCATCTCCTGTGCTTGCCATGGGGCTTGCTTGCCTTATTGTATATAAAAGTCTAGAGCTTGTTAGCGGCTGCTTTCACTATTTTCTGTATTGCTTATCATCTTACTGTGCTATGCCCATGAACATTTTGATAAGAGCAACAACAATTTTCCTTGGTTAGCAGAGGGACAGGGATTTTTGGTCTTCATGTGCTGCTGTACTGGACAGGCTGGAACTTGAATCAGAACTCCAGTTAAAGGGACTAGGACCTGTGAATAAGTCTGCATGGACACAGGGATAACTCATATTTGTGTCAATGGAAAAGGCCATTTCAGAATATTCCAATGTCCAGAGTTATAGTGTTTGTCTTCCCAAGTAGCTGCTAGGCATGAGGAAACCCTGCTTTCCCTTAAAAAACCATCTGCCTGCAATGAGAAGTAGTGAACAAGTTCCTTACATTGCTTTTCTTGTGCATGAAGCTTTTGCTTTAATAAGCTTAAGCAATCAGGGAGTGTTCAAGCAGCTCTGTGGTGCTTAGCTGCCTACTGGGTTTAACTTAAACAATTAACAGCGACTTTTAAGTTAGAATACTTCTTTATTTTCTGTTTTCCTTTATTGTTCAAATTTGTTGCTTTGTTGATAGATATGAGCTTTCACTCTCTTCATATACAACTTCTGATAAAACTGCAATGAAACAGTGACCCTGTGTTAAAGAGATGAGTTTGTTACTATGGTAATGGCTGAATAATTACAAACTAAGAGTCTGACTTCATTGCTAAACTGAAATTATAGATGTTTTATCAGGCATTCCACCTGTATTTAGATATCTCAAGTAAACTTTTGATCTTATCTTCTGTGAGAAACTAACTGATTTGAAATGTTTACCACATTTATCTTTAATTTGAACTTGTTCAACAGATGAGTAATGATGGGAGGAAAAAGGAATGCTGGCAATGGCATTTCACAAAGCCTGCCTAGGCATATTCAGCATGTTTGTAGTAGAGCAGACATCTGAATGATAAGACTTGTAGTCTAGGGCCAACTGTATTATGGTGGAATTGTTCAGCATCCCAAAAAATTATTAACAACAAATATATGAGTCTATGATCCTGTTATAATTTTCCATGAGGAAATTTTAAGGATTCTGAGAAAAAAAAGATAAGAGTTTCATTGTTACTGATTGAACAAATTTATAATTCTCTGTATGTTATTTCAAGTGTCGATGTCTTTGGTTTCATTTGTGTTTTGTTAATATATACATTTTAAAACAACGAATAAAGGTTATCTACAATTTTTAAAAATCCTTTGTGAACTCAATGTAAGTATTTTTAAATTATTTCACATCATATGAATACAGAAAGAAAGTTGAAAAAAAATTGGAGAAGCTGTGTCTATCAAGTACCAAAAAAATGAATGAATGAACGTTACATGTAAAACCTCCTCATTTTGTTGTCATTACACTGTACTTAAACTGATCTGCATACCAGGGAGCATTAGCTGAAATGCAATTTTCAGTATAATGAGACACAGACGTAATAGAATGTAACAGGATACAAAGTACTTTGTTCTTTTGTATCAGCTGTGTTTTAACCTTATCAGAAAGTCAGATCAAAACTACTATTCAATAATTTGAAATGCATATAGCATAAAATAAAATACAAATGTCCCTTTAGGGACCTAGAATTAGTGTTTTCAAATAGAAGATTAAAGACAGCGAAAAGATGCCTTTGAATTCAAAGGCTCAGTAGCAATAACACTGATTTCAGTTCTGGTATTTCAAAGAACATAATTCATACTAACTTGTACAACTATGTTCTTAGGTAAGAAAGGTATTTAAAAACTGCTGTGAGATCTTGCTTTTTCCATTAATATTACAGGACAATCAAATTTCTCAATCATTGCATGTCAGATACTGAAAGAATACTGGTGTTTTTAACATTGGTATGTGGAAAACAGAAGCAATCTGAATTGATTAAGCAATGCACCATGAAAGTCTATTTGTCATCTGTTATCTCCTCCATAACTGAAACATGTATGATTATTATATATAAGGGGACAACGTACTTTTCAACACCATTTGTCATTTGCTTGCATAATCAGTGTGTGAACAAAATTAAGAAAGCATGCTACAGTTCTTTCTATTTTGGCTATATATATCTTTTCCACAAATAGGCTTTGATTTTCTTGATTTTTCACCTTATGAGAAATCAATACAGCAATTGTCATAGGTGAATTAAAAAAATTGTCTTCTTCGAGTGTTGTGCCATGTTTATTTTTAAAAACCTACAAAACTAACCTTCCTGTTATGATTGCTACCCCAATTATTTACAAATACCAAGGAAACCCTGTGTTTGGTGAGGTTGTATTGTAGTACATATTCTGTAAATACAATTTTTAAAAATAGTCTCTTCCTCAAGTAGATAATAAACTTCTGGAACTGTTTTATAGAGGCAAATGTCTACAGAACATTTGCATGTGCAACTGATCTGTTTTTGTCCAAAGTGCTTTGCCAACAGAGAACTTGAATGATGGTTGGGTTACTCAGGCTACTTCCCTACAGCTGTACTTAGCTGTGTATATTGTTTGTCTTACACCTAATTTTTCACTTTTGAGATAATACTGACTCAAATGCTCAATGCTATTTTGACATGGATTCCTGAAGACTAAATGTGCTTTCTGTGGTTACTGATACACTTCACCCCGGCAGAATGCAAATCATTTAACAGCTGTTTTGAACATCTTGTTCTAGGCTAAAGTTGCCAATATGACATTAACTAGGGATTTTTCTGTTTAAATGGTTCTCCTCTCATTTAGGCACCATGAAAGAAGCAAAAGGCTCATCCTCATGGGAGTTTTGTTCTTTTTACTGAAAACTTGTGTTCCTTTATTATTCTATTTATTATTTCTTTTTTCTTTTTTTACTTGTGTCTTCACAGTTTTCTTATTGATCTATCTTTTCTTTCTACCATTCTTCTTTTTTATTACTTTGGCATTAATAGTTTTACATTTAAAATACAAGTATTGACTGAAAAGGAGGAAAACTTTATTATCTGAAAAACTACTATATCGTGTCCTCTTACAATAAACATTCTTTTCACATCTTGCAGATCATTTTTAAAGAAAAGCTCAAGGGAGAGAAAAAATTTCTAAGTATCACAGTATATTTTATTTGGTAATGAGGATATGCTTAATATATAATTTCTAAGATCCTTTTTGATTATCCACATGTGTGTATTAGAAAAGATGATCCCATTGGGAGATAGCATCATCTCTCTTTGGCTGTTGTCTTCAGAGGAACATAAATTCAGGTTACTAAAATTTCAGCTTCTACTTACTGAATATTTCTTAGCAGTCACAGAAATGAAACCATGGCTGCATCTGATCCATATCAAGAAACCTGGTCTACTGGGAAGTGTCCCTGCCCATTGCAGGGGGCTTGGAACTCAATGCTCTTAATGGTCCCTTTTAAATCAAACTATTAAATGATTCCATACGCTGTCACTAACTCTTTCATTTTTGTTTTGCAGATTTTACTTTTTACTCCAGAAAGCCAAGCATAGGCACAAAGAAAGTAAACAGTAGTCACTGATGTTCATTATAAATATCTGATAGTATGTGTCAGCAGGGATTTAATAACCAATAAATGTATTTTTTTTTCCCAATAAGTTACAATGTCATCAGAAACAAGAATCGATGGGGAGCTTTAGCAGATCACACTGAAAGGGTAATATTAAGAAAAAAACATGATGAAAATCATCATCATTGACACCTCCTTCATTTGGGGGAACGCCACAGGGGAGGATGTGTATCCATGTTCCCTGTTTCTTATAACTGCTTTTACCATTTTCCCCCTTAACTCCTTTCCGTCTCTCTCTCTCATTCTCTCCCCTTTAGTTACTCCAAGATAACCTTCATAATTATAGTTCAGGTATGCTGTCAATTACACATTCTGCTAATAAATGTTCATATATATGAACTTGTCTTAATATTCTTTCTGCAAAAAGCATGTATTTAGTTAGAAAGTCACAATTATTTTGTGAACTAAATGAGAAGACAGTTGCAGTATGTATTGTTACTATCTATTTCTCATCAGCCTTTTAATGCTGTTCAAAATGGGCAAGTATTGGTTCTAGCTGCCTCAAGTAGGCATTTTATTTCAGTTTCATGCTTTTAATTTTGTTAAAACCATTTTGTCTATTACACCCATGAAGCAATAAATCATCCAGCTTCCCTAATTGCCCTTCCTGTCTTTTGAGAATTTCAGCAGAAATATAAGAAACGCCCACCTCTTTTGATCAGATCAAAGATTCCTTTAAAAGCTTGTATACTGATTTATCACCAGGAAAAGACATGTTTTGCCTCTGTATTTTATTACTTATTTGGTTATTTAGCTTTTATGCATTTTCTCAGAAGGCTTTTTCCCTCTTTTAATATTAAATAAGGTCATACCTTGTTAAAGTGGAAAAAAATTCTTAAAGCTTAGATATCTAATCTATTGACTTATTGACTTGAAAGGAATTTTTACTGTAAATTATGCAGGTATACTTATATATTAGCTTAAAAATATAATTTCATTTTTGATTTATATGATGAAAGAAGTTGAGTAAGGAAATAAATTACTTCCTAATTCTGTTAGGGAAAGATTTAATTCCATGATTATCAGTATTAATTAGTACAGGACACATACCATATCTTCACTTTAGAACGTGTATTGTTTTGCAATTAGTTTGTGGTCATTCTAAATATTTGTGGAATATGTTTTCTCTTTTTCTTCCCTCCTCCATTGACGTTTTTACCTGCATTTTTGCATGAGACCTCTTGTTATGACTAAACAGTATTCTAAAGCTGCAAAAATAAAATGCAGCAGTGTTTTTGATTAATCTATAGAAATATATATAGAAAAGTTACTTTTTAAAACATTTTTATGGTACCTTAAAATATGTACACTAAGATAATCCAATTAAACAAAACAATATACATTATGTAAAATTACCCGGACTCCTTTGGAAGCAAGGTACTTGTCATGGTTTGACACTGGCACAAGGCCAAATGCCCCCATGAAAATACACTTTCTCTGGTGTCTGCTGTGAGATTTTGACCAGGAATAAACAAAGCAGGCTCTTACTTGAAAAGAAAGAAAAGTTTATTAACTAAACTACAAAACAATAACTAAACTACACACAAAAGGAAAAAAAAAACACAAGAAAAATGAAAACCTCACAAAAACACTCTCCTCCTCCTCCCCCCTAAATTCCCAATACAATACATCTTCCAAAATCACCAATTCTGGGTCCAGCACCACCCTTTAGAATGCTCAGCTTCAGTTCCTCAAGAGGAGAGGGAGTCCTTCCATGTGTCATGGTGGCCTTTTACGTCCTTGTTACGGTGCTCTCACCACCGGAACAAGATCAGGGCTGCTTCCAGGGTCGTCTTTTTAAGGATGCTTTGTCTAGTTCTAGAAAAGCACAGTCTCTCACCTTTGGGACATCTGTCCCCCCCATATTTTATATACCCCCTGGGGCCAAGGGGTACCCACACTGAATCTTCTTTGGCTCCGGGACATTTCTCCCCCTGGACTCAGTCTCTGTATCGCACGGAAACATGGCTCTGTCCATGGCTACACAAAAGAGTCCAGCATAAAATGCCACTCCATCTTCTCCATTCCTCCAACATCTCTCACTCTCTCTCTGGTCCGGACCTTCATCACTCGTTTAGGAAGGGTTAATGTTCTGTAAAGTTTCATTGTCCAAGAAGGGTTAAAAAACTCCTCCAAGCAGCCGGACTCCTGGCTGCACCCCCCATCTCCTCAGCCGGGCTGCCTGCTGCCAGCACATGTTTACCAAATTTCAATGTAACAGCCACAAGCACAGGCTGCACTCTCTCTCTGTCTGTCTCCAAGGGGGGAACAGGCTGCCCATTGCTTCCCGGCGTTTCTTTACTTCCTTCCACCCTTGGGGGGCCAGGCCTACCTCTCCCGGCCGGGCCGCATGGCTTTTCCCCTCCCCTGCCCAGCCAGCAGCAGGGCCGGGGGAGAGACCGAACTCCTTCCCGCCGGAATCCAAAGAGGAGCTGCCAGGGGGAGATCCCTGCTTTTACCCTGTGCTCTCAGAGGTGGATCCAATGCCCAGTGGTTGGGCCAGATGGCAATATTCAAATCTGAGCACTCATTGGCCGTAACCACAGCATCCCAGAAATCCTGTTTCCGGGTCAAACCATAACAGTACTACATGTAGCGGTTTTCGTACTATATTTATGGTATTTGGTTACAAGATATTACAGTGGTTAAAAATTGCTAAGGTGTATCTTTTGCTTTTTAGGTATCCACCAGATAGATGTAAGAATAATGTGTGAATCATAAGAACATAAAATTGAAATGAAAATCTGTCAAAAGAAAGGGAGTAAGACACTGTGTAATTTGTCTTGCGCAGGTGAATTCCATCCTTCTGGTATCTGAAGATATTTAAAAACTGGAGAAAATAAAAGAATTCCCTCTACCACTCTGGAAGAACTTGAAGCAGATGGATAAACAGAATAAAGAAATGTCTGAGTATGTCTTGGTGAAACACTATCAAGACTTTGGTCAAAATTAGCTTGAACAGTCACCCTATGCATTTGAAAATTCAAGTTGAGTAGAAATGAATCAATGGTAAGTACAGGGAATATCGCACCAAGATGTGTCAAGCTTGGGTTTCTACAACTCCATTCTGTAATAGATCTATTGCCTGCAAACTCGGAGAGCTACCAGCTGCCCGTTTTCAAGACAACCAGACCAGGCTTCCCACAAGCTCACAGTGCAATTTAGCAACAGTATGGATATAATCTTCAGAAAAGGACTAAGCAGTTTAATACTTATTTCAGGAGATATTTGAGTGTGAATTATTACTTTTCTTGTATGATATTTTTTTTCCTCCTGACTCATTTTTTTATGAAATTTTTGTTTCCAGAGATTCAATGTTAGACAAAATAGAAGCATAAAAGATAAAACACAAGCTCATTACCATTTCTTTTTAGTTAAATGAATTATTGTCATTTAAAAATCAAGCAATAATCCACAATGGCACTGAGTCATCAATAATCATTTGTTCCTTCACTTGCTCTTAAGGAGGATCCATTTCCCACTGACATTAATGATTAAAATGCAGCTGTTTTCAAGGAAAACAAAAGCAGGTGTCTTTAGTATCCAGGTTATCATTGTATTGAAAATGTGGAATTAAAAAAGGTATTTCAATCAGAAAAAATATCTAGTCATAAATATAATCCAAAAAGTATACTGGATATCTGTCTATCAAAAACAAACAAAACAAACAAAATCCAAACAAACGAACAAAAAAACCCAAAACCTGCACTCAAAAAACCATCCCCAAAACACCAAAAAAAAAAAATCACCCTCTATGATAATTTTTGTCCTGTCTTACTCCAATACAGTTTTTTCCATTTCCTTTGTTTCTGCTGATTAATAAAAAGATAGAGATTAAATGACCATTTTTCTTGCAAAAAGAGTCTTGAAATTCTTTTTTGAAACCCATAAGTATTTTGAATTTTGTAATATAAAAACTTAGATTAAAATACACCAAGGATTAATAGAAGTGGCAACAAAACTTGCAACAAAAAATTCAGATGTTTTATTTTCTTTCTTCATATTTATAACTATTTTGCAAAAGAGATATCATAGATATTGTATATTTACAATATATATTTATATATTGCAAATCTGTATTTATTGAATATTTATATATAAAAATATAATGCTTTGTATTATTATATATAAAATAGTTATTTATTTTATAACTACTATTGAATATAGTAGTTCAAATTAAGCAATAATTAAGCTTGGAAGGAGCATAAGCATAGTAAATATTTTGTTTCATCTTTCTTTTGCTTGAATTAATGTTCAGCATAACTTTTCCACTAAACTGTTTCAGCATGCCTAATAAAAAAATTGTTATAACAGATAAAAAATTAATATGAAAATGCAAAAAAATTGCCATGTATCTCAGAAATGTTAAAATAGTTCACTATTGGATGCTTTTCTTGATGTATATTTATGCTGAATATGTATAGTAAGAAAATATTTTATCAAGCATCAGATCAAACAATTTACTTCCAATATCTTCTATTATTAGACAGTGTACAGCACAAAAAAAATCATATAAATGCAGTCAATATGGACATATGTACTGCAATAAAATTACAAAAATGTTTTTTCTTTAAAATCTTTACAAATTACTTAATTTTCTTTGAAAATATCATTATATGATTTTAAAGATATATGAATGGCGGACTCTTTAATTTAGAATAAACAAGACACACTTAAAAGCTGCAGTGAAAGAATCCAAGATCGTTAGAAGGAATGAAAACAGAAGATGCATATGAGAAATGAAGGACACAGATGAGTTCTGGTAACACTCTCCTAGTTGAATGTAATGGTGGTCATTTCCCCCACAGCATTTATATCACGTACTCTTATTTGAACAACTACAGCATTAGTGTTCTGTCAGGCAGTTCTATTTTCCATTACTGCAGTCTCTCATAGACATTTTATGATCATCTGTAAAATCAGTTGTGTCCGAAAGAAAGTTGTCTGCAGTAAATTTATTTATTGAAAGGTTGTGGCAAGACTCTGCTTGCAGATGTAAAACTTAAATCATCTTTCTTTCAACAAACAAGCTAACCAAAATAAAACTTGTCGGTTTTCCAGATATTGCCACTGACTCGTTTGACTGACTTTTTCTGATACGGTGAAACCTGCAGCTTCATTCAGCCATGCAGGCCAAAGAATACTTGTTATGTTTACTCTCAATTTAAAAGGCCTAGGCTCCTTCAGGACTATGTATGGGGAAGAACACAACTTGCATTTCCTCTCAGCCCATTCCTGTGAACAACAGTTACAGCATAACATATCAAAACACTTTACAAGACTGATTTTTTTTTTTCTCTACATGTTATCATTTTTGTAAGACAGTAGGAGGGCCCAATCTGATGTTTCCCTATGCCCCAGCATGTCTAACGCGCGAGGTGCAGAACGGCTGCGGGGGCAGTGCCCGTGCTGGGAGCGCTGTCCCCGGGAGGCTCTGCCCGGCGGCCGAGCGGGGCAGAGAAAGCAGCCGCGGCCGGGCTGCCAGCGCCCCCTGCCGGCGGGGCAGATCCCCTGTGCCCGGGGGAAAATGCCCAGGAAATCGGGCTGGGGAGGAGCTTTAGCACAAAAAAACACTCAATGCACCACCACTGCAAGCCAGGGTCATTTTGTTTGGCCGGCAGCAGGGACACACAGCTGCTGCTGCTCGGAAATCGTGCCTAACCTACCACAGGAACGGATGTTCAAACCGATGTTTGAGTCTATAGACTCAAATGTGAGAATTCATGAATTTCAGATGTCTATATTAAGGCCTTATAGAATCACAGAATCGTTTAGGTCAAGACCATTATGTTCAACCTGTAACCTAGGACTTCAAAGTCTGCTGCTAAGCCGTGACTCTCAACATGTCTTTTAAGTACTTCTAGGGCTTGTGACTCAACCACTTCCCTGGGAAATTCTTCCAGTGTTGGCAACCTTTTCAGGCTGTCAGGACTTTCCGGGGAAGACATCTTCCTTTATATCTATTCTAAACCTATCTTGGGGCAACTTGAGGCCATTTCCTCTCATTCTATTACTCGTTACATGAGAAAACAGACTGACCCCACCTCGCCACCACTTCCTTACAGCAGGTGCATATGCTTTTTATTTGCAGGGGGTTTTGACCTTTTTTCTTTAGCTTTTCTCAGACATTTTCGTCTATTATCAAGTTATAATTTGACCAAGTTGTAACCCATCAGTACTATATCACTACAATCCGTTTGTCTTTAAAATTTCTTTTTATTAAGAACTTGCATAGGACCAAGGACTTTGAACTGCCACAGAAAATGGTTCAAGGGGTTATATATGAAAGAGACGCCAATACTGGTGTAATAAGTTAGGAGAGAAATGCTCATTGGTTAGAGACAGATTGTACCAGAGAGATTGAAATATGGATGACAAATCACATATGCAGAAAAAGATTCCTCACTGCTCCCCGTACAAGTAAACAAAAATCCTTAAAATACTTTTCTTATTTTTTTCCCTTTGGTAGGCTCAGTACTTTGTGTCTGAGAAATTAGTTTGACAAGGCATTTGAGTTTACATATGCCAGATGATGCTAAGTGGGCAATGAATGTTATTTCTGTCTTGGTTCATGTATTTTTAAACTATACTTTATTAAACACATCTACCTTTAAAATGGAAAATACATAATTTATAAATGTATGTACTTATAATGGGAGAGTAGTAGAGCAATCTTCAACAAATGAGAAATACTTATTCTCTCTGCAACACAAAACTACACTTCTCCATGGAGGGCTCTTCCCTTTCGCTTGCCATATCATCAGCTGTCAGGACCATGCTTGGGCATGATATACAGAATTCCTGCTATGGAGGGTCTGACATTTACTTTTTCTGTACTGAAACTGACCGTGCACCTAATGAGAGATGGAGACAACAGCTCCTCACTCCAGGGAGATAATGCCCTGCGAGCAGCCCTCCCACACACTTCTGGTTAATCTCTGACTTCAGCTTAGAAGAAAGAAAAGACAGTATGATGACATATTAATCTCTTCATTGACAAAATATTTTGTTTTCTTAATTAATGTTTCATCAGTCCAATTTACATCATTAAACAAAAAAGTGTTATTTATTACTTTGCTTAAAATTCTCTGCTAGAGATGCTTCTTGTTGAAGGTGGAAAGAGACTCAGAGGTGTCCATCAAAAACATGCGGGACAAAAACCTAGAAGATTTGAAAGAATGCCTACTACAATTAGAACTGTCAAACACAGACTGCCCAGCAACACTGTGGAAACCATGGCCTTGGGGTGATAGACAGCCTGACCTAAATTAGTCCCCTCTTTGAATGGTGGATTGGACAAGATGACATTTAGTATCTTTGACAGCAGACATCATTGATTCTCTGAACATATTTATACTGTGGTCATTGCCATAGCATCTGAGTGCAAAGAGCGCTAGCATTTAAGTAATAACATGCAAATTTCATACAGGTATACTTATATTTTACAACATGACATAGTCTAAAGAAGTGATAAGATATGAAACATATAAAAATATATTTTTTTAACAGAAGAATTTCTTTCAATCAGTAGAACTTATGTTCTTGTTTCATAGTCCTGCGTTCTTGACAGAGACCTCAATTTTTCCTAAATGCATGTTCTCAAAAATAAATCAAATCAGCTTAAAACTAACTCCTTTAATAATATACATAATGCTAAGAAAATCTTGATCTCTGTTAAAATAATTATACTTTTTATCCCAGTAATGGAAACTGCCTGAGCTGATAAATTCACTTTACAAAATTAGCAGGTCTGAAAGCCTTTAGATCTAGGTTTGTACTTCATCTAGTTTTTTGTGTCACACATACAGAAAGCATATTTCTGAGTCCTGGTAGCTTTGGAAAACCTTAGAATATAAGAAATAAGAAACACTGACTTCTTTAAAGCATTTATTCCTGAGACTTTACAGTGATTATGCTGACAAATATTTGAGGATCATAAAAGGGAAAGAAAGAAAGAAGTCACTGAATTCTAATCAACATACCATCTGCTTCTTTCCAGAATTACTCTTTGTGTATTTGTAGGAAAGAAAAATAAAGAGATGATAATACTAAAAGAAAATATCTATTTATTAAAAATCATTGTTTGAAATCTAATTGGTAAAGACATTATCACTACGCTTCACTTTTGGAATTTTTTTTTGTTAGAGACTGAAATTTCTAGTTGTGCAAATAACACCTAATGTAGAAGTAACTCCATTACCACATGAAGAAATTCAAATAATCTTTCCCTTAGGAGTGCAAGAACTCTCTGGAGAAAATGTAATGCACTTCACAGGTTCAACAAAGCCAAATGCGGGTTCTGCAGCTGGTTTGGCAATCCCTGATATTAATACCGGGGGATGAAGGGATTGCTAGCAGCTCTGCCAAGAAGGAATTGGGGGTGCTGGGGTGAGCATGAGCAGACAATGTGCACTTGCAGCTCAGAAAGACAACTGCATCCTGGTCTGCTTCAATAGAAGCTTGGCCAGAAGGGTGAGAAAGGTGATTCCTCCACTCTACTCTCTTCTGGTGAGACCCCACCTGGAGTGCTGAGTCCAGCTCTGGACATCATGGTACAGGAAAGACGTGGACCCATTAGGGTGGAGGGCTGCTGGATGGGACATCAGAGCCTGGAGAAGAAAAGGCTCTGGGGAGATATTATTTATAACGTTTTGATACTTGAAGGGGGCTAGTAAGAACAGTTTAAAAGAGGGTATATTTCTATTAGGTAAAAAGACTATTTTTTTTTTTACAGTGAGGGTGGTAGAACACTGGAACAAGTTGCAGAGAGGTGTCAGATGTCCTATGACTGGAAATGTTCTTGGTCAGATTGGATGATGTTTTGAGAATGTAATAGGTGCTCCAGAAATGAGATAACAGTGAAAGGAGGAAGCATATTTCAATTCCTCTGGCATCAGTCTCCAAAAAGGGATACAACTGCTCCCTCCCCTTTAAGCAGGAACTACAGAGCATGAAAAAAAAAATAAAAAAAACAACACCTAGAAGGCAATTAGGCCTCTCTGTTGGCAAGTGGAGGCTTACTGAGTGGTGATAGTAACCCATACATTTTCATTAAAGATCCTGATGCAAATATCTTAGGTTTCAATATTTTAAAGAGATGTCCCTGCCAAATGCTGATGTTTGGTCCTCAGGTTCAGACATCAATCCCATCAATCCCAGTTTTGGTAAAAACTCAGAGTCTACAATGTATGTACTAATGATGATGCCTTGAGAGGCTGATCTGGAACAGAGACTAGTTAAAGGAATGAAGTGGGTATTTATTAAAAGGCCTTAAAAGGATACAGCTTGGGCATCCAGAGCCTGGCCCAGGCTCTGCCCAAGACGGACGCAAGATGGACAACTGATCACGAGTTTTCATACTTTATAAGTTTTGGTCCATTTACATATTGGGGTTAATTGTCCAGTTACAGTTTCAGGTTATGAAGTCCCATATTCCCAAATTGCTTTCTTCAGTTTGCTGTTCTTTACACTTTTTTGGGCCTGAGGCTGTAACGGTGTCCTTGGTTCTCAGGCTGGAAAAGGATTGTTTTGTCTGACTATGAAGAGAATTTACTAACATGTAATATGAAGTTCAGAGTTACACACCAAGGCAATACAGAATCTGGAAAATATGAAAGCTAGAACTTAAGGCAACAACAACTGTAGCCAATGCACTCCCTCATGGAAAAATTACTAATGATTTCTGTGGTGGCAAAAAATGGAATTTCTGAAGTCATGACTGGGAAGCAACAAATAATCTCCAGAACTCACTCCCCATATAACTCGGCTGTCTGGCCAGCTGGAAAAGCAGACAGGAGGTGGTATTTAACAATTGATTATTAGTATCTGAGTGCTAGTACAGCCATGCTAACAGCTGCTGTACCAAACATTGCAAATATAACTTCTACTTTAAAAGCAGCTGCACGCTCATTGATAGTAGAGCTAGATATAAAAAAAATGTTCTTTATGGTTCCCTTGAAGGAGGAGGATAAAGAGAAGTTTCCTTTCTTTTGGGAGGGAATACAATGCACCTTTAGCAGACTCCCACAGAGATAAATATTCACCTATAATTGTTCATGCCGCACTTGCTGAACTTTTGCAGAGAGACTCACTCCCCCAAGATGGGAAACTAACAAAATATATGGACGATATTCTGATTGGAGAAACTTCCCCTAAGAAGGTGGGTGGAAAGGCAGCAGCAATATGGCAAGCAGTAAATAATGCAGAAATTGAAATTCCATGTGAAAAAATCTGGGACCAAGTAAAGAGGGGTAAAAAACCTGAGTGAGGAAATTGAGCATAAAGATGCAGTAAAAATTTTAACTGAAGAATTAAAAAAATATCAGTCACTGAGACCAGTACACTCACACACCCCTATTACAGCTGAATGGGGTTTCTATATTTTATTATAGTACGTATCCTTGGTATGTGTAGAAATTACCTTATTTTTTATGATTATAAATATGACTCAAATTAAAAAAATATGTTTTTCCCATGAAATCGTACGAAATTTAATTTAACAGAAGTCTGACAAATGTTTGACCTCAAGTTATTATGGTTCTTTATGTACAATTAATTGCTTCCCTGCCCTCCTCCTCACCCTTTTATTTTCTTAAACCTGAACTCACTTAGGGAAGGGTAAGATTTCCAGTAGGTGAATATTTACAAGAATATGTCTGGAACTTCCTTCATTTAAGGAATTTGTTCTTCTGCATTTCATATTTCTTATCCAGGATTTTATTCTAGAATTATATTACATACATAAGAAACAAATTATAATAATATGCTGAGTAATGTGTGGAAGGTCAACAGACAGCTTGTATTTTTACCCTTTCCATTCTGCTAATTGTTCTATTTAAACAATTTCCCTTTTTTTTTCTCATATGAAACTTTAGTTTTCGAAATCTCAGAAAACCAAATTGGAATAATAATTAATAGTGTACCCAGGTGCTTCTGTATTACCTATATTGTGATTCAGATTTTATTCAGAACTTTGTATTCACTGCACGAGGCTTTTATGCCTGTTTAAAGTACCCATTGCTCTTTTTTTGGATCTGTTTCACTTCTTAATGGACCAATGCCTAAACAGAGTATTTCTATTGAAATGACAAAAAAGCTAAGCTTTGGCACTTAACAAACTATAATTAAAGTGACACACTATAGTCTCATGAACTTTGTTAAACCAATTATTGAAGGGTACTCCTACATTTTCTTCTCAAAATAGTGAAATAAATTCAAAAACCCCATCAGCTGGCTGATCAAGAGTTCCAAATGATGCCTACTCCCAATGACATAAATTTCTAAATTCCCATTGATTTCTTTAGTGTTAAAATATCCTACAATAATAAATGAGAAACAATAGTCCACTAAGCTTAATATTTGGCATTAAACTTTTGATTTTGTTCTTGTGAGTGAATAACTCTTAACTTGCATAGAATTAGATTTGGAACTGAGAAAAACATGGAGGATACAAGCACTATGATCTAATTAATACCTAACTGTCCTGTCTTAAAAAAAACAAAATAAAAAACCTCACAAAAACTTCTTACAGAATAAACCATTATATTTTATCTATAAATGTCTTCTGGAAAATGTCTTTTCCTGTAGTTTAATATAATATGTCATAGTGTAGTCCCATTAATTATGCTGTGAAGCAGTGAGAGGTTGAAAAATCTGCATGGGATGGGTATGACAGAAATTATATTTTTAATGGTTTCATAGAATATAAAATTAGGTTTAAAAAGTCTTCACTGTTTTCTAATCTCCTACAAGAGCCAATAGTTGAAAAAGTTACCAAACTATGAATTCAAAAAACCCATAGAAGTTATGAAGACCTCCTCCCATCCTTTCATACTTTATTAAACTCTGTGTGAGAATGATTTGGTAATCTGAGACATCTGGCAACCCAACAGGCATGGAAAAATCCCATCTGCAGGTAGAAGTGCTTCTCTGTTTACAAATGACAATATACACTAAATTGTGGTATAAACATTTAATTATGTTATTATTATTTTGCCTTGTATGTGAGTGGGTACAAAGAATAAACTTGATTTCTTATTTCTTGTCCACAAATTCAGTTCTTAAATCCCAGAACACCGAGTGATGGCACTTGAGAAAGCCCTTGAGAAAGGAATGGTATGTTTTATTTTTACTCTATGTTCCATTTTCTTTGGTGTTTTCCTTATTCTTTGAGAGTATTCAGTATCACCAAAACCTGGGTCAAACATATAAAACAATCATAACAATGATTGCATGTCAAACAATGTATGCATGATATCCAGATTGCAAAATGGTCTGGCACCAAAAGATTTGGATTGGAATTGGATTTGCTGCATAGGAAAACCACCAGATTTAACCTAACATAAATATTTGTTTCTGCTCCTAAGAAAACAGAGTATATGTTTAATGTAAATAAGAAATTATATTGAATAAGTTATAATCCATATTTACTATATGTAACATTTTTCATTTCAGAAAAGATCTTGAAGCTCTGCACAATGATATGCAGTAAACAGAACACACTCATCTCACTTAGGCTGTGAATCAAAACAAAAATTCTGTGGGAGTACACCATGCCTCATAATGATAAAACCATGATACAGCCTCAGATACATGATTATTTGCATGCTATTTCCCATTCTGTAAAGTGAGTTCTATTGAATAAAACATGGTGTAAAATGTTTTTCAGGCAACAAGAAATTGCAGTGTTTCTGGACTGCATATGAAGGAAGCCACTCTGCTTTCAAGGACAGAAACTACTGAAAATACATTATGTTTGCACCTTTAAAGGAAAGGGGAACATCCTCTCCTTGATATAGAACTTAATAGTTTGGCATCATGCTCTGGTGTCAGTTTCTATGTATACAGAAAAGCATTTAGTATATAATAATTAAATTCTACAGTCCTTCAGGCCCTATACAGGAGCTGTAGTACAGAATATAGTTTTAATGTACTTTTCTTTCTGTGTCTACTTAGTCAGTCTTATACATCCTCATCTGGAAAATAATCATATGCAAAATATTTTTTTGTCCCCAAGCAATTCTATTCTTTGTGGATCATGATTGGAGTGCAGCCAGAAAACTATTTGTAGGCAGACAGGTCTGTGGACAGCACTGGCTGTGTCACTTTTGAAATCTGTCCTTCAGGACAGTATCCTTCCAGAGGATATTCTTTAGAAACAATGCTTTACTAAAACACAGATTTCAACCTCATGGAGCTGAAGAGCATCTGTTCAATATACTGCTGGACAGTACCACTTCCAAATTGTATTTTTACCTGTTTACAACAAGTAATTGCAGTAAGCTGGAGAAATACTAAAACATTCCTTTTCCTGTTTAGAAATTAGTCCTACACTTGGCATGTTCAGTCACCTTGTATTCTCTGGGTGCAGTTGAGAATCAGTCCCCATGCATGCATTCAGGATCAACTATAATTTTCTTCCACTTAAATAAGAAGCTAAACCATGTTTTATTGCCTGGCATGCCATACCACAGCAAAGAGAGATAAGGAGCTCAGTTCTGTTTTCTTGTAATCAAAAACTTTGGCAGAAAACAAGCTGCTGCAGCATATTGGGCATAGACAGCTGAGAGCCTCTATTGACTTTCATCTCTTGCTAGTGAAAACAGTAGGCAAAAAAAGCAGGCAAAAAAAGGAACAATACATATGCATTGTCAGACCTCAGAATAAGTGCAGAACTGCAAATGAAGATTCCATTATCTTTCTGTTTATAACTATTATGTTTGATTTGGAAATAATTCTGAATTGATAAATATAGCCACATATTCATTCCTATTTTGCAGTATCACTTTTGGAAGTGAAACTTCTCTAAAGAAGTCTCAATGGGAAAAAAAATGATACCTGAAACAAATAGATTATTCAGTTAATTGACCTAATTCTTAAGCATTTATTTACAGTTCCACACTATTTGGTGATTGTGGACAAATAGATGTAAGCATGTGAGATAGTAAGGAGGAACAAATTCAGTCTCATACTAAATTTTTGAAGTCAGATAGAGTTCCTTGACATCAGACTCATAAATCAGCCATTGACCCAGAAGTATCATGGTATCACTTTGGCCAGGAGCTGAGTTCAGTGCAAATAGGCTAAGCATGGAGAGCCAGGGTGAAGGGAAGCATGCAAACAAGAACAGAGAATAAGGTGCCTTTGTGTGAACCACAGGTCAAGAATTAACCAAAGAGTTAAAACTGAAACTGCTGGAAAGGTAAATCACAGAATCATTAAGAACCAACCTGGCTGGTGGTTTGGGCTGACACCTGGTTTGAAAGACCTTCTGTGAAAGGGGCTGAAGGAATGTGGTTACCTGGGCATGGAAGATGGCGCAAGGAAGGCAGACCCACGGAGTGTCAGAGGCAGACAGCTGCCAGGCCAGACATGGAACCTGGTCAGAGAGTGGCCTTGTGGTCACTGGGAAGGTGTCAGCAGATAGTGCATGTCCAGGTGGGGTAGGAGTTGATGGGGGAAGCTTTTTACTGATACAGACTCTACTCCCTATTGTGGAGGTACCAGTTGTCAGTTTCTCTGGATCTGGATTGAAGGCACTTGAGACGGTAGTTAGTTCATGTTCGGACTCAAGTGTTGATTATTTCTTATCAGTAAAACAGTCTCACAACTGTGAGTTCAGCAGCTTTTCATTAGAAGGCACAAAATGGCCAACTATCTCTTGTTACAAGGTCTCTACAAGACTAAACTATTCAATTAAGAGCTGGCGCCTAGATTATTTTCCCTTTTAACCAAATAACTGATCCCACAGAGCCCGCAATGCAAACTTTTCTGCCCAATTACAAAATGCCACCCAAACCCATGAAGAAGAAGGAAGAAGAAGCATGAAGAAGAAACCCAGGAAGACACCCTGTGCCCTCCATCTTGCTTCCACCCACAACAGACTAAAAATCCCAAAACCTAAATTTCTCACCAAGTGATACACATACACTACTCTCTATAATCTATTTCACACTTTTGTGGATTCCAGTCTATCTTGAAGTCTAGGAACCTTTCTCCATGAATGAGGGTCAAAGTCAGTGCTCCCCTGGGGGTCAGGGCACCCCAGAGCAGAGAGAGAAGTATTCCTGGTGTCCTGAGTTTCCACAACCTACTTGTCTGCTTAGTAACAGTCATATTGTTTGATGTTCAGATCTGCAACTCTAGCTCAGACAAAATTAATTCTAGTTCATAGAAGTAATTTAAAATAGCCTGGCTAATTTTTTTCCCCCATTCTTTGTGGTTTGCAGATTCCTGTGAAATGAGAAGCAGAAATTATGAAATGCTTTGGTATGCAGTATATTTGTGTTGCTGATATTTTACACCAATAAGATTCCTTCACAATCAGAAAATTACGTCCAGATTAAAAATACAATAGTTAGCAGTTCTCAAACTGTTCTTTTTCAAAGGGAGTTGAAATCTCCTTGAAGGTTTTAGAGAACTGTATCTTGCATCAGTAAAGAAAAACAAAATTTTACTATAAGCATTTTCAGAAACAGACTGAATTTTTATATCCTTAAATGAAGTAGCTTACTTTTGCTAAACTTACACTTGAATATTGAAATATCATACTAAGTATAAACATCCTTATCACAGCATCAGGACATTTTGAGCCTGATACAGTGCATTTTTCCTTGATTTTGAAAGGAAAATAACATCTGCTACATCCTTATAATGGTTTTCTGGGAATTGCTGTGTTAGCTTAAAGCATCTTGGTTTCAATTAATTCATATTTCCTTGTTTAAAACAAGAACAAAAACAAACCTCTTTGTTATCTCAAATAACTGAATGCTGTGTAACTACACAAATTTTAACTATGCACTTGTGTAAGTGCTACTTGAAAAACAGATATGTTAGAAAATACAAATCCTCTGGAAGAGACTTTTCTTACAGCATTAAAACTTATCACAGGTTTCAAACAAAAGTGTTCAGATAATTTCACATCCATCACTGTGGCTGTGGCTGCTTTTTGCTTTTTTTCAGGTGATTAGTGTCTACCAGAGAAATCTTATGGGTTTACCAGCCTGTTTCGAATAGTGGCAGTAGGAAATAGGGTTTAAAAGAAGACATGATGCTTGATACTTGTATGAGGTCAATGGCACTTACATCTATCTGGCATTCACAGTAGTTGAATTAGAACGCTACAGAATTCTACCAATTCCCTTGTGTTTTCATTCACAGATGAATGAAACCTCAGTTTACCTTAGTTTACCTCAGTTTCAGTGATATTTGAACACACAGAATTTTTAGTTCTGAGCTACATTTTTTTTTCTAAAACTTGCATTGGAAACTTACATTTATTTATTTTGTGCATACCCAAATATACTTGATTTCTGGTAGCATTTTGCATGTCTTTTCCAGTGACAATTTTCAGTACTCTGAATTTGTCTTCAGCTGTCAGCACTTCTGTCTTCTCCTGATACAAGATTTTGAACAGAAACAACATAAAGTTTATATGGACATGCAAAGTGGGGTTCATAAAAATATTTGGCTCTTGTCAAGGATTATTAGAGTCTAGAATTACTGTTTAATGTATTGCTAGAAAGCCATTAAGTATAAATATGTTTTACAGTCTTTATCTAATAAAGCCATATTTTATACGTGGTTAGAACTATCTTGCAGCAGGAAACTTATGACTGTATGTCTGTTCTTGTTTGCATGGACACAGCCCACATGGTATGCATTTGTGCCTTTTGCTGTTTCTCTTCTCTGATGATGAAGAGATGTGAAATCTTTATGCTGGAGTCGGTACAAGATACCAATTTTTCATCCTTTGCATGCTGTTATCTTTTCTCACTCTTCTTATCTTTTTCAGTTTCATTATGTTAGCAAGAGAAATAGAGTTATATGTCATTACTTTTGAAAAGAAAGCTAAATCATATTTTAGTTGAGCTTGTTTATTTGACAAGCTGGGGGACATTTTTCGTTTTGTATCTTTGTTTGTTTGTTTCCTTTCTGCTGAATGAAATTGTGCTGGTTTCAGCTGTGGTAGAGGTAATTTCTTTCACAGTGGCTGGTATGGTTCTGGATTTGTGCTAAATACAGTGTTGACACTATAGAGATGTTTTTGTTCTTGATGAGCAGGATTTACACAGAGCCAAGGCCTTTTCTGCCTCACTGGAAAGGAAGTTGGGGATACATGAGAGGTTGGCAGGAGACACAGCCAGGACAGGCGACCCAAACTGACCCAAGGGATATTCCAGACCATGTGACATCATGCTCAGTGTATAAAGTGGGGGGAAGAAGAAGGAACAGTGGAGTGTTGGTTTTGGTCTTCCCAAGTCACAGCTAGCTGTGATGGTGCCCCACTCTTTGGGGATGGCTGAACTCCCGCCTGCCCATGGGGAGTGGCGAATTAATTTTTTCTTTGCTTTGCATTTTTGTGTGGCTTTTGCTTTTCCTGTTAAACTGTCCATACCTCAACCCAGAAGTTATCTTTTTATCTCAACCCAGAAGTTCTTTATCTTTTTACCCTTCTGATTTTCCCACTAGTGGGGTAGCAAGCAAATGGCTGAATGTGACTTTTACATAAAAGTGAAATTTTTGTTCATAGATTTCCATGTCTTTCTCTCCAAGAAAAACTGTCAATCATAAATATAACTTGTGATCTTAAAAAGAGCAAACTAAGACACAATTATCTCCTGGGCTATGGTAGGATCTTCCAAAAAACAAATGAAAGCTGGTAACTAAACCAGCAATAAAACCCTTAAACAAACTTATGATTTCTTTCCTGTAATTGTAAGAATGAAGAGAACACACAATAACACACAGTTCTACAGAGTTTTTTATTCAAATCAGTGTGACTATGCAGTTCTCTTGGAAAAACCCCTCATTTTACAGAAATCTTCTTGGTTAATATTTTACATATATAGGTAAATTTATATACACACACATATACATATACACATATAGATACATAAATGCACATAAGAAAATCTATGTGATCCATAAAGTATGTATCTCTTGAGATTGCATAGAATATAATCCATATTTAGTATAAAACTTAGTATGATATGTAAAATATAATTTAAAATCAATGAAAAATTTTCTCAATGGCAAAAAATACGGAGCTAGATCTAAGCCAAATTGCTGGACTTAAATTTTGAAAATGGTGTGTGTACAGGAGAAAGATTTGAAATTTATTTTAAAAAATTAGCTTTTAGATATGTTAAACAACAAGGTAGATATGTAGCAATGATTATGATTGAAATATGATCTTCCTCATATTTCAGTGGCTGGATGCAAACAATACCAAAACCTAACACTTTATCAGACATACAATTGAAAAACATTGGTTGATTAGATTTTTTTATGAATTCTCTGACAGTCTTTATTTGCACTTATTTTTGCTATACATATCAATTAAGTCTTAATTTTTAAGACTCTGTTTGAGCCTCTGAAATGTTTATATATTTATTTGCTTTCTTTTTCATTACTGTCACGTTTAAACCAATTTAAGGGTTTGGATACAAAGTTAAAATTATGTTTTCCAGAAATTTCCAGAGGAACTGTGAATGGTTGAGAAGCTGGACAAATCTCAGCATAGTACATAACCTATGTCAGGCATAGTTTTCAAGAAAGTATAAACAAATATGTATATGTATACGCATTGCAGTAAGGGGAATTTTCTTTATTCAGGGTATTCTGGGTTTTTTTATTTATGTATAAATATGTACACATTAAAAATTGTAACATACAAATTATCCTTAAAAATACTCTTTATCTTAACCACAGAACATGAATATGTAGTCTTAGAATTACAGAATTTTTAATGTAGACAACATATAATATTATATATTAAAAGACACTTGAAATTTTTTGGTGAGTTTTTTAGTTACATCAAAGACTGCTTTCAGGAAGATGAGACTGATATTTCAGGAATATTTCTTTAGAAATAACCTTCTCTGCTTTCACTAATTTTTGCTACTGGACAGAGAATAGAAACACCACATAATTGAAAGTCAATTAAAGGAAAGAACATATAGGCAGACTGTGCTAAGATAATTTGGGAAAATTAATGTGAATAGAGTAGCTAGATCTTCACCTTGCTCTAAAGGAAGGAAGAAATCCTCCTTGTTAATGATGTCACAGCTCTTCTGGAAGGATATCAGGGTGGTGCAGCAAAACCTTCTCAAGCCTGCCCAGCAAGCACAGTCTCGTGATCTGCACATGGGCAGTGTTTGCATATCACCACCCAGCAGTGCAGCAGACACTTGGGAAGCCTTTGTGCAATATTTTAAACTGATTTATAGAGGCTCGGCTCTGTTGGTTTGGACTGTGAATGTACAACATTGGTAACTATACTGATCAGTCGGGCTATAAAGCTGTTAAAACTTTAACTGGAATAACAGTAAATTATTGGTTTCACATGAGACGTTTTCCTGTTAGTTTGTAGCAGAACTTTTGAGTTTCACAATTTATATAAACAGAAGGACATAATTATTTTCTTCAGATTACAGAGTAAATATATGTTTAATTGAGGTACATTATAAAATATAAACAGTATACTTTTTTTTGCTGTTGTTTTTCAAAGATATGCATGGAATTTTAGCTATTCCTTGATGTTTGCAAGGATTGCTCCATAAAACTTACTAACTCTGACTAGATGTGTTTGCGAGTTGGGTGAGTCTTTTAATGTTATTTGAACACCTTCAGGAAATGCACCAGTGTATGAATGCATAGAAGCAAAGAAATACCATTTTATAAGTTTTGGAAAGATTAAATGCCAAGAGTTTCATTAAGCAGAGGAAGGATCCCAGAGGAACAGAAACCCATTTGTTTAAACAAAACTAAAAGGTGGACTGCCAGGTTTGCCAGCTAAGCATTTGCACCTGGCTGACAATATGTTGATACAGATGGTATCTAATGCAACATTTGGCCATGTTTTACATTGGCTGGAATAAAATATTTTTCTTTGGGACATCAAGTTAATATTTTAGCTTCATTATATTTAAGATAAAACTCACAATTTTAAATAAATAAATTGACATAAAAGATACATCTAATCACATCTTACCTTTACTAGAGACAAAGAATCCATCCAGTCATGAAAATGGAGATATGTGACTAAGATTATCAATAATGACTACTTGACATATGATGAAAGCCTTTGTTTTCCATTATGTTTATTTATTATATTATTATAAAATAGAAAAAAGAAAAAACAACAGCAGACCTGTTTGCTTGGGTTTTTTTTTAAATTTTCTAGGTTTGTCTGAGATATAGTTAATTTTCTTCATAGCAGTCTGTGTAGTGCTGTATTTATGACAAAATGGTGTTGATAACAAATCAGTGTTTTATCCATTGCTGAACTGTTTTCACAGCACTAAGGGTTTCCATCTCTTATGTATTTTGCCTTCTTCTCTTGCCTCTCTCCAGAGAGTAGGCTGAGGGGGAAAGAAAATGGGAGGGACACAGCTGTGAAGACTGACCCCATTTGACCAAAAGCACAAACATCATATGGCTCCACACTGAGGATCCTGCTTTTCCTAGATAACCTTTGCTCAGACACTGGCTGGGTATCAGTCTGTGGGTGGTAAGTGGTAAATAGCTGCCTTTACATCTCTTTTTTTTCCCTTTACTTATAAAACTGTCTTAATCTTGATCCATTTTTCTTTCTTGGTTTTTGCCCTTTCGATCCCCACACTCTGTCATGCTAGACTGGTTGGTACTTAGTTCACAGTGTTCAACCCCCCACACTAACCAGACCTTTACATTTGTGCTGTACACAAATATAAGATTTTCATGCCTTTTTTTTTTCTAATAAATTTGAAGGGTTTCTTAATTTTTTTTAATTTTATGGTAGTGTTCTTACCATTAAGCTTCCCATACTTTACACATCTTCCTGTCAGGTCAACTCCAGGTTTCTAATTGCTCCATTTCTCTGAAACTTTAAATCCAATTGATAAACTTATCTGCCATTTACTATACAGTTATTTACGCTGAATACTATTTTGTCAAATTTCTGAAATCTCTCACCTGTGTATGCCAACAACTTAGTGGTCCTACTTCAAAGCAATTTAACTTTTTCTTCCTAAGGCAGCTTCTTCCCCTAAAGTAAACCCAGTGGACACATAAGATGCAGTTCTAATTGATTAACAACTGTTTGATATGTCAGATGTAAGATGAATCTTCTTTTGAATGTTGATTCTCATGTTAACAGACAAGAATGTCAAAAAATTAAGTCTCAGTTTTTCAACATATAAATAAAGTTATCTAATAAGTGCTCATTTTCTTTTCTAGGATTTACTCTGGTTTGACAGGTAAGACTGTGAATATTTAATTATTTTAGCAATAAATTCTTGGCTTGATATGAAAAGTTAGTTTTCCCTTGCCCATAAATACAATTTTGAGTGAAGCAAACAGGCTAACTTAAAATACTGCTAAAGTGATTTGCACCAGAAGGTGTGTTTGTGTGTGACAAACATCTGAAAAACGGGCTAATAATATTTTCTCATTATCTCTTTCTTGAGAGTTCATTCCTACTTGATTTTTCTTCTGATTTTCATTAAAATGGAAAGTTTAGATTCATTCACTGAGGGAAGGAGGTTCTTTGGGAGCTAAAAAGATTTCTCCTGTGGTTGCAAATATTGATATACGGAGGTTTTACCTGTACATGTCTGTGTAAATCACATATCTTTTATATCACCTTCTTCTATGCTGCTGTTGTATTCTGGCTGTTTCCATCTGCAAGATTTTTATTTTGAAGCCTGTTGCATTTTAAAGCTATGAAGTGTACTATCAAAATTAAGCCAGATACTTCTCTGCACCATTCAGAAAACTGGGTAAGGAGAGAGAAGAGAGGTAAACTACCCCCTTTAGATGTATCAAGTGCTATCACTGTGGAACTGATGAGCTAGCTAAATGCATTAGTCATTACCAATCTGAAGAAAAACCTGGAAGATATATTCAGTATTTTTATTTATTTCAGGATATTTCAGGAGCTGACAAACAGTTGCATTACAATTGGAAAGAAAATTGGCAGAAAGCTGGGAGCACTTCAAAGTACTTCAGCACTCAGAGAAGCTATGGCAAGAAGAATTAAAAGTTTTGTTTTCAATTTCCTTAAAAAATAGGTGTATACAAAAGGAAATACCAGTGTAGCAGAAGTGTATCTCCTCTCTGAACACAGTCAGTACAGAAGCTGATTGAGGAATCATCCTTCTATTTCTGTGTATGCATTTTTGGAACATCTGGGCTTACTACTACATTTGAAATAGACCAAGTATGGTTTTAACTATCCTGTTTTGGAGCAATTACCTTTTGTTTTATTTCTTTTTTTTTTTAATTAAAAAAATGGAAATGGCCAGACTGGAAAGAAATTTAGTTTTCTACTCCCCCCTCCTCTCCTCAGTTAAAAGTAGAAAACCATTTACCTTGTGTTTGCACGTCTCTGCATATTCTAGTCTTTTTACACAAACTACAGTTGTTCATGCTATCAGGGGCAAAATGTTTACTTGAAAAACAAACTGAATCTGTTAGGTTGGATGCATGATATAGAGCAATTCAGTAATTCAATAACTGTTTCAAAAGTTCCATGAGACCTGATAAAGAAAGATAAAGATGAAGTTAATTGCAAGGGAAAAATTTCTGTGCTAATATAAATTTGAATATGTACAAAGATTTCTATGGAGTTGGATTCTCTACTGAATTTTTACTTACACATGGCAAGACTCCATAGAAGACAAATTGATGTCTAAGCTAAAATCTGCACACAAGAGAATTTAAACAGCTCAGCAAAAGGAAAACCATTTAGTAGCATTTAATTCTCAACATAGCTCAGACTAGAGATTGTTCCCAAGGCAGGTCACTTGTGATAATCTTGTTTTAGAGGGTAAGAGAACTCAATAGTATGGACAGGCCTATTCTGTGTTCTTTATTTTTCTAGATGGATTTTTTTGTTAAGTTTGAGTAGAGTTTTTCTTGCTCACCCATAATGAAAATTAAACCTGTCTAGCCTTACGGTTTATTGTGAGTTTTGCATGATCAGCTGGAGTCCCAGTCTATATTATAATTTTGCTAAGATCTTTGGTTCTTAAAGATTTCATAACTGTGCCATTAATAACAGACTTCAGTGTGTGTTTAGAATACAGTCTTAGATTTTTTGTGCGATCCATAAAAAATAAAATGGACTTCTGGTTTTTATTAAGATGATAATTACAGAGTACACCGCCTTGTTATTCATCTGATACAAAATTAATCTCTTTGACACAGACTAATATTGATTTTATTATTTCCATCTTTAATATCGCCCATGTCTATTTGCATGGTAACAATTATTCTTACTCACACAGCATCAACAATAAAACATAAACTTTGATGTAAATTTGCTATACTCATTCAAAATGTTCCTGACTAAAAGGGCTTATTAAGAATAAATCAGTTCTTGTTTATAATGTAACATGAGAAAAAATTAAAGAGCAATAGAAAGCAACCTGACATGAACACCTTCTGAAAAAACATTCAATGTAAAGTTTAAAAACCATTTAACTTAGAGATCTGCTACATCAATTCTGCACAAGCATTGGCACATAAACTTAATGCACAATAGGTGAACCTAGAACTCACCTAGACTGATAGATATGAGAATATGTCATGGGAAACATTCTAGTTTGAGAATTTTCCCTATTTTTTGAATGGTAAATCAACAAGATTTGGCAAGAAACTAACAAACTAACTGTAATTCGGAAAAAAGAATTTGGAAAAGGAAAATGAAAGGCAAAAAGGGCCAGCTGTGTCCTGGAGTGCATCAAGAAGGGGATTGCCAGCTGGTCAGGGGAGGTGATTGTTCCTCTCTACGCTGCAGTGGTACTGCCCAAGTTCAGCCTTCAGTTTTAAGTACTTCACTCTAAGAAGGATTTACTAGAAGCTATTGAAGTGTGTCCAGAGGAGGATGACCAAGATGGTAAAAGGTCTTAAAGGCAAGACTTAGAAGGAGTGGCTGAGGTCACTTGACTTGCTCAGCACAGAGAAGGCTGAGGGATGACCTCATTGCAATCTATATCTTAAGGGTGTCAGCAGAGGGTAGGAATTGATCTCCTCCCTCTGGCATCCAGCAACAGGACACAAGCAAATGGAATTCAGCTGCATCAAGGAAAGCTCACATTGGCCATTGGGAAAAGGAGAGGTAGTCAGTCACTGGAATATGTCCCTCAGTGAAGCAGTCGTATTATCCAGCCTGTCAGAGTTCAGGGAGAATCTGAACAATGCTCTCAGTCCTGTGCTTTAATTTTAGGTAGTCCTGCTACCTAATTTCTGCATTTGATTCCATCAGAATTCAAGAACATGTAATTGCATATGGTAGCCATGTATGATATGGATAGCTCTGCTAACAAAGTGTTACTTACAAAATATTTTATTGAAAAGAAAAATGAAAAAAAATTAGTTTGATTATAGCATACTCGGACTTCTGCCCCTTCCTATGTTTGCTAAATCTATTTGAAGTATACTAGAAGTACAGTACTTTCACATAAGTGTATTCAGGCGTGAAATAGAATCATGCATTTTTAAGTAAATTGTTTTCTAACAAATTTAGTTCAGAATATGCATATAATTAGAGTCACAGCTCTGCATAGTAGTCACTCAGTATTATATCACTATTTGCCAACCACCACTTTGTAAACAAGATGTGCCATCTCAGGGTGTGCATTCCATTTCAAAATTTTACTGGTGCTTACTCAGAGATAAGAGGTATTTCAAACTGAGGCATTTTATTGACTAACCTGATGTCAGACTTTGATCAAGGAATCATGGTGACAGTGGGATGTTTATTTCCACGTAGCCTGATCAAAATAATAGAATTTTAGAAACAATTGGAATTGTGTCATTGCATATCAGATAAGATGCTGCATTTGTCTTGTTACTGTGATGTGAACTTATCAAGACTTCAGTGTATGTTTTTTTTCTGAAGCTCTGTTACACAGCAGATGGGATGTCTAACATCCTTTTCTATTTGAAACATGCAAGCTCTAATAAGCAAGAGGGTTTAGAATGTTAAACCAGCCAGCCATACGAAATATGTCACACAGTTTGCTGTCAACCTAATTAATTAGATAGCATTATTTGTTGTCCCCAATGAACTCTGATGAGCTCAATGACTGATAATAGCCTCATTCTTTTGAGAGATTTTCTTTTTATTTTATTCACTTTGATTTAAGAAAGAGTGTTTAAAGAGGGAAAAAAATTCCTACCACAATGAAGAGTTATTCAGAAATACATACTTGTGACTTATTAATATGAGCAAACATTTGGCCTCTTACTAAGGTCATTTTAATTTTAAATCTTCTAGAGTAATGTTTCTTGAATAATTACTATTTCAGTAATTATCTTGCACTTTCATAACACATTTCTGGACATGTTTTTTAATAGAGTTCCTGCCCTTCAGACTGTAGACAGACTCAATGAAATTATGTGAACACCACTTATAATACAGGACAAACAAAATCGTATGGTTAACATAACATATGGGTCTTCAAATCAATCTTAAATAGAGAAGGCTATTTTCAGTCAAAAAGACATAATTATTTGCTTTTCTTGTCATTTTCATGTTCAGATTTGCATTAGAACAAATAATTTGATGAACTTTAGAAAGTTTTACCTCTCTGCAGCACCTCCCTACCCCACAGTTCTATTTTCAGCTATGCCACTGGTTCTTAAAGAGACAATAACAACCTTGGGCACAGAGAGTTCAGGAGCACAATAACATTTTGTGTTACCCAGGACACTGTGAAGAAAATTAAAAGCTGGTCAATGGAAAAATATATTATTAGTGAATGTAATAATTGTAATTCATTACTGCAAATGGCAGTTTTGCTGTTGTTTCTGATAAATATATTTCACTGAAGTAAAATAATAAATTCCTCAGTGGAAGAAGAGATATACAATTAAATTGGCTGATCCTGCTAAAGTACATGTCCACAAATGAGGATGATTCCCATGAAATGCAAATGCTGTTTCTGAATTTCTAGATGCTTTGGCTTTATTATTTGTGTTATGTGTTATTTTTGTCTGTACCCCTGCCATATCACCATTTTATTAGTTCTGTATTGATAGATTTTTTTTTTAATATGCAGTTAAATTAACTTTGCAAGTTTAGTTTAGTTAATGTACATTCTGGTGCACTTCTGAATGTTGACATGCAAATAGTGTTGCATAAACAATCAAATACAAAAGGGTGAAACAATTGGTATCCTCTTTGGTAATACTGTTTACATTTGGAGCAGTAAATATGAAGAGAGAGAGTGCAAAGACACACCTTTCTGAGGAACACAGCATTAAAACTTCATAGACTTTAATGAATCATTCCTCTGTACAGAGTTCAGTCTTACACATCATGCCATAACAACGTGTTCTATTAAGCATCCATGAAGAAAAGTTTTCTCAGGTTTAACACAATTGTTGGTTTCATTGAGTGTTGCTGGTAAGAGAAATGCTTTTTTTCTGCAGCATTTATCTACCTGGTATTTCAGTTTTCTCTTTTTTTATTTTTTAAATTTTTTTCAGACTGAAGAACTACAGGGGTCTTTTTGCCTGTTCTACAGGAGGTATTTCATTCCCTGGACACACAGTAATCCTTCCATGTGCACCTATTCACCTGTATATATCTACGGGGTCACCTAGAAAAACTTTATAAAGGATTCAATCTGAAATTATATGTACCTTTAATGAATTGCTCTTCAAACTCTTTTCTTTTTGGATAACCTTTTCTGAAGCTCATTTTTGTATTGTAATTAATTACCAGATTATCTCCTCATTTTTCCTTTGTTTGGAATGTTTTTTGAAGAGTGATTTAAAGTTCACATCTTTTATTCTGTGTCCTTATGATCTTCCTGATTATTTTTGGGACAGTTGGTGATCTGTCATCATATTCAGTGAAAATATAGCTCCAAAAGCACATGCTTCCCATCTGATAATGATTAAAAAACTAAAAATATTTTAAGCACTAATAAGGCAATTAATTTCTTTGATTCAATATAGTTTTAAATCTATAACACTATTTGTCCATTGATCCAATAAAATATGAATAACATTTCAGTGGCAATTTGTGCACTTTTATTCTAGCCTTTTCTACAATATTTTCTATGAAGAGTGGGCCTGAAATACACATAATTTTAAATTATGTACTCTTCTTTACCTTCTGTCTTTTCCTCTCTTTCAGCTTGTTTTTCTTACTCTGTTTGAGCAAATTTACCTTGGGAGCGACTTCTTTTGAAGTCTGTAGCTGCTTTAGAGAGTACAATGCACCTGTGTCCTTTATTGAAGAGCTTTAGTGAATGATTGGGCTATGTTTAAGAGCTACAGAATAAGAGTAAATGCATTTCACTCTGTATAATTTCTCCTTTATATCATACAGATACACTGATGTTGATAATTCCTTAATTTTGCAAGGAATCACACAGTTTTTCTAGTCTTTAAGCATGAAGAATGTTAGAATAAAATAATCAGGACTTAAGTATGATTTTTTTTCAAAGAATAATTGTAGAGCCAGGGTACAGTTTAAATCTTGGCTTAAGGGCTATGAGATATACCTTAAAATAACAAAAACTCCACTGATATTTTTTGTGAAAAGCTTAAATAAGCATTGATTTGATGGAGGAGTTTTCTCCAGCCTAAATCTTCATTATATTTTAAACTTCTGCAAATATTTTTTATTATAATTTACTAGGGAAGGTCTCAAAAAAAAGTTTTAAAAATTGAAGAAAAGAATTGCTCCGTGTTCTTCCACAAAAAAATCACCAGTGTAGGTAAACTGAAATATATTATGATTTCTTCTAAATATCTAGCTCATCCACTAGCAACAACAGCAAAAGAATGGCAGTTATGCAGCTCAGGGCACATTTTCCAAGAGGTGTTGACACAGCTGTCTATGCCAGGGCAGAAGTTTTGACCCAAACAGGTCTTCAGATGATAGATACAGCCCAGCAAATTGCAGTCTGAAGGGAGGGCCTGGGACCTCTCCCTCAGGATGGGAGAGGTAAATGAAAAAATTGTTAGTGCTAAAATCTAAATGCAAAGACCCTCGCTGTTAAGGAATACATGAGCATGCGAGATTTTATATGTTGTAAGGCTTGGGTTGTTTTGTTTGGGTTTTTTTTTCCTTTTCTTTACTTGAAAGAACTCCAGGTAACAAGTGACAGGTCAAGAGGATATGGTCTCAAGTAGTGCCAGGGGAGGTTCAGACTGGATATTAGGAAAAATGTCTTCCCTGAGAGGGTTGTTAAGGATAGGAAGGCTTTTCCAAGGAAGTGGTTGAGGCACTGTCCTTAGAAGTATTTAAAAGGCAAGTAGTTGTGACACTTACGTATGGTTTAGTGGTGGACTTGGCAATGCCATGCTTATAATTTGATTTGATGATCCTGGAGGTCTTTTCCAACATATAGGATACTATTATTCTATTAACCTTGGTAGAAATTCAGTAAGGACAGTAGTTCCTACTTAGTCTAACTGGCTGCAGTGAGGACGTGTTAACTGTACTTTTAAAGCCTTGAAATTCTGAGGGAACTGGATAATACTTCCTCAGCAGATGCTCTGTAAAATACCGGATGAGAGAACCTGAAAGTGGCAGTGACTACTGTGTTTTAGGGTGAGTTCAGTAGTTATGTTTGATATGCAGGTTTTATATACCAGATGCGTCTTTGGAAACTCGGATAACAGGGACCCAGACTGCATGACTTCTCTTTGACATAAATTCTGAATCCAAGTAGAAAAAATTCTGTGAATTAATGGATATAGGGTCTGATGTCCAGGATTAGGTCAAGATGGAGACAGGTGCCAAGCTTGAAAGTGTTCTGCAAACCAGTTTCTGGAAAGCATGGATAAATGTTTTCTAGTAAAATGAAACTAAAAACCAACACAAATAAGCCACCAACTTTCCCCTCCACAGCTAAAACCAAAATAAAACCAGAACAAAATTCCTAGCTTGCATATCTTTTATCTCTCTCTTATTTTTTCTACTACGTGTTTAGAAAATACATCACTATCTCATACATTTCATGAAACTTTTAAGGTGCTCTCCAGGAGTTTGGAATGTATTTTTCAGTCATTGCAGCAACATTTGAAATAGTGCTTTATCACTGGCTTAATTTTTTTTTTTTTTTTGTAAACACTAGACACACTGCTAAATCTCTTTCTAAATCCAGGAAGAAAAAAAGAATATAGTTTTTTCTGCTGTCTTTGAAAATTCAGGTCAAAGTTTCCTGGCAAATAGATTTTCTTGAAGGATATACAGTTAAGATCAATATAGCATCATTAAAAAAAATACATTTCTGCTGAGTCATCTGAAAGAAGCTTAGTAGTCTTTGTTTTTAGCAAACACAATTATAGAGTCCGGATATACTCAGTGATCTGTGAAGGTTAATATCTGTCCATAAAAGTGATGTGCTGGGTTTCTTTTGTCTATTCACCTACATGTTAACAGGAATTTTCAAATATAATTGAATTCTTCACCTTATTATAAACTAATACTGACTATAAACTTTTACTTGTGGGTCAATGGGTGGATACCTAAGGATTTTTATAAGCTACTTCAGCTTCCTTTGGATGTCCTTATGGCACAAATCTTCAAAGTTGAATCCCTTCAGGGACAGTTTTCAAAGGTGTTTTATTTTTTTAACAGCTATGACAACATTTTTGTAAATGGCTACATACTAGCTGTCTGTCTGGATATTCAGATAATACCACCTTATTTAAACATAGGAGAAAAATTCAAAATATATAAATATACACGCACACATTTGTATATACATATGTGTACATATATGTATGTGTGTGCAATAAAGCATATTCTGTATCTATATTTTATATAGATACATTGAGAAATAACAAATGTACATTTTTTTAAAAAAAAGATCAATTCCTCTTTTGATTTGTCCACATGCTTCTACCAGTACAACCTAGAGAAGAAATCCAGGAAAAAACCCATCAAACCAACACTACCACACCTGCCTCCCTCCCCTGAAAAAAGCTAAACCCAAATCCAAATAAAAGCCCCTAAATTCTTCTCCTTGGAACTAATATGCACTAAAGGAACAAATAATTATTATTTCAGATATCTGAAAAGAAAATTTCCTAAAGTCAACTGATGCTTCCCCCCCCCCTCCCTAAAGAGTGCATTATGTGAAAAAATTAGTTTTAAGTAATCAGAAACTGTTGTTACTAGAATTAAGATGATGTAGGAAAAATGCTGTTCTAAAGAATTCTTGGAGGAACACTACCATTGCTATTGAAAACTACATGGCTTAAAATGTGTTTTGAACAATTTATTAATGAATTTACCTCCCTTTTTAGGGATATTAAAGCTAACTGACATACTAGTATTTTCATAAAGACAAAAATATATTCCCTGCACAAAACTGAAAAGTGCTGCAAGAAAAATACTTCTTCAGGCTACCTGAAGTAATAGTGGCTTTGCTTCTATGAAAGAAAGGGAATGAAATAATAAATAGCCCCCAAAAAATCATAAAATCTGTAGAAAGAAAAAAAAGATTGAAAGATTCTTGCTTCATGAGAGAAACTTGTAAAAATCAGTGTGAAGAGAAGGTATAATGCTGTGAAAATTTTATAGTATATTTTATCCATACACTACTCAAATTAAATTATTTTGCAAATTTTAATACAATTTAATAGAACTAGTTTTCTTCTTATACCCCTGTAGGGCCATTATCATGGATTTAAAGATAAACAAATTTCTTTTGCCATTAAATATATGTAATGCAAATAAGTTATCATCTTCTTTTAGTACTGACTCTTTAGTTAGGCTGTAGAGTGGCTGTCATATCCCAAATGGCATTATCTGATGTGCAGTCTATAATCTTTATTGAGTGGAAACCATCATCAGTCTTGGGTCAGTTTGGGATCTTTGCATGAGAACATGTTGTGTAGGACAAGCGAGACCTATCCCCAACACTAGAGCATTTTTTTGGTGGGAGGACCTACTTACTATTCCAGCAATCAAGAAATACCTTTTCTCTGGAGGTGTGATTTAATGCAGTGAGTAAGATGAAGTAGGCACTTAGCAGACTAAACTGACGGTGAATTCTTAGTATTAGCATTTTATTAGCATAGGTGAATTCTTGAGTTGAGCATTACAGTCTTTTTCAAATCTGGAGGAAAGGTGCAATAGTCAGAGATAGCACCATTAAAGAGAAGAAAACATTTGGGTTCTACATAAAATCTAACAAAAACTCCAAGGAATAACTGAGCTGAAGAATCCTCTCTCAATAGGAAGTGAAACATTCATGACCTGTTAGGCTTGATCAGTTGTATTTATTGTACAGATAGTGACTCATTTTGGCAAGGCCATAGTCAGATGACTTATATAGATCCTGTTCAGCTTTAATATCTATTAAAGCTTGAATGCATTCCAGGAATAAACTGACTAGGTTCAGGGAGGTTCAATAGCTCCCAACATGGAAGCACTTGCCTACCTTGCTATGTCAATTCAAACTAATTTGCAAATCTGTTCTTCACAAAGTTGCTGATTATACGAGCTAAGTCGTTTGTTTTTTTTTTCTAAAAGAGGAAGTCTGACAAAAACAATGTGAACAATATGTGCAGAAGTACATAATGAAATTAAAGTATTAGGAGTACTGCAGTGCTAGAAATTAAAGTTTCAGGAGTACTGCAGTGCTAGCATGTTTTCCATCTGCTCCTCGTGTGCAGGTGCAGCTTTTTGTTAATACAGTCACTAGAAGGAAGGGAGACCTTGTATATTAAAATAGAACTATATTTTTGTAAAAAAAAATTGTTAATGATATTTCCAACCAGTTTTTTTAAGGCTTGTATGTTTTCATTTTTTAAAAGCAGTTCAGGAACAGGCATGCTAGCATTAGTGGGTATTAGTCTCCAATATGAAGACTGGGTTAAAATGAATGAAAAATCTTGGAGACTGTCCCAAAGAACTTTTACCTTTAAAAGGCCAAATAAGCAGGAAAATCAGGCATCTTCTAGCTATGCAAAATCTAGGTAAAGTTACAGAGTGGTCTACTTTTTATTACTGATCTTTTAGATAGTGGTAAAAGGGTTTATAGAAGGGTGTTGAATCCTCCTGTCCCGGAAACAGGATTTTCTGGGATGTTGAAGGAAAGGCCAATGAGTGTTCAGATTTGAATATTGCCACCTGGCCTAACCACTAGACATTGGATCCACCTCTGAGAACACAGCCTAAAAGCAGGGCTATCTTCCTGGCACTTCCTCTTTGGATTCCGGCGGGAAGGAGTTCGATCCCTCCCCCGGCCCTGCTGCTGGCTGGGTGGGGCAGGGGAAAAGCCATGGGCCCGGCCCGGGAGAGGTAGGCCTGGCCCCCCAAGGGTGGAAGGAAGAAGGAAAGAAATGCCGGGAAGCAATGGGCAGCCTGTTCCCCCCCTTGGAGACAGACAGAGAGAGAGTGCAGCCTGTGTTTGTGGCTGTTACCTTGAAATTCAGTAAACATGTGCTGGCAGCAGGCAGCCCGGCTGAGGAGATGGGGGGGGTGCAGCCAGGAGTCCGGCTGCTTGGAGGAGTTTTTAACCCTTCTTGGACAATGAAACTTTACAGAACATTAACCCTTCCTAGACGAGAGATAAGGGTAGAAGGTGAAGAAGGAAATGGCTGAGGGATGAAGGTCTGGACCAGAGAGAGAGAGAGTGAGAGATCTTGGAGGAATGGAGAAGATGGAGTGGCATTTTATGCTGGACTCTTTTGTGTAGCCATGGACAGAGCCATGTTTCCGTGCGATACAGAGACTGAGTCCAGGGGGAGAAATGTCCCAGAGCCAAGAAGATTCAGTGGGTACCCCTTGGCCCCAGGGGGTATATAAAATATGGGGGGGACAGATGTCCCAAAGGTGAGAGACTGTGCCTTTTTGGAGTGGGACGAGGCATCCTTAAAAGGAAAACCCTGGAAGCAGCCCTGGCCCATGTCCAGTAGTGAGAGTACTGGACATGAATTGGAAAAGGCCACCACGACACATGGAAGGACTCCCTCTCCTCTTGAGGAACTGAAAGTTGAGCATTGAAAAGGGTGGTGCTGGACCCAGAATTGGTGATTTTGGAAGATGTATTGTATTGGGAATTTAGCGGGGGGAGGAAGAGGAGAGTGTTTTTGTGAGGTTTTCATTTTTCTTTGTGTGTTCCCTTTTCTTGTGTGTGTAGTTTAGTTATTGTTTTTGTAGTTTAGTTAATAAATGTTGTTTTTTTTTCTTTTGTTAAATAAGAGCCTGCTTGCTTTCTTATTCCTGGTCAAAATCTCACAGCAGACACCAGGGGAAGTGCTTTTCATGGGGCATTGGAAAAAATGCCAGTGTCAAACCATGACAGGTGTAAATGAAAATAGTCTGATCTGTTTAGGTAAACTCTGGAACTGTTTTTCCTTCCATAAGAAATTAAATAGGAGATGATCCTTGTGATTCGCCCTCTACTCAGCTTTCATGAGACCCCACCTGGAATACTGCATAAGGTTCTGGTGCTCCACCCTAAAAAGGACATAGAACTTGGAGCAAGTTGCAGCAAGAGGGGAACCATGAAGTTGAGAAGGGGAGTAGAGCACCTCCCCTATGAAGGCAGGCTGAGAAAGTTGGGGCTGTTCAGTCGGGAGAAGAGCAGTGGATACCTCATAACAACATCCAGTGTCTGAAGGGAGCCTACAGGGAAGATGGAGAGCGTCCCTTCATCAGGAACTGCAGTGATAGGTCAGGGAGTAATGGGCTCAAACTGAAAGAGGGGAAATTCTGTTTAGATGTATGGGAGAATATATTCACTCTGAGAGTGGTGAGACCCTGAAATAGATTGCCCAGAGAAGTTATGAATGCCCCATCCCTGGAAGTGTTCAAGGCCAGGTTGGATGGGGCTTTGAGCAACTTGGTGCAGTGGAATGGGCCCCTGCCCATGGTAAGGTGATTGAAGATCAATGATTTTCAAGGTCCTTCCCAACCCAAACCGTTCTATGATTCTGTGATTTTATATCGTAAGTGTGTTGGAAAAAGTTCCTTGTACAACATTCCAAAATTTAAACTTGTATTTTTTGTAAAGACCTGCCTTTCCACTTTTTAATATGGGGGGCTTCTTCAAAGGAAATGATACATTTGGGGGTTTTTTGTTTTGTTTTGTTTTCGTTTTTGTTTTTTTTTTACAAGAAAACCAATTTATTGTTTTTTCAGTCTTCCTCCATTAATAAACTCAATGCTTCATTTAATCAATATTTTTGTTTCTTTAAATCGTGTTCCTCATTAAAACAGACTGAAAAGTTCTAATTATATTAATTGCTTCAAAAAGTGATAATACTAGAATTTAAAAAGATAATACTAGAGTTAAAATTACAGTGGCTGATATATTTTAAATGGTGATCACCTGCATGCATAGTTAGATCACAAACTGTCAAAAGGAAGATCACACCAGTTGATAAGAATAACATAAAGCATAGGAAATATCAGTGTTATGCAATCATAAATGTGGGTGATTTTCAGATTTTTAAGTTATAAACACTTGAATTCATTATTAAATAATATATTGCTGAGAGAAAATGTCAAAACACTTGTAAATACTGTCCAGAGCACTTCTTATAATGGAGTACAGAACACTAGATACAGTTTTGAATCTCAGCCACCATTGTACCAAACCAGTAAAAACTATACACCTTCATCTTTCAATAATCTCCCCTTCAGGTCCTGATATGAGTTCTGGTGTATGTACTGCACCAGGACTTCTACAAAATCATGCCACCTATTTTTTATCAATTACAATATCCAGTAATACTTATATTTATGTATATTTTATATATAAAATATGTGTTATTCTGTTGCAGAATAACAATTACCTGTTGTACTTACTGATGTCACTTTCATTCTAGTCCACCAAGCAGGAATTTTACTGATGACTTGAGTGAGGCCAAATGATTTGATGCAGTGAAAAAACAGTTCTCTTTTAACAAGCTGCCAGGTCAAAGCAGACAAATGTTACCTGATTACATTTCTGCTGTTTGCTGTATTTTACTTTACAATAGGTGTGCTTATTGACCTTCACACACAGCTAAGGAGGATTACTTCCTGCATTTCAGCAAAGGAATAACATTTTTTAACAATCTGTTGATCATACTGCAGGTGATATGGAAAAGAATAGACAGTCTGCTTGCTTTAGGATCACCACAGAAAAAGAAAAAAATTAATTTCTGACACAATATAATTTTACAGAGACAGTAAAGTATAAGTCTGACAGTGAAATAAAAATGAAAGATGAGTTGAGATCTTTGATCTGGTTTAAGTGGAAGTGAGAAATCTGGGGCTTCTAAATATGCTAACAGGTTTATACTTGCCTGCGTGTTATCAGCACTGTATTGAGGTTCCTTGAAGAGCCAAGAGAAAAGGTAGTCTTGACTCCCTTCAGTCCTGAAAAATTCAGCACTGAGGATTAGCACATTAGAGAGTCAACCAAAAAGCCTGGACTGGAACAAAAATAGAGGAGGAATCAAACAGCTAGGCTTTCATGATCATGTTTTTCTTTGATTCCTGTAATGGGCATCAGCTTTTGGCTTTACCATCTGTGAGTTAGCTTGCTGACTGCTGTCACACGGTTTTTGAGAAAGTAATTTTTTTAATGGGGTGAAAAAAGCCCAGTTAGCTCTGGCCTCTTTCCTCTCATTTTCCTAAATGAGAACTCCAAAGTTAGCACAGAGGTCAGTAACTTCTGGCAGCAGGAACAGAGAACAACACAGCAAGTAATAATTTGGACAGTAAGATATCTTCCTTTTCATGACTCTTTATGAAGAAAACATGACAGATTTTAAATCTCAATCTGGGTTTTTCTGTTTACATTATGGAATTTCTGTTATATGTTATTGTTAAAATTATCATCATATTTTGTGAAAGAGGGATTAAAATAATTGAGGTAAACACAACCAACAAAACCCCATTTTAGGCATTCTTACAACTTTATAAATTAGCAGTGACTCTGCTGTGATCAGTTCCAAACATGAAAATTAAAATATGAATGAAAGCATGACTTATGCCATTACAAAAATATAAACCTATAATTAAAGTAAAAGTTGTAGACCATAATCAGTAGCAACAGTATCCTTGCTATCTATACAAGAAAAAAAAATCAGAAACATAGCAGAAGTAGTAAAGCATACTTTACACAATTATCAGACACAACCTTAGTGTACTTCTAGTTACTGGAGATGAATTCATTATATGGGGTTTTTTTTCCATCATATTACAAAAGTTCTGCTCAGAACATACTTTCTTTGTTGCACTTTTCACCTCCAGATAACCTCCCCAGCCCCCTACTTCAACAGTATCTTTCTTCAAAGATTCTGCACACTGCTTATGCCACTCTCAGAATTTTAATGTGAATTTCTGAGTATATGGAGTGTTATGAAGCATTAACACTTAAACCCACTGCTAATCCCCACATGGCTTGCTTTATTCTTTTAGATCTGTATATAGTATGAAATACAGAGAACAATAAAACTGAATAAGTACCTTGGAGAGAGAGCAAGGGCCTGTGTGTGAAACAGGCTAAGTAATTATAGTGGTACTATTTGAAGAATGATAGTCAAGGCTGTTTTAAATATAGAATATTTTCAATCAGATGATTAGCTGCAGTTAAAAAGTAGTTTGGTGTCAGTTTGTCTCGAGGCCTTCTGTTACCCAAGGGTTAATTTGGATACAAAGTGAATATCAAGTTTGCTTCAAGAAGCAAAAATACGTAGGTTTTCAACACATTCACATGCAATTTTGAATTAGTAACACAGTAAAAGGGTTTTAATAGCAAATGCTGTTTGCCAATCTTGTAACTCCAATCTAGCCTCATGTTTACTCAATGCAGTAGAGAAAAAATAAAAGCTATTCATTCATAATACACATATAAATTTAATATTGCTTTTCTAAAATGAAAAATAAATATATTAATAATTCAAATCTAACAAGGGAAATCAAAGTGCAGTCTGTTGAGGTTATTCACACAGAAATAGCATATTTCTCTTTTTTCTTGTTCTTTTCTTTCTGTTCTGACATGAATATCTTCAGATTTTGTGATACAACCAGAAAATGGCATAGCAGATTTTCATACACTCTTTGTCTTAAAGTCATCATTTTTTAAATGTTGTGGCTGCAGATCACATCACTAAGAAGAAAGAAACAGCTGCATGACATATAAATGCATTAAGAGCAAAACAACACAGAATCCTTCTTCATTATTGTCTGAGTTAACATTATAATTCAAATAAATTGAAATCCAGTGCTATGTAGCTGAAATTCTTCAGAATAAAGTGTGAAAAATGTTGATGTATATAATTTTTGATATCAATGTGTAAATTAGCACACATTTTGCGTATAAACCTATACTCCTGAAATGTATTTCATAATGAACTTTTAAGATTTTCATCTCTATTGAATGATGTGGGGTTTAGCTTGCTCAAATGAAAAAAGCACAATTGATTTGGCTTTGTGCAAAAGAAGTACTTGCATAAATATATTAAAAACTATACAAATAAATAGGCACTACCTTCAATAAACACCATGTCTTAATAGTGGACATCTGTTTTATAATCTTCGTTTTAACTTGACCTTGAAAACAAAGGAAATAATATACATAAGTCTTATAATTCCTGGAAGAAGGAGCTCCCCAGTTTAATGATAGTAAGCAGAATTTGAATAAAACACAAAGCAAACAAAAACAAAGCCACACAAAAAAAAATTAATCAGCAGAGTAAAAAGGACATTTATAGAAAATAAGCACTTTTAAATAGACAATCATAGGAAATTTGAAAGAAAACGCATAACCTAGAAAAGCTGACTTTATTGCAGTCTATTAGATATTTTTCCTTCTACATTTCTTAGTGCTTGATAAGTAACAAAGTCAAATTAGTTCTATTTAAAATGGTTTTGTTGCAGAGAAAAACAAATAGTGGGCTCTCTCCTTTAAGTATAAAATGTAACAGATAAATGAAGAAAAAAGTTCTGGGCAATATATATATATATAATTTACATGGGCTGTTTAACTGAGCTTCTGAAAAGAAATAAAAACAGAGGAGGATGAACTTAACTTACAGTAAGGTCACAGAATCCCAGACAAGAAGTTAGGTAACATAAGATATTCCTCTGGCACCAATGAGAAACATAACTTGTTTTAAGTATTGTTAAATGTTGTCAAAGCATAAAAGATAGTTAAGTTAAAGCTAAGGCCAGAAATTAAGAAGGAGAAATCCTACATGAAAAGGATATTTTATGTGTATTTTAAGCTCTTACACTTGAGGTTTTGTGTACTACCTGTTTTACATGGAATAATACAGGGTCTTGTTTATTTAATAATTCTAACGAAAAAGTCCTTTTGCAGACCACAGGAAAAGACACTGAAACTTCCAACCTGAAGAATGGATTATTTTAAAAAGTGAAATGTTGAAGTAAAGATGTGAAGACATTCAAGTCACATTTGCGTTAAAAACAAAAGTACAGTGCTATGATCTCTTGTATATAAGCTAATTTATTTTATACTATGTTGTTTTAAAAGTTATTTTAAGCTTGATTTCATAAACTTCTACAGAGACTGAGGAAGTCATTCAGAGGTCTAGACAATTTGGCTTTTTCCACAGGTACCTTACTTGGATTTTAAATATCAAGTCAAAATTTTATTACAGTTCCTTTATGTTATAAATCCCTACAAGCATGTTTTTCCAAGGAAAAGTAAAGAGAATTCCCATCTCCCTGTAATGTCTTTATTTGTCAGGAAAGTATTTGCTATGAGTCAAACATCTGCAGTCCACCCCCACACTTTTTAGCACTGTGTCTCATCCATTCTATAGGATAAGATCCTGCATATCTATAAAAAGACAAACACATATGCTGTCTTTCATAGAATTACTTCTGCTACAACTCATAAATAGATCAGTTTTCTTCTACAGAATTTCCTTTTTTGCCATTGCAAATACAGCAACACAATCATTACAATACCGCCTTCCCTTCTCTAACTGGACTCCCTTATGCATGGCTGAGTATACAAAACTGTGATAAGCAGTTACCTAGTTGTTGTTTCAAGACTCATATACCTTCCTTTTCTTCCTCCTCCTTCCAAGACACAACGTCCAGCATCGCCAGCATTAGCCACAGGCTTATATTGAGGAAGTGTGAGGAGTCCCCATAAGTTTTCACCTGGGATCCCACTGGAATCCAGCGGGTGAAGCTCTTTAACTTTGCATGCAACACAGTACTGCTGATTGCAGAGTAGTTTAAGTGGTTCAGTGTCGAATTACAAAAATAATTACCAAAAAGCTTAGCTTCAAACTTCTCTGCTGCTGTGATATGCTATCCTCTTCCTACAGACTGGTATTTCCTAGCAATTCACAGTCACATGTAATCACTAATGCCCCTGGTTGAATCTCAAGTCTTTAATTGGGCTGTTGAAGTGCAGACAGCTCAAGCCTCAAGTGACATTTCTTTTATAATTTTGGCATCTGCTGTAGAGATATCTGGCTGCAAAGAATGTTAAAGGACATCCTGACAGGATCTATGTATAGTTAATTCACTCAATCACAGTTATCTTCGCTTTTATAACTGTAATTACTTTTGTTCATTAAATGATTTTTCAAAAAGCAGCTGAAATTTTGTAAGCTGAAATGAGATTCAACTTGTGAATTGGAATTTCGGTCCATGGTCTCTATTTAAAAGTCATAAAGTATACATCAAAAAATGACACAATATGCAAACTCTCAGAAAAAAAAAGGAAAATTTTCCAGCTTACCTACTTTCTATATATATGAGGATAAACACCTACTTATGAAGGGACACTTCTTTGATAACTCCCATATTTAATTACTCTATTATAATCTTCATAGAGATACTGAATTTCTATAGAATGGATAATTAATTAATTAAGATTATGGTTTGTGAAGTTATTAAATGTTTGCTAGACTAGGATCTGACTTATCTTCCTTTACTGAAGCATCCTTATTCCAACTGATTGATGTATCTCTTCAGCTTGAAAGTTCCTGTTTTACTATCATGTTATCCAAGTGAATCTAGAGGTAGTGGCAGAAATTCCAGCTGTAGGAGGAGGAAACAATTGCAGGTAAGTCTGCATTCCTGTTAATTTATACATGTTTTCTGGAAAGTCTTTTGGAAAATATATGGTGACAATCATGTTGTATCAGTCAAAAAAAATTCCTACTGATTCTTAAATGTGTTCCAGGAGGAGGTGAAGTTCTGATTATTGTCCAGAATGTGTGAAAAAAAAAAAAAAAGTTGTTTGTTTGTGTTTTTTGCCAGCAAGTGGTGGTCTTTCTAAAATAAAAAATTATTATATTTTCATTTTCTCCCTGGTAGGATCTAATAACTTAGATGACTTTAGCTGTCCACCTACTACTATTTATAAGAGTACTCCTGAGCATCTGCCACATCCTGACTATCTCACAATATGGTTCGTTTGTTGATCTGAAAGCTTGCAGTACTTCAGCACTTTCCAGATTGTTCTAGTTAATCCTAATGAACAAATATCTGGCTCCCAGATTCTGTAGGTGTACAAAAACTGAGAAATGCTTTAACCACTTTAGCTAATAATTCTCAGGGAAACTGTCAAATCACAAAATCAATTTATGACTGAAGAAGATCTGTCTGAAATAATAAGAAAAGAAAAAATATCTGATTACAGCCAGCATTACTTATTAATCTCTGTTTTCTAATTACACTTAAGAGTGCACCCATTTAGTTTAAGGAGTAAAGATTTCCAGTTCTCAAATTCATACTAATGTTAGTTATTATGTTTAAATTTTATATCATTCCTTTTGTCTTTCTGTCAAAATGGACAAAAACTCCTTCAACTCTTGTAAAAACATGGAAAGAGCCTCTACCATAAATAGCATGTGACTTACTTTTCAGGAAATGTATATGAACCTTGATGGCACTAAGTCCTTAGAGATTGAATATTTTTTTCTTTTCCATGTGTGAGTAAATGCAGTATTAATGGTAGTCACTAAGCTAACCTTAGTAAGTATGGCATTCTTCAGAAACTGTGCATGGACTTGTTTTTCTTTGGCCCTAATTCTCTGTTCTATATGTACAGCAAGCGTCAGATCCATATGATTACTGTTTCCTGACCTGTTTTATAAAAATTCATTGTATTTTATGATCAGCTTTCTAAGGCACTCTGTGGGGTGCTCCTGAAATGTATCCTCTTATCTGACATTTTTGGAACTTTCTTGGTGGTAAGATACTTAGGATTTAGGTAGGTGTTTTACCTACTATATCCTAAATTAGATTTAGCTTTTAGTTTATTTTCATTTTTACCAGTTAGTTCACTTGTAATTTATAGTTCTTTAATTTTTGCCTTTATGCATCCCCAAGGCTACATAGGACTCAATAAAGCTATTTGTTGCTATAGGCAACAGAATTGTTTTTCAATATATTGTCAGACTGATGATATCATCTGAATTTTGATGCTTTGCCGCAATACTGTCTTTATGATTGTTGTCATGGAGGGGGATAAAAATATTTTGACTGGTTGGCACATTGTACATTTGAGCTATCACTGTTTCTTGTACAGCTTTTTAAGATTAAAATGATAAATAAAGGACTAGTCCCATCTGAGTTGATCCCCGGGGAGAGATAATCCTTCAACTTCATAAAGAATAGCCCTGTTTAGAACAATTTCCTGGGAATTTAAAATGCCAATGTATTAGCAGTCACACTGTATTTTATATCATGAGTACATGCAAACACTATAATATTTCACAGATTTAAGTAGTGAGAATACAGGGTAAAATCATAGGATTTATTTTTAAAAGTTATTTTTATGTAGAGTTATCACCAGAAATATCTGAGTATTATTAATAAATATTTGGGTTACTGGAGAGAATAAATATGTGAAACTATGTCATAAAATTAAAAGGGTTATTATTGATGTGAAAATTTTTATTGATTTTGGCCCTCAAATATTTGTTTTCTCAAATTGCAGCATCAATGACAAGTATGATCACTGATAAAGCCCTAACACTATCCCCTCCATGAAAATCCTTTTCCCCTTGAGAAGGTCTCATACATACTAGTAGAATTGGTTTTTGCTCCTCTTTGCATGCATTTTATCTTTTTATTTTCCCCCTGAGATGTAAATTAATATTGTCCAATGGGTGACTGTTGTTAATTGTAAAATAGAAAGTAATCATAGTACAGAAAGTTAAATTGAATGTTAAGTATCTCTCCTGTTGCATCAATTCAGTGAATTGCATCAGTTTAGTGGATTGGAGAGCATTAATAGTATATCTAAAGCTAGCTTGTTGAGAAAGACAAAGTCAGAGAATTGTTGAGGCTGGAAAAGACTGTAAGATTGGCTGCAACTCATAGCCTAGTACTGCCATGTTCACCACTAAACCATGTCCCCAGGTGCCACATCCACATGCCTTTTGAACACTTCCATGGATGGTCCCACCACTTCCCTGGGCAGCCTCTTCCAATGCCTTCCTTTTCAGTGAAGACATTTTTCCTTATGTTCATTCCCAGCCTTCTCCGGGCTAACTTGAGGCCATGTCCTCTTGTTCTGTCACTTGTTGCCTGTGAGAAGAAAATGACCCCCACCTGGCTACAATCTCATCCCTCCTGAGCCTCCTCTTCTCTGGACTGAAAATTCCCAGCTCCCGCAGTTGTTCCTCATAAGACTTGCCCAGACTCTTCACCATCTTTGTTGGTTTCCTCTAGACACATCCCAATAAGGGTGAAGAAAGACTAGCAGGATGCCACATGTGGTGATATCTTTCTGTTTAAGTGAGCTCTCTCTCTCACACACACTTCCCTTCCCTCCTCCTATTTCTTTCTCTCTCTCTATGTCACATTTTCTGTTTAATAAAATCCATAGTATTGACTTTGGTATATGGTCTCATTCACAACTCAATTCAGGCGGAGGTATCTCTTATAATCAGATCATAACACCATCAGAAGTCTCAAATATTGTCTCAGTCTCATGTCAGGAATTTTGTCCTCAGCTAACAAGGATTTGTTAATCAGATTTTTGCCATTGGTGTTTATTGAAAACAAAACAGATTCCCTGTTTATGGTATATTATGCTAGAATGAAGAAAGAAGAGATAGAACTGAGTTTACTGAACACATACATTTTAAGTATAATGACAAGATTGGCTGATTTAACTCTTATTTTTAACTTTGCTAATGTCTTAATTGGTAAATATGAATGATTTGCTGGCTACAATGAAACTGGGCCACCAAAAGCCTGAAGAAATCAAAGTCTTCATTAGAAAATAAAACAGAATAAAGAAAGCCTTTTTCCTTGCAGATATGAGATAATAATTAAAAGGTACTCATTAAAAGGAAGCCTGTAAATGATACATCATTTACATCAATCAATCAACCAAAACTCAAGCAACCAAAATGTTCCTTTTGTAAACTACACGATGTTAAACAAAAAGGAAGTAAAAGGTCCAAACAGCAGTTTTTAAATGCTGTTTTTCTCTAGTTTGAGCAAACAAAGAAGGAGAGAATTAGGATTTTAGGAATTTTTCAGTGGATTGTGAAGCTCAATAACTAGGCTGAAACAGCATGGTGTTTGGCAGATGTTACTATTGGGAAATGGAAAGGCTAAAACAAAAGATGTCGGTGCAGCCTCTTAAAGTTGAAGATGTTAATCCAGGGTCTCCCACTGACTTTTGCTATAGATTGTTGCATATAGAAAACATAAATTATCTTTATACACTATTTTCTAGTTTTGGATTGAGGAGATATCTGTAGTTTCCTGGAAGTCAGCAAAAATGGACTTTTCCCCTGAACTACCTTGTCAGAGAATTATAAACTACTCTGAATAATAAATTTTACCTCTATGCATGCCCAGCATAAGAAGGCAATGGAATATCTTTTTTCACCTCTTTATATCATCTACGGAAAGTCACATAGAGTAGATAATGCTCAACTGCAAGAATAGTAATTGTGTTTGTTCACAAAATAAGAGTAGTCTCTATGTATTCTCCTTGAGCATCTGTTCAAGAAAGGCCAGAAGCAATTCTTTCATTAATCACTGAATGTCATGTGCAATAAATCTACCTCAACTCAGCATGATATAGTTTTTCCAAGTACTCAGTTCATTTGTAAATGTTATGGGTATGTCAGTCCAATGTGGGTTAGCCCTTTTCTTCATCCTGCTGCTTAAGTTTATTCAGCTCTGACAGAGTTGCCAGGACACTACTAAGACGTTGTTAGCAAACTAATTAGTGGTGACTGTGCTATGCCTACATACCAGTAACTATTTTTTAGATATACAAAATGCAATATAGATATACAAAATGTAATCTGTCATCTACAATTTGACATCTGTAAAAAAAGACTGTCATTTGCATTTTTTCTTCTCACTTTTTTTTTTTATTTCTAGATACAATTAGAAAAAATATGGAACAGTTAATGGAATAGTTTATACTGAGTGCCATCACGCAGCACTTACAGAATGGCCAGGGTATCAGACCCAGCCAGCATGGGTTTAGCAGGGGTAGGTCGTGTTTGACCAACCTGGTCTCCTTTTATGACCAGGTGGCCTGCTTGGTGGATGCAAAGGTGGTGGATGTTGTGTATTCCAACTTCAGCAAGGCCTTTGACACTGTCTCCCACAGCACATTCCTGGAAAAGCTGCAGCCCAGGGCTGGGACAGGAGCACTCTGTGCTGGGTTAGGAACTGGCTGGATGGCCCAGAGGGTGGTGGAGAATGGTGCTGCATCCAGCTGGGGTCAGTCACCAGGGGTGTCCCTCAGGGGTCTGTGCTGGGGCCAGTTCTGTTCAATGTTTTTATTGACAACATGGATGAGGGTATTGAGTCTTTCATCAGTAAATCTGCAGATGACTGGGAGTGTGTGTTGATCTGTTGGAAGGTAGGAGGGCTCTGCAGAGAGACTTGGAACAGTTGGATGGATGGGCAGAGTCCAAAAAGATGAAGTTTAACAAGTCCAAGTGCCAAGTCCTGCATTTTGGCCACAACAACCCCCCACAGCATGACAGGCTGGGGATGGTCTGGCTGGACAGTGCCCAGGCAGAAAGGGACCTGGTGGTGCTGCTTGACAGCCAGCTGAACATGAGCCAGCAGTGTGCCCAGGTGGCCAAGAAGGCCAAGGGCATCCTGGCCTGGATCAGGAACAGTGTGGCCAGCAGGAGCAGGGAGGTCACCCTTCCCCTGTGCTTGGCATTGGTGATGCCACACCTCGAGTGCTGTGTCCAGTTCTGGGCCCTCAGTTTGGGAAGGCTTGAGTGTGTCCAGAGGAGGCAACGAGGCTGGTGAGGGGCTGGGAACACAAACCCTGTGAGGAAAGGCTGAGGGAGCTGGGGGTGTTTAGCCTGGAGAAAAGGAGACTCAGGGGTGCCCTTATCACTCTCTACAGCTCCCTGAAAGGTGGCTGTGGTCAGGTGGAGTTGGTCTCTTTCTCCAAGCAGCAGCTGACAGAATGAAAGGTTACAGTCTCAAGCTACACCAAGGAAAGTTTAGGTTGGATATTAGGAAAAAGTTTTTTACAGAAAGCGTGATAAAGTACTGGAATGGTCTGCCTGGGGAGGTGGTGGAGTCACCATCCCTGGATGTGTTTAAAAAAGACTGGATGTGGCACTCAGTGCCATGGTTTAATTGAGGTGTTAGGGCATGGGTTGGACTTGATGATCTTTAAGGTCCCTTCCAACCTAGTCATTCTGTGATTCTCTAAATATCTTGTATTTTGAGCAGAAGAGCTATGAAAAGTATAAAAGAATTGTCATGTTTTCCAGAATGGTAAGTGCAACAGATGAATAACTGAAATGAGCAAGGTAGCATAGGACAAGAATTTCTCTTTCATTCCCTGATTTTCAATATCCCTGTGAATAATTAGCAAGTGTTGAACTTCCTGGTACCAAACCACAACAAAAAGGAATTAATAAAGCAGTCTGGGAGTTACAATACATTTTAAAGGACAGAACTTAAGTTACAGACTTCTGATTTTAAATGTTGGCCTTTATTAACCCAGTCCCAGCACAAACAATTTGATCAAGTTATAGGGTATCATATAACTGCCATACAATATTCAAACAGAGGAAAAAGCTATGATCAGTAGGTCAATACCTTATTCTTATCTACGAATAAAGAGGGAGGCCTTGTACTGCCAAATCCCTAAGGACTATAAATTTGAACATGAGGTTTTTCTGACCAGAAACTAAAGATTCCCAGGGGGCAGCTTTGACAGCTGATTATCACAGGTTACCTAATCAACTGGATTTAGAAATTTTATGATAACTCAATAAAGAACAATTAGGAATTCTGAAAAGAATTGGTCTATTTACAATGCAAATTTTGTTTCCTGATTAAAAAGTGATACTGAATTTTTGGAATTCTATTAGGTATTTTCTGAGATGTGTATAATAATGGGAATAAATGAAGCACAGATGATGATTTCCAAACAGGAAATAATAGAACTGGGATCAACTGTTCTGAGTTTTACAGATGTCCTTATAATGCTAATCTGTGAGGAATACTGAGAAATTTTGATGTCTTCAATGATTTCTTAGTTTCTAAGGAGGCAGAAAATCTTATTAATCTGGGTGACAAGGGAATAGTTTGATAAGGACCTCTGTGCCTTCTCTTGGTAAGTTCAACTTCATTCTTTCATGAGGAAGTCTGAAGAAATGTTAGTAGTCAATTTTAGTAGTCATTTCATTACCTGCACACATTCTATTTAAATGAGAGCAGAGAGGCAAAAAACCCCCAAAAACCCCAAAGAAATCTAGGGGTAAGAAAAAAATCCCACAAAGATCTTGTAAGAAAAAATTCTAATAGTCTTTGCCAAGTGTAAGGAATCTGCATACATTCATCAAAAAAGATTATGAATTATATACTTTTATAATCTGATATCTACATTGAATATAATGGGTGGTGACTGATAACTTTCTGGCAATAACTTCTAATGTGTGATATCTTTACAATTAGAATTTACCTCAATTTGGTACAATAGAGTTTGTTTTGTAGATGTCAAGTATGTTGCATTAATCCCTAGGAAAAATAATTAGATATATTTAGTAACTGGTAAAAAAATTGAAGAGTCAATATTCTCAGAATAGTTGGAATTTAATTCTGTATTCAAATATTGAAGTATTGTTTAAAATGTTGGCTTGTGTTTGCTTATCATTGCATACAAAAAATATGAGATACTTTAGCTGTCTACATTGGATTTGAATATTAATCTAGGCTTCCCACTACTGTGAAGGAGTTTTCAAAAGAGATTTTTAAAAAGTATAGAGTATTGAAAAAGACAGGGTAACATTTAATATTATAGATATTCTAAAATCTTGAACTATTACAGCTGTTAGTAACTTGAAGTTCCAGCACCATGCCTACATTTTATTTGGAAGAGCTGCTAATGGTCAAGAAAACATAATGAAAAAATTTGTTTGCAGTTGGTTTTGCTTTAACTTAAATAACTGTTCCCTCAACTGAAAATTCTTTTTTTTTAAATTTTTTTTTGGTTGTTGTTGTTATTGTTTTGGTTTTGTTTTGTTTTTCAATTCACAGGCTATTAGAGAATTAGATAGGGTGTCATTAAACATTACAGTAGTGACTAAAATACATCAATAATTTCAATATTTTCATGATTTTACTTTGTATTTCAGAGTAAAATGACAGCATAAGAAGGACAAATTCAAATGCAATTTAAGTGATATAATAAGATATTTCTCATCACTGTCAAACTAGACTTCTACAACAAAAATTTTCTCCTCCTAATCTTCAAAAGCTCCATTCCCAAATTACAAGGTTTGTTTCTTTTCCTTGAAAAAGAGTAACTGAATGAATAAACTAAAAATGTTAATTGTAAGTTGAAATTGTATGTGTCCAAATTTTTCTCTGTTGCTGTCAGTCTTGCTGGTATGTTAGATTTCCAAACATTGAATATCATACTTGTCTGGTGGCAAAGGCATGGATACAGCTCTATGTATACAGTATTCCTCAAAAACCCCCACAAATACACTTATTACTATTTGAATTGTGAAAGTCCTTTAGTTTTCAGTAATATGCACTATATAAAAGGTTATACTTCTAATAAAATGCACATTATATTTTGGTGATTAATCATTAGGACTTTTTTTTAATCAATCTCTTCATAACTACGCCCATGGCTTGGTCATCTTTTAGTCTATATATGTGTGTTTTGCAATATTTGCAACTCAAATATGACATGATTGCAAATAATTTATAAACCGATCTCTGTATTTAATCCTTGTTTTATGGCTTACATTGTAGCTTCTATGCTTCTGGAAACATTTCACAGAGTTATTAATAACTCTGTGAAATAACCTGATAGAGAAATTTTCAGCGTCTTGTGGTTATTGAAAAAGAAAAAAAAAGCCAAAACACTGAAACAGAGAAAAATTGCTCACCGTGTTTCACTGACCTCATTCCCTTTCAGAATGCCTCAGGGAGATGGTATGCATAGATATGCATTATCTGGTTTTGTCCAAATAAATTTCTTAATGGTAAGCAAAAATCTTTATCCTTGAACTTATGTCAGAGACAGGAAGATATTTTCTGACTAAGCTCAGAGCCCCATTGAAAGCAAAATTGAAGCACTGAAGTAGCATAGTTTCATGGCAGGAAGACTTAGGTAAAGAAAAGGCTGGTGATGGGAAAGGTGGCTCAGACTGGAAATATTCTCTTCCGTATAGCTTTCAGTTGATACATCGTGATCTCATTTTTGGTAAGATCCTAATAGTAAAAGTCCTATCTTTTCAATGCTTCAAACCCTCCAAAACATAAGAAATAAATTATAATACAACATTACTGATGCCTCCAGAAACTAAATCCTAAATATTTTTTTTCTAAGACATTTATTGGAAGGAAAAAAGTGAGCTAGTGACAAAGTATAGGGATAAAATATATAATATAATGAGAATATTACTTCATCCAAGTATTTAACTCATCACTTTTAACTTTGTTATTATTTTTGGTGAGCTTTTGTCTTTTGAAATAGTTAGCAGCACCATTGTCTATAGCATTTTTCTTTTAATTATATATATCATTCATAATGAGCCATGACACTGTTGGTAAACTTGAAAGGCAGAACTATTTTATTTGCATAATTATTTTTTATTTTCCCTCTGGATCCTGAATCATTCTTCTTCATTTTCTTTGTGTCTTCAGGCTCTTTATGAGAACTAGAAACACACTTTTTCTAGTGAAAACTGAGATTTGGATACTGTTGATTTCCTTCAAGCACTGGACTATGTAACAATATCCAATATTACTATATTTGTAGAGAACAGCAAGAGTCAACAACACTGAGAGCAGAATCTTGCACTTGGGTTTTCTTCTATTGTGTCAGATAAATGGATGAATTTTAAAAAAGAGGGAACATAATATCTTAGTTCTGGCTGGTATGCCCTTCCTAAAACTGAACAGGATAAATCAAACATTTCAGGAACATGAGATGAAAATTTCTCTAGACTCGAAAATACTTTTAGGAAGACCCTGACAAGTGCCAGAGTGCTGCTGAGCAGATGTAGTTAGCATGGACTCCAAAGGCATTCCAGCTGCTGCACTACAGAGTTATGTAGGCTATTTATTTTTATAGAAGCAAAGTAAAGGAACAAGCAGGACGTGGTGCACTGCAGCAGTTATGCTGCATGTTGTACTAAAAAACGTTTAAATTACCCCAAGATTTGTTACGTTAGATTATAACTGGAGGCAAGCTTCCACTATGTTTTCTATGCCACATGAGGAGGAAAAAAAAAGTGGTATAAAGACAATAGTTTGGGTCTGCCTCAAATATTACTCAGAGGTGCACTAGAGATTCAGAACATATAAATGGGAAGCTGTTGGGAAACACAGTGAATATAATGGCATACAGGAAAAGTGACAGTTTGCATTTTTCTTAAATAGGGTGAGGAAAATTTAAATTTTTAACAGTGTTTTAATTAAAATGGATTAATTTTTTTCTTTCACATTTTGGAGAGTTCCCAAGACCTTTGACCTTCCATCAACATCTTACAGATGCTATTTTATGGCAAACTGGTGGCCTGTTTCTCAAGACAAGGCATAGTCTGAGTATGTGTGAAGGGAAATGTGAATGGCTGTATACTCATCTTCATGGTCTGGAAATTATTCCCAGACACAGCTTTTCTTGCCTTAGAATCCTTTCTGATGCAGGTGAATCCAGATTCTTCTGTTACAGAAAATCTTACCCTGATATCCTGTCCGATGTTTTTTGGGTTTCTGTTCCAAGCTATTAAGTGCACAGAAAAATGGTAAAATGGCTGGATAAATATTATCTGTGTTAAAAATTCATTACTCATTCCTCAGAGACCTTGAAAAAATTGAATAAAACTGCTACACTTTTAATTCTTGTTTTCCTTTTTAAACATTAAGTTGATACACTCACTAATATATACGTTATCTCTTCTTCCTATTCTGTAACTGTAAAGCATACAACACATTTTGTACAAGGTTTATCTACGTACTTCTACAATACTGCAATATTCACTACATTCTATACAATATGTGGTTGGTTTGATTCATTGCTTGGTATAATGTGAGGTAACTTGGGACACATTCAGACGTATTTTTTTGTCTGTCCTTTTTGATTAAATTGTGTTAATAGTTCCCACTAATACTTTGTTTTCCTGGGTTCACATTGCTATTATAATTTAGGCTGACATTTACAATATGCCCTATATGGCTTGTAACTTAATAAAATTATTTAATAGGTTTCATTTTATTAGATTCAATTATTATAAACTCACTAGAGTTTTAATACTTTTGTTTTAATTAGTTCAGGTCAATTGCATAGAAAGTAGAATCCAGTAAATATAACAAAGAACATCTTCATTTAGAACTCCCCAATTTTATTTTCCATTGCTTATTATTTCCATAACTTTTATTATTAACCTTTAAATTGAATAAAAATAATGTGTCACAATAGGCAACTAATTTCTCTCTCTGTTCATTGCTAAACTATCTGCTATTTTTTGTCAACTTAAATTTTATAGGTTAATTCAAACTTCCTTTGATAATAAAAAATATTTCCCCACATTTTTATGTATACTTTTATACTGGTATAAGTTGGATTACAGGAGTGAATTTTAGTGCAAATAAGAATATTTCTTTGATTTAACTATGAGTTTGTTTGGATAGAGTGAAATGAAGTTACAAAGTGAACCTATTATAATGAAGACAGATCTTAAATATTGCATTAAAAAAGTATATAATGGGTGATATCTTTCAGAGTAGTAAACCCACAAATCAAAATGTTATCTGCAAAATGGCTTCAGCTGTCTCCATTTCATTTGAATTCCAGCCTTATCTCACCAACAATACTGGACTGTTCCTTCAGGAATAGCCACAGGAAATCACAATTGCATTTTCAGTACAGGAATACCCAAAAAGTGTAATTGAAAAGCTGTTTAAAATATCTGCATTTGTTTTTAAACATGAAATGTTGTCTTTAGAATCAGACCTGAGTGTGAACTTTTACTTATTCTCCAAAGGAAATTATTCTATATTCTCCAGATAGTCCAAATCGTGAATTTGTAATGCAGTCGTGTCCTAAACAGTTTCAAACATGAATGAGGAAGAACATGAATTCAAGCAATTCACTGTTCCAGAAAGATCTGTGTGTGAAACACTTTAAGTGTTTAAATGTTGTTTAGATGTTTAGATGTGCTTAGATGTTAGACATCTACTTTAAGTAGATGACTAACAGACTCTGCAATATCAGTGTTTGAGCATATTGTGTTTCAGATCAAGATAAAAGTAATTCTCCAAAGTCAAATTAATTAGGGTTGAGATTAGCAAATTAAATATTGTCACTGAAAAGCCACATTACTTGCTCTTTTTTTTCCCCCCTCATTCATCACTTGTAAAAAGGTTGTGAACTGTAGCTTTTCCAAACCTCACATGTGGGAGGAAACATTCTCTGCTTACATATGTCAAGGCACTACCAATTCTGACCATATCTAGTCAGTCTCTCCAGGGCTTTCCCCAGCCCTGCCCATGGTTTAGAATCCCATTGCATCCCAGACCAAGTCCAGCAGTTCCCACTCCAGTCATGCCATAGGAGTGCCCCATTCCTGATCTGGAACCTTGGTTTCCTCAAGTTATGTTGCTTTTATCTGATGAGCACTGGACTCTACCAGGAGCGGTTTCTGTTCTCACCAGCTCTGTGCTCTCCTGTTTCCTGCCGCCTTCTCTTCCCACATCCCCAGGGAGCAGTCCAGCTTGCTGTTCCCTGACACTGAGTGCATGAACACAGAATTACCTACAAATCCCAGGTGCATTCCTACTCCTCCCTGCTGCCAGCTCTCCTTTAAACCTGGGTTTTCTTTCTCTCAGTTCAGCTCTCTGAAGTGGTGCAATGGAGGTCAAGCTAATGGCATGGCTAACGAGAAGAACAAGAAGGCTGACAAGAAGAACAAGAAGGTTGACAAGAAGAGCATTCATTGGAAATCTGAGAAAGAAGAAGAACCAGAACTCTGAGTGGTAGCTAACTCACCCCTAAGTCTGCTTTGTGAAAGTTCTATTCACATTGTTTTCTTACTCAGAAAATTAGAGATAGTGACCTATCTAGTGATTGCTATGACTGACAATTACGTGTGCATCTTAAAAACAAGCAAAAAAGACTATAAAAAAAATTCCCTACCCTTCTGCCCCAAAACTGGAATGATGAACATATAGTTACTAGTAAATGGCTTGATTTTCCCTCCACAGATTGATTTTACCAGCCTAGGAGGACAATTTTTAGATCACTTCAAAAGCATTTTCACTCTACAGAAACCATCACATATCAAAGCAACCTCCATGAGAAGCAATTCTATCAATATGAGTATACTGCAGATTACACTTCAAATGATACAGAAATCTCATGCCTGCCTTAAGAATATACACAGTCCATCACTATGGATAAATATACTTTATTCTTTACATTGTCCTTGTTCATAGTTATTTCGAAGTTGTAGAAACTTGGTATCCCTGATGAAGGCTGCAGAGCACCACCCTCTATAAAGCCCCAGTCCCTACTTGGTGGGTTTACTTAAAAGGGGATTAAGATACTGCTTTTCCCTGAGTTAGGGGCATGTGAGAAATGTGACATTGTTCTCAGAAGATTAAAAAACAAGCTTGTAAGCTTCATAAGAACAGTGCATTAGCATAGAATTTTCTCATAGCAGTCATCACAGAGCTGTGCTGGGCATTGGCAGCTGGAAAGGCGCTGCTAGCACAGCAGTGGTTTGGGTGCTGCTGGGCAGGGCTGGCACAGCAGCAGAGCTGTCTCAGCCTTTCCCCCTCCCCATCAAGGGCTGGGAGTGGGCAAGAGCCTGGGAGGGGACACAGCCAGGCCAGCTGACCAGAACTGACCAAAGGGATATTCCATACCATGTGATGTCAGCTCAGATATAAAAGCTAAGAGAAGGAAAAGCAATGGAGGAGGGGCATTCATTACTTACACTGTTTGCCTTCCAAAGCAGCTGCTGCACATTTTGAAGCTCTGCTTCCTGAGAAGTGGCTGAACATCATTTGAGAATGTGGAGTAGAGGAAAAGCTTTTTTCCTCGTTGCTTATACATGCACAAACTTTAATTTTTGTTTCAGTAAACTACCTTATCTCAACCTATGAGCTTGTTTCCATCTTATTTTGTCTCTCCTGTCCAGCTAGGAAGGAGAGTTGTAGAGCATCTTAACGGGCAGGCACCTGGTGTTCAGCAATGGTCAACCCATCACAATCAGGAACTTGGCAAAATTTAAAGCAATCATTCAATCAAAATTAATCTTTTCATAAAGCATTAACTTAGCAAACTCTAACCCATCCAGCTATAAATTTCCCACATTTCAAGAAGAGGAAGTTAAGCATAGAAATGGAGAGAATAAGAGAAAAAGCAAAACCGAGCTACCACTTCTTTGATCCAGTGTGATCTCACCTGCCTTGAAATCCAAGGACAATAGAGACATAGCACCGTGGGTCTCTAGTTTTTGTTTGCTCTAGCCTCCTGCGTCCACCCCCTTCTAGGTGGGGCTTTTGGTTTTACCAGCACTCTATGGCTAGACTGGGGCTCAAGGGGCAGGTGTGGGGTATTGCTTTAGGTGTGCCATTGACTGACAGCCAGGCTGGGCCAGAGGCTCCAGGGGTGTGGAACATGCAGTAGTGCACCTCTCACTTTTCACAGAATTTGCCTAGATCCTTCTCCACCCACACACCTGAATTGTTTTTACCCTGTAATCATTTTCTCCAGTCTCTGTCTCCCTCTCTTTCACAGTCCATCGAAAAAAAAAAAAAAGCGAAAAGAGCAGAGCTCACGGCAGAGTCTGTTTTTTGAGTTTCTACCCCCCCAAGGAGCAGAGATACTCACCAAAATCGAAGCTGTTGCTGGCCAGGTCAGGCAGGCTGGTTCTTCACCGGAACAGGACTCCAATGGGCAGATGGGGCTCCCCTGTTCACCCCTGGAAAACTTGCTCACCAGAAAGGAGCTGCACTTCCCAGAGCACTGAGCAGTCCGTGAAACTTCTTGTGGGTACAGACCCAAAGTCTCTGCTGAGAGCCAGGCAACCAAAGCTCTCCAGCTGGGTGCTCAGCTGCCTAAAGTCCTTCCCGAGGTTCCGAGATTCGTTCTGAGGCTGTAAAGTCGTTCAGCCGTCCCAGGGACGCCAAATATTGAAATAAAATTCCAATATTACCGGATGGAAAGTGCCTGGGCTCTTCCAGCCCCCGCTGCTTGGCCTGAGGCGGCAGCTGTGGTGGTTTCCACCACAGAGACACCTCTGGCTGGCTGGATGCTGCAGCTGGGCCACCCAGGCTTGGAGGAACTCAGTTTACCTCTGGGAGAAAGTCCTTAGGCGAGGTGAAGAGGAAAAGGAATGGATTCAACGGAGCTTTATTATCCAGACTTTTATTCCAAGGTCACGGGCACCTGAATCTCAGGAACAGCTCCATTGAACAGAGAACCACGTGCTCGCAGTCAGTTTTAAGGCCCGGGCAGGGGGAGGGAAGGGACAGGTGAGCCACCAACCAGGTGGGAGGGGCAGGGTCTCAGGGGAAGAGTGACACCCAGGACAGGACAGGACAGTGACCTTGGCAATGAGGGGCATCTTTTGAACTTCTGCCAACCAGGCAGTGTCCCTGCTGGAATGTTAAGCTTTGACTGACAGCACTTCGCAGGAGACAAAGGGAGGGGGAGGAGGAACGGATTACCACACCTGAGAGGGACTGGGATGGCTGGGAGGAAATTACTTCGCTCTGCAACAATCACAGAACTTAAATGGGCCTGGAGCTACACTGCTCTGGATCACGAGAGGTTTGGTCAGTGTAGCTCCGGGCCCATTTAAGTTCTTCTGTGATGGTTTCATTGACATCAGACAGTGTATAAGCAAACAAATTTCAGACCAATGGTGCAGAGTACTGGAGCTTGCATACTTAAAAACAGAGGAGGGACTGAGCATCATGGCAACTTCTGTTTACTTAACACAACTTTCTAATTGCTGCCAGATATGTGGAAAATCACTAAAGACACCATTTTTTCTAAGGACTTTTTTTTTCTCTAAACTTTGTTTTTACTCTTCTGGTTGATTTGGAAAAAAAAAAGAAAAGTAAATAATGTGACAGAACCAGGCATTTCCAAGGATTTTTTTCTGCTTGTATTCACATTTCCTTGGATCACTGTGGCTTTGCTGTGAAACGACAAGGTGCATTCTAAAGCTGAAAACCAGCAAAGAAAGATAAAACAGGACACACAGATGGGCATGAGAGCTAGCTGAGATAGTGTATACTGTATATTTGAACTTTACATTTGGCTCCTGCTTCTTTTTCTCTGAACTAAAATGTTCAGCTGAAATGTTTCTTTGGCACCAAGACAGTCTTTTTGTTCATTGTTCATGGTGCCTGGCACAGTGGGGTGTTGGCTTGTGACACTGCCTGTTAGACAGCCCACAACACAATAGGAATTAAAAAGTTAATTTAACATTGCTTCTAACCCAGTATGTAGACAGAAATGGCACATGTTTTGGGTTTAGTTATGAATATTAGGAGGCAAGAAACTTTGTTTCTTTAAAATAAAATATGTTCCTCTCCTGAGGAGGAATTCAAATTTTAAGGAGAAACAAGAACTGTCACCTACCCCTCCCCTCTCTCTACATTTGTTCAGCACTGCCAAAGTGGAAGTATTTTTCATTTCCTTTAAAAATCTTTGGTGTTAACACAAGCATAGGAGAAAAACAGGTAGAGTTAGAGCTGCCTCTGCCACTGGTCATGAGTACAAATTCCGAAGCCATCAACACTGGGAATTTTAGGATGCTCCAAATTAGAGAATATGGTTGATCATGTCTTCCTACATTTAAGAAAGAACCTAGCAGAATCCTGTCTAGAGACATACATTTTTTAATTGTTTTTTTTTTCTTAGTAGCATAATATTTTTTCCAATGCTCTTATAGACAAGCATTTGTGCCACACATATGCAGAATTATATATTAGTTCTGTAGTATACCCTTGCACTATACAAGTCCAGTGACAAGGCTGTTGTTTTCAAATAGCCACTGTAGGGTGGTGGTGATGCATGCAACAGAATCACATCATCTAAAGAGAGCTCCAGCACTCAATTCTAATCATTCCTAGTGCCTCTGGTCTGCTGTGGGGGTTGCACACTGTAATTAATTGCAGAGCACTTTACTGCAGGGACATAGTATGGGAGCCAAGGACTAACATCACTACAGAAGCATTTGGCTCAAATTTTCTATTGACTGTTTGGAAGTATTGCTTCTAACAACTAGTTCATCATAGGGAAAAGCTTTTCTGATTAAGCAATTGCAACACCAGATTTAAACAGTTTTCAGAGCTAATGCATTTTCATTTTACAGAAATGAAAACAAAAAGGGTCAAATTGATCTGTGCTTCTTCATCTTTTAAATGTGCAATGGCAGAGGCTGTAGATCAGAACTTGCCCCTAACAAAGTGTGCCATAAGGATGAAGGTGTCTCCAAAACCCATTCTTTGACCTCACTATTACGGGTAGCATTTATTTATATTTTTTGCTCTGTCTGTAATTTCAGTATCACAGTAGTGTCCACTAGTGTTCTACAAATAGTGTTCTACAAATACTTCCTAATCTGATGAATTGCCTTTAGCTTCATGTTCATATTGCCTTGTCCAATCCAGTTTTTTTTTCTATCATTCAGTCCTCTGACCTAGCGTAAGCTACTTCATGATCATGGCTCATTTATCTTTTCTACTACCCCTCTCAGTTCACTTTTCCCCTTTTTGCTAGAATGGCACACAATCTAAAGTTCTGCAAGTGATATATTAATATCATCAAAATTCTACAGTGTCTGGACTCAGTAATATCTGGAAGACTAGATACTAAGGACCTGTCCCCCTTTATTTAGAAGAGAATTTTGTGGTATGTACCACGTCATATAATCTTAGAGTCCCTGGATGTGGGGTGAAGGAAGAAGAAATAAAAAGTCCGCTCACTCACTGCCCCACTGCAGTAGGCTTTTGACATTTTGTAAAGGTATAAGTTCAGAACAGAATGGTGTGGAGTGATTCTTAAAGGCTCCTCTTATAATTTAAAAGGATATTTCAAGTCTTCTGTGTTTCAGAAGACAGCGGCACTTTTCAAGTTTGCAGCACAACACTTATTTTAAATTGAAGTAGTCTATCCTCAAATTTCAGCTGTTTGCATCTGTTGTTCATGGTTCAAAACAGCATGTCTTTACTTTTGCAAGTCTTAAACAATTCCAACATATTAATTCAGTATGACTATGCATCTAAGGAAGTGACTCCCATACATTTTAAGATACTGTAAAACAACACCAATCAAACAGCAACCAATAGAATGATCTGTCCTACTCCTTCCCTGCTCTGTCACTTGTGTCTTTGCAAATTTTCATTAAGAAGACCTGAGGAAAAGCTGCAAACGAAACCACCACAGATGGAAAAATTATTTCTGATCAGTTTCCTACTCTGAGGAAAAAACAATGGATAGAGTATAACGGAGCACAGGGAGCAGAGACTTGCATGTCTCAGAGGGAGGGCTTTCTTTAAGTATGTATGGAACTATGACTTCCTTCTGAAAGATTGGTTTTGTAAAGTGAGCTAGAAAAATAAGAAAAAACAGTTTTGCACCACCATGAACTTGGGATAGTAGAACTGTTTTTCTCCTGTGTTTATCCCTAACATCTAAGATTTTATTTTATAGTATATTAAGATAGCAATAATATGTAAAGTAAAACAGTGCGCACATTGTTTATGCCTCAGTAAATAAATAACATTGGTTTATATCCATTTGACTAAAACTAGAAAAGAATCTGCAATTGTGTGTTTCATCTGCTAAAATACTGCTGGAATTTGAAGTTGGAAAAATACCTTTAGAAAAGCTAGAACTCTTTCCTATGTGATCAAATTAATATACAGAAATATATTGTTTAAAAAATTACACAAAAGCAAACTCTCACACATAGATCATTTTAGTATTATCAAGGCATTTAAAAATCAGGAAATACTCTTGTTTCAGCCTACAGTGTTCAAATTACATAACGTACAGACTTCATAGGAAAACTAGGTGAAGGAAAGATTTTTATGAAGTATTCTATTATGTTGCACTGAGAAACAGGATGAATGCTGTGGTGAAAGAAAAGACTCTCTTTCACCCCTTATCAAACACACCCACAGACAATAAAAGAGATTGCATAAGTGGAAATAGTGTCAGTATTTTCCACTCATGCAATCTCTTCATCATCATCTTAAGTAGACAACACTGAGGTAATGCTGTGATAACAAATATTTACTATCTTCAATTAACTGATGCCATTGGACTAGTTTATTTCAGCATCCTGTCTCCCTCTGTTCAAAACATTATTTCTGAAATTTTACTAACATTATAGCTTCTTGGGCTTCAATAGACTACATTTCTTGGAGAAGGGTAGCATTGCTTTTAGTTTGTAAAATATAACTGAAGCTACTCCCTGAATGAAGCCATTTACTTTGAGTACACTTGCTATATTTCTTGTATTGAAATACAATTTTTTCTGGTGTAATACAATTTAGAAAAAAATATCACGCCTAATCACAGGATTCTACAGCATTTGGTCTGTTCAGCCGTAACTTTGATGTATATGGAGTTTATTTATTATGTATTTTTCTTTGGGGGTGGGTTTGCTTTTCCCTGTAATGAATTTTGTTTCTTTACTTCTTCTACTCTCCACACAGAAGCCACTGAGATTTATACATAGAAACTTTTAGATGGCATGAGATGTGACTTCAGGTCAAATCCAGGGATTATTTACACCAAAACAATAAAATGCATTGCATTTTATAGTGATTTAAGTCTGGATCACAATATTGAAGCTATTATGAAAGGAAACCACCTGTCATCATTGCAGTACTAGAGATCCAGCCTTCCATTGTATTAGTAATACAGACAAATCCTCCAGCAATGAGCTGAATATTTCCTTTTAACATTTGTGTGATGTTCAGTAGACCATTTACAGGTTCATTTTATTTGAGAAAATGTACCATCATTTATCTTATCCTGTGCAAGTCCTGCATGTCCTATGACAGTTTTCATTTAGATGGTTATTATTCACTTCTTTTTTGACTTCCTATTCTTTGCAGTCCTGTGTGGTGATAGAATTTCTCCCTTTAGTAATTCTTTTCCATTTCATATGGATTCCATTCCTCTGCATGATTGAATTTATCCTGTTTATATACAAACTAATCTTGGCAGGTTAACTCTTTCAGTACTTACATCTGCAGACACCCAAAGGCTGCACACTTTTGCTTCTTGTCATTTTCCAAAAATTTTATTGGGTATGTGCAAAGGAAATTATTGCCATTTTTATTCTGGACAAATATGACTCAAAGTCACAGAACATTGAAACAGACGAGCCTCTTTGTCAGTTTTGAGAATATAATGACTATTTGTTTGACAGTGGCTTTTCTTTTGAGATGCAGCAATAGCTCCTTTATATGTCTATGGTGCATGAAAATTATTGAGCTTCACATAACTTTGACAGTTCTTGCTTTTACATGTAGCTAGTCAGTAATTAAAATACACAAGTCTGAAATAAGAGACATCATGGTATTTTACATTTGATTCAAACTTTAAACCTTAATTTGTGGTTTTGTTTTGTTTACTCAAAATTCCTAGCTAAAGTTTTTTAATGCAGCCTAAGATAAGTTTACTCTTTTTCATAGACTCTATTAAAAGTACAGCAAGCCTTAATTTTTCTCTGTGAATTTACTTGATGTTACACCAGTACCACGTTCAAAATGCTGCTGGTATTATTTTTCTTGTGTGAATCCATCCATGTGGTAAGTGATCAGAACAGGATCTCCATAAGGTTTGGATCACTTGTTTGACCTGCAAGGTAAACTGTGAGCAGGTTGGTAAACAGGAAAGTGAATCAGCTTTGACTCTGTAAGGAGACTGGATAAATCAATAAAGGGGTGCCATGGATGTATGAAAGCAGGGGATTGGATTCACCTCAAGTTTTCGTCTTTTTTTCTATTTCATGGAATTAGGTTTTCCTCACCCCACTTGCATTTATCCCTTCCAGATAACCCATTAGTTGAATTCTGTTATGAATAGATGTAAGTTTCTTTATTGATCAAAAATTTTGGTCTTCTTGCCTAAGCTTTTTGTTGTCTTACTTGCAGTTATGTAGTTTGCTACTTCCAATTATCCTTTGCTAAGGATACTTGGCCTGGTTGCTCGGTGTCAGAGGAGGATCAGGATCTAAATCTTCCCTTTGCTTTACTGTATTTCCCTTTTCTGCTTCCTCATAGTTTTGGGATGAAACAAAGCAAGATGTTCTTTAATGAAAAATCTATTCTTCTGAGTACTTGTATTCCATTCCTCATTTCTCTCATTTGGCATATGAATTTCTTAGCTGTTGCACATTTAGCACTTCCCAATCTGTTCCCAACTGTCCAGATGTTATTAATTAGATCTGGAAAATATGATGCAAAACCCTCTCTCTGAATATTAGCTGGAATTTAAATATGAATGAGGATCCCTACTTGACCTTGCTGAGGCAAAGTGTGTTAATAATTCTGCTGGGGCATCTTACAGCTAAATTTAAGGACTCTTCTGCTAACTGAACTTGTGCTAATTTTTTGAGGGAAAACTTTCTAATTGCATACAATTTTTTAAAATGCAAAAATTAGTATTATTTCAGTGAAGAATTAAAGTATCATAATATTTTTTTAAAAAGACGGGTAAAAGTGAATTTGGGAAAACTAATATAAAGCTTTATGGAAGGTGTAATTTGTTGAGCGTTGTCCTAATTATTGCAAGCATATTTTTAAGGGAAAGTCTGAGAACTTGCAGGTTTGGGTTTTTCTGGTTTTTTTTTTTTTTGTTTTGTTTTGTTTTTTGTTGGTTTTTTTTTTTTGTTTTGGTTTGGTTTTTTTTTCTGTTTTGGTTTGGGGATTTTTAGACAAGAACTTTAATTGTGGGGAATGTTGAAAAGTATTAAATAATTCAGGTTAGGCTTCTTGTAATGATGTTCAATGTTTTGCCAAAAATGTATCAGTATAATATACAGAGTACTTTTTGATAAATGAGCTAATATATGTTCAATAAATGGAAAATATAACATGTACATTAATGTACATATCTATTGAGTCATTAAGGGAAATCTTCTTTCCTAATGTAGACTAGACGTGGAAGTTGATTTGGTGATCTCACTGTGCCAAAAGCATGAAGGGGGCTTTCCCTGACCTTTTTTAAAGCTGCAAGAGCCCCTGGCTCCCAAAAATTTCTGCAGTTCAGTTTGCAGCTATCAGTTTGGGAATGATTTGGCAAATCTTATTGGATACACCAGATGTACATGCATTTGAGGTTTGTTTTTTTTTCCTGCCTTATAATAATTCAATTATAGACTCATCCTGCTACTTTTTGTTGTCTTCATTTTATGTAAGATCTGGGAGTACTCAAATGCTCATGATTCATAAGTATGTAAAATTGTCATTAAGAGTTCTGTTACTTTTTTTAGTACTGGGACACATTTCTTATCACACCTTCTGGGTGTCACTTTGGGTATTTTAGGCAGTGATATTAGAATAAGCAACTTTTGTTGGTACACAGTTGTTTTCAGAGTTTTCATGATCTAAGCTAATGTATTAGCAATGCAACACAAGCACTATTATTTCTAAAATTTGCTTAGTTCGATTAATGTGAAAATATATTATTTTTACGTTCAGAAATGCGTTAATCTAGAAATCATCACTAGAAAATGCCTTAAATCCAGAGAAGATGTGAAATTGGTATTTTTGTCACTCCATTCAAATATACATTATAATTTTAAACTTATTACAAGTTCAGTTCAATACTTCAGCATAATGTTAGTGTCTTGTTATTGTGTTTCAGGACAGCACATTTTTAATATCCTTCTTAGTCTAATCGCTGTTAGGATCTTGCCCTGTTCTTTTCTTAATATTCTCCAATTGTCCTTTTTGCCTGTATGTGCATTAAGTCTTAATCACATAGTATTGAAGACTGCTCTGGCTATATATAGACTTTGATAGTTACAATATCAATAGTGCCTATCTGCAGACATAAGGATTGAGATTTCTCTTTTTTGTCTGTGTATTTATTTCTGTAAAATAAGTAGTGTATATATATCTATGTAACTGTACGTATGCTTCATGATTCTTTCCTCTCTTGTCAGGTTCACAAATCGTAAATCAGAATTTCAACTACATTATGAATGTCACTTCAGATATGACATTGACTAAGATTTCTTAAGGATAAATAGTTATACACTAAGTGTAGTATGTTATATGTTATAATTTTTCTTCTTATGTCCTCAGACTTTTTATGTCTTTAGATCAGATAATAATTTTTTCAACGTAGTCAAATTTAAAATAATATATATAGAATCAGACAACCATTATTTTTTTTGTATCAGACCTGTGGAGGCTTTCTAATCCAGACCCCTACTCAGAGAAGTTTTTATTAGGTTTGTTGCTCAGTCCAAAGAGCGAGGTTTCAGAACTTCTTGAGAGTTTGACCAGCTTTCTAAAAAGAAACACCAACAAAACCACACACCCAAACAAAAATGAAAAACACAAATCCACCTTATTATCTAATCAGTTTTTTCACCTTTAAGGGGAGTATAATTCCGCTTTCTCTTTATTCTCTGATCAGATAGCTGTGCATATATATAAGTACATATCTGTTCTGAGCTTTTTCTTCTTCAAGCTAAACAGACCCAGTTCTTTCAGCCTGTCCTTATGTTCTCTGTGCTCCAGAATTTGTCTATGGGCGGCCTCTGATGGACTTATTCTAGTATGCAAGTATCTTTCTCACACTGAGGAGCTCAAAACTGGGCACAGAATTCCAAATGAAGTCTTAGAAGTGCTGAATAAAGGGGGAATATCTCTTTCCTTATCCTATTGACTACACTCTAAATAATACAATCTGGGGTGCATTGGACCTCCCTCACAGCAAGAGCACATTTCTGGGATATTTTCCACTTATTTTTCACCTGGATCCTAGATTTCTGTCTGCAGAAATGCCTTCTAGGCAACTCTCTCCCAGTCTCTACTTGCCTAGGGTTATTCCAACCTGGATGAAGAATGTTGCATGTGTTTTTATTTATCTTCAGAAGGTTTCTGTCAGATCATGGCTCCAGTGTGAACAGGTCCCTGTGAAGAACAGCCTCCAGCAAATTGCTTGCTCTTCTCATTGCACACAAACTTGCTGAGAATGAGCTTCATTCCACACACCAATCACTGAATCCCAGAGCAGGTGATTGTGGGAAATAAGAGAAGCATATTTCCCAGCATGGGTTTTCTATGGTCAAAAAGTAGTACAGATATTTCACTTAGGAATAATGCAAATTCTTACAATAATGCAAATTCAGCATAGAAATGTCTCTCTTTAAAAACACCAAGATGTTATTAGATATAAACTGGTGTAAATTTGACATTTCATTGTTTTTGTTGAACAAAAATATTTTAAGAAGTTCAGATTTGGTTGCAGTTAGAAAATATTTTTAGATTGTTCCTCTACAGCATGAAAATCCCTGAAGAATTTGCACTCACTGAAACAGTCCTGATGATACAAAGCATAGTACTGAATTAATTAGTTGATCCAGTATGATTTAGTGTATCAAATAGGATGAAATGAAAATATTGTAGAGTTTGGATTATTCTTGTGAGAGTTCATTGTTCTATTGTTGTTGTTGGTTTTTGTTTTGTTCTATGAAACCCAAGCATTTAGACTCTGTCTTTTTACCCCTTTTGGCTCTCAGAGCCATAAGGATGCTAGCAGTCCTTAATGACTTCAGCAAGGAACCTGCAGGGCTGTCCATCCACACCCTGGCCCGTGCACCCAGGATGCCCAGCTGAGTTCAGCCCTGGGCAGCCAGTTCTTGGTGAGCTGTGCCCAAGGTGTGCCTGTCCCCAGCCTCGTCTCTCCCTGCTGTGTGGCTTCATGCCCAACATGCAGGCACCTTGTCTGCTGGGGCAGGCTGCGCTTGGTGCCAGGCTTGTCTTTGGGCCTGTGTCTCGCTGGTCCCGATTGGACCCCATGAACTGGACTTCAGATCTGATTTTTTTCCTAGTCTGGAGTTGTTGCTGGCCCACTTTCCAGAAGCTGGCTTTGGTCAGAACCTGTGGAGCATGGCCTGTGTCAGGGTCACCAGCTCATGGCTAACCTTCCCTTAGGGAATGATTTCACCTTCTTGTCTGTACCAGCAGGATAAAAGTCTATACCAAATTAATCCCGAAGGAATGTTATGTCTATATTTTTGGCCAAATTTTAATTTTATTTGGTCTTTTCCACTTTTATTATCCAACTAATTTTCCATTTAGCATAATTGACATTTCTCCTTTATCTGTAAAGGCTTTCTGGCAGATCACAAGCAAAACACAACCAACACAGTACAATATAAAATGAGGCAGATTTCTCTGAAGAAATCTGTCTTGCTACATAAAGTGTATTTTTCCATAAGTCCTCATGACCAGTGCTTTAAAGACAGCAAAAAAATGAAAGCAAATAATCAGTGCAATTAAAATCTTTTTTCTATATCTCTACATAGAAGACAAGAAGGTGCCTTGTTGTGAGCTGAGCTAAAACAGAATGAGTGTACAGTATGTATGAAGGGCTATGTCTGATTTTATTGCATTTTATATCCACTTAACTTACACTTTGCACTGGTAGAGAAAGACATAAACAGAAAGCCAAGACTGGACTGAGACCTGTATATCAAAACAAATTTAGTTGAAGCTTAGAGAAACTTTATCTGTGGTTCTGGAGTATTTTAAAAATTCCTCAAATTTCTCAATCTTTTATGCACTTCACTTGAAAAACAGATTGCTTTGTATTATGAAGACTGTATGAAAGTAATATTGCAATTTCTCTTCTTTCTTATCTGAAATAAGGAAATTCCGAGGTTTTTTTCCATGTGCATTATAAAGAATACAGCATAACAAGAAGTGAATTTCTTTCCCCATCCTACTGAATTTGTTCCTATTTTACTTTGCACTGAAGGTTATGTGACAGGGTTAGAGAACAAACCTATTTTTGAGAAGTAAACTCTAACTAGGTCAACAGGAAAGAGTGATTTGATCTCTGAAGCAGCCCCTCCTCCCTGGTTTACCTTGTATTAATCTCAAAGGACTTGTTATCTTCTCACAAACTAACAGACAACAACGATGAGATTTGTAGAGTATTTCAAGTCCTTTCCATTATAAATATTTACTGATCTTTCTAGATATTTCTTTATTAAATGTTATAGCAGCATTTATGGTAATTTTCTTATTTATGTGTATTTGTAATAACAGTGTGAAGTCTATTATTTTTTTATTTATTCTTTTAAATGTTTTTAATAACTGAATCCAAGTGTTAGGAATTAATTCTCTCAACTTTTTATTAGCCTTCCTTGTTATCTCTAACACCTAATTACCTGATAGCTAACTTAGTGGTTATTCTCTTTTTATCTAGTACAGATTTTCTACTGTTTATGCAGGAGGAATCTGAGCTTTGTGTTATTGTAAGGTTCATTAATGTAAATCATTAAAATATTCATCCTGAAGGTCAAAAGGAACATTTAAAGATAATAGATAAATAGAAATACAACTGTTTTGGTAAGGTGGGGGTTTGGTTGTTGTTTTTGGCGGTTGTGGTTTTGGTTGGTTGGTTGGTTGGGGTTTTGTTTCTTTATTTTGGGGGGAGGTGGTTTTTTGTTGTGGTTTTTGGGTTTGGTTTTGGTTTGGTTTGGGTTTTAGGTTTTTTTTTCTTTTTCTCCTATTTTAAAAAAGAGTGTCCAGAAGAATTGCTCTCTTTTTAGGACCTATTTTTTAAAATTTTTCTCAATGTGATTGCAACATTAGTTTTAAAACATGGCTCTCTTTTCCAGCCACTGGGCTATGAAAATGGAGATCTGGCAATTATGTCTCTCAGCTAATCAGAGTCACTTAGAACTCTTGTTTTGTCAAATACACATATTTCAGACTGAAGGAGATACAAGGATACTTCTATATTCCGGATTATTTGTAGCTGATGACCAAAATGTTTGGCATGATGAATACTTTTTTTCTACAGTAAAACTTACCTTGCTGAAACTGAATGTAAAGTAAGGTATGTTTCTTGTGCTTCACAGTTAGAGAATCTGAAGTGTTATTTCAAGGCAGGAAAAGTGTCTGGCTTAGAACAAGGCATAAGGCAGAAACAAATTACGTGCTCTCTGTTACTGAAGTTTTTCCTGTACTTGGTATGCCAGACAAAATGTGTAAGTTTCCGGGCAACTCTATTGTGTTTTCAGCTATAAAAAGTCATTATAAAAATACCTCATTATGTTGTTGGTTAATACTTTTTTTTAAAAAACAAAGTATCTTTTCACCCTCTGTGTGAATACTTGCCCATCATTCCACATTACATGTTACTTCATGTGAATACTGGTCAGGATATTACTGCAGATGAGAATTGGTGTCAGGTCAGAGAGAAATGGCGGAGAGGAATTGATATTCATAAAAAAACCCAACCAAAAAAAAATTCATTGTGCTTATGCAACAAATCAGTGCCATGGATTTCTGAAAAATAGGTTGTCCTTATTCTTTGAAAATTGGCGAGACTTGTTTCTTTCCATACTATTGTCAGTCCTATCTGGTTGTGTTTGCTTGTTGTGCTCCTGTGCAATGTTCAGAAAAGCTGAAGTTTTCTGGGAGTGTGGCACCCTAAATGCAGACACTAACCCTAACACAAACACAGGGGTGATGTTTAGTCATTTTTCTGCAAGCCGACTAAGCTTGAATGGGTACACTACCTGTTGTGTATATCTGTTACTCAAAAGAGAAAAGAAACAATGAAACTTTGCCTTGGTTCCTGACTTCTGCTTTCACCCCGTTTCATCTATCCCAGCTCCATGTGCTTTGGCATCTAAAGTTTTCAGACTCTGCAACCATTACAAGCCCAGTACAGAAGTCCTTTCTACTCTGCTTTGCAACCTTGTCAGCCCAGGCCTTGCAGGGTTTTTATATCCCAGCTTTTCAAGCTGTGACAGTCTGAGTTCTTTAGCCTTTTACTTATTGTAGACATACAGGTCTTGGCAGCTAAATTTCCTGCACATTTGGAGATCACAGACACAGAAATAAGTTTCAACTCGCACAGTATGCAAACAGAAAAGTGAAAAGAGTTATTGAAAGTGGAGTACAGAGGGATAAAAAGAGAAAACAAACCACAAGCAGGGGAAGGGGACTGGAGTTGCTGGCAGAGTTGCTATACTGGATTAGGTCCCAACAGAGGTTGATAAACTGTTCCTACATCTTCCTGCAAGTTGTCCTCCCCATCTAGCCAGGAGAGCAGGAGGGCTGGACAGCCTGTTTCCCAGACCTTAAACAGAAATGTCAAATAGGAAGCTGCTAGTGTGAAGCAGTCAAAGAAATAATAGAAAGGTGCCTCTCCTGGGTCCTGCATCTCAGTTCAGGAAATACTATTTGGAGAGCAAGTATCCTGAACTTTCTGGGAGGCAAAGACAGTATGAGCTGTGGCAGGATTCAGGGAGGTACTATGGGATGCAAAGTCAGTGAAAAAACAGGACTCTGCTGGTGATGCATTTGATTCCTCCCAAACATCTGTATCCCCAGCTGAGACAAACTAAATCAGGAATATACAGTTTTAGTCCCTAAATGAATCTTAATAATCTTAAGTGTGCTCCAAGAGAACAAAAATAAGGAATTTTTAGCCCACTTCTAATGCATATATACACAGAGTTCTCTATTGAGAAATAGATTTTTATTTTGTATCTCTACAGCTTTCTAAGTTAATCAAAATTCTATGCAGACCAGAAAACATAGATGTATTCACAAAATGTTTTGTTACAGACAAAATGAGGTAGCTCAGAACATTACCGGCCTGCCAATTTTTTTTAATCTGAATGAGTCTGAGCATTTTTACTATTTTATATTTTTTGGGAATTCTGCATGAAAAAAAGTGATTCAACAACATGGAAAAAAAAATTCCTGTGTGGGAATTGTCTGGTAAGCCCTCTAAGTCACCGATTAATCAATCTTATATTTTAGATTTCATTTTTCTTTGTTTAGGACTGACTTTGATGGATACCATATATTTTCACAATCTTTTACACAGACCAAGTGATTGTTCATCAGGACATCTTTTAGAAAATTCTAAAGTAGTTCTCCAAAGATCTCAAGTAACACATATGATTTGGTTATAAATTTGATTGATGAAAAAATTTGTAAGGTATATCTAGAACAGAAAAATATCTTTAAATTAATTAATATCTTTATATTAATTATTTACAATTTTATGACTTTCAAATGTTAATTACTCTGTTTTGAGGGGTTTTGTTTGGGGTTTAAGGTTTTTTTGTTGTTTTTTGTGTGTATGTAGTTTGGTGCAGTGGTTCTATTGTTTGTTGGGGCTTTTTGTTTTTTTGATTTTAATTACAGATGTCTGGAATTAAGTAAAGTAGAAAAATATTGCATTTATTTTAAAAATGTAAATTCATGTTCCTTCGGATACTTAGTATGTTTCTTTAAAAGTAAGGTGATTTTTAACCAGTAACTGTATATTATATTTTCTGCTCTTTTTTGATTGTTTGTTTGTTCTTTGTATGGAAGGCATTTAGACAACTTGAAGCAAGTTTCATTACTTCAGAACTAGATTCTTAAATTTAGTATATAGCTACCTAAAACAGGTTTATTTTGGATGTGGACTGTCACTGAGATCTTAAATAAAACCCCCAAAACACTATCCTTCCAGCTGTCATTGAGCCTTGGGACACACATGCTACCTAGATAATGTCCAGCCTCAGTTTTAGGTTTTCTAGTAAGCTACTCTTGTGCTTGTGCACATATCCAGACTTTGAGAGTCCAATTAGTCCAAAATTGATCCAGACATAAACTTCCCATGGATGCAGAAATCGGGCATTCTTTCACCAAACCCTCTTGAAAGAGTAGAGCTCAGACACAGACTATTCCTGATCACATAGTTATTGGGTTTTATGTGTAAATTCTCTGCTCAACTGGAAAAACCCATAAGTGGTGATCTAATTGTTAGAAGTTTACATTAATTTTTTGACAATGAGCTCTTTTCACTAAATTTAAATTAATACAATCAGAGAACACTGCACATAATGAAAGTATGACAATTACAGTTTCAAAATTTCAGTGAAATAGTCTCTTAAATTTACAAAGGGGAGAATTTTGCATCCTGTGCTATCCTCAAGGCTTTTTTACTAGCTAACTACTTAGCAGCCAAGTTTCCTTGATCTCACCCTGATATAACATGCTGATTATGTTCATATACTGGTACCTGGTCTAGGTTCTTGATGCCTTTCTGAGAACAGAAATACATAAAACTTTCTGATATTAGCTACCCATTTACTATGTTTTCTGTACCTTGAACATTCAAATAAGTGGAACGTTAGACCTAATATAGCTAAAGACTAATAATGAAACAAATATATTAACATATTACTTCACAAAAAATAGAGGGCTATTAGTACTGTCTTAACAGCTATAATTTCTGTCTATCTAGAGAAATACTTTTTCTTTTCTTAAGCAGTAAGTCATAAGATCTTAGAGGTATATCTTTGAAAAACTTAAATCATTTCAGAAATCATCTCAAACTCTTTTAACACCTTAAATTAAAAACAAACACTGGGTTGTATTTGCATCACAGAGATAAATAATAAAACTCCTACTGCTGATAAAATCAATGAAAATGCAAATAATTTCTCTTGTTTGTTTGCTGTCTGTAAGTTCTTAATAGAAGCAACACAACCATTTGCATTGAAAATAAACAGAAATGAGGGTTCTAGTGTTTGGTTTTGAAAAAGAAGTTAATATGGCCTAAATTACGTCTGAGCTCCTTTGAAAAACATTTTGCAGTTCATGACTAAACAATTTTTCTAGAAACAACTATGAAGAAATATTAGGGATAAGCATTTAGGTGATATAGTGACCCTTTGACCATCGTGCTGTGTGTATGTTTGTCTCTTTGGGGTTTTGTCCTTTATTTAAATATGATTGTTTGCCTTACAAAAGCTGTTGACAGATGAAAGATTTTTCTCAACACAAATTTGTAAATACACATACTCCTCCACCCCCTCCAACAATTTTATGTAATTCCCTTGTCTAATGGATCATGTTGAAGGGTAAAACTGTAAGTTCCTTAACTCTATCTCTCATCTATATGAGATAGGCTATGGCAATGAATAGGCTATCTGACGTCAATAGACAATGAACAGATCCATAACAATAGTACTGCATAGCATAAGAGATCAAAATTTATGTTAAAATAAGAGATCAAAATTATGTTAAAATGAAAAGTCAATTCTGTTGACTCAGTAATAGCAGATTTGTAACTGTAATTCAAGTATCCCTGTATAGCACCTTTTTTTTTATCAGAAAACCATGCTATATTCATGTTAGTTTTTATTCATGTGCTCCATGAAATCCAAGTTTTGAGCTGACGCAGCTCTTTTAAACGACTTAGTCCAAATTCAAGTACAAGATTTTAGAGCTTAGTAAACTCTGATCAATATCTTGCTCCAGTCTCTCAAGGGTCCTTAATTTTTCTTGCCTTACCACAACAAGAATGATAAATGTCAGTTGTAGATGGCACTGAAGCGTCAACACTCTATTTGTTTCACCTTCCTACCCACAGATATTCTTGTTTATCCAGGATTCGGATGTTTCAAACTGGTGGTTTTTTCACCACCCCTTTATTTATTCAAAGAAAGATTGTCAAATAACTGATAGAATGGTGTTTACTCTAGAGAGAAGAAATAGTGTAGAATATAGTAGAATATGCAAAATTTTTTTTCATTTAGACTGAAAACATAGAATAGTGTTGGACTAATATGTGAATTATCTTGAGTTGTTTTAAATAAAGACGAAGTAGATATAGTACTCATTCATTTTTTCCCAAACAAGTATTTGTCTCCAAAACATCTAAATATTTTTCTTGAAGATGTGTAGCAAAATCTGTAAATGTTCTAGCTCTAACATCACCAATCAGGTTTATGTAAAACTACATTTAAAATAAGCTTATTTTTATTACTCACTTTATACTATATTTCTTTATTGATCTTTATTTATTTCTCTTTTCCAGACAAAAGCAAAATAACAAGGCATTATTTTATAATTAATGAGAAGAAATTAGAAAGTTGAAAAAATTTTGTTTTATTGAAGTTTGAATGCATGTTTGAACTTTCTACTCCTACACTGAATATAATTAATGAAGAATATTCTCAAGTGCAGTTATGCTCTGTATCATATAGAATAATTTTTCATTTCCTAATGAAAAATATAGTAAAGATACAGTATAACCTATACCATATAAGAAGCAGCAAAGAATAAAAATTTTCAAGGTCACAAGTCATGACAAATACAAAATAAAGTAATGTTAGCATTTAATATTATTTGGAATTTGGACAGAATTTTCAAAGGCCAAGAAGAAAAAGATCAGTTTTGAAATAAAATGTCAAAAGAATAGTGAGTGTCGTTATGTAAAAAGGGATGAGAAACATATTTAAACAAGTGGAATAATCATGAAAAAGTAGGACATAGAGGTGATATTCTTCCATTTGGCTGTATTTTACTATAAGGGTCCCTGACAAGTATAGTAGATCTTTTCAAGATGTGCATGACTATTGTGTGTTTAAATAGTGATAAAATACCAAGTCCTTCCAGCTTTAGAGAAGATGAAACATATATCTAGATTATTTCAATACCTCAAGAGAGTTTAAGTTATGTATCTTGCTATAGCACTTACTGTTCCTTGAAATGTGGTAGCTCAGGTTAAGTTCCTAAAGAACAGTGGTAATTTAAGAATTTATTAACCAAATGAGGGTTAAGCACCTTCAGGAATGAGCTTTTCCAGATCATTTTTTTGTACATAGGCGCTGATCTTCAATCTACAGATCCCATAACAAAGTGTATAACAAATATGTTGAGGCATCCTTAAAGATGTGACCAAGAAACCTAAATCAAGTAGTATTGATGTACATTGGAAGATCTGCATGGAGTAAGTTATTCTGGAGGTTTCAACTGAGATGTACATTTGTTTTAGGAATATATCTATTTATGAAAGAATATTTCTTTTAATTGTGAGTGTAATATAAAGGAGGTAAAGTATCATAGTAAAAAATTGGTATATACAACATTGCTTTTAATATTTTCATCCCTTGTAGTATTCTTGTATTTTCTATTGCAACCAATAAAGCCCCCAGAAACTTTGCATACGTTGTTGCTTTTGTTGATTTTTTTCCCTTTCTTTTCGTTTCCTTCCCACTCAAGAAATACGTAGTTTTCCAGAGTAAAACCTTGTAGCATTCCAGTGGGCATATTGTTAGATTTCTTAGAAGGTGAATATTGGAGAACTTCAGGAAAGAAATCTTAGAACTGTTAAAGGAGAGAAAGAGAAAAGCGTGGAAGGGAGAGAGAGTAAGATAAATGTAGAAACAGAGAGAGTCTGAAAGTCTTAATAGAAATTACTGTGACTGAGAGAACTTGTTTCTCATCCTGAGAATGTAATCTTGACAAAAATCAATGAACAAAATGATAAAAGAAATTGGCAGGAAAGGGTACTCATATGTGTGTGCAACAAACCAGAAAATGTGTGTGTGCAGTAAAACAGAAAATGCTGGCTTTCCTGGGCAAGTGGAAGAATTATCATTACTCCTTTTTTCTGCAAGAAGAGTCAAGGTGCTGCATACCAGCAAGCTGAGCTGGATTCTGAATGAGCAAGTTTTGAGATAGGTTTTAAGCATCTTTCTTTCCTTACTTGTCTGGTTCCACTCCTAGTTTGAACAATTCAGTTTCTCCATCTTCGCACTTCGAAACAGTAAGTTTCAGAAAGTCCTCTTTTTCATCTTGACTACAGTAGTTGAATGGCAACTATCAAGAAATATAGTCCAAAACTATCTCTAGAAAAAATTTTGTCCCCTATTAAATTCTTTCTATTGCTCGTTTTTACATTATGAGTGGCAGTTTTGTTTGCTGACTGATAAAAGGTGTATCTTGCATTCTTGAGCATAACTAGAAGAATAGGAAGCTGAAAAAACTAATAAAGATCCTGTATCAGTCAGTTTTACACTTAAAAAATCTGAATTATTTAATACACTGGTCTGTAAAGTTATGAGATGTTAAAATTTACTACAGTTGTAAATGTATTTAAACAACTTCTTACCTTTTATTTCTATGATTAAGGAAACCAATTGCAGTAACTTTTAAAAATTGGATTCGAAAGCAAAACCCAACAAATGTTGCAAGTAAAATTTGCATCTTAAAAATGTAAAATCAATAAAATTAGTTAATGATATGGTGCAATATCTACCATCTCTGTATTACACAGTATTATTTTTTCACACAGAGTAAGACATGGTGATAATTGACATGACACAATGACACTCCAGATGTGAATCTGTAAATATTAAAACAAATAGAAACTATGTGGGTTTTTTTAATGAATATTTTTGTAGCAAAAACACAGTAATGCTGCTCTACTTACTGAAGTGAATTGCATAACACATTTGTAATTTCATAGTCAGCAAACCTAATATTGTTGCTACTATTTTTAGAAATCAATTATAATAGGTTTTTAAAGATCTTTTCTCAGACCCAATAATTCAAATCTGTGTCACAAAAATTACTATTAGTTGCTATTTAATAAAATGTCTCCTATATGAGCTGATTATATGCAAACTTGCTGACCTTGCATATAATACATGCAAATGAGATACTGCTGGTTTTTTTAAGTAAACTATATATATATAAGGAGACAACAATAATGAATTCACTTGCTGACATTTTTTGGTATTGACAGGCCTTGCTAACCTCAGATAGATTCAAAATTCCAGCAGACTGAATCAATAGCATACATAATTCCTGGGAGAATACTTGGAAGGAATAGAAATCTGATGTGTACTATTCTATTATGAAAGACTTCCACTTTAGAGCAGCTCCTTTATTTGCTTTGGCAATGATGAAATGTAATTTACTTTAGGCCTTTCATGCTGTTTTGCATGCAGAAAACCACCAAAATTGTATTCTTGGTATCTTGTGGCAAAGCCTTATTTCATGCCCAGCAAGTGGCCAAGGAAGAGGTTAGTGCTCATTCCCTTTTTATTTGTGATATCTTGTACCCTACTTTGCAAAGGGAGAGGAATTGATGTTTGCAAGATAATTGATTTCACTCAGCTATGTTTCAAACCAACCATAGTGTTGGAGTGAAAAACATTAATATCTCTGTCCCATCTAAATGCTAAGTTATTTATTCTCATCAACATGCAAATGTCACTAATTTTCACTAACACAGAGTGCTCTGTAAAGGTGATTAGAACTCATTTTGTCACTGAAGAGAAAAACAATGTGCCTTGGCATACATATATCTTGATCTTTTATTTGAGTTCAGCATCACTTGTAAGTCATATGTAGTATTGTGACCATGGTGCAGCAGAAAGTAGAAACAGAGGGAAGGCAGGCACAGTAAAAACATGTCTGGTAGATCTGTTTGCTATGGTTAGCTTAACTTTAGCTTGGATAGCATAAACCTGTGAAGTATGAATTAAAAAATGAGTAGCATTTGTTGAGTTGTTGATGAGTAGCTGTTGTTGATTTTGAAAGCTTTTTATCTGGATACCAGCTAAGCACTAAGAAGGATAACATTTCCTTTCTAAAATGGTGTTCTTTATTTCCTGTGTCTCATGGTTTCATTTTCTAGTTTCAATCTGGCCTGAATTTTTTCATAGAATATTATTTTATGCCATGTTTTGAAAAAAAGTGACTAAGCAATGTCTTCTATAATTCCTTCTTTACATCCTTTTGTGGTGAGATGCAAATACACTGTGAGCAGTATGTTGTAAATTCAAAGATGTTCTACCCCCCTGCAGTATAACAAACAGTAGTCTTTCTAAAAAGCAAGACACATTTTGCATAAATGCCATTTGATTTTAATATGATGTTACTTCTGCAAGGATGATGGTGTGGAAAACTTTTATTTTTATAAGATATTTGTGTTATAGAACATTCCTGAAACAAAATGGAAGAGGCTCTGTTCATGTTACTTTAAATAGAAGATCCTACACAAGAGATTTTATCAGAGTCCATAAAATAGAACTGTCAAAGCACATTTCCTTCTTCTTCAGAAATTAAGTATACCTTCAAATCAGAAAAAAAGAGGTTATGAAATTAACTTATGTTGCTTTAATCATAACTTAAAGGCTTTCAGCCATAAACTGAAAACTTAAGGTTTAGAAAATGCTTTATGGAAAATATTGTTTATTTCAGCATGACTCAGGTTTCCTTGATAATTTCCTAAATTAGGTTGGATAGATATATTCTCATTAATAAATATCAGTGTAAAGAACTGTACTGTTGAGTACAGAATATTCCATTCCACATATCTTCATTTTTTGACGTTTCTGAGTGTAAGGCAGAATTGTCTCACTTCATTTAAGTTTTCATTTCCAGCTGAGTTTTTCACAGAAGTCAGGCAGTTGTATGTGTTTTTGAGAAATCTGGTCTCGTGGAAGACATCTCTTTTCATAACAAAGGGGTTGAAGTTAGGTTAAAAGGTTGTTACCTTCCAACACAAGCCATTCTATAATTTTATGTAGAAGCAAGGATGTGAAATTATTTGAGAGCGGTGACAATAAAGCAGAGTATTCAGGTCAGAGAACCCTAATAATAACTCTAATTGCATGCTCGTAGGGATTTGGAAGCCTGCTAAATTCCCACTAATACTTAGTCCTCAAGGGAATTAGATTCTGTTCAGTATGAGAATTTATTACAACTGATTAGAAGTATGGGAACAAAACTATTATAGTACTCTTAATAGTAAATTAAACACCTACTAAAACTTAAAGACACTTTTAAGGATGTACTTAATTATAAAAGTATATTTTGCAAACTTTGCAAATGTGTTGTAGAATACAAAAGTCTGGATTATTTTGAAAAAGAATTTCATGATCTATCAGCCCTTGATAAAAGGAAAGAAAAACTTCTTTAAAAGTCATGAAAGAAAGAATTCACACTTTTAAATGTTTAGGGAACGTTTATTTTTTTTACAATAAAACTAGTACAGAAAAAATATAATGCTACTCTTTATTGCCATTCATGAACTGAAACTGTTAAACAGACAGCTCATGGTGATCCCGAACTAGTGAAGAGATTACAGCAACATTTAAAATATATACATATTCAGATAAGCGGTTTCAATGAAGTTGGAGGAAAAAGGATGATAACTTTCTGAAATGTAAATCCCACTTATTTAACTATCTCACCACTCTCCTCGGTTTGCTTTTTTGCTTCTCTACTGGTCTTACTCAATTTTGCCAAGGCGTATGAACAGTGTCTTGGAGCACTTTTCATTCCTTCCCGCTCCTACCTACCCTAAGCACTGCTGTTTCTTACAGCTGTCACTTCTGTCCCTCTTTACCTGAACCTTCAGCTTCTTCCAGCTGTTGAGCTTGGACTTGCTATTCTCTGCTCCACCAGGCAGGGCTGACTGCTCCCCATCTGTCAGTAATGAATGGACTGCATAACCTTTCATAAGCTTGTGAAAGTACCAGTGATAAATACTGCACAATTAACTGCTGTATTTGTAAATGAAGGACAAAGAGAACACACAGTTTTCTTTGTTGTATATGAATAAAATATTTTAGGCCTCACTGATTTCAGAGCAAATCTTAAAGATATAATATTTCTTAAAAGCTCTTCACAGAGGAATATAAGGAAAGGATTGTAATTGAGGAGTAATTGTTTTTAAATATGTTCTGTTCTACGCGTTATATTTGTTTTAATAATCAAATAATTATTATTGATAGCTTGGATTTTACCTTTTTTGGGGGAGGGTAGAGGGCTGTGGGGAAGGTATTGCCTTTAAATGTGGCATCTTATGAAACATGGAAAATAAATCTTCAGTGAGGAGACAGAATTTTTAGTAAGAGAAAGGAGTTATCTTCAGATTCAATTTTTCTATTGCAGGACCCCAGGTTTTCTTGCTGATACCACCATCACCTGTCATACACAAACACTCCCCCTTGCCTGGCCCTTCAGCCTTATGATGAGAAACTCTTCTAATAATGCCTTATTGTGCAGAGAAGTTTATAAGTTTTAATATAAATTATTTGATCATCTCTTGACTGCATCAGTCCATGTCATTTTCTATGATTATTTACTCAGTATCAATATTCAGTTGTCTCCTATTCCTACTGCAAATTCTTCACACTTCTAAACCGTTCTCTGGAATGCCTGCAGAATTTGAATTAGCTGAACATATGAACCTTAAATAGAATTACTATGCAATAGAATCAGGTAGTCTAATGTCAAATACACACCACAGCCAATTCTCCCCTTTACTGTTCCTGTGCTTCACAACAAAGCTGCACTTTTCAACCAGAAATAGGCACCAAGACATTCAGTCCAAGTTTTAAAGTGAACAGCTTCATAAGATGCCAACACAACCATTCTAGTTTTTGATCTGCACCATTTCTAATTGCAGCAAATTACTTTGGTGTGTCACATTAGATTTTGTGTTATTGAATTACAGTTATTAATTTAAATGAAGGAAGCTTCATTTTTCTTCAAATTTCTTGGATATCAAAATGAATGCTGCTTAACTGTGGAGTTGATTTTTTGTTGTTGTTTTAAATCAGAGAAACTAAGGGAAATAGATTCCCTTAAGTTAAAATAATAAAAAAATAGAGATAAAGCCAATGACATGTAAAAAATACACTATATGGGTGCAAGTCAAGTCAGATATTTATAACTGACACACCTCAAGTTCATTGCTAAAGTCATCTCCAGCTAGAATCTAGGTCTCTATATATATGTAATGAACATTTTGCCCATTCTTGAATGTAATAAATAATTTATTCTCTTTGAACTTCCCATGGAAATGGTGTTAAGAGGTAGTCTTTGCCTACAGAATGGCACTGCTTTACCATTATGAGAGCTGCTCAAAACAACACTATTTATGGAAGAAACACAACTTCCAGACAATTAAATGTCTTTTATGTTTCAGAGAATAATCAGAAGTGGGGAAAGAAGCAGATGGTTATGCTACTAAATATGGTGTGCAAGAGTGTGATCTGATGACAGAAAAAAACCACACCACCCTACCTCATCTTCATCCCCTGCTCTCAGTTTCAAGCTCCCTTCCTCATGAGACAAGAACTTAATCTAATTAAAAAATGTTCTAGGAAGTATAAAAGTCCAGTAAGCATTTTTTTCTTCATTTTTTGTTTTGTTTTGTTGTTTTTTTTTCCCAGATATGGAGGAAAAAATAGTATGAAGAAGCATGATGTTGTGGAATAAAATCTTAAAAGACTGTTAAAGCAATGTCAGAAAGAATGAGGACAGATATGTGCTCAGAGGAAGTTATGTAGTGCAAGTGCACTGATCAAAGTGGTTTCAACATCTGCTGTAGCACACCTCATGTTCCTCAGCAATCCACACTGTGGATGATAGGAGGGGAGAGATTAAAGATTAATGTGACGTCATGGAGAATATAAAGAAAGTTTTTACTTGTCCAATATTTTGTTAAGTGTAAAATATAAGTTTATGGAAAAACCAAGAGACACACACAAACTGGTCAGAAAATATGCTAAATAATTTAGAGAAAGTAACTTGCACATTAGAGAATGAAGAATAAAATATCAAAAAATATAAAGAATAAATTAACTGTGCTATATAGGGTGTCCTCTCAGATGTATGTTTTTTCCTAGTACTTTCTGAAATGTATTCTGCTGTGTAGATCTTACACTTCCTGATTGTGTCGTGCTGCTCCTGACTCAGCAACTGGATACAAGAAGTGTTTTTCCTCTCCACTGCTTCCAAGGAGCAGTGGCTTTTCTGTGGCATGCTGCAGTTTCCCTCTTATACAGGCACCATGGCTGAGAAGATTCTTATGTTCTTGTAGCTGTAGCTTATGGATCTGAGAGGAGTCACATGTAAACTGACAGATTGGTTTTTTCCAACATTTTATAAATAGAATTGACTTTCTGGGTACAGTGAATTAGTAGGACCACTAAAAGTCATACCTTTTAAATTCTAAGGATAAAAGATGGCAAACACAGTTTAATGGAAAAAAAAATAGAATAATGTCTCTATAGAAAAGGAAGGAAAAACCACAAAATATTTAATGAAGGAAAAAAAATAAAATACTGCATACTGACAAGAAAAAATTGTTTGGGAGCTGTTGCTCCCAAATCACAAAGCTTCGTACCTAGGGATCATCAGGCTTCATTCCTGATGTTCAAACATGAAAGAAATAACCATGATCCTGGGTCAGAAGAGACTATCAATAAAACACTATGTTATCATTACGAGGTAACACTGAGTAGGTGTTACACACAGCACTGTACCACTGGCAAGGATGACCCTTTCAGGCCTTGATTTGCTCTGTTGAGCCTAAATACTGCAGGATCCTCCAGACTCTGAGGTTTTGTCACCTTCTGTCTATTGCGTGTGTCCAGACTCCTGCATGTGCCAGACATCATCCCGCAGCCTGTTTCCTTGCAGAGTTAATCTTCTGGATCTTGATCGGAAAAGGAAATGCAAAAGCAGAACTCCAGGAAAGCAGAGGGTATATTATGTGAGTAATACTTTCACTAATGATACTGTGTCCCTTCACTAAATATTGTTTACTATCAAATTAAAAAAAAAAAACAAGCAAACAACAACAACAGTAATTTTATTATATTTTACTTGGATACAGTTTCATTCCATTAAAAAAAGGTGGTTAAATTATCAAAGGTTAAATGCAAAAATATACAAACTATTAACACCTTTTTATTGGGAAAGACAGTGAAATATGAGTAAGACCATAAAATTGTTTTATAGAACAGAAGCCAGAAATAGTCTTCATTTGCCTTTATTTGTTCAGAAAAAATAAAAACTGTTTTATCTCTCAGAGAATCCTGATGAGCATTTCCTGCACCTAAAGGCAACATCCAGAGAGTACAATTCTATTAGTATTATGAACCCTTATGACTTTATGAGTAAACATACAATAATAGATGAAACATGTCCAAAAGCACTCTTAAAATGCCCAAAGCCATGCTACTGAAAGTGTTTTCATGTTAAAAACATTGTATCTTCCTGCAAATCCTCAACTGGAAGTTGTTCCCATATCATTTTAACCAAGTGCTGATACATACTGTGTGGGGGAATATAAAATAGATTGGGACAAATAGTCATACCAACTGTTGACAAAGATGTGTTCTATGTTCTAACATAAAATATTAACTGGACATATATAAATTCATTAATAGAAGTACAGGTCATGTAGGAGTCTATAGCTCAGATAGGGTTTGGGTTTATTTTGCAAATCCAGTTCATAATTTTAGTAAGAGAGCATGTATGACATGGAAGAGTTTTTCTCAAACTTAGTGATTTGCAAAAATATTTTTAGGACTGATTAAAATGTAATCTCCCATGCAGCATGAAAATAAGCAAATTTATAGCTGCTTTTACATGCCTTCAGAAATTATGTATATCAAGAGATGTGCATTTGGCATTGTTTATGATAGTTTTCTTTTTTCTGTTGTTCATTGATTTTTTTCAAGAAATTAAGAAACATTTTGAGTATTCTATTAAAAAAGAGTAAATATGTAAGGAACTTTTAGTAGCAGCATAGCAGAATTTAATGTTTAGAGTTCATATATGATGAAGACAGACATAAGCATGTACACATACATATATGTAATGATGTAAATTATAATTGTTTCTAACAAATTTAAGTTTAGATAATCCTTCTAAAGGTTTCAAAAACATGAGAGCAGAATTATTCCAACAGTGAAGGTAAAAATCAAGGGCTACAAAGATGAACTGTGATTTCCTATTGATCCAAAAACTTACTTTTGATTCAGGCAATTATTTCTCTCTTGAACAACCTGTGTTCAAAAATGTATCTCTTTTTATATTTGGTTAGCAAAGAATCAGATAAACTTCAGGACATTTCTCTTGCTTAGAATTTTATTCTATTTTTCCCCCTTTTCTTTTCCCCTTTTTTTCTTTTTTTCTTCTTTATTTCTTTCTCCTTTTTTATTTTTATTTTTTTTTACTTCCTCTTCCCTTTCCTCTTCTCCTTCTCCTCCACCATTCTGGGGAGTATTTTTTTCAGTTTATAAGAAATACAAAGCCATGTTTCTCCAAGTGATTTTACAGTTCACACAACTGCAACTGGCTGTTCTCCAATTTTGTGCGAAATTAACTTCAGGGTAAATTGTTCACATATGAAAAAGTTCAAAGTAAAGGTGAAAGGTTATTCTAAAAGACTTTTAACTCAAGAGGAAGATCAGTTTACCTTTGCATGCTTTGGGAATTTGATAGGTAGTCGTATTGATTTCCTTCTCTCCTTCACCATAAAACCACTTGCCATAAAAAGGTTATTGAAGTCTCCTAGATCAAAGTCATCACTAGGAACTTGGCAAAAACTAGAGGAAATATTTTTCAACCATCTTGATATCAGTAGTAACATGACACATCACAGATCTGAGCATGATCTTCTCTTTAAGCAAATTATACTTTCTTTATTCTTCCCTTTTTTTGCATTCAGGTCAAAATGGAAGGCCTCTATAGTGTCTATTCTCTTTTAATAGATACTAAAAACTCCATTACTTTAGATAAAATTTTTCAATATTTGTAATAATTAATTTCCCGTATTTTTACCTTAGACTTTTCTCTTTACAGTGCTGTGATTCATGCTTTAATAATAATAACAATTCATCAGACAAAAATTTATGAGACATATAAATCGTGTTGCATTTCTAACACATCTGTAGTGGGGGTGAGGAAATTAATAACTACTTTAGTGGAATTTTATAAGAATGCAAAAGCAACAATTTGGCAAAATTGAAACAAGCATTAGAGGTGTATTTATGGTCTTTTATGGCAATTCAGAAGTTTTGTGGGTGTACTATAATTGGTCAGAAAGTTATTTATGCACAGCTACGCATTAGACTATAGGAGTCTATATTGTTAATATATATGATAAAAATGTTTCATGGGAACATCTCATCTGAAACTAACAGCTTTCCTCCTCCAACTTGTTACAATATAGGTGAATCTCATTTATTGATAAGACAGAACCTCTATAAGGGAAATTTTAAGATTGTGAAATGCGTACTCATAGGACCAACGCAAGCCTAATGAACTCCTGCTTAGCATACAAGTTATTTCAATAAATATTAAAGTGATAATGTTGTTCAAATAAACTCAGGAAGTTTACATATGAAAAATACTTCATATAAATAAATTTATGAGAAAAAGGCTTGGCTTTTGTAGTTTGATGCTGGCTTTCAAAAGAAAATACAATGCTGTTAATGATAAAGTCATTTTAGGTCACTAGTGAACCCTTTAAAACAAAAAGTTCTTTTTGGTAGAATTGGATGGCCTAAGGTGATAAAATAGCACTAATAAAGAAATCATAAGCTAAACAATTAAAAAAGATTTTTGTATACCTTATTTAAGTCAATAGTACCAATAAATATAAATCAGTTTATAGATTTGAAGATAAAGCTGGAAAAATCTCTCATAAACCATTATTCCCCTGAGCTAAACAATATTTAAATATACTCAGCATGGATAAATTAATAAAATGTTTGTTTCTCTTGAAACATCTGTACTTAACCACTACACATAGCAGGAGAGCAATGAAGATGGTGAAGGGCCTTTAGAAGAAGTGTGTGAGGAGCAGCTGAGGTCGCTTGGTCTGTTCATCCTGGAGGAGACTGAGCAGAGACTTTGTTGCAGTCTACAACTTCATCATGAGGGGGAAAGGAGGGGCAGACACTGATCTCTGCTCTGTGGTCATCAGAGACAGGACTGGAGGGAATGGCCTGAAGTTGTGTCAGAGGTAGTTTAGGTTGGATTAAGAAAAGGTTTTTCACACAGAGGGTGGTTGGACACTAGAACAGGCTCTCCAGAGAAGTGGTCGCAGCACCAAGCCTGAGAGAGCTCAAGTGTACAGTGCTCTCAGGCTCATGGTGTGACTCTTGGGGATGATGCAGTGCAGGGCCAGGAGCTGGATTTGATGATCCTTGTGGGTGCCTTTCAACTCAGCTTATTCTATGATTCTGTGGTTTAGTTCATAAACACTACAAGAAGAAAGCAGGAAAAAAAAAAAAAAAAACCAAACCCATTAATGAGTGACCACAGTTAAATTTAGGTACACATAACCCTGGTCATACAACATTGATTTTCCAACCATTCCTTCCTACCATTATATTTATATTAATACCTGGATGGACTTTTCTGTCGTCATTACTAAAAAAAAAGACTATTTTTTCCTCTAAAACTACCTAGTAACTAGGCATCTTTTGGATTTTATTCCTTTCCGTGAATTTCCATGTGAGACATTCACTGAAAATATTGAGAGTTCTCAGTGTATCTATATCTATAATTTGCTGTAAATGCAAATTGTCATCCTGAGCTGTTGTCTAGTGCATAAGAAAAGCAGCAGCTCATATCTAAGAACAATTGTTTTCCTAAGCTATCCTACTCCACTTCCATATCCTACTTTCCCTATACAATAAATTTCTGGAGTGCTTTGAAGACAACTTCTACATCAAGCAGCTGTTTAGGAGAAGTATTTCATTGAACCTCTTACTTAAAACCAGGGGAAAACTGGTTACAGACACGAAGGTTGGGACCAGGTTGCTGTAACTGTGAGTTGTGGATGCTTATATTAATGCTCATGAAAGGTGGGAGCAAGGCAAATAGCAACGTCACAGCTCAGAACCATCACAGACAGTGACCTTCAGGGACATTCTTGGAAGAATCCCAGGGGAGGATCATTTTTCAGAAAATGGAAGAGTTAGCAAGAGTTAGTTAGGTTTTCTAAGGGGCACCTCTTATCTTAGAAGCAGTCCATCTGGAGAAACAGGAAGTCAGGAAAAAGTTGCAGAAGACCTGTGGGAATGAAGAAGTTACTGAAAATTTCAAAACACAGGGAAAAGATAAGCATGCAGGGCGTGGACGTAGGTACAAGAGAGTTGGTTTTGTCTATATCACAGGTCTTTCTGCTGTTAGAGAACATGCCAAAACTCTTCTTCAATTTTCCTATCAGTAGTGTCTCATCTCCATTCAACTCAAAGCAGGGTCAGAGCAAGAATGCTTGTCAACAGATCAAATAAACATGCTTACAATTTTACAATTACATTATTACAAGCATTGGTATATGCCATGTGACTCTGTTCAATGAGTTGCTGTATAATCTACTCTATTGGGTTTGCATGGCCAGACTGATAGCAAGGGGGCTACAGGGATGGCTTCTATGAGAAGCTGCCAGAAGCTTCCCCCTGTACAGCAGAGTGAATGCCTGGCAGCTTCAAAGACAGATGGGCTGCTGGCTAAGGCTGGGCCAAACAGAAGTGGTGGTAAGACCTCTGTAATAACATATTAAAGAAGAAAGAAGAAAGAAAAAAGCAAGAGAGAAGAAAAAAGAAAGAAGAACAACAAGAACAACAACAAAAAGGAGGAGAGGAAGAAGAAGGAGAAAAGAAGGTTATCCCACAGTTTTAATTGCAGTCAGGGAAGACATGGGTGAGATGGACTCATGCTGAAGAAGCCAGTGGAGAACTCTGTGGGAGAGACCACAACTCGGGAGCAGGGGAAGGACTCCTCTCCCTGAACAGCTGGAAAAATAGCTTGTGATGAAGACCATAAGCCTTGTTCCCTGTCTCCCTGTGCCACTGGGGAGGAGGTAGAGCTGTGAAGGAGGGAGAGGTGAGGGAATGTGTTTTTAAGGTTTTATTTTACTTCTCATTATCATGTTCTGATTTTGTTAATAACAAATTCAGGTGATATCTTTAATTCAAGTCTATTCTGGCCATGATGGTATTTGGTAAGTGATCCCTTCCAATCCATAACTCATGAACCATTTTTTATATTTTCTCTCCCCTGTCCAGCTGTGGAGGGAAGTGATAGATCAGCTTTGGTGGGTGCCTGGAAGCCAGCAAGGGTTAACCTACTACATTACAAAATTAACTTTTTTTAATATTTACGAAATCTGTAAGGCAAATAAGCATCCATTACAGAAATCATATAAGAACAAAATTCCATTAGTACATAATTTTCCTAAATTTATTTTCCACTCTCATGACATCAATTCATTCTCTTAATGAAATTTTGTACTTATTCTCAACTGTTAACCAAAAAAGTATCAATTTCACATGTGATAATGAATTTAATTTTATTGCTGTGATGGAATAAGCTGATGCTATTTGTGTTATTAATTTAGAAAAAAAAATAATATACAATACACAGGTCTTAAAAGTGGAATTAAGTTCTGCTGATGGAATGAAAAGAAAAACAAACAAAAAAAAAGCAGAAAGAAAAAAAAAAAAAAGGCAAACAAACTAAACCAAACCAATACAGTTTTTTCCTAGTTTTGGATAAATTACTATGGCTGGAACTGAAATTCATGAATTCTGAAAGATCCACACAAGAACAATTGCGTTTTTATTTCTGTGTATGGGGTGTTCCTGAGATAAATTTCTTTGCATCATAAATTTAGTCTACAGGACACCTATACATTTCTGAGGCAAATAAAAGTTTGCAGTTTGTTGAAAGAATATCCTAAGGGTTGTTCATGAGCACAGAATGTCTTTAGGGCTGGCAGGAACATCTAGTTACACACTTCTTACTGTTATTGCCAGTGGCATTCTAATGAACAGCTTGTCTTATCAGCAACCTGTTCTTTATTATAACCATAAAAGGTACCATACAAGGCATCACTCTTCTCTGCAATAAGCATTAGGATAATATATTCCTTTTGTTCAGAATCTGCAGGGAGAAGGAATTCTTTTCTTCTTTTATGTTTCAGTCTATGGTTGTTGACTATGCATAGAGAGCTGTAACAGCATTTAATGAAATCTTCCTTGGAAAAAGAAAGAATCCCATAAATTCTAAAGCACAGCTATGCCAGAAGCAGAACACCTGCCACTGACTCCTTCCAATGGATAACAGTAAAAGACTCACTGCTTGTAGGTAACAACCCACTGGCAGTAAGTGTTCAAAAACAGCTTTTGAATTTGATAGCTTTGTGCAACATGACCTGATACAGCCACTTGTACATGCTACATTGTACCACCAGCTTAAATAAATTAGATATTTTGGGGGCTTGTTTATTTGTTATTTCACATACTCAAGGATGTTTCTTGAATAAGAAATTAAACTTATTCTGATGCCCACTTCTTAAATAAAAATTTTGGCCTAGATCAAAGATTTAAAAATCTAATAATATTATTTCAAAGCCCCAGATCAGTTCCAGAAGAAAGAATGTTTGATACAGACCAAACTCTTTTCTGCGTTATCTTGAATTATTTTATTAGTATATTTCCCAATTTATACAATCATACCTGATTCTAGCAATATTTTCCTTGCATTTATGCTCTGAAACTTTCCACTTCACAGCAGTACTTTCCAGTGTTTTTCCACAATGTACCTAATATGTTAAAGATAATCACTGAAATGTAAAAGACATAAACCCACTGCCTCAGCATACATAATGATACTTCTCAGTTCTTGCTGTTCAAAGTGTATCAAGTACAGTCAAACCTGATCACATAAATTCTTTTCAAAATATAAGTCTATCCATACACATACACAAACACTCCTTGTTAAAAAAGTAAGGAAAGACTACCACAAAGCCTAGGGAGCTACATCAAGGAATGTATAGGCTTCTTTTGCCAATTAAAACTATGTGATCAGATAAGTCATTAACATAGATACATATGAAGCAAATTGTGAAGCACAGAATCACAAAAAAAAAATATTAGGTTGGTACTGTTTCCAAAACATAAAATAGAAACACGAGAGACTGCACTTTGGAGATCTCTTTATGACTGGGTCACTTTGTATTATTTCTTTTCTCATTAGTTGCATAACATAGATAAAATTGCCATATGGAGCCATGTCATACAGTCTTCTTTCCCTACTCCAGTGGAAGTAGGGAAAGCAGCCTTTTCTCTCAGCTATGAGTGTTTTTATATACGCCCTCTTTTGATCCTCCTGTGTCAAACCTGCCTCCTCATGAATGTTGAACTTCTTTCCAACCAAATTCTCTCCGGTTACACTACTTTTAACATATTTTGAACTTTCTTGTTCTCTCCATTACTGATCCTTCCTTCTTATCAGTTGATCTAAGCCACTTCATCTCCAGTGGTTTTGCTTCCACCTTAAAACACAGTATTGACAGTACATTTGGCTGTGAGTGTTTCACACAGCGAGTACAGCAACTTCGCTCTTGATCCTAACATCATCTACAGACACACTAAAATATTTCTGCTTCAGTGTCTTTATTTAACTCAGCTCCCTCAAACTTCTCCACTCATAACTTGCCTAAAAGATGTCATGACAAAAACTTTCAGTCCTGTCACTTGTAATCTGAGGACATTATGCCAAGTTATGTCAGGGACATCAGCTGATATACCACAAGAGTAAAATTCTACTCTATTACTTTTAATTACCTGGTTAATTGTTGGTACAGTTCACACTGAAAGTAAAATTTGATTTGGTGTCTCAGTGTTTTAAATGTTTGTAACTTTCCAATGCACAGTGTAATGTATTTTAGGAGATTGATTACAAAAATGTCTAAAAACCTTCTTGACAGACCCCCTTGTTTGAAGAAAGCCAAAAAATTGAGCAAAGTCTACACATGATGTAAATTACTGTAGTAGAAATACTTAAGTTTTCATTATCTCCTAATGTATGAAGTAAAGTTTTCATAGTCTCTTAATGTATGAACACTTTGTGGTTGCTCTGTCTTGTTGCTCTTATTCCCTTACTGTATCAATGACAACTTTTTCCTTTTTTTCCCCTTCCACTGTAAGAGAGATGCAACAAGAGTCTGAGATTTTCCTCCCACAAAGGTGAGCATTTCAACATGCATGAAGTTATGTAGTTAAAAAATTTATGCACATGACTGTTAGTCTTGGAAATCTGTTTTTATAAATTGTTAATATAAATTAAATTGTTAATTATTATTAATTAGCATATCCCTTTCTACTGGGAAAATTTTTACTTCAGATGGAGAACATTACAAGTGTGTTGAGATAAAATGGATTTTCAGAGTTACAGGACTTCAGCAGCAAAGTCAGCAGAGAGTCATGGAGGTTAGGACAGCATAAAAATTGTGAGTTTGTTTGTTTGATTGTTTCTTTGTTTTTAATTTTATTTAATTTTCTTAAGTTTTGCATGACCACAAAGAATGTTGGAAATAAATTATTTAATTGTTATGATATATCAACCTGGCAAAATAAAATTCATTTATTTTAACTTGAATGGAAAGATTGAGGGAAATTCTTTATCAATAAAATTCTGCAGTGTCAGTTTGTGTCTGCCTGTGTAGTTGAACCATATACAACATCTTCAATGGGAATAAAATTTTTATGCATTTGTTCTAATTTGCTAGCTTCATAAGCATTGTGCACAAATCCTATTAAAGTGTCTCAATAACTACTGTTAATGTAATTATTTAAGCACTCAGGTATGGGTTATTGCATTTTAGTTATACAGTATTTCCTCACTGAACTTCAACACTGTGATTTACTACCTGTGTTTCAGAAGCTCTCTGATATGGCTAGCAGATCTTTAAGAAAATTAATGTGTAGGTGGGTGCACAGAAAGTGTAGAAGGTGAATTTCTTCATCACAGAGATTTGAGACTCAGAAACTGACATAGTGTCTTCAGAAATTTCTGTACAAAATTCTTTTTCCATGCAGTTCACTTTGATTTTATCCATTCAGGGAATCTTGCCGAACCACTGTCAAAATTCTCACACAAACTGTCTGTTTGATTTTTCACTAATTCCCCTGTGCTGAACATTTTCTATATACAAAGTAAACTTCTTTACTAGCTGTATTTCCCATGCTTCAAGAACTGCTATTTACTATTCTTGACTAGCAAGGATTCAGATTCAAACACATCTTTCTGCTGTGTAAAATGGCAGCAAGAGCAATTATTAACAATCCAATAAGTCGGAATTACTGTCAAAATTTGCCTCAGAAATATTTTACTGTTTTCATTAAACTATGTTGTAACAGCTGTTTCTTAGGAATTAAAAATGAGTGATTGAAAAAATTTTTCTGCTTCAGTGAGTTTCGTGTACTAGTCACACTCAGTTTCTTTGTTGAAATGTTCCTTAGAGCTTTTGTAGTCCTCCAAACAAATCACAGATACACATAAAGTTTAAGGATTTATTGCTGTAAGGATGTGTTCCGTCCAGTTAATTTATATGCATATTTTGGGAATTTGATTTCATATGGAAGAACCAGACATCCAACAAAAGATAAAAGTTGGCCTATTCTGCAAACCAGGCACATAAAGGTCTCTGAGTACAGGGAGAGCTAAGACAAAAAAAGGAACTGTACAGCAGTTAAGGTCAAACAAACTGAAGAGATCTAATTCAAATACTTCTGGCTTTAACAGTCTCAGAGAAACTGCTATTTCAAGTGAGCACACAGCCAAAATGTTAGAATCTCTGTTCCTGGAACAAAATGGCAGTTTCACTAAAGTTTTTCAAGCTACTCTGGACTGTATTTTTATCAGAATTTTGTTCCTTGGTAGGAAATGTAATCAAAAATTTCTTCCATTTGCAATCAAGCATACAGAATATTGATGAATGAAAATATTTGAAAATATGAAGGAATTACTCATTGAAAATTTCCTTTAAAAAACAGTAGTTTAGTAATTTTCCCTTTTTTTTGAAAGATGTCTTCTTTTTTCTCAGTTTTTAAATCATAATGATAATTATCATGATAAGAAGTTTTATTTTCCCATCTTTTTAATATTATTTTGCAATATGAGGCTTAAAACTCGAGAAAACTGTAGCATCTGCCTTGGTCTATAGAAATCAGAGATTTTACCATGAAGGAAAGGTCACATAAAGAAATCCAAATAATAGTGACCAGAGATGTTATATTTTCAGAAGGTATAATATTAAAGCATAAGCTGGGCAGCTTTACTGTTGCATGGAGATAGCTCGGGGGATCTTTGCCAGTGCCCAGAGGTGAGTTGAGTCCTAACCAAATTCCATCTCCAGTAGTCCACCAGTGTTAGATAATCCAGTTGGAGGCACTTTCTGACTGCTTTTACAATCTGTTTCTGAGAATCTTTAGATGGATCACACCTTTTTCCTTTTTCTGAGGCACTGTCAGGTTTTAATATCCCATTAATTTATGCGTGAAGGCTAATAATAAATTGGCCCAAAACCTGAAAAAAACCTTTAAAATTAATTTGAGAAATTCATTTAATAATGATGCACTGAATGAATGGATAGCACATGGGGACTTGACACAAGCAGACAGACAAGAGGGAATCTTTGTGTCCTTTTTTTTTCTTCTAGAATTACAGGTGCTCCTTTATAAAGCAGCTTGGGACAGGCAGGCACTTCAAGACTCTGACAGAATTTTCCACTGACGATAAATCAGGAATGGATAGGATTTAAACAGATTGGAAGGAATGTTAGCATTGACACTAGAAAGGTGAAATTAACTGCATTAACAAGCAAATTCTCCAAATACAATGAGAAAACATTTTATTTCTCTTACAAATGAATGCTGTATTTCTACACTAGTATATTGTAGGGTTTTCTGTGTTTCATTCACAGCATTTTATTTCAGACTCTCTACTTGCAAGTGAGGATGAATTGCCTATTGAAAATATCCAAAGAAGGTATTTATTTTTAGACATCTCAAGAAAATCCGATGTGAGGCAAAAGTTAGTGGTATTTAATTTGAAGAAGGACTTACAGCTTTTGAACTTTGCTCTTATTAGTGCAGATAATAGATAACAGATTGGATGATTAAATAATAGCAAGGAAACCTCTTTTCATTCCAGGTAGCAGCTATAATTCCTCCAGAGGTTTGGATCAGGCATGAATGGAGGACTATTCCTTGCAATTCAGCTCTACATAATCAAAAATTTATAAAGTAGCTATTTTACTATGACTTAAAAGATGAACAATATTTAAAAAAGAATAGTAAAACAAGTTATTCAGAGACCTTATATATGAGATACTCAAGATGGATCTTTTATATGGATTTATTTTTATAATCAAAAATATGTACCAAAAGAATTTGCAGCTATTTTAGTAAAAAATTTTTGAGGAAATTTACCTGAAACTGCAACAAATTACAGAAATTGGTAACATAGTAATGCTGCTTTAATCACTTCCTTTCGTATAATGCATATACAAGTTTCTAGTGCAGACTGCATAATTACTGAACTTTTTTTTGTTGTTGATGCTGCTGTTTTCAAATGAAGGCATTCTGTGTCAAATTCCAAGACCTTTTCTTTCTGTCACTATGTAGTAACTAGCTGGATGGCTGTTATTATAATTATAATAGGTAATTATAATTCCGTGTAAATTTCTAAAGAAAAATAGAAAATTTTCTTGAATTCAATTCAAGAAACTTTCATTCAAGATGTAATATCAGAGCTCAGGGCCAAGAAGCTGTTCAGTGGGAGAACAGGACACAATACCTCAATCTAGAAGCAGTTGGAAATGTTTTATGTTATGTATAGGAATTCTGCTATGTCTTAATTGAAAGTAAATATTGATTTAATTGAAAGTAAAATATTAAAAGTTGCCTATAAGAGAAATGCATTTTTCATTTCTATAGCATAATGTGAAGTATTAACATAATTATAATAATTTATGATATAGGAAAATATTTGTTAAAAGTATTTTCAGGAACTTTTCTTGAAATTGTAGTTGTGGCACCTTCATGCATACTAGACAGATATATTAATTTTTTCTGTTTTATCTGCTGAAGCCTTTAATTGCAACCTACTTGGCTTCACCTCATGATGACAATTACATTTATAAAAAAAAAAAGAATGTAGGCAAGTTTCAGCATATAGGTTGAAATAGTTCAGCATAATTTTGTGTTATGTCCATGTGTTTCCAAAGGACTGTCATTTTCCCAGAATGGCTGTTTCTCATGCTTGATTAAACTGGTTTCCCACAGTCTTACATCATCTTTCTTGCCCTGAGACTTATACTTGTATCCTAAGTCCAGCCTTATCTCCATATCTGCTTTGGAAAAAAAAAAAAAAAAATTTTATTTTATTATTCAGGGTGTGCTACTCTTGAGATGGTTATTTCTAGTTTTTTTTCTCATGATCTTTCAGAACTAAAGCTGAATGGACTGGAGCTGATCTGAGGCATGTTTTCTCTTTCTTTAGTTAGTTTTTGATGTATTTATTTTGTTGATTCTTTACTACAAGAAAGGTGTATTCAATTCTGTATACTTCTCACTGAAATTCACATATCTTATGACAACAGGAATGGTCATCTTCCCATAAACTCAGTTGTCCATAGTAGTGCCTTTCCTAAGTATATTGGAAACAGATTGCAAAAAACCACTTTTTCTTTCATCATTCAAAAACAGAGGGAAGTGAATTATGACTGAACATTTCAAAATTAATTTAAATAACACAAAGCAAATAGTATTTTGTTTTTTAATAACCTTTGGGCTAAAAGGAATTGTAACATATTGGCAATGTTTGAAAGCTGATATTTAAGGAGACCTCTTTTTAGCCTTGCATAGGGGCTCCTATATTTAGGAATATTTAGATAGAGATTATGAAAAAGAAACAGTATAGCTTGATACAAAGGGCTCCTGGTTCTTTCTTTTAAAGTTATTTTTATTAACTGAGAAGTAGAATGATGATGTCCAAAATCCATTTTATTTTCTATTCTATATTTTTCACCTGTACAATCATGCCGGTTTTTTTCTGGCTTCTCAGCACTGCATATATTTGTTAGCTAACATTACCATACCAAATTCAAGGAAGCATTTTCCTGAGGTGATGACCCCTCAATAAATAACTTCACAATCAGTACTATAGGATATAGGTAATGACACTGTGGATTTCTATACCACCTCAGTCTTTTCAAGTTCACAAGGATTAAAAAAAAAAGCTTAGCATTGATTTTGCATATACTTGCAGCATAATTTACTAAATTGCATCTCAGTATTAAAGCCACAAGGACACCAAGCTCCCTGTCATAGACATGGTTGGTGAGACTCCTGTTAAGAATCACTTTGCCAACAGAAGGTCATGGTGTTAATGCAAACTTCTCTAAGTTTACTTGTTTTGTGGAACACTGGAATAAAAAGAGGATTTCTTCTTTTCACTTCAGTAAATCTAGAATCACAGACAAATAATTAATCTTGTCTTTTCAGGAATTTATAACAAAGCAAAATGAAATGGAATGAAAGCAAAAAAGTTTAGTTGTCAGAAATGCAGGAGCTACTGTGAAATAATCATCAGCAGAGCAAAGAAAACCCTCAGTAAGAACATGTTATCCTTCTCAGAGGACCATGTGAAAGCCATGTTTCTCTGAAAAAGCCTGTGCTGTGAGCTCATTACTGTACCTGGGCAGCCTGCTATCACTGACACAACAATATTTACTATACCTGAGCTATTTGTTAAGAGAAAGAGGCACTGTGCAATAAATGACCTGAAGACCTTGAGAGAAAAAATTTATGAAGACCATTTCTTACTGTTTTTTAAATAAAAATGTGTCTGTATGTTAGAATACAAGTCTCCGTTATGGTGACTACATGGAACATATAATTCAGAAATGTATTTAAATAAGTCAATAGTCATTAATAAAATTATAAGGGTACAACGTGTTTACCCTGCATTCTTTAATGATTGCAGGGAAATGAATGCAGAGACAACTTTCAGAAAATAGCAGTGGAAATCCTATACGTGCCTTATAATTCCACCTGCAGAGTCCTCTTATTGTATCTTGCTGTTAATCTAGATTGCTTTAATTAGAAGTTTGAAAGCTGGTTTTATTAAAGGGTACAAATACCTTCTCAGGAAAGAAAGACGTGAAAAGAGCAGGGTTGAATTGCTGTCTCCAGTATGACCTGATCTGCTCTCCACTGCTTCTCAATGAAACAATTTATCAACTTTCAAGTAAGCAATAGAGATGTAAATATAATCACAGACAACCTAATTTCAGCCATAAGTAACAAAGTAATGTGGGTATCTGAACCCTATGAAGACACATGAGCCTGTGGGGAAGAGGGTGGTGGTAATGCTCTGGAGGGACATGCCGTAGGCTCCAGGCATTCCCCACAGCTTAGGGTGAGGAAAGATACTTCCCCCAAGGTGCTCTCCAGCACTATGTTAATTTGTCCCAGATCTGTCGGGCCCGTTGGCCTTTCCTACCCCTTTTACCCTTGTATGTTCAAGTTCTAGTAAGTTCTCCCTTCCCCATTACCCCATTGGTTTATGTAACCGTGCCCATCCACCCTGGCATTCCCTATTGATTCCTTCCCAGCGTACTGCACCTGAGCCCTCAGACCACTGGCTCCCTGATGGTCTCCTCTGCTCCTTCTTTCCCTGTATTTCTACCGTAGACCCTCCTTTGTCTTCATCTTTGGCCCTGGAGCTCTTCAGCGTCACCTGAGATAAAGCACATTGGATCCATGCCTGGATCCTCTCATGTCTTCACTGACAAGCTGCTGTCTGTCTGGATCAGTGTATGTGTGTCTGTGTGTGTGCGTGTCTGTCTGTCTGTCTGTCTGTTTGTGGGTGTGCTAGTGCTCTCCTGCCTGCTGGCACAAGATGCTCTCGGGGAAGGTTGCGTCCGCCACCGCTGCAGACCACAACAGAGCCCCACTGAAGAGAAGGCTTCCCTGGAAGTAGGCAGAAATATGCTACCATCCATGCTGAAGCACTCTCTTCTGAATGCCAGGACATTTTTCAAAAAAATTGCCCTGATAATGTCCTTTAGCAGAATTCCTTGTAGTATCTTTAACTCTGATTGTAAATAATCTAATAGATTGTTTTTTCCATTCCTTCCTTAATTTTTACCACTTCTAACTATTTTACCATTTTCATCAAAGTAACAGTAAAAGCAAAAAGATTTGTAAAGCCCTTATAAAGGAGTTGAATTCAGTATCATGTCAATATTTTTAGGTTAACAGCACATTCACTGTATCTTCCATAAGTCACAAACTGTCTCAAGCCTTAAGTGAGCAGCAAGTGCTGCTCTGTCTTGTATCCATGGTCCCATAAACTTCATAATATTCTTAACAGCAAATTTTGGTTTATCTTACTCTATGTATGCTATTAACCTATCTGGAAAGAAAAAAACCCCAACTTTAAATAAATCTACTAATATCTATAGTCTCCAGCTACTTCTCTTGTTCTCAGGCAAGTGGTTATTCTTGGATTGTGAGAAACAACTGATTCTCCTCGGATCTACTTAAGGATGCCAAAAATGTTCTGGTGGAGTACATGTTATTATATCAACTGACATAGCCTGGCTTTTTCTGATGTTTATTGGGGATAAATCATAGATAAGAATACAGCTGTGAGACTGCTATGAAATAAACCTGGAGAGATTGATTTCTCTGCAAATGGAGTTTCTGTTGATACCATGATATAATCAAGTGATTGGTGGGGTTGTCTGACAACTGCAGGTCTTCTTTTCCATCTTTTATTCCCCTGGTAGTCTTTCATTTACCTTGTTATAGTTCATTATTGTATTTTCCCATAGCTCATATTTATTTCAGTATTATCTTTCTTTTTATGGCAATTACAACACCATAGGTACAATTTTATTATGCAGTCTTTTTTCTTGTTACTTGCGCTTGAGGACATGCTATGCTCTCTGATAAAAATGACAGCTGTTATCAGTTATGGTAAGGAAATAAAATGGTGGAATAGGTCATGTCCTTTTCTAGAAATCCATTGGAAATTTTAGCAACAATAAATCTGAATACTGTAGCTTAAATCCTATGTCTATGATAATGAAACCACATGGGAAATTTTCATATTTGAAAATATTTACCCAGTTCAAATCACTTCTGCATCCGCTACTAGCTGTACACATGAAGGAGATCTTGTAACATCCATTCTGAAAAGTGTATACTACAAGAGATAATGTATTTTAAATCTTGTTGCAGTATAACATGACAATAAAGACATACTTCATATTTGCAACTAATAATAGACATTATCTGGTGCTAGATTCTTGAAAGAAAGATGGGTGAGACTTTGCGTACAATAACAAAACAGATTAATTTAGTTGCTGGAAAAAATAGAAATGTTGGAACAGATCATTCTAGAGGTCATTTCCAGTGCTGCAGTCACCTAGGATATGATTACTGGATGCCTGCAATAATGAGCATTCTTTGAAAAGTAACTGTTGAAATTCTTAGTAAGTTTTCCAGTTCACTTCAGTGTCCTCTGTATATAATTGTCTAAGTCATTGCATTCTTAATATATATTTAAATGCACTAAAACTGCAGCGACCAATTGTGTAAGTGATTGCATGTATGATTAGTTAATGTAGGAAGATATAGCACAAATGTGTAAATGTTGCCTAATGAAAAATTCCTAAAGAGTTGAATGGATTTAAACCGTTTCTTTGGAAATTTTATAGTGTCAAAAGAAGGAAGATATTCAAAGTCTAATTTAATTCTACCTTCCCTAGAAAGGGTTATATAGAATCTCATTTCATTACTTCATATGAAGGAGACATCAACTACAATAATAATTCAAATGAGCTTTCAGCAAATAAAGGCATGAAAATTTTCATAGATTTTGACATATATTAACTTTATTTATTCTAGTGTATGTGTTTACATTGATTACCTTGACCTTGATTGATTATATAGATGTTGAATATGAATTAATGAATATGTGAGTTGAATATACGAAGGATTTGGAATATTAAATGATTGCATAACTGCTAAGTATTATGACGTAAATAAGTTCTAAATTGTTCTCTTGCTAAATGCTGCAAATTAATTCCATTTGATTGTGTACATATATATCCATACATCTATGTATATATGAGAAAAGTTAATATTTAATGACATTTATGCAATGCAATTTGAAATATTAACGCAGATCAAAGGCAAAGTACCAGTTACATATTGTCTGAATAATAGTAACAGGAGCAGAGAAAGGGCAACCATTTCCATGTGGATAGTTGTGATTATGGCCTTTAAAAATATATCTACATCAGTTTTTTTGGGCTGCCTGAGTCTAGGGCCATCTGTTTGGATGGCAGAATGCCCATTCAGAAGTTGGTGGAGCTTTTGCCATTAGGCAGAAATGCCAGGTATCAATAGGATTGAGATAGGAAGACCTGCAGAACACTGCAAAGGACATCTGTTCTGCAGGAAAAGAGGAGAGGAGTCCATCTTCTGTGACAGCCCCACTATACTGACACCACATGCTTCCTTGCACCTATCGACTCCTGTTCATAGTTATGTGCCAAAATAGCAAGAAAAAAATGAGCCATCTCTGAACAATGGAAAATGGGTAGTACGAGCTGTTAAGGGCCTCTGTGGCTGCCAGGAAAATAGGTTTCACCATGGTAAGCATTTGGGAAACCAAGGAAGACCATATGGGATATCAGAATCAAAGTCCAGGCATTTTGTATACCAACGAGCCCCTGGCAAACAATATTTCTTGGAAACAACAAAAATTGCAAAAAGCAGTAAATGAGGAAGATCTAGACATAGGTTTTTTGCACTTTTTATTAGAAGTGCAGATTAAGGATACTAAATCACTAGAGGCATGGGTTATTCCTCTGAGTGCCTTATAAAGAAGCAGCATAATTTCTGAGTTCATGAAAATTGTGGATTACACATCATTAAAAAAGTAAATGCAGCATAACTTTGTTTTATCTTGTCACCCTGTCAGATAAATGACCAAAGTAATCATTCTTTCAGATGAAATAACAATAGGACACTTACATAAAGACATTGAAATTGTTGTAATGTCCTGTACATTATAATTGTAGTATAGGTTTTTTATATATCATCTCCAGCTTTAAAGATTAAATATATTCAAATTTATTAACAATTTTGTCAGGGAGAGCACAGTTTCTTTGAGACAAAGTTGTGGGTACTGCATATGTACGTAAAAAAGCTGTCGTTCTAATGCATAAAAAGGAGCTTTTAGTCATAAACACAAATACAAGTGCTTGCAATTCCACCTGAATACAAGAAAATACTTTTCTGCTGTGAGGGTGGTGAAACTCTGGAACTGGTTTCCAAAAGACACAGAGCCCCCAATCTGGAGATACTCAAAAGAATGACTTTCTCTAGCTGACCATGTTTGAGCAGATGGTTTGGGAGAGATGATCTCAAGATCATCTCTCACCCCTTCCAATCAAAAACTTTCTGTGAATTTCGTGATTCTGTGAATATTAAATTTTGTGAATGGAATAAACAGTTAAGGGATGTGTTTGACAAAAATGACTAATCGTCTGGGTTTCATTCCATAATTTTTATTGCATTTTTAATGTTTTTTAAATGTTTAATAAATTATTTCAAACTTATCTTAAAGTTTCTACATTCTTAATTTTGGTTATTCCCTAGACATTTTTATAATTGTGAAAATATTATTAATTATTAATAATACTCATTAAAATTATATAATATTAAATCTTTTTTCTTCTATTGTTATTAAGAAGAGAGATTTTTAATTGGTTGAATGAAGCATCTTAAAAAGGAAGCCATTAAAAGGCACGTGGTATTCTGAGAGAGAATTCCACATGAATTTTACTTTTTGTTATTATTTTGGAAATAGCTAAAAAAACCCCAAAAACCTTGAGCTCTGTATCCCTCATTTGTGAACAAAAAATAACGTGATTTTTTTTATATACAACATGAAAGCAGCTATTTTTAAGGTCATAGAAATGGTTTTCTAATAAAAGTGTGAAAATTTCTGCAGAACTGCTGCAATGACTACTAACTGAGTAGTGATCAAGTTGTCAAGCAGAGTTTAAATCTTGCATGCATGTGGTTGTTATGCTCCAACGAGTCTTTCTGACTTTATCAGATTAGACAAAGTTCCACATTTCAGAAAAACATGGCTTCTTGTGTGACGGTCAGTATGATTCATGAGAAGTTCTTTGCCTGATTTCTTGTCTTTTCCTCATATTATGTTTCAAACTGACAAAGATCATTTCATGAACTGTAGATCTTTACATATATTTATTATGTGGAAATGAATTCAAATAAGAGTTGTATGTCCAGCTGTTCATGCTGATAGCCATTGGGGTTTAAGAGGTCTCTCTTGATTCCAATTTCTTATCTCAGGAACAAATAACCTCCCAAGGATACTTGTAGGAGATTCAAGATGACAGGCAATGTAGTAACAACATTTTTAACTGGCTGAAAAGCAGGCATATTTCTCATTCCAGGGAGTTTCTAGACAGAACATGCCTCTCCCAACTGAAAGGCTAAATTTGGTATATAGTGCACCTCTATTAAGTTTTTATATCATATTCCACAAAGTTCATGTTAAAAGATAAGTTTTTAAGCCCTATTAAGATCAATTCTGTAAGTAATGTGGAATTTTTTGCTTTTAATGACAATAATACCTGCAATGTAAATACTAAAGAAGCCTATTGCAAATGAAAGTCCATTTTACTAAACAGAAAAATTTTTATTTTCATATAATAAGCCTTTAAAAATATTTTTCACAGCATAGTGCATAGTTTACTAGAATTTGTCAGAAAATATTGATTGTTCAACATATGTTTGTTTTTTTTCTGGAACTAAAACTGCATCTTGAAAAAATTCAAACATGGGTATGTATAGTTATAAAGAATTATTATCTCTGTTATACTCAACATTAGGTAAATTAATGGTTATTTTATTTCATTCTTTACACTGGGAACTCAGTACTACACTGAAACAGTACTATTTCCACTGAAACAGATACAGAGAGAAGTAAAAATCTGTAAGGAACTTCTGCTTTGAAAAGTCAAGCTGTTCATAGGAAAAAATAATATCTCCATATTTCTAGAAAGAAAAATAAATCTTGCTGAGAAAGCTTATTGTCTAATGCGCTTTTATTCTGACTCAGGTGTTACTTCATATATATGTAGAATTTTTAAATTATTATTTCACAAAGGAAAGACTACACAAAAGTATTTAACATCATAATTAATATTCTTTTCATAATTAAAACATGCAGGAAAGAATATGTAGTGGAAAAGGACATGCCTGTAAATTCCTAAAATGAGCTAGGCACAGAATATTCACTTCTTGCATTATACAGCTGATGTGTAGGTTCAACACACTATTATCAACATAATTTTATCAATATTTAGAGCTGCTCAGTGGAGCAGAAGAAATACAGAGTTTAATATGTGTGTGAAATCAGTATCAGAGTACTAAATAATATTTTATATTTTTTCCATAACACATTTACAACAAAAGGTTTACATCAAAATTTTGCCATTCCTTTTTAGTCTGCATTTAATTAAATATGTAATGGTAAGATGCAAGGTATGATTATCTCATCTGGTAATCGTAGTTGGTTATCTGCTGTTTCTCTATGGTAGATCAAAAAGGTAGATCAAAATTAAATTGGGCCAGAGAACAAGATTATACGCATACTATGTACTCACTGTACATAAAGAAAAAAAATCTAAAAAAGACCATATAATTAGCTTTTTTTCAAAGATGATGTGTCTGAAATGTCTGTTGCATTTTAGATATGCAGATAATGAGTGCAGCAGTTGAGCATATGAAGTTCAGAATTAACTAGGAGGAATTTTTACAAGTTTATAAATTAAACAAAACCCACATGGGATCTTGATTTCTACCAAATTACTACACCTCTCATTTGTCCCTTCTTGGTCACTTTAGATACAAAAATGACCCAGAACACTGAAAATATTCCTTCTGTAAGTTATACTTCTGTGCAGTTAGATTCATATCTTTAGTGAGTAGCAGGTTAGGAAAACAGACTTTGAAATGTGACCTCCGTAGCTGATTCCTCACCTATTTCTCCCTTGAAATTCTATCTTATAGGAAAAGGAGTCAGATGTCAGTAATTTAACCAACATTGTTCTGAATAACACACAGTTTTTTCTGACTTGGATTTACAGATAGAATCTTTCTTGGCAGGTACATTATTAGTGTACATGAACGTATACTAATTTTCTCATATAGAGAAATTTTTTTATTATTAATTTTTCATCATGATACAAAGAGAAATTATATTTTTTTTTTCCTGTGCATTGTTTTAAAACTTGCTGCCTTATTTAAATAAAGATGTTTGGCCAAGAAAATATCTCTTGGTTCTTCCTCAAATTTCTAATTAAATGGTATTTGTTTTCCTTTCTTCTCAAGTTCAGAGCTATCACAAGGAAAAACATTTTTTTTAAAGTCAGAGTTTGGCCTTTGTTTAAGAATGGCATTAATTTTAATTAAAATGGTAGATTTAAAGCTCTAGGAACTGTTTTAAGATAAAGAATTCTTTAAATTGTTTTTTGTTGCTGTTTTTAAAATTTATAATTTTATTATTACTTTTGCTCTTCCTCTGTCTGTAACATAGTTACATGAAAGTATGGATAATCAAAGATCAACACAAGTATCAAACTTCTGAACTATATCACCTATGCTATGGAAAATAATCTTTCTGCAATTGAGACCATGAACAGAGCAAAGATTAAGAACAGTGCAGCCACAAGCAGGATATACTTCATAAAGCATTAGTGTGATATTAAATTAAATTACTTAGATTACTAATAAATATTTTTGGCCTTTTTAGGGTCAATAAATAATGAACACAGATAAGCCAGACCAAAGCAAAAGGTAAAGATTAGTCTTTAACAAAATCAAAAGATTAGTCTCTTAATAAAATTCGAGGGGAAAAATAGTTAATTCTTGTGCTTTAGGGGAATTTCAGTAATATTCAATACTTGAAAACAAGAAGGTATTTCTTAGAAACAATGTTGCATTGCTCCTAAGTATTGAAGAATGAATTAAATGTCTTAATTTATCTGTTAAAGTTAGTATCACAGTTTGAATAGCTCTTCAGATAGTCCTTGGAGAAAGAAAAATGTATTTCCATCAAGGAAAAATTCATTTTCCCCTTTTGATTGTTTAGGGAATTTAGAACAGCTTTTTTCCTGTTTGAAATATAACAGGTGACAAATATTTGATAAAGAAATCTGAACATGAATCAGAATTTTCTGCCTAAATCAGAAATTACAGCTTCTCTTTCTTGGTGGTAAAGCAGGGTAATTGTTTCCTTAGCAAAATAAAAGACAATATGATTAGTAGAATAAATGTGCATTTTTATTATAAAATGAAAAATTAATATCGCATTTACTCACACTTTCTTAAATATCTCTGAAACAGTTTTGTAGAAAGACAAAAAAATTCTTTAAGAAAGAAAAAATGGGGTGACTATCAAATCTTAATCCCATCTGATAGCTGCTTGTCAGTGTTATGAATGATGGAGAAGATGGTCTAGTAGGGAAAAACAGATAAATTTGACAGAGTAGCAAAGCACCAAAATCAAAGTCTTCTAAAAATTGTTGTGAGAGATCTACAGTCTGAGAGAATCATTTACATATTGAAAAAAACATAATGTCAATTAATAGAATAAATGTTTTCTTCATTATGTCCTCAAACACAGTAAGAAAATGGTAGATTAAGCCTTGGGGAACAAAATTTATTATGAGCATGAAAAATGTTACAGTTCTAATGCAGTTTTTAAATGACAGCATAATATGTTATGGATCATTTGATTTTTTGTATGAAAATGCTATTCAGCACCCAAAAAGGCATATGCTGCTAACGGCATGTATTGCAGTCCTTTCCTTATGACAGCTGGCAGCTAGCAAATGCCAGTCAAAACACAAAATGTCAAGCAGAAATTCTTCTCAATAAATGTATTTGTTTGGATAATATTACCTAAATATACTTCTCGAAAATGTTTCTATTATTTTTGGATGCATCATGCAAAAGATCAGCTACATTAACCCTTCAATAGTACACAAAATATGTAATTAAAAAGCTGAGAAATATATAGCTTCCTTTAGAGGAATCACTATTGTTTCCATTTTTATTTTTTTTAAACAAACACAACTTGAACTTTCCTTGTCAAAATATATAAGGTGACAGGAGAACATTGCCTTTCTTTACATAATAATAATAAAATCATTTAAGAAAAGATGATGATGTGCATAGATTATTGCTGCCAAAAGTTTTGCTTTTTTTGAATGTAGTGAATGATGAGATACTTAGTTTAACAACAGTTTGTATAGAAGTCACCATTTTTCTCCATCAGAAGTGACAAACTCCTCATTCTGATTTTTTTTCCTACAAGGTAACTTATCACAGCAAAATCAATTGTTTAGGAAATTGCATTTTTTCCTCTTACACTTTTCTAACTTTTTTTTTTTTTACTCATAAGCAACATTTCAGTGAAATGAGTGAAATATCCAAGAAGGAAGATGAAAATTTCTAATTTCTCTTTTAACCTCTGTTGTAGAAATAACACCTAAAAAAATATTCCTGTACATTGACTACTTCAACAATCCTAACTAAACTATGACTAGAAAGGTAGAACTAGTTGCAGCTTAAATTTCAGAATTTGGTTTCTAATCATATACAATTTTATAGAAAATTAATTTTAAGGAAATGGGAGAATGGGAATACTCTAGACTAGAAATGGGTAGAGATTTATGGAATCAGTTTATAAGGGCAAAGGCACAGGGAGATTCTACTGGCATACAGATGTCCAGGTTCCCAGTAACCTGTACATTATCAGATAATCCAAGTGAAAAACCAAATGTCTTTAGTGTTTAAATACACTTATTAATCTATATTTTAATTATATCAAGTCCTGCAGGTAGTAATAAAAGTTTATCTTAAATGACTAAATTAATGATGACTCTCCAAAAGTGGTCTTCAAGTTTGTAATGAATTTACAGAACTGATCCAGGCAGTGAAAAAAAAAAAAAAAAAAGCCTAGAAAGCTCTTATCCCTGCATTGGTAAAGACATTAGGCACTTGCATTAATTTTATGTTCACACATTATTATTTAGAGAGGAAGGATGCCCAGTCATGTAGGAAAGGAACCAATATATGAACAATTTTTCTAACAATCCAAAAGAAAGGCTGAACAGAATACAATTTCTGATTGTACATGAGAAGAGGTCTCTCATGATACATTGAAATGAGAACACTAACAACACTTTCATAAAAAGCTCACTCTAAAAAACAATTAGGGTATATTATGACAGAAACAAGGTAGCTTTGAAAAAAAGATACATGTGTCAGATAATGCAAGTTAAAATAAAGGACTCATAAGTCAGTCTTTCTCCTATCCAACATTTCTTGGTGTCATGGGTGGTTCATTCTGACTTCTTCACCATCAAGAAACTTTGAATCACTGTTGGGTTGGAAGTAACTTTGCACAACTCTCACACATTTCTTCCACATTTCTCCAGGAGGAATCTTTAAAATAGTTAAAGGTTTGATCAATGAAGGGCTATGTGCTCCATTCAAGTAATCTGCATAGCTCTCTGTGAATTTCTGTGTTAGAAGCATGAACTAACTTAAAAATAACCACCCTACAGAAAGAAAATATACCCTGATAATGCTGAAGCCTGGCCTTTTTGTTTGTTATATTCACAGTTACCACGTTCAGTATTTCAACAGAAATGCATCAGGGAGGGCATTTTGGTTTCTGGACATGTTAGAGTTTCACTGAATGCTGTGTCTTCTTACAGGCTGCCCTTATTTCTCACAGTATAAACATTTCCCCAACTGAACCTGCTCAGTTACTTTCAGGGAAAATCTCCTCCTCCTGCATTATGATTTTTAAGGTACAGTTCATTGCTGCTATGACAAAACAAACTTATCCATACAGTAAAACAAACCCAGTTCATACAGTAAGCTACTCACAAACAAAACAGATAACATCTCTCATAGAATGCTGGAGCATGCTTAATGCATGTCAGCATCCCTGATACAATATAAATCACAACAGCCATAACCACTCTTCCACTGAAAATGTAGATGAAGAAATGGAAAATACGCCTTTAATATTGAATCTGACCATTATACTATGTTCTTCAGTAGTGAGTAGGGAGCTTACAATCTAGGTCCCTGCAAACTAAGGATGACAAGGGGACCTGACTTATGATATCAGCTGTTAAAGTATCAGAACTCTATTATAGAGAAGTTAGCACCCTAGAAGAGATTATGTTTGATTTTAACTGATCAGTCAATTTTGGAATATTAAGGGATCAAATCCCTAAAAGGAGAACATGACACAATACAGAAAACTCTGTAAGACATGACAGAAATTGACCTGTGATGAAGCACTTGAAATTCCCCAAGCAGAGGTCATCAGGTCCAGAGAGAATCTAATGAAAAAGAAAAAATAATCTGACACAGAGAACAGGACTGAGAATAGAGAGCTGAGAGATAAAGGCCAGGAAACTAAAAATCCTTCAGATCACATACAAAAAGCTTTGCACATTATGTTAGTAAGTAGATTATCTGTAATACTTAGAAGAAGCTGTGACAATGTAAATAATTAAACAATATTTATTGTAAGAAGCTCCAAAAGCAACAGAAGGTGATGATGTTCTTTGTAGTTATCTCATAAATCGAAGTCTCCGATTGCTGAGTTAAACTTGGTTGATTCTCAGATGGCTTCCACATCCTTTAGTCTCATGGTTTCAGCACACAGTACAGGGAGCCAGTCTGCAGCCACCTCCTTACTCTATCTTGAATGGATTACTGCTCGCAGAATGCTGTTTAAAATGGCATTATGGTATTTCATTCTTGTTTGCCTGAAGGTAGAATATGAAAAGCAGTGTCCCTAAACCAGTCATGATCAATAGTATCTCCAAAGTGTCTTTATGGGCAGATGTGCTGTGTTTTTTTTCTGTATCCTATTTCATTGCATAAGAATTATTTGGGCATTTATCTACCACTTATGTTAACTGTGTACCCAGCCCATCACAACTGGCATTCCCTATTGACACCTAGGTAGACATGTAGTCAAAAGATCTTAAGAACTGCCTACTGCATCTCACATAGAGAACAGCACAGCAGAATGTATATAAAGTTTATAAAGGTGAATTATTTGTTGGAGAACACATGAATATAGTACCTTAATTAAAACAAATTGAGCAAAAGAAATAAACTTGAACTCCAGTGCACAAAAAATGTATTGTCAGAAATACTGAAAACCCACAGATTAGTGAAAGTAAATAGGCAAATCTTGGGGACTGAAGTGATGTGTTTTTCTCCTTGTTAAAGAAATCTATCGGCTTTAGAAAAGAATCTGAAATATTACCATGTAAAATTTCACATTGATAAAAGGGTGGGTTTAAGAAAATGGAAGCAAAGAATCCAGTCCTGAGACTGTAAAAGGAAAGACAGAGGCAACTTTATCCTTATGGCTTCAAGCAGCAGATTCTTCCTCAAAAAATAACCAAACATTTGGACATTCAGAAAAACTGAATGTGCATGTGTTAAAAAAATATCTTTTGAAAAGGTGCTATTATCTTATGAAACTGACCACAAATATCTGTTATCAGAGGGATAGGTAAAAGATGTAGCTCTGTTCTTGAAAACGTGTATTTATGGCCTGTTATGAAATGAAAATGTGGAAAAATGATTAATTTTACAGCTCCTGTATATAGCATAAACTACTAATATAAAGACATGAACTGAAGAAAATCTCTGGCCAGCTCCTTACTCTAGAATAATTAGTGAAGCACTTGTTTTGCATAATTTAAAAATAAGTGGTGTCATTTGCATTAATTTAGACTACAGAAGGCCATAATTAAACTTACTTAGCATGTATAAAGTATGCCGTATTCCTTCAAAATCATTAAATCATGGAATGGTTTGGGCTGGAAGAGATCTTAAAGATCATTTAGTTTAAACACCCCTGCTGTGGACAGGGACATCTTCCACTAGACCTGGTTGCTCAGAACCCCATCCATTCTGGCCATGAACAACTCCAGGAATTGCACATCCAACAGCTTCTCTGGGCAACCTATTGCTGTACCTCTCCACTCTCACGGTAACAATTTTTTTTCCCAACATCTAATCTGAACCAAATCTCAGTTTGAATCATCCCCCTTTTCTTGTCACTACATGCTCTTGTAAAAAATCCCTCTCCATCTTTCTTGTAGGCTCATTTAAGGTACTGGAAAGCCACAAATGGGTAATTCCAAAGCCTTCTCTTTTCAGTCTGAACAAACTCTCTTCTCTAAGCCTTTCCTCTTAGGAGAGGTGGCCTATCCATCTAATCACTTATCCTTCAGTAAATTGTTATTCTGTAAGACATGGAGGAAAAGGAAAAAAGGTTTAAAGATCTTTGTCAAGCCTCTTGTGAATCAATATTATTCTCTTTCTTGTATTATTTATCCATCCTTTAATAAATTACAACTCCCTAGACAACAAGGTCCTGTAATAAACTGTATAGAATATCTGGGTTTTATCTTTCATCTCCACCACACCCTTCCTGTTATTAATAGTTTTGAAGATTTACAGGTAGAATATCTGTCAGAATGCAGTCAATATTTGAGCTCCCACAATAGTCAAAATTTGCATTTTTCCATTGTGGGGCTGACAGTGTATTGCTACATGCTTTTAGAAACAGTAAAAAAGGTAACTACGTATATAAATGAAGTGAAGCAATGTCATGCTTCTGCAAACTACTTAACAGCTGGAAGCCACATTTTTGAACCACTATTACTAAAGAGAGAACTGTCTGTTATTTATTTTATTTACTTTTATTATTTTTTCATCCAAAAAAAGAGTTTAAATCTTTCTGCATTTACTTGACATGCCCCAAAGTTTTTAAATAAAGATATAAAAATATTTAAGCGTGTTGGCTGACTTTTAGGAATTGTAACATCTAAAATATGAGGAAAAAAAAGAAAGGAAAAAAGATTTGTGCTATTTTTACATCATACTCCGGCATAGATTACTCTGTAAGTAGCATTATCCTGTTGAATTACATCATGTCATGTTGCTTTTACTTGATTTACCCCATCTTTAGCTTCTCTAATGCTGGCATTTTTTTGTTAGCAAGCATAGCATAACATTGTTAAAATTCTGTGCCAAAATTCTAGTCGAACATGCAAATGAACTGTATGTCTGCCATAACGTTTTCCTCTAGGGTACCTTTGAATGAAACAAGCCAAAAATATCTTGTTCATTTTGCTTGGAAAAAAATGAAACCAAAAAGAAGAGTTTATATGTGCATTTCCACTGTTTAAAAAAGAAAAATAGAAGACATGCAGTCCAAAACTTGGGTTTGGGTATACACCTTGGGGAAATAACTTTCAAACTCTGTAAAATGCCTGCTTTTGTTACTTTGCAATGCAGGGTTTGTCTTTGATTTAAGGCATACGATACTTGCCATGATGCATTTCATTCTTATTGTAATGATGTTAAATTTTGTTAGAATTTTTAATCACTCTTTGGTATGTTATTGATATCTCCTAATACTTTTTCTCTAGGGTTATGGTGTTATGACAGAGTAATATCTGCCAATTTTTGACAAAAGAAGTAGCTGGAAATACTGAGTTTGTTTCTTTAGTGTATTATATCCCCAAATATAAAGCTAAAACAAGAAATGTACTCATGTATTGTTATTATTATTAAACATTCTGCCAACAGGCTCTAATACCCAATAGCATTTCTAGTGTTGTATTTCCATATTTATTCTCTAGGTATACCACACTCACTTCTTGAACTAGGACAGTCAATTGCTCCCCCTGTTTGTCCAAGGCAAACCTAGCCTGCCTACAAGCTGACACAAAAAGGTACTGCAGGGAGAGAGAGGCTGGTGAGATGTTAGAAGAGTAAGAGATCCAGCAGAGTGGGGAAAAGGGGGCAAAAAGAATTAATTTTGAAAAATAGACACTTCCTGAACGATAAGAAAATAAAGAGTCTGTTTAACATGAGAATGAAGCCATATCCTCTAAGGACAAAGTGCTGTAATGTGATAGATACAGTATAAAAAAGGCCAAACAAGATATTTGTCATAGACTTTTTCTGCATCAAGTCCTAACTCAATCTTTCAGCACAAACTGGGCAAGAAATCTATATTAAAAACAGCACCAGAAGTAACTGTAAATTTTCCAAGCTTTTGATGGTGAAACAGAAAGCTCCAGTACATTTTGCTCAGGAAAAAAAATCCCCAAAAATGCATAAAATTTTGGCAAACATTGTATGTCATTATTTATCTTCATTAAGAGCAGCCAGGTGTAGAAAGTAATGTGGGGACATATATCCTCTGAGGAGCCCCTGGCTGGCACGAATATGTGATGGGAGGTTGTAGACTAATTAACCTCTATTGTTCATTGTACACAGGAAGAAAATCATATTCACACAGAAGACCTTCAAGATAAAACAGCTGGAAAAAAGAATATTGGAATGATGAGCTTCTAACTTTTCAGTGTATCACAGGGCATTGAGAGCATTTAGATAGACCTAAAAAGGCTTTTGAATGCAGATACTGGTTCCCTTTGCCCACGCTCCAGCTTGACCTGAACTCCCAGCAGAGCAGAGTAACTGCTGTGTTATCACAATACATAATGCAAGCTCTGTACTTGTCTCCCTTCGGGGACTACTAGATTCATGTATGATAACACACTGAGGAGAGCTATGCAGCTCTCCATCCAGCAAGAGCAAGGCAGAATAAACTTCATTTGCCTTTCAGAAAACCACCTGAACATACATACAACAGATTAAAAAATTAAATCAATAAATCCCCAAAAATTCTGGAAGGATCTGAGCATTGTTTGAAATTTCCAGGTTAAATGATCCATACAGATTTTTTACCATAGAAATCTACCATTAAGTTTTGGCAATTACAGGTCACTGCTTTCATACAAAGTTCAAGCCTGATTTCAAATATCTCTGCTCATTTGCTTTAAAATGAGCTGAATACATTAATAAAGATTTGCTAGGTGGTTTTAGGACTTCCTCATGAGGTTTTAAACCATATTTTACTCTATTTATCATCATTATTATGAATACTAATCTTATTACAACATTCTTTATTTTCTCAGTGTTAAGAATATTGTTAATAAGTTCTGTATATTTTTTGTGATCATCTATCAGGTATTTTTAAGGTCATGAATGCTGGATTGTAGGTTTCAATGTTAGCTATTTGGATTGCTCTTACTTCTTCCTTGATATTGTTGGTAGGTCATAAAAGGGAAGTGACTTTTTGATTATTATTATTATTATTATCATTGATGATGATGATGATGATGATTAATTCAACAGGACCCTAAAACTTATATATTTGTCCTGTTAAATTAAATTTTAAAATGTGAGAGTAGAGGATTGATACTTTGTAGAAATGGAAGCTAAATTAATATACTCAATAAAAGATAACATAGAGGAAAATTATCTGATTATCTGAAACGAAGATAAAGAAATGCTCAGAAAGACTGATAAAAAATTCTCTACTGAAAAAGGAAGTGTTCAATCAAGGAATTTGCTATAATCATCCTAGCTCCTTCCCTGCTTTTATGCTAGAGCTGAACTACCATTGTAATGACTATTTCCATTAAAAGGAAGACAATAAAGAAAGATAGAATGTGCTTTATGCAAACTTCCTATGCACAGCCATGTAGATGACATGCACAGATGAGCTGGATCATTCTATCCTACCTTCATTCAAGAAGCTAATGATCTCATTGTTATCCAAAGTAAATAAAACTCCATGCACTAATGAACAGAGGTGCTATGAGATGGCTGTGTTTGGCACACATCCCCTAAATAGCTTCATGTGCTCAATCTCCAATGGCCTGAGGAATATTCCTTGCATGCACAGATCACCTCCTGCACAGAAAACTGTACTAATATGCAGAAACTATGCCAAGGGGATGCCCTTCTTCTTTATTAATTTAAACATTTTAATATTCTCTATATGCAAAACAGAATTAGAATTAATGGACTTTAGCACTAATGCAGTGCCTGAAGCTAGCTAGAGCATCTATCTTGTGCATATGATAAGCATGGATTTGAATCCCTTACCACCAGCAAGGCTGGGAGCTCAGCTCAGTCTGCTGATGTAGTTTGTGTCCACATAAAGATCATATCAACTGACAGACCAAGGGAATTATCCTCCTTTTGATGAGATAAGCAATTGGTCCTCCAGGGAGGAAGCAAACCATGACTGAGTTGCACTGATTGTTAAACAAGATCTCATTATAAATCTATAAAGACAGGTAGCTGTGTTCCAGTAGCATATATCAGACAGAGAATAAATGTCAGATTTTAGTCTGTTGTGCCCAAACTGTTTATAGTTTCCTTGCAAAAAATCACAAATGTGATTTTTTTCCCCACATGTGACAGAATAGAAAATAGAATTTGCATTCTGTCTGGTATTTCACATTTGCTTAAGAAACAAAAACTTATAAAGGAAAATATCAGAACATTTGATTTGAAAGTAAGCATGAAAAAATGTGGCAAACAGAAGCAGAAATTCAGGATGTGTTGGATACAAATTTTGAGAAATTAAAGTGACTATTATTAAAAAGCCAGAAGAACTCATGCACTGTTTTTATTGTTTTCTCTGAACTGAAAACAACAATAAAATAGAAGAACTTGGTTTTGCCAGTAGTACAGTCTGAGAAGGAATGAAAGTTTTCAGTCTCTCATGATTATTTGTCCCCCCAAATGTGTTCTGCTATGGGAATGGTGGGAAAAAAATCCGCCAAAACAAATGTCTGAATTCAAGATCTGCTCACAAATACCTAAATGTACTGTAAGTCTTCCTTTACTGATGTTGGGGTTAAACCCCAGCTGGAAGCTTATCCAAACAGAATGCTCACTCATTCACCCTCAGTGATATGGGGAAGAGTATTTAAATGGTAAATGTGTCAAAAACTCATGGTAGATATAGACAATTAAGTATGTAAAGCAAAAGCTGTATGCATAAGTGAAACAAAATAAGAATTCGCTCACTGCTTCCCATCACTAGGCAACTGTTTAGCCATTTGCAGAAAAGCAAACCTCCATCATGCTCAACAGTTACTTGGGAAGACAGGTACTCTAATTCCAAAAGTCTTTGTTCAACATTCCTCCTTCCTCTTCCTTTTTTTCCCCAGATGTTAATGTGGATCCATACTTCATGTAATATGGAATAGCTCTTTAGGCAGTTTGGGTCAGCTCTGCTGACTGTGTCCCTTCCCAACACTCCCATCTGGCTGGGTAGTGTGAGAGAGATTGGCTTGACACTGTGCGCTCACTGTTCAGAAAGAGCTAAATTATGGTCTGTTATCAACACTATTTTGGACACAAATGCAAATTATAACACCATACCAGGTGCTAGGAATAAAATTAACCTATCCAATAGAGGTAATTTTAATAACTTTAATAGTTTTAATAGCCAGACCCAATAATCATTTCTGTT